>JAZKJV010010627.1:0-1346870 GCA_037367405.1 Ottelia alismoides | reverse complement strand
TATGACTCTTGTCGGCCGGTGACCTAACTGAAGGATACGGGAGGATCCTCAAGCGCATCACGGAAGCGTGATGATCGTATCGTATACGATCAAGAGCGACTAGTCGTACTAGTTGCTCGGTGCAACAGAATTTAAAAAAATTTAAATGACGAAACCACATGATTCCAAAACCATTTATGAACCATTTCCTCTAACCACATAGTTGATATAGGAATACCTTTGTAGCGAGGTTGCGATCGAGCTTCTAAGGGAAAAAGCCTCCTGTCTCAAGTCCGACCTTCGGAAGAGACGCTTGCGAGTGCGGGGATGAGTCGCGGTGATCTTGCAATCCAAGTAGTTGTCCAAGCAAGGAAACTCCTGACCTCGTCACACGAGATCGTGTATCTTCTTCACGAGCGAGAAGCACCAAAGAAGATGGAGCGTCGAGAGTTGTCGAAGCAATGCAAGACGACGATGAGTGCCTTCTTCCTTCTGGAGTAGGGGTGGACGGCCACCTAAGAGAGAAGGAGAAGAAGGGCACGTGAGAATGAGAGAGAGCGAGTAAAGAGACTTCGTCAAGTCGATGTAAGTCAAGAGCATGGCATGCCTCTTCTTATATAGGGTTTGGGAGTCCATGGATCCCAATCCATGGACAACACACAATCAATAGATGATATTGATTTGTGTTCCTTTCAACGGCTAGGATGTTGTTAGTAAAACAAAACAACAAAGTGATTTAATTCAAAATTAACTAACATTGATAAATCAATATAATTAATCTCAAATTAAATCAAATTTGACTAGAGATAGGATAATGAGAAGACCATGGTCCTCTCCTAAAATGGGGGGAGGGTTACTCTACTCCTCAAGGAGAGTTGTAGCCGTCCTCTCTTGTTTATATATGACTTGGTCTATCTCCTCAATATATCATTGAGATCTCATTATCTCATGATATCTCCTATAACTCTTGTCGAAAATATTTTTCACAAAAAATAATTCCAAGTTATCTTTTGGAAAATATCATCAAGCCATTGAAGAAATTGTGAATCTCATTCACAACCCAAAACTAAATGTAATTATATTTTCAATTAATTATTCAATGTAAATCCCATTCACATTAACAATTTAATTAACAAATATAAATCACACAAGTCTCTCTCTAATGTACATTATAAATCGTATTTACAATATACATGGATAATTGGATAGTGCTATCCACATTACCCATATCCACATTAATTAAATCACATTTAATTACATTGGATACTCATTCTCATGCTTCAGATAATGTGAATCGAATTCACATTATTCATGATAATTAAATCAAAATTTATTTATCTATTTCTCAATGCTCATATATAATTCAACCTTAGAATTATTCTTTAACTCTTTCAAGAATAATGCATATTCTCCGCAGATACTTGGAGATAAGGACATGGCGATTGTATTGTTCCACGTATAGTGACTTGGATATTGAGATCACATCTCAAATCCAGATCTCACGGACCTCCCAGAGATGCTTGATTTAATCAAGGCTGCAAATCTAATCTTCTCATTGCATCTGAATCTTATTCAGATCAATGTCCAACACTTGGACCAAGATCAGATTGCTTCTCTACTGAGAGGAGACACTAAAATCCAGACCTATTTCATCACTTCCTCGGAATGGAAGTGTCATGGTTATACAATCGTTATTGATCACATCACCCTCAGGTATTCCTAATACCTGTACATCCTGCATACTTTGAAGACCTATGATCAACCAGAAGATAAAGATCAATTTTACACTGTCATCTTCAGGGTTTCGTTAACAAGTTTCTCAATCTTGGTCATTGGGATTTGGTATTGATCATATGCTTTCTAAAAGCATATATCATACCTTCAAATTCGTGGCATGCTTCTAAGCGTGACGACCATGCATGGAATTCGATTGGTCCCAATACCTCATGAGTGAGCTCATGTCTTCCAGTTCACAAATGAACCTATATGATTCCTATGAGAGATCGTATTACTCATATGCCTGTATATGCACACCAGCTCATCGGTGTATATACCTTGGTTAGGTCATCAACCTATTGGTCTACCAAATGTACATACTCAGACATATAGCAATACATCTGTCTGCAGTCAGAGGATGCGTGCCTATTTCGTGATAGTATTCGATATAGGACTTTGGTTTATCTCGATCTCGTCAAGTCAACCCATTTGACCTAACTAATCTTACACCTCCGAATCTCTATTCCTATGCAGAGGACCTGCATCAAGAGGTCGGTCAGATATCAGACTATATGAGAAAGGATTGCCATCTACTACTCAAGCTGGAGATCATCTCTTAACAATCATTTGACAGGTTTGATGAGTCTTCGACTCTAAACACCAGCCTCTCTGATTCAATTATTGAATCAACAGCTGTATGATTATTAAGATGGCCATGGTACATAACCCTTATTGTATAGACTACAGAGGGACCTCATAGTGCATTCATTCAACTTAATTTCAGACAGGAGTGAAATAAACCAATAACTTTTATTGATATATCAAACACTACCATAACATTATTGTAGGAATGGTTCGCCCTGGGGCTCACATTGCTAACAATCTCCCACTAGCCCTCAGAACCATTAAGGTACAATCCTTAAACCCATACTCATTATCATGCTGGTCGAAAACCATCTATGTCAGAGGTTTGGTAAGAGGATCAACAACATTGTAGGCAGAGGCCACCTTGGTGATGATGATGTCACCACGCTTTTGAATCTCCTGAATGATGTGGTATTTCCTTTCCACATGCTTGCTCTTTTGATGCCATCTGGGGTTCCTTTGCACAGGCAATGGCTCCCATGTTATCGTAGAGTAACGGGATGGGAGTATCGGAGGAAACTACGCCAAGTTCCAGTATGAACTTGCGCAACCACGCCGCCTCTTTCGCAGCATCCGATGCGGCTATGTATTCAGCTTCTGTTGTTGAATCCGTCGTAGTGTCCCTGCTTCTTGCTTCTCCATCTCACAGCACCACCATTCAACAAGAACACAAACCCTGATGTTGACTTCGATCATCAATATTATACTGGAAGTCAGAATCTGTATATCCTAAGACTTGGAGACAACCATCTCCATAGACCAAGATATAATCTTGCGTCCCGCCTTAGATATTTGAATATGTTCTTCACTGCAGTCCAGTGTTGCTCTCCCATAGCAGGATTGGTAACGACTTGCCACTCCCACAGCATGGCAGATATCCGGCCTAGTACACATCATGGCGTACATTAAGCTTCCTACAACCGATGCATAGGGGCATCCAACCATGGCTTTCTTTTCCTCAACAGTTTGAGGAGTCTTCCCTTTAGACAAGTGGATACCATGTCTTAAGGGGAGGAAACCTTTCTTTAGAACTATCCATACCAAATCGTTCAAGAATCTTCTTAATGTACCCATGTTGTGACAATCCCAATATCCTCTTTTCTCAGTTTCTGAACAACTTCAGGCCTAAGATGTAAGAGGCTTCTCCAAGATCTTTCATCTCAAAGGTATGGGATAGCTAAATTTTAATACGGGTCATCATCCTGTATCATTCCCAATGATAAGGATGTCATCTAGGTAAAGCACGATGAATACAATGGCACTCCCACTAAGCTTCTTGTATACACATGGTTCATCAGGGTTTTGCACAAAATCATAACTCATTTATTGGTTTCATCAAATCTGATGTTCCAGCTACGAGAAGCTTGTTTGAGTCATAGATGGATTTCTTCAACTTGCATACTTTTCCTTTCTCGGTTATGAAGCCTTGGGGCTGCTCCATATAGATATCTTCTTCAAGGTATCCGTTGAGGAAAGCTGTCTTGACATCCATATGCTAGATGTCGTAGTCAAGATATGCAGCTATAGCTAGCAGTGTCCTGATGGATGTAAGCATGGCCACAGGAGAGAAGTCTTATCGTAATCGATGCCTTCTCTCTGTGTGTAGCCTTTGGCTATGAGCCGTGCCCTTGAAAGTCTCTACTTTCCCATCATGTCGCTTTTTCTCTTGAAGATCCATTTACACCCAATGGGTTTTACCCCCTTAGGTGGATCCTCTAGGGTCCATACACCATTCTTATGCATGGAGTCTATTTCAGACTTCATCCATAGCATCCATCTATCCATGTCTTGATCCGCGAGTGCTTCATCAAATGAAGCAGGATCATTGTCAATTCCACCTGACACATGGAATCCTTACTTTTCAGGTGGTGCAACCACCCTCAAACTCCTTCGAAGAGGTAATGGGTTATTCATTTTTATTTATCTCTTCAGTTTCTGGCTCAGGAAGCTCAGAATCCTCAAGGGACTCAATGAGTTCCTTTGCTTCATTTTTTGTCTTTACCTTTAAGGAAATCATTCTCCAGAAATTTCACATATCTAGAGACAAAAATCTTTTGGTCTCAGGGTCATAGAGCTGGTATCCAATACCATCTTTAACATACCTAATGAAGTAACACTCACGGGAGCGAGATTCTAGCTTACTTGCATCCACATTCTTCACATGGACCAAGCAACCCCAAACCCTCAAGTGATTAACACTACGTTTGGTTCCATACCAGAGCTCCTGAGGAGTCTTAGGTACAGATTTGCTAGGAATCTTATTCAGGATATATATTGCAGTCTCTACTGCATATCCCCAGAAACTAAGTGGTAAAATGTGCTTTGCTCTTCATTGAATGAACATATCCCTGATAGTCCTGTTGCGTCTTTCAGCAACACCATTAAGTTGGGGAGTTCCAGGAGGAGTGAGATTGGAGACAATTCCATTCTCTTTAAGATATTCCTTGAATTCATCTGAGAGGTACTCGCCACCTCGATTAGATCAAATATGTTTAATCTTCCTATCGGTTTGGTTCTCAACCAAAGCCTGAATCCTTTGAACTTTTCAAAGGTTTTAGATTTATGATGTAATAGGAAGACAAACCCGTATCGCGAATGAATCATCAATAAATGTCAAATAATATCGATATCCATTTCGAGTCGCGGTACTGAAGGGACCACACACATCGGTATGTATTAGGTCAATAATACCTTCGCATCTTGTATCCTTGTTACGGAAAGGAATTCTAGTCATTTTAGCTTTAATGTAATGTTTGCAGGTAAGAAAAGGTTGAACCTATAGAAAATCAAAAAGGTCCATCCTTTATCAATCTATTGATCTTATCAACAGATAAATGACCAAGCCTTTGATGCCAAATCTCATTCAAAATATTACCATCCTCCCTTGATCTTTTAGGGTTTTTATTAGTGGTAGTAACAATCATGACAGATTCATCAATGCACAATTCATAGAGTCCACCAGAAGTCAGAACACCATCCGTAATATATTTATCATAATGACTTATGACAAGTTTATTACAGAATAGGAATGAATATCCATTTCTAACAAGCTTAGATACAGATATAAGGTTCCTTCTAACATCTGGAACATAAAGACACTCTTTAAGTAAAAGGACTCTCCCACTAGATAATGATAGCCTATAGGTCCCGACGGTGACTGCTGCAACAGTTGCATCAGATCCCATCTGGATGGCTATCTCCCCTTCATCGAGACTCTTAGTTTCCTGGAAACAGATGAAACACATTGCATACATGAATAGAAGCATTAGAATCTACTACCCAACTACCTTCTCATCCTATGAGAAAACTAGTTTCAATGATGAAGGTAGATTTCATACCTGTTGGGGTTTTACCTTTGTCGACTGACTTCAGGTAATCTGGACAGTTACGCTTCCAGTGCCCCGACTTCTTGCCAGTGGTGACAGACATCGGTCTCTTCGATGTCACTAGTGCGGAAGCAGTAGAAGATGAGCCAACTCCTTGATTCTTCTTCTTTCTCTTCTGGGTTGGACCCTTCCGAGAACCATGCTTCCGACCGTGCTTCCCTTTGACCTGTGCAACCATTGCACTACTAGAGGGGCCATCTTTTTTCATTACGTCTTCTGCAGACTTTAATGCAGCAAGAAGTACAGCATTAGTCAAGTCCAACTTGTTCATGTGGAATGAAACCACCAAATTATTGAAAGACTTGGTAAAAGACAACAGAATGAAGTCAGCTTACATGTCTGCATCCATATTTGCTCTAAGGATCTCCAGCTCAGACAAGTACCCAAACATTTGAGTACATGTCTCGTACTGAAGTCCCTTCCTGTATCTTGCAACGAACGAGTTCTTTCATAATATTGTAAAGCTGGGTGCGGTTTATGTCACCAAACATATCTTTCAGATTCTGCATTATCTCCTGGCATGTGTTCATCTCCACATGTTGATTCTGAAGAACATTGGAGAGCGAATCCAGGATGTAGCATCTAGCCAAGACATGATCTTTATCATACTTGTTATTGTATTGCTTTTCTTCCTTTGTCTTAGGGCTTGCATGCTTATCCTCTGCGAGCACATAACTTATGCGCTCAGCCGAAAGAACCGGTTCCAAATTACGGATCTAATCCGAATTATTTGGTCTGGTCAACTGGTTGACCTCCAGAAGCCTGCTGAGAGGGTTCAAGGACTTCATTGTCTGAAATTAAGAATGCACTATATATTAGAACATATAATCATATATTCAAATTTATGATATTTGATTAAGGTATTTTAAATCAAATTATTCTTGCATTGTCAACTTTGAAAGTTCATTCCCTTAATCACTTTCAAAGCAAGAGATATACTTACCGCTATATCTCTAACAAGAACTGGGATCTCCTCTTTACCTTTATCACATCTCAATAATATGAGAATCTGTGACTCCAATAAAGAGAAGCAGGAACACATTCCGCCTTGCAAGTCCAACTTGCATTTCTTAATTCGGTCTTCAACACCCGGACCCACCACCCCTAAGGTGATGTTGACCTGTTGTTAATTGAACCAACCGTCAACATGAATGGTACTCGATGTGCACAATCCAATATCACTCCAATAATATGAGGATCTGATATTGGGGTCACTACGCATATAGCCTTACTCTTTCGAGAAGCAAAGAGCCCGATCCAGATGCGCTTATATGCAGGAGCTGTCACTACGGACATTCGTCTCCTACATGCAATCCCTGGCGACGGAACCCTTCACCTTGACGGGAGACCATGTATGTCACTTATGTGATCCTTCCACCTCATATTCAAATTGTAATTAATCATTATGAATCATATTCATTATGATTAATTCTTCCAAGGGAAATAACAACTCTATTCATAATAGAGTGTTTTAATTTTAATTGGATTACAATTAATTTAATCATACTAAATTAATGATCCAATTAACATTCAACCAACATTTTAATTGTTACTTGAAAAATATGGTATTATCTCAAATACGTATTAATTAAAATTTTAATAATTAGAAAAATACATCATGATCTCTAAGGCATCATTCGTTCCCTACCCGTTGTCATGGCCAGTACCGGCGGGAGTGGAACATACCACACACGGTGCAACCTGCTACCCAACGCTCCCCGACTAGACACCATATCCGCCTCGGGAAAAAATAATGCCGAGTCAATCATTTTGTATTTGAGATGATCATCGGTCTTTCAAACAAAATTATACCATATAGTAATAATCAAAACCATTTTGATTATTAAAGAAATTTTGTTAGACAAATTCCCAAAGCCTATTTAAGCAACAAGTTTGTCGAAAGTGTAGCAAGCAACCAATTGGTGATCTAAATCTAATCTCATTGGTTGAGGCAATGTCATTTAAGGGAACAATTATTGTTCTAATATTTCTCAAATATTATCCACAATTATTTCAGGAAATTAATTATTAATTTCACAATTTTCTTAAACGACAATCACAAGGTTTCGGATAATGATGCAATTTCCAGCAATGACCCTCACTAACTTAAAATAGCATATCTCATTCATTTTAAATCCAAATTAAACAAAATCAATTTTCATAGATTGATAAATTGATTTAAAAACGAAACCATGAGATAAACACGTATTTCCAAACGTTTTAAAACCGTAACTAACATCTTAATTACGTCTCTAATCGCCATCCCCGAAACAGTGGACATATGGTCAATAAAACGATCATATCTTGAGCAAACAGAATCCAAATTACGCAAACTCTAATTCAAAATTTTCCTTATTTAATGGAGACCATTATCTAAGTGATAAACACATGTTAAACATTTTAAACAGGGCCGAAAAAGTATCACAAGACAGGGCTGCGAAAATTGAAATGCTAAAATCTTCACGAACCCAAACGAGCCCAAATTTTCGTAGGTTCAATGGATCATATCCAAAACCTCCGTAAACCTGGCTCTGATACCACTTGAAGGATACAGGAGGATCCTCAAGCACATCATGGAAGCGTGATGATCATATCGTATACGATCAAGAGCGACTAGTCGTACTAGTTGCTTGGTGCAACGGAATTTAAAAAAAAATTAACGACGAAACCACATGATCTATAAATCATTTATGAATCGTTTCATCTAACCACGTAGTAGATATAGGAATACCTGTTGTAGTGTGGTTGCGATCGAGCTTCTAAGAGAAGAAGCCTCCTGTCTCAAGTCCGACCTTCGGATTAGACGCTTGCGAGCGCAGGGATGAGTCGCGGTGATCTCGCAATCCAAGTAGTTGTCCAAGTAAGGAAACTCCTGACCTCGTCACACGAGATCGTGTATCTTCTTCACGAGCAAGAAGCACTAAAGAAGATGGAGCACTGAGAGTCATCGAAGCAACGCAAGACGATGATGAGGGCCTTCTTCCTTCTGGAGTAGGGTAGATGGCCACCCAAGAGAGAAGGAGAAGAAGGGCATGTGAGAATGAGAGAGAGAGAGAGAGTAGAGAGACTTCGTCAAGTCGGTGTAAGTCGAAGAGCAAGGCATGCCTCTTCTTATATAGGGTTTTGGGAGTCCATGGATCTCAATCCATGGACAACACACAATCAATGGATGAGACTGATTTGTGTTCCTTTCAACTTTTAGGATGTTGTTGGTAAAACACAACAACAAGTGATTTAATTCAAAATTAATTAACAATGATAATCAATATAATTAATCTCAAATTAAATCACATTTGACTAGAGATAGGATAATGAGAAAAATCATGGTCCGCTCCTAAAAAGGGGGGAGGGCTACTCTACTTCTCAAGGAGAGTTGTAGCCGTCCTCTCTTGTTAGATAGGACTTGGTCTATCTCCTCAATATATCATGAGATCTCATTATCTCATGATATCTCCTATAACTCTTGTCGAAAATAATTTTCACAAAAAATAATTCCAAATTATCTTTTGGAAAATATCAATCAAGCCATTGAAAAAATTGTGAATCTCATTCACAACCCAAAACTAAATGTAATTATATTTTCAATTAATTATTCAATGTGAATCCCATTCACATTAACAATTAATTAACAAATATAAATCACACAAGTCTCTCTCTAATGTACATTATAAATTACATGTATAATATACATGAATAATTGGATGGTGTTATCCACGTTATCCATATCCACATTAATTAAATCACATTTAACTACATTGGATACTCCTTATGCATTCAGATAATGTGAATCAAATTTACATTATTCATGATAATTAAATCACATTTAATTATCCATTTCCCAATTCCCAGATATAATTCAACGTTGGAATTATTTTTGAACTCTTTCAAGAATAATGCGTATTCTCCACAGATACTTGGAGATAAGGTCAGGGCGATTGTATTATTCCACGTATAGTGACTTGGATATTGTTATCACATCTCAAATCCAGATCTCACAGACCTCCTAGAGCTGCTTGATTTAATCAAGGCTGCATATCTAATCTTCTCATTGCATCTGAATCTTATTCAGATCAATGTCCCAACACTTGGACCAAGATTAGATTGCTTCTCTACTGAGAGGAGTCGCTAAAATCCAGACCTATTTCATCACTCCCTCGGAATGAAAGTGTCATGGTTATACAATCGATTATTGATCGCATCACCCTCAGGTACTCCTAATATCTGTACATCCTGCATACTGGAAGACCTATGATCAACCCGAAGATAAAGATCAATTTTACACTGTCATCTTCAAGGTTTCATCAACAAGTTTCTCCAATCTTGGTCATTGGGATTTTCTATTGATTATATGCTTTCCAAAAGCATATATCATACCTTCAAATTCGTGTCATGCTTCTAAAGCATGATGACCATGCATGGAATTCTATTGATCCCAATACCTCATGAGTGAGCTCATGTCTTTCGGTTCAGAAGTGAACATGTATGTTCCCTTTGAGAGAATGTATTACTCATATGCCCATATATGCACACCAGCTCACCAGTGTATAGACCTGGTTAGGTCATCAACCTATTGGTATGCCAAATGTACATACTCAGACATATAGCAATATATCTGTCTCCGATCAGAGGATGCGTGCCTATATCGTGACAGTATTCAATATAGGACTTTGGTTATCTCGATCTCGTCAAGTCAACCCTTTGACCTAACTAATCTGACACCTCCGAATCTCTATTCCTATGCAGAGGACCTGCATCAAGAGGTCGGTCAAATATCAGCCAATATGAGAAAGGATTGCCATCTCCTACTCAGGCCGGAGATCATCTCTTAACAATCATTTGACGGTGTTTGATGAGTCCTCAATCTAACTCCTTAGATATTCATCCAAACACCAGCCTATATGATTCAATTATTGAATCAATAGCTTTATGATTATTAAGATGGCCATGGTACATAACCCTTATTGTACAGACTACAGAGGGACCTCATAGTGCATTCATTCACTTAATTTCAGACAGGGAGTGAAATAAATCAATAACTTTTATTGATATATCAAACATTACAATAACATTTTTTGTAGGAATGGCTCACACCGGGCTCACATTGCTAACACTAACTTGGACATTTGCACCTTTCACTTGTCTCAACTTAGTTGAAGTGCTGAGGGGATTGGATTTGCCGGTATGATATGCACATGAGTGGAAACAATCGTCCTCGTCTAGGGATGGAAGTGCACCCCAACCCATCTAGTGGCTCGACATCTAAAGACAGGAGAGTGTGGGTTGCAATAATGCTTCAAAAGAGGGATAATCTTCTGGCTTAAAAGGAAAAACTCCTTATGTAAATATTGATGTATATAGTATCTCAAACAAAGTATTGAAATAAAGACTCTAAAAGTCCTGATTGAAAATAAAATGTCTATCGGAGTATGCATATATTTGAAATAAGCAAGCTTGAGCTTCAAAGCCATATCATGTGAGTCTGCAGCTAGATGACTTGACTGCACTGGTCATGCAACCCCGAATAGGTAGCTACACTAGCTACCGTCCATTCTTCTCTTTACCCCCTCCTCTGGAGTCGGATGCACTTGAACTTACATGGGAATATCCCGCTCCTCAAGGAAAGAGTTGCTGGATTGGGGAATCATCGGGTTGTCATGCTGGAGAAGTCAGTTCTTTTGTCATTTTAGTTGGGAAACCACTTCACTTACACCAGTTCAAGTCAGCTTCATAATCATAAGGGTTTGCGTATCATGTAGACTGGTTCTGATATGGCTATTAAGGTGGTTTGAATGGAGTTCTGGGACTCTCGAAGGGTTGTTTTGTTTAAAATTCGGTCCTTGACCAGGTTCCACACACATTCTCACGCCAAGTCTAACTTAAGCTCCAAACTTTGATTTTGTGAAGACAAGTTTGAGAACTAATCCACTTTCTTTCTTTTTCTTTTCTTTGTTTTTATTTTCTACACTTATTGCATAAGTGTTTGCTAGGGACTAGCGAAGGCAAGTATATGGGGTTGATGAATCTCCATTTCATCACCATTATTCTATCATTTTGGCCTTAAAAGCCCTATCTAATGCATGTATATAGTATTATATTGTACAAATTAACATTCATTATTTGTTTCATTTATTTATATAAAATACAATTTTAAATACCAAAATTATAGAATAAAGGAAAGAAAAGAAAAGGAATAAAATTTCAAAGGTATTTTATGACATTAAACCAAAGACCAAGTCAAGAATTGATTTAGCCAAGAATTGATTTGGTCGACAAGGAATAAAGTAGGGGGAGATAAGGCCAAAAATACAATAAAAAACCTATTTTTTATACATCAATAATTCATTTTTTGGATCTACTCTATTTTCTATTATCTATACATCAAATAAAGAAGCTTTGTACATGAAAGTTGTAGATAAAAATACAAATACAAAATTGATTTCATACAAAAATAATATACAATATACAAATTATACTCTAAATAAAAAGCCAAAATACCAACTTCTCAGGACCCATATATCCTAAATAAAAACTCAAAATATGTAAAAAATCATATTTAATTGTATATAACTTTAAATAAGCTATTTAATGAAGGTGATTTCATATTTTTTGGAGTTAAGGTGTGAAAGTTAGGTTTTGGACCCCTATTGTGCAATGTACCCGAATAAAAAAAATCCATTTTATTTATACTTTATTATTTTATATTTTTATATTTTTATAATTTTGTAAATTTTCCTTGTAGTATTATACATATTTAAATTACAAGAAAATCATAAACAAAATATTAAAATAAAATTTATATACAAAATACATAGATGAAATACCTGTAATACATATATAATATATACCCTTATTTATTTAAGTGTACATCAGAAAATAAAATAAAATATATTTATGTATAAAAATAAGTTATAAATATATAAAATAATAAAAAAATAACAAATATAAAAAATACAAAATAAAAATTAAATATACAAAAATATTGATGAATATACCAATAAATAGACCGATAAAATTAACTTGTAATAAATAAACCCAAAAAATAAATAAAAATCTTAATAACATACTACATAAAATAATAAACATTTTTTATTTTATATTCAAAAATTAATAAAATCATTTACTAATTTTAATTAATTATTTTCGATAAAATCAACCTTGTTGTCCTGTAATGTTCCAGGTGTACCAATCAGGAGCTTGGGACTGTTGATCTCAGTCAACAGCCTCCTCTCTCTTCCTCGAGTCACCAGAATGTCAGACCCCTGGATTTCACCCACTTTTCCACTGGTTTTCATGATGTTATAGCTATGTATGATGTGTGATTCATGGAGATTAAACATCCTTGAATCACGCCCTAGCCAAAGATCTAATCAATTCTCCTCGATTCAACCGCATGTCCTTGATCAACAAGCTCCGACCACCTTGTCTATAAATAATAACCAAGTACATAGCTTCATCTCTTGACCCCCCCTAGAGCTTCGCTCTGTGTTCTTGCGTGTGTGTCGAAGTCTCGGTGACGGCGAAAGACCTTCCCCGAGCTCGGAGACAGCAGGGCAAGGAAGAGGCGACGATCCACGGTGGTTCTCCGACCACCTTGCTCCCTGCCCACCAACAGGTATAAGAGTTGGGCATTCACTTTGGTTAGGTAGATTTAGTTTGTCTCTTTCATATCCTGTCTTTTATTTCGTGTTTTAGTTAATCATTTAGCTTAGATTAGGTTAGCTCCCTCGCCGGAGCTCTAGAGCTCCAGCCACTATTTTGTTGTGACTCAAGCCAGTTCCGACCCCCCCTATCGCATCCGTATCCTTCCTAGCATGTTCTTCATCTGATCCACCATATGGACCAACCTGATCGGTCCCCGATCAACAAATCAAGGCCCCTCCTACGCCGGTACGCCGGAGCCCCTTCCATTCCATCCATTTCGCGTGCATTCAGCTTCAAAATAGGTTGAGCTTCATCGTCTCGAGCCATAGAATCATTTCGTGCAAGTTCCAGGTTGAATGGACCTCTCCTGGGTCGAAATCGAGCCGCTCGATGGGTCTCCAGGTGCTCTACCTTCTCCGACAAACCAGGAACCCATCACTGGGGCCTGCACCTTCTTGAGCGCATCATTAGCTGTGAACGAGCCCCCTGGTCATGTAGAGGAAAGAATAATCAAAGGATACCGCTGGAGGAGAAAGCAATCGCGGATCGAAGCTCAGGGGAGGCCCCATTCTTCCCTATTCTTCGTGACGAGCAGAAACTATCCGATGAAGAGGACACCTCCAATTTTAATCCCAACTGCCCATTCCTGCAACCTTCAGCCATTGATAGGGCGTCACAATTAGATCGTCGAAGGGTATCGCAGGCTGTGCCGACGACGCGTGGTAAGTAGAAGGATCAGAACCGCACGATTGCCTGCCTTGGGGGGGGGTAAAGTGCAAATCCAAACCTCTGCATTCTTATATTTATTTATTAGCCCTGTAAATATTTTTCATTACGTAAATATTTTTGGACATTTTGCATAAAGGCCCCTACATTTATTGAAATTGCAAATGGGTCCAGTCCAGCTCAGCTCATGTGTCATCCTACATGAGCTGGGCAAATTGTATGTGTCATCCCACATCAGCTAGAGCCTAAGTATGGGGGGACCAATGCCTGTCATGTGTATATATGCATCCATTTCTCCTCTTGACCTCGACTGCCCCATTTTTGCTCTTCTTCTGCACTTAGGCTGATCAAAGCTTAAGTATTGGGGGGGCGGGTCAACTTCTATACTTCTTGTTATTTTAGCTATCCTACACTTAGCATGAGCTGTCTTTTTCTCGCTTTTTGTGCTCTGAGGACATAACACATGCTAAGTATGGTGTGTGTGTGTGTATTACATATATACTTTACCCATAGCTCGTACTTTAGCATATTTTAGTATATATCATAAAATAATTACGGGGTGGGTAAATTTGGTTTTTAAAAAAAATAAAAAAACTAAAACTAAAAAACTCTTCTTTTCCAAAAAAAGTTATACTTTTTTCAAAAAAACCCCTTTTTAAAAAAATCTTTATCTCCTTTTAAAAAAGTAAAAAAGTATCTTTTCAAAAAATACTTTTGAAAAAAATGAAAAAAAATCAATAAAAATAAAAAAATCACAAAAATCATAAAAAACTATTAATAAGTTGGTTTAATCCCTGATACTTACACATTCACACAAGACTTGTGATGTTCAAGAACAATTGGTTTATGAGGTCTTGAGATTTTGAGTTAACCAGCCTTAGTCATTAGGGTCTTAGACTTAATTATTCACATTTCTCTAGTTTGAAAGATTTGTGTGCTATATTGCACGCTTAGTCTCTACCTTAAGAATATGATCAATAACTCACATACACGACTGTAATTATGATGCGATGAGTTGAAATTTCACTTGAGGACTGAGATGAGGGATTTGAGTTTGGACTTGATTTAATGATGCTCGAGGATGGGATAAAATCAATGAAGACTTCATGAAACCTGATGTTAGCACCTTTAGCCAATATGAGAACATGGTTCTTGTACTATCTCTTGACATTTACCTATGTGCCAGGGTGTGATAAAATCTAAAAATTGCTGATTAGTGTGCGCCAACTCTTGGTAAAAGTAGTGGAGCTAGCCAAAAGCAAAGAAAAGAAAGAAAAGTTGAAAGAAAAATCTCTCACCATACAAAGTCAAATATTAAAGAGCTTCCACCAAAGGCGAGCGCTCCCAACCATTTCAAAATTTGCACTTGGACCACCGCTAGTAGAACCAGGAGTCAGGCTAGCACCAAAAAAGGGCTCTGCATCGTAAATGCTACAAGTTTGGGTGTAGAAGGTATGATAGGTACTCAAAAAAGACACACCGGTGTACTCCCAGGAAAACAAGTGCAGACGACTCCAACTTCTCTTGACGGACACACTGATCAACAACCAAAAAAATACATGTGTTGAGTTAATAAGGCACTCGAGAGGATCTTGGTTCCAATGAGAGGGAGAGAAGAAATGAGACAATCCCAATCCCTTCATCAACTGGCCTTCCACTTTTAAGTCTGACACCTAAAGAGATGGTGGATTGGATGCAAGAAATTGTTTATTCCCTAGTGTTGAGGATCGGGTTCTTAGGAGAGTCTGTTGGACTGGAACCTTGGGTGAAGTTGCGACTCTACTCTTGTAACTGCAATCCACACTTAAGTCATATCTCTATTATATATGTATACAGAGAGAGTCTGATGATTAGGTAAATTGGATATCTTTTGATTAGAGCTTGGTTCAGCTTAGAATTTAAGGACCTCTAAAATCGAGAGTTCTTGAATGGATCAAGTCTTATATTCACATGCATAGTCATGGGTTAATCCGACTTATTAATTCCTTATTTGCTCGAGGACTAGCAAAGTTTAAGTATAGGGGTGTGATGAATCTGATATTCATCATATCAATTTATTGATCTTAGCAAAATCCCTGAGTAAAATCTCAAATAAATGTCCATAAAATCAATAATTTAACAAAATAACTCTTGTAAATAAAATACACTAATTATTATATATTATATTGTACAAAATAAATTAACAATAAAAGCCACAAATAAAGGAGTTTTTTATCTGTAAATAGTCGAAAGCTTCATATATTTTTAATAATTGCATTTCAACTCCTTTTTAGCTAATTCTTTTTATGACTTGTTCATAAAAATGTATATAAAAATAAAAAATATAAAATAAGCTCCACCTCAAATAAATATTCCTAGATCCCAAAGAGAAAAAGCTGTAAAGTCCAACTTCTCGGTCAAATTCCCGCTCCTTATGAACTCCAAATTCACCAAACTCATTTTTAAAGTTTAAGTTAGAAAACTATCTATCGAATGAAAGTGGTTTCATTAAAATCAAAGCTCCTTTACAAAATTTGAGTTTTGGGACCTCGGTGTATATTGTACATAATGTAGTAAATTTGGCTTTGATATTTTTGTGCACATATTGTTGTTTGTTACATTTTAATTTGTTGATATTTATGTAAATATTTTGTAAATATCTTTTATGAAAATACAAAAAAAATTAAAACTAGAAAAGTAAAAAAATCCATGTACATAGTGTTTTTATCGACCTACTTTTGTAAATCTTCCATTTTATTTTCTTCTTTATTTTATTCTCTTATTTAAAGTTTGCTACTATTTATTTTTTATTTAATTTTCATTCTCTACAATAACCACCCATTCAACTCCAACATTCCACCATTTTTCTAACTTCTAATTCAACTCCACCATTTTATTAACCTCCCCTCCACCACTTTCATAACTTCTCATTTTTTCTCTTTATATACATACCATCCTCCTCATTTTGCACTGGATCCATCTTTATGTGAGGAGAGCCTAGTTCTTAGAGTGGAATCGGTGATAGCAATGCAACCACGATCGAGCGATGACAGTCCTCTCTCCAGTGAGATCCGTTGGCTTCTTGGACAACATCGCAACCGCATCCGCGCACTGCACGAGCTCATCGCTCGCCGGCGATTTGAGCGAAGACCGTGCTCCTCCTGAGCACTTCCCAGGCGATTCCCTTCCATCGCAGGTAAGTATCTCTCATCTCTCTTCTTCTTTTATTTTATCTACATTTTTTGTTTGTTGTTTCATCACCGCATAATCACCTCCACTATACCATTTTCACGTCATACCATCACCAACTCCACCATCTTCATTTTCTTCATCATTCCCCTCAACCACCTTTCTTTCCCTTTTTTATATACATATTTGTTCCCTATTTAAGAAACTACAAAAATTAAAAAATTTAATCACAAAAACAACATAGAAAAAAACAAAAAATATTACAGGCTACTGCAGCACCACCGGCCCCCCTTCCTCCACCGTCGGTGGTGCCATCGCTACCGCAACCATCCACGCTGCTTCCCCTGGGCTCTCCGCTGCCCGCAGTAGCCGCGATCCTCAACCGCATCGCCGCAACCTCTCACAACTGGCCATCTCCACCGCTAGGCCTCGTCGTCGCGCAGCCCTCCGTGCCACCGCCTCTAGGATGCTCGACCACAGCTGCCCTCCTCTTCCAGCTGTGGCAGCCCGCCACCTCCAACCTGCGGCTCCTCCTCCCTGCACCGCCTTCCTCCTGCTGCGCACACGCAGCCATCACGAGAGCTGCCAGCCCGTGAACGGCCGCGTGCACGACCCTCCGTCGCTTAGCCTCTTCCTCCTCTCCATCGAACCCTAGTCGCATGCGCCAAACGAAGAAGAAGGTCGTTTCTTTTCAATTTTTTATTATTGTAAAAATTGTGTTTTATTTTTGTTCAGTTTCTATAATTAAAAAAAGCCCCTATGCATGTTTTGTTTTTATCAAAGTTAATTTCTATATTGCAAGGATAACCCTATGTTCATGCGTTAATTTAGATATCAATATAGCATCTTTTTATTTAATGAAAAATGTCATGATGTTGAGCAACTAATTCTCTACTATTTGGATATTTACTTATATTTTTGTGAAATTTGGGTAATTAATTAAAACTGTTTAAGCGAAAAATTGCATATTTTACCCACTTTATGTTCTTAATTTCATATTTAATTCATAGTTGCTCCAAAAATTACTCAAAAATCAGATATGATGCCATGAAATGCGATTCAATTTGTTTCCAAATTTCATATTAATTAGAGTTGTTCTGTTCCTTAAATAAATTGTAGAGTGATTTTCGTAATTGATTTTTAATTAAATATAAACACATTATTTTTGTGAAATTCCAACTCTCATGGATTCCACATAAAAATATCTTTTTGAATAATTATCTCACTGGTTGATTTGATATTGTGGATTTATTAGAAATTAATTACTCACTATCACTTTGTTTTCATTAAAATCCATAAAAAATCATATATTGTCAGAAAATTTCAAAAATATTACTTCAACTCATTACATTATGTTTATATTCTAGTAAAATTTTCATAATTTTTGCATTTTGTTTGTGTGAAAAATTGTGAAAAACCCTATAAAAAGTGTGCATTTTTTTATTGTTGCATTTTAATTCATAAAATTCCAAAAAAGTGTTTTGCATTCCTCATTGGTTCTAGTTTCTAGGAAAAATATAATTTGACTAAATTAAATTAATTTTCTATTTAAATTAATTTCTCTAGGTTGTGTGCTTTCTTATTAACTTGATTCAATCTCATTTTGCATTGGCCTTCATTTTCGCATAAAAAACAACATTGGAAACATAGACCTAAGTTTTTTGAATTAATTCGAAGTTGTTTCTTTGCCTCCCAGTGTTCGACCCCAGACTCTCCCGGGATATAAATTCAAGCTGAGACACTCTTCACGGAGATCTTTTCTCGGTTCTGACTAGTTCGTTATGTACGCATATTATAACAAGTACAAATTACATCACATGCTCAGCGATAGATCAGACAAATTTAAGCACATTTCAACGCATCATATCAGATTTTTGAGTAATTTTTGGAACAACTATGAATTAAATATGAAATTAAGAGCACAAAGTGGGTAAAATATGCAATTTTTCGCTTAAATAGTTTTAATAATTGCCCAAATCTCACAAAAATACAAATAAATACCCAAATAGTAGAGAATTAGTTGCTCAACATCATGACATTTTTCAATAAATAAAAATATGCTACATTGATGTCCAAATTAACGCACAAACATAGGGTTATCCGTGCAATATAGAAATTAACTTTGACAAGAACAAAACATGTATAGGGACTTGTTTGTTATTATAGAAAATGAACAAAAATAAAACACATTTTTTACAATAAAAATTGAAAAGAAATGACCTTCTTCTTTGTTTGGCAAGGTCGGCTAGGGCTCGATGGAGAGGGGGGAGCGGCGTGGCGATGGAGGGCCGCGGGCGACAGAGGCACGACCGTGCGTGGGCTGGCGGTGCTCGTGGTGGCTGAATGTACGCAGTAGGAGGAAGGCGGCGCTGGGAGGAGGAGTTCCATGCTGGAGGTGGCAGGCGACCACCGCTGGAGGAGGAGGGAGGCTGTGGTCGTGCAGCCTGGAGGCAGTGGCACGGAGGGTCACGCGATGGCGAGGCCTAGTGGTGGAGATGGCCGATTGTGAGAGGGGGCAGTGGCACAGTTGATGACCGCGGCTACTGCGGGCAGCAGAGAGCTGCAGGGAAGAAGCATGGATGGCTGCGGTGGTGGTGGCACCGCCGAGAGTGGAGGAAGGGGGATCGATGATGTTGCAGTAGCCTGCAATATTTTTTTATTTTTTTATTGTTTTTTTGTATTGTTTTTGTGATTTAATTTTTTAATTTTTTTAGTTTCTTAAACAGGGAACAAATCGTATATAAAAAAGGGAAAAAAGGTGGTAGAGGGGAATGGTGAAGAAAATGAAGATGGTGGTGCCGGTGATAGTATGATGTGAAAATTGTATGGTGGAGGTGGTTATGCGGTGGTGAAGCAACATGAAAAAATATAGATAAAATAAAATAAGAAGAGAGATGAGAGACACTTACCTGCAATGGAAGGGAATCGCCTGGGAAGTGCTCATGGGGAGCACGGTCTTCGCTCGAATCGTCGGCGAGCGATGAGCTCGGGCAGCGCGCGGATGCAACTGCGATGTTGGCCAAGAAGCCAATGGATCTCACCGGAGAGGGATGTCGTCGCTCAATAGTGGTTGCATTGCTGTCACCGATTCAACTCTGAGAACTACACACTCCTCACTTAAGATTGATCTAATGCAAAATGAGGAGGATGGGATGTATATAAAGAAAAAAAATGAGAAGTTATGAAAGTGATGGAGGGGAGGTTTACAAAATGGTGGAGTTGAATTAGAAGTTAGAAAAAATGGTGGAATGTTGGAGTTGAATGGGTGGTCATTGTAAAGAATGAAAATTAAATAAAAATAAATAGTATCCTACTTTAAATAAGAGAATAAAATAAAGAAGAAAATAACATGGAAGATTTACAAAAGTTGGTCCATAAAAACACTATGTACATGGATTTTCTACTTTTCTAGTTTTAATTTTTTTTGTATTTTCAATAAAAGATATTAAAAAAATATTTACATAAATATCAATAAAATAAAATGTAACAAATAATAATATGTGCACAAAAATATGAAAGTCAAATTTAGTACATTATGTACAATATACACCGAGGTCCCAAAACTCAAATTTTGCAAACAAGCTCCGATTTTAATGAAACCACTTTTATTGGATAGATAATTTTCTAACTTCAATTTAAAAGTGAGTTTGGTGAATTTGGAGTTCATACGGAGAGGGAATTTGGTCGGGAAGTTGGACTTTATGGCTTTTTCTCTTTGGGATCTAGGTGTATTTATTTGAGGTGAATTTATTTTTATTTTTTTATTTTTTTATTCATTTTTATGAACAAGTTAGAGAAAGAATTAGCCAAAAAGGAGTTGAAATGAAATTATTAAAAATACATGAAGCTTTGGACTATTTACATGTGAAAAAATCCCCTATTTTGTGGCTTTTTATTCTTATATTATTTTGTATAATATAATATACAATAATTAGTGTATTTTATTTACAAGAGTTATTTTGTCAATTTATTGATTTATGGACATTTATTTGAGATTTTACTCAGGGTTTTTGCTAAGATCAATATATTGATATGATGATTCACGGATTCATCACATGTATACCCCCTCACAATTTTTGTATTAATGTTTAGTCCAATAAAATTGAATATTAGTTGTATATTTCTGGCACATTTGCAAATGAACCCCTGAATTTAGTTTTAGTTGCAAATATGCCCTCGCCAATTCATGTATTTTGTGCCATTTTCCTATTTATTAAATATAACATCCATGATCCAAAGTTTATGCAAAAATAAAGATAGATACATGCCATATATTTTCATGCCTTATTTTTATTTTGTCATTGTTGGCATTTTATCTGTACTACAAATGAGCATGTTTTTTCCCTGTATAACTTAGAATATTCCAAAAATATATAAAAATATATTAAAAATTTTCAAAAAATTATATGTTGTTTATTTTAGTATATTGTATCTCTAAACCAAAAATCCCTAAAAATAGAAAAAGAGAATGCACAAAAATTAAAAAAAACTCTAAATCCAACAAAAAATATTAAAAATAACCAAAAATCCCAAAAATATTTATTTTTATTTCTGATTTTTTATATTATTATCTAGCTATTAAAATTGAATTGGATAATTTTGAGGTTTTTTTGTTATTTTTCTTCTTCAAATCAATTCAGCCTACTTATTAAATCCCTGATTTGGGATATTTTGACTTTAAAAATCCATAAAAATAGCAACAATTCCAGAAAAAACATAAAAACATGAGAAGATTATTTAAAACCTAAAAAAATATTTTATTCCATATGTTTTGTTTGTTTTTATTAGCATTTATAATTATATAACCCTATAATGTATATATAGCCTTATATATCCCTATATAATATAATTAATTAATTAAGAAAAATTTAAAAATCAGAAAATAAATAAAAAAATATTATTATTACTTATATATTAAAAAGAGAAACCTATATATATATATATGTATATGTATATGTATGCAAATAAATATGTGTATCCCTTATGTGTATATCTCTACCTATGTGTATATATGTGTATATAAATATGTATATTAATATAATATATTATTATTATTGTCATGAGTTAGTATACATATATTTAATATTATTTATTCAATTTAAAAATATATAATTATATATATATATAGAAAACCCCACACAAAAGGAGAAACAAAAGGATATTTGTACATAATATACATTGATTAGGAATAATTATAGGCTACTTAACTTGCTCTCTGTGGTTCGATATCTACATGCTTACATGCTATACATTTTGTGTTGTAGAGTATAATAAATTTTAACTCGACATTTTTTATATTCATTGATATTGTGGGATAATTGTTGATTGACTTGGGGTTTTGTGAGCGGTCTCCTCAACGGCATGTTATCTTCGCTTCTCTTGAGTGAGGATTATTTTAAACCCTCGCAAAATCTTAGTTATCACCTGGGAAAATTGCATGACATGGATGACTATTTTGGAGATTTGCAGATAGGTCCTTCCACCGCGTGTGTAGAGCGCGTGCCGTATGGATGCAAGATAAGCCCTTATGATTTTTATTTATTCCATAATTACCACCACATGTGGTTTATTTACACAATTGACCCTAATGGCTTTTGTATTTATATTTTAGCCTCTATTTTGGATTCAAATATTATATTTTGTGAAGTTTTGTTTGCAATTAGGTCCCTGACTTTGTAGCTTCATATCTTTTGCATCCTTAATCCAAATTGAATGAAATTGGTCTTGTTTGAAAGTTGATGTCATTCTCTTTAATATGTTGTAGTTAAACCTGTGATATGATTTGTATTGCATTAATTGAAATCCAAAGAAGTGTAGGTCCTTGAACTTGATTCATTGCTTCACATTGTGCATGATTAATTGATCTAATGCATCAATAAGCATCCTGATTTGATGGGCACTTCATGATTTAGTCAAGAACTTTATCTTAGATCATTCTATTGAGTATTTACTGGCTAACTGAGCATTAGGTGATTGATTGAGTTGGGCATTGCAACTAACTTGAACTTGAGATGCATTAATGACTTAGGCTAATAAATGACTTAATAAATGATGTGATAAAGTGACCTAGGGGTGTTTGATAAATATCACTTGTAGATCATGATTTCAGGAGTTTAATTGAAACGAAGTGTTTGTGGATGTGCTTCATGTTGTGATTGCATTAGTAAACATTCTATTGCATCAAGTAACTTGCATCGAACAATTCCATAAAAATTCATACATGCATTTTGTGTTGCACTTTGAATAGCTTGACCTAGATAGCCTCTTAGAGTAGCTTACTACTGATGAATATGTGATTCATCACTCTAAAAGTCGAGAATAGAGCTTTGTTCCCGAGTAATTATTTGCATATTTCCACTTATATTGCATAATTAACATCCATGGATGCATAAATAATATATGCATTTTAGCATTCATATTTGCATTAAATAAGAAGCCAAATTCACTTGTAAAAATTCACATGTATATTCACCATATTTCATCTATTTGTATATATTTTATACTAAATCCAAATCCAATAAAACCAACTCCATAGTGTATATATTAGTAACATTAATTAAAGAAAAATATCAAAAAATACTAACTTGTAAAATTGACAAATAAAACCCC
Organism: Ottelia alismoides; assembly: GCA_037367405.1. NCBI lineage: Eukaryota > Viridiplantae > Streptophyta > Magnoliopsida > Alismatales > Hydrocharitaceae > Ottelia > Ottelia alismoides. The sequence goes on along the minus strand of JAZKJV010010627.1, from coordinate 1,323,000 downwards.
AATCCAAGTTTGAAACTAGGAGCCTTAAAATGTACATATCTCTCTCATACAGTGTCCGATTTAGGTCTACTCACTTTTAAAGTAATATATATTCAAAGATCTTCGAAACAAGACCAATTTCTTTAAAATCGGAGCTCATATGCAAAACTTGAGTTTTGGGCCCCTATTGTATATTACATATTGACCTTTTTGCCCTTTATTTTATCTTTTTAATTTCTTAAATACTAAAAATCCAAAAGAAAATAGATTAAGTTGTAAATATTCTTTTTATATTTTCTCTATTTTATTTTGATTTTTCTCTTAATTAAAAATGACAAAAAATTACAAAAGATAAAATGTGGTATTTTATATCTATAAGGTACCACCCAAAAATACTTTTTTTATAGATGTCTTCTTTTGATTTTTGGCCCTTCACGAAAGTTGTAGATCTCGTCGAGACGAGCGACTTTTGTGTTGACCACTTTTTGATTTAAGCCCTTTTGTTATTTCTTTTTTATTTTTCTTTACATTTAATTTTTGAATTTTTAGGAGCGACATGTGGTCTCTCCTGGAGCCGCCACATGTCACCCTTTTTTATTATTTTCGAATTGTTTTTTTTTTCAGATTTATTATTTTTATTATTTTATTATTACTATTTTAATTATTTTTAGTAGCCTATTATATTATTTTATTAATTATTTATTTTATTCCCCTTTTACCTCTTCTCCTCTACTTGCCTTCTACTCCAAGCCACATTTACCCCACTTCCTCCACCATTCTCTCCACTTTCTCCATCTCTTCTCCAACTTCATCCTCCTCTTTTTATTCACCACCACCTCCATCATTTTTCCACATCTACCTTTTGATAGGAGAGGAGTGAGCCCCCTTAGAGTTTCAGGTGACTGCTGTGGCTTCTTCACGGTTAAGCGACAACCTCCTCGAGATTATTCTCAGGTGCGATCCGGCGATCTCTCGCCGTTAGTAGCTCCACTCGTGAGGCTGCCAAGCTTCAAGCTTCTCACGCCAAGCTCTTGAGGCCACGACAGAAGCCGCGCACTGTAGCTCTATCCTTTGGCGAAAGCACAGATATATTTTCCTATCTTATCTTTTCATTTTTATCTGACATTTTCCCCTATTGTTCACCAAAATATTTCACATCTAATCACCACAAATCCATCACTATAACCACACACACACATACTTTTCCTTCATTGCATTTTATTTACTATTTACATTAAAAAATTACAATAAAAAAATTACAAAAAATCAAAAAAAGGAGAACAGGAAGAAGCAGCTGCATCCGCCGCCGCCCCCCTGCCTCCACGCCGCCGGCCACCCGCTCTCCTGCAGCCCCCTCGCCCCGGTCGCACCACCGGCCTCGTACCGCAGGTCGCTCCACCGCCTCCAGGCCCCGCGCCACCCCCGCGCAGCCCCGCACCCCAAGCTTCCGCTCAGCGTGGCACTCGCCAAGACTCCGCACCCCCCATAGGTCGCCACTCCGCCCACGCCTCCGCGCTAGCCACCGACCTCCAACCGCGCCGGGCACTGCCGCCAGGCCACCAGCCCCCCGCACGCTCCGTCGCCAGTACCCCTACGTCCCCTCGCGCGCGGTGCGCCACCCAGATCCAGGCTGCCAGCACGCTCCAGCGCCACATGGCCAGGCGCTCCATCCCCCCGCCTCCGCTCGCGCCGACGCCTTTCACCGCACCATGCTGCTTCGAGCAGCACCGCCCACCTCGGCCGACCTCTCCTCGCCGCCGCACAGCCGCGCGACCTTCCAACGAGCAGCCCGCATACGACGCAGCGGCAACTACCGCATCCATCCCTTCGCCTCCGCGCACGCCATCACCGGAGCTGCGAGGCCGTCCCGTCAGCACCGCCTGCCAGCTCACTTCCGCGCGGCGCATCGCCAATGATGCCGCGCGACGTGTGGCCGCCAACCTTGACTCCCTCGCACCGCTCGTGGTGTTCAGCTCCCCCTCTCTTGTGTTCCCTAACTTGGGTTCCAAGTCAGGAACCCAACGAATGTTTTTTATTTTATTTTATTACATTTGTGCAAATTGCACTTTCAGTCCATCTTGTTTGTTCATTCCAAAAGTGCCCTTAAGCACATTTCAGCTTAACATTTTTATTTTTAGTGTTGTATTGATACTCCTGACTTCGCATGGTAATTTGGACCTCAAAATAGCATCATTTGTTTTAATGAAAAATAACATGTTGTAGAGCAACAAAATCTTTATCTCATGGATATTTATTTACATTTTTGTGATCACCATATTGTTTATTAAAAATCAGATAGTGAAAATCACAGATATTTTACCCATTTAAGCTCTGAATTTTGCATAGCCATATTTCTTACTCTAAAAATTGTGAAAAAAATGTAAATGATGCTTCTCTCTGTGCTATAATTACTGCCCAAGTTTCATCGAAATCGGAGTTGTCGTTTGCATAAAATAAATTCTAGAGTGATTTCTATAATTAATTTTTAATTAAATCAAGGGAGATTATTTTTGAGAAATTTTAACTCTCTTGGAATCCTTATTGAAATATCTATATGAGATAATTCATTCTCTGGATAATTTGACTTCGTGGATTTATTAGGAATTAGATACTCACCGTCGCTCTATTTTCAGTAATCAATTCATAAAAAATCATAAAGTGTCAGAAAATTCTAAAAAATTAGCGTATCTTAGTTTCATCATGTTTATCTTTCATTAATTTTTTCATAATTTTTACATATCATTTGCATGAAAAATTGCATAAAAACCCCAAAAAAGTTTACATTTTTCATTTGTGCATTTTAAATCCAAAAATTCCAAAAAAAATCCATTTTGCATTAATCATTGAATTAGGTTTACAAAAAAAATATAATTTGGTCAATTTGAACTGATTTTAGATTAAAATTAAATTTGGCTAAGTTGTTGATTTTCTTAATAACCTAGTTCATTCGCATTAGTGCATCTGCATCTTTATTGCATAAAAATTACAAAAAAAATCCCACTTGGAGAACCGCAATCTAATCCCTCTAACTTGATCCCGAGTTGTTCCTTTGCCTCCTTGAGTCGACCCTAGGGCTTCCCCAGGTTAAACAAACATAAAAAGCATATTAATTTCATTCCACTATTCATCGATTTGTACAGTTAATTTTTGATCGATCCGGATTTATCTGATTGCAACAAAATCGTTAATTCGATACCACTATTCAAAGGGTAGACCCGGGCTCATCAAATGGCACCATTGCCGGGGGGGCAAACGGCTTAGGATCACTTTAGAAAAATAGATTTATGTTTTCCGGTCAATCGGGTAGTCTGATCCCCGAACCACCTTGTAATTATTCTATTTTTTTCAGTTATTTTTTTCTATTTATTTTTTTCTCTCTGACATTTTTTATCTTTTTGTACGAGGGCTCGGTGGACTTGGAGCGGCTTTCTTGAAGTCAACGCATCTCAAAGTGCATCGGAGGTCGACGATTCGTGGATCAAGTCGATTATTGAGATGCCAGAAAGATTTTCTTTTTTTTTAACTTGTAAAAAAGTGTTTGTATTTACAACGGTTCCCGTTTGGATTCCCGCACGTGTAAGCCATAATAAAACGTGTCCCTGTGTGCTGTGTGGTTGCTTTACGTAGAATAGGACCTGCACTTGCATCTCTAAAAGCTATTTTAGGAACTGTTTGTGCTCGTAAAATTCTAGGACCACACTTCGCACTTAAAAGATGCACTTAGACTGCAGGATTTAGCCAAATTCAATTCGTTCTTCACTCGTTAATATAACTGCCTGTCTAGGAGCGGCTTTTCTCGATTTGCATTTCTTTTAGTGTAAAATTTCAATTCAGTATTGCATCCCGTATTGTAGAGAGCTGGAGGCACTGTAAGTCTTCTTACTCAAGCATTCATCATCATTGCTTGTGTGGATTAATATCAGTGACAACTAATCTTTAAAATCGGGACTGCTAATTGAATTGAACAAAAAAATAGACTAAAATTAACCCTTGTTCGCGGTAGATTAACCCCAACCTCGTTTTCAAGCTGAGTGAGGGTACTTGAGTCTGTGTGAATACCTTAAGGCAGAGCCCAAATCCATGTCTTCCATATCACGTACCAAGTGATCCTAGCAAATATCACGAGTTGAGTTATTCAGGTTCACTGATTAGTACCAAGTAGCCTCTGCCTGTTCACAGGTAGATAGGGGCGAAATTGCGATACTTCGTGACAAGTTGCTAGTAACCCCTCGTGGTGAAGTTACGTTCTTGTCAGCCTCCGCCTGCTTGCAGGTAGATAGGGAAGGTCTTTGAATCCATCAACTTGGGATAGGAGCGAAGAAAGGAAGGACGTTGGTATCTAAGGCGACATTTTAAAAAGGGGAGATGCGTACGGCTTTTAGCCATCTCCCATATAGGTCGCGTAACCTTTGCTACTTGTCTGAAAATTCACACTTAAAATCAACCAGACTAATCGGTCTCGGTTTCGGGTCCTTCATCGTGTTGAGTGTGAACTCAGGGTTTGCTCTTGCGTTTGTCTTTGTGTTTGTCCGTGTGTGTTATTCTGTGTAATTGCACGTTTTCTACCTCAATCTGCTACATTTATCATTTCCTCTTCAAGATGTCGGGATATTGGTCCCCATACTCTGAGACCTCTGGTCATTCCTCCTCGACCATATACTATTCATCTTCACCTTCTCCTTCTTCCATGAATCCTCTACCATCCACGGGATACCCTTGCCCGTGGTCGGTTCCATCTCAACTTGATTATGAAGTCAGACCTTCGACTGACTTCTCCACTTCCTCAAATTTCTCACCTACTTCAAATTCTAACACTCTGGATCCACTTCCATCTTGGGCTGACTATACTTATTCTCGAGAGCTTGCGGGAATCAAAGAATCGAATGAAGAGTAAGCTACTGCTGAGATAGATGATTGGCAAAATAATATGCCCCCACATACTTCATTCTCACCTCAAGTAGGGACTATACAACAATTTACATATACATATCTCGACTTGACCTTAGGGCATAACATGGTCGATCGAACAACCCGAATGGAGAGGCCTGCACATCATGATTTCCCAGACTTGATTGATTTTAGTGATCAAGCTTCCATTAACCATCCTTCATTCAGAGAGCCTATACATTCACAAGATTGGACTCATGAGGTAGACTTACCAGTCCCCCATTCATTGACTCCATTACATGAAGCTCCGACCAACATTTGTCATTTGGATGGTCTATACTCGACCCAGCATTACATGCCAGAGTCTAGGTATGTTGAGTATGAGACCCCAATATCTCAGCAGTATCTTCCAATTGAGCAGATCTCTCCCATGAGTTGTCATGAGAATTTTTTGGAGGATGACATTTCTCGACTTATCGTGAAAAATGAAATATTAGGTAACAAGTTGAGAGATGTCATGGAAGTATTGCACTCAATTTCTGCCAGCTTGGGAATGAAAGTAGAAAAGGACATGAGTAGTTTTAAGGTTGAAAATAGAGCGAATATTAGGGAACCCACACATCATGTACATCTGGAGTCCATTCTATCTTCCTCTTCTACTGACCCCTTACCTTTTAATCCAGAGTCTGATCATTCATCCGCTAAAAACACCAAAAAAATTGAAAAACCAAAAAAATTACATAAAATTTGAAAATGAAAATGACTTAAAAAATTAGATCCTACCCTAAGGGAAGCACTCGATGAAGAATTGATTTTTAATCTTCCCTTAATAAAGGTCATAGATCACTTTCCCGACCTTAAATGATTTGTGAGAAGTAAATTGATGCCCAAGAGGTCGGGCAATAAGAGGACAAGGACTGAAAGACACATAGTGTCTATGGCCACCTCCTTGGTGATGGGGAGAAAGACCAAAATCCGCAGAGTGAAGCGATTGCCCCGAGTTGAGTGTGAAATCAAAGACACCATATTTACCCATGCAAGAATCGATGATGACTCACCGATAAATATCCTCCTGACCTCTGTGTTTCACAAGCTCAAACTCAGGCCACTTAGGAAGTCGAGAGAGATCGTTCAGCTGGCTGATCGATCCATCAAACGGTCAAGAGGAAACATTTCAGTCATTGTTACTTTCCAAGGTGCTCTACTCCAGGTGGACTTCACGATCATTGACATCGAGCACCGAGGAGAGCCAGTCTCCGATTATTCTCAGGAAGCCATTCTTAGCCTTGGCTAAGGCAACTATAGATTACGAGACTCGGGAGATCGATTTTTCAACTTTGGGAGTGCTTCGACCTCACCCCCTCTTTGACACACTTTACTCAAAGGTGACACGCACATCCGCTGATAGTCGTGACCATAGAGAGGTAGATGAGTCCCACCCCTCTGCTACACCTGAGAGACAGACTGTCCGGATGACCATTGGTTCAGAGGCTCCCCACACCTCCACTTCATCAACTGCTTGCACCACCACCGTGACAGCTTCTAAGGAGAACTCACGACCAGAAGCTATCATTGAGTCAGATACGACCTTTGTGGATTGCCTCGATCATTTCGATGATCCGACAAAAAAGCCCAATACTGCCAAGACAACTGAGATCACTAGCACTTTCTCGAGACGCATGCTGACCCTTCAGGAATATTCTAATCTATATAGTGACTCGTCTGATGAGGAACCCATGGTCACCGTACCACATCCCGGACCTTCAAAGGAAACAACCAAGACTAAATTGACTTCACATCAAAACACGGTTGCTCCCTCTTCTAGTCGGCTATCTAGTGAGAGGAAGTCGCGAATTGATTCCTCGAGGTGTTCCCCCGAACCTCTCAAGGCGCGTCTCTCTCATATCCCTCTCAATGATTCAGGTTCTAGAAAATCGACCAAGAAAATTTCCTTCAACATTCGGGAGAAGGAATTTTCATAGGAATCCTCATCGGGTTCGGATAAGGTGATTTATATAAGTGAGCTCAGTTCGGCTATTATTAAGCCGTATCTAAGCAAGCAGTCGTGTGTCGACCTGCGTTGGATGATCCCTTCACTGCACTACTATTCATCTGAGGGCGATTCTGACAGTGACACACTTGTATATTACCCACCTCCTCGCTCCCGCAAGAAGGTTCGTCACAAACCTTCTTGATCCATGTATATTCTCAATCCTCCTTGTATATATTTTCTTTCCCTCCCTCCCCAGTGATTCGAGTCACTCACCCCAGCTCCATATCATTTCATTTTATGGTTATACTTAGGATGATCAGATCCTAAGTATAGGGGGAGAGTGACCTGAGTCTATTCACCATTCGCTGTATATTCTCTAGATCTCATCGGTTCTCACACTCACTCTTGTCCTATACTTAGGCTGACCAGAGCCTAAGTATAGGGGGGGACCGATGCCCACCATGTATACACTCCTCCATTTTCCCTCCTAACCTCGCCCACCCCATTTTTGATCTTCTTCTACACTTAGGTTGCCAGAGCCTAAGTATAGGGGGGCGGAGCGACTTCTTTACTTTTTGTTATTTAGCTTTCCTATGCTTAGCACGAGCTATGTCTTTTTCCTTGCTTTTCGTGCTTTGAGGACATAGCACACGCTAAGTATAGGGGGCGTGTATATATTACATATATACTTTACCCATAGCTCGTACTTTCGCGTATGTTCACGTATTTTTGTATATATTATGCAATAATTACGGGTGGGTAAAATCTGAAAAAAAATTTACTTGTTGTATAATACTTGTAAAACTTTTGTAAAAATTGGAAAAAAATTAAAATACTGTATATTTGTATATTGTATAACACTTGTATAATTTGTATAATATTTAAAAACTCTTGTAAATTGTTGTAATATAGGAGGTATACCAAAGTTTTGAAAAAAAACAAAATAAAAAAACAAAACAAAATAGGCTTCTTATTTACTCTTGCATATCATCCTTGCATTCAAAAAAAGTCTCGCATTTCATTCATCTACATAGCATGTCATCTGCATCTCATCTGCATATCTTGCATATGCAAGGTGAAAAGCTAGTGGGTTATGAACCAAGTTATGAGTAAATGTTGAGGAAGGACTTGATTTGACCTTAATACACCTAATTTCAGAGGAACCTTATAGGAACTGGAATTAAGATTTCTCAGGTCAAGTGACTTAATTCTTTGAGTGCACAAGTCTATGTTCACATGTCATCTTGATTAGTCTAAGTAGAATATCTCGTGCACACGCATGATTATTATAGACGGTGACCTAACTTGGACAAGCACCATGCACGTAGCTCTTCATTGATGAGGTGGTGAGGAGGTAGAATCCTTTAGCTTGGAGTAGCACACGGGTGGAAATATCTGTCCTCCTCTAGGGAGGGTAGTGCATCTCAACCTAGTCTGGTAGTGTTGACGTATAAAGACGGGACGTTGTGGATTGCAATAATACTTCAAAAGAGGGATAGTCTACTGGCTCAAGAGGAAAAACTCCTGATGTACATGCTGCACCTTATATATAGTTCAAAAAAAAGAAGAAAAAAGAAAAAATGCAAGAACTCCAAAAAAAAGTAGACATGCTAAAGTGAAAATAAAATACCTGTCGGAGTATGTATATTTGCAAAGAGTATGCAGCTGGATGACTTGGCTACATTGGTCAGGCATCCCAGGATAGGTAGCTACACTGGCTACCATCCATTCTTTTCTCCACCCCCTCCTCTTGAGCTGGTCGCACTTGAACTTAGAAGGGAATACCCCGCTCCTCGAGGAAAGAGTTATTGGACCTGGGAATTAGAGTTACCTTGTTAGAGGAGGCTGCTTCTTAACCATTTCTGATGTGGAGAGCTATTTTACACTTACTAGTACAAGTAAGAATCATAGTCATCAGAAATTTCGTTTGAGGATTTGTTCTGACCTAACTATTGAGGAGTCTTGAATAGAAGACTTGTGGAACTTGAAGTCTGTTCGGTCTTAAGTTCAGGTCCCAATGAGGTTCCACCACACAATTAATCCAAAGGTCGAGTCAAGCTCCATTTTCAACTTTTGTTCAGGACCTTGGTATGGAACCCAATCTCATTTCACTCTTGCATTTCATTTTAGTTGCTCGAGGACGAGCAAGGTTTAATTATAGGGGGTTGATGAATCTATGATTCATCACTCTAAAAGTCGAAAATAGAGCTTTGTTCACGAGTAATTAGATGCATATTTCCATTTATATTGCATAATTAGCATTCATGCATGAATAAATAATATATGCATTTTAGCATCCATATTTGCATTAAATAAGAAGCCAAATTCACTTGTAAAAAATCACATGTATATCCACCATATTTCACCTATTTGTATATATTTTATACTAACTCTGAATCCAATAAAACCAACTCCATAGTGTATATATTACTAGCACTAATTAAAGAAAAATATAAAAAAATACTAACTTGTAAAATTGACCAATAAAATCCCAATCAAAGTTTGAAACTAGGAGCCTTAAAATGCACATATCTATCTCATACAGTGTCCTATTTAAGTCTACTCACTTTTAAAGTAATATATATTCAAAGACCTTCAAAACAAGACCAATTTCATTAAAATCGGAGCTCGTATGCAAAACTTGAGTTTTGGGCCCCTATTGTATATTGTACATATTGACCTTTTTACCCTTTATTTTATCCTTTTATTTTCTTAATTACTACAAATCCAAAAAATTAGATTAAGTTGTAAATATTATTTTTATATTTTCTCTATTTTATTTTGATTTTTCTCTTAATTAAAAATGATAAAAAAATTACAAAAGATAAAATGTGGTATTTTATATCTATAAGTACCACCCAAAAATACTTTTTTTACAGATGTCTTCTTTCGATTTTTGTCCCTTCACAAAAGTTGTAGATCTCGTCGAGACAAGCGACTTTCATGTTGATCACTTTTTGATTTAAGCACTTTTTTTATTTCTTTTTTATTTTTCTTTACATTTAATTTTTTAATTTTTTAGGAGCGACATGTGGCAACCCCTGGAGTCGCCACATGTCACCCCTTTTTATTATTTTTCGGATTTATTTTATTATTTTCGGATTTATTATTATTATTTTATTATTACTATTTTAATTATTTTTAGTAGCCTACTATAATATTTTATTAATTATTTATTTTATTCCCCTTTTACCTCTTCTCCTCTACTAGCCTTCTACTCCAAGCCGTATTTACCCCACTTCCTCCACCACTCTCTCCACTTTCTCCATCTCTTCTCCAACTTCCTCCTCTTCTTTTTATTCACCACCACCTCCATCATTTTCCCTCATCCACCTTTCTATAGGAGATGAGCGAGCCCCCCTTAGAGTTTCAGGTGACAACTGCGGCTTCTTTACGGTTGAGAAACAACCTCCTCGAAATTATTCTCAGGTGTGATCCGGTGATCTTTCATTGTAGTAGCCCCACTCGTGAGACTGCCAACCTTCGAGCTTCTCATGCCAAGCTCTTGAGTCCACGACAGGAGCTGTGCACTATAGCTCCATCCTTCGGTGAAAGCACATATATATTTTCCTATCTTATCTTTTCGTTTTTTTATCTGACATTTTTCCCCTATTGTTCACCAAAATATTTCACATCTAATCACCACAAATCCATCACTATAACCGCACACATACTTTTCCTTCATTGCATTTTATTTATTGTTTACATTAAAAAATTACAACAAAAAATTACAAAAAAATCAAAAAAAGGGAGAACAGGAGGAAGCAGCTGCATCCACCGCCCCCCCTGCCTCCACACCACCGGACACCCGCTCTCCTGCAGCCCCCTCACCGTCCGTCGCACCACCGGCCTCGTACCGCATGCCGCTCCATCGCCTCCAGGCCTCGCGCCGCCCCTGCGCGGCCCCGCATCCCAGGCTTCCACTCAGCGCGACACTCGCCAGGACTCCGCACCCCCCGTAGGTCGCCACTCCGCCCACGCCTCCGCGCCGGCGACCATCCTCCAGCCGTGCCGGGCGTTGTCGCCATGCCACCAGCGCCCCGTGCGCTCCATCGCTAGTGCCCCTACGTCCCCTTGCGCGCGGTGCGCCACCCAGCTCCAGGCCGCCAGCGCGCTCCAACGCCACGTGGCCAGGCGCTCCATCCCCCTGCCTCCGCTCGCGCCGACGCCTTCCACCGCACCACGCTACTTCGAGCAGCGCCACCTGCCTCGGCCGACCTCTCCTCGCCGCTAGTGCCGTCGCACGGTCGTGCGACCTTCCAACGAGCAGCCCACATGCAGTGCAGCGGCAACCACCGCATCCATCCCTCCGCCTTCGCGCACGTCATCGCCAGAGCCACGAGGCCCTCCCGCCGGCACCGCCCGCCAGCTCGCTTCCGTGCGGCGCATCGCCAGTGCCACCGTGCGACGCGTGGTCGTCGACCTTGACTCCCCCGCGCTGCCCGTGGTGTTCAGTCGCCCCTCTCTTGCATGCCCTAACTTGGGTTCCAAGTCAGGAACCCAACGAAGGTCTTTTTATTTTATTTTATAACGTTTGTGAAAATTGCACTTTCAGTCCATTTTGTTTGTTCATTTCCAAAAGTGCCCTTAAGCACATTTCAGCTCAACATTTTCATTTTCAATGTTGCATCGATACCCCTTGACTTCGCATGGTAATTTCGACCTCAAAATAGCATCATTTTTTAATGAAAAAAACATGTTGTAGAGCAACAAAATCTTTATCTCGTGGCTATTTATTTACATTTTTGTGGTCATCATATTATTTATTAAAAATCAGAGATTGAAAATCACAGATATTTTACCCATTTAAGCTCTGAAATTTGCACAACCATATTTCTTGGTCTAAAAATTGTGAAAAATTGTAGACGCTTCTCTCTGTGCTTTAATTACTGTCCAAGTTTCATCGAAATCAGAGTTGTCGTTTGCATAAAATAAATTCTAGAGTGATTTCTGTAAATGATTTTTAATTAAATCAACAAAGATTATTTTTGAGAAATTTTAACTCTCCTGGATTCCTTATTGAAATATCTATCTGAGATAATTCATTCTTTGGATAATTTAACTTCGTGGATTTATTAGGAATTAAATACTCACCGCCACTCTATTTTCAGTAATAAATTCATAAAAAAATCATAAAGTTTCAGAAAATTCTAAAAAAATTAGCGTATCTTAATTTCATCATGTTTATCTTCCATTAAATTTTTCATAATTTTTGTATATCATTTGCACGAAAAATTGCATAAAAATTCCAAAAAAGTTAGCATTTTTCATTTGTGCATTTTAAATCCAAGAATTCCAAAAAAAATCCATTTTGCATTAATCATTGAATTAGGTTTACAGAGAAAATACAATTTCATCAATTTGGACTATTTCAGATTAAAATTAAATTTGGCTAAGTTGTTGATTTTCTTAATAACCTAGTTCAATCGCATCAGTGCATCTGCATTTTTATTGCATGAAAAATTACAAAAAAAATCTCACTAGGATAATCGCAATCTAATCCCTCTAGCTTGATCCCGAGTTGTTCCTTTGCCTCCTTGAGTCGACCCTAGGGCTTGCCAAGGTTAAACAAACACAAAACCGCATATTAATTTCATTCCACTATTCATCGATTTGTGCGGTTAATTTTTGATCGATCCGGATTTATCTGACTGCAATGAAATCATTAATTCGATACCATTAAAAAGGGTAGATCCGAGGTTTATCAACTACCTACCTTTGGTCTTGATTAATTACATTGATCCACTGTGCCCCTAAGTTCACCCCCATACTTATCTAGGATAAATTGTGACCGAGCCACTCCTCACAGAGATTCTCATTCAATCTCTGATAGATCCAATTTTAGTCATATTACGAGATCCGTTTAGCATACTTGAAAGAGGATTCATCAGATGATGTCGTTGTTAGGGACACAACTTGATTAGAGTCTTTAGTTAGGATTAATTTTGGTGATTAAGTGAAATTTGGGCTATTTTAGTTAGGCATGTTTGTTCTTATTATTTTTGTCCTTGTTTTGTTATTTTGTTGTGTTGATTAATTATTTATCTTGTCGGCTACTTGCCTCTTGAGAAGATCCGATCACCTGTTCTTTTGACAAGGGCCCGCAAAGAGAATCGACGAGGAGTGATGTGGAGGTTCAGGCTTGGTGCTCGAGCTGAAAAGGATTGATCCAACCGCATTGAGAGAGACTTAGTTAATTAGATATTTAATTAATTACAGTCGTATTGGTGTACATATTTGTTGTAATGATTTAGGTAATGCTCCCTTTACAATGGCTCTTGTTTGAGAGCTCGCTGTTGTAAAAAGAGACTGGACATTTATTCTTTAATTGTGTGTGGTTGTTTTGAGAGTGATTCTCGACTTGAGTGGTGAAATTAGGATAGGCACCCATAGTGTAATTCAAATTTATTTATGCCCATAGTAATTTAGACCACATTGATCTTATAGATTCACCATCTTAAATATTCACTAATGAGATGCATATAAACACGTACTACTTAGCCAAATTGAAATCGATTTCTTCCTCGCAAATAATATCCTGTTTAGGTGTGGTTTTGATCAACTTGCATGCTTTTAGATTAGATTTAAAAATTCTATCTTGCATAACACATGGAAAGTACTAGGAATCATGTTGAGTATAACTTCTTATAAGCATCAGTGTTTCTCAATTGCATTCGGTTTTCTTATTCCTCCCTCTATTATATAAAATAAGGCTAAAAGGAAAAGGGATTGAATGATAGGCATGATTGTGTGCTCACATTAAATCCAAGTGATAACCAATACTGTAAAATTGGGACTAAATTGTGCAAGTTAATTAAATCAACTTGGAATAAATGAAGGATATGGTTAGATCCTCAAGCGCATCACGGAAGCGTGAACGTCGCATCGAATACGACGTGGAGCGACTAGTCGCACTAGTTGCTCGATGCAGCGGAATTTAAAAAATTTTATACGACGAAACCACATGATCCAAGAACACTTCTCGGATCGTTTCGTCTAAACCACAAACAAGTAATAGGATTACCTCTTGAAGCGTGGTTGCGATCGAGTCTCTAAACGAAGAGACCTCCTGTCTCAAGTCCGATCCGACGGAGGAGACGCTTGCGAGCACGGGGATGAACCGCGTGCTTCTCGCAATCCATGTTGATGATCCAAGCGGCGGATCTCCTGATCTCGACACACGAGATCCGACGTCTTCTTCACGAGCGAGGCGCACCGAAGGGGACGGAGATCCACGAGCAGAAGAACGGGCAGCATAACGACGATGCTGCGGCGATGGAGATCCTCTTCATGGCATCCATGGTGGACGGCCATGAGAGGGAGAGAGATGGCTGACCTCTAGAGAGAAAGAGAGAGAGAGAGAGATGCTTCTCAAGCATTATGTGTAAAGAGAGAGCATGGGTATGCCTCTCTATTTATAGGGTTTTGGGATCCATGGATCTCAATCCATGTGTCTCATAAAATCAATGGTTGAGATTGATTTATGATAATCCAATGGTCAAGATTGTTGTTGGTAAAAGCCAACAACTTGTGATTTAATTTTGATTAAATATATTTGATAAATCAAATATACATTAATACCAAATCAAACCAATCAAATAAGGAGTGAGATAACAATTAGGAGCCTCCTTCCCATTAGGGAGAGGGGGACGGCCACCAAGTCCTAAAGGGAATTGGTGCCGCCCCCCCTCTTCCTTATGGGGAGGGCAATCCCATGGATTACATGGGATTGCATATCTCCTAATTTATCTCTCTACTTATTTTCCCAACAATTTTTATTCACCAAAAATAATTCTCAATTAATTTTGGGAATATTGCAATCTTGACATTGGAATATTGTGAATCATATTCACAACCCAAAACAACATATAATTTACATTGTCAATTAATTACACAATGTGTATCTAATACACATAATAATTAATCAACACATATAAATTATAATTAGCTCTCTCTAATACATTATAAATCACATTTATAATATATTATGAATAATTGGATATTACTATCCACATTATTCTTATCCATAATAATTAAATCATATTTAATTATATTGGATAACTTATTCTCATGTTCTCAAATAATATGAATCACATTCACATTATTTACATCTTTTGATAATTAAATCACATTTAATTATCCAAGATAATTCTCCTTATAATATGAATCAAATTCATATTACTCATGATAATTAAATCACATTTAATTATCCATTTTCTCAATGCTCGGATACATATATCAACAATAGAATTATCCATGAACTCTTTCAAGGATAATGCGCTTTCTCCGCGAATACTTGGAGATAAGGACAGGGCGATTGTATTGTTCCACGTATAGTGACATGGATAATGAGATCACATCTCAAATCCAGATCTCGGGCCTCCCATAGATGCTTGATTAAATCAAGACCGCAAATCTAATCTTCTCATTGAATCTGAATCACATTCAGATCAATGTACAACATTTGGACTAAGATCAGATTACTTCTCTACTGAGAGGAGTCACTAAAATCCAGACCCGTTTCATCACTCCCTAGGAATGGAAGCGTCATGGTTATACAATCGTTTATGATCACATCACCCTCAGGTATTCCCAACACCTGTACATCCTGCATACTGGAAGACTCAGATTAAACCCGAAGTATTAGATCAACTTTACACTGCCTACTTCAGGGTTTTATCAGTAAGTTTCTCATTCGATCATTGGAAGTCGGTATCGATCATATACTTTCCAAAAGCGTATATCATACCTAGGTCTTGATCATATACTTTCTAAAAGTATATATCAAACCTACAAATTCAGTCAAGCTTCTAAAGCGAGACGACCATGCGCATGGAATTTGATTCTTCCAAATATCTCATGAGTGAGCTCATGTCTTCCGGTTCAGTAACTGAACCTGTATGATCCCTTTGAGAGATCGTATTACTCATATGCCCTTATATGCACACCAGCGCGTCGGTGTATAGACCTTGATTAGGTCATCAACCTATTGGTCTGCCAAATGTACATACTCAAACATATAGTAACACATCTGTCTCCGGTCAGAGGATGTGTGCCTGTATCATGACAGCATACGATATAGGACTTTGGTTATCTCGATCTCGTTAAGTCAACTCTTTGACCTAACTAATCTGACACCTCTGAATCTCTATTCCTATGCAGAGGACCTGCATCAAGAGGTCGGTCAGATATCAGCCTAACTGAGATAGGATTGCCATCTCCTACTCAGGCTGGAGATCATCTCTTAATAATCATTTGACGGTGCTTGACGAGTCCTCAATCTAACTCATTAGATATTCATCTAAGCACCAGCCTCTATGATTCAATAATTGAATCAACAGCTGTATGATCATTAAGATGGCCATGGTACATAACCCTAATTGTACTAAGGGACCTATTATGCAAATTCTATACTCTTTATTTCAGATCAAGGAGTGAATTGCAATAACATTTATTGCATAATGGCTCGCCGTGGGCTCGCATGTCCAACAATCTCCCACTAGCCCAAAGAGCCATTAATGGGCTAATCATTTAAACTCACACTCATGTGACAATCATAGGCTATTTAGTAAATAGCTAGGTAAGTTGATCAGTCACTCTGTTCCCAAGAGACTACACCAAGTCCTTTTACGGCACTTGCATATCTCCTAGTAACAGTGCTCGCATCCAATGCGAATGTTCCATCTCATGCAACTGATACTCAATTTTGTTGGTTATAGTGTCCTTGACACTACATCTTATTAATTATCATAACCAGTATTCTCATAATCCTTATTAGAATACCTTCATTCCTGGAGATCTCTATCTCCTAAGGTATCTACAGTCAAGACCCTTATAGATCACTATCTACAAGGTCTTAAACCTTTGAAGATAAGACTTTGAGATCACTATCTCTAAGTTTCATCATCTTTAAAGATATTATTATTACTGCAATCAAGTGTTTTATCTCCATAGTAGGATTAGTAACAGTTTACTACTCCCACTGCATGGTAGACATCTGGTTCTTGTACACATCTAGCATACATTCAGCTTCTCATAACTGATGCACAATTGCAAGCAGTTCTAGCATTCACTTCCTCAACTCTTTGAGGTGCCATCCCTCTAGACAGGTCACTACCACATCTTAAGGGAAGGAAGCCTTTCTTGGAATTTTCCAGAAAATGGAATAAGTCCAAGGTGTACTACTAATGTGACAGTCCCAATACCCTCCTCTCTTTGCTTCTGAACGACTTCAGAATTAAGATCTGAGAGGTATCCTTGAAATCGTATCTCAAGGTATGGAACAACCAAATTATAAAACACTTATCATTTATTCTTATATGATTAGAATAATATCTACATTAAGCACGACGAACACAATGGCACTCCCACTAAGCTTCACATGGTTCATCAAGATTCTATCTGAAATCATAACATTTATAATTTCATCAAATCTTATGTTCCAACTACAAGAAACTTATTGGAGTCTAAAGATGGAGTTCTTCAGCCAGCACACCTTGCTTTCCTCAACCATGAAGCCCTGGGGCTACTTCATATGAATATCCTCAGAGAAGTACTCATAGAGGAATGCAATCTTGACTCACACCATGAAGATGTCATAGACAAGTTGTGTAGCTATAGTTAGCAATATTCTGCTGGGTTAAAGCAAGTTCACTGGAGAGCAAGTCTGATCGTAAGCGATGTCTTTTCTTCGGTGTGTAGCTCATGGCTACGAACCGTGCTTTGAAGGTCTCTACCTTCTCATCAGGTTCCCTCTTTCTCTTGAAGATCCATTTACACCTTAATGGGTCTGACCCATATAGGTGGATCCTCGAGGGTCCATATACAACACTTGTATATGAAGTCTACATTAGACCTTTTATTGCTAACATCCATCTTTCCATGTCATGATCCTCAGGAGCTTCATCACATGAAGTCCGATCATTTTCTGATTTAACTGACACATGGAATTCATCTTCAAACTTATTTGAAGAGGTATTAATGTTTCATCTTTAATAATCTATTTTAGTTTCCGATTTCAGGAGCCTCATTATCTTTTCAAGATTAAATGAGTTCCTTTACTTCATTTTCATCTTGATTCTCAAGAGAGTCATCCTATAAGAATCATATTCTCAAAGATGAGATTTTTTTAAGAATCTCAAGGTCATAAAGAAGGTATCCAATACCATCCTTTATTTTCCTAATGAAGTAGCACTCTCTAGTGCTAGATTCTAGCTTACTTGCATGGAATCTTATTAAGTATATAATGCAGTCTCTACTACATATATATCTTGGAAACTTAAGAGATAATTATGCTAGGATTAATCATTGATTAAATCATGTCACACATGATCAATTGTATCTCCCTACAACTCCTTTGAGTTAAGGTTCATTAGGAGGATTGAGATAGGAATGATATTCATATCTCCATAAGGTATTTCTTGAATTCATCTAATAGGTACGGGCTACCTTGGTTAGATCAAATTCATTTCATCTTCATTCAAACTTTGGTTCTAAACCAAAATTGCGAAATCTTTGAACATTTCAAAGGTTTCTTAGGTGAAGAGAAGAGATCCCATATCATACATAATCATTAACAGATATCACATATCCATAATGTTTACTATGATATAGATGATCTGCATACATCAATATGTATGAGATCCTTAATACCTTGACACCTTACACCTTTCCCAAGGAAGGGTGTATTGGACATTTTTACTTTGAATACAATATTCACAAGTATGTGAGATTTGAATCTTTGGACAATCTAAAGATTCATGTCTTACCAGTCCATTGATTTCATCAACAGACATATGTCCAAAATTTGATGCCAGATCATTGTCAAATGATCTTTATCTTCCTATTGATCTTTTAAAGGTTTAATTTTCAGTATTAGAAATCTTAATGAACCATTCAATAATTTTCTAATTTAATAGAGTCCTCTAGATTTTAGATTACTATCTGAAATATTTCTATCATAACTCTTTATGATAGATTTATTACAGAATTCATGTTCATATCCAACAATTAGAAATAAACAATGAGTGTATTCTAATATCTAGGTCATAGAGACATTCTCTAAGACTAAGGGCTCCCACTGAAAATATGAAGTCTATTGATCTCATGGAAATTGTTGCAACACTTGCATCACTTTCAACATGGATGACCAATAAACCTTAAGATCAAATTTCTAATACATATGCAACCAATTGCAAATGTCATTAGAAAATTTGAGATACAACTATTAGACTTTATCTTATCAAATAAGTAAGTCAATATCAATGATTATATGTAGATTATACTGATGCTCCATCCGAGTCCTTTTCTGAGGATTCTAGACAGACTTGATAGTCATACTATCAACACATCAACTTATTGCAGTATTGGCATTCATCCAACTCTTTGGATGTCATATGGAAGTCACAGAAGTACAATCAACTCTTTGACTATACCTCTTACTTGGGTCCAACCCATGCTTCCACTGCGCTCCCTTTGTCTAAAAACAACCTTTGCTCAAGACCAAGGATCTCTTATGTCAAAATCAAAAATTTCAATATAAGAGTATTTCAACATTTATACAAGTTTCATTTAAGTTCATATAATATGAATATTATGAAGCTTCATGAATGACTAGAGTATAGACAGTAGAATGATGACACTCATCATCTACATCCATCTAAACTCTTTGAAGCATCGGTTCAGGTAGGTATTCAAACAATTTGAATACATTATCTCTAATAGAGCTACCATTCTACATGATGTAGAGAACCATGTCATTCATGATTAAATGTCAAGAGCACATATATATGCCAGAATATCTTTATTGATTTTTATAAGGATTAATTTGATAATTACGATCATCATCGACATGTCACTTCAAAAATACATTCGATAAGATCAAGACTTATAGAGACATACAAACCCTAGGGTTTTAGTCCTATTGTCTTATTTAATTATCACTTCTCATTATTATGAGGAATCTTGCACATTGCAACCACATACATTATGTGTCCAATCGCAAGTACAATATCTGGATCAAGGGTCCAATCCATGATATTCTACTGGTTA
The DNA here is from genome assembly GCA_037367405.1 of Ottelia alismoides. Classification (NCBI taxonomy): domain Eukaryota; kingdom Viridiplantae; phylum Streptophyta; class Magnoliopsida; order Alismatales; family Hydrocharitaceae; genus Ottelia; species Ottelia alismoides. Next base: position 1,303,091 of record JAZKJV010010627.1, on the reverse strand, counting down.
TTAATGAGTATAACATTGAGTGGGTTTAATGAAGGATTATCTGAAATAAGTAATTTGCATAAGGGTATATATTTATATATATACACATATTATACTTTGATTTAGGAGTTTTTATATCAAAGTTGTCTTGCCATGTCAACAATGAAAGTTCATTCCCTTAATCACTTTCAATGTAAGAGATATACTTACCATTATATCTCAGCAAGATCTGGGATCTCCTCTTTATCTTTGTTACATCCCAATAATATGAGAAACTGCAACTCCAATAAAGAGAAGCGGGAACACATTCCGCCTTGCAAGTCCAACTTGCATTTCCCAATTCGGTCTTTAACACCCGGGCCCACCACCCCTAAGGTGATGTTGACCCGTCGTTAATTGAACCAACCGTCAACAGGAATAGAACTCGCTATGCGCAATCCAATATCGCCCCAATAATATGAGGATCCGATATTGGGGTCACTACGCATACGGCCTTACTCTTTCGAGAAGCAAAGAGCCCGATCCAGATGCGCTTGTATATAGGAGCTGTCACTACGTACATGCGTCTCCTATATACAATCCCTGGCGACGGAAACCCTTCGCCTTGACGGGAGACCATGGATGTCACTTATGTGATCCTCCACCTCTTATTCAAATTTAATTAATTACTATGAATCACATTCATATAATTAATTATTCTAAGGGAATTATTAACTCTAATCATATTAGAGTATTCTCAATTGGATATAATTAACTTAATCATATTAAATTAATTATCAATCCAATTTAATCAATCAAACTTAATTTTAATGCTTGAATATACATATATGATATTATTCTCAAAGTACGTATTAATTCGAATTTTAATAATTAGAAAAATACATCATAATCCCTCGGACATTATCCCGGCCCTACCCGCTGTCATGGCCAGTACCGACGGGAGTGGGGCGGACCACATACGTTGCAACCCGCTGACCAGCGATCCCCGACTAGACACCATATCCACCTCGGGAAAGGATAATGCCAAATTGATTATTTTGTACTTGAGATGATCATCGGTTCTTCAACCGAAATTATACCATATAGTAATCAAAACAATTTTGATTTTAAGGAAATTTGCTAGGCAAATTCCCAAGTCCTATTCAAGCAAGAAGTTTGATGATTGTAATTCCAATTAAGGTTTAGATCAAATCTAATTAACTAATTGGTTGGGGCCAAGTCAATTAGGCAAATAATCATGTTTCAATATTTCACAAATATTTTTCAAGATTATTTTACGAAATTAACAATTAATTTCACTAATTGACAATCACTTGGTTCTAGATTAGGAAAACAATTTCAGCAGTGACCCCTACTTACTAAAATTGGCATATCTCAATCATATTAAATCCAAATTAAGCAAAGTCAATTTCTAAAGTTTGCTAATTTGATTTAGGACAGAACCTAAGTGATGTTTCACGCATTTCGAGGCAAGTCTAAACAGTAATTAACACTTTAATCACGTTCAGATTCACAGTTCCCGCAACAGTGCATACATGTTCATTAAAACTACCATATCTAGAGCATACGAAATCCGATTTACGCAAACTCAGATCCTATGGTTTCCTTATTTAATGGGGAACATAATCCAAGTATAAAATTCGTGTTTAAACAATTTAAACAGTGCCGAATTTATTTACTAAACAGATCTGCGAAATCAAATGCGATGAAAAAATTTCGCGATCTTAGCGAACCCAAGTCGTCCTCGGTTAGCGAATCACTATTCGAAACCATCGACCTAAGGCTCTGATACCACTTGAAGGATATGGTTAGATCCTCAAGCGCATCACGGAAGCGTGAACGTCGCATCGAATACGACGTGGAGCGACTAGTCGCACTAGTTGCTCGATGCAGCGGAATTTAAAAAATTTTATACGACGAAACCACATGATCCAAGAACACTTCTCGGATCGTTTCGTCTAAACCACAAACAAGTAATAGGATTACCTCTTGAAGCGTGGTTGCGATCGAGTCTCTAAACGAAGAGACCTCCTGTCTCAAGTCCGATCCGACAGAGGAGACGCTTGCGAGCGCGGGGATGAACCGCGTGCTTCTCGCAATCCATGTTGATGATCCAAGCGGCGGATCTCCTGATCTCGACACACGAGATCCGACGTCTTCTTCACGAGCGAGGCGCACCGAAGGGGACGGAGATCCACGAGCAGAAGAACGGGCAGCATAACGACGATGCTGCGGCGATGGAGATCCTCTTCATGGCATCCATGGTGGACGGCCATGAGAGGGAGAGAGAGGGCTGACCTCTAGAGAGAAAGAGAGAGAGAGAGATGCTTCTCAAGCATTATGTGTAAAGAGAGAGCATGGGTATGCCTCTCTATTTATAGGGTTTTGGGATCCATGGATCTCAATCCATGTGTCTCATAAAATCAATGGTTGAGATTGATTTATGATAATCCAATGGTCAAGATTGTTGTTGGTAAAAGCCAACAACTTGTGATTTAATTTTGATTAAATATATTTGATAAATCAAATATACATTAATACCAAATCAAACCAATCAAATAAGGAGTGAGATAACAATTAGGAGCCTCCTTCCCATTAGGGAGAGGGGGACGGCCACCAAGTCCTAAAGGGAATTGGTGCCGCCCCCCCTCTTCCTTATGGGGAGGGCAATCCCATGGATTACATGGGATTGCATATCTCCTAATTTATCTCTCTACTTATTTTCCCAACAATTTTTATTCACCAAAAATAATTCTCAATTAATTTTGGGAATATTGCAATCTTGACATTGGAATATTGTGAATCATATTCACAACCCAAAACAACATATAATTTACATTGTCAATTAATTACACAATGTGTATCTAATACACATAATAATTAATCAACACATATAAATTATAATTAGCTCTCTCTAATACATTATAAATCACATTTATAATATATTATGAATAATTGGATATTACTATCCACATTATTCTTATCCATAATAATTAAATCATATTTAATTATATTGGATAACTTATTCTCATGTTCTCAAATAATATGAATCACATTCACATTATTTACATCTTTTGATAATTAAATCACATTTAATTATCCAAGATAATTCTCCTTATAATATGAATCAAATTCATATTACTCATGATAATTAAATCACATTTAATTATCCATTTTCTCAATGCTCGGATACATATATCAACAATAGAATTATCCATGAACTCTTTCAAGGATAATGCGCTTTCTCCGCGAATACTTGGAGATAAGGACAGGGCGATTGTATTGTTCCACGTATAGTGACATGGATAATGAGATCACATCTCAAATCCAGATCTCGGGCCTCCCATAGATGCTTGATTAAATCAAGACCGCAAATCTAATCTTCTCATTGAATCTGAATAACATTCAGATCAATGTACAACATTTGGACTAAGATCAGATTACTTCTCTACTGAGAGGAGTCACTAAAATCCAGACCCGTTTCATCACTCCCTAGGAATGGAAGCGTCATGGTTATACAATCGTTTATGATCACATCACCCTCAGGTATTCCCAACACCTGTACATCCTGCATACTGGAAGACTCAGATTAAACCCGAAGTATTAGATCAACTTTACACTGCCTACTTCAGGGTTTTATCAGTAAGTTTCTCATTCGATCATTGGAAGTCGGTATCGATCATATACTTTCCAAAAGCATATATCATACCTAGGTCTTGATCATATACTTTCTAAAAGTATATATCAAACCTACAAATTCAGTCAAGCTTCTAAAGCGAGACGACCATGCGCATGGAATTTGATTCTTCCAAATATCTCATGAGTGAGCTCATGTCTTCCGGTTCAGTAACTGAACCTGTATGATCCCTTTGAGAGATCGTATTACTCATATGCCCTTATATGCACACCAGCGCGCCGGTGTATAGACCTTGATTAGGTCATCAACCTATTGGTCTGCCAAATGTACATACTCAAACATATAGTAACACATCTGTCTCCGGTCAGAGGATGTGTGCCTGTATCATGACAGCATACGATATAGGACTTTGGTTATCTCGATCTCGTTAAGTCAACTCTTTGACCTAACTAATCTGACACCTCCGAATCTCTATTCCTATGCAGAGGACCTGCATCAAGAGGTCGGTCAGATATCAGCCTAACTGAGATAGGATTGCCATCTCCTACTCAGGCTGGAGATCATCTCTTAATAATCATTTGACGGTGCTTGACGAGTCCTCAATCTAACTCATTAGATATTCATCTAAGCACCAGCCTCTATGATTCAATAATTGAATCAACAGCTGTATGATCATTAAGATGGCCATGGTACATAACCCTAATTGTACTAAGGGACCTATTATGCAAATTCTATACTCTTTATTTCAGATCAAGGAGTGAATTGCAATAACATTTATTGCATAATGGCTCGCCGTGGGCTCGCATGTCCAACAATAAAATGAACACTTGTTTTAAGGGTGCATAAAGCCCTCCTTGGACACGGGTACTTACCTCCAGACAGAGTGAGTAAGGACAAATACCTAAGGTTAGATCCCAAATCCTTGGACTTCCACCCTAAGTCTCCAGGTCTAACTCTCGTGGATTTTGGGAGCTGCAAGTAGTTGCCTTCGACCTTAGAAATACATTTTGGTTGCATGCGCTTAGAAGTATCTTTTAGGGTGTGATATTGAACCCAGCATCCCGGGAAGATCACTTCATTGAATGAGAGCTTGCAGGACTTCAACTGGGCATAATAGGAGACTCCATGCGTTCTTGTAAAGATTAGATTACCTCAAACTAAAATCGACAATATAATTTGGATGAACCTTTACGACCTTCACATGTGAAGTTGGTGAACTTAAAGGGTTTAGCATTGTGTTTTATTTGCATGAATTCTCTCTGCACATTTTACGTGCACCGTAGAACATAGATTCTCCTTACTACTCATGTTCATTTATGCTCCTTTTTGGCATTGAAGATGACTAGTTGGGAGGGGGGAATTTTGTTCGGACTTTGCAAGCCTATCGTTGAACCCTCCAAAAAGCACATCTTCTGAGGCCCTTCACTTCTTGGACCTCCCGGGACTCATCACTCTCTTGATTTCGGGATCACTCACTTTGGGGATGGTCACACATTGACCAACTCCTTCCTCTCTTCCCTATTCACCGAGGAAGACCTTCGCCTCGATGAGGTTTAATTGAGTTCAACAGCCTCATCTAATCTGAACCCCTTTGTTGATGAAGGTTTCACACAAGATTCAACCAAAATGCTTCCAAAGAAAAGAGAAGATGAGGAGGAACATCATGAGAACCCCATGCATATGATACTTGCTAGACTTTCCACATCTGATAAGTAACATGCTTTTCTTAGAGCTCGGATGGTACAGTTAAATGTCGAGGTAGATGCACCCATGGACATGACGTACAATCAGGGACAATATAGAGTGAGGAATTACCTTAGTCCTGTAGATTCAGAAGTTGAGTATGAGTTGAAGCCGCAATTCCTGAACCTGCTGCCACACTTCAACAGGAATGCCATGGAGGAACCTTACGCATTCCTAAGGGACTTTGAGTGTGTCTGTGTTAACCTCAAACACCCTTGGATTGGCCAGGATTATATTAGGCTCACTGCCCTACTATTCGCATTGGGTGGTAAAGCAGACTACTAGTTGAAAATTTTAGCTATCGTAGTGACCACCTACAACCAATTCAAGGACCTGTTTCGAAAGAAGTTCTACCCTTTGAATAAAACTAGTAAGATGAGGATACACATTACTAGCTTTTCCCAGCTCACCAATGAGACATTCTGTGATACATGGGAAAGATTTAAAGATCTATTGCAGAAATGTCCATGTCATGGTATGGAAGATGTCATTCTGGTGCAGTCTCATTTTAGCGATCTCAACCCTAAGGTGCAGGGTTTGGTAAGTGCTACCTGTGGAGGCAACTATACATCATTAGGAGTGGATATCGTCTAGAAAGTATTCGAGAAGATGGCTGAGACAAGCCGCTCATAGACCACCAGCATGGCATATTCTGAGTCCCCCATCACACGCTTATCTAAGAGGGGAAAGCAAGTTGTGGTTGATCTCTCACAAGACTTGATTCCTAATATGGGAATCATTGCGGACAAGCTGACAGCGGCCTAGAGAATCTATATGAGGATGAATGAGTTGTATATTGGTCTCTCAAATCTTGCCAAGCAAATGGAGGAGTTGTCTAAGATGAAGATACATACCATGACTCTATCTACTGCCCCTGTCTTCTGTGTTCACCATGTACATGAGCAGCCGATGTCAGGGAAACCCCAGCCTTGGTTAGAGGACCAATCCTTCACCCAATCTTGTCAACAATAACCACCATTAGCAGAGACAATCCAAGAGGATTCTCCCCAGGTGTGGGAGGTGAATGGTGTTTGGTATACACAGGAACCTACTAGGCATGGAAGTACGGGGGGGCAATAGTCTTACCAACGTCCCCTGACCTTCTACAACATCTCATTTACTTCCGCACCTCATCCAGCACAGCATAGCCCTGGACCTTCCCAGTTCTAGCAGCAAAGGCAACACCAACAATAATATGACCGTCTATCATGTGGGCCAGCATGCCTCGCAATACCAGCATCTACCCCAGCACCACCAACAACGACAGTATCAGGGCCATCAGGGCCAATCCTCACGATATTCTTCACAACAACATCCCTTTTTATCTGAACCCACTAACTTTCAACGTCAAATTCTCGAGGAGCTTCATTCCTATTGGATTGAGATTCAAGACTTGCGGGTGGACATTAACCACCTGTCCTGATGATGAGACAAACAGTCTGCACCATCAACCTCAAATCTTGTCCAGGTTTAGGCTAACCCCAATAGCCTGAGAAGATCTCAGTCTCAGCAACAATTTGGTCAAGTATACTATTCTATTCAGACTCCCTTACATCTGAACATGAGATTCTTTCTTGTGATAAAATTAACAATATGTCACTCGGGAGCAGAAGGACTGTAGTTGTACCTGCTCGGGCAAGGAAAGTGGAGAGGGTTGCCTATAGAGCTCGAAATGAGGAGTCTTCTGAGGATGAGGAGGAGAGGCATCATGTGCAACAAACCCCTTCAGTAGAGGATGATGAGATCCACTTAGGGGATAGAGAGAAGGAGGAGGACACGAGCACAACAACAGCAACATGGAGACACCTTGGAGTCTACGGAGGACCTTGTATCTCCGGTTGAGGAGGATATACCTTTAGCAGCTATCCCCCAACTTGTAATAGACAATTCAGTTTTAAATTCCAAGTTGCATTCAAAAGAAAAGAATTCTGTTTCAATTAATGCAAAGAATGATGTTTCAATTTTCGATTCATATTCTTCATATTTTGTTTCCCTTGCTTTAATCCCTTTCCCACGTGCTCTTACGGCAGGAAAAGGCATTGTAGAAAATATTCATAACGATGACCCAGAAATGGCACAGTTTTGTAAGAAAAATATTATGGTTAAGGTACCATTTATGGATTATGTGGCTAATAATCCTTCATTCCAGAAATACCTTAAGGTGTTATTCACACCTACTAGGGTTAGCAGGAGGAAACTAGACTAGTATGTGAAGACTCGCATCTTATCAGTAGCCACTACCTAGTGTCTCAAGAATCAGAAATTACCAAGGAAGAAGAGAGACATGGGAGCTCACTATGTGGAGAGTCATATCGATGATATTGCATTTGCACGCACTCTCCTAGATAATGATTCTTCTATCAAACTTCTTCCCTTAGTACTTTATGAGAAATTGGAGTGAGGACCACTTTGGAAATCTCGAGCATTACTCCAATTCACAGATAAATCATTGAAGAGACTTACGGGAGAAGTGAAGAATGTGGTTATGTCAATTGAGGGACAAGACTACAATGTGGACTTCACAGTCCTCAACATGGAAATCCCAAATCAATAGAGAGAATCTCATATCATTCTTGGGTGACCATTCCTAAGGATTGTCAGTGTAGCTTTTGATTATCAGACGGGAATGATGAAGTTCTGTTCTCCAAGTGGAGAAGTGAACTTAAAGATGAAGCAAACAAAGTGGCAATGACTTGACTCCAAGACCATCATGAAGTACTCATCTTCAGAAGTAGAATGCAAGATGATCAACATAGTTGGGATTTGGAGACATGCCCCAGTAGTGTAGAGCGAGACCCTCTCATATGGAGAGGATTTAGTGCACAATGCATTTTGCCTGGTGTTGCCCGATGTCTTAAGAGATGCATCTTCCTATTTTCTTGATGACTTAGAGATCCCTTTAGATCTATCAGTTCCACCTCCTTCGGAACGGTCAAGGGACATAGATGATGAGTCGGGTGCCACTTTGGCCAAACTAACTCATCTCTTTAGTGATTCGACTCCCTACACAATAGAATTGGTGGCAATTATCGCATAGATGGACCCACTTTCATGCAACACACAACTAGATTCAGATGCGATTCATCCGGACTTGATAGATGATACAACATTGCCAAAGTTGAAGTCACTCCCTCCTACAATGAAGTATGCCTTTCTTGCCGGACCCAAAGAGAGATTTCAAGTCATTATTAGTTCTAAATTGACCTTAGAACAAGAGTCTAGGCTCTTAGATGTCTTAAATAGGAACTGCAAAGCTATAGGCTGAACGGTGTCAGATCTCGTGGGGATTAACCATGCTCTCTGCTTGCACTACTTCTTGTTGAGGATAATGTGAGACCTTCCTCAGAGTTCTAGAAGAGACTGACCCTAATCTACAGAAAGTAAAGAGATTGAGAAGTGGTTCAAAGCAAGGTTTATATACTCTATTTCTTACTCGAAATGAGTGGCCCCACTTCATGTTGTCTCGAAGAAGTTGGGAATACAGATGGTCACCAACGAGGAGGGGGTAGAGATACTAGCATGAGTACCCACGTCATGGCACATTTGTGTCGATTACAGGTGCCTGAATTCTATGACCAAGAAAGACCACTTTCCCTTGCCATTCATTGATCAGATTTTGGAGAGATTAGCAGGGAAAGCGTACTTCTATTTTCTTGATGGGTACTCGGGCTACAATCAGGTAGCCATCGCTCCTAAGGACCAGGAAAAGACAACATTCCATTCAACACTTACACATTCAAACGCATGCCATTCGGGCGTTGCAATGCCTTGGGTACATTCCAGTGATGAATGATTGTCATATTTATCGAGATAGTGTGATATTTTCTGGAGGTTTTTATGGATGACTTCTCGGTCCATAATGATTCCTTTGATACATGTTTAGCATACTTGGACCGAGTCCTCAAGAGGTGTAGAGAGGTGAATCTGGTACTCTCTTGGGAGAAAAGCCATTTCATGGTGACGGAGGGTATCGTGTTGGGGTACATCATCTCCAAAAAGGGAATGGAGGTTGACCCTATCAAGGTGGATGTGATCAAGAAACTTGATCCACCAACCAACGGAAAGTTAGTGAGGTCTTTCTTAGGGCATGTTGGATTCTATAGAAGATTCATTCAAGATTTTTCAAAGATTACCTGTCCACCGACTGAGCTCTTAAGAAAAAACAAAGAGTTCATTGTAGATCACAAGTGTCTAGAGGCCTTTGAGCTATTGAAAAGGAAGATTTGTGGCTCATCAATACTACAAGCTCCTGATTGGTCTCTTCCCTTTGAGATTTGAAGTTTAGGGTTTAGGCCTTAGCTCATCACAGAAGCATGAAGATAGCATCATATGCGATCAAGAGCGACTAGTCATACTAGTTGCTTGGGCAAGCGAAAATTAATTTTTTTTAAAGATGAAACCACATGATTCAAGAACACTTCTTCAATCATTTCATCAATATCACAAACAAATTATAGGAATAACTCTTGAAGCGCGGTTGTGATCATTATCTCTAAAGTAAGAGATGTCCTATCTCTTCCGCCACCCTCGTCGGAGATCGACTCCCATCCACCCTCGCTTCTTTCATCTCTAGCTTCAATAACCTGGACCGGAACATAGCCTCGAGTTCTCTCTTTTATTTATAGGTATCCTCACACGATAGGAGATTCTGTTGGACGTCCAGTTGCTCGGCGGAGCTCCCTCATCCAGCACACCTGACCGTTGGTTCCTCCATCGGAACCTCCCACCAGACGCGGACCACTCCCGCAACTGTGCAGGATTCCTCCGATCCTCCATCAGAGTGGTGGATCTCGATCCCTCCTCCGTTGAAGTTCATCCCCGACGAGTTCTTCCAACCCTCCTTTCTATCGTCGATGAGGAGCACCACCTTCCAGATTTGATCTCGGTCGTACGCCCACACTTTATCCCTAATGGTCGATCAGAGCAGGGGACAGATCTGTACCGTACGTCCTTGCCTTTTCAGAGCTGCCAGATCCGTACTGTAGCTGAACATCACAGCCGCACGTCCTTGACATACCATCCACCGTCAGATACTTTCACAGGGGACGATCAGGACCGTCAGAGCCATCACTTGCTTCAAGGTATTTTGCATCCTTTACCCCACTTTTATGCTTTATTAGTTAGTCCAGTAAATAAAGTTGTAAGTGTAGACATTTTGCAGTAATAACCTCATAGTTTATATATTTGCATTTCAATCCTTCATGTGTGAACTCACATGTCGTCCCACGTGAATTTGTGGTGTATTTGCATTATCTACCATGAACTTCTTCTCTGTTATGTTTTGAATGAAACATTTTTTATATTTGCATTTATACCCATGTACGTGGTGGATTGCGCATGTGCGCTCATTCTCTGGATAATTTGCATTATTGACCTTAGGTTTTTTATATATCTTATTAATTGGCCCATAAACTTTGTTTTAATTACAAAGAGGTCCCTGTAAAATGTCGACTTAGTTTTTTATTAAATAATTATTAAATTAACTCCAAAAATTACTGTTAGCTCTAGCTAACATGTATTATCTATCATGATTTTTGGGAATAATTTTGTTGAGTATTTTATTTTCTAAAAATAAAAAAACAATAAAAAGCTTACTGTCTAATTTAGAGAATACATAAAAATTATAAAAAATATTTGAAAAATTCCAAAAAATCTTAAGTGTTTGTTTTTGTGTGTTTAATTCCAATAGCATTTTTTTCAAAAGCCCTTATAAAAACCCTAAAAATCTAAAAACTTTCAAAATTTTAAATCATAAAAAATTCTAGAAAATTCAAAAAAATACAATCTCAGTTTCTAGTTGTTCCTCTTTTAATCTATTTTTTCATAAAATTCATATCCAGGACATTTTAATATTTTAAATTTGTAATTTTGCCTAGCTATGCACTGTTTCCTTTTTAGCACTTATTTGATTTTTATAAAACCATCTAAATTGGAAAAAAAACCCCAGAAAATCACCAAAAAACATTAATATTTGAAAAATACAAAAATATTTTTGTTCTAGATTTGTGAGTATTTTTAGCCTTAATAAAAATTGTAAAGGCTTGCTTGTATGCTTTATTGCCTTATTTTCTTGCTTGTTTTCCTTAATTAAAACCAAAAAATTGTAAAATTAAAAATTAACAAAAATATGCTCTTTCTTATCTGATCACGACTACTTCGTATGTTTACTCGTGCTCCTTGAGTTTCGACCCTGGTCGCTATACCAGGTTAAATTAAATAGCAAAGACCACTAAAATTGATTTTGTGCTCTTATTTGTTTGCTTGAGTGGTTTCTACATTTTTTCTTGAATGACTGAATTGATTGGCTAGGAACAAGGACACTTGATTATTTTTCCATCTTAGCCGGATCTAGGTTCTCGTGTCATCAGTCATCAACTAATCAGTCTGCCTAATATACATACTCAGATATATAGTAACACATCTGTCTGCGGTTAGAGGATGTGTGCCTACATCATGACAATATATGACATAGATCTTGGTTATCTCGATCTTGTTAAGTCAAATTTTTAACCTAACTTATCTAACACCTCTGAATCTTTATTCATATGCAAGAGACATGCATCAAGAGATCGGTCAGATATCATCCTTTAGAGAAGAATTTTCATATTCTTCTCAGGCTGGAGATCCTTTATTAACCATCACTTGACATTGCTTAATGAGTCCTCAGTCTAACTCCTTAGATATCATACAAGCACCAGACTCGATGATTCAACATTTTAATCAATATTTGTATGATCATTAAGATATCCATGGTACATAACCTTAATAGTACTAAGAGGCCTATTATGCAAATAAGTTATTCTTCATTTCATATTAAGGAGTGAATTGCAATAACAATTATTGCATAATGGCTCATCGTGGGCTCACATGTCTAACAAGATCATGAATGATGCTTCATATTTTGCCATAAAAGATTTGTTAGGATAGAGGCGAGAAGGAATTCCATATGTGATCCACTATGCGAGCGAATTTTGGACCAAGCATATAAGAATTACACCTTTACTAAAAAGGAAATGCTCATAGTAGTATGGGCCTTGAGAAATTCAAGTATTATGTTTTGGGCTCTAAGACGATAATTTTTATTGATCACACACCAATCAAGTACTTAATAGAAAAGAAGGACGTGAAGGTACGCCTTCTTAGGTGGATTCTGCTACTTCAAGAGTTTGATTTGGATATTGAAGATAAACCTAGAGTGAAGAACGATGTGGCCGATCACCTTTCCCGTATTGAGCAGAAAGATTCTCCTGACATAGAGAAGATTACAGAGACCTTCTCAGACAAGTCAATTTGCATTATTGACTCAATCTCGTGGTATGCCAACATGGTGAACTATCTTATCTCCAAGAAGGTTTTCCATGGTTAGACCTGGAGCAACATTGACTGACTCGAGTTGAATTCGAGAAGATACCACTGTGAGCATCTGGTCCTTTCTTCGAAGGATCGGATTTCGTCTAGAGAAGGTGTATTACTCAGGAGGAATACTAGAGTGTCCTCACATATTGTCATTCACTTGAGGGTGGAGGGCACCATTCGGGAAAGGAAACCGCACACAAGGTACTCCAATACGATTTTTATTGGTCGAACTTGCTTAGATATGCCTACGACCATACCTGATCTATTAGAGGATGGAAGGTATTGTTGGATATATAGATGAGATGCCCATGCAATCGGTGATTTTCTACAATGTTTTTGACGCACGGGGTATAGATTTTATGGGTCCCTTTCCTAACAACCATGGACGTGAGTGCATCTTGTTGGTAGTAGACTACTTGTCTAGGTGGGTGGGGGCTATCTCAACCCAAGCTGCAGATCATTGCTAGGTTCGGGGTCCCAAAGGTTTTAATTTATGATAGGGGTAGCCACTTTGTGAACAAAGATATTAGATCATTAGCAAAGGACTATGGATTTGAGTATAGAATGGCTAGTCCTTACCACCCACATTCTAACAGCATGGTGGAGGTTTCTAATAGAGAGGAGAAGAGCATTCTTCAGAAATTGGTTCTTCTTGCTAGGAAGAACTGGTCTCAGTTTTTAGACCAAGTTCTGTGGGCCTATAGGATAGCCTACAAGACTCCACTCATTATTTCACCTTTTAGGATGATCTATGGCAAGCCATGTCATTTGACTGCAGAGTTAATTTACAAATCAGAATGGGCAATCAAGTCGATAAATTGGGGTTGTCACCAAGGGAAGTTTTGGCGTGACTTAACCTTGAACGAGCTCATGGAAATCCGAAACCAAGCGTATGACAATAGTTTGATTTATAAGGACAAGGTAAAGAGATGGCATGATCGACATATTAGGTGAAAGAACTTTGTCCTTGGACAAAAGGTATGATTGTTCAACGCCAAGTTGAAGATATTCCACAGGAAGCTCAAATCTAAATGGACGGGTCCCTACATCGTTATGGAAGTGTAGATATAGCTGATCTCATAGATGATGTACGTTCCTTCTTGGTTAATGGACAACTGTTGAAAACCCATTGTAGATTCTAAAAAATAGTTAGTCTAAATCGAGGTCATCAACTTCATGCAGAGCGAACACAGTGCAGTTACCTCAGATTACTCTTCATGAAATGTAGCATTCAGATTCAACGGTTGAGCAGATTCATCTATTCTTTTACACTTGATTTATTCATTCTTTTAGAGCTTAGGTTCCTTCTATTATAGATGCTCATTCCTTACTTAAGTTATGTAAAGCCTAAGTATAGGGGGAACCCCTACTCTTGTCTGTATATTCTTGTCAGCATCTTGAGTCCTTTCGAGTCCTTATCGTCCCCATCCCTTTCTTTTCTATGCTCATTGATCACTCCTCTTGGTCATCTTCTTATACTTAGGTTATTTTTAACCTATGTATAGGGGTGACCAAAATCAGTTACTGTGTACCACCTTATATTCTAGCATGAGTTATGGCTTCACAACACTTTGTGCTATGAGGACATAGCACAAGCTAAGTATAAGGGGGTATACCGTATATATTTCATATATACTTTAGCCATAGCTCATATTTTGAAAATTTTCAAACTTTTTGGGGTTAGGATATAATATCTTTTAAACTGATTTGTGTAAAAATGTACGTAAATGCTTTGAAAAAAATTTTGTGTGACATTGTCTTGAAAAATATTTAACAATGATTTTAAAAATAGGATTCTACTTGTTTTGAAAAACTTTTGAAAAATATTTTGAAAATATATATTATGTGACATGATTTGGAAAATATTTTAAAATTCTTTAAAAATAAGGGGGAAAATGAGACTAACTTATGTTTCTAATTACTTCTAACCTTATTCAAAAATCCAAAAAAATCAAAAAAATAAAAAATTCTTTAGTAACAATTCTGACTACTAAACTTAAAAATGATTGGCTACTTTTTAGTGAGGGAACTACCGTCTCCCTGAGCATAGTGGGTAGTTAAAAGATAACGCATATGGCACCGTCTTGAGGTAACACGAGTAGTCGTTCGACGGTCTATACTTACACTCATACTGGCTGAAAGTAGATGCAACTAGTAATACAAGTTAAGGTTAGTCATTATTTCTCTAAAAATGTTAAAAAAATCATAAAAATTTGTAAAAATCATAAAAATATTAACTATTGAGTTGATGTATCTCTAACACAATAACTATTAGTCAAGGCTTGAATAATTGAGAGATACATGGTTTAAGAGGTCCTAAGAATTTGAGTTAACCAGCCTTAGTCATTAAAGTTTAAGACTTAATAATCCACACTTCCCTAATTTGAAAGATATGGGTGCTATATTGCACACTTTATCTCTACCTTTAAGAATATGATCAGCACATCACCTGCACAACTGCATGAATGATGAGATGAGTTGAGGTTTTACTTGAGAGAATGGAATTTGAGATTTGAGTCTACACCTGATTTGATGATGCTCGAAGATGGGAAAAAGTCGATGAAAGCTTCATGAAACTTGAGTATCAGCAACCCTAACTAATATGAGAGCAAGTTACTATGTTATCTCTTGATATTAACCCGTGTGCTAGGGTGCGATGAAATTTAATAATGTGTTGATCATTGTGTGCCGACTTGGTAAAAGCAGTGGAGATAGCCCAAAGGAAAAGAAAAGAAATGTTGAAAGAAAAGCTCTCTCAATACAAAGTCGAAAACCAAGAGATTACATCAAAGGAGAGCACTCCCAACCATTTCTGTGAAACCCCGTGTTTTTTTATCCTAAAACCTGGAGTATTTTTTACATCTGAAAAATTCAAATAATCATTCTATTTTGTAGATCTTGTCGAGATCTTTCCAACGAGTCCAAGAACATCCAATTCCGACATTCCTAGCCCAAGATATTAATGTTTTATGTTGGATGATCGAGATCCATATATGGATCCGAATCTGGATCCGAAATTTAATCCATTTACACATGTCCTTTTATAAATAAGCTATGATAGGTTGCCCTCTCTAAAGTCCTTGCCACCACCATCCTCCCCTCTCATTGGAGCACCACCATCTTGACCGGTTTGGTCATCGGAGGGCCGCTGTCGACGTCGGAGAAGGAAATCCGATCGAAGATCCGCGACCACCATCATGTAGGAAAGCTCGAGGTCACTTTCGTACACGCATTCGCTCTAAAATCGAGCGATGAAAATATCATTTCGTGTGAGAGGAGATCCCGAGGGAACATCATCGGAGGTAACGATACTATACCTTCCTCTTGCTGTTGGTTTCATACGTCTTTTGCACCCATATGATCGAACATGTTTAGAGCCATGGTTATTCTTATGATGTGCTTCATATACCAATAACGATGGATACCTTCCTCATTACTGTTGATTTTACGTGATTTCTCGATCTCATGTGCTATAACTTCTTAGAGCCTTAAAGATTATCTTAGGTACGATTGTGTGTGGGGATTGTGGTTGGTCTTCACATAGTAGTCACCTTCTTGTCTTGTACCAATGCCTTTACCACTAATATTAAAAAGAAGTTATTCATCTCTAGATGTTGTATTATCATTAGATATTTATCTTGTTAATAGATGTCGATTTAGATGCTTGAGACATGTAGGTTCATCCTTGATTTTATTTTCATTAAGAAGTCAAAAGCCGAAACACATGATTGTATACGTGGATCTACACAGGAGAATGAATTTGTTTAATCAACAAAGACTAAATGTTTGAATGAGACAATGGAGATGTGCATAGCAAAATGCACCCTTTGCATTAGGTTAGTACGATGTGTTGATTAACATGTCTATTGCTGGTTGCAAGATAATGTTGATATAATAAAATCCATTATCACTTTGGTAACGTGCAGAAATCATTATGCCAATTGTTGTTTTCGATAATACATGTAACACGTTCCTTTCTTAATTACAAAGAAGTTATATATCTCTAATGGAGAATTTACATCGTTAGTATGAATGTAAATTTATACAATAGAATCACATATCTCGAGTTAACTACCCTGCACATTTCACATGATCTCTTATTAAGGACATCGGTTTTCATTATCGTAAAGACTTGAAAAACGGGAACACAATCTCTGACGAAATATTTTTTGTAGGGTTCCGAATCCACCATGAGATTTGCATTCTTAATCAAAGCTGGAGTCTGCATGCTTATAAGCAAATGACTATGTTTTTGAAAATAATTGACAACAAATGTTATTATGTAGACTGTTGATGAAATGATACAATTTACGTCTACATCATAAATTATATATTACGTTAGTTAGATATGGCATGGGAAATTCAATTGGTTTCCGTTACCATCCATAAACAAATGTGGTCATAAATAACAAATCCTTTCTCATGCCATAAATCCAAATTAATTATTGCTTTAGGGTAGTATTGCACCTATAACAATAATTACGTGACTAATAAGTTGGTAGTATGGATGTTATGATGAGATGGCTTACTTATATAATTTATCCTAAAGTTGATCTGGGTATAGAGTCTTGAACCATGCAAGCAATCCTAACATTAGTTATATTCGGACAAATACAATTCTATTAAATCCAAACCAAAAAGGGGGTAATAATCTTGAGGTGCATCTATGCTAATGAGTACGTCAAATATTTAAATTTCCAACTGTTCGTTTAGACAGTTGGCAATAGTTTGACCCTTACTATTATTGTCGGGTAGTGACATTTTCAGCCCGGATAGATGCCTTGAAGGTCGCGACCCCAACGGATGAGTTGGGTGATGCGTTGTGCCTAGCAGCCCAGTTGTATCCGGAGTCGCTCGATGGAGTAGGTAGGTGGCGCGGTTGACGTTCTTGATTTCTCACTTATACACGATTATAAGACTCAATTTAAAATTATATGTGGCCACATCTAATTTTACTTTGAGTATTATTATTGTGAGAGGTGTTCTAGGATGTGGTTTTAAGTTGGAGAAATAAGGTGTTCGACCGTTTTCATGTTCTAGTTGAACAAAGGTTCTTGAGGGTTTACTCAAGATGCAAAGAAGTTCCCGTGTAGCGGTGGCCTGCGAGTCGCGTACTTGCATGTGCTAAATTAATATGAGAAATGATTCATGATTAGATATCGGTAAATTTTTTTATTATATACCTTTGTTAACTCTATGCAATGGGCGGAAATATGAAGACCAACGTAGTAGTTCTCAAATGATGATTAAATCAATAAAAAAATTAGTGATTATGTAATTCCTTGTAGATTAGAATAGTTTGTTATATTTCAGTTGCTACATTTCATTCAAATATCATTAGATAGAGTTACGCATACATGCTTGCTTACACATGCATTAGTTATTATAGTTTTGCTTTGTTCCTGGGCAATTGCTCATAATGTTAGCCTCGTGTGAACTCAACAGGTGCAGCTGAGCAGTAATCACAATAGTAGTGGTTTTGAGAAGATCGAACTTCCCACATCATACTTGCACCAGACAGGGTGCGTTCACTTAGAGTATTTTATTTATTCCTACATTATTTCTTATTTTATTTGAGAGACAATGTAATGAGATATTGGAGAACTTCTTCTGCAAGGTTATAGTCATATGTTGTATCTCATTTTGTGTGGACATGGACATTGATGATTATTATTATTACTAATGAGAATTGATGTTGCATTTTACTTTCCATTTCATATTATTCTCATGTTGTTATTTATATTTCAAATGTTAATCTAATGTACATAAAATGGTTTGTTGAGTATCATAGATCATGGGTGTAATTGAACCGTAGGTCCAACACTCCCGTCTTATTGGTTTAGGTAGCCGAAGGGATGGGGCATCACAGATTGTATCAGAGCCAGATACTCCATTCTCTCTTTTGCATATTAGATTATCAGTGAGATTTGAATTATAAATACAACGATAAGTCTTTTGACTTCATCATTAATTAAGGAGAATAATTCAAGTCATGCTTAACGTGTCCATTGTCTCTCTAATCATGGAAATAATTTCCAATATAACGATTCTCGTAGAGAATCATGCCGCCTCGTGTTGATCCTGATGTTGCACAACAGTTGGCCTTACTAGTTCAAGTCGTGCAGGGTATACAACAGCGTTAGGATGTATTGGAGCAAAGGCTCCTTCAGCAGGATGACTCCTCGTATCGGCCCTCTCACGAGGAGGAGGATAGTGTTCATCCTTCGGTGTATATGGACCCTGAAGGATCAGAGGACCTAGAGGAGTTGCAAAAACATCAGACAACCTATGCAGTATATCAGAGGTCTATGGTACCGCAATTCTTTGGCACCGACACACCAGATGAGGTTGAACTGTGGATGGATCATGTATCCAAGGTTTTGCGGATGATCCATGCTCCTGAAGAGTCTTGGCTCACATTCGTGGAATTTTCACTAGCAGGCTATGCATAACGTTGGTGGTACGCCACCAAGGAACATCTGGAGGATCCCGTAACATGGGAAATATTTCTTGACGAGTTCCATAGCCAGTTCTACCTTGATCACTGGGTTGAGGATCAGAGACGGTGTTTGCTGAGCTGAAGTAGGGGTCAATGACGGTCCAAGAATACCTCATTCGCTACACTGAACTCTCTCGCCACTTACCAGCGACTACTGCTTTCCCTGAAGAGAATTTACAGAAGTTTATCCGGGGACTGCGTGACGATGTGCAACACCAGCTGTCTGCATTGGATTTTACTTCTATCAAGGAGGTAGCAGCTAAGGCTACCAAGATGGAGGTAACTCAGAGTCAGCTTCAGGGGAGTCCATCACATTTTCAGCCACATCAGTTAGGGAGATCTACTCACCGAGATTTCTATAGAACTTGTAGAGAGCATCGTTTCCACCCAGTGGTAAACACTCCTACCATTAGCAGGTTTGCTCCTACACCTACTTTGGGGTAGGGCCTGGCGAGTCGCGGTACTACTCCCTTCCGCTCTTCTACACACTCCCAGAATCGCAAGACGGGAGGTGCTAGCCTTGTCTCAGGAGGCTCCTTTTCTCATACACAAGATCATAAGTATTTTTGCTGCCAGCAGCCGGGCCATTTCAAGGCCAAGTGCCCCTTACTTTCCAGCAGCTCAGGTGGCCAGCAACCAAGTGTACAACCAACTTTCTCGTCTTCACAGTCACATGGAGCAGCTTCCCTCGTGGAGGTTGAGGTTTTCAACATCCTCCACCACAACCAACCTTCAGTGCTGCAGGTTCTAACGCCCCACCACAACCTCAAAGACAGCTGAATGCAATCACACAGGAGCAAGGCCCATGCCTCAGGAGCTGTAGTGTGAGGTATTATTTCAGTGCATGGTATATCCTTACATGCCTTATTTGATTCGGGAGCTACGCACTCTTTTCTAGCACATCGACTAGTATCCAAGTTAGGTAAGGAACCAGTCTGTGTTTCATCTCCTCACTACAACAAGGGATCAGGGGGTCAATTATTCATAGTGCGGCAAGTAGTGGAGATGTAGCAGTTAAGATTGGCGGGCACCTAATGCCCGCATATCTTTTACTCATTCAATTATAAGATTTTGATGTCATCTTAGGTATGGATTGGCTCGAGCAACTTCACGCATGCCTTGATTGCTTCGAGAAGATGGTAGTGTTCCGTCTCCCATGCATACCTACCTTTCAGTTTGATGGACGTCCCCAGATAGGAGGTCTTATATGTATCAGCATTGAAGGCCCAACACTTTCTCGATCAGTGTTGCATAGGTTTTCTCGCCTATGTTGTGGAGATATCTGCCCAGGATCGCATGTTTGAAAATGTTAGAGTTGTGCGGGATTTTCCTGACGTATTTCTAGAGGAGTTACCTGGACTACCACCAAGGAGGGAGATCGAGTTCGAGATTACCTTGATACCTGATACACAACCCATCTCCATCCCTCCATACCGGAAGGCACCGACCGAACTCAAGGAGCTCAAATTACAACTGCAGGAGTTATTGGAAAAGGGATTTATTCGTCCTAGTATATCACCTTGGAGAGTGCCGGTCCTCTTCGTAAAGAGGAAGGATGGGTCTATGCGATTGTGCATCGACTACAAGCAATTATAAAATGACAGTAAAGAACCATTACCACTTCCACGAATAGATGACCTTTTTGATCAGTTGCAGGGCGCATCGCGTTATCATCAATTGAGAATTAAGGACACAAATGTGCTTAAATCTGCTTTTCGCACTAGATACGGCCACTATGAGTTTGTGGTCATACCTTTTGGACTCACGAACGCACCTGCCGCATTCATGGACATGATGAATAGAAATTTCCATCGATACTCAGATCGTTTTGTGGTAGTGTTCATTGATGATATCTTGATCTACTCACGTGATGAGAATGAGCATGAGCAGTGTCTTCATACTATTCTTGAGACACTCAGAGAACACAAGTTGTATGCAAAATACAGTAAGTGTGAGTTTTAGCTTACCGAAGATGCTTTTCTCGGTCATGTAATTTCGGGAGCAGGTGTGGCAGTTGATCCATCCAAGATAGAGGCAATTTTATTCTGGGAACAGCCCAAGCAGTTACCGAGATATGCAGTTGTCTTAGGCCTTGACGCTACTACAGACATTTTGTTAGGGGCTTCTCGCAACTAGCTCTACCACTTACTCGTCTTACACAGAAAGATGCCCCTTTCATTTGGAGCGACAAGTGCGGGCTGAGCTTCTATACGTTGAAATAGAGACTGACTAGTGCTCCGATTCTCACCCTTCCTTCAGACACCTTAGACTTTACAGTGTATATAGTTGCATCAAAGGAGGGTATAGGAGCAATGTTGATGCAACGTGGTCATGTCGTGGCATATGCATCATGATAACTAGAGAACCATGAATGGAACTACCCTACTCATGACTTGGAGTTGGCAGCTATAGTCTTCGCATTGAAGATATGGCGTCAATACTTATATGGGGTCATGTTTGAGATTTTTACAGATCACAAGAGTCTCAAATATATCTTTGACCAGCATGAGTTGAATATGAGGTAAAGACGATGGATGAAACTGTTGAAAGATTTACGACTGCACGATCTCCTATCATCCAGGTAAGGGAAATGTAGTAGCAGATGCTTTGAGTAGGAGAGCACATACTGAGGGTACCGCAGCATGGCTACAGACTTGGGATATGCTCACAGCACTCAGCAAGTGGCACCCCTTTGATAGTGTTACAGATGTCGTAACTGTACCTGCTAAGTACAGTGGATTATGGGACTTGATTATGCATGGTCAGCAGACAGATGAAAAATTAAAAGACTTGTTCCATCGATGTCTGAAGGAGGAGTTTGATGGATTTAGAGTTTTGTGAGTCCATCTTATGGAAGGGAGACCGTATCTGTGTCCTTGATGATGATGAGTCAAGGAGAGACATCCAAGATGAGGCTCACTGTTCTAGATTATCTATCCATCCAGCAAACACCAAGATGTATAGAGACCTTTGTCAGCACTTTTGGTGGGAAGGGGTGAAGAGAGATGTTGCAGAACATGTTAGTCGTTGCCTTACGTGTCAATTGGTGAAGGCAGAACACAAGCGTCCTCCTAGCTTGTTACAGTCACTTCCCATTCTGTTTGTGGGAAATGGGAGAGTATCTCTATGGACTTCGTGACATCCTTACCTCATACAGTAGGTGGATATGATGCTATTTGGGTTATTGTAGACCGACTGACCAAGTCTACGCATTTCATCCCAGTGAACATGACTTGCACTCCGGTAGATCTGGCCAAATTATATATCCCACATGTTATTTGCTTGCATGGATCCTCAAGGAGGTAGTATCAGATAGAGACTCTCGTTTCACGTCACATTATTGGGGAGAATTCATGAAGGCCCTAATAACTGAACTGTGTCTTAGTTCAGCATATCATCCGCAGACGGGATGGATAATCAGAGAGGACAATTCAGACTCTTGAGGACCTACTTCGAGCTTGTGGTCGTTGAGTGGCAGGGATCTTGGAAGGATCACCTTTCTTTTGGTGGAGTTCACTTATAGCAACAGCTATCATACTAGTATTGGCATGGTATCTTTTGAGGCATTGTATGGGCAGAGATGCACCACTCCCTTGTGTTGGCAGGAAGTGGGCGACAAAGGTATTTATTCTCACTCAGATAATCGAGGACACAACAAGAGCCGTAGAGAACGGCTAGAAAGAAATTATTGACTGCACAGAGCCGTCAGAAGAGTTACGTTGATCAAAGGCGTAGCGACCTGAATTTTGAGGTCGGAGATTTCGTATTCTTGAAGGTATCTCCAATGAAGGGTATTCAAAGATTTGGTGTTAAGGGCAAGCTGGCGCCGTTATTTTTTGGTCCTTTCGAGATTTTAGCCCGTATTGGGAAGGTATCATACCGAGTAGCACTTCCCCCTCACTTGACAAACGTGCACGATGTATTCCATGTGTCAAACCTCCGGAAGTACATTCGAGACCCTCGGCATGTGATTAGTTATGAGGAACTCATGGTTTAACCAAATTTGTCATTCCATGAGGCACCTGTTTGGATTTTAAACTAGGCAGATAAGAAGTTACGATGGAAAGACATTCCTTTGGTTAAGGTATTGTGGCAAAGTCAGAACGTTGAGGAGGTCACATGGGAGCCTGAGGCAGATATGCCACAGAAATACCCTTATTTTTGAAGGTATGATCACGAAACCCTATTTTAATCCTCTTTAAGATTTGTATGGGTTTCGTTCTCTCTAAGATTTTTATGCCTGAACCTATGTCACATTCAAAACATATACGTTAAATCCTACATCTCGAGGACGAAAATTCCTTTAAGATTTTTATGATGTGAAACCCCGTATTTTTTATCCTAAAATCTGGAGTATTTTTTACATCCGAAAAATTCAAATATTCATTCTATTTCGTAGATCTCATCAAGATCTTTACAACGAGCCCAAGAACATCCAATTCTGACATTCCTAGCCCTCAATATTTTCTGTTGGATGATCGAGATCCATATATGGATCCGAAATTTAATCCATTTACACATCTCCTTTTATAAATAAGCTATGATAGGTTGCCCTCTCCAAAGTCCTAGCCACCACCATCCTCCCCTCTCATTGGAGCACCACCATCTTGACCGGTTTAGTCATCGGAGGGCCGCCATCGATGTCGGAGAAGGAAATCCGATCGAAGATCCGCGACCACCATCACATAGGAAAGCTCGAGGTCACCTTCGTACACGCATTCGCGCTGAAATCGAGCGACGAAAATATTATTCCGTGTGAGAGGAGATCCCGAGGGAACATCCTCGGAGGTAACGATACTATACCTTCCTCTTGTTGTTGGTTTCATACGTCTTTTGCACCCATATGATCGAAGATGTTTAGAGCCATGGTTATTCTTATGATGTGCTTCATATACCAATAACGATGGACACCTTCCTCATTACTATTGATTTTACGAGATTTCTCGATCTCACGTGTTATAACTTCTTAGAGCCTTAAAGATTATCTTAGGTACGATTGTGTGTGGGGATTGTGGTTGGTCTGCACATAGTAGTCACCTTCTTATCTTGTACCAATGCCCTTACCACTAATATTAAAAAGAAGTTATTCATCTTTAGATGTTGTACTATCATTAGATATTTGTCTTGTTAATATATGTCGATTTATATGCCTGAGACATGTAGGTTCATCCTTGATTTTATTTTCATTAAGAAGTAAAAAGTCGAAACACATGATTGTATACGTGGATCTACACAGGAGATTGAATTTGTTTAATCAACAAAGACTAAATGTTTGAATGAGACAAGGGAGATGTGCATAGCAAGATGCACCCTTTGCATTAGGTTAGTGCGATGTGTTGAATAACATGTCTATTGCAAGTTGCAAGATAATGTAGATATAATAAAATCCATTATCACTTTGGTAACGTGCAGAAATCATTATACCAATTGTTGTTTTCGTTAATACATGTAACACATTCCTTTCTTAATTACAAAGGAGTTATATATCTTTAATAGAGAATTTACATCGTTAGTATGAATGTAAATTTATACAATAGAATCACATTTCTCGAGTTAACTACCCTGCACATTTCACATGAGTTCTTATTAAGGACTTCGGTTTTCATTATCGCAAAGACTCGAAAAACGGGAACACAATCTCTGACGAAATATTTTTTTGGAGGGGTCCGATTCCACCATGAGATTTGCATTCTTAATCAAAGCTGGAGTCTGCCTGCTTATAAGCAAAATGACTATATTTTTGAAAATAATTGACAACACAATGTTATTATGTAGATTGTTGATGAAATGATACAATTTACGTCAACATCATAAATTATATATTACGTTAGTTAGATTTGGCATGGGAAATTCAATTGGTTTCCGTTACCATCCATAAACAAATGTGGTCATAAATAACAAATCCTTTCTCATGCCATAAATCCAAATTAATTATTGCTTTAGGGCAGTATTGCACCTATAATAATAATTACCTGACTAATAAGTTGTAGTATGGATGTTATGATGAGATGGCTTACTTACATAATTTATCCTAAAGTTGATCTGGGTATAGAGTCTTGAACCATGCAAGCAATCCTAACATTAGTTATATTCGGACAAATACAATTCTATTAAATCCAAACCAAAAAGGGGGTAATAATCGTGAGGTGCATCTATGCTAATGAGTACGTCAAGTATTTAAATTTCCAACTGTTCGTTTAGACAGTTGGCAATAGTTTGACCCTTACTATTATTGTCTGGTAGTGATATTTTTAGCCCGGGTAGATACCTTGAAGGTCGCGACCCCAACGGATGAGTTGGGTGACGCGTTGCGCCTAGCAGCCCAGTTGTATCCGGAGTCGCTCGACGGAGTAGGCATGTGGCGCGGTGGTGTTCTTGGTTTCTCACTTATACACAATTATAAGACTCATTTAAATTATATGTGGTCACATCTAATTTTACTTTGAGTATTATTATTGTGAGAGGTGTTTCAGGATGTGGTTTGAAGTTGGAGAAATGAGATGTTCGACCGTTTTCATGTTCTAGTTGAACAAAGGTTCTTGAGGGTTTACTCAAGATGACAAAGAAGTTCCCGTGTAGCGGAGGCCTGCGAGTCCGTACTTGCATGTGCTAAATTAATATGAGAAATGATTCATGATTAGATATCGCTAATTTATTTATTATATACCTTTGTGAACTCTATGCAACGGGCGGAAAAATGTAGACCAACGTGGTAGTTCTCAAAAGATGATTAAATCAATAAAAAAATTTAATGATTATGCAATTCCTTGTAGATTAGAATAGTTTGATATATTTCAGTTGCTACATTTCATTCAAATATCATTAGATAGAGTTACGCATACATGCTTGCTTACACATGCATTAATTATTATAGTTTTGCTTTGTTACTGGGCAATAGCTCATAACGTTACCCTCGTGTGAACTCATCAAGTGTAGCTGAGCACTAAACACAACAGTAGTGATTTTGAGAAGATCGAACTTCCCACATCATACTTGCACCAGACAGGGTGCGTTCACTTAGAGTATTTTATTTATTCCTGCATTATTTCTTATTTTATTTGAGAGACAATGTAATGAGATATTGGAGAACTTCTTCTGCAAGGTTTATAGTCATATGTTGTATCTCATTTTGTGTGGACATGGACATTGATGATTAATATTAATGAGAATGGATGTTGCATTTTACTTTCCATTTCAATTGTTATTTATATTTCAATTGTTAATCTAATGTGCATAAGATGGTTCGCTCAGTATCATAGATCATGGGTGAATTGGACCGTAGGTCCGACACTCCCGTCTTATCGGTTCTGGTAGCCAAAGGGACTGGGCATCACAATTTCTAAGTGTCTGATGAATCCATATTTCATAATCTTTATTCTGTCATTTTGGCCTCAAATTCCCTAACAAATGCATATATAATACCTTTAATTCCCGCATCTTAGCATCCATGCATGTGTGTGTAATAATGTATAAAAATAATGTTTTTTAAAGCCAAAATAAAAGAATAAAGAAAAGAAAAGAAAAGAAAAATAGAAAAATATTGTAAATATTTTACAATCCGAAACCCCGAGATCTAGGCATCTCTATGACTAGGTCGACAAGGAATAAAGTAGGGGGAGATAAGGGCTAGAGTACAATAAAAATTCCTGTTTATTTAATTCATTCTTTATTCATTTTAGGACATATTTTTTGTTCCACTTTTTATACCTCAAATAAAGAAATTTTGAACATGAAAGTTGTAGATGATTAAATAAATAAAAATATAAAATTGATTTCACTCAAAAATAATGTATAGATAAAAAGTTATGATCTGAATAAAATTCCAGAATTCCAACTTCCCAGTCTTGTATCTCTCAAATAAAAGTCGAAACATATCAAAATCACCTTTAATTATATATAATTTTTAAATAAGCTATTTAATGAAGGTGGTTTTGCATCTGGCGGAGCTGCGGTTTGAAAGTTGATTTTGGACCCTTATAGTATACTTGTACGGATTAAAATATTCATTTTATTATTTATTTCTTTATTTTTATAATTTTATATTTTTATAATTTTGTAAATATATTTCATAATATATATATACATTAAAATCAGATAAAACACTAAAGAAGAGACAAAAATAAAATAACTTGTCTATAATACATAGGTATAATACCTATAAAGTATACCAGTATAACTAATACTTCTATTTTATTAAGTGTACAAAACACTTCAGAAAAATAAAATAAAAATATATTTAAGTGTATAAAAATATTCTATAAATTTATAAAATAATAAACAAAAATAAATATATTAAATACACAAAACAAAAATAAAGTATTAAAATACATAGATATATATATATACCTATATAGACCTAAAAAGGCAACTTGTATTTTTATACCTCATAAAAATAATTAAAAATCATGATAAAATACTTCATAAAATAACAAATATTTTTTATTTTATAATCTAAAAATAATAAATTCATTTACTAATTTTAATTGAATTTTCTAAATAATTCTCCCAGGGTTTTTCCCCGGTTGGTCCACGTGGACCAACCCAGGTGACAGTCCACGTTGACCTCGGTCAACTAGCTGTCCCCCCCTCTGTCCCTTTGTCAGAACCTCGGTTTGACCCCTCTTTCTTGATTTTTCGAGGCTCGCTCTTGCATCCTTTTGAGTTAGCGTCTTCTTGAACTTTTGATCCTCGATCACGGCATGCCCGCCCATGTGCAACCTTCGATCGATGGATCGATGAGACACCCGTTGCGCCTCATTCTTCCTCGCCAGTCCGTCAACCCCTTATATGCAGACCTGACTTCCATTTCAAATTTGAGTCCTTCGGTTCCACCTTCTTCCTTCCTTTCGAGCTATACAGGTACTTGGAGGTGACAGCTCCACCCCTGTGCGTTGGGCACGTCAATGACGGTCAAAGGCATCTCCACCACCTCCGCCATCTCCGACGTCGAGGTTTTCCCCCTCAGGTATACCACCTTCGAGGGATGCTCTTTTATTCTCATTTCCTTGCGCATTTTGTTTCTCGTAGCTTTAGGATCCTAACCCCCCAAGAATCGATGTGTTTCGTCTGTCAAATCACCCTCCACGAGCACCTCGTCGGAGTGCACCTCCGGCCTACCATCTCACACCGCCGTCCCATGCTTCCACTCCACCATCGCGGGGTCCAGGCATTTGCCATGGGCCCTCTCACCCCTTTTAGTAGGTCAACGCGCGTTGAGGAGCACCTGGAGCTCATTTTGAGCTTTCGCCGGAGACGAGAGAGCCACCCAGCTCTGCCTTGCCTTCCCGCGAGCTCCGGCCCATGCCGGAGCCTTTTGGAGCCACCAGGACTTAGAAGACCACCCCAGGAGGCTCGCCGGTCATTTTTGGAGCTAGAAGACTGTCGGAGGACGCAGATCGAGGGAAGGGAAGTTCGCCTCGCCGCGCTTCTTCCCTGTTCTTGCTCCACTCCCCAGCGCCGTTGGATCTTGGCCGCCCCTCCAGATCGCACAGGAGCCTTTGGATCGTCCACGCATCCCAGTCGTCCGATCCACCATTGGAGATTTTATCGTAGCCATCCGTGTCCGAACCGTCATCGAGCGTTCCTGGGCTGCCACGTGTCAATTGAAGCGACGCCCACCGTTGGATGCGCCAGGCGGGGTATTTTGCACTTAAGTGCTCGCCACTTTTTGTATTTATTTATAAGTATAAATCTTTCATTTGCAGTTATAAAAGTTTTGTAATATTTGCATTTAGAACCCCGAACTTTCATTATTTGCATTTAGGTCCAATCCTCGTCACCTCACGTGACCTGTGCACGTGGTGGTGGGTATTTTGCAAGGACCCTAAGGCTTTTGTTATTTCATTGAAGGCCATGAACTTTTTTAATTAAGTGTAATATTTTGTAGGAATTGCAAATACACCCCCCAGTTATTGATAATTACACATAGGTCCTTCCCAGGCGCGTGCACGTCACGTGTGTGGCGGGGAAATTTGCAAGTGTGCCCCTGCGGGTTTGTGTATTTGCATTTGGTCCTGGAAATTGGTTTATTAGTTATAAATTTTGTGGAAATTGGCCCTTAAACTTCTGGATATTTGCATTTATACCCCTGCTAGTAGTGTGTTTTCTCTTTGCTGGTTCTATTTTTTCATGCATCTATAAAATCGTAAAAATTCCCAAAAAATAAAGTTAAACTCATGTTTAGTTGCTCTTCCATGTCATATTTTAGTTTGCATTTTTATTACATTTCCATATTTATAAAAATTCAAAATATGCATTTTTGCTACTATTTTCATTAGAAAATACCAAAAAATAGTAAAACCCCTTTAAAAATCCTAACAAAATTACCTTTAGTGTATTTCAGTGTCTTTTAACTTCTATTCAAAAATCATTAAAAAATTCAAAGTAAAAACCCTAAAAATTAGAAAAACCTTAAAAACTTCATAAAAATCTCAAAAATTCCAGAAAATCCTAAAAATATAATTTTGGCTCTAGAATTTTTTCAGAATTATAACTTTCACTTAAAAATTAATTTGGTGGATTTTTGTTACTATTTGATATTTTAGTTCTCCATTTTTGCTTCAGCCTTTTATTTTCTACACTGTTTTCAGTATTTTTGACTTTAAAAATATTAAAAAATAGGAAAAAAATTAGAAAAATCACAAAAACATCGTAAAATTATAAAAAGCCCAAAATACATCATTTCCTGATTTTTGCCTATTATTACCTATTTTACTCTATATATTATACCCCTTTCCTTTATTGTATATTTACTCCATTATTAAAAAAGAAAAAAATTATAAACTATAAAAAGAAAATAGAAAATCAGAAATTAAAAACCAAAATATAAAATTACAAAATCAAAAAAATTAAAAATTAAAACCCACAAAAAAGCACAATGTAGGCATTTGATCACATTCACTTTTTTGTGCATTATTACATTGATCTATCTTGCTTGCTCCCTGAGTTCGACACTCTACACATAACTTGCACTATACACACTTATTGTAGAGTTATAATAAATTTTAACTCCACATTTGCTTCTCATTGTTTGATTGTTATTGTGGGTTAATTGTTGTTTGAAGTTCAGATTTCGTGTGGGTCGATTCAGCGACTGAGTTCCCGCCTCTGTGTGGAACTTAAGACCATCGATTTTCGGCTTAAAAAAATGGTGCTGTTGCTTGGGATCACATCGTATAGATCATATTTTCTGATCGATTGTGATTGCTTGTTTGCAATTTTTGCCTCATTTATTTCCTTTATTTTTGATTATATATTTTAAGTTATCTAGGCCACTCTCTTTGTTGATTCGTGCGAGGTACCGGTGGATCGAGGGAGGCGCATTTTCCTAGGCGCTTGAGCACGCACGTGAAGCCGGCTTCGGCCTGCTACCCCTGTATGAGGAGGACTTAGAGATTTTGTAGTGTAGCTCTAGTTTATTTTCTTGCATTTTATTTGTGTAATTATTTGTGAGAGAGAGTGACGCATAATTTGTAACTAAACAGGACTTGGACACTTCGACATTTCATGAGGTCCAGTGCCCGAGGGATTGTTCCCTTGGGGCTCGTCTGCTTGCTCGGTTTTCTCGCCGGTTTTGTTTCTTCGATTTTCTTTTATTTTGATTCACGAAGGTTTTGGCCCTAGACTTAGGATTTTATTGTGATTGTGACGTAATTGATTAGGATCCCACACTTAACACATTTGCATGTGCCTATAGATCATTAAGTGGACCTAATTAATAACTCACAAAAGAAAAGCTATTTTGGTCACCTAGAGGAGTCACGTGCTTCTAGAGGTCGTATACAGCAGCTGACATGATCCGTTGTGGCAGACATCGATCGGCATTCAGAGAGCCGGACCCTGACTCCTCTTATTGACCTATTTAGCTAATGTTCTTCTCGTGTAGAATTTTTCATCTAAGGCCGATTTCTTCGTGCATCATATAGGTAGTTTAATTTCTGTCTTTTAAATTAAGCGCGGTTCACCCTACATGTAGAGTGCTGGAGCAAGGTACGCATTTCTATCTCTGCATGCATTATTCTGTTTGATCGCGCATCGGCTTTTCCGACTTGCTCCCCCGTTTTATTGGACCTTAAATAACCAGGAGAGCAGAAAATTCGTTAGGCGTTGTCTTTATTTCAGAAAAATACTAAAAAGAGAAAATCATAAAATTGGGACTGCTAATGCAAACTTGACCTTAAAACTCACCTCACTTTCAAAAACTGTCTCGAGGAGAGTAACCCCCTCATTGGTTGATTTATCTACAGCGAGAGAGTGACCCGAACACTAGGATAGAGCCAAGCTCGAAATCTTAGTTGACTATTGGTCTTGGTGAGTCGTTCTCTAGTGAGGATCTCTCCGGGTAACTGGTAAAGCGGACCGCGACGTCCTTAACAGAGGGAGTTGATCGGGTAGACGGTAAACGGTCCGCAACTCCTACTGGATGGGAAAGATCTCATTTGGGATTAGGACAGTCAGCTAGGAGAGTTGGGTTCCCAACAGCTCGCTTAATCGCTCTGATAGATTGATTGATCACCTAACTAAAATTGACAAGATAAACTATCGAACCTTCACGGTAATCAGCTCCAGACTTGCGTAGGTGAACTGGGGGTTTGCATTCACATCTTGTTTGCATTCCAGATCTCATCCACCCTTTTCCAAGATCAAAATGATGGGAAGGAGATCCCTTAGGCCACGTCTGGTGACACCTCTATCGAGCACTTCTTTCTATTCGTCTAGGTCGGCTTCAGGGAGTCCAGACCCACTCTCCGAGCATGAGTTTACGTCCACCCTGTTCCCCCTTGACCACCCTTCTTCTTCCATCAGTCCAGTGGTGTCAGAGTTTAGTGCAGCACAGAGCTCAGGACATTTGACGACACCTGAGATGGGTTCTTTTTGCCTTTGCAGAGACCCAAGATATGGACGGCAAAGAGGAACACCAGATGAGCAAAGACCACCATCATTCCTATATGATCAAGTTGCCATCAACAATTCACTGTTAGCATCTCTGGAGACCATGCAGAGACAGATCAGAGACCAGAGAGTATTCATGGGTGACATCATGAGAGAGCTGGCGCAAATGCGAGAGGGAAGAGATAACAGACCTGAGGGTGGTGGAGAATATATACCAGAAGCAACAGGCGAAGGAGGAGAACCTAACCAGGAGAGGCCGCCGCCGATGACCATGAGGCAGTTGCACAACCCAGCTGCGACCCTCACTCACCAATGGATTCGGCTTCCTCCCATTGTTGGGAACTTTGAGCTTCGCACGCAGACCATCCAGCTATTGCCCAAGTTTCATGGGCTAGCCACCGAGGAGTCTCATCTCCATCTGCAGGAGTTTGAGATGATTTGCAGCACTGTCCACGACAGACGGGTGGACGAGGACATAATCAAGATGATTGCCTTCACATTCTCCTTAGCTGATAGAGCAGCCTATTGGTTGAAGCATCTTGGAAGGTACGTCACATCATGGGCTCAGCTCCAGCGTGAGAACTTGAACAAGTACTATCCACTCGGCCAGACCAACGCAGCATGAGCTATGATCAGCAATTTCACCATGGTCCCGAATGAGCAGTTCCATGAGGCTTGGGATCGATTCAGAGAGCACATTGACCGGTGTCCACATTATGACATATCGAAGCCCAACTTGGTTCAGAGTTTCTTCTGTGGGCTGACACCGGAGCTACAGGGGCTTGTTAATGCCTCTTGTGGTGGATCTTACTTCTCCAAGGGAGAAGACGTAGTTTGGTAAATCTATGAGGGAATGGTAAAGAACTCCACAGTCATGGCCCAGGCCCGCGTCTATACACAGCAGAAGCTTCCACCACAAGCAGTTGGATATCAGAGGATTGCACGCATCGTTGCCAGTACACACACTCCGTCAGCAGTCGTAGCTCAGGCTGAATTTACCGCTCTCGACATGGGGATCATTTCAGAGAAGTTGGACCGCATCGAGATTCTTGAGAAGAAGCAGAGTCAAGATCTTTCCCAAATGGATCTTTTGACGAAGACCATGAGTGACCTGAAGATGCAGATTCTTTGCATTTAGGAGGCACAAACGTCCACTCATCATCCTCCCAGGTCACGTGTTGATCCCAGCAGTAGCAGCTCCACCCAACTCTCTGCCACGTACCGCCAGGTTCACCAGATCCAGGCAGAGCCTGTCTAGTAGCTACAGCACTACTCTTTACCGTCGCCATCTCAGGACACTCAGATGGTGGTTTATCAGCCGGATTAGCCACTAGCAATTCTTCCTCCACCACTCGTTGAGCAGGAACCATTGATGGAAGTCAATGGGATATGGTACGACCGGTACCCACAGCAGCCCGGGATCTGTCGTGATCACCTCGGATTCCGTTGGACCATTGGTGGCACCTCATCCCAGCAGCGGTCTCCAGCTCAGGGCCATCAGAACATCCAGCAGCAGCCCCAGTATGCCCACCAGCAGTATCAGCAGGGTCCTCGTCCCTTCTATTAGGGACAGTAGTGGAGGCAGCGCCAGCAGCCTCACTAGACATACTCCCAGCCCCTCCCCACTACCAGCAGCAGCCTCATTTCCAGCAGGGGAACACTTCCGGTTCTCAGGCACCTGCTTTTGAGAACCCAGCTCTAGATGACTGATAACTGAGTAATTCCACAAGGGTCATAATGAATAATATAAATATGGTGTCGCTGAGGCGACCGCTTGCAGAATACCATGTTATACAGCAATTAACCCACAATAAAAGAATAAATAAATTAAGTCCAAAAAGTGTGAATTAATATTTATTTCTCTACCACAAAATGCACAGTGAATAAGTATGTAGAGCTCGATCCACAGAGAGCAATACAAAAATGCAGTAGCCTATGATGTGCATGTACCACAGAGTCATCCTTGTGTGAGTTCTATTTTTGTGGGTCTTTTAATTTTTTATTTTATTTTTATTTTTATTTTTTTCTTTTTTTATAATAATATGATATGTAATATATATATATATATAATTTATATAATATAAATATATAAAGCTATATATATCCCTAGAGGGTAGGTATGTAGCATATAATACATACATTAGATATATATATATATAATTTTTTTAAATTTAATTTTAGAATTTTATATATTAATAATTATGTATATACATATATATAGATATACATTTTTTTATTTCTCTTTTTTTTCAATAGGGGAATATATATATAAAGGGGAGAAAGGAGTGATACAATATTTATAAAATATATAAAAATACTCAAAAATATAGAAATAAAATCTTTTTGGTATTTTCATAATTTCTTACTATTTTTGTGATTTTTGGGGATTTTTCAACAGATTTTTGGAATTTTTAAATAGCCAAATAAGGGAAAACATGGATTAAGCTACTGGCTGGGGATAAAATGGAAATGAAAAATATAAAACAGCCACAAAATTTTTCCCAACTATTTTTAAAAGAAAGAGGATAAAATATAGAACCTACAGGAGTTGAGTTTGCAATTTTTGAGTTTTCTAGAATTTTTTATATTTTTTAGAAGTTTTTGAGTATTTTTAATTTTAAAGGTTTTTCTTTTGATATTTTCAATGATTTTGGACTGACACTAAAACATGATAAGATAGACCCATAGGTAATTTTTTTGGAATTTTTCGAGGTGGTTTAATATTTTTTGGTACTTTATAAGCTAGACAGTAAATAAAATGCATGTTTTTTATTTTTAATAAATGCAAAAATGCAACAAAATTAAAAAATAAAAATATAGCATGCAAGAGCAAACAAACAGGAGCTTATATCCATTTTTGCAAGATTTTTCAAATTAATATGAGGCATGAAATAAATGGACAAAGCATACAAAAATACATGGCCTGGCAGGGGCATTTTTGCAAATAAAATATTTCTCAGGGGCATTAGTGCAAAAATTACTAAAGTAATAAACATTTATTTTTATTTGTGGGGCCATTTTACAATTAACAAAACCCGCCAGGGTTAAGGTGCAAAAAATCACGCGCCTCACGTGGGACTGCACGTGAGGCGCGGAGGGACCAATATGCAAATATATAAACCACAGGGGGCGTACTGCAAATAATACAATTTATTTACAACGTGGAGTTTTATTTTTGGCATTAAAATTTAAATACAAAAAAGGCGGGGATATGTCTGAAATTTACCCCCAAAGGCGTGCGATCCAACGGCTTCGATCACTTCACTTAGCCACGCGTCGCGCATCTGACGGCCGGTACCGCTTTGCCGATGAAGGGCTGAGATTAGATGCGCCTCGCAGATCTGACGGTCGGTGCAGGTCTTCATCGGATGGTTGTCTTTCAATCTGGGCCTCGCCTCCTGATCCGACGGCGCTAGAGGTGTTTGGAAGAACAGGGAAGAAGCTAGCCCCCGGCGAGCTTCGATCGTGAAGCTTGGGCTCCTCCGGGCGTCTCCCTCGCATCTGAGATGGTCTGCACATAGCTGGAGGCCTTCCGCGTCGTCTGATGGTCTCGCCATGGCTCCTGGAGATCCGAGGCGCTCGGACGAGGTCGATGAAGAACGGGGCCTCCAGGAACCTCTTCCTGGTGTGAATCGAGCCCAGATGGGCTCCTTTCTGGCATTTAACATGCATAGGAAGAACCGGGGAGCGAGGGCTACCTCCTCGACCCCGGTTTGAAGCTCTGTCGTAAGATGGAGTGGCGGAGGAGCTCCGGCGTTAGGAGGAGGTGGAGCTCCGATTCGCGAAGACCAGAAGTCCTCGGTTGAACACAGATGGTGGAAAGATGGAGAACGCGATGGGGAACGAGATGAGGGGTGAATGGCGGTCGGAAACGATAGAGATCACGGTGGAGGAGTCGCCGGAGCTAAGCTCCGGCGAACTTCGATTTTTGGATTTTAAGTTACGCTAATGATCGAAAGGTTAAACTAAGAACGGAATTTAAATGCTGGAATGAAACTCTACCTAAAATACGATAAAGGGGCAGCTCTTATACCTGGGGGCCACCAGGGAGCAGGACGGACGCCAGAGCTCCGCTGCGTCAAAATCTTCCCTCCTCCGGCCGATTCGAGGTGCTGGAACACTCCCCCTGTCACGAGGAACCTCCCAGGATCGAGATCAAGGCGTTTGGGTGGATTAAATTGGCCAAATTTGAGGAGGGGGCGAAGCTTCTTATTTATAGACATTGGCCTGGAGCCTTATTGACCGGCGTTTATTGATTAATCCAATGAGTATCGAGTTGATCCAAGTTATCGGCGGGTATCAGTGATCATCAGAGATCATTTCTTGTGAAGAAAGCGAGCTCGATCGATGGATGAGATGGCCATAAAAAAGGGACGAAATCCAGGGAAAAGATGGTCAGAGATGCCAGGTCCCGGATGGGACAGTTGACCAGGCGGTCAACAAGGGCTGGCGCCCCATTGGTCCACATCGGCCGCTAGAAGACAAAACAAGAAACTTTATTCTAAAATGATTTATTTACATAGTAAATGATTTTATTAAAATTTTCTTATAAAATAAAAATGTAGATTATTTCATGTAGTATTTATTTGTGATTTTTATTTAATTTTTCGAAGTTTTTTATTATAGTTTTATTTTAATAATGTGTATATGTATGTATTTACATGTATTTTGTGTATTTTATTTTTAATTTGTTTATTTTATTTTATTATTTTATTGTCTTATTTTATAAATTTTTAATTTTTCCTTTGTGAGTGTGAGGGTATTTTTATTTAATTTTTATGAGTTTATTTTCATTTTTAAATAAATAGGTATATGTATATGTAGGTGTACTTATAGGTCTTTTACCTATATATTGTATATACTTTATTTATTTAATGTATTTTCTTGGTTTTTATTTTAGATTTATATTTTTGATATATTATGTATAATATGTACAACATTATAAAAATATAGATGAATAAAGAATAAAATAATTAAGTCCCTTTATTTATGTACATACTTAACATAGGCATTTTGCCTATGTATTACATAAGCTTATTTTATTTTACAAATTATTTTTGGTTTTCTTTTAATATCAATATGTACATGTATTATGCACATTATTTATAAAAATCTAAAAATATAATTTGATAAAAATAATGGATAATGAATAAGTTGATTATTTTCATCAGGCAGGCTGCACAATGGGGCCAAAAACCTAACTTTTGCAGATGGACTCCAAAAATTATGAAACCAATTTTATTAAATAGTTCTTGGAAAGCTATATACAATTAAAGGTGAGTTTGGGTGATTTGGAGTTTTTATTTGCAAGATATGGGTTTGTGAAGTTGAGATTTTGGCTTTTTATTCTGTGTATAAAATGAACACTGAGTATTATTTTTACACAAACTCAATTTTGTATTTTTATTTACATTATTATCTACAACTTTCATGTATAAAGTTTCTTTATTTGATGAATAAATAATTATGTACAAAATAGGTGTCATAAATGCATAAATAATTGCATGAATAAATGAGGTATTTATTTACACTGGCCCTTATCTCCTCCTACTTTATTCCTTGTCGACCAATTCCATGCTGGCCTTGATCTCGGGGTTAGGGTCATAAAATATTTGCAATATTTTACTCCTTTTTCTTTTCTTCTCTTTATTCTATAATTTTGGCATTTAAAAACCTTATTTAATGTATAATTAATACAATGAATGATGAATGCTATTATGTATAAATTGATGTTATTTACATGCATTTGCTGGGGTTTTTGAGGCCAAAATGATAGAATAAAGGTGATGAAATGGAGATTCATCACCCCCTATACTTGCCTTTGCTAGTCCCTAGCAAACACTTTTGCAATAAGTACAAAAAGAATAAAGAAAAGAAAAAGGAGAATTCAAGACGGAGAGAGTGAATAGGGGTGCTTTCAGTGCAATGCATGTCTTTATAAAATCGGAATTTGGAGCTCCTGTCAGACCTTGGGTGTAGATGTGTGTGGAACCTAGTCGGCAACCAGTTTTAAAATACAGCAGCCTTCGATAGTCACAGAACTCGGTTCAACCCACCTCAATAGCCTGGTCAGAACCGGTCTACATCATATGCAAACCCTTATAACTATGAAGCTGACTTGTGCAGTGTAAGTGATGGTGGCTCTCCCCAACTGAAATGACAAAGGAACTGACTTCTTCAGAATGACAACCCAATGATTCCCCAATCCAACAGCTCTTTCCTCGAGGAGTAGGGTATTCCCTTCTAAGTTCAAGTGGCAACCAGCTCAAGAGGAGGGGGTGAAGAGAAGAATGGACAGTAGCCAGTGTAGCTACCTATCCTAGGATGCAAGACCAGTGTAGTCAAGTCATCCAGCTGCAGGCTCACATATTTGACTTTGGAACTCAAGCTTGCTTATTGGCTTTACAACATATGTACATACTTTTCAGGCATTTTGTTCTTGTACAGGCCTGACCATTTTTTTTTCAACATACTATTCACAGCAGCATTTACATAAGGAGTTTTTCCTCTTGAGCCAGTAGACTATCCCTCTTTTGAAGCTTTATCGCAACCCACAATCTCCTGTCTTTAGACCTCATGGCTATTAGACCAGGTTGGGGTGCACTTCCCTCCCTAGACGAGGACGAATGTTTCCACCCGTGTGCGTCTCAGACTGGCAAATCCAACCCCCTCACCACTCCAACTGAGTTGAGCCAAGTGAAAGGTGCAAGTGTCCAAGTTAGGTCACGGTCGGCAAGAGTCATGCGTGTGTCTCGAAAAGTTCTAGTTAGTCCACTGAGGTGACTTAAACCCAGCCCTGATTTCTCAAAGAATTAAGTCTGCATAGACTTGAGGTACCTTAAACCTAGTTCCCGTAAGGTTCCAGTGCAGTTAGGTGCGGTAAGGTCTAACCAAGCTCCAATTTGAGACTTTATTAGACTGATTCAATCATCAAGCTCACTCAAAAAGAATATGAATGGTATGCTCATGCTATGCACAATGAATGATGCAATTTTCTCACAAAGAGTTTAAAAGAATCAAAGAATCTGTTTACACAAAGAATTTTTGCAAATAAAAAGCTTGACATATACAAAGGTATACACAATTATTTACACGGGCGTACCGCCTTATTTACAAAAGGTCTGGATTTTTAAAGACTTTACAGGTTTTAATGAAGCACTTTATTCAGCTTGTACAGAAAGAATTTTATGTATCTTATTCATAATTTACAAGTATTTGTAATGATGTTTTTATTCCTTAGGTCTAGTTTGAAAATAATTTTGCAAACTATAGTACACAATAATTTTTGCAATCATTTACACACATTTGAAAACTATTTTTGCAAGGATTTTTCACACTATATATATTTACATTTTCCACAATAATTTTGACAAACAATTTTCAAAACATTTGCACATAGGTTTTTCAAATCCTTTATTCCACACAAAGAAAAATTTTGCAAACCAAACAATTTTACACAGGTTGAAAACATTTCACAGCAAATTTTTCAAACAGTTCTCACTATTTTTCAAATCATATTGTATAGGTATCTAACCTGATTTATTGATCAGTATATACAAAAGAAGAAAAACTGTATTTGATGCACAATAGGGTTTTGGCTCTTATAAGCTTTATTTGGGATTATGCTTATTTTTGTATGAGAGATTTTTGTGCAGACTCCTCAGACTTATTCGAGAATCATTTTCACAAGATTTTAAAAGACTATAGTCCAAACTAATTTTGACAAACATGTTCACGCATTTGAAGATAATTTTACACAGGTTTTTCACACAGGATAGATAGATTTTTTTCAAGCAATTTGACAAACAAATTTTCCAATCATTTGCACACTAGTTTTCACACATTTTTATTTCACTCAAAGGAAAGAAATTTTACACACAAAACTGATTTTGCAAAGGTTGAATATTTGTACACACTATTTTGCAAGCGATTTTCAAAAGATTTTTCAAAGAGAATATTTTACACAAAACGCTTTTCCTGACTTATTAATCAGTACAAGTACAAAGAGTCCAAGGAGCTCACAATCATCTTTTATTATTATAGAGTTACTTATTACTTTTTTTATTGAACTGATGTTTTATTTCTCAGTATGAGTTATGGCTTATAGTATATACATGGTATATACAACCCCCTATACTTAGCTTGAGCTATGTCCTCATAGATCGAAGAGAAAAGAGAAGAAATAACTCGTACTGGGTATAGACAGATCTAAAGAATAGATGTGAATGAATGAATGCATGAATGAGAAGTTGACCATCCCCCCTATACTTAGGATCAAATAATCCTAAGTATAGCAGACTATACACAAAGCAGGGAGGGTCAAGGGTGGGAATACACATATCGTACTCAAATTGTCTCCCCCTATACTTAGGTTAAGATACTCCTAAGTATAGACAAGAAGAGGAGACAACGGAGAGGATCGGAATGAAATGAAAAACTCGGGGTGCACATCCCCCCTATACTTAGGACAAAGTACGTCCTAAGTCTAGAAAACTATCTTCAAGGGCGGCACTTTTTTGATACAAAGAGAAAATAGAAAAGGAAAAGAAGAAAAGAAGAAAATCAGAAAATCAGATAAACAGTGGTTGGAGTACATCGTCTGAATCTTCTGATGCTGCAGCAGTTGTGGAAATGTCTTCGTGGTGCACGAGCTGAATGGAGTCTACGACGGCCAAGAATGCATCTGGTTCTAAGTAAGGCTTCAGGAGTTGGTCGTTGACGACGAAGGGTTGTGCGTCAGGGGACAATTCTGATATGGCAATACTTCCATTGTCACGCACTTCACAAACTCTAAATGGCCATGTCCACTTACTCTTCAATTTGCCCAGGAAGATCCGCAACTTTGCATCAAATAACCACACTTTCTGTCCAATATCAAAGGTCTTTCGTCTGATGTGCCGGTCGTGCCAGCGTTTCACCTTCTACTTGTACATCAATGTGTTATCGTATGCATAGTCTCGGAACTCCAAGAGTCTGTTCAGATCATCCTTTCTTTTCTGACCACTTTTGCGTGAGTCCAAATTGCAATTGTTAACTGCCCATAAGGATTTGTGAATTAATTCAACTGGCAGATGGCACGGCTTCCCGTATACAAGACGATAGGGCGACATGCCCAAGGGAGACTTGTAGGCGGTTTGGTAAGCCCATAGGACCGAGTCCAAGAGCTGAGACCAGTCTTTTCTGTTTGGCCTAACAAGTTTCTGCAGTATAGTCTTGATTTCTCTGTTTGATAACTCCGCCATGCCATTGGTCTGAGGAAGGTAAGGAGACGCGACACGATGATCGATGCCGTACTCCTTCGTTAACTTCTTGACCTCTTTGTTAATGAAATGGCTACCCCCATCTGATATGAGAATTTTCGATATCCCGAACCGCGAAATGATGTTCTTCTTCAGGAACTGGCATACTGTTCGGCTGTCGGCGGCTCGAGCGGGGATAGCTTCAACCCAACGACTCACATAATCGACGGCAAGAAGGATGTGCTCAAAACCTTGACTGTTAGGGAAATGTCCCATGAAGTCAATGCCCCATGCATCGAAAACATCTGCTATCTGAATGATTTTCAGGGGCATTGAATCTTTGGCAGTGAGTGTACCTTTTAATCTCTGACAGTCAATACATCTTTTGACAAATTCAGCTGCATCCTTGAATAAAGTGGGCCACAAGAAGCCACACTGAAGTACTTTGGCTGCCGTACGATCTCCAGAGTGATGTCCATCAGATTCGAGCGAGTGACAATGCTCGAGGACACTAGATTGCTCCTCCTGAGTGATGCACCTGCGCCAAATGCAATCCGCTCCTTCCCTGAATAAAAGAGGATCCTCCCATTGGTAGAACCTGGATGGTCGACATGAATTTGTTCTTCTAATTCTTCGTCCAATCCAACGGCGTTACCCCAGAGGCGAGGTAGTTGACTATATCAGCATACCAAGGAAGAGAATCCACTGCAAGGATTGATTCGTCAGGAAAGGTTTCTGTGATAGGTGCATTGTTCAG
Source organism: Ottelia alismoides (assembly GCA_037367405.1). Classification (NCBI taxonomy): domain Eukaryota; kingdom Viridiplantae; phylum Streptophyta; class Magnoliopsida; order Alismatales; family Hydrocharitaceae; genus Ottelia; species Ottelia alismoides. The sequence continues at coordinate 1,260,990 of JAZKJV010010627.1, read as the reverse complement.
AGGAGGTTCATGTTGCTCTATTCTGGAGAGATGGTCTGCTACCACATTTTGAACTCCAGGCTTGTCCTTGATTTCCAAATCGGATTCCTGGAGGAGAAGGATCCAACAAATCAGTCTCGTCTTGGCATCCTTCTTCTGCTGTAGGTACCGGATAGCAGAGTGGTCTGTAAAAATTGTGACTTTTGATCCCAACAAATAGGATCTGAACTCCTCAAGGGCGAAAACCACAGCCAGCAATTCTTTCTCTATCATTGTATAATTTCTTTGTGCTTCATCTAATGTTCTGCTGGCATAGTGAATGGCATAGGGCGCTTTGTCTTTCCTTTGCCCAAGAACAGCCCCGACTGCAAAGTCTGACGCATCGGTCATTATCTCAAAGGGAAGAGTCCAATCTGGCGGCTGTAAGATCGGAGCCTGAGTAATAAGCTCCTTCAGCTGATTGAAAGCAAGGAGAACCTGCTGATCTACATTGAACTCTGTTTCCTTGCACAAAAGTTCTGTCAGAGGTCAGACAATGCGGCTGAAATCCTTGATGAATCGCCTGTAAAATCCGACATGCCCCAGGAATGACCTCACATTCTTCACTGACTGAGGTGGCTGAAGATTTGAAATAACATCCACCTTTGCCGGGTTGACTTCCATGCCACGTTTGGAAACGACGTGGGCCAGCACAATGCCTTCGGTGACCATGAAGTGGCTCTTTTCCCATGAAAGAACTAAATTGAATTCTCGGCACTTCTGAAGCACTCTGTCTAGGTGCTCAAGACAAGAATCGAAACTATCACCATAGACAGAGAAGTCGTCCATAAACACCTCGAGAAAGCTGCCTACCATCTCGGCGAAAACTGCTAACATGCATCTTTGGAAGGTTGAAGGTGCATTGCATAATCCAAAGGGCATTCTCTTGAAGGCGTAGGTGCCGAACGGGCAAGTGAAGGTAGTCTTCTCTTGATCTTCAGGGGTGATTGCCACTTGGTTGTACCCGGAGTACCCATCCAAAAAGCAGAAGAACTCCTTGCCAGCGAGTCTTTCCAAAACTTGATCAATGAATGGCAAGGGGAAGTGGTCCTTCTTAGTTGCTGCATTGAGAAGGCGGTAGTCCACACACACCCGCCAGGATGTTGGTACCCGAGTGGAAATTTCTTCTCTTTTGTCATTTGTAACCACGGTAAGCCCTGATTTCTTTGGAACTACATGCAGTGGGCTTACCCATTTTGAGTCGGAGATGGGATAGATAAAGCCTGCGTCACACCATTTCGTGATTTCTTTCATGACGATGTCCCGGAGGTTAGGGTTCAACCTTCTTTGGAATTCGCGGGACGGCTTGTCATCTTCTTCTAGATAGATGTGGTGTGAACACAAGGCAGGATTTATCCCTCGGAGATCTGATACGCTCCAATCACGTGCCTTGCGGTTCTTTTCTAGAACCTCGAGAAGACGAGATTCCTGATCCGGATTCAGCCCGTTGCTGATGATGACCGGATACATTTGTTCTTCACCCGCAAGGAAAGCATACTTCAGGCATGCAGGAAGTGGCTTGAGTTATGGTTTTGACCTGTCCAACTTGTCGGTCACTTCAGAGACTATGCTGGTGGTGGGATGTACTTCCTTGAAGCTGCTACCATCCTCATCATTCTGTTGAGATCATGGTGATGTGCCGAACGGTTCTGCGCTAAGATGGTCGTGTTCGGTCTGGATTGCCATCCCGAAGAGGTGCGCCTGCATCTGAGAATCTGTCTCCCAAGAATCATCGGAGCATAAGCTAACTGCGCTTTCCAAGTCCTCCTCAAGAGTGAGGATTTCTCGGGTCCATGGATCGTTCAATGATAAGGATGAGTCTCTGATCTCTGCAATAAAGTCACAGTCTGCTTCGCACGCTGGCTGGCTCTCATCAGTCGTGGCATTCGGCTCTCTATTCATGTTGATAGTGATTTGCTGGGTGTTCGAGCTGAAGGTAATCTTGCCAGACCCGTAATCAACCACGGCACCTGAAGTACGAAGGAAAGGTCGGCCAAGGATGATAGGGGTCTGGAGTAAGGGTGCAGGCGAGTCCATATCAAGGACTACGAAATCAGCTGGGAATTGCATCTCCTGCACTTCAACTACTACGTCTTCCAAAAGACCTCGGGGCCGCTTGACGGATCGGTCAGCGAACTGAAGGATCATGCGTGTCTGCTTGAGCGGGCCCAGCCCGAATTCTTGCATTATAGATGAGGGCAGAAGGTTGATGGAAGATCCACTGTCAAGGAGAGTGCGCTCGAAGACCTGGTCAAAAATCTCACAACTGACCAGAGGTGATCCTGTATCTTGCTTTTTCTGCGGGAGGTTGCTGATGGCGGCTACGGTGGCCATGGAGAGAACGTGCTTTTCTACATCTTGGCGTCTGTTTTCTTGAGCTGGACGACGCCTGTTAGTACATGCCTCTTTGGTTCCTTTCTTTACAGCTGGCATGTACTCCATGTCCTTCAACAAAGGAATCTCAACAGTCAACTTATCTAAAATTTCCACAACTCCTGGATCAGACGATGCCTTTTTTTGTTTTGCAATTTTTTTGGATTTTTCTATTGCATGAGGAAAAGGAATATGTACATTACTGGAAGGAAGATTAGAATTCTTATTTACATCAAAATCATCGCCCATCAAATGTTGTACATCCGGACTACAAAAAGGAGTACAAACTGTATCTTGGCATACTGGTGCTGCAGGGCGATCAAAAAGGGTAGCGTCTGCTCCGTCGGTTGGCGAGGGATCGGCTGCTGCTGGCGGCTCCTCCAATGCTGGCGCGGCTTCGCTTCGGCTGCAAGCTTCTTTTTGTTGTTTTTGCTTTTGCTGATTTTTTTGTATTTTTGGCTGGGACTGATGCTGGGAATGCACGACGGCTGGAATGGCTTCTCCTTCTTCTTCCTCCTCACCTGCCCCTGTAGCTGGCACGGCTGATGCGGAAGATGACAATCCACCTGTTTCATTATTCTCCCCATACTTGGTAGCAGGCGGAGGCAAGGCCCTACCGCTCCTGAGAGTAACAGCATTAGAATAAACAGTAATATCATTATTAGACTCGGACAGGACATCACAATCTACCTGCTCTTTCTTCTTGAAATTATTGGGGTTGGCCTCAACCTGAGCTGGAATGGTGGTTCGGGTGGCGGTCAGGTCGTCAAGCCGCTTGGTCATTTCCGCTAGCCCTTTGACAAGCTGGGCCAGATAATCCATGGTGGGGTTCGCAGGGGGTGTTTCACTGGGTTCAGCATGCAGACCACGCTGTTGTTGCATAGATGGGTGTGGAGGTTGTTGCTGGTGGTGCTGGGGTGGTGCAGGAAGTTGAAGTTGCTGATAAGAGGGGGAAGGATACTGCTGATATTGTTGAGGCGGGGCGGCCGCATACTGATGAAACTGCTGTGGATGGCGGTACTGCGGCTGCTGGTACGGTGGGTTCTGCCTCCATTGGTTTGCATACTGGGGAGGCTGATGGTACTGCTGATGAGGCTGAGAGGACTGTCCAAAGCGACCACCCTGAGGTTGGTGGTACTGCCGGTTGGCAAGTGGCTGACCCTGGGGTTGTCCCATAGGACAGGTCGGCTGTGCATCGTTGGTCCATACCCCGTTCACTTCCTGAATCAGGAGTGGCGGTGAGAAAATTGGATCAGGTCCTGGAAGAAACTCTGTTTGGTACACAACCATCTGCTGCTGCGGCTGGCCCTGGTCGGGCGCCTACACGTAGTATACGTGCTGGACTGTCGGTGGCTGCTGGCTCAGCTGAGGCTGATGTTGCGGTTGCTGCTCGTCCTTCTTCTCAGCTGGAGCTTCGGATGGTGTTGCCGACTGAATAGAGTTAATGGTGCCCACCAACAGTTCAAGGTACTTGTTGATCTGATCAAGCTTGTCTAAGTTCTGGGTCTTCTTCTCGATCACAGCGAGTTTTTCGAGGTCCTGTAATCGCTTCTCAATGATGTCAACTTTAGAGAGATGGCCCCCGATGATACTGAGGTTGGAGCTCTCATCTCTCTCTGCCTCCTTGGACGCTGCCATGTGTACTTGCTTCTGGAGGATCTGGGGCTGCTTCTGGTATGCCTTGGATGAAGAGAGGGTGGCCTCTCCTTCGGCCATTTCTTCAAATATCTGCCAGACTACGTCTTCATCCTTGTTAAAATGTGAGCCCCCACATGCTGCTTCAACGAGCCTTTGGCTCTCCATGTTCAGTCCCCCAAAGAAGTGCTGGACCAAGATGGTCTTCGGAATATCATGATGGGGACACTTCTCCTGCAGGTCAGTGAATCTCTCCCATGCTTCATGTATTGACTCATGGGGTCCTTGGGAGAAATTACTGATTCGGGCTCGCATCTCGTTGAGCCGACCGAGAGGGTAATACTTATGCAGGAAGGCTGACTTCAGCTCCTCTCAGGTTGTCACAACCTTCCCCAGATGGTTGACCCAATAGAGGGCCTTGTCTTGTAGGCTGAAGGGGAACGCCATCATCTTGACAATGTCCAGAGGGACATTGGGATAGTGAGTAGTACGACAAATGCGGGAGAATTGCTGCAGGTGGATGTACGGCTCCTCACTGGTATTTCCATGGAATGCAGGGAGAAGAGCAATGAACTGGGGCTTCAGCTCAAAGTGAGCATGTACCGGTGGAATGAGGATCCACTCGGTCATCTGGGTTTCTCCCGGATTGTAGGTTTCTTTAAGTGTAGGCTTCGGTGGTGGTAATTCAGGGTCATCATCATCAGGACCACCACCTCCACCTCCACCTCCTCCTCCTCTGCCTCCTCTGCCTCCTCCTCCCTCGTCTCGATTCATCATATCGTTCAACATGTCCTGGAATGAAGTCTGTGTGAGGGCCTGCTTAGTCAGTTGTTGCTGGATGGCCTGGATAGATGTCAGAAGTTGTGCATTGACTTGATTCTGGTCTGGCACATGTCCCTCTGGTAGTGGTGGCTGCTGACCCTTGCCCTTTCCTCTGGGAGCCATGTCAGGGTCTGAGTCGGACGAAATGAACTCCGGAGTAGTCTCCAGGGCTCGCACTGTCTTCTATCTGCAGAATGAGATAGTCCAAATCAGATCGCCTGCAATTGTGTTCAGTTGCCGTGATGAAGCTGGAATTCAGGTCAACCCCAGCATGTTCTGAATGAAAAAGGATGTAGACTGTAATCAACTTCCATTCACAATGGCGAAAGCGGGACAAAAGTGATCCTAGTTTATTGGGTGGCCAAGAAAAAGGTAGAAAACGAGGAGTCCGGAGATCGATCCGCAAAGTTCGGATCGGGTTCTCGGGAATCGCCTCGAATTTATTGGCGGAGTTGAGTCTATGGAATCGATGTGGGTGTCGGCGAGGTCCCGACGGAAACCATCCATGGATCAACTTCGCGAAGTACAAGAGAAGATCGGATGTTGGAAGAAGGATACGGTGGTCAACGAGGAATAAAAAGGAGTGCAAAACAGTAGAGAGGCTCGGTTGAGCGGGGTGGTCAAAGGGAGAAACAACAAATGTGCGCAAAGGCGCGGGACTTGATCGTTGAACCTTAATCTAGATCCATACAAACACAATACAAAATCGGGTTCACCAACTCACGCCATGTGAAGCCTTGAAGGTTCGGCTATTTATTATCTTTTCATTTTTAGAGTTGTGATTTCAGGCATATCTTATAACAAGTCCTTAGTACGCTACCCTATAGGAGAGAGAGTACTGCCGGAAGAGTATCACGTACTTGTCCTCCTCCTGTGTAACCTGTAGTCTGTACTTTTTGGAGTCCTTGTAACCCTTCCTGGATCCCTACTCAGCCAAAGAAATAGAGAGAGGAAGCCGATAGGCGAAACCAATACTTCGGTTCTCGCTCGCAACGGAATCACCCGTGAGCGTGCAAGAACCTACTCGGACGCAGGACAATGAGACAGACACCCCCGTGAAGGCGTGGCCTATGCTCAATACTTCAGATAGGGTTGATGCTCTACACAACAGAGAGTCATCATTGGTGACCAAGCCCTACTCGCCTACGTACGATAGAAGCGCCATTACTTTGGAAATCCAGGCGATACACAAGGAAGTTGCAGACTGGGTTTTTGGCTTTAATCCTTAGGGGTCGCACTCGCTCAAGGGAGTAGGGTTTTGGTCCCCCTCCAAGGTACCTGAAAACAATGAAGGCTTTATGAACCCGGTACAAGGATAGTCCATTACGGATTTTAATTAAGGTCAAAGTTTATTTAGCAGTCCCCTTGTTTTAATTTTTGGGTTTTCACTTTTTTTGAGTCTGTTTTCATACCAGCGCCTAACGTTTTTGTAGATTCTCATTTAAGTCCTAGGTGCTCAAAATCAGAGGGAGATAGCGGAAAAGCCGTGCAAGTGGTTCCATGATGGAAATCTCACCATTGAATCAATGATGCATGCTGAGTTAGAAGACTTACAGTGCATCCCAGCTCTCTCCATGCGGTATGCAAAACAGAATTTTTAAACCTATCTACATGTCGGTATGCAAGGCACAAAATCGCCCTAAACATTAGCTGCTATTAGCGTGAAGAACCATAAGTCGCTCATTCATCTTTAGCCCGGAAAAGGTCCGGTCTTGGCTCACCCCTCCTCTGCTCAACACACTTGAGTTTAGGAGATAGCGCTTTACGGGGCTCGCTGTGGCACAAGGGCTAAGAGACAAATGAACGGCTTGTTTAGATTTGACTAGATCCATACGAAGTAGACTATAGGAACATGCATTCTTATTAATGTTTGGACCTAGCTACCGAGTCCAGCAACCTATATCTAGGGGCTCCAAGCACACAAAACAAAGTAAAAATAATGACGGAAAGCTCAAAACTTCGGAAAACAAAGAAAAGAAAGCGATGAAAAACTCGAAAAGTCGTGATGAGGCCCCCAGGTGAACAATCACCCGGGCACTGGACCTCATTGTGAAGAGTAGAGTCATGTTAATTATTACATGCCAAAATTGTTTCTATCTCACCATAAATTACAAAAATGATCCTAAATGTTCTAGACCTATCTAATCCCCATCTCTTTGCTTCCTTGGTGCTCTCTCCAGATGGTCATGAGGTGAAGGCCACCCTCCTCCAAGCTCGGCTACCTTGGCTCCCTAAGAAGCCATCCTCGCGTGGCGGGCCCTCGCATCAAAGTCACAAATAAATTGAATTAGTATAGCTCATTTTATCAAATAAAGCATATATAAATTAATCGCAATAAATAAATCAATAAAGCATGGTGATTAATTACATTAGAAATAGCTGCTCACAAAATCAACGATGAATCAACAATTTTTACACAAGAATGACAAAATAAAGTAGGCTATGCTCATTGCTCCCCGGCAACGGCACCATCTGATAACTGAGTAATTCCACAAGGGTCACAATGAATAATATAAATATGGTGTCGCTGAGGCGACCGCTTGCAGAATACCATGTTGTACAGCAATTAACCCACAATAAAAGAATAAATAAATTAAGTCCAAAAAGTATGAATTAATATTTATTTCTCTACCACAAAATGCACAGTGAATAAGTATGTAGAGGTCGATCCACAGAGAGCAATACGAAAATGCAGTAGCCTATGATGTGCATGTACCACAGAGTCATCCTTGTATGAGTTCTATTTTTGTGGGTCTTTTAATTTTTTATTTTATTTTTATTTTTATTTTTTTCTTTTTTTATAATAATATGATATGTAATATATATATATATAATTTATAGAATATAAATATATAAAGCTATATATATCCCTAGAGGGTAGTATGTAGCATATAATACATACGTTAGATATATATATAAATAATTTTTTTTAATTTAATTTTAGAATTTTATATATTAATAATTATGTATATACATATATATAGATAGATATACATTTTTTTTAATTTTCTCTTTTTTTCAATAGGGGAATATATATAAAGGGGAGAAAGGAGTGATACAATATTTATAAAAATATATAAAAATACTCAAAAACATAGAAATAAAATCTTTTTGGTATTTTCATAATTTCTTACTATTTTTGTGATTTTTGGGCATTTTTCAACCGATTTTTGGTATTTCTAAATAGCCAAATAAGGGAAAACAGGGATTAAGCTACTGGCTGGGGATAAAATGGAAATGAAAAATATAAAACAGCCACAAAATTTTTCCCAACTATTTTTAGAAGAAAGCGGATAAAATATAGAACCTACAGGAGTTGAGTTTGCAATTTTTAAGGTTTTCTAGAATTTTTTATATTTTTTAGAAGTTTTTGATATTTTTGAATTTTTAAGGTTTTTCTTTTGATATTTTCAATGATTTTTGGACTGACACTAAAACATGATAAGATAGACAATAAATAATTTTTTTGGAATTTTTTGAGGTGGTTTAATATTTTTTTGGTATTTTATAAGCTAGACAGTAAATAAAATGCATGTTTTTTATTTTTAATAAATGCAAAAATGCAACAAAATTAAAAACTAAAAATATAGCGTGCAAGAGCAAACAAACAGGAGCTTATATCCATTTTTGCAAGATTTTTCAAATTAATATGAGGAAGAAATAAATGGACAAAGCATACAAAAATACATGGCCTGGCAGGGGCATTTTTGCAAATAAAATATTCATAAGGGACATCAGTGCAAAAATTACTAAAGAAATATAGATTTATTTTTATTTGTGGGGCCATTTTACAATGAACAAAACCCGCCAGGGTTAAGGTGCAAAAATCACGCACCTCACGTGGGACTGCACATGAGGCGCGGAGGGACCAATATGCAAATATATAAACCACAGGGGGCGTACTGCAGATAATACAATTTATTTACAACGTGGAGTTTTATTTTTGGCATTAAAATTTAAATACAAAAAGGCGGGGGATATATCTGAAATTTACCCCCAAAGGCGCGCGATCCAACGGCTTCGATCACTTCACTTAGCCACGCGTCGCGCATCTGACGGCCGGTACCGCTTCGTCGATGAAGGGCTGAGATTAGATGTGCCTCACGGATCTGACGGTCGGTGCAGGTCTTCATCGGACGGTTGTCTTTCAATCTGGGCCTCGCCTCCTGATCCGACGGTGCTGGAGGTGTCTGGAAGAACAGGGAAGAAGCTCGCCCCCGGCGAGCTTCGATCGTGAAGCTTGGGCTCCTCCGGGCGTCTCCCTCACATCTGAGATGGTCTGCACGTAGCTGGAGGCCTTCGCGTCGTCTGATGGTCTCGCCATGGCTCCTGGAGGTCCGAGGCGCTCGGACGAGGTCGATGAAGAACGGGGCCTCCAGGAACCTCTTCCTGGTGTGAATCGAGCCCAGATGGGCTCCTTTCTGCGTTTAACCTGCATAGAAAGAACCGGGGGAGCGAGGGCTACCTCCTCGACCCCGGGTTTTGAAGCTCTGTCGCAAGATGGAGTGAGGCGGAGGAGCTCCGGCGTTAGGCGGAGGTGGAGCTCCGATTCGCGAAGACCAGAAGTCCTCGGTTGAACACAGATGGTGGAAAGATGGAGAACGCGATGGGGAACGACATGAGGGGTGAATGGCGGTCGGAAACGATAGAGATCACGGTGGAGGAGTCGCCGGAGCTAAGCTCTGGCGAACTTCGATTTTGGATTTTAAGTTACGCTAATGATCGAAAGGTTAAACTAAGAACGGAATTTAAATGCTGGAATGAAACTCTACCTAAAATATGATAAAAGGGGCAGCTCGTAACCCTGGGGGCCACCAGGGAGCAGGACGGACGCCGGAGCTCCGCCGCATCAAAATCTTCCCTCCTCCGGCAGATTCGAGGTGCTAGAACACTCCCCCTGTCACGAGGAACCTCCCAGGATCGAGATCAAGGCGTTTGGGTGGATTAAATTGGCCAAATTTGAGGAGGGGGCGAAGCTTCTTATTTATAGACATTGGCCTGGAGCCTTATTGACCGGCGTTTATTGATTAATCCAATGAGTATCGAGTTGATCCAAGTTATCGGCGGGTATCAGTGATCATCAGAGATCATTTCTTGTGAAGAAAGCGAGCTCGATCGATGGATGAGATGGCCGTAAAAAAAGGACAAAATTTGGGGAAAATATTGTTCAGAGACGCCAGGTCCCGGATGGGACAGTTGACCAGGCGATCAACAAGGGCTGGCGCCCCATTTGTCCACATCGGCCGCTAGAAGACAAAATAGGAAACTTTATTCTAAAATGATTTATTTACCATAGTAAATGATTTTATTAGAATTTTCTTATAAAATAAAAAATGTAGATTATTTCATGTAGTATTTATTTGTGATTTTTATTTAATTTTTCGAAGTGTTTTATTATAGTTTTATTTTAATAATGTGTATATGTATGTATTTACATGTATTTTGTGTATTTTATTTTTAATTTGTTTATTTTATTTTATTATTTTATTGTCTTATTTTATAAATTTATAATTTATTTTTGTGAGTGTGAGGGTATTTTTATTTATTTTTTTTGAGTTTATTTTCATTTTTAAATAAATAGGTATATGTATATGTAGGTGTACTTATAGGTCTTTTACCTATATATTGTATATACTTTATTTATTTAATGTATTTTCTTGGTTTTTATTTTAGATTTGTATTTCTGATATATTATGTATAATATGTACAACATTTTAAAAATATAGATGAATAAAGAATAAAATATTAAGTCCCCTTTTATTTATGTACATACTTAACATAGGCATTTTGCCTATGTATTACATAAGCTTATTTTATTTTACAAATTCTTTTTGGCTTTCTTTTAATATCAATATGTACATGTATTATGCACATTATTTACAAAATTCTAAAAATATAATTTGATAAGAATAATGGATAATGAATAAGTTGATTATTTTCATCAGGCAGGCTGCACAATGGGGGCTAAAAACCTAACTTTTGCAGATGGACTCCAAAAATTATGAAACCAATTTTATTAAATAGTTCTTGGAAAGCTATATAAATTAAAGGTGAGTTTGGGTGATTTGGAGTTTTTATTTGCAAGATATGGGTCTGTGAAGTTGAGATTTTGGCTTTTTATTCTGTGTATAAAATGAACACTGAGTATTATTTTTACACAAACTCAATTTTGTATTTTTATTTACATTATTATCTACACCTTTCATGTACAAAGTTTCTTTATTTGATGAATAAATAATTATGTACAAAATAGGTGTAAAAAATGCATAAACAATTGCATGAATAAATGAGGTATTTATTTATACTAGCCCTTATCTCGCCCTACTTTATTCCTTGTCGACCAATTCCATGCTGGCCTTGGTCTCGGGGTTAGGGTCATAAAATATTTGCAATATTTTACTCCTTTTTCTTTTCTTCTCTTTATTCTATAATTTTGGCATTTAAAAACCTTATTTAACGTATAATTAATACAATGAATGATGAATGCTATTATGTATAAATTGATGCTATTTACATGCATTTGCTGGGGTTTTTGAGGCCAAAATGATAGAATAAAGGTGATGAAATGGATATTCATCAATGACCTCGTCCGCTTGCTCTCTGAATAGCAATCATCCTTCCGATGGGAAATGGATGAGTTCCGGCAGGAGATGAGGGATATCATCAAGGGCAAGGGCGCCATACCTGCAATGATCGAGCCTAATCCAAACAATCTGAAGAGGAAGTCTGAGCATGTACAGTTTATAGAGGATACCTCTTCTAGTGATTATCTGAGTGACACGTCTTCTTTTTGTGATGCTGATTTCGTGACTACTAGGAGCGGTAGGATGCCAGCCGGCGGTGCCTCATCTGAGCGACAGCCACACGAGGAACCACGAGTGCTAGATGAGGAGAGTAGCGGTACTGATGCCGCTGTCGATGATATTGATGACGGTGGTGCTGATGCCACCAAGGATGGAGATCCAGATGACGGTGCTGAGGCCGTCGCGACACTTGATGCAGACAGTGGTGTTGAGGCCACCATTTTACTTGATGCAGAGCCAGAGCGCGATGATGATGCCGCGAAGTCAGATGCCATTGGTGGTACTAAGGCCACCACTTTTACTTTTGTTGAGCTCACACATGTTGTGTTGTCACCTTTTGTATCTCAGGACTTTGGTAACAAGAAAAAGACTAAAAATATGAATAAAGGAAAGGTTTTTGTATCCACTTCAGATCCATATGTATTGCATGATGATCATTGTATGGATTCCATTCCTTCATAGGCATAGGAATCTCTTCCTAGTCCTCCATCTGAGGAGGCCCCTTCCATCCCCTTTCCTCAAGCACTCCACTTGGCGAAAGGAAATAAAAGAGAAAATCCAAAAAAGACTCAACAGGTAGAGTTCAGCAACCAAATGATTGATAGATTCCAGATCCAACTGACTCTACAGGAAGCACTTGAGCACATCCCCCTCTTCCAAAAGAGCTTGAGAGAGAAGACTACAGTCCGCAGGAAGAGGAGGAACCATAGAGATGGGATCCATGTGCTCACCCGTTCTACGTGCTTTGCCATTTAGAACAGATTTCCAGCCAAGAGACCTGATGCAGGAGCTCCCTATGTCAGATGCGAGATTCAGGGGTAGCAGTTTAATCATACTCTATTAGACAGCGGCTCTTATATCAACCTCCTTCCGGCAGCCTTACTCGACTGATTCGAGTTTGTTCCTCTTCTTCGGAGCAGGACAGTCCTTCAGTTTGTTGATAGGTCGATTAAGAGGCCGAAGGGGTTGTTGAGAGACGTGGTCGTTACCATTCAGGGCCTGAAATTTCCCGTGGACTTTGTTGTATTGGACATGGAGATCCCTGAGTCGGTAACAGATACCCCCATCATACTCAGACGTCCATTCTTGGCCACTGCCAAGGTGGTGACCGATCATGATAGTGGGAAGGTGTGCTTTCACATAGAGGGAGAGAGTATACAAATAGAGACGATCGACGAGACCAGAGCGAGAGAATCAGCATGCTCAGAGCAGTCCAGTGATACCGAGCAGATGACATAGGATGAGAGAGACGTCCACCAGGAGTGTGATTTTGTGATAACAGATGATGAATCCCTTTGGACAGATCCAGTAGCACAGGTCCTCGCCTTTCCCGCAGATTCACCCTACTTACAGCTTATGGCAGTTGAGAGCCTGGAGAGCACACCCCTGGATGAGGACACCTTTGAGGCTGGCAGTTCTGTGATGAGTGGTGAAGCAGAATTTCATTCTTGTTCTTCTAGTTCAGATCCCTCGGATTCAAACATCGATTGGGATGACTTCGATGATTACTTGCCATGTCTGATTCCTTCTGAGCCAACAGCTGGGATAGAGAGCGAGCCAACACAGTTCACAGAGATACCAACAGGGTTCCCTTCATCAGATTTTCATGCACAGCGAGAGTTCTCACATGTAGACCGGGTAGCCTTCACACAAACATATCAGAAGCCAGATCGGCCACCTCCCAGTTGTCCAGAATTGAAGCCCTTGACGCAGTCGCTAAAGTATAGATTCTTTGCGGGTGAGCCAGATATGCACCCAATCATTATCTCAGCAGGTTTGACAGGAGAGAAAGAATCTCGTATGATGGAGGTTCTTGAAAGAAACCGCAAGGCGATAGGATGGAGTATAGCTGATCTCCAGGGGATTAGTCCGGATTTGTGCTCCCACCATATCTATGTTAAGGAGGACGCTAAGCCTTCGCGTGAGTTCCAGCGACGGCTAAACCTGAATCTTTGAGATGGGGTCATGAAGGAAATATAAAAGTGGTGGAGCGCTGATTTTATTTACCCCATCTCCGACTCCAAGTGGGTTAGTCCATTACATGTGGTACCCAAGAAGACGAGTATCACTACAGTTGTGAGTGAGTCTGGAGAGGAGATAGCTACCCGGGTACCCACTTCTTGGAGGGTCTGTATGGACTACAGACACTTGAATCAGGCCACCAAGAAGGATCATTTCCCACTACCATTCATTGATCAGATTATCAAGAGGCTAGCTGGGAAGAGTCACTGTTGTTTTCTTGACGGGTACTCCGGTTACAATTAAGTGGCCATTACGCCCGAAGACCAGGAGAAAATGACATTCACCTATCCGTTTGGGACTTATGCTTTCAGACGGGTGCTCTTTGGTTTGTGTAACGCCCCGACGACATTCCAAAGGTGCATGTTGTCCATTTTCTCGGACATGGTGGTGACTGTTTAGAGGTCTTCATGGATGACTTCTCGGTCTATGGCGATGGGTTTGATGCTTGTCTTGACTGCCTAGACTGTGTGCTTCAGCGCTGCATAGAGGTCAACCTTGTCTTGTCTTGGGAGAAGAGTCACTTCATGGTGACTCAAGGGATGGTCCTTAGTCATATCATCTCCAACTGGGGCATGGAGGTCGATCCGGCCAGGTGAATATCATTAGAAACTTCAATCCACCGTCCAATCTGCATCAATTGCGATCTTTTCTGGGGCATGTCGATTTCCACCGACGGTTCATTCAGGACTTCAGTCGTATTGCCCGACCGCTTACTGATTTGCTGACGAAAGACACCGAGTTCATTATAGATGATAAGTGTCTTGCGTCCTTTGAGACTCTCAAGGATATGGTTGTCACGGCTCATGTCCTTCAGCCACCCGATTGGTCTCTCCCATTCAAGATCATGACGAATGCTTCTGATTTTGCCATAGGGGTTGTGCTTGGACAGAGGAAGGATGGATTGACGTATGTCATTCACTATGCTAGCCGAACTTTGGATGATGCTCAGCAAAATTACACCGTGACTGAGAAGGAGATGCTAGCTGTAGTCTTTGCTTTGGATAAGTATCGATCATATATTCTCGGATCTAGAGTGGCTATCTTTACAGATCACACCACCATCAGGTACCTCATGGCCAAGAAGGATGCCAAAGCTCGCCTTATCAGATGGATCCTTCTGCTCCAGGAGTTTGACATTGAGATTAAGGATAAGCCTGGAGTTAAGAATGTGGTGGCGGATCACCTCTCCCGCTTAGAGAACCTTGAGGAATCTGAGCCCAGCGCACCTATTACAGAGACATTTCCAGATGAGGCGATCCTGGTGATTACCTCGCTTCCATGGTATGCTGACATTGTGAACTATCTTGTTGCCAAGACAGTTCCACAAGGTTGGCCCAGGCAGAAACTTGAGACTTTCCTGGCGAAGGCCAAGTTTTACCATTGGGAGGATCCCGTCCTTTATTATGAAGGAGGGGATAGTATCTGGAGGAGGTGCATTCCTAAAGAAGAGCATCATAGCGTCCTCACCTACTGCCACAAGCTTGAGGCAGGAGGACATCATTCTGGGACACAGACAGCGCATAAGGTGCTCCAATCCGACCTTTGGTGGCCTACTCTCTTCAAGGATTCCGATGAATTCGTGAAGAGATGTACTGACTGTCAAAAGATGGGTACTTGCGGACAGAGAGACAAAATGCCCGTGCAGCTCATTCACTTTTGTGAGGTTTTTGACGCATGGGGTATTGATTTCATGGGCCCATTTCCTAAGAGTCAGGGGTTTGAGTACATTCTGCTTGTTGTGGATTATGTAAGTCATTGGGTTGAGGCCATCCCTTCCCGAGCCGCAGATGCTAAGACCGTGTTGTCGCTTTTTGAGGAAAAATATCATTTCACAGTTCGGGGTACCTAGAGTCCTGATTTCAGAGGGGGGTCTCACTTTATTAACGACAAGGTAAAGGCCCTTGCAGACGAGTTCAACATTGACCATCGTGTTGCCACTCCATATCACCCTCGGACTAATGGTCTTGCTGAAGTTTCAAATAGAGAGATCAAGACTATTTTACAGAAGGTAACCCGCCCAGACCGAAAGGATTGGTCACAGCTTTTGGACTCGGCCATGTGGGCCTATCAGACTTCCTTCAAGACACCATTAGGGACATCTCCCTTTTGTCTCGTCTATGGCAAGTCGTGCCATCTACCAGTGGAAATCAAGCATAAGTCACTATGGGCATTTACAGAGTTATTGTTGGATCCCGGAAGTATAGGAGAATAGAGGAAAGCAGAGTTGGCAGCCCTGGAGGAGTTGAGAGACACAACCTTTTCTAGCAGCCTACAATATAAGGAAAAAGTGAAGACATGGCACGATTCTCATATCAGCCATAAACAGTTTGAGCTCGATCAGCGTGTATGATTGTTTGATTCTAGGCTGAAATTATTTCCAGGGAAATTGCAGAGTAAGTGGAAAGGTCCGTATGTGGTCAGGAAGGTACATGACAATGGTAATATTGATATATCCGAGTTGTCATCTTCCTCTACCTTTCGTGTTAACGGTCAGCGCCTGAAGCTATATCTAGATCATGATCCGTCGACCGTTGACATTGCCCCATTCTTCTGGTATGAGATGTGCTCTTTGACTCGTATCATCTGCATCTCATACATGCTTATCACTTCCATACTCCTCTGTATAGATCCATATGTCCATATCATTCTTTCATTCTTCCGTTATGTCTGTTACCCCATTGCCATCTTATGATTTTGCTATACTTAGGACACGCCTTGTCCTAAGTATAGGGGGTACACACACTGAGATATGATATGTTTAGTCTTCTTTTCTTCTTTTCTTTTTCTATCTTCTTTTTGTATAAAAAAGGTGTCGCCCATTGTAGACAGTTTTCTATACTTAGGACGTACTTTGTCCTAAGTATAGGGGGTGTGCACCCCGAGTTTTGCTACTCTTTTCGATCCTCGCCATTGTCTCCACTTCTTGTCTATACTTAGAAATATCTTACCCTAAGTATAGGAGGAGACAATCTGAGTACGATCTGTTCATTCCCACCCTTGACCCTCCCTGCGTTGTGTACAATCTGCTACACTTAGGATTATTTGATCCTAAGAATAGGGGGCGGTCGGCTTCTCATTCATTCATTCATCTCTTATTCGTTTATTCTTTAGATTTTCCTATACTCAGTACGAGTTATGTCTTCTCTTTTCTCTCTGATCTATGAGACCATAGCTCAAGATAAGTATAGGGGGGTCGTATATACTACGTATATACTTTAGCCATAACTCGTACTTTCAGATTTTTTTAATAATTATGGCTAATAATTCTTTAAAATTCATTAAAAACCGTAATAAAAAGATGCTATCATTCCTTATATTCTTTTTGTATGTACTGATTAACAAATCAGATGAAAATATTTTTTGCAAAATGTTTGAAAAATAGTTTGAAAATCTTGGTGAAAATGTTTTGAAAACTATTTGGAAAATGTTTTATTACATGTTTTCAACCTTTGTAAAAATGTTTTGTTTGAAAATTTTATTTTCTTTGTGTGAAATAAAATGTTTGAAAAATGATTTGCAAATAGTTTGAAAAATGGTTGCAAAAATATGTGAAAAATCTATCTATACTGTTTGGAAAACCTTTGCAAAATGATTTTCAAATATATGTACATGTTTGCAAAAATATTTTTAAGATTATTTTGAACTATAGTTTTCAAAATTGTTTGAAAAACCTTTTTCAAATAAGTTTGAGGAATACATACATCATACCTAAAATTCTTTATTGTATATACCTATAAAATTGATCACTTACCCTTGTAAATTCTTAAAATCCACTTCTTGTAAATATAAGATGCATCCCCGTGTAAATATTTGTACCTAGTTTTTATCCAAATCTTTTTGTTTCAAAAATCCCAAAATCATTTGCAAAATCTAAAATCCAAAAACATTTGAAAAATCCTTTGAAAAATACAAAAAATGCATATGCACCATCCTTTTCAAAAATCCATAAAAAGTTCAAAATCTTGAAAATTGCATCACAAAAATATTTTCTGCATTCTTCCTTGCATCTTGCATAGCATTCGCATTTTTCGGATTGAGTTTGATAGTTGAATAAGTCTAAGTAAAATGTGGAGATTGGAGCTTAATTGGACCTTAAAATCTACCTAATAGCAGAAACCTTACAGGAACTGGGTTTGAGGTACTTTAGGTCTAGTTGACTTAATTCTTTGAGGATCATGAGACTTGGTTCAATGGATTCTTGACTGCCTAAGTAGAGTATTTCGGAGCACACGCACGACTCTTATTGATAATGACCTAACTAGGACATTTGCACCTTTCACATGGATCAACTCAGTTGGAGTGGTGAGGGGATTGGATTTGCAGGTATGAGATGCACATAAGTGGAAACACTTGTCCTCCTCTAGGGAGGGAAGTGCACCCCAACCCGTCCAGTGATGAGGAATTCTAAAGACAGGAGAGTGTGGGTTGCAATAAAACTTCAAAAGAGGGATAGTCTATTGGCTCAAGAGGAAAAACTCCCTATGTAAATGCTGATGTATATAGTATTTCAAAAAAATGAGAGAGACGGGCCTGTACAAAAATAAAATGCCTGCAAAAGTATGTGAATATGTGTATAGTCAATAAGCAATCTTGAGCATCAAAGTCATATCATGTGAGCCTGCAGCTGGATGACTTGACTACACTGGTCTTGCATCCTAGGATAGGTAGCTACACTGGCTACCATCCATTTTTCTCTTCACCCCCTCGTCTTGAGTTGGCTGCCACTTGAACTTAGAAGGGAACACCCCGCTCCTCAAGGAAGGAGTTATTGGATCGGGGAATCATTGGGTTGTCATGCTGGAGAAATCAGTCTCTTTGTCATTCTAGTTGGGGAGAGACACTATCACTTACACTGTACGAGTCAACTTCAAAGTCGTAAGGGTTTGCGTATGAGTTGAGATATTTCTGACCTGGCTATTAAGGAGACTTGGGCAGAGTTTTGGGATTCTAGAAGGCAGTTGGATTTCAAATCCGGTTCTCATTAAGGTTCCGCCCGCACTAAAATTCCAAAGGTCCGACTTAAGCTCCAAACTCTGATTTTGTGAAGACAAGTTTGATAATTAAACTTATTCCATCTTTCTTCTTTTTCTTTTCTTTGTTTTCTGCACTTATTGCATAAGTGTTTGCTAGGGACTAGCAAAGGCAAAGTACAGGGGGATGATGAATCCACATTTCATCATCTTTATTCTATCATTTTGGCCTCAAAACCCTGGCAAATGCATATAAATACCTTTAATTCCCGCATCTTAGCATCCATGCATGTGTGTGTAAATAATGTATAAAATACTATTTTTAAAGCCAAAATAAAAGAATAAAGAAATGAAAAGAAAAAGAATAAAATATTGTAAATATTTTATGACCCAAAACCCCGAGATCTAGGCATCTCGATGAATAGGTCGACAAGGAATAAAGTAGGGGGAGATAAGGGCCATAGTACAATAAAAATTCATGTTTATTTAATTCATTCTTTGTTTATTTTAGGACATATTTTTGGTTCCACTTTTTATACCTCAAATAAAGAAACTTCAAACATGAAAGTTGTAGATAATTAAATAAATAAAAATACAAAATTGATTTCACTCAAAAATAATGTACAGATAAAAAGTTGTGATCTGAATAAAATTCCAGAATCCCAACTTCCCAGACCTGTATCTCTCAAATAAAAACTCAGAACACATCAAAATCACCTTTAATTGTATATAATTTTAAATAAGCTATTTAATGAAGTGGTTTTGCATTTGGCAGAGCTGCGGTTTGAAAGTTCAGTTTTGGACCCCTATAGTATACTTGTACAGATTAAAATATTCATTTTATTATTTATTCTTTATTTTTATACTTTTATATTTTTATAATTTTGTAAATATTATTTATAATATATACGTACATTAAATTCAGAATAAGACACTACAGAAGAGACAAAAATAAAATATTTGTCTATAATACATAAGTATAATACCTATAAAGTATACATGTATAACTAAAACTTCTATTTTATTAAGTGCACAAAACACTTCAGAAAAATAAAATAAAAAAATATTTAAGTGTATAAAAATATTCTATAAATTTATAAAATAATAAACAAAAATAAATAAATTAAATACATAAAATAAAAATAAAGTATTAAAATGCATAGATATATATACCTATATAGACCTAAAAAGGCAACTTGTATTTTTGTACCTCATAAAATAATTAAAAATCATGATAAAATCCTTCATAAAATAACAAATATTTTTTATTTTATAACATAAAAATAATAAATTCATTTACTAATTTTAATTGAATTTTCTAATAATTCTCCCAAGGTTTTTCCTAGTTGGTCCACGTGGACCAACCAGGTATCAGTCCACGTTGACCTCGGTCAACTGGCTGTCCTCCCCTCTGTCCCTTTATCAGAACCTCGGTTTGAACCCTCTTTCTTAATTTTTTCGAGTCTCGCTCTTGCATCCTTTCGAGCTAGCGTCTTCTTGACTTTTGATCATCGATCAACGGGCATGCCTGCCCATGTGCAACCTCCACGAGTACCTCGCCAAGAATCACTGTGTTTCGTCTATCAAATCACCCTCCAAGAGCACCTCGCCGGAGTGCACCTCCGGCCACCATCTCACACCGTCGTCCCACGCTTCCACTCTGCCATCACGGGGTTCAGGCATTTTGCGCTGGGCCATCTCACCCCTTTTTGCAGGTCAACGCGCGTTGAGGAGCACTTGGAGCTCATTTTGAGCTTCGCCGGAGAAGAGAGGAGCCACCCAGCTTCGCCTTGCCTTCCCGTGAGCTCCAGCCCACGCCGGAGCCTTTTGGAGCCACCAGGAGTTAGAAGACCACCCCAGGAGGCTCGCCGGCCATTTTTGGAGCTAGAAGACTGCCGGAGGACGCAGATCGAGGGCAGGGAAGTTCGCCTCGTCGGCGCTTCTTCCCTGTTCTTGCTCCACTCCCCAGCGCTGTTGGATCTTGGCTGCCCTCTAGATTGCAAAGGAGCCGTTGGATCTCCACGCATCCCAGCCGTCCGATCTACCGTTGGAGATCTAATCGTAGCCATCCATGTTTGAACCGTCATCGGGCGTTCCTGGGCTGACACTTGTCAAGTGAAGCAACGCCCGCCGTTGGATGCGCCAGGCATGGGTATTTTGCACCTAAGCCCTCACCAATTTTTGTATTTATTTATAAGTATTAAATATTTCATTTGCAGTTATAAAAGTTTTGTAATATTTGCATTTAGAGCCCCAAACTTTCATTATTTGCATTTAGGTCCAATCCTCGTCACCTCACGTGACCTGTGCATGTGGGGTGGTGGGTATTTTGTAAGGGACCCCCTGAGGTTTTTGTTATTTCGTCGAAGGCCAGGAACTTTTTAATTAAGTGTAATGTTTTTGGAGGAATTGCAAGTACACCCCCCAGTTGTTGATAATTGCACATAGGTCCTTCCCAGGTGCGTGCATCCCACGTGCGTGGCTGGAAATTTTGCAGGCGTGCTCCTACGGGTTTGTGTATTTGCATTTGGTCCTGAAATTGGTTTATTAGTTATAAATTTTGTGGAAAATTACACTTTAGCCCCTGAACTTCTGGATATTCGCATTTATACCCCTGTCAGCCGTGTGTTTTCTCTTTGTTGATTCTATTTATTTCATGCATCCATAAAATTGTAAAAATTCCCAAAAAAAATTAAGTTAAACTCATGTTTAGTTGCTCTTCCATGCCAAATTTTTAGTTTGCATTTTTATGGCATTTACATATTTATAAAAATTCCAAAATATGCATTTTTGCTACTGGTTGCATTAGAAAATACCAAAAAAAAAGTAAAACCCCTTTAAAAATCCCAAAAAAACTACATTTGGTGTATTTCAGTGTCTTTCAGTGTCTTTTAACTTTTATCCAAAAATCACTAAAAAATTCAAAGTAAAAACCCTAAAAATTAGAAAACCCTTAAAAACTTTATAAAAATCTCAAAAATTCCAGAAAAATTCCTAAAAATATAATTTTGGCCTCTGAATTTTCTTGGAATTATTAGATTTCACTTAAAATTAATTTGGAGGATTTTTGTTACTGTTTGATATTTTAATTCTCCATTTTTGCTTCAACCTTCTATTTTCTACACTATTTTCAGTATTTTTGACTTTACAAATACCAAAAAAATTAGGAAAAGTTTAGAAAAATCACAAAAACATCATAAAATTATAAAAAGCCCAAAAATACATCATTTCTTGATTTTTGCCTATTTGTACCTATTTTACTCTATATATTATGCCCTTTTTTATTTTATTGTATATTTACTCCATTATTGAAAAAGAAAAAAAAATATAAACTATAAAAAGAAGATAGAAAATCAGAAATAAAAACCAAAATATAAAGTTACAAAATCAAAAAAAAATAAAATTTAAAACCCACAAAAATAGCACAATTGTAGGCATTTGATCACATTCACTTTTTTTCCATTATTGCCTTGATCTATCTTGCTTGCTCCCTGTGTTCGACACTCTACACATACTTGCACCTATACACACTTATTGTAGAGTTATAATAAATTTCAACTCCGCATTTGCTTCTCATTGTTTGATTGTTATTATGGGTTAATTGTTGTTTGAAGTCCGGATTTCGTGTGGTCGATTCAGCGACTGAGTTCCCGCCTTGTGTGGAACTTAAGACCATCGATTTTCGGCTTAAACAGTGTCCACTTGGACCAAAGCTATTAGGACCAAGAGTCGGACTAGCACTCAAAAAGGGCTCTGCATCATATAGTGATACATGTCTGAGTGTCGAAGGTATCTTAGATACTCAAAGGAGACATATCTCAGTACATTCCCATGAAAACAAGTGCAAATGACTCTAAGATTTCTTGACGGACACACTGATCAGCAACTAAAAATATATACATGTTGAGTAATAAGGCACTCAAAAGGACCCGTGTTCCCATGAGAGGGAGAAAAGAAATGACACGAACCTATACCATCCATCAACTGGCCTTTTGTGATCACTTTCAGGTCTGATAAACTAAAGAGAAGGTGGATTGAGTGCAATAACTGACTTATTCCCTAGTGTTGAGGATTAGGTCTTGAGGAGATGTCTTGAACTGGGACCTTGACTGACATCTCGACTCAACTCTCATGATTGCAGTACACACAAAATGCCATGTCTCTATACTATATGTATATACGTAGAGTCTGATAATTAGAGGAGTTAGATTCCTTTTGACCAGAGAATTGGTTCAGTTTAAATTTTCAGGATCACTAAAACAATGGGTTCTCTCTCAATATTATGGTCGTCCATCATATTGCCCGAGAGAGAGTCGTCATCGCCACGATGTCATTGTGCTGCCGGATCGACTGCTCGTGGATATTTACCTTCTTTAGTGCATCCTGCTCGTGAGGAAGGACATTGAATTCATGTGACGAAATTAGGGGACTCCACGCTCGAATCTTCAACTTGGATTGCGAGAAGCCCGCATCTCATCAAAACGCTCGCAAGTGCCTTCTTCGCTGGGTCAGACTTGAGACAGGAGGTCTCTTCATTTAAAGACTCGATCACAAACATGCTCCAAGAGGTGATCCTAGTTACTCATTTGTGATCTTGATGAAACTATTTGAGAAGTGTTCTCGATCATGTGGTTTCATCTATTTAAAAATTTTAAATTATGTTGCTCCTCGTAACTAGTATGACTAGTTGATCTATACCGTATTCGATGCGATATACATGCTTCCGTGATGAGCTAAGGCCTAAATCCTAGCCTTCATTGAGTATGTCGAGTCGGACATGATTTTGGATGAATTACCGTATTTATTTGGTGCTCTTACTCACAACACAACATCGTTGGTGGCAAGTAAAACATACTATCTCCACCTCTCTGTAGCACAGAGCCAGATTCCGAAGAAGTGAAGCGTGATTTGCTAGATTATTCATCATTGCCAAAGCTGAACTCACTTCCTCCTACACTAAAGTACACATTCCTTGTGGGTCAAGAGAAGAGATTTCTTGTTATCATCAATTCTAGGTTTTACTTTCGAACATGAGTCTAGATTACTTAGAGTTTTAGAGAAGAACCGCAATGCAGTAGGATGGACTTTATCGGATCCCGTAGGGATAAACCCTGCTCTTTGTTTACATCATATTTATGTTGAGGAAAATAGTCAACCTTTCCGTGAATTTAAGAGGAGATTGAACCAATCTAAGGGGAGTGGTCAAGAAAGAGACTGAGAAGTGGTATGAAGCATGTTCATTTATCCCATCTTCAATTCTAAGTGTGTTCCCCCTTTGCATGTGGTCCCAAAGAAGTTAGGTATCCATGTGGTCACTAATGAGGAAGGAGAAGATATAACGACACGAGTGCCTGTGTCATGGCGTGTCTGTGTCGATTATAGGCGCTTGAATGCCGCGACCAAGAATGATTACTTTCCCCTGCCATTTATTTATCAAATTTTCGAGATACTTGCATTGATTTCTTCTTTTTTCTTTATGGGTACTCTATCTACAATCACCTAGTCAGCTTCTGAAGAATAGGAAAAGACCACCTTTACATGTCCACTCGGTACATACACATTTAAGCATATGCCCGTTAGACTATGTAATCCCTTGGGCACTTTTCAACGATGCATGACCGTCATATTTACCGAGATGGTGGGTGATTTCCTAGAGGTATTTATGGATGATTTTTCGAACCTTGGAGATTCCTTTGATACATGTTCGACACATTTGGACCGTGTTCTAGAGTGGTGTGGAGAGGTTAAACATGTACTCTCCTAGGAAAAAAGTCATTTTATGGTTCAGGAGGGTATTATGCTGGGGTACGTCATATCCAAAAAAGGAATGGAGGTAGAACCTGCCTAGGTATATGTGATCAAGAAACTTGATCCACCAACCAGTGGTAAGTCAATGCGTTCTTTTGTAGGACATGTTGGATTTTATAGGAGATTTATCAAAGACTTTTCAAAAATTACACAGCCACTGACTAAGCTATTAGGAAAGGACACTGAGTTCATTGTAGATCATAGGTTCCTAGAGGCATTTGAGCTCTTGAAAAGAAAGATAATGGATTCACATGTCTTACAAGCTCATAACAGGTCTTTTCCCTTAGAGATCATGATTGATGCATTGGATTTTACAATAGGAGCTATGTTAGGACAACAACGACATGGGGTACCATCTGCACTGTACTAGGCAAGCAAAATATTGGATCTTGCACAGAAAATTTATACAGTAACTGAAAAGGAAATGCTTGCAGTAATCAACGCTTTGGAAAAGTTTAGATCTTACATTCTTGTATAAAATGTGATGATTTACACTGATCACTCAGTGATTCGATATTTAATGGAAAAAAAGGATGTGGAGGCACGTCTTCTTAGGCATATTTTGTTACTCCAGAAGTTCGATTTGAAGGTTAAAGATAAACTTGGAGTCAAGAGCGTTTTAGCTGATCATCTTTCCCGACTTGACTATAAGGATTCCTCTAATTCAGAACCTATCGATGAGTCGATTTGTGTTGTCGACTCACTCCCATGGTATGACAACCTAGTCAACTATCTTATCTCCAAGAAAGTTCCCCAAGGTTTGACTAGGAGCAGTATTGACCGACTAATGTCAGATTCGAGGAAATACCATTGGGAGGATTTGTTCCTTTTCTTTGAAGGACCGGATTGTGTCTGGCGAAGGTGTATTCCTCAGAAGGAACACCAGAGTGTCATCACCCAATGACATACCCTAGAGGCAAGAGGACACCACTCGGGAAAAAGAATCGTTCATAAAGTACTTCAATGTGGATTCTTTTAGACGACCTTGTTTCGAGATGCATTTGATTTTGTAAGGTCGTGTCCGATTTGTAAGTTAATGGGAGGGATAGTTGGATCAAGAAATGAGATGCCCATGTAGATTGTGATGTTCTGTGATGTACTCGATGCATGGGGGATTGATTTTATGGTCCTTTCCCAAATAGTAATGGTCATGATCACATTTTATTAGTGGTTGATTACTTGTTTACGTGGATGGAGGCTATTCCAACCTGAACTGCAGACAAAAAGATTGTCTATAAGTTTGTGAAAGATCACATTAGTTCTAGGTTCTGTGTCTCGAGGCATTGATTTCAGATGGGGGTAGCCACTTTGTGAATAAAGAAATGAAAAATCCTGCTAAGGGCTATGGAATTGACCATCGCGTGACTAGTCCTTACCACCCACAGTCAAATAGCATGCCAGAGGTTTCAAAACGAGAAGTGAAGCATAGATTATAGAAATTGGTATGTCCTTGGTGAATTCTAGATTTATCTACTTTATTTATCTATATTATCTCTCTAGCTTAAGAAAATCAATAAAATCCAATAACAATTAACATTAATTAACTAACACTATATTGTAAATATTTACCTATAATTATTGTATATTAATTATCCAATTACTGTGTTATTATTTTATGTGTTTATTTATTTATTAAAAATCCAATAAAAAATAGTATAATATTATATAATTAGTTTAACATAATTTTTAAAATGAAAACAAAAAATAAGAAAAGAAATAAAATAAGTAATTTAATACTTTAAATTACTTGCAAAAATATTTCATGCATATATTTAACTTATTTTCTCTTTGAGTTCTACATGAAAGTTGTAGATCTTATCGAGTTCTAAAACTTTCATGTTGATTATTTTTTCTATTTGCTTTTACTTATTCCTTTTTGAATTTTTATGTATTTATTCCTTTATCTGGATTTTGATTGGGCCATGTGGCCCAATCCTGGAGCTCCACATGGGCCACTCCCACTGAGCCACCTGCTTCTCTCTCAAGATGTGTTTGATCAATTCAATCTAAGGGTGCACATGGATCGGATTGGATCGGATTTTGGCTCAATCCGTGTCCAATCCATACTTAACAATTTTTTTCTTTTTCCAATCCAATCCAATCCATTAAACATGCAAATCCAGCCCAATCCGATCCACCAGATTACATATTGGTTCGGATTTTAATGCTCACCTAAGTTATGATTAAGTTTCTAGCACACTAGTCCTTGATATTTAAATCATGATTATAAAAATGAGATTATGGATAAATGTAAAGAAAATGATAGTTACTTTTTGGAAAGCAAAAACTACGCTGGTTATGGATATAGTACGAACAATCATTTTATAATTAAATATAAATAACATAATTGTAATCCATAGAAACCATAGAAGCTTCACCTTGACTTTGACTAAAATGCAAGTTTGTATATATCAAATAGGAACTACAACTAACCCGCTTGACTACATAATGCGGGATGGAGGATCGTGCATGAAGGAAGTCTGGTACGAGAACCATGCACGACTGCGTGGTGCGGGGGTGAGGTTCCTGGCTGCACGTACATGAGGGAGGTATGGGAGAGCCGATGATGAGGTTTGTTTATGCATGCGCAAGGAGCTCGAGATATGCATACGAGCGACTAGGGATGAGGTGGGCGTAGCTGAGGACGAGACGGTAGACAGCTAAGTTTGAGATCTGGCTACACGTGTGCGAGAGAGGTCTGGGAGAGCCAAGGACGAGGTCTGGCCATGCGTACGCGAGAAAGATTGGGTTGTGCATGCGCGCAACTGGGATGATGACAACATCCGACGGAGATGTGCCCGCCTAAGGGTAGAGATGTGTGTGGTACGAGTAGATGTCTTGTTTGGAAGGATCCCAAGGTTGTTTAGAATTAGGTATTATTATTTTTAAGAATGGTATTTGTTTGGAAATTTGGTAGGGGTCGAAGGACATTGTGGGTAGATAATGATTTTTCAAAATCAATAAGTGAGGTGGGTAAGGGGGTTTCCAGCAAGTGGTGTGGAGTAAAGCTTGAGTTGGAATAATTTTCAACTATAAAGGAAGTAGCTTGGATATTTAATATAACTTTCAAATAAAATTAAATATATAATTTTCTTTAATGATAAGAAGTATATTATTATATATTATTTATTTATCAACAGATTAACGAATTGGATCGGATCGGATTTTGATAATAATCCGATTCGATCCATAGATGAACGGATTTGTAAAATTTCAATCTGATCCGATCCATTGAACTTATAAATCCAAACGGATCCAATCTAATGACAACAGATTGGATCAGATTACGGATTTTATCGGATCCATGTGCACCCCTAATTCAATTGCAGCCATTCTTTGGCACCTTATTTTCAGCCGCAGGATCAGCTCAGATGAACTCCATCCTAGCTGCCAGTTTCCACCCAAATGGTGGCCGTCTGATCTTTGATCATACGGTCGGGCCTTTATATTCAACCTCTAGGTCCCTCGTCACCAAACAGTGCATACCGCCAAACTGCTTGATCTTTTCCTATTATCCCTACCTCTCCAATCGTTCCTCCAACCAACTGACGACCTTAACTCCTTCCCCTAACTCCCGTGATCCACACCATATTCCTAACCTCCTCCTAAACTTAACTACCCTACCGATGGCGGCGGTTGAAACCTCCGTAAAAACCACTCAAATCGCCATCATATGCGTCTTCTCATCCTTCATTGCTGCCTCCTATCATGATTGTCCATACTTGTAGGAAGCAACTCCCAATTCCTCCCCTTCACTCCAGGACATGGAATGGAGGGTATGTTGGAGTGAAAACTTATATCAGCTTCTAATGCGACCCATGGAGAACTGCCATGCCACGACAGATTAGCCCGGTCGTTTGAGCTCTCTCCTTTGACTGGGGAGATTAAGCGATGACTGATGAAACTCGATTTCATCATCTTAGTTCTTCATTTTTAAACCCCCTTGCTTAAAAGTGTGTTTATCAGAGTCCTGAATAAATAATAAATCACAAAAAAAATATCAAAATTAAAAGCTGTGGTGTTTGTAGCCTTAAAACGCCCTCAAAAATATTTTGATGTCTTTATTTGACCTCATCTCCATTTTTGGACAACATGAAACTTGTAGATCTCATCGAGACTACAACTTTCATGTATTGAGTTTTCTCAAATTCGGCCATTTGACCCCTCATATTTCATTTTTTCTCTCTGAATAATCTGATTGGGCCACGCAGCCCGTTCTGGTTGAGCCACGTGGCCCGGCCACATTACCCTGGCCGCCCTTGCTTCCAGCCATTGGATCTTCTCCTGATCCAACGGCTCCACTCTCTCCATGCTTCCTCTTTTTCCCTGTCGTTCGATCACATCCAACCTTCATCGCAGCCCTCCAGTAGCGTCGTTATCCCATTGAGCCACGTGGAGTCTCATTCACCGCACGATTATCTTGAGGAGCCTCCATCCCAGCCATCTATTTCCACCTTTAATTGCCACCCTCCGATCATTCCCCTGAGTCCATCTCCACCGCCCGTTGCCGCCTTTACCTCCAATACGCCACATGGCAGCACCCTGGCCCTTCAATCTTGCCGCCCTCGATCAGATCGCAGCCACTCGATGGTGGCTTCTTCTTGACCGTTGGATCGCAAAATCCAACGGTTGAATCGTCGTCGACAACCTCCAGTTCCCCCATCTATCGTACGTTCCCCACCTTGCATAGCAGCCTCACCCTTCCCATTTCCTCCATCATTTCCGACGCCCTTCTCTCTTCTAACCATCCCACGACGTTCATCTGTCATCCAGCATCCTCGCGGTCGTCCATTCATTCCATGACACCCTCCCACTCATGCCATATCTTCCACGAAACCCACTCCCTTCACCAGCCCAAACCGCCATCTTCGCCCTTCAAATACAACGTCGCCTCCGCCAGCCACACTTGTCCACCTTTACGCAGGGCGAGGCCCAGCCCTCCTCCACCTCCTTGTGATAGGGGGAGGTGGCGGGATCGAGCGAAGACGACTTACACCTCTGGTGTCGACCCGCCGCCCTCCATGGCGGCGTCGCGGGGCTTCTTGCCCACTTGAGCTGCCCCAGGTGGCTGCCAGGGTCCAGCGAAGACCCGGGGCTCGAATCAATCCCCAGCCCAAGCCTCCGACCTCCATCTCTGACCAGGTAAGCTCCCTCTACCTCCTTTGCATTTTTTTCTTGATTTTTACTTAATTAATTAGGCTCTGTCACACACCCTCACACCCCATGGACCACCTCTCGAGCTCTGCCTGACCTCCACATTTTACGCGCCGCTTTCCGTTCACCCTCTTCTTCCTCCATAGCCCCTGTCACGTCAGACCCATCTCCTCTGCCTCCATGGCGGAGGAGCTCCGAGCTACCTCCTTCTCCGCTCACGTAGCTCTCCACTTCACTTCACCTCACACAAACACCTCAAACCGCACGCTTCGGCTATTAACCTGACCCTGCAGATGCTCAAGTGCTCAATGGCTGGAGATCTCGCCAGACCCCTTTTGTCAAGCCTCGCTTCCATCATCGGAGCGACGAGACATTGCATCGAGCATCGTCGCAACTCGCCCAGCCTCTGAGCTTCATCGACAACCCTTCAAAAGCATCGGGCGAGCTTCACCTGCACCAGAGAAGAGTGGTGGAGATCGAGTTTGCTTGGCGGAGTCCGATTTCTGCCACCAGATGCAACCAGAGATGACGAAGCAGGTACCGATGGATGCTCCTCCTCGGAGGTCATCCAACGATATAAGAGAAGCCACGTCGCCCTCTACAGCAACCTTCAGATACCGTCTGATATCGATGATCGAACGATCGTCGATGGTCCACGCGTCAGAGCCAGGGATGCCCTGAGCCACAACACCCGAATCTCCAGGCTCGTGCCTCGCGAACCCTTACCGAGCCTCATCTGAGCCCAAGCCGAGAGGCTCGAGCCATCCGAGCCTAGCTGAAGCCGCACCGACCCTCTTCCGAGCCTCCGAGTCGTCCCGAGCCTAGAGAGCACGTGCACAGCACGTGCGATCTGGGAAAATTTCAGGGAGGCCCGCCGACTTCTCCATATGGTAGATAGGTCCTGAGACCACGTGTTGTCCACGCACGCCTGGGGTATTTTGCATCTATACCCTCACAGGTTTTCATAATTGCAAAAATACCCCCGCACGTATGGAATATTTACAGGGAAGGCCTCGCGCTTAATTTTAATTGCATTTTAGTCCCTCATAGGGACCTGTTTGTAGTTATATTTCATGTTTTCTTTCAGTTATTCCCTTATCTTCTTTTATGCATATCTTGAGCATTGTAACTCTATTTCAGTTGATTTCAGTTTCATTTCGAAGCTTATTTGATGATCTTTCTAATGGCATGCTCATTTCTTATTTTGGACACGGTATTTTTTATGTATTATTTTAGTAGACATGTGTCTCTTAATGCTTAAACTTATGCCTAGCTCAATTTATCCATCAAGTTTGTCATCTAAATTGAACCCGAAATTGACTCATTGTTACATTTGGTGATCATCTTACTCTGATTTAGGGCATATTATTTTTGCACAGCATTTATCTGCATGATTAAAATAAAAATTAAAAAAATGCATGTTTTATATTTGCTTGTTGCATTGTCTCGTCTTTTTGTTGTGTTTGACCTATGGTTTTCCAACTCAACACTTAAATAGATAAATAAGAGTCTGAATAATCATGAGAGAGGCTCGTGTCCCTGAGTTCGACCTTGGTTTCTTACCAAGTAAAATAAATGAATGACCATTTGATTCTATTTGACTTAGCAATTAGATGGTTTTTGATAGACCTAGTTCAGCCTGACTGCAATGACCATTGAATATTAATTCCACACTATTAAAGGGCTGAATTTACGATTCGTCAAATGGCGCCGTTGTTGGGGACACGGCTCATTTCTTGTCTATTTGGATTTTTATTTATTCTATTAAGTGTTTCATTTTATAGGTCAATTTGTTCAT
This sequence comes from Ottelia alismoides, assembly GCA_037367405.1. Classification (NCBI taxonomy): domain Eukaryota; kingdom Viridiplantae; phylum Streptophyta; class Magnoliopsida; order Alismatales; family Hydrocharitaceae; genus Ottelia; species Ottelia alismoides. Next base: position 1,229,587 of record JAZKJV010010627.1, on the reverse strand, counting down.
CTATTTTGCATTGCAAAATTTTTCTTTTTTATTTGATCTCTAACCTTTGCTTTTGTGGCAGGACCCTTGGTGTTCAAGGAGGCGAGGAGCAGGCGCTTCCCGCTGTGAGGAGCCACAGAAGCATGCTTGGAGCAAATAGAAAAGAAGAAAAAAATGTGTCTTATGCATCATGTAATAATCGTCTTTTACAACGGTCTTCGATCGAAGACTCGCAATTGTAAACGAACGAATGTGGTTGTGTGGGGATCATCCCCACTTGAGTGTCGACCTAGGACCAGGAACGCGGCTCTTTGAGTGTATTTTATTTTTCATTTTTTACATGCTTGCTCATAGGTAGGACACACTAAAATATAGACGCACATAATCTCGCTTCATTTAGCCAAATTTAATAGACATTCTTCCCCGCTAATAGAAGCATGATTAGGTGCGGCTTTTTGATCGACTTGCATACATGATTTTGGTTTTCAAAACAGCCCAAGTTTTCAAGTATTTTTGTCAAGTCACTGCATGTTTTATCGCTTAGCCTAGATCACGGCTTTTATCGAATACATGATTTTTCTCGGTTTCCCCTCCTAGCTTGATCACCTAGATTAAACGGAAAATGGGAATGAATGGTAGACAATGATTGCTTGATTTTGTGCTCACCTAAAATCAGTGACAACCTTAAGAAAAATAATTGGGACTGTTAATTGCAAGTCAACCTCAAAATGGAGTACAATATTATTTTGGGAGAGCAACACCCTCATTTACGCAATTAGTTTTACTAACATTTTTCAGCGTAAAGATTAAATGTTTTAATCACCAATAAAATCGATAAGATAATAAACCAACCTCAGTTGGTTTCATGTGTGAGTTGGTGAAATTGAAGGGTTCTGCATGCTTGATTGAGCCATGTTTGCTCCGACACCCTCCCCTGAGCCTTAGTCACTCCATTAATCTCCGCAGATTCATCCACTCACTTGTATATCCATCCTTCTTCTTCGTGCACCTTGGGTTTCTCCCAACATCAAATTTCCATCTTTATACTTAGGCTAATCTCAGCCTAAGTATAGGGGGGACCCGAGTCCCTGTGATTTTCTCCACTCATCTTTTCTTGCCTTTATACTTAGGTTATTTCTAACCTAAGTATAGGGGGAGCCCCCTTAGTTCCTGTATATTTTTCTATATTTAAATGGGCCTATGGACTTGTATCATCTAGTGCTATAAGGACATAGCAAAGTTTAAGTATAGTGGGGTATACAGTATGTACAGTATACTTACTTTAGCTATAATCTGAAAAAAAATTGAAAAATTTTAAACTTTTTGGCTAAAGTAAAATTCTTTGAACTAAGTGGACTCAGTGGTTTTCACGGCTTTCTATATTATGTTATACTATTTTTATAAAAATATTTTCGAAAATGATTTGAAAAATGAGTTTTTCTTATTTTGAAAATGTTTTGAAAATTTTTATTTGTGTGACATGGTTTTGAAAGTTTCTTTCTCTTTTCAAGGAAAATTGAGTCTAACCTGTGTTCTAACCTCTAAATAAAAATCCATAAAAATGAGAAAATCCAAAAATCCTTTAAGAGTCATTAGTGACTACTAAGCCCAAATAAGTAGCCGCGTTCAGTGAGGGTTCGCCCTTAGCAGAGTGGGTGGTTTAGAGGACATCGCGTAAGGCCCCGTCCTCAGGTAACGGGCTCTGGCCTGTACTTACACTCATACTGGCTGAATGCAGTTGCATCTACTTAATTGAGTTTAGGCAGTCCTAATATCTCTTGAAGCTTAAAAAATTGTTTTTTGTTTTTGAATGAAGGAGTTGGATTAATCCTCTACAATCACACTTTCACCCAAGATCTGAAATGTTCAAGAAAACTTGATTTTATGAGGACTTGAGATTTTAGGTTAACCAGTCTTAGCCATTAGGGTCTTTGACTTGATCATCAACATTCCCCTAGATTTCTAGATTTGCATGCTATAGTTCATGCTTAGTCCCAGACCATAAGAATATGATCAGCACATCACATGCACGACTGTGGTTTCGATGAGATGAGTTGATTCTTCACTTGAGGGACTGGGATGAGGGATTCGAGTCTGGACTTGATCTAATGATGCTCGAGGATGGGATAAAATCTTTGAAAGCTTCATGAAACATGAGTGTCAGCAATTTTAGCCAGTATGAGAACTCGGTTCTTATACTAATCTCTTGACATTGACCTAAGTGCCAGGGTGTGAAATAAATAAAAAAAATGTTGATCAGTGTGCGCCAACTCTTGGTAAAAGTAGTGGAGCTAGCCAAAATACTACAAATAAATGAAATGTCAAAGAAAAGCTCTCATTCCACAAAGTTACATATCAAAGCGCTTCCACCAAAGGCGAGCGCTCCCAAACTTTTCAAAGTGTCCACTTGGACCACCGCTATTAGGACCAGGAGTCGGGCTTGCACCAAAAAAGGGCTCTGCATCGTAAATGCTACAAGTCTGGGTGTAGAAGGTACGATAGGTACTCAAAAAAGACACACTCCGGTGTATTCCCAAGAAAACAAGTGCAGACGGCTCCAACTTCTCTTGACGGACGCACTGATCAACACCAAAAAAATTGTGTTGCGTAATAAGGCACTAATGAGAGGGAGAGAAGAAATGACACAATCACATGCCCTCCATTCCTGACCTTCCATCTACATTTTTAAAAGTCTGACAACTAAAGAGACGGTGGACTGAACACAATATTTGATTTATTATCTAGTGTTGAAGATTGGGTCCTTAGGAGAGTTTTTCAGACCAAGACCTTGGGTGAAGATTTGACTCTACTCTCGTGAACGCAGTCAACACTAAATATCATACCCTTAGTTTATATGTACATCAGAGGAATTGGGTGCCTCTTGATTAAGGCTGGGTTGAGCTCTAAAATTTTGGACCTCTAAAGTTGAGTGGACTTGAACAGATTGGATCATGTACTCCCATGCACAAGGGGGTTCATCCAATTTATTCATTCTCTTTGATGCTCGGGGACGAGCATAGTTTAAGTATAGAGGGGTGATGAAACTCGATTTCATCATCTTAATTCTTCATTTTTAGACCCCTTTCTTAAAAGTGTGTCAATAAAAATCAGATAAAGTCCTATATTTATCAGAGTCTTGAATAAATTAAAAATCACAAAAAAAATATCAAAATTAAAAGATGTGGTGTTTGTATCCTTAAAACGCACTCAAAAATATTTTAGTGTCTTTATTTGACCTCATCTCCATTTTTGATCATGAAACTTGTAGATCTCATTGAGATCTACAACTTTCATGTTTTGAGTTTTCTCAAATTCGGCCATTTGACCCTTCATATTTCATTTTTCTCTCTGAATAATCTGATTGGGCCACGTGGCCTGTTCTGGTTGAGCCACGTGGCCCGGCCACATTACCCAGGCCGCCCTTGCTTCCAGTCGTTGGATCTCCTCCTGATCCAACGGCTCCACTCTCTCCACACTTCCTCTTTTTCCCTGCCGTTCGATCACATCCAACCTTCAACGCAGCCCTCCAGTAGCACTGCCATCCCATTGAGCCACATGGAGTCTCATTCACCGTACGATTATCTTTAGGAGCCTCCATCCCAGCCATCTATTTCCACCTTTAATCGCCACCCTCCGATCATTCCCCTGAGTCCATCTCCACCGCCCATTGCTGCCTTTGCCTCTAGTACGCCATGTGGCAGCACCCTGGCCCTTCGATCACGATGTCCTCGATCATATCGCAGCCGCTCGATGGCGCCTTCTTCTCGACCGTTGGATCGCAAAATCCAACGGTTGAATCGTCGTCATCAACCTCCAGTTCCCCCCTCTATCACATGTTCCCCACCTTGCGCAGCAGCCTCACCCTTCCCATTTCCTCCATCATTTCCGACGCCCTTCTCTCTCGCTAACCGTCCAACAATGTTCATCAGTCGTCCAGCATCCTCGCGGTCATCCATTCGTTCCACGACGCCCTCCCACTCATGCCATATCTTCCACGAAACCTACTCCCTTCACTAGCCCAAACCGCCATCTTCGCCCTTCAAATACGGTGTCGCCTCCACCAGCCACACTTGTCCACCTTTACGCGGGGCGAGGCCTAGCCCTCCTCCACCTCCCTGTGACAGGGGGATGTGGAGGGATCGAGAAACGATGACTTACGTCTCTGGTGTCGACCCGTCGCCCTCCATGGTGGCGTCGCAGCGCTTCTTGCCCACTTGAGCTGCCTTAGGTGGTTGTCGGGGTCTAGCGAAGACCCGGGTCTCGAGTCGAACCCCAACCCAAGCCTCCGACCTCCATCTCCGACCAGGTAAGCTCCCTCTACCTCCTTTGCATTTTTTCTTGATTTTTACTTAATTAATTAGGCTCTGTCACACGCCCTCACGCCCCATGGACCACCTCTCGAGCTCTGCCTTACCTCCACCTTTCACGCGCCGCTTTCCGTTCGCCCTCTTCTTCCTCCATAGCCCCTGTCACGTTCGACCCATCTCCTCCGCCTTCACGGCGGAGGAGCTACGAGCTACCTCCTTCTCCGCTCACATAGCTCTCCACTTCACTTCACCTCACACAAACACCTCAAACCGCATGCTTCGGCTATTAACCTGACCCTGCAGATGCTGAAGTGCTCAATGGCTGGAGATCTCGCTGGACCCCTTTTGTCAAGCCTCGCTTCCATCATTGGAGCGACGAGACGTTGCATCGAGCATCCTCGCAGCTCACCCAGCCTCTGAGCTTCATCGACAACCCTTCTAAAGCATCGGGCAAGCTTCACCTGCACCAGAGAAGAGTGGTGGAGATCGGGTTCGCTCGCCGGAGTCCGATTTCTGCCACCATATACGGCCAGAGATGACGAAGCAGGTACCGTTGGATGCTCCTCATCGGAGGTCATCCAACGGTACAAGAGAAGCCACGTTTCCCTCTACAGCAACCTTCAGATACCGTCTGATCTCGATGATCGGACGGCCGTCGATGGTCCACGCGTCAGAGCCAGGGATGCCCCGAGCCACAGCATTCAAACCTCCAGGATCGTGCCTCCCGAACCCTCACCGAGCCTCATTCGAGCCCAAGCCGAGAGGCTCGAGCCGTCCGAGCCTAGCCGAAGCCGCACTGACCCTCTTCCGAGCCTCCGAGTCGTCCCGAGCCTGGAGAGCACGTGCACAGCACGTGCGATCTGGGAAAATTTCAGGGAGGCCTGCCGACTTCTCCATATGGCAGATAGGTCCTGAGACCACATGCTGTCCACGCACACCTGGGGTATTTTGCATCTATACCCTCGCGGGTTTTCATAATAGCAAAAATACCCCCGCACGTGTGGAATGTTTACAGGGAAGGCCTCGCGCTTAATTTTAATTGCATTTTAGTCCCTCCTAGGGACCTATTTGTAGTTATCTTTCATGTTTTCTTTCAGTTATGCCCTTGCCTTCTTTTATGCATATCTTGAGCATCGTAACTCTATTTCAGTTGATTTCAGTTTCATTTCGAAGCTTATTTGATGATCTTTCTAATGGCATGCTCATTTCTTATTTTGGACACAGTATTTTTGATGTATTATTTTAGCAGCCATGTGTCTGTTAATGCTTAAACTTATGCCTTGTTCAATTTATCCATCAAGTTTGTCATCTAAATTGAACCCAAAATTGACTCATTGTTACATTTGCTCATCATCTTACTCTGATTTAGGGCATATTATTTTAGCACAGCATCTATCTACATGATTAAAATAAAAATTAAAAAAATGCATGTTTTATATTTGCTTGTTGCATTGTCTCATCTTTTTGCTATGTTTGACCTATGGTTTTCCAACTCAACACTTAAATAGATAAATAAGAGTCTGAATAATCACGAGAGAGGCTCGTGTCCCTGAGTTCGACCTTGGTTTCTTACCAAGTAAAATAAATGAATGACTATTTGATTCTATTTGACTTAGCAATTAGATGGTTTTTGATAGACCTAGTTCAGCCCGACTGTAATGACCATTGAATATTAATTCCACACTATTAAAGGGATGAATTTACGATTTATCAATGACCCAAGGCCATCTTTGGCCTCAAGCACAAGCCAACCCATTACATCTCCAGAAGCTTCGAGGTAAATTAATTAGATTTCATTTCTCCTTAGGTTCCCTGATTTTTCGTAGATTGTAGGAACACTTCTACATCAATCTTTTCATCCCTTAACCTTCACTGTGCTGCATTGATGCAAGATGGAGGTCTCGATCACTTCTTCCCTTCTCCAATATCTCCTTACGCTCTACCCCCTTTCTTCCCATGTTATCGAGGAAGAACCCATCGAGCCTCCACACTTCTGCATGCTTAGGCTCTCACTCACCTCACCAACCCAAAGCATACACATGCTTCATTGTTGTTTCTAACATAATCGGGCATTACAACCCAATGATCAGAATTCTGGAGCTCCTCTGATCTCGATATTCTACTCCGATGATGATTCTTCGACAACAGGTTTCAATGATAATAAAACCATCTCCAGACTTCTAGCGACTTCACCTGACCTCCATAGAGGTGGGGGGATCTTCAGAAAGTGAGGAGGAGGGAGGTGCCATGTAGTTCTCGTCGGAGACCCATTCTCGATGTCGCAGGATGAAGGACATGGCAGAGTACCAATGTACAGGTTCTGTTGGATGAGCCCCAATTGGAAATAATCCAACGGCTCAATTTAGGCTACATCGATGCACCTCGAGCTTGCAGCTTCAGACCCTCCACACCTCTAGCCAAAGCACCAGACGATTACAAGTGGCCCGAGCCACAACATGCTATCTGAGCCTGGACCCCGCGTACACGTCGGTGCGGATCTAGACAAATTATAATCAACCCGGTCGATTATCCAAAATTGCAGAACTGCCCCAATTAGGGGGTTTTTAATAAATTGAATGGCTAGTTTTTCATATTTGTAATTTAGTCCATGTAGGGACCTATTTGTAATGTTTTGATGTCCTTTTATTTATAGTTATGCTCATGTCTTGCATGTTGAATAACTTGAGCATGTGATATCCAATTGAAGTGATTTCTGTTAAATTACAAAGCTTATTTAATTCAATATAAAATGCTTGATTTTTCTGATTTGACATTTATTTAATGATCTAATTATAAGAGATCATATAAGTGTTCTTCTTTACATTAAATGTAACTTGGCTTCTTATTAATGCACAAAATTTGATTTCGATCTTTATGTTAATTATTGCTTGAGTTTTGATGCAATTTTAAGGGCATAAATTATGTACTCTCATGCATGTGTTTATATAGTCTCGTTCTATTCCTTTTGTAATTATTTAACATGCATTAGAAATATATTAAAGAAAAAAATGCATTTCATCCCTATGTCACTTGTTGTACTTATCTTGTGTATTGTGTATCTTTGACTTGGATAGTTTAGTGATCATTTAACATATATATTAGAACATGATTAATTATATTATGGCATGTGTCCATCTGTTCAACCCTGGACTTGCACAAGTATAAATTCAAGCTGAGAACTCTTCACGGAGATCTTCTCTCGGTTTTGAGTGATTGTTGATTGACCCATGCTACAACAAGTGGATGTTATTTTAGACGATTGATAACTCATAAGATGGCGTCGTTGCTGGGGAAACGACTTCATTAATATAATTAATTTTGACTTAATATTTATGTTAAGTTGATCATTTATTATTTAGATCAAAGTTGTTTACATTGTTTTGATGCGTTGTTTTTTTATTTATTGTGATGTTTGTTAACTTGATAATTCTTTGATCTCTTTTTAACCATTTCTCTTTTATGTCGGGGCCCGTAGATTCGAGTATGCTTGGAGACCTATGAAGATTGGTGCTTAGGTTTGAAGTTTAGCTGAGAGGCGATGTAAGTGACCCCTTCTAAATCTTGAAGTTTATCAAGTTGCTTTGATTATTAAGTGGATTATGTTATTTGTATATGGACTTGGACATTATCGTTTTATGTGTTAAGTCTGTTTTACCCTTATTTTGGTGGGACTCAACATGAGTGCTTGATTTAGGGTTCAGACACGTGGCTCCTAGAGCTACCTTAGGTAATGATCTTTTATATGCTTGAATCGTAAATTAAGACACACTAACTCCATCTCACTAGATTCACATATCTCTAAGATTCATGACACACACTTAATCTACGTTCAACCTAGTCCAAAATAAATTGATTCTTATCCTACTAATAGAACTCATGAATAGGTGTAGTTTTTCATCGATTGCATATATTTAAATATTAATTTTCATTTAGTCTCACATATTCATGGAAAGAGCCTGAGTCATGATAAGTATCTCTGAACATGAGCATGCATCATGATTTCTCATATGCATTTGGCTTTTTCTCAAATCCTCCTTAGATTTATGATTTAGGAAATTCAAAGGAAATGGGATTAGCTGGTAGACAATGATTTATGTGCTCATATAAGCAATCAATGATAATCTAATCTCTAAAACTAGGACGGTTAATGTAAGTTGACTTAATAAAAATGGAGTTAAAATTCACCTTGTATTGGGAGAGCAAACCCCTCACTTTTTGCAGGTATATTCTGAATGTTGAGAGAGGAGGACGTATCCATAGGATAGAGCCCAAATCCTACTTAAACATGCTCGTAATGGGCTTAAACTTGTGCATTATCACCAAAAAAGAGACAAGATAACTTGACCATACATTGTGGTCTTCATGTTTATGTTGGTGAATCAATTGGTTTTGCTTGTTCTTGATCGTGTTTTTTTATCTCTCCCAAAGTCCCTCAAACTTTATTTCACATCTCTTGAGATTATGTCTTCTAAGTAGATTCAGTTAACCCTAATGTGTCCCAGTTTCTCCGTCCTTAGCTTTTTTTATCTGAATACTTGGACTACTTTTCAGCCTAAGTATATGGGGAAACCAAGTTGTCTCTAATTATTCACCTCGGGTTCCTTATTTTTATCATATCTTTTACTTAAGTTAATTATCATCTTAAGTATAGGAGACCTGAGTCCCTGTATTCCACTAATTTATTCTTTTCATTCACACATACACCCTATATTCTTGATTCAGTTGTTGTATATATCCTCATATTTAGTATGAACTATGGACTCATATCACTTTGTGCTATGAGGACATAGCACCAGCTAAGTATAGGGGGTGTATCGTATATATTTCATATATATTTTAGCCATAGCTCACATTTTAAAATTTTCAAAAGTTTTTGGGCTACGGGTATCGTATTATTCGGAAATGATTTTGTAAAAATAATTTGAAAATGATTTGGAAAAATTGTATGTACCTATTTGACATGGTTTTCAAAAAATGTTTTTCATGGTTTGTAAAAATATGTGTTTACTTGTTTTGAAAAATCATTTGTAAATTATTTTAGAAAATTTATATATACGTGACATCTTGAAAAATATTTTACTTAGGTTTGAAAAATAGGGTTTTACTTATTTTGAAAATCTTTGTAAAATGTTTGGAAAATTTATAATTATGTGATAAGGTTTGTAAAAAGTTGTTCAAATTGTTTTCAACTTTAAGGGTGTAAATTGAATTGTTTTTAAACAAGCCTAACTTTCAAACCTTGTTCAAAAATTAGTAAAAAATAGAAAAAAATTATAAATTAATATCAATTCTAAGTACTAAAAATGATTAGCCACTTTTCAATGAGGGTACTACGATCTCCCTTAGCAGAGTGGGTGGTTAAAAGACAGTGTGTATGGGACTGTCTTGAAGTAACACAGGTAGTTGTCTGAGATGCAACTAGTCATATGAGTTTAGGTCAGTCATTATTTCTCTAAAGAAGCTAAAATTTTATAAAATAAATTCACAAAAACATTAACTTATTAATTTATGTTCTTACCTGACACTTTCACTTTGCACTCAAGGCTTATTGAGATCACTAACACATGGTTGATGAGGTCTAAGGACTTAGAGTTAACCTATCTTAATCATTAGGGTCTTAAACTTAATAATTCAAACTCCCCTAGTTAGAAAGATCCATGTGCTATATTGTGTGCTTAATCTCCTTAAAGATTATGACCATCATTCACATGTACGATTGCATTCGTGATTGAGATGAGTTGAAGTTTCACTTGAGGAACTGAGATTTGAGATTCAAGTTTGGACTTGATTTTATGATATTTAAGGATGGGATGAGATTAATGAAGGCTTCATGAAACCTGAGCATCAGCATCTTAGCCAGTATGGGACACGGTTCTCATACTAGTCTTTTCGCTTAAACCTAAGTGCGGAGGTGTGATATTATTAAATTAATTTATCGATCAGTGTGTGCCAATCCTTGATAAAAGTAGTGGATCTAGCCAAAAAGAAAAGAAAGGAAAATAATGATGAAAAGAAAAGCTAAAAGCATTACAAATTGACATTCATATGAGCTAACACCAAAGGCAAGAGCTCCCAACCTTTAAGTGTCTAGTTGGACCAAAATATTAGGCTTTTATGAGTCGGGCTAGTAACTCAAAAAGGGCTCTACATCGTAAGCGATATAAGTCTAGGTGTAGAAAGTATATTAGATACTCAAAAGAGACACAACCCGATGCATTCCCAGGAAAACAAGTACATACGAATCAACTTCTTTTAACAGATGCACTGATTGACAAATAAAAATAAATTGTGTTGAGTTAAAAGGAACTTGAGAGACCTGTTCCAATGAGAGGGAGAAAAGAAATGACATCATCTTACTTCCTCCATTATCTAACCTATCATCCACATTTTAAAGTCTGATAAACTAAAGAGACGATGGATTGAAGCAAGACTAGATTAAATCCCTAGTGTTGAGGATTGGGTCTTTAGGAGAATCTTTTGTATTGGAACTTTAGGTGAAATTTCGACTTTACTCTTGTGAATGCAGTCAACACATTAGTATCATACTTCTTACTATACACATACACACACACATTGAGAGTCTGATGATTAGAGGAGTTGAATTCCTTTTGGTTAGGACCATGTTTAGTTTAGAGTCTTAGGATCTTTAAAACTAAATGTTTTAGTTTTTTTAGCCTTGTCTTTTCACAATCACATGTTAGAGAATTCACTGATTAATCTAACTCTCTAATTGATTCTATATTTATTAGCTGGAGGACGAGCATAGCTTAAATATAGGAGGTGATGAATTCCATATTCATCTACTTCATGTATATATATTATCTCTCTAGCTTAAGAAAGCCAATAAAATCCAGTAATAATTAACATTAATTAACTAATAAATATTGAGCTATAACTATTGCATACTAATTATCCTATTATTATGCTATTGTTTTTTGTGTTTATTTATTTATTAAAAATCTAATAAAAATTAGTTTAATATTTTGTATAATTAGTTAAACATAATTTATAAAATAAAAACCCAAAAAATAAGAAAGGAAATGAAAATAAGTAATTCAATACTTTAAATTGCTTGCAAAAATACTTCATGTATATAGTTGACTTATTTTCTCTTTGAGTTATACATGAAAGTTGTAGATCTCAACGTGATCTACAACTGTCATGTTGAATATTTTTTTGTTTTGCTTTTAATTATTTATTTTGGAATTTTTATGTATTCATTCCTTTATCTGGTTTTCGATTGGGCCATGTGGCCCAATCCTGGCGCTCCATGTGACCTGCTCCCATTGAGCCACATGCTTCTCTCTCAACCGTCAGATGCGTTTGAACAGTTCAATCCCAACCATTCATTGATGCCTTATTTTCAGCTGCAGGCTCAGCTCGGATCAACTCCATCCTAACTGCCAGTTCTGCCCAAATGGTGATTGTCTGATCATTTGTCATACGGTTGGGCCTTATCTTCAACCTCCAGGTCCCTCATCACCAGGCAGTATGAACTGCCAAACCTCTCAATCTTTTCATATTATCCCTACCTCTTTAGTAGTTCCTCCGACCAACTGGCGACCTTAACTCCTTCCCCTAACTCACATGACCCATGCCATATTCCTAACCTCCTCCTAAATCTAACTTCCCTACCGATGGCAGCGGTCGAAACATCCGTAAAAACCACTCGAACCGCCATAATGTTCCTATTCAAATCCTCCATCTTCGCCTCCTATCATGGTTGTCCATCCTTGCAATAAGCAACTCCCAGTCCTCCCATTCACTCTGTGATAGGGAATGGATGGTATGTTGGAGCGAAGACGGAGATCAGCTTCTGATTCAACCTATGGTGAACTGCCATGCCACGACCGATTAGCTCGGCCATTTAAGCTTTCTCCTCCGACTGGGGAGATTAAGCGATGACCAAGAGGCCATCTTCAGACTCAAGCACAAGCCAACATGTTCCATCTCCGGTGTCTTAGCTTCAAGGTATATTAATTAGACTTTGTTTCTTTTTAGGTTCCTTGATTTTTCATAGATTGTACATCGATCTTTTCATCCCTTAACCTTCACCATGCTTCATTGATGTACGTTGGAGGATTTGATCACTTTGTCCCTTCTCCAAGATCTCCTTATGCTCTACCTCCTTTCTTCCCCCGTTATCGAGGAAGAACCCATCTAGCCTCCACTCTTCCGCATGCTTAGGCTCTCACTCACCTCACCAACCCAAAGCACACATGTTTCGTTATCATTTCTAATACATGCAGGCATTACAATACAATGATAGGAATTCTGGAGCTCCTCTGAGCTCGATATTCTACTCTGATGATGATTCCTTCGACAACGAGTTTCAATGATAGTCGAGCCATCTCCAAAAATCTAGCGACCTCCTCTGACCTCCACGGAGGTGGGGAGATCTTCAGAAAGTGAGGAGGGGGCACCATGTAGAGCTCGTCGGAGACCCATTCTCGCTGCCGCAAGATGAAGGACATCGTGGAGTACCAATGTACAAGTTCCGTTGGATGAGCCCCAATCAGGGATAATCCAATGGCCCAATTGAGTCCACTTCAATGCACCTCGAGCCTGTAGGTTCGGACCCTTCGCACTAACCGAAGCACCAAATGATTCCAAGTGGCCTGAGCCACAGCCCGCTATCCGAGCCTGGACCGTGCGTGTACGCTGTGTGCAGGTCTATATAAATTGCAGTCAACCCCGCCATTTATCCAAAATTATAGAAATACCCCTGCTAGGGGGTTTTCAATAAACTGAATAGCTGATTTTTTATATTTGATAGGGACCTATTTGTAATGTTTTTATGTTCTTTTTATTTGTAGTTATGTCCTTGGCTTGCATGTCAAATAGCTTAAGCATGTGATATCCAATTGATGTGATTTCAGTTACATTACGAAGCTTGTTTAATTCTCTTTAATATATAATGCTTAGTTTTTATGATTTGATATTTAATTAATGATCTATTTATCAGAGATCATAAAAGTGTTCTCCTTTATATAAATGTAACTTGGCTTCTGATTAATGCACAAAATTGGATCCCGATCTTTATGCTAATTGTTGCTTGAGTTTTGATGTAATTTTAAGGGCATAAATTATGTACTCTCATGCATGTGTTTGTTTAGTATCATTCTATTTATTTTGTAATTATTTAACATGCATTAGAAATCTATTAAAGAAAAAATGCATTTCATCCATATGTCACTTGTTGCACTTGTCTTGTGTGTATTGTGTATCTTTGACCTGGATAGTTTAGTGATCATTTAACATAGATATTAGAACTTAATTAATTATATTATAGCCCGTGTCCCTGTGTTTGACCCTAGACTTGCCCATGTATAAATTCAAGCCAAGATCTCTTCATGGAGATCTTCTCTTGGTTTTGAGTGATTGTTGATTGGCCCATGCTACAACGAGTGCATGTTATTTTAGCCGATTGAGGACTCATCAATCCTGATAGGAAGAATTGGTATCAGTTATTAGAACATGTTCTATGGGCCTACAAGATGACCTATAAGACACCGCTCGGCACTTCTCCATTTAGGATGATATATAGTAAGCCATGTCATTTTCCCGTTGAATTGATTCACAAGTCTGAGTGGGAAATTAAGAAGATTAATTGGAGTTGTCACTTAGGAAAGTTATGTAGAGACTTTGATGCCAATGAGCTCATAGAGACCAACAACTGTGTGTATAATAATAGTGTGATTTACAAGGACAAGGTTAAGAAATGGCATGACAACCATATTCGGATTAAGAACTTTGTCCTGGGACAGAAGGTATGGTTGTTCAACGTAAAGTTAAAGGTCTTTCATGGAAAGCTGAAATCTAAATGGACATGACCCTATTTGGTGAAAGAAATGCACAACAATGGTAGTGTTGAGATATCTGATCTCCAAGATGGTGCACGCTCTTTCTTAGTAAATGGACACCTATTGAAACACTTTGTTGACATTAATAAACATTTAATCCATGTTGAGCAGATTTTCTTCTGCGAAGTACATAAGTTGATTCCATTCCAGAATGAACTACATGAAGTCACAACTAGAATATTCAGATCGAAGCAAATCAACAGCTAAATATATATAATAAAAATATTTAAAAATAAAATATAAAAAAGAGTTAAAATTCAAGCAAAAATACTAACTAATAAATGGTTTTATCCTTGACGCCTTCACATTCACACACAGCCTATGAAATTCATAACACTCGATTTATGAGGTCCTGCGATTCAAAGTTGACCATTCTTACCATCAGGGATTAAGACTTAATAATTCATACTTCCCTAGTTTGAAAGATATGTGCAGTATATTGCATACTTAGTCTCTATTATGAAGAATATGACCAACACCTCACAAATGACGAGATGAGTTGAGATTTCACGTGAGGAATTGGGATGGGAGATTTGAATTTGGACCTGACTTAATGATACTTGCGGATGGGATAAAATCAAGGAAAGCTTCATGAAACATGAGTGTCAACAATTTAGCCAGTACGAGAATAATATTCTCATATTAATCTCTTTATATTTACCTAAGTGCCCAGGTAAGATGAAATTAATAAAAATATTGATCAGTGCACGCTAGTTTTTGGTAAAAGCAATGGAACTATCCAAAAAGAAAAAACAATGAAAAACTAATGATAAGCTCTTATATTACAAAGTCAAAATCAAAGAGACCACCAAAGGCAAGCGCTCTCAACCTTTTAAGTGTTCACTTGGACCAACATCGTAGGCTAAGTGCATGCAACTCGACCTCTTTTGACAGACACACTGATCAACAACTAAAAAATATATGTGTTGAGTTACATAAAGCACTCGAGAGGGTCCTTGTTCCATTGAGAGGAAAGAAAAAAAGACTCAACCCTATTCCCTCCATTTGTTGGCCTTCCATCTACCCATTCAAGTCTGACAACTAAAGAGACAATGGATTGAATGCAAGAACAGATTTATTCTCTAATATTGAGGATTGAGTCCTTAGGAGAGTCTCTTGGACTAGAACCTTGGGTGACGCTTCGACTCAACTCTAGTAAATGCAGTCAACACTAAAATGCCATATCTCTTATATTTACGTATTCATAGAGAGTCTGATGATTAGAGAAGTTGAATTCCTTCTGATTAAGACATGATTCAGCTTAGAATTTTAGGATCATTAAAACCAAGAGTTCTGATTTAATCAAATCTTGTATATACATATGCACAATCAGGGGATCAACTAACTTATTACATCTTTATTTGCTCGAGGACGAGCAAAGCTAAAGTATATGGGGTGATAAATGTCATATTTATTTATATTTATTATCCCTTTTACTTAAGAAATTCATTAACAATGATTAATAATTAACTTAACTTAACAGTTAACCTATTGTAATTAGTTAACATTAAGTATATATATATATAAATACATTATTGTGCCATTTCTTTCATATGTTTCTTTATTAATAAAATTAAATAAAATTAGTTTAATATTATAATTTTAATTTAACATTAAAACATAGATAAAAACTAATCTAAAAAATAAAACAAGTATTTTTAATACCTTAAAAATATTTACAAAAATAATACTATGTATAAATGATATAACATCACTTTGAGTTCTACATGATTATCAAAAGATCTACAACTTTCATGTTGAATGTTTTCCTAATTCAACACATAATTATTTCTTATTGATTTTTTTATTATTTTTAGGCATCTAGAATTTTACAACTAGCCATGTGGCCCAATCAGGTAATTACACGTACTGGCCCTTTATTTGAACCCGCCTAGTATCCGTGGCCGTCAGATCGGCCAGGGTCAATGACAGTTACTGTCCACTTGCGCTCTATTTCCAGTTGTTTGATCACCTAGATCAGGTACATCCTAACCATTATTTCACACCCTTTGCTCATTTAGCTGATCTTCATCAGACGGTTAGGGAGTCGTCCCCAACCTCCAGCTCCACTTCCTCGAAATGATACGAAGCAACAACTTCCCTAACTTTCCCCATTTTCTCCGGCCATCTCATGTGGCCATCAACCCAACCCTCAGCACCTATCTCTTCCTTTTCCATCCATCTTCTTCGCGTGACTTCCCGTTGCCATCCTCTTCCTCACATGCCCTTCCTAGCGGTGGTTGAAACCACCGCATTTCAACAACCTGGAGAGCAACCTCCACCACCTCAAAAGACCATCTCCTTCTCCATCAATCATTATCCGCCACTTTGCAAGCCAATCTCCTAGCCTCCTCCACCTTACTATGACAGAGATTTCACGAAACAAGAGGGAGTGACGACAGAGATCAAGATCCAGTGAGATCCTTAGCTTCTTAGGATAAGTTGCATCCCTTGTATGTTGCTTGAGCTTTGTCCTCTATCTTGGGACATCAAGCGACAACTGGAGCATCTTCTGCTCCAACCCATGCCCGTGTTCATCCCATCTTCGTCTTCATCGTTTTCCTCCAGATCTCAGGTAAGCTCTCAATCTTTGTTTCTTTGACTTTTCTCCATGCTATCTGCACACACACTTCATATTTCATTCATCTGATCACTTCAGCATCTTTCCGGTGGCTCACTGATCCTCGTAGAGCAACCAAATCACTTTGACAACCTCTAGACCACTCCTTCCATCTAGATCTTCGAACCTCATTTACAAGACGAGGGGCCCAAACTCACTCCACTTCTTCTCGTCCTCTGACCTTCTCCAGTATCCCGGGACTTCCCCTAGTGTTTTGGATTAGTATCTAACACATGCAGGAACATTTGATTCCTCATTGATCAGAGAACGCATCGGTGCTTCGATCTCGAACTTCTTCGCTGGAGGTCCTTCATCAACCGGCCTCTACAGAAGTTTCCTCCTCCAGTTTGGCCCTTGACAACCTTCGTTTGGCAAAGGAGGAACATTCTGGACCTTGCATTGATCGAGAGGAGTATGGAGGAGCTAATTGGCCTTTGTCGGAGCACAACTGAGCGCTAGCGCACGAGGAGGAAGGGAAGAACTTGAGCAGCAGTGGTCGTTTGATCAACTTCGACCGGCGTCCATCCTATGGTGTAGGAGCTTCCATGTTACCACATCGAAGCACCGCTTCAAGCCTTAGGTCTAGGTCGTCCGAACCAGCACCGAGGCTCCAGAGCACGTCGTACATCCCGAGCCTCCAGGCGCACCGAGCCTCCAGGCGCACCGAGCCTCCGCCCGACTCTCATGTCGTGCTCCTGAAGCACGTGAGGCGGGGTATTTTGCATAAGACCCCCACCAGATTTTTGATATTACAGATAAGTCCCCATGTTGGACAATTTATTCTTACACCCAAGTGGTTTTATGTATTTACATTTTAGTCCCTGTTTGGACCTATTTGTAATAGAAATTGTGTTTTTAAATTAAGTTTTTATTGCATCCATACCCCTGCATCGATTGTTGAATAATTGGTGAGCCATAAATACATTATAAGTGAAATTGATTTGATTTCAAAAATAATTTAATTCTCTTTGATTTGGTATACTAATTTCCTAATTTAACTAATATTCCATGTGTTAAATTTCAGAGAATATACATTATCTTTCTAGCTCCTCTATTGTGCCTAAAAATTGATCTTCATATTATTTGATGCTCTTTTAAACACCTAGATTAGCATTAAATCATTTTAACATGATTGGGAAATTTGAAAAAAATATTGGACAATTAATTCCTAATTAGATAATTATTTGAGGCATTATTAAGATGTTAATCATATTAAGTACAAAAAAAGTGACACTTTGACCTAATTGATTGTTTGGAGCTTGTTAATTGATCCAATCATTGAATTGATTTTATATTAATTATTGAAGCTATGCAGTTAATTAATAAGGAACATAGTGAGTGTTTATTTGTGCATTATACTATTTTATGTGCATTCGCATCATTTTGCTATCATATATATATATATATGCATTTGAAAACCAAATAAAAGAGCATGCATTACATTAAGTGATGTTGCATCTTCTTGACGTAAATCACATTCATTACTCGCTCAAATAGATATTTATTACCTAGGCTAAACTGATTAATTGCTCATGTTCCTTTGTTCAACTCTGGATTTATGCATGAAAATTTAGTCGCATTCTCTTCACAGAGATATAATTAGTGTGTTAGTCATGCGAGCCTGAGGCAAACCATTTCTGAAATAAATGTTATCATAATCTTTGATATATCAATGGAAGTTATTGATTTACTTTACTCCTTGTCTGAGTTTAAATGAATGAATGCACTATAAGGTTCCTCAGTACAATTAGGATTATATACCATGGCCATATTAATGATCATACATTTGTTGATTCAATGGTTGAATCATAGAGACGGGTGCTTGAATGATATCTAAGGAGTTAGATTGAGAATTCATCAAGCACCGTCAAATGATTATAAAGAGATGATCTCCAGCATGAGAAGGAGATGTCAATCCTTCTCTAAAGGTTGATATGTGAATGATCTCTTGATGCAGGTCCTCTTCATAGAAATTGAGATTCGAAGTTGTCAATAAGTTAGGTTAAAGAGTGACTTAACGAGATTGATATAACCAAGATCTATGTCGTATACTATCATGATGTAGGAATGCATCCTCTGACCAGAGACAAATATATTACTATATGTCTAAGTATGTTCACTTGGTAGACTGACAGGTTGATGACCTAATCAAGGTCTATACACTAGTGAGCTGATGTGCATATGAGGGCATATGAGTGATACGCTCTCTCAAAGGGATCATGCATATTCACTATTGAATCGGAAGACATGAGATCACTCATGAGGTATTGGGACCAATCAAATTCCATGCATGGTTGTCTTGCTTTGGAAGCATGACAAGAACTTGTAGGTATGATATATGCTTTTGGAAAGCATATGATCGATACCAACCTCCAATGACCGAATGAGAATCTTAATGATAAAACCCTGAAGAAGAAATATAAAAGTGATCTTATACTTCGGGTTTATTCAAGGTCTTCTAATATGCAGGATGTATGGGTATTAGGTATACTCGAGGGTGATGTGATCATAAACGATTGTATAATCGTGACATTTCCATTTTGAGGGTGTAATGAAAAAGGTTTGAATTTTGGTGACTCCTCTTGATAGAGAAGTAATCTAATCTTAGTCCAAGTGTTGGACATTGATCTGAATATGATTCAGATGCAATGAGAAGATTAAATTTATGATTTTGATTTAATTAAGCATATATGAGAGGTCCCAGAGATCTGGACTTGAGATATGATCTCAATATCTAAGTCACTATACGTGGAAGGTACAATCGCCTTGTCCTTATCTCCAAATATCTGCAGAGAAAAAATATTATTCTTGAAAGAGTTCAAGAATAATTCCATTGTTTAATTGTATATCTGAGCATTGAGAAATTGGTAATTAAATGTGATTTAATTATCATGAATAATGTGAACATGATTCATATTATTTAGATGCATGAGAATGATGATCCAAGACAATTAAATATGATTTAGTTATCATGGATATGAATAATATGGATAGTAGTATCCATATTAATCATATATATTATGAATTAGATTCTTACTATATTAGAGATAGCTATTTGTAAATACTCTTTACAAATTAAATGTTGATGTGAATTGGATTCACATTGGACAATTAATTGAAAATACAATTACATTTTATTTTCGATGTATGAATATGATTCATATTTTCAATGAAATGATTGAAATTTTCACAAAATAATTTGGAATTACTTTTGTGAATTAATTTGCAATAAAAGTTGTTGCAAATAATGAAGGATTATTTGAGAGACATGATCTCACATAATTGGAAGATGGAAAGCACCTTCCATATAGGGAGGGTAGACGACCACCCTTGAGTTCTAAATCAAGGTGGTCGCCCCCTAATTGGAAGGAGCTTTTCCTCTTTCCTAATCCTTCTATATGTATTGATTTGATTGAATTAAATTATATTGATAATTATTTAATATATTAAATTGAATTAATTATTGTTAAATTTGTACAATAAAATCATGGCCATTGAATGAAAATATAAATTAATCTCAATCATTGATTTTGTGTGGCATGTGGATTGTGATGCATGGACTTCCAAAATATTCTAAAAGAAGAGGCAATCATAGCTTTTCTTTCCATAACATAATTTGCAAGCTCTCTCTCCCTCTCATTCTCATCACATGCCCCCTCTCTCAAGACCGGTCATCCACCTCTTGACCTGAAGAGACTGGCCCTCGTCGCTATGCCGTCGTGTCGTCGCTTCGACCGCTTGTGGATCTCAATCTTCCTCAGTGCCCCTTGCACGTGAAGATCTCATGTTTCGTGAGATAAAATTAGGGGGTTCATTGCTTGGATCTTCATTTTGGATTGCGAGAAGCGCACGTCTCATCAACTCGCTCGCAAGCGTCTCCCCTCTCTTATCAGACTTGAGACAGGCAGTCTCTTACTTTAGAGACTTCGATCGCAACCACGCTTCAAGAGGTATTCCTATATTTTCTATGCGGTCTTGATGAAATGTTGAGAGAAGTGTTCTCGAATCATGTGGTTTCATCGCTTTAAATTTTAAATTCTGTTACCCTGAGCGATTAGTATGACTAGTTATTCTGGATCGCATATGATGTGATATTCACGTTTCCGTCATACGTTAAGGCCTAAACCCTAGCCTTCATAATGTAGTTCTGATAAGTTGTTAATTGGTTGTATTACAATGACTACATATTAACATAGACAATTAATGATTAATCACTGTGTTTACAACCTCTGACCAAAAATATCTAGGTAGATCGTATTCGCATAACATTATACAACCGCATTCCTAAATAGTATGATTTTTTTCGTTCTACTACATCATTTTGAGTTGTTGTTCTGGGTCCAAAAAACTCATACTTGATCCCAACCTTATCACAATAGTCAAAAAATCTCATTATCAAAAAATCTCATTATCTTACTCTCCACCATGATCACTTCTTAACATAGTGATGGTAGATCCTTGTTCGTTTGGAATCGGTTTGCCTAGGTACAAACTTGGAGGAAGCTAAATCCTTGGAAGAAATGAACAAAACCTAAGTATAACGTGAGTAGTCATCTACTATAACAAAATAATAGAGACAACCACTTAAACATTAGGATTTCTTGGGTCCAAATAATTCTAAGTCTAAAAGCTCCAACGTTCTGGCTAAGATAATGTGTGGTTAGGACTTCAGAGTTTTCTATTGAGTTTTCCTAATTAACATGCTAGACACATGCTTACCTTCTTTTAGGATAGTTTAGTAAGATATTTAATTAAGCCAAGTTTGCTAATGTGGACCAAGTTCATGTGAATGTGGTTTAATCTTTTATGCCAAAGTAAGGATTATTCTTATGCTACCAGAAGGCAATCAGCAATGAGCACTCATCGAACCTAAGCTTGTATATGCCTTTGTGCCTATCTTCATTATGAAGCAAGTCTAGCATATCTTCCTTAAGAACTTCAAAACCAAAAGAAAAAACACTACTTTAAAACCATTATAGCATATTTGAAACATGCTCAAGAGATTGTGTTTCAAATCGTCTCCAAGGCTAACATGATTAATATAAGTTAAAAGGTTTCTGTTCATACCTTCTCTAATTATCATACATTTGTGGCTGCTTCCAAAAGTAGCAGTCCCACCAACTTTGACTTTGAGGTTGAGGAAGAGACCCTTGTCTCCAATCATATGTCACGAACAACTGTTGTCCATGATCCACTTGTCAGTTCAGTTGCGACTGATGTCCTACAAAATACGATCTGGTCATGAATGGATGTTCAATTGGTCTTTTTTAAATAACCCTAGGTTCTGCAAAACAATTGGCGGGTTTCTTTGTAACCATTGCTTGCGGGGTCTTGGAGTGTTAGGGTGGTTCCTCATGTTTCTCCTTAGTTCCATGACTTTCTTGGCTTTAACTTGACTTTGAATTTTCTTAGCAAGTAAAATAGGTTTCTCTATTTTAACAAACTTAGAACTACTTCCCTTTTCTATGTTGTACCCTAACCCACACTTAGTTCTACTTAGGTATTTACCTCCTATTAATTTATCTATGTTCTCTTGACCCTTAGTAAACTTTGCCAGATCATTAATTAGGGTGTGTTTGTTCTATTTTAGCTTACCTACAATGGCTTCTAGGTTTTCTATGTTTGTCTTGAGTAGTTTAATCTATGATTCATGCTTTTAATCAGAAAGAGACAAAGTGGACATGTCGGAGTCGGAAGGGTCCCAAGTAGCTTCAAAAGATTTCCTTTTAGGATACTTGCAATGATGTCGGTGATCATTCCTCATTTATTCTTTCACGATCTTCTTACCTTTGCCTAAATCATGGCCTCGTGATTCTTGAGCATTGCTTTTGTTACAGTTGAAGCATTCGAGATCACTTCCTTTCTTCGCATCGCTCCTCTCGATAAACTTCTTGAATTTCTTGGTGAGCATGGCGAGGTCTTCATTTGTGAGATCCTCTAAACTCGATTATGTAGCTTGAAGTGAAATACCTTTCTTCTTCTTGACTTCGGTATCTATCGGTTGTCTGAGTATTCTCGACTTCATATGCTAAGAGCTTGCTTATGAGTTCGTCAACGAGGAGGGTGTTGATGTCGTTTGCTTATTTGATAACTATAGTTGTTGTACTCAAAATAGGTTTGAGAGATTTTAGTATCTTCTTTACATATTCCAGTTCTTTGATGTCAACTTTGAGATTCCTAAGGTTGTTGATGATTGCCAAGAATCTCGTGTACATGTCACGAATTGATTATCCACTTTCCACTTGAACAACTCATATCTCTACTATCACAAACTGGCTTGTGATTCCTGAAGCTTTATTGTTCCTTCATAGATGACACTGAGCTTGTTCTATATTTTGTATGTTGTTTTACAAGATGGCATTCGATTAAACTCATCTACTGTGATCTCACAAAAGATCACATTCATTGCCTTGGAGTTGTAAGTTTCTTTTCTCTTATTAATGTCAAAACAAATACGTCTAGGAACTCGCCTTGTATGCTTAGTCTATATGATATCCCACATGTTGATATCAATAGATCCTAAGAAAATTTGCATGTAACTTCCAATTGTTGTAGTTTGTTCCATTGAAGCACAGTGGCATGACAGTGAACTGGCTTTCAAAATCCTTGCTTGTGATTGCTACCATATGTATCATCGAGTAGTGACTTTGAGATACTAATCCATGCTCTGATACCAAATCTGAGTTCGGAGATCGCAATACCAACAGAGGGTGAATAGTGATTCGAGGTAGTTTTAAAACTTATCGCGGAATATTCGGTAAGCATAGATACAACCAACCAAGTAATCCAATTAGCACACATTAGTGTGGACACCCACCAAAGTCTTCCTACCTCGAGATTTCCTTATTGGCCTAGCTAATCAACAACTTCCTAAAGCTTGAGATATAAATGAAGATATCACAATCATTTACAAAGTTGGTGCTTCACAATCTCGGATCATACACCGAGATCAACACTACAAATCAGACATTGTAGCCTAAGCAGAAGAACAAATGAGCTTTGGCTTTCTTTGTGATTCCTTGGATATCTCATGTCTAATAGCTTTACTGCAACTTAGGATCAGACATGCAAAAAGATGTTGACATGAATGAAAAAGATAGAGCAATACTCGTTTCCAGAGAGTATTATCTTCACATATATCAAGAAATAATTCTCCAATAAATAATAGTGATATTTAGAGATAAAATAGAGAATATAATTACAGTAATATTCACAAATAGTAGCATAACAATTATATCACAGATATAGCACAAGTGAATAATCAATATAAATAAATAATAAATATCACCGTACTCAAAAGGCTGCCAAAAGTACTCTGGCTCCAATTAGAAGAACTTGAGAGAAGGTAAGTGATCAAACACTGCTTAACTGAAAAACTTTACTTCTCATATTTCAACCAAAATATTCTTCCCAAAAGATTGAATGAATCGATGAATTGGAGAAAATAGATCGAGGAAATCACTCAGAAAAGACTTCTCATTTTTCTAGAGAATGTAGGAGTGAATGCTCAATTTATATGTCTTCCAATAATAGGGACAAGGTCCCTTATACATGGGTCCTAGAGAATATGACCATTGGAAAAAAAATTAATAAATCGGATATGGTTTCGTGATATGATCGATCAGGTCAAGTTGTATGATTGATCAACTACAAATTATCAATCAGCTAAGAAGCTATGATTGGTCAGTTGATGGCCATTAAGAGGGAATGCAAAATATGACTAATAAATTTGATATAGGTGATCGATTAGGCATGATCGATAGGTGAAAGGGACATGGTAGATAGGTCATGATCGATCAGTCACAAATAACGATCGATTAGTTCATGAATACTTGATCTCCCGATTTGGAAACTTCCAATTGAAGCTTGCTTGAGATTACAACTATGCAAAACAATAGAAATAAATAATTACAATACTTTGAATAAAGACAACAAAAAGTTTGAGCTTCTGCTCCGCTTAAAGGTGAAGACTATTCACAGTCACGTCGTGCCGAAATCCACACTTCCAAACCTACAATCACAAAGAATATGCTAGCGAGTGCGATATACTCTTGTGTGTGTCATCTTAAAATCATGGAGAAACAAAGAACTAACATTGTGGACTCCATGATCCTGAGGTAAGGGACGACCACAGGGGGGAGAGAGAGAGAGAGAGAGAAGGGTGGACATTTATATGGTTTGTGAGGGAGAAAGAGACTTCAATTTCTTGCCCTAGAGGAAGTCTAGGATTGCCTCCTCTTTTATACTATTTTTTATGGTTAGGAAGCACTCTTAACATTAATCAATGGTCGAGATTACAGGTAATCTTCTAGATTATGTGTAATCTATAAGATAACAACCAATATTACAAGTTGGAAAGACTCTTAATATTTCTAACCAATGTAATCTTCATAACAAAATCACCTCATGAATAATAAAAGATAGAGAGAGCCTCCTTCTATAAGGAGTGGACGACCACCATGGTGGCTCCCACCATTGTCATCCCCTCCTAATTGAAGCGGATTCTTCTCTCTCTCTCTCTCTCTCTCTCTATATATATATATATATATATATATGATATAATCTCATTACCACCAAATCATTATTCATAGAATTATTTTGTGAACATATTGTCATCAAATAATTCCAAATTATGTGTGACAACTGCAAATAAGACATTGATAATTATGAATCATTCACATATCTAAAATAAATATAAATGACATTTACATTTATTTGAAAAATATGAATCCAATTCACATTAATATTAAAATTATGAATCCTATTCACAACTAAGTCTCACTAGGATATTATGGATCTCATCCACACTATTCATAATTATTGTCAATGATGCCATACACATTAATCATATCCAAGATAATTAAATTCAATTTAATTATTTTAGATGTATCTTTATGCATATCAAAATAATGTGAATTATATCCACATTATTCCAGACAATTAAATCTAATCTAATTATCAATTTTTCTCTTTATTTTCCAATACGCTTATATTCTCTAACTTAAACAATGCTTGAACTCTTTCAATGATAGCATGCTTTTTACTCGGATACTTTGGGATAAGGACATGGCGATTGTACAAGCAATGTATAGTGACTTAGAATGTGATCTAATCACATTTCTAGATCTAGATGACCTCTCAGAGATGTATAAGCTTGTCAAACATGATAGCCAATCTTCTTATTGCATCTGAATCTAACTCAGATCAATGTCCAATATTTAGACAAAGATATGATAACAAGACCACTAAGTGGAGTCACTAAAATCCAAAATTATTTGTCATTCCCTCGAAATGGAAGCATCATGGTATACAATCATTTAAGATCACATCATCCTCAAGTATTTCTAATACACGTACATCCAACATACTGGAAGATTGTGATTTAAACTGGAAGTTCATATATCATTTGAATGGTCTCGTTTAGGATTTTATCTTTAAGTTTCTTATTTGATCATTGGGATATATATATATCGACCATATGTTTTCCAAAAGCATATATCATACCTACAAGTTCCGTCCTGCTTTCAAAGCAAGACGACTATCGATGGAATTTAGTTGGTCCCAATATCTTATGAGTGAGATCATGTATTCGATTCAGTAGTGAACATGTATGATTCCTTTGAGAGATCATATTTAATTGAATGCCAGAATATGTACACCAGTGCACTGCTGTATAGACCTTGACTATGTCGCCAACCTCACGGCTTGCCAAATGTACACGTTCAACCATATAGTATCACATGTCTCTAATCAGAGGATGTGTGCCTATACATGATAATAGACGACATAGGTCTTAGTTATCTTGATTTTTCGCTAAGTCAACTCTTTGACTTAACTCATCCGACAACTACAAATCTCTATTCCTATACAGAAGACCTGCATCAAGTAGTCGGTCGGATGCCAGCCTTTAGAGTAAGGATAGCCATCGCCTTCTCAAGCTGGAGATCCCTTCTTTATAATCACTTGATGGTGCGGTTGAGTACTCAATCTAACTCTTTATATATTCAACCTTGCACCAAGCTCTATGACGCAACCTTTGGATCAACAACTGTATGATATCAAGACGATCATGGTACATAACTCCAATTGTTCTAAGAGACTTATTTGACTGAATCTTAATTTTATAAGGTGGTAGCTCTCTGGACTCTCACAAGTCTATTCTGAGTTGCTCTCCATATACTCTTATGAGTATATTACGAGCTTGCTCACCGTAATCAAAGTTATAGCAGGGATTTTTTGAATTCAAGATAGTGCTTCTCTTATCAAATTTAGGCTCGCTAAAATCAATCCAAAATTCCCTAACTTTGTAAGCATGTGATCATAATGTACGAGTTCTTTACTTTCCTATTATATTCCTCCATATAGTTTAAGGAAACCAAGCACCTATGGTGTAACAAAGCCTGAACATACAATTTTCGTCATGGAATCATCTTTAGTGATGCTCGCTATTGTGCTCTCAAACGGTTCCGAAACTTGATGTATTCCAATTGGGCTCTTCTTGCTATTTAAAGCTTGATCAGCCAGTGGTTTTTCCTCTTCCTTCTTTTCCCACAGATTTGCAGTGTCGTCATGATGTATTGTGTCTACATCTTCTTTTCACAGCTTTTGCTTTCACAGAGGCAGGGTCTTTGTTATTCTTCCATACTATAAATTTCACCAGATCATAAAATGTGGATTTGGACGAACCTGATGAAACCAGATTCAAAACTGAGGATATTAGCTGAATGCAAGCTTTGTTATTCCCGATTTCAACCAAGGAATTCCTCATGAGGTTCTTTCTGGCTTTTCTTCTGGCAAAGCTGCAACAACCCATGGACATAACACATACCTTGTCCCGATCAGGGTGATAGGATTTAAGGAAAAGAACGATTAACGATTGCAGGAGTAGATTAGGAAGTATACAAACCTGTAGTCGGAGAAGCAGTCTGCAACTGCAGGCACAGTCACCTTTGGCAGGAGTGGACTTCAAAGAGTCACCCATATTTCCCATCAATGTTGTCCATTCCATGTATATCATTTCAATTGTCATACAGCTAGAGTGGTAGTTGTTGAGAATAGATCCGATCAACCACAACACAAATAGAAGCACGATCAGGCAAGAAAAGCGCATACAATTGCGTAAGACGAATTATAGTGATTTGACAATATGCCTACTTTTTCACATCAGAATCTAGTATTGGCTGAATGATTTTAGATACAATATTTATTGACCCCAAGACTCCTATATTGTAACCAAAAATATCAATGGTACTCAACAATCCCCACCATCAACACACGGCCAATCGTGATGCAGGAGGGGGTCAAACATCTTATCTATCCAACCCATCAACTCTCAACCAATCATGATGTAGGAGGACGATCATGCACCATCTCTCAACCAATCAGAATGCAAGAGGGAGATCAAGCATCTGAACAATCCTGCCCATCATCTCTTAACCAATCAAAATTCACGAGGAATATTTAACATATCAAGGATCTAACCTATCAACTCTCAACTAATATAAAGGCAGAAGGTAGATCAGCCACATCATCAATTCTCCATACCAATTCTCAGCCATTAGTTTTTACAAGATAAATCCCAAAAATAATGGTGTTATACGCTACAAGCTGAAGCATAAATGTAGGAAAAACTCGACATAATTGCAATATTATGATTCAATACATTGTTTTCATGTGATTGTCCTTGACTGACCTCGTAATTAAGCCAACTCGAGTGCAACCTGCAATTTATAAAAAAAAACTCCTTGCACTTGTCACCATTGCAATCTAAACTATAAATCTTCTTTTATAACAGGAATGGTGCTTACCAACTAGGCTACAGGTACGATATAATCAGTTGCACTTAAATATTTTAGGTTGACTCCAATAATCTACTTTATCTACGCCGATGTTCGCACTTACTGCAACAATTATTTTGCTAAATTTCCATGATAAACTATTTTCTAGCACTAAACCACACTTCGAGCAGTCAGAGAATAACTTCATATTAACAT
The DNA here is from genome assembly GCA_037367405.1 of Ottelia alismoides. Classification (NCBI taxonomy): domain Eukaryota; kingdom Viridiplantae; phylum Streptophyta; class Magnoliopsida; order Alismatales; family Hydrocharitaceae; genus Ottelia; species Ottelia alismoides. Next base: position 1,200,825 of record JAZKJV010010627.1, on the reverse strand, counting down.
AATATATGAAAAATGCAATGGACATTATGAAGCTCGTGAAGATGCATACTAAAAGAGACATACTTTGTTATGGGAATAATAGATACTCAACTTATTCAGTTCGATGTGATCAACACAAGTTTATATTACCTCAAACCAATTTAATTATGATACCACATGAAGAAAATATAACATTCATACCTTCAACATCTCAAAATATTCTCTTAGTTGTGGAGCCCAGAGTCCTGAAAAATATAATCAAGCTTTCTTGTTATATGATGCGCATTATTTTTCCGAGAAACCGTTGAGGGTTTTCAAATGCACGTTAAACATATCAAATATCCATAACATTAATTTATATAGAGCAGAAGAGGATTTGCATCTATTTTAGCTCCCAAAAAGAGCTTGTATATACTACTGCAGTAGGACACTGGAATGTATGTGCTTTCTTAGCTTTCTAAGTGAGGAGGAAATTAATTACCTGATGTTCTGTTTACATGAGACGAATACTGTTTTACATTTTTAGAGTACATGGAAGAATGTTGTTTTACATTTTTGTAGTACATGGGGTAAACCTAGATAACTTCCTTGCTATTTTTCACGTATAATACAAGATACAAGACATTTTGAACCAAGTTGCAGTTCCAGCACGTAGTCATCTAAAATGTTATAAAAATCTTCCCCCACCGATTCTCCGAGCGAGCTGCATATCCTTCACCACTACATCAAAACATACATAGATATATGAATATCGCAAAAGCTGTTAAAAGCACAAAATTGTTCTTTCAAATTATGGAATGAAACAAGGAATATATTTTACCGAAAGAAAGTAGTAGTGTGCATGTCTTCCAGGTCCCGTAATTGTTTTCTATCAAGTGATGTTAAATAACGGGTAGAACAGTAAGCTAAGTTATGTGCATCCTATTGATCTTCAACTCAACTCATGGCTTACACATTTTCTATACATGAGTGGAGTTTATTCTAGAAAAATTATTGCTCATTAGAAGAATTGCGCTCCTTGCTTTGGCAGGATTACCTGTATTCTCCAAGATTTGACCGAAGTACTGCGGCCAGCAATAGGTAGTGGAGAGACTTTGGCACTAGCCGTGAATCAGAGCGTGTTGGTGCACCAGGTGTGGACGTCAGGTTCCTGGAGTCCCTCTACTGCTGCCTTCTCAGAACAAAGACTGAATGACTACATGAACTTGCTTGCTAACTTGACGGATATTGAAGGTGCCACGAATGGGAGAGATCATTTCATATGGGTCAATGGCAGTTTCTCGGTAAAAAAGGCATATCAAATTCTCACCCGCACTCATATCAGGATTCAGGATGATCTCTCTCACCTGCGACTGCAAAATTATTAGGAGCTGTAGGATCCAGCAAACGATTAAAGACTTCCTTTGGCTCACTAGACATGGTCGGTTGCTTACTACTGAGACAATCCTCCAATCAGGAGACTTAAGCTGTACAAGATGTGGAAAAGAATGAAAAGCCATGTATCATTTTTTTCCTTCATATGCATACCCTCTTCCTTATGCAGGTTGGCTAAACTGGACAGGAGTCTCTGTTGTTCTTTATGATAAGAAAATTTCTTTAAAAATCAAAGAAAAGTTCTACAAAGCAGCAATAAGACTTATCATGCTCTATGGATCTAAATGTTGGTTTGTGAACCATAGACATATGCAGAGAATGATAGTAGCAGAAATGAAAATGCTAAGGTGGATGTGTGGACACATGCGTAAAGATCGTTTTCGGAACGATGCAATCAGAAGGAAAGTTGGTGTCGCTCCGATCGAGGATAAGATGCGAGAAAACCGCTTAAGGTGGTTTGGCCATTTACAAAGGAGGTCAGCTGATGCACCGGTTAGGAGATGCGAGTTTTGGGATGTTGAGCCGGCTAAGAGAGGGCAAAGACGACCCAAGAAGTGTTGGAATGAGACTATACGAAGGGATCTTAGTTTTTTGGATATAAGCATGAGATTGACCCAAGATAGATCTGAATGGAGGCAAAGAATCCATGTAGCCGACCCTACTTAATTGCGGGAAAAAGCTTTGTTGTTGTTATGCATATCCTCTTCTTTGGTCTAAGAATGGGTTGTTATCACTTCGCTGAAGACTAGCGATGGTACTTCAATGTGGGCCTCTCTTAAGTCAGTGTGTGGGAATTCTCAGGAGGATGTCCCTGTTTTTGCTCTCCTCTAGGCCATTTCGTGCGCCAAAATGACTCAATATTCTGTGGCCAACATTTTTATTTGGATATTGTATTGGGTCACTATAGGACCCTTGTATTGTATCAGCCTTAACTTTTGTATGACTGCCCTTTTAATTTCTTAATAGAATTTTTCGGTAAACCCCACCTCGGGATCTCACCCCATTCCTTTTCAAAAATAAATAATCATCCTACAACATTGTAGCTATATATCCTTCAGAGTCCATATTCCCAGGGATATCAGATTCTTCTTCGAGTCTAGAACATGATGTAACTTCTGAAACAATCCTCACCTTCCCATCATGCATCATGATTTTTCAGAACCAATGTAGTAACTTTGCAAGGCACGTTGTTCCCGGTGGTGATATTTCTTCCATTAACGTTCTCGTATGCAGATCAGCAATCTTTGTGAGGGGTCATTTGATAAGAAAAACCAGAATCAAGAAACCATCTATCTTCAAAATTCGTTGAATCCATGACAGTGAGTATGTAATCTTCGAATAATATAATCTTTGAGCCATTGCGATGATTTTGTCCTTATCTTCCTCTTTCAGCAATTCATCTTCCAATGTCATGGTTCCATACACGGCAGATATCCTTATGATTGATTTCGTTTATTTTGCTTTTGATTTTCCCTTGTTCTAATACTGCACCTATAATTAGTTTATGTTCTTGGTGGAGATAGCGGATCTCTCTAAATATGCTGGAAGAAAGTCCAATATGAGTTTTCCTTCTATAAATGAATCCTTCTAATCATAATAGAAGTTAGATCCAAATCCCAATACAAATAGGATCCAATATCCAATACAAATAGGATATAGATCTCAATACTAATATGGTCCGAATCCGAAAACAAATTGGATAGAAGGATTCAAGGTATTATCAACAAAGATGGTTACTCGGTGTAGATTTTTTTGTTAATCTTAGACCGTGAATGGAATTTGAGATATGAACTAACCATGCATGATAACTTGTGCATTGTAACAATGATCTTAACCAACAGATGGGTATATGGGATAGAAAGTAGTCTGAGAGGTATGAAAGTCATTATGATTGTCATTCTAAACAGGGTTATATATGTACCTATTTGCTGAAAAATATATCAACAATATTAATCAAGAATATCAACTAAATCCAACTTACTCAAAGTAACACGTTTGGCATGTATGGCACACAAATTGGCATTCTCAAAGAGGTGAATAAGGTAATCCTCTGCTGCCTGCAAAAAAGAAACAAGTGACTGATGTAATATTCACCTGCCCGCAAGAACCATCAAGAATATCACCTTTTATAAACATCAACATTAGTAAAAAAGATCTAGTAAGACAAGCAAATTATACATGTATAATGATTTCTTGAACGGAGATAACAACTAAGCTGGAATGTGAACTACCCCACCCCCAAAAAATAGATGCCCAATAATACCACAAGATAACCACAATTACCATTTAGTCGAAAGAAGCAACAATTAAGTTTGTAAAAAAGACCAAGTTCCTCATAAAACATAATGAGATTCTAAACCAATCAGTGGAACGTTCATTAAAAGGTAAAAACGAACAAGTGTACAAGCACATCTTCTCTACTAAACCATTCTCAAGAAGGCGAAGGACTAGTAGTCTATAGAGCTACTGCCTCGACTTACTCTCTCCGCAGAACATGATGAAAATTTAAAGCAACAATAACTGCATGAGCCTAAGAGGGCTATATAACGGTGTAAAACAATAGCATATAATGTATATGGATTGCTATATGGATCAAAAGCTACAACAAAGATATATTGACAAGAGTTTACCGTACAAACGTCAAAACTACGAAGTAGTAAATAATCAATGTTTATTTCACTATTCCAATTAGTATCCCAAGATCTTAAGTCCAGGTCACTGGAGAAGAATGTCACAGCCATAACAATCAATCCACAAGTGCATTCTCTCTTACCATAAACAGATGACTAAGTAAAGGTAATGCATCTCCCTACTGTGAAATATAAAATACAAGTGCATAATAAAGAACAAAAAAAATAATTTATGGCCTTCTCCAGAGGAACTGGGTGAAAACAGGGTGAGAAGTCACAAATGGTTGGACATTGTATTAGTTTTTTAAATGAATACATGAGGTGTAACTAAATTCCAAGTCAAATCAATTGGGCAATCCTCTACAAACTCCCCCTAAACCTAGAGTACAAAATGCTCAACCTAGACAATATCACTCAACAGACACAAGCCAAATACCATCTGAAATACAACTCTCAAACTCTACTACATCTTCCCATGATGGCGATGTAGGAAATCTACAACTGTATTTGTCTGGTCTAAGCTACTCTACATGTGGAAACTGAAGTGGGCCACTCCTCTGAATACCTATGTGAGAGCCTCCACCATATGTATATCTAAATAAGGTTTCCTCATGAAATTTCTGAAATGGCTCTTGTCACCTATAACATTGATATTTCTCATACATTAACTCCGATAGTGATCTCTATTTAAGAGTTCCTGTGGATTTCTCTATATCAAACCTCTGCCATGGGATTAAGACAAGCATGACCCATATGAAGACTCTAAGCCAAGCACACGAGCAGGGACGTAGCCAGAAACTTTTTATAGAGGGGGCAAAAACTAAAAGAATCATTTATATGTTGATTATTCTATTACTAACTGACAAGTAGAATAATTATGACGCTGTAAAAAATGATATAATTTGATTGAACTTCATTATTTTTTAGCTTTATGCGAATGAGACACATGTAAGAGATTTGGGCTTCCTTTTTTTTGGAAAACCGCCCCATTCTAATTGCATGCATACATACATGCATACATACATATATATAATATGGACATCAAATAAATCAAAATTCATAGACTCAAAATAAATCAAGTGTGATGATGGTTTTTTTAGCTTGCAACAACAAAATTTACATTGTTAAAGCCAGATGATTTTTTTTGGTCAATGTTGTGGTAAATTTCATTGCCACAAGTCAAGTATATGGTGTGGTAAAGCAACATTTTCCTTTTTAAATTAAGTTGAATATAGATTAGATTAGCTTAATATATAGTGTAGAAGTACTTTCTAGCAAGGCCTTAAATGTCGGTTTCGGTCACCATTTCGGTGACGAACAAAACAGAATTTCGGTCAAATTTCGATCGAAATTTCGATCATTTCGGTCATTTTTTGTACTAGGACCCCCATATTTCGATCAATTCGGTCGAATTTCGATTTCGACTGGATACCGATATTCGACAGAAATTCGACCGAATTTCGCTGAAATTTGAGGCCATGCTTTCTATTAATATAGCATTATAAAAAAAATGTTGCAACAATGATCTAGGACATCGGATTTATAACTATATTAACAAGTTTTTTTACTATAGATTATCGTCATATAACATTCATTATTAAATGTAGGCTAAATAAAGAGTTGTGGAAATGATATGTTTGTTACTACTACTCTAATTATAGATAATATATTGTACATAATGTCAGACAAATTTATAAATAAAATATCTCATACTTTGTGACAACAAAAGTTCGTGACAATAGAGATAATCGATAGCTAATTATTTTCGGTTCCATTATTTATTACTTCAATTGTAGTTTGTCGTAGTGATAAAATTTTAGATAATTATATATTGTAGTAAGATTTTGAAACTTTCTCCAATAAATAAAGCTTCAAAAATTAAATAGGTTATTAAAATAGTAGTACACAATCGATATAAACTCAAACATATTTAGATGACATCAAATAGAGAAATTATAAAGAATAGAATCATAAAGTAAAGTTAGATACACTCTTTTTTATCGAGAGTGTAAAGAGAATATGTGGGGAACGATCTTCGCAGATGAAAGAGCGAGAATGAGAAAATTATAGAAATAGATCATGGTGTTACCATTTTTAACTTTTTTTATGTTATAAATTAGATTAGTATATAAAAATCAAATTAACACTATATATTTAACATATATAGCAATAATAATGGAAGATTACCTAAAATCTAGGGGAGGCATGTGTCCCTCCATGCCCTCCTCTAGATCCGTCCATGCACACGAGTACAAAAACCTCTCGATAAATGATCCTTTAACAAACTCCATCTACTTTTTCTGTCTTTTTGCAATCATCATACTCTTTCTCTATTTTTTTCTCTCGCCTTTTTTTCAATCCCAACCATTTTCGGACTATTTTAGATTAGTTTTCCTCACGTATTCTTCCTTTTTCTTTTCTCAGCCATCTTTTTTTATTCGTGTTTAACAACACATGCCTTTTTGCTATTTGGAATGGAATTGTAAAATGTGTCCCTTCTTATTGGACCTAAAAATAAATAAAAAAAGTGGGAGTAAGATGGTGGTGGAGTTGGACCCTTAATATTTTCTTTTTTACTTAAAATGTGCACAAACATTAAACACGAAGATCAAAATAGGCCCAATCCCAGTTTAGACATCAAACCTATCCAACCTCTTTCTTTTCAAATAGGATTTAATGGGTAGATAGAATGTTGTCACCACTATCGCTACTTCATACCATCATACCTCACATATAACCTCGTCCTTGGTTCTACTACCTCCAACATCTATGCACCATACAATACCTCTCATGATGTCCTGCTATGCCACTCTCTGGTACAACCCCTCCAACAATACGTAAAGAATGTATGTGCATAAAGTTGTGTGAACCTTACCTGCTCAAAACAAGCAAGCATCACACGATTGCCACCCCTTTTGTGAAGAATGCTCCTAATTGTCGCCTCGAAGTTCTCCTTTTGTGCATGCCTTGCCTATAACAAGGTTGTGATGGTTCTTGGGGGCTTTTGTGAAACTCGCGGATTCGAGTTACTCGTTTAGACAGCACTCGTAATATTACATTCGTAATTAATAGCATTAGGTTACTGAAACGAGGGAAAAATGTTCGCGTTTTGAAAAGACATTAGCAATGTAACTAATCAACCATAGAAACAACAGTGTGTCACCAATTCATATTCATTAATTTCCATATATAATTAAATGTAATAGAAGAAACTGCATTATATACATGTATCCCAAAATATAGACGAGAAATAAAATCATTTACATTATCTTTTACAAAATCTATAACATGTGTATCATAACAGAAGTTGTGTGGAAGCTCAGCGCCCAACTGTCAATCTACTATGATGCAGGTGCCTTGTCTGCTATACATGATAGGAACAAGATAAATGTCAACAAATATTGGTACAATCAAGATTTATTAGAATATAAAACAGATATTTCAGTGGCTTCAAAAGGAAGCAAGTAGATAGGGTTTGACATTTAAATTTAACAAGCTACTTGTATAGAAATTGGTTTCAAGTTATTCTGTATAAGCATCCCCCATTCACCCATCACCTCGTAACTTTCCATATATAGCATTTTCATATATTAATTATATGATTCATATGAAGGTTATTTTTTTTTCATTATAACTCAATTGATGGATCTCAGGATTATAGATGATGAGTCTTTGGTCTGATCTTTGTCTATATCAAATTCTCAAGCCGAGTGGAATCTTGGTCTGAGTGTGACCTCACACTATGACTCTAAAGCATGAAGAATACCTTAGGGTTGGGGTGCCTGCATAGGCATGCGGTGGAGTATAATGCATCCTAACTAAGTTCCCAACACGTCCACTAGCTTCTCCTGACATCTATAATAGTAGTTATAAGATATGATTAAATGTCAATGATTGATGATTGATGATGATTGATAATTTATGTACCAAGCTCAACTGTAACCCATTTTCAATTGTAACTCAGCTCAGCTGTAATCAACTTTCAATAGTAACTCATTGCCAGGACCTATTGCCGAAACAATGATCAAAACTCAAACGGTGAGGAAGTCTTCTAAGAGACTCTTCAGTCTCGCCCTCTAAGTGGAAGTACAGTAGAAGGCTAGGCCTACTCCATAACTACGGCCCTGAGAGGGATGGGAGAGACTTTCCAGACTAAGTCGTTCCAGAAAATCGGTCAGACCAGTACGGACAAACAGAGCTCGAAAAACAAAACCAAAAGCCCTCCAGCCTAGGCACCCTACTGAAACAGGGTCAACAGAACTAGTCAAAAATCCGGATCCCAATAAAGTGTAAAAACAACGCGAGCTCACGTGAAAACCGTACAAAGGACTGGGATCCTAGACCCACGCACTTGACAGTCGCTGCCCTAACTGGGCATCCAATCTTCTGCCCAGTTGAGGGTCACCGCACCCTCGCACAGTCAAGTGTAAGGGTCACCGTGACCGGCACTCTTAATTATCCATCATCGTTGACTAACCATCATCTTTCCTTCCTTGATTACTCATTTCTTTCTAAGTTATTTATGTGGTTGAGTGTACAGATCTACGTCCTTTGTTGACAACCTGATTCAATAGTGATCCATAGTTAGGATTCATACTTAAAGGATTGATTACGAAGATTTTCAGTCACTGATCACATATTACCTTATTATTTTTTTGTTTTATTTTTTTATAATCCACTTTTCTCTATAAAGGGATTGTTGAACCACTGTTTAGGATATCAGATTATCGGATTATGAATGAATTCAGTTTGGAGTATCCCACTACCATTATCCTCCTGTCTCCATAAAAAATTAAAGAGACACAAACTTAGAGGTAAATTATATTCTGGACTTCAAATGGCAAGGTGTGGGCATTGAGTTGTTTTGAAGGTCACCCGAGAAATTAAAGTATATTAAGCATAATTGTACAAACAGTTTCTAAAAAATACATATAAAGAAAGACTAGTACATGTCATGGTTTGTGATGGTTACCTAATCCATCCTACTATGGAGAAGTTACCTAATCGCTAGAAGCCTTCATTCCTTCTTCCCACCAAAACTAGTACAGTACAAACTTATATGTATAGGTCGCATTCCTTTACTGCAGTCATTTGGTGATATATGAATGGCACGGCTAAAACAAGCTCGTTTTCATAGAATTTACCTTGACTCAAGCTCGCAGCATGATGGTCGAGGTGTACCATCCATAGGTTGATGTATGTCGTTACCAATCCCGGGGTTCCCTTCTATTTGTTGCATTCAAGAAGTTAGTGGATGGAGCTATCAAGTTTAAAGGACCGATATGTGTTGGGAAAACCAAATGACTTGTTCTATTCCATAAGCCCTAGGCTCTCTTATATAGGAGAGTAGCCTATGGGTAAATTACATAAAGAGGATAACAGAAAAATAAAATAACAAAGAGGTACAGTTAATATAAATGCGTCAACACTCCCCCTCAAGATGGAGCATAGATATCAATCATGCTCAGCTTGGACGTACACTTCTGGAATGGGCCTCGAAGTAATGCCTTGGTGAAAATATCAGCAGTCTGATTCTCTGATGTGACATGAGATGTAGCAATGAACCCCTTCTGAACCATGTCACGTATGTAGTGACAGTCAACCTCAATGTGCTTGGTCCTCTCATGAAAAGCTGGGTTATTTGCAATGAACAAGGCGGCATGATTGTCACACTCCAACATCATAGGAAGAGGTATATCAATACATAGATCTGCAAGTAAAGATTTCACCCACATCATTTCTGTGCTAGCCTGGGCCATTGCCCTGTATTCGGATTCAGCACTGGATCTAGCTACCACTGTCTGTTTCTTGCTTCTCCACGAAACTAGAGCATCCCCAACATAGACTGCAAATCCTGATGTGGACTTCCTGTCCTTGGGGCATCCTGCATAGTCTGCATCAGCATATGCCGTGATAGAGATCTCCTTTCCTTTCTTGAATAGCAAGCCTGCACCTGGAGATGATTTTAAATATCTCAGAATCATGTGTATTGCATCCATATGGGCCTGACGTGGTTGCTCCATGAACTGGCTCACACGACTCACTGCAAATGATATATCAGGTCTAGTGATCGTGACATACAGTAGTTTGCCTACCAGTTCTCTGTACCTTCTCTTGTCCACCTCTTCTGTGTCATCATCATAGAGCTCCATACTAGGATCCATTGGTGTCGTAGCAGGTCGACACCCTAGCATACCTGTCTCAGTCAATAGATCTGTAACATACTTCCTCTGTGACATTACTAATCCATATGGATTTCTAGCAAACTCCAGGCCCAGAAAGTATCTAAGGACTCCCAAGTCCTTGGTGACAAATTCGGTCCCCAGCCTTTCCTTTGCCTGCTTAATGCCCTGCTCATCATCACCTGTAATCAAGATATCATCAACATAAACCATGATTACAATGATACCTCTAGCCGTCTTCTGTACAAACAAGGAATGATCAGCATTGGAGCGTTTATATCCTTGTTTCTCAAAGAGGTCTGAAAGCTTTTGAAACCATGCTCTGGGGCTCTGCTTAAGGCCATAGATGACCTTATGTAATCTGCAAACCTTGGGACACCCCCCTCAACAGCAAAACCAGGTGGTTGTTGCATATAGACTTCCTCCTGCAAGTCGCCATACAGAAATGCATTCTTCATGTCCAGTTGATAAAGTGGCCAGTCTCTAGCAACTGCAACTGATAACAGGATTCGTAGAGTGGAATGACGCGCCACAGGGGAGAATGTGTCAAGGTAATCTACCCCATATGTCTGTATGAAGCCCCGTGCAACCAGGCGTGCCTTGTACCTGTCAATGGAACCATCTGCATTGTGCTTCACTGTAAACACCCATTTGCAACTCACCGGGCTGACATCTGGAGGTATAGGAACCAAACTCCAGGTTCCTCTGGACTGAAGTGCCGCCATTTCTTCTTCCATAGCTCGCCGCCATCTAGCATCCTGCAAAGCATCATAATGATTCCGTGGAATGTCTGTAGCTGAAAGTGCCAATGCAAACGTCCTGAAGTCTCCAGATAGCCTCTCAAAAGACACTGCTGCTGATAATGGATATTTGGCACAGCTTCTCTTCGGCCTGCGTAGAGCAATTGGAACATCCAGATCATCTGTGTTCTCACCATGCTCCTGTAATACATCCTGCTGAGAAATGTCGTCAGATCCATCAACATTAATATTTTCATTACATACCATAGGCGAGCTAGTTGACGGGTCAGGACCATGTGCTGGAGGAGGCCTGCGGGTGTAATGGAATGGTAGCGGGGATACTAGCGGTGGCGGTGGTGGTGGCGGTGGTGGTGACGGTGGTGTTGTTTGTGGCAATGGTGGTGGTGGTGCCATTAATACGGCATCAGGAGATATAGGTGGTAGCTGCATGTTTCCAGATTCTGAAAAGTACATAACAGATTCAAAAAATGTAACATCTGCACTGATCATATACCGCCGACGTACAGGATCAAAACACTTGTACCCCTTTTGAGTTCTGGAGTACCCCACAAAGACACACTTGACAGCCCTAGGAGAGAGCTTGTCAGTACCAGGCGACAACTGATGGACGAATGCGACTGACCCAAACACACGAGGAGTAAGAACGAACAAATCCTTGTCTGGATAAATGAGTGAAAAGGGAATTTGTTCATTCAAGACGGATGAGGGCATACGGTTGATTAGGTAACATGCAGTAAGAACTGCATCACCCCAGTAGGAGTAGGGAGCATTACTCTGTATAAGAAGGGATCTTGTGACATCAAGAAGATGACGGTGTTTTCTTTCAGCAATCCCATTTTGTTGAGATGTATGTGCACAAGAGGTTTGGTGAATAATCCCTTTTGAGGAGTAGTAATTGGCCAAAGTGTGGGTGCATAACTCTAAAGCATTATCACTTCGTACAAGTTTGACAGATGTGGAGAAAACATTCTGAATTTCATTTAGAAAATGGATAATAATATTTCCTGCTTCAGATTTATTTTTCATAAGAAACACCCATGACACTCTCGAGAAATCATCCACAAAGACAATATAAAACCTGTGTCCCTGATGATCAGGCACACGAGTCGGACCCCAGACATCTATATGAAACAACTCAAATTTGGAGTTACTACTCCGACCTGGACGACTGGGAAATGACGACCTGTGATGCTTTCCAAACTGACATGCCTCACACTGGATAGGTGTGTGAGAGAGACCATAGGGTAGAACCCGACACAACTTCTGAAGCGGTAAATGACCAAAACGCAGATGCCACAGGAGAGGAGATACTTGTCCAGCAGGAGAAGATGTGGTTCCGACAAATGGGGTCTGGTTCAGACGGTAAAGGCCTCCTTGCTCATAGCCATGACCAATCACGTTGCACGTACGGATGTCCTGAAAAATCAAAGAAGATGGATCAAAAATAGCTCGACAATGGAGATCCTTCGTAATCTGACTAATTGACAACAGATTCATAGAGAAATGCGGTGCATGTAGGACATTCTTAAGCTGCATAGAAGATGTCAATCTAATCTCCCCCTGACCCGTGATAGGGGAGTGCGTGCCATTGGCAATCACTACTGTCCGTCCTGGAGGGATATGAGTGTATCCTGTAAGTAGACTCTGGTCGCCACATAGATGATGTGTAGCGCCCGAGTCCATGATCCATGGCAATGTATCAGATCTACTACTGTGGAGTGCAAGTGTACTACCTGAAGTACTAGTAGATGTAGAGGCAGAAGCAGCAGCATCAGTATGACTCTCTGTAGTCGGTGCTGGACTAGATGGTGGGATAATGCCCCTGAGGCGGGCAACTAGATCATCAAATCGTTGATCCAAGGTAGCAGCAGATGGTGGCTCTATCTGCTCAGCGGCTCGTGCAGATGCAGGGAATCCGTGCTTCGAATAGCATGTGTCTTCATTATGTCCGACTCGGTGGCAATATGTGCATGTTGGCCTAGTACGACCACTCCTTCCACGAGGTCCACGTCCACAGCCCTGTTGATGAAATCCGCGGCCATTGTTTGCCGCCATGGCTGAGGAATTCTGACTCACAGCTGCTGAGGAGGAATAGTCAAATCTGCCAAAATCTGAGACCGTGCTGCCTCATACTCTGGATCGAGTGCAGCGAGAAACACACCCACCATCGTCGCATTCCTGTATGTCTTCTGTTGTTCTGGCGTGGCAGTAAGGGGCATGAAGCTATAGAGCTTCTCGAACATCCCTCTCAGTGATGTGTAGAGAGAATGTAAAGGACGGCCATTCTGCTTTATTGTGAATATATCATGCTGCAGTTGCAGGATCTTCGTTTCGTTCTTTGCCTGAGAATATGTCGCCGCCAGAATATCCCACATGTCTTTGGCTGTGGGTTGATGTAGAATGTCATTGGCAATTTCGATAGCCAATGTGCCAGATAGCCAGACCTTGGCATATGCATCATCTGCCTCCCATGAGGCATGGACTCCAGTCTTCTCTGCAGGCTCAGGTTCGGTAAGGATGTGCTTCTTACCTGTAGACTTCATCATACTGATGAACTGCATTGCCTACAGTTCATAGTTCGTACCATCCATCTTGACAATGGGCGCTGGACCACGAAATGCGCCAATAGACGGGATATCTGCCTTGTTGTCTGACATACTGGAGACGGAAGACTAGAGCGACTGACAGAAGATAATCTTTGTCTACAATGACATAGACGGGATTAGTTGCATGTGTAGACGTCAAGCAACTATCCCCATGAATATGTGCGCGCTACGGTCTGGATACGGTCTGGATACGCGCGCACAGAGTTCACACGCAGGGGCGACAAGAACACGCTACTCGCGTGTGCAACTGAGACGAAGAGACGCACAGTGCGCTACTGTAATGCGCACGGATCTCGCGCACCAATGCGCACAGATGCGCACAGGTGCACGGCTGGAGCGCGCAGGCGCTAGGGCTGGAGCGCGCAGGCGCTAGGGCTGGAGTGCGCACAGGGCTGAAGGACTGGAGTACGCACACGCGCGCACCGATGCGCACAGGCAGTGCGCTACTAGGGCTGGAGTGCGCGCAGACGATCGGAGAAGAACACCGCCGTAGGCGATCGGAGGTAGGCGGTGCCGAGTAGAGAGAGAGGGGAGAGAGAGGCCGGCGGGTGGGGTGGGCTAAGGTTAGGGTTTCGAGAACTCCGGTCTAGGACCGTCGCTCTGATACCATGTTGGGAAAACCAAATGACTTGTTCTATTCCATAAGCCCTAGGCTCTCTTATATAGGGGAGTAGCCTATGAGTAAATTACATAAAGAGGATAACAGAAAAATAAAATAACAAAGAGGTACAGTTAATATAAATGCGTCAACAATATGGCTTCCACATCCAATTCAACTTCAACTTTGGGATGTAGTCGTCCCTTCTCATCCAATGTAGTTTCTGTAGTTGTAGTTACATGTCAGAATATCAGTGGGATCATATTGATAAAATTTGAGTCAGACAATGGGATTTGGTCTACAAATGACTCTAGTGTGGTTTCCAATCCTCGATGGCAATCCCACTCCAAACCGGGAAAGGATAACTGGATAAGTAGCATTGGGGAAGAGAGGAATGGAGTAGTTGTTTGTGTTCCATGATACACATAAATAGATTTGAGATAGAATCTAATTACCGACACTTAACCATTCATCTTTGTCAACCCCGCGTTAAAGAAAAATCTATCTAAATAGATTTTAGATAGAATCTAATTACCGACACTTAACCATTCATCTTTGTCAACCCCGCATTAAAGAAAAATCTTCAGCTAAGAGGTGGGAGGTACCAACTTCCATTTTATTTACTTTTGCACCATCATATACTCAAATCATAGGAATTCATATTTCCAATCTGCTTGAAACCAATTTTCCGAATTCAGTAATTATGTTTATCACTTGGGTTGGTTCTTTCTATATTGTCATTGAAGTGTTGGCACCTGGCAGATATTATGTTTGAATTGTTTTGATGATGCAATTTTGATGGGGGTGAATTTTAACTTTTAATTTAGAAATCAGGGGCTTAAGAGATAGGTCTTGAATTAGATTTTAGAATCACATGGATGGCAGCAAGAGGAGGGGAAGAATTGTACCTTGGATCCTCCAAGATTGGAGGATCAAATGGCATGCATGCAGTGATCCTTTGGAGAAGAGAAGCAACATCACTAAGTGGGAAGGAGAGCAGCTCCAGAAATGACGGAGCAACAACTCCAAGAAATAGCTTCCAACAGGAAGGTTTGGAGCAGCATATGGATGCTGAAGCTGCAGCTTGATCAGCTACAGTAGCTCAAGCTATTGTTGGACAACAGCTCCAGCCAAATGGGAGCAGCAGGGGGGCTCCATGCAGCTTTGGGTGCAGCAGCAGCGATCTCCAGGAGCTCCTGGAGGAAATGGAGCAGCACAACAGCTAAAGAGCTGCTAAACAATACCTCCAGGACAACAGCAAAGCTTGGGAGAGAAGGGATTTGGGATCTTACGGGGGAGGTGTTGGGAGAAAATCGCGAAGAATAAAGAGGGTGGGGTTTGTTGTTATATAACCAAGGAGAGGAGCCTTGGTTTTGCCAAGTGGAGGAGAGAGGAAAGCCATGTCTGAAATGAGCTGGAATTTGTAAAATAAAAATTTTATTTTCTTTTTTTTCTCTTCTATGGATACCAAAGTCGCTCGCAATTCCACCTCATATTTCTGATTCTGATGCACAATAACATGTTTCGATCGTCTATACATGATGATCAAACGATATAAAAATTCATACTTTTCTGATCCAAGATGGATACAGAAATTGACGAAATACGGTCCTGGTTTTTTATCAAATTTTGCAATTTTAAATTATAAAAAGGCATCCCATCGACGAACGATCGATTTCGTTGGTCTCATTTCGTCGAGACGAATTTTCTAATGGTCTCGAATTATTTTTACTGTTTCAAATTGTGTTACGATTTTTCTGATGGCATCATGGCACGCTTCACGAGACGATCGCTTTTTGCCAAACGACTTTTGATTTACGATTTATTAATCGATTTAAATCATTTAATATTAATCGATAGTTTTATCGTATCAAATGGACCCTAATCGATTCGGGTTACTCAGTCATATATCACAAATATAAAAACCTCAGAGGGGGTCTCATCCTCGAGACTCGGGTCAATGTCACTAAGTGTTTTATCTAAGTATCATCTTGCCATAAAAACCTCAAAGGATTTTGATCCCATAAAAACCTCAAAGGAAAAACAAGCCATGTTCTTTTCAACATGTATATAATTAAATGGACTTATTTTGACGATTACCTGAAAAGAGCTGCGGGTATCATGCCCGCATGTCTGCTTCAGTCTCCCATGTCGCTTCTTCGACACTATGTCGATGCCATAGCACCTTGACTAAGGAAATCTCTTTGTTGTGAAGCTTATTTAAAGCATTGTCAAGTATCTACCCTACCCACTCCTTGTATGTCAAGTCAGGCTCCATGTCAAGATTCTCATAGCTGATGATGCGTTGTAGGTCGTGAACATACTTTCTCAGGTTGGATATGTGGAAGACATCGTGTATGACTGAAAGGTGTGGAGGAAGGGCTATCTGTAGGCCACCTTCCCTACAGGAGCAATGATCTTGAATGGTCCAACATATCGCGGCGCCAACTTACCACGAATACCAAATCCATGTACTCCCTTCATGGCAGATACTCGTAGGAACACCCAATCTTCCACCTGTATTTATAGGAATTTCATCAGTGTGAAAGATTAGGTTGAATATTGATAAGTTATATTTGAAAATGGATTTAAGAGGACATGATCGAATTACCTGAAACTTCAATTTTCTTCTCTGACAATCTGCATAGCTCTTCTGGCGGCTTTATGCCGTCAGAAGCTTCCGTCTCACTAGATCAAAAGCCCTTGCAATCTCCTCTTAGAGATCTACGGAGTAAATAGCATGGTCTCCTACCTCACGTCAACTGAGAGGTGTGAGGCATCTCCATCCGTATAATGAATCGAATGGTGCCATGTCAATACTGGAATGATTGTTGTTGTTGTACGTGAATTCTACCAATGGCAGGTGGTCCTTTGAGATACCTTTCCACTCAAAAGTGCATGCATGTAGCAATTACTCAAGTGTCTGTATGATGTGATCTCCATTTGTCAGTTTGCAGATGATATACGGAACTCATCTTCAGCAATGTCTGTAGTGCTGACATGAACTGATGCAGTAGTGAGATGTAAACCTCGAGTCTCCGTCAGACACTACCTCATGTGGTATACCATGAAAGTCTAACGATATTCTGCACATATAATCTGGCCAATCTAGATGAAGTGTATGTCATGCTGACAGGTATAAAATGGGCCGACTTGGTCAACCTGTCAACAACGACCCAAATAGCAGCATGGCCACCGAGTATCCTTGGCAGTCCAGTTACGAAATCCATAAAGATACTCTCCTGCTTCCACTCAGGAACGGGGAGAGACTGTAATAACCATGACGGTCTCTTGTACTTAGCCTTGACCATCTGACAGGTCATACATCTGCTAACATGATGTGCCACATCGCGCTTTATCCCGTCCCACCAAAAATGTCGACGTAGATCACGATACATCTCCATGCTGCCAAGATGAATACACAATCGTGAACTGTGTGCCTCATCAAGAATATCTCTGCATAACTGCTCATCGTTGGGCACAACGACCTGACCATCCTTCTACAAAATGGACTGTCACAATAAAATCATCAAATTCATCCTTAATGGCACGTATGTATTATCTCGGATCCAAGTAGTTGTCCTCTATCCTTTTATTATGCGTTCCCAAAGATTGATGAATCATGAAGGTACGACAATAGATGTGGAAGCACTCTCTTGAGGATGCCGATCAGTCAAAGTTGCGAGCATATCATATGTATAGCCAGTTTATCGTACCCTCTGCATGACCTCTCATGTTCAGCACATCAAGCACCACGTTTTTCTCACCGGGGTGGTAAGAGATCGTGCAGTCGTAATCCTTCAGTAGATCAAGCCACTTGCGTTGTCTCATATTCAGCTCCTTCTGATCAAAGATATACTTCAAACTCATGTGATATGTGAAAATCTCGAAATTCACCTAATAGAGATAGTGGCGCCAGATCTTCAAGGCGAAGACAACTGCTGCCAGCTTTAAGTCATGAGTGGGGTAATTCCGCTCATGCGACCTCAACTGATGTGATGCGTAAGCAATCACGTGACCTCGTTGCATCAGTACCGCTCCTAAACATTTTTCTTAAAGCAATCAACTAATGCATGATGAGCTGACAACCAATCCATGCCTAAAATCAAATCAAACTCATCAAGATGTAGCAGACAATCTACGATCATCTCGTGATCGCCAATCAGCATTGGTAAGTCTCTGGTTATCAGTGAAATAACGAATTACTAGCCACCTGGCCCATGGATGTGATAAAGAGGTTACAGGGCCTCTGCATCTCTACCCAATGAAGCTAGTAATCTCGAAGCAATAGAGGAATGTGTCGCTCCAGAACCAAAAAAAACATGGAAAGGTCAGCTCATAATAGAGACCATACCTTTCATCACAGTAGCTGATGATAGTACCTGCTCCTCGGTCACTGCATATAACTGTCCAAGTCTAGCTGGTGTAGTACTCGAACCGACCACGCTCTATGTCTATCTCGGCGGCCTCCTGAAGTTGGAGTTTCTGCCAAAGAAACTCCTAGTACAATGCGCATGTAGCTGTGATGGTTGTGGTTGCGGTCAAGGCTCACCAGAAGCCTGTGGGCACTTAAACCGATAATGACCCCACTGGTCGCACAAGTAACATTTGACTGACTGGGTAGGTGGACTGGACATGTTTGTGCTCCAAGTCGGTCCTGCTGGGGGTCTCTCTACTCTCTGCGACCCAGATGGTCGTGTTGAACCGGTGCCACATACGGCAAGTACTCCTAAGGTAGTCATTGGAGATGAGCAAACACTGTCGGAGAATGTCGAACCTAAAGGATGAAATCGCTAGGTTGGTCTCTGCTGCTGGAACGGTCGTCGTATCGGTCCGAATGACCGATGTGGTGTGTGTGCTGCTCCAGACGAACCCCCAAAACGCCTGTCACAGATGTCCTCAAACTTCTCCACTGCATCAGTAGCCTCGGAGATAGAAGTGATACGTAGTCCAGCAAGCTCCTCCTGTACCACCTCTCGCATCCCTCTGATGAACTTCTCCATATTCTCATATAGAAAAGCAGCAGCTACTGGTGTGTGGCGAGACAGCTCGGTGTATCGGACGAAGTACTGTATGGTTGTCATTCGCCTTTGACGAAGCTCTGCAAATAATCGATAATGGGACTCTTTCCACTTCCCAGAAAAGAAGTGGGATCTGAATCTCGTCTCGAAATCATCCAATGTGGGCTCGCATCCCATCTTGGAAACGGTCGCCTCCGCCCATCTCTCGATGAATGTTGTCAGTGAATACTCCATAAAAGATAACCATGAGTCTCGTGGTGCGCGAATCATATGAAGTACCTTCATCACCATCTTTAGTCACTACCCAGCCTCATCTAATGTCTCAGCACCTTCAAACATAGGCACATTGGCTCGTTAATAGAAGGTGAAAGCCGACTAATGCATGTGAATATCGGAGTGCGTGTGTGTGTCCTCATCTGCAAAGAGTACATAGTCATGCTTCCTGCATAATCTCCATCCTCAGCTCCATGTACTTATATCTCCTCATTTGGATCATCGAATTGAGGCTGTTGAACCTCTACAGATTGTGGTTGGTCATGTCGTGTTCCATCCTGAGATGGATGGTTAGTGAAATCAGACAGCTCCTTGAACCTCATCTCTATGTCATTCTGTCTGTCGGCAATCTCTGTCTGCTGGGCCAATATCTCGTCTTGCTGACCTCGCATGTAAGTCTATTGCTACTGGAGGTCGGTGAGGACTAATCAACCACATAAACAACAATGCGTTACCAATTCACATTTCATTAATTTCCATATACAATTACATGTAATAGAAGAAAATACATAATGTACACGTGTCCCAAAATATAGAAAAGAAAGAAAAGCAATTACATTAACTTGTACAAAAGCTATAACATGTGCACCGAAATAGAAGTTGCGAAAGCTCGGCATCCAACTGTCAATCTACTGCGATGTATGCGCCTTGCCTGCCATACATGATAGAAACAAGAGAAATAACAACAAATGTTGGTACAATCAAAATCTATTAGAATATAAAATAGATATTTCAGTGGTTTCAAAAACAAGCAAGTAGATAGGGTTTGACATTTAAATTTAACAAGCTACTTGCATAAAAATTGGTTTCAAGTTGTTCCGTATAAGCATCCTCCATTCGTCCATCACCTCATAACTTTCCATGTATAGCATTTTCATATATCAATTATATGATTCATATCAAGGTTTTTTTTCATTTATAACTCGGTTGATGGATCTTGGGATTGTAGATGATGAGTCTATGATCTGATCTTTGTCTACATCAAATTCTCAAGCCTAGTGGATAGCATGTGGTCTTGGTCTGAGTGTGACCTCACACTATGACTCTAAGGGCCCGTTCGGTTCGGGAATAAGCAGGAATAAGGATGGGGAATAAGGAGAATAAGGGTCTATTCTTTGTTCGGCTGGAGGATAGGAATAAGGAGAATAAGGTGAAATAAAGGTAGGTAAGGTGGGATAAAGATAGGAATAAGAGTGAAATAAGATGGAATAATGGGGAATAGTCGTACAACTGGGAACCGTGTCGGGAGGAGAATTGGCCCCTTATTCCGGGGCTTATTCTCCTACCAAACAGGGCCTAAGGCGTGAAGAATACCTTAGAGGTGGGGTGCCTCCGTAGGTATGTGGTGGAATATAATGTATCCTAACTAAATTCCCAACACATCCACTAGCTTCTCCTGACATCTGCAATAGTAGTTCTAAGATATGAGTAAATATCGATGATTGATGATCAACAATGAATGATAATTTCTGTACCAAGCTCAATTGTAACCCATTCTCAATTGTAACTCAGGTCAGTTGTAATCAACTCTTAACAGTAACTCATGGCCAGGATGTACTACCGGAACAATAGCCAAAACTCAAATGGTGAGGAAGCCTCCTAAGAGACTCTTCTGTCTCGCCCTCTGAGTGGAATTGTGGTCCAGTAGAGGGCTAGGCATACTCAATAACTACGCCCCTAAGAGGGGTGGGAGAGACTTTCCAGACTAAGTCGCTCCAAAAAATCGGTATGACCGGTACGGGCAAACAGAGCTCGAAAAACAAAACCAAGGGTCCTCCAGCCTAGGCACCCTACTGAAACAGGGTCAGCGGAACCAGTCAAAAATCTGGATCCCAATGAAGTGTAAAAACACTGCGAGCTCGCGTGAAAACCGTACAAAGGACTGGTATCCTAGACCTATGCACTTGACGGTCACTGCCCTAACTGGGCATCCTATCTTCATCCCAGTTGAGGGTCACCGCACCCTCGCACAGTCAGGTGTAAGGGTCCCCGTGACCGGCACTCTTAATTATTCACCATCATCTTTCCTTCCTTTATTACTCATATCTTTCTCAGTTATTTCTGTGGTTGAGTATACAGATCTACGTCCTTTGTTGACAACCTGATTCAATAGTGATCCATAGTTACTGATTCATAGTTAAAGTACTGATCACGAAGATTTTCAGTCATTAATCACATATTACCTTATTTATTTTATTTTATTTTATTTTATAATCCACCTTTCTCTTTAAAGGGATTGTTGAACAACTGTTTAGGAGATCATATTATCAGATTATGAATGAATTCGTTTTGGAGTATCCCACCACCATTATCCTCATATCTCCATAAAAAAAATAAAGACAGAAACTTAGAGGTAAATTATATTCTGGTCTTCAAATGGCAAGGTGTGGACATTGAGTTGTTTGGAAAATCACCCGAGAATTAAAGTATATTAAGCATAATTGTACAAATAGTTTCTGAAAAATACAAATTAAGAAAGAGCAGTACATGTCATGGTTTGTGATGGTAAAAGCCATCCTACTCCGGAAAAGTTACCTAATCGCCAGAAGCCTGCATTCCTTTTTCCCACCAAAATAAGCATTGTACAACCCTATATGTATAGGTCCCATTCCTTCACTGCAGTCATTTGGCGATACATGACTAAGAATGTTGCAACTAAAACAAGCTTGTTTTCATGGAATTTGTCTTAACTCAGGCTCGCAGTCAGATGGCCGAGGCGTACCATCCAGTCATCCACAGGTTGATGTATATCGTTACCAGTCCCAAGGTTGCCTTCTATTTGTTGCGTTCTAGAAGTTGGTTGACAGAGCTATCAAGTTTAAAGGACTGATGTGGCTTCCACATGCAATTCAACTTCAACTTTGGGATGTGGCCATCCCTTCTTATCCAATGTAGTTTCCGTAGTTATATGTCAGAATATCAGTGGGATCATATTGAAAAAATTTGTGTCAAACATTGGGATTTTGTCTACAAATGACTCTAGTGTAGTTTCCAATCCTCGATGGCAGTTCCACTCCAAACCTGGAAAGGATAAGTAGCATTGCGGAAGAGAGGAATGGAGTAGTTGTTTTTGTTCCATCATACACATAAATAGATTTTAGATAGAATCTAATTACCGACACTTAACCATTCATCTCTGTCAACCCCACATTAAAGAAAAATCTTCAGCTAAGAGGTGGGAGGTACCAACTTCCCTTTTATTTAGCTTTGCACCATCCTACACTTAAATCATAGGAACTCTAATTTCCAATCTATGTGAAACCACTTTTCGGAATTTTGTAATTATGTTTATCACTTAGGTTAGTTCTTCCTATATTGTCATTGAAAGGTTGGCACCTCGCAGATATTATGTTTGAATTGTTTTGATGATGCAAATTCTGATGGGGAGTGAATTTTAACTTTTAATTTGGAAACAGGGGCTTAAGAGATAGATCTTGAATTAGATTTTGGAATCGCACAGATGGCAGCAAGAGGAGGGGAAGAATTGTACGTTGGAGCCTCCAAGATTGGAGGATCAAATGGCATGCATGCAATAATCCTTTGGAGAAGAGAAGCAGCAACTCTAGCTGGGAAGGAGAGCAGCTCCAAAAATCAAGGAGCAGCAACTCCAAGAAATTGCTTCTAGCATGAGGGTTTCGAGCAGCAGATGGCTCAGCTTGATCAGCTGCAGTAGCTCAAGCTACTGAGCCAATTGGGAGCAGCAGGGGGCTCCATACAGCTTTAGGTGCAGCAGCAGGAATCACCAGGAGCTCCTGGAGGAAAGGAAGCAGCACAGCAGCTCCAGAACTGCTGGACAATACCTCCAGGACAGCAGCAAGGCTTGGGAGAGAAGTGTTAACATATATATTAGTTTCCTTTGTATCTCTCTATTATTTTTATTTTCAGCCGTATGCTTTATGTAATTTACCCATAGGCTACTCTCCTATATAAGAGAGCCTAGGGCTGATGGAATATAAATCTCTTTCATTTTTCCCAACATGGTATCAGAGCGACGGTCCTAGACCGGAGTTCTCGAAACCCTAACCCTATCCCTACCCCACCCGCGTGCCTCTCTCTCTCACCGTCGCCGGCGCATACGCGCGACCGCCTCCGCCGCATCTGCGCTCCGCCCTTCGCGCCTACGCCTAGCGCTCTAGCCCTCGCGCGCTCGCCCTTGCGCGCGACTGCGCACCTGCGTGCTCTCGCGACTGCGCACCTGCGCGACTGCGCGCTCGCCCTCGTGCTGCGCAACTGAGCGTCTACCCTCGCGTGCCTGCTCTCGCGCTCCTGTGCTCTTGCGTGCCTGCGTGATCCAGTGGGCACCGTAGAGCCCTAAGCGTATGCTCTTGAATCAGCCTTAAAGCGCACACCGTCAACTAAATGGGTTTAGTTGCTTGAGGTCTACACATGCAACTAAACCCGTCTATGTCTGTGTAGACAAATCTTATCTTCAGACAATTGCTCCAGTCTTCAGTTTCCAGTATGTCAGAAAGCAAGGCGGATATTCCATCCATTGGCGCCTTTCGTGGTCCAGCGCCTATTGTAAAGATGGATGGTACGAACTATGAACTGTGGGCAATGCAGTTCATGAGTATGATGAAGTCAACTGGTAAGAAGCACATTCTTACCGAAGGAGAGCCTGCTGAGAAGACTGGAGCCAATGCCTCATGGGAGGCCGATGACGCATACGCCAAAGTCTGGTTATCTGGAACGTTGGCGATCGAGATTGCCAATGACATTCTACATCAGCCCACGACCAAAGACATGTGGGACATTCTGGCGGCCACATACTCTCAGGCGAAGAATGAGACAAAGATTCTACAACTCCATCATGATATATTCACTATAAAGCAGAATGGTCGCCCTCTACATTCACTCTACACATCCCTGCGAGGGATGTTCGAGAAGCTATACAGCTTCATGCCCCTGACAGCCACGCCAGAGCAACAGAAGACATATCGGAATGCGACTATGGTGGGCGTTTTCCTTGATGCACTTGATCCAGAGTATGAGGCGGCACGATCCCAGATCTTGGCCGATTCTACTCCTCCCATGGAGGAAGCCTTTCATAGACTGAGCCGCATCACCGTCCCTTCTACGGCCACGAATCAGAATGCTTCAGCCATGGCCGCCAACAGGGGTCGTGGTTTTCATTATCAGACCCGTGGACGTGGACCTCGTGGCAGGGGGGCCGCACTCGACCAACATGTACCTACTGCCATCGCGTCGGACACAATGAAGACACATGCTACTCTAAGCATGGATTTCCTGCATCTGCACGAGTCGCTGAACAGATAGAGCCTCCATCTGCTGCCACCTTGGATCAGCGGTTCGATGATCTAGTTGCACGTCTAAGGGGCATTATTCCCCCATCTGGCCCAGCACCAACTACTGAGAGTCAATCTGATGTTGTTGCATCTGCCTCTGCGTCTACCAGTGCATCAGGTAGCATACGTGCATTTACCAGTAGTAGATCAGATAGATTACCTTGGATTATGGACTCGGGCGCTACACATCATCTATGTGGCGATCAGAGTTTACTTACAGGATATTCTCAGATTCCTCCATGCCGAACAGTGGTCATTGTCAACGGTACATATTCCCCAATTACTGGTCAGGGGGAGATTAGACCGACATCTTCTATGCAGCTCAAGAATGTGTTACATGCGCCTGATTTTTCAATGAATTTACTATCAATCAGTCAGATTACAAAATATTTACAATGTCGGGCAATTTTTGATCCATCTTCTCTTATTTTTCAGGACATCCTTACGGGCAACGTGATTGGTCGTGGCTATGAGCAAGGAGGCCTCTATCGCCTCAATCAGACTCCTTTTGCTGGAACCTCATCCCTACCTACTGGACCCGTATCTCCTCTGTTGTGGCATCTGCGCTTTGGACATCTACCGCTTCAGAAGTTACGTCGTGTGTTACCACAGGGTCTGCCTCACACATCCATCCAATGTGAGGCTTGTCAGTTGGAAAAGCATCACCGGTCTACCTTTCCCAGTCGTCCAGGTCGGAGTAGTACCTCCAAGTTTGAGTTATTTCATATTGATATCTGGGGTCCGAGTCGTGTACCTGATCATCAGGGACAGATTTTATATAGTTATTGTGGATGACTTCTCTCGTGTGTCATGGGTATTCTTGTTGAAAAATAAATCTGAAGCAGGGAATGTTATTATCCATTTTCTTAATGAAATTCGTAATGTTTTCTCCACATCTGTTAAAATTGTAAGAAGTGATAATGCCCTAGAATTGTGTACTCATGTCCTAACCAATTACTACTCATCCAAAGGTATTATCCATCATACATCATGTGCTTATACCTCTCAACAAAATGGGATTGCTGAAAGGAAACATCGCCACCTACTAGATGTCACAAGATCACTTCTTATACAGAGTCATGCTCCTTATTCTTATTGGGGTGACGCAGTTCTCACAGCATGCTACCTAATTAATCGTATGTCGTCCCCTGTTCTGGGTGAACAGATTCCTTTCTCCCTTATCTTTCCTGGTAAGGATCTGTTTTCTCTTACTCCTCGTGTGTTTGGCTCAGTTGCCTTTGTCCACCAGTTGTCTCCCAGTACTGACAAGCTCTCTCCTAGGGCTGTCAAGTGTGTGTTTGTTAGGTACTCCAGAACTCAAAAGGGGTACAAGTGTTTTGATCCATTGCGTAGGCGGTATATTGTTAGTGCAGAAGTTACATTTTTTAAATCCGTAATGTATTTTTCATCCTCAGGTGATCAGCAGCTACCTCCAGTTCCTACCGATGCCATCTATATGATACCACCACCACCACCACCACCAGCTCCTTTACCATCATCCGCACCTCCAAGTACTATCCTTGTTTCACCACTACCATTTCATTATACCCACAGGCCTACTCCAGCTCATGGTCATGACTCATCTCCTAGCTCGCCTAAGGTATGTACTGAAGATATTACTCTTGATGGATCTAATGATATTTCTGAGCAGGATATGTTGCAGAGGCCAGATGAGGACAGCCGATTTAGATGTTCCTATTGCTATACGCAAATCGAAGAGGGGATGCGCCAAATATCCTTTAGCAGCTTCTGCGTCATTTGAGCGACTGTCTGGGGATTTCAGGAACTTTGTGGTTGCCTTGTCAGCTGTAGATATTCCACGGAATTATGAAGATGCTCTGAAGGATACTAGATGGCATCTAGCAATGGAGGAAGAAATGGCGGCACTTCAATCTAGGGGAACTTGGAGTCTAGTTCCTATACCTGCAGATGTGACCCCAGTGAGCTGCAAGTGGGTATTTACAGTCAAGCAGAATGCAGATGGCAGTATTGACAGATACAAAGCCCGCCTGGTTGCACGTGGCTTTACACAGACATACGGGGTGGATTATCTTGATACGTTCTCTCTAGTAGCCCGTCATTCTACCCTACGGATCTTGTTGTCAGTTGCGGTTAGTCGAGAGTGGCCGCTATATCAGTTGGATGTGAAGAATGCGTTCTTATATGGAGACCTACAGGAGGAAGTCTACATGCAACAGCCTCCCGGTTTTGCTGTTGAGGGAGAGTGTTCTAAGGTGTGCAGACTTCATAAGGCTATCTATGGCCTTAAGCAAAGCCCCAGAGCATGGTTACAGAAGCTTTCAGACCTCTTTGAAAAACAAGGATACAAACGCTCTAATGCCGATCATTCCTTGTTTGTACAGAAGACTTCAAGAGGTATTATTGCAATTATGGTTTATGTAGATGACATCTTGATTACAGGAGATGATGAACAAGGAATAAAGCAGGCGAAAGAAAAGTTGGGTAGCGAATTTGTCACTAAGGATCTTGGAGTCCTTAGACATTTTCTGGGGCTGGAATTCGCCAAAAATCCGTATGGGCTAGTAATGTCGCAGAGAAAATATGTTACGGACATGTTGAGTGAAATAGGTATGCTTGGGTGCCGGCATGCTACAACACCAATGGACCCTAGCATGAAGCTATATGATGATGATACAAAGGAGGTGGACAGAAGAAGATACAGAGAACTGGCAGGCAAACTGTTGTATGTCACGATCACTAGGCCCGATATATCCTTTGCAGTGAGTCGTGTGAGCCAGTTCATGGAGCAACCACGTCAGGTCCATATGGATGCTATACATATGATACTCAGGTACCTCAAATCATCTCCTGGTGCAGGTTCGTTATTCAAGAAAGGCAAGGGGATTTCTCAGCATGTGCAGATGCAGACTATGCAGGTTGTCCCAAGGACAGGAAGTCCACCTCTGGGTTTGCAGTCTACGTTGGAGATTCTCTAATCTCATGGAGGAGCAAGAAACAGACGGTGGTAGCAAGGTCTAGTGCTGAATCTGAATATAGGGCTATGGCCCAGGCTAGCACAGAAATGATGTGGGTAAAGGCTGTACTTACAGATCTATGTATAGATGTACCACTTCCTATGAACTTAGAATGTGACAATCAGGCAGCCCTGTTCATTGCAAACAATCCAGCATTCCATGAGCGAACCAAGCACATTGAGGTCGACTGTCACTTCAAACGTGACATGATTCAGAAGGAGCTCATTGCTACATCTCATGTTACTTCAGAAAATCAAACTGCAGATATATTCACCAAGGCATTACTACGAGGCCCATTTCAGAAGTGTGCGTCCACGCTGAGCATGATTGATATATATGCTCCATCTTGAGGGGGAGTGTTAACATATATATTAGTTTCCTTTGTAACTCTCTGTTATTTTTATTTTCAGCCGTATTCTTTATGTAATTTACCCATAGGCTTCTCTCCTATATAAGAGAGCCTAGGGCTGATGGAATATAAATCTCTTTCATTTTTTCCAACAAGAAGGGATTTGGGGTCTTACATGGGAGATGTTGGGCAAAAATTGATAAGAATAAATGGGGGGGGGGTTTGGTGTTTATATAACCAAGGAGAGGGGCCTTGGTTTTGCCAAGAGAAGAGAGGAAAGCTATGTGTTGGCTAATATTGGACTGATCTGGAATTTGTAAAATAAAAATTTTATTTTTATTTTTTCCTCTTCTTTGGATACCAAAGTCACATGCATTTCCACCTCATATTACCGATTCTGATGTACAATATATCATTTTGATCGTCTATATATTTTACGATTTCAAATTATGTTACGACTTTTCTGATGGCACACTTCACGAGGCGATCGTTTTTGCCAAACAACTTTTGATTTAAGAGTTATTGATTGATAGTTTTATCGTATCATATTGATCATAATCAGGTCGGGTTTGGATTACTCGGATCCGGATATCACAGCTTTCGTCATCGTCTTGCAAATTGATTCCAAGTGCTTGATCACTGCCTATGATCACTACAAAGGATAGCCTCGTCACCATCTTCTTCATATACCACCTTCTTAACATGGTTGCATTATGGCTCGGGAACAAGTATGTTTCATTTATCTATTTCAATAAAAAATACCATCCATTTTAGGATGATCTTAACGGAATTCAAACCTAGATTAGAGATATGATTCCTTCATTATTTTGACCTCATCGGTTGTAACTATAATATTCAATTTAACCTTAGTGAAGCAATATCCATAAATGAGGAAAATTAAGAACGGAATGTTATTAGTTTCCACATTATCTGAATCCAGTTGTTATATACATTGACGAGGAAAATGGCTAGCAAAGGTTTATCAAATGTTCTATGCTTTAACGGGTTGTACAACAAAGAAGAAGTTAGTGAGCAAATATCAGATTGCCATGTGCATTGCCGCTTACAGTCATATCACCTCCAACAATGTGCTTGCAGCCACCACGTGGAAAACACATACCTCAAAACTTCGAATATATTAATAAAATTGAAATGAGTCTAAACTTCAAAGACCAGAGTGTAACAAGATCTCCCACTCTAATACTATGTTAAATATAAAATACAAGTGCATAAACAAGAACAAGAAAAATAAAACATGGACTTACGTGGAACCTTACTCCATAGGAGCAAAATGAAACCACATGAGAAAAGTTAAGAATGGAAGGTATTGGATTAGCTTCTTAGATGAACACATGAGAAATGGGACTCTCCATATAATCCCACGGACACGAACAAATCTCAACTCTAACCAATATGGAACTAAACATGTGGCCAACACCTATGCTCAATTTTCAATTCTCTCAAAACCTTCCATGGAAATCACCAATACACAATCATCACAAACTAACATCATCGCAATCTCAATGGCGGAAACAGGTCCAAACCCATAAGACTCTGCCTATCCTCTGATTCCAAAGCACTACTCTGTCATCTATGTTCACTGGTAGGTTTCCAGAGCTGCAGGATGCAATGCCCCTTTGTTATAGTAACTAGTATATATTGCTTGATTAAGTGTTAACTCAAGTATTTACAAAGAAATAAATGAAATAATAAATTTTGCAATGTTAATATATAAGGTTGCAGCAATCATCAAAAATAACATTATCAAAATTTCATTGACCTGATCAGATCCAGCCCCGTCAAACCCTGCCTATCCTCTAACACGGTACTATTTAACATAACTTCACCTTGGGTGTAGACTGGCTTGTCATAGGTTCTTGTATATGCAATTCCCTTTCCTCATAGTACTTATCAATTTATCATACCCTATCCGTTGATTGACTAAGCAATAACAAGTTTTTATAAAAAAAAACGAATAATAAAATGTGTAGCGTTGATGTTAACAAAAGGGTATCAAGTTACAACTGCCAATACATAGCCAGCAAATAATCGACATCAAATAAATGATTGAACAGCCAAGGAGTCGACATGTTATAATCTATACATCAGCTATCCAATATACTAGATATATTCTTTCTATGAATCCATCTTTGTAGGAGTTTGTGAGTTATACCCCTTTATGAGCTATGATGTCTTTTCTTTTTCTTAATGTAACCATAACCCTAACCACTCAATATAAAGACAACAAGGGACTAGTCTTTCTATAAGAAATATGGTTGAACTTCAATTACTATCAAACCATTTCCTTACCCGCCCCCCCCACCACCAGAACATCCTCGACCCAAGCCCCCCTCCACCACCCCGAGTCCCTACAGCCACCCAAGTCCCCATCTCCAGGCCTCCATGTGGTCCCTTGTCGCCAATGCAAGCCCATTTTTTTCATCCCAACCCTTTGTGCCATGCCTTCCCCGTAATGGTTGTTGCCAAAAGGGCCTTGTTGTCGCATCAAAGCGTCGTTAATCGAATCGCTTCGTGATATAATCAGATTTTATTCGATATGATTTATTACATTGACTAGGATTTGATTATGCATGAAAGATGTATGATTCAACCAGTGTGACACCAAAATGGACTAATGGAGGAACTGCAAGGTTCCCCTCATCTGGCTCAATTCCGAAGTTAGACGAGACTAACGCCACTGGGGTTCTTGATGATTGAATGGGGAAGCGACAAGGAGCACACTCTTCTAAAGAAAAGCATGCCAAGAAGACTTCTCATACGGGCAAAGACAATGGTATACTTTATGCTTAGCTCATGGTTACTACCAAGGTTGCAGATAAATTTGTTTATTATAATCATGCATGCGATAAACATAATTCTATGAAGGAAACCTATAGTCATAAAAAGAACTCTTAACATTATTTTTCAAACCAACAATGATATGAAGAATCTGAAGTAGGTTAGGTGTCATTTGGCCCCATATTTCTCAACATTGAAATCTATGTTCGAGAAATATAATTATAGAAGTTATTTGACTTACTTGATTACGACTTCTCTTTATTATTTGAGTCATATTCCTATTTGTAACCCTATAGGGATCTCCTTTGTATTTATCACCTCTTGGATTTCACTCTATATAAGAAACCGCTCCCGTTGAATAAAGCAATTCAGTTCATTCTCAACTTTTCTTCACATGGTATCAGAGCGACAGTCCTAGACCGGAGTTCATGCGAAAAACCCTCTGCCACCATAAACTCATCACCTTCATCGTTGTCTGAAGCCCTTCTCCGGACACCCCCGTCGCACAGGTCCCGAGGATCCCTGCGATGATGCTCGTGCAAGGGCACCATACTACAAGGCAACTCCGCAAGTGGTGTTGTGCACCTTCACACACTAACGTCGCCGCACCTTTGCATAATAGCCCAGTAGCGCACCCCTCGTGACGCCACACCAAATCTTGTTGTACATGAGCCCTTGGTGACCCGTTACTACAATAGAGTTATTGTGCTCACATGTCCATCTGAAATGAATGTTTGTGAATGCACTTCAATTAAAGGTCCATTTGTACAATTAGGGTTATGTACTGTGTCTATATTGAATACCTTGCAGTTCGAAGGACACAACTAAAATTAATATATGGCATTCAATAATGATCTCCGATCAGAGAAACATATTGCAATCTTACTCTAAAGATTGATTACCGATCGACTTTTTTCATGCATAGAAATAGAGATCCGGAGGTGTCAGAATAACCATGTCAAAGAGTTGACTTAATGAGGTTGAGATAAACTAAGACATGAATAATAACTGTTACGATCAGGCACATATCCTTTAACCAAAGATATGTATACATTTATATGTCAAAATGTGCACAATAGATAGATCATTAGGTTGAAGACCTACTAAAGTTCATGTATTGGAGTGTTAGTGTACATACGAGGATACCTGAGAAGTGTGATTTCTCAAAGGAATCATACAGGTTCATACTTGATGAATCGAGAAACGGAGCTCACTCATGAGATAATTTGGTGTCATATAGAACTCCATGCATGGTAGTCTTGTTTATGAAATAATACATGAGTTCGAGATACTAACGTAGAGATATATGTTATTCTATTTTGTACCGTTTCGTATTTTCTCTTTTCTTTTGGACTCTTGATGTATTTTACCCATAGGCTACTCTCCTATATAAGAGAGCCTAGGGCGTATGGAATAAAAAAACTCTCTTATTTTTCCCAATATGGTATCAGAGCGACGGTCCTAGACCGGAGTTCTCAAACCAAACCCTAACTCTAGCTTCCACCTCCAAGCCCTCCGCGTCGCCGCCTCGGTCTCCGTGCGTCATCGCCTCGGCCTCCCGCACGGCCTTACGTGCCGCTCGTGCGGATCTGCGCGTCGCCCACGCCCTTCACGTGCGCCTCCAAGCGCGTCGCCGTGCAGATTGCCTAGGCACTACGCCTCCTCCTGTGCATGTGCGGCCCCGATAAGCGTGCACGTGCAGCCCTAGCTTCGTGCGTGCGCACAAGCGCATACATCGGAGGTTGTGCGCTTCTCGGCCCTCCTAGGACTTGCGAGCAGTCTCATATCCTAGGGTTCGCCTAACCCTAGGGTACCTTTGTGATAGAGGAGACTCTCGCTCGAGTTTTCAAGTCTATGGGTTTGGTTGCTTGAGTCTACACATGCAACTAAACCCGTGAATGTCCGTGTAGACGATCATATCTTCAGTCTACCACCCTAGTCTTCTATCATCATCATGTCAGAAAGCAAGGCAGATATTCCATCTACAGGCGCCTTCAGAGGTCCAACATCCATTGTAAAGATGGATGGGTCAAATTACGAACTGTGGGCAATGCAGTTCATGAGTATGATGAAGTCAACCGGTAAGAAGCACATTTTACTGAGGAAGAGCCTACTGAGAAGACTGGGTTCAACGACTCATGGGAGGCAGATGATGCTATGCCAAGGTTTGGCTATCAGGAACTCTGGCAATTGAGATTGCCAACGATATTCTCCATCAGCCCACTGCAAAAGCAATGTGGGAACTTCTGGCTGCTACATATTCATAGGCAAAGAATGAGATGAAGATTCTGCAACTACAGCATGACATCTTCACAATCAAACAGAATGGTCGGCCCTTACACTCATTATACACGTCTCTACGTGGAATGTTCGAGAAGCTCTACAGCTTCATGCCTCTCACAGCCATCCCTGAGCAACAGAAGACGTACCGGAATGCCAATGGTTGGTGTATTCCTGGCAGCTCTTGACCGAGAATACGAGGCAGCACGATCTCAGATCTTGGCAGATTCCACTATTCCTTCGATGGATGAAGCATTTCATAGACTGAGTCGTATTATTGTTCCTTCATCCACTGCAAATCAGACCGCCTCAGCCATGGCAGTGAATCGAGGTCGTGGAGGTCATCAACAGTTCCGTGGTCGTGGACCTCGGGGCAGAGGGGGTCGTGTTCGGCCAACATGCACCTTTTGTCACAGTTCTGGGCATACTGAAGAAACGTGCTATTCCAAACATGGATTTCCTGCTTCTGCACGAGTAGCTGAACAAATTGAGCCCCCGTCTGCTTCATCTCTGGATCAACGCTTTGATGATCTTGTGGCCCGTCTGAGGGGTATTATTCCTCCATCCGGTCCCGTTGCATCTGTACTTGCTCCTGATAGTCACTCAGATGTTGTTGCTTCTGCATCCACCAGTACCTTAGGTAGCACTTATGCATTTACTAGCAGTAGTGGATCAGATACTTTAGATTGGATTATGGACTCTGGTGTCACACATCATCTTTGTGGTGATCAAAGTCTTCTTACAGCATATCGATAGGTTCCTCCAAGCCGTACTGTGGTTATTGCCAATGGGACGCATTCTCCGATCACTGGTCAGGGGGAGATTAGCCTGACACCCTCTATGCACCTCAAGAATGTGTTGCACGCACCTGATTTTTCTATGAATTTATTGTCCATTAGCCAACTTACAAAGGACTTACATTATCGAGCAATTTTCGATCCATCTTCTCTCATCTTTCAGGACATCCTTACGGGCAACGTGATCGGGCGTGGCTATGAGCAAGGCAGCCTATATCGTCTCAGTCGGACCCCTTATACTGGAGCCTCCTCTCTACCTGTTGTCTCCCCCCTCCTGTGGCACTTGCGCTTTGGACATCTACCGTTTCAGAAACTGTGTCGTGTGTTACCCCAGGTTTCACCTCACACGTCCATCTAATGTGAGGCTTGTCAGTTGGGAAAGCACCATCGGTCTACCTTTCCCAGTCGTCAGAGTCGGAGTAGTAGCTCCAAGTTTGAGTTATTTCATGTCGATATCTGGGGTCCTAGTCGTGTTCATGATCATCAGGGACACATGTTTTATATGGTTATTGTGGATGATTTCTCTTATGTGTCTTGGATCTTTTGTTAAAGAATAAATCTGAAGCGG
This sequence comes from Ottelia alismoides, assembly GCA_037367405.1. Lineage (NCBI taxonomy): Eukaryota > Viridiplantae > Streptophyta > Magnoliopsida > Alismatales > Hydrocharitaceae > Ottelia > Ottelia alismoides. Next base: position 1,166,306 of record JAZKJV010010627.1, on the reverse strand, counting down.
GGTATCATAAATTTCATCAATGAAGTTCATAATGCTTTTCCGCATCTGTAAAGATTGTGAGAAGTGATAATGCCTTGTAATTTTGTATTCATACTCTTTCTAATTATTTTTCAACTCAAGGGATTATTCGTCAAATATCATGTGCCTATACTCCCAACAAAATGGAGTTGTAGAAAGGAAACATCATCATTTACTTGATGTCACCAGGCCGCTTCTCATACAGAATCATGCCACTCATTCTTTCCGGGGCGATGCTGTCCTAACGGCATGTTATCTCATTAATCGTATGCCATCGTCTGTCTTAGGTAAGAAGATTCATTTCTCCCTTATTTTTCCAGAAAGAGAATTGTTATCCCTCACTCCTCGTGTGTTCGGCTCGGTGGCCTTTGTCCACCAGTTGTCTCCAAGTATTGACAAGCTCTCTCCTAGGGCTGTCAAGTGTGTTTTCACCGGGTACTCCAGAACACAAAAGGGGTACAAGTGTTAAGATCCATTACGCATGAGATATTTTGTTAGTGATAATGTTACCTTTTTCGAGTCCGTTATGTACTTCTCTTCTACAGGTGATCAGTTGGTATCCTCTGGCACATATGAAGCTATATACATGCCACCACCATCACCCCCTCCACCACTACCATCACCACCTCCACCACTACCATCCCCTACACCTCATGTTACAGTTCCTGTTTCCCCATTGCCATTCCACTATACCCGTCGGCCTGCTTCTGCTCATGGTCACCGCTCATCATCTAGCTCGGTTGAGGTATGTTCTGAGAATATAATCAATATTGATGGATCTGACGATTTACCTGAGCAGGATGTGTTACAAAGGCCAAATGAGGATGCAGGTGATTTGGATCTTCCTATTGCACTTCGGAAACAGAAGCGCAGCTGCGCGTCATATCATATAGCATCCACTGTTTCTTTTGATTGCTTATCTGGAGAATTCAGAAGCTTTGTCATTGCACGATCGGCGGTGGATATTCCACGAAATTACCAAGATGTGTTGAAGGATAGTAGATGGCGTTTAGCAATGGAAGAAGAAATGGCTGCTCTTCAGTCAAGAGGTACCTCGAGCCTAGTTACTGCACCTACAGATGTGCCTACAGTGAGTTGCAAGTGGGTCTTTACAGTTAAGCAGAATGCAGATGGCAGCATTGACAGATACAAGGCACGAATGGTTGCTCGTGGCTTTACACAGACATATGGGGTGGATTATCTTGATACGATCTCGCCGGTTGCTCGCCATTCCACCCTACGGATCCTCCTCTCTGTTGCGGTTACTCGTGATTGACCACTATTCCAATTAGATGTCAAGAATGCATTTTTATATGGTGACTTGCAGGAGGAAGTCTATATGCAACAGCCACCTGGTTTTGTTGTTGAATGGGAGTGTTCTAAGGTGTGTAGACTTCATAAGGCTATCTATGGCCTTAAGCAGAGCCCCAGAGCTTGGTTCCAGAAGCTCTCAGACATGTTTGAAAAACAGGGGTACAGACGTTCCAATGCAGATCATTCCATGTTCGTACAGAAGACATCCAGAGGTATTATTGCAATTATGGTGTATGTAGATGATATCTTGATTACAGGTGGTGATGGACAAGGAATTCAGAGGGCAAAAGAAATGCTGGGTCGTGAATTTGTCACCAAGGACCTTGAAGTTCTTAGATATTTTCTGTGACTGGAATTCGCCAGAAATCCTCATGGGCCAGAGGAAATACGTCACTGACCTATTGAGTGAAACAGGAATGCTTGGTTGCCGACCTGCCACTACACCCATGGATCCCAGTATGAAATTATATGAAGACGACACTGATGAGGTGGATAGGAGAAGATACAGAGAACTGGTGGGCAAGCTTCTCTATGTTACTATTACCAGACCCGATATCTCTTTTGCTATTAGTCGGGTGAGCCAGTTCATGGAGCAACCACGTCAGGTACGTATGGATGCTATACATATGATATTCAGGCATCTTAAGTCATCTCCAGGTGCAGGTCTGTTGTTCAAGAAAGACAAGGAGATTACTATTTCAGCACGTGCAGATGCAGATTACGCAGGATGCCCTAAGGATAGGAAGTCCACTACTGAATTTGTTGTATATGCTGGAGACTCTCTGGTCTCATGGAGAAGCAAGAAGCAAACGGTTGTAGCAAGATCCAGTGTTGAGTCAGAATATAGGGATATGGCCCGGGTCAGTACAGAAATGATGTGGGTGAAAGCTGTTCTTACATACCTATAAATAAAAGTTCCTCTTCCTATGGCTCTGGAATGTGACAATCAAGCTGCCCTACTTATTGCAAATAATCCAGCATTTCATGAACGAACCAAGCACATTGAGATTGATTGTCACTTCATACGAGATATGATTCAGAAGGGATTTATTTCTATATCCCATGTTAGCTTAGGGGACCAAACTACAGACATCTTTACCAAAGCGTTACTTCGAGGGTCGTTCCAGAAGTGTTCGTCCAAGCTGAGCATGATGGACATATATGCTCCACCTTGAGGGGGAGTGTAGAGATATATGTTATTGTATTTTGTATCGTTTTGTATTTTCTCTTTTCTTTTGTACTCTTGATGTATTTTACCCATAGGCTACTCTCCTATATAAGAGAGCCTAGGGCGTATGGAATAAAAAAACTCTCTTATTTTTCCCAACAATTAATGTATGCTTTTGGAAAATATATGATTACTACTGTCGCCCAATTATCGATTGAGAAATCTAATGATATGTCCAAGACGGAGATAATCAAACTAGGGTTTGAACTTCAGGTATATCCATGGAATCAAATTTCGGCGAAATTCGGTCGAATTTTGCTCGAATTTCGATTTTGATGGGTGACCGAAATTTGGCCGAAATGGCCTCTATATCGACTGAAATTCGGGGGCTCCAGTACTAAAACTGACTGAAATTTTGGTCGAATTTCGATCGAATTTTGGTCAAAATTTTGTTTCAGTCACTCAGCGGAGGGGTGACCGAAATCAAAATTTAAGGCCTTGGGAATATCAAAGCCTTCCAGTATGAAGGATGAACTATCGGGAATACTCGGGGTTAAATCTATCTTAATAGATCATCTACCATGACACCATTTCGAGGGAGTGATGAAACCTGTTGGATTTTAGTGACTCCACTACATGGCTTAGTGATATGAGAATTAATTGGATCAAATCTCGTTTCATTAGATATAATTCTAATTTCCAATTTCAATGTTCAAATATTTAAAATAGAAATAGAGATAAACTCACTTCTTGAGCCCATTTCTAAGCTCCAAAGGTTCGGATAATGATTAGAAATAGAGTTGGAAGCCGAGTTCATCACTTTGATCATTTATTGAGCTCATGGGGAGTGTGATGCATTTTGTTGAGCTCCCATTGAGGTCGAACCATTTCAACTCAAGCTCAACATTTGTGAGTGGCGTATTTCGCCTAAAGTGATGTAAACCTTGAAATTGGATAGTTATCCAAGTTTCAAGTCACTTTACATGGATAGTATGATCTCCCTAACATTATCTCCGAGTATCTGCAACAACTACTCACAAGTCCTAATCGGATTAGAACTTTTACTTAATGATATCAATATTATGATTAATAAATGTTATTACCATAAATATGTGAATATAGGGTTTATGAATATGATTCACATTGTTTAGTTAATATGAATATTGATTCATAATAACAATATATATGTGGATAAAATGGGGTTGCCCTCGGGGGGAGCTAACTTGGCTCCCCCCGCCACATTTTCCCATTTTTTATTTTTTTAAAAAATGAAATCGGTAGCTCCCCCACCACATTTTCCCATTTTTTATTTTTTTAATGAAACCGTGAAAATTCATCATTGTATCCATATATTATGCCATTCCAGTTTCGTGTGAAACAGAGACTCCTACGGCCTCCATTAAGATGGGGTCGATTTCAACAATTAAATTATTGTCCGGATGGATGCCATATGAGTCTTTGTTTCGCATGAAACTTGAATGACATAATATGTAGATATAGTGATGAATTTTCACGGTTTCATTTAAAAAATAAAAAATAGGAAAAACGGGATGGGGGAGCCAAGTTAACTCCCCCTAGGAGGCAGCAGGCAGCCTCATTTTACCCTATATATGTATATGTGAAGGGGAAAATGGGGCTGCCCATCCCTATTTTCCGGTGATTTTTTTTGTTTTTATTAAAATACCGCCATGTGTTTTCATCATTATATCACTAATATGTCATTCCAATTTCGTCAGAAACATAGACTCATATGCCCTCCATCTAGAACATGTAATTTTAACGATCTTAGGATTGGTGTAATCGACATGTTCAAGACGGAGGGCATAGGAGTCTCTATTTCTGACGAAATTAGAATGGTATATTAGAGGGATATAGTGATGAAACAAGGTGGTATTTAAAAAATAAAAAAATCACCGAAAAATGGGGCGAGGGCATCCCCATTTTTCCTATATATGAATATGATTCATATATATTATTCCAAGGCATATATGTGAATATGATTCATATTGAAAATTAAACCATCTTATTACATTGGTATTACATTTTATTTTGGATTTATGAATAAGATTGATATTTATGATGAAGTACTCATAAAATACCCTGTAGAGATATAATTTATGTTATTTGTATTGTTTCATATTTTCTATATTCTTATGGACTCTTGATGTAATTTACCCATAGGCTATTCACCTATATAAGAGAGCATAGGGTTTATGGAATAAACAACTCTTTTGATTTTCCCAACATGGTATCAGAGCGGCAGTCCTAGACCGGAGCTCCTGTACCCTAACCCTAACCCCACCGCACGCTACCTCCTCTGTGCGCCGCCCCTTCCTTCTCCGCGCATCGTTTCCGCCGTGCGTCGTCAACCCCGTGCGCGCATCTCCCTCTCTGTGCACAGCCTACGCGAGCAACCACCCCCTTCTCTGCACGCCAACACCGTGCGCCGCCCCTAACCTCCGCGCGCACCGCACCTTCGCGGTCTCCTCTGCGCGTGCATCTGGTCCGAGAGCCGCTCTACCTCGGACCGCCCCGTATCGCCTAGGCCATCACCGCCTACGCCCTCTCTTGCCGGGACCGTTACATAGGTTCTCGTCGAACCTTCTTCCTTATGGGTTTGGTCGCTTGAGTCTACACACGCAACCGAACCCGTGAATGTCAGTGTAGACAACCATATCTTCAGTCTACAACCCTAGTCTTCTATTATCATCATGTCAGAAAGCAAGGCAGATATTCCATCTACAGGCGCCTTCAGAGGTCCCGTGCCTATTGTGATTCTGTGAAGATGGACGGGTCAAATTATGAACTGTGGGCAATGCAGTTCATGAGTATGATGAAGTCGATCGGTAAGAAGCACATTCTTACTGAGGAAGAGCATGCTGAGAAGACTGGGGTCAACGCCTCATGGGAGGCGGATGACGCATACGCCAAGTTTTGGCTATCAGGAACGTTAGCAATTGAGATTGCAAATGATATTCTCCATCAGCCCACTGCAAAAGCAATGTGGGATATTCTGGCTGCTACCTATTCTCAGGCAAAGAATGAGACGAAGATTCTGCAACTCCAGCATGACATCTTTACAATCAAGCAGAATGGACGGCCTCTACACTCATTATACACATCTTTACGTGGAATGTGTGAGAAGCTCGACAGCTTCATGCCTCTCACAGCCACTCCTGAGCAGCAGAAGACCTACAGGAATGCCACTATGGTTGGTGTATTCCTGGCAGGCCTTGATACAGAGTACGAGACAGTATATTCCCAGATCTTGGCAGATTCGACTATTCCTCTGATGGAGGAAGCCTTTCACAGACTGAGTCGTATTACTGTTCCTTCATCTACTGCCAATCAAACCGCCTCAGCTATGGCAGCATCTCGAGGTCGTGGGGTCATCATCAGTTTCATGGTTGTGGACCTCGAGGCAGAGGGAGTCGTGTTCGGCAACCATGCACTTTCTGCCATCGTTCTGGACATACAGAGGACACATGCTATTCCAAACATGGATTTCCTGCTTCTGCACGAGTGGCTGAACAGATTGAACCTCCATCTGCTTTTTCTTTGGATCAGCGATTTGATGATCTTGTAGCTCGTCTGAGGGGTATTATCCCTCCATCTGGTCCTGTTACATCAGCGCCAGCCTCTGAGAGTCATTCTCATGGAAGGCCGTACCGATATCGATATCGTTTCAGTCCGCCCGAAAATAGATATACCGGGATATATCGACGATATATCGACGATATCGCTGGAAATGTCGAAAATGGCGCAAAAAAGCCAAATTTTTTTTGCATTTTTCAGAAATTAAGGTCATCCAAGATATTAAAACAACAAATAACATACAAATACACACTTATATCACACATATCGGTCCATTTATAGACCATATATCGCACATATCGGTATCGCACATATCGGTATCGCACATATCGGTCATATCGAACATATCGATATTAATATGGATTCTTCACTTATAAATATTAGAAATGGATTTCATTCAAGTTCTTATAACATGAAATACTACAAATATACACCTAGAAAATACACATAGATCATTTATGAGGACTATGATCCTTATAGTGCACATATCGGTCATATCGAACATATCGCTGATATTGTTAGTTGTTGACATATTATATATATTGAAAATGGAGTTCATCCAAGTACTTTGATCACTAAATAATTTACAAATGTACTCTTACTCTCTTAGATAACACATCGATCATCTATGAACCTTATATTGTATATATTGATACGGTTGTACTGTTAGTTGTTGACCTATATATATGGAAAATGGAGTTTATCCAAGTTCTTAGATCACTAAATAACTTACAAATATACTCTTAGATCACACATATCGATCATCTATAAAGCTTATATTGCATATATCGATCATTTCGAACATATCGATATTAATGTTGATTCGTGACTTATAGATTTTTTTGAAGAATTGACTTATAGATATTGGAAATGGATTTCATTCAAGTTTACAACATGAAATAACTTGTAAATATACACCAAGTTGAAGAACCATTGTATGCACCCTCCTGTCGCACCATACCCTACCCCCGAGCAAGGGGGGGCTAGGGGGGCCCAGGTTGCCCCCCCCCTTGCGGGGGCAGCGCCCCCGACCCGGAACAAAATAGATATAAATCATAGATTGTTTTAATACTTGGTGTAGCTAGATAGGTAGTGGAATCAAGCTTGCATGAATAATAACATTCATATATAGGGATATCGACGAAATATCGGTGATATCGGTCGATATCGTGCATTTTTTGTACTGAATCCATTCATTTTTTATCGATATTGGCCGATACGGCGATATATCGCCGATATATCGCCGATATCCTTGTAAAAAGATATACACCCTGATTTCGATACCCCCAACCTCTCGATACCGATATATCGGCGATATATCGCCGATATATCGCCGATACGACCTTCCATGGTCATTCTGATGTTGCTGCTTCTGCATCCACCAGTACCTCAGGTAGTACTCATGCATTCACAAGCAGTAGTGGATCTGATACTTTAGGGTGGATTATGGACTTTGGTGTCACACATCATCTGTGTGGTGATCGAGGTCTACTTACAGCCTACCGACAGGTTCCTCCAAGACGCACTGTAGTTATTGCTAATGGGACGCACTCCCCGATTACTTGTCAGGGGGAGCTTAGCCTGACACCATCTATGCACCTCAAGAATGTGCTGCACGCACCTGATTTTTCTATGAATTTGTTATCCATTAGCCAACTTACAAAGGATTTACATTGTCGAGCAATTTTTTATCCATCTTCTCTCATTTTTCAGGACATCCTTACGGGCAACGTGATTGGGCGTGGATATGAGCAGGGTGGACTATATCACCTCAGTCGGACTCCATATGTCGGAATCTCCTCTCTTCTTGTTGGACCAGTCTCTCCATTCATGTGGCGCATGCGCTTCGGCCATCTACCGCTTTAGAAATTGTGTTGTGTTTTACCCCAGGTTTCGCCTCACACGTCCACTCAATGTGAGGCTTGTCAGCTGGGAAAGCAACATTGGTCAACCTTTCCCAGTTGTCAGAGTCGGAGAAGTAGCTCCAAGTTTGAGTTGTTAAATGTTGACATTTAGGGTCCCAGTCGTGTTCCTGATCATCAGAGACACAGGTTTTATATTGTCATTGTGGATGATTTTTCTCGTCTATCTTGGGTCTTTTTATTAAAGAATAAATCTGAAGCTGGAATATTATCATAAATTTCATAAATGAAGTTCGTAATGTCTTTTCTGCATCTGTAAAAATTGTGAGAAGTGATCATGCCTTGGAATTTTGTACTCATACTCTCTCGAATTATTTTTCAACACAAGGAATTATCCACCAAACATCATATGCCTATACTTCCCAACAAAATGGAGTTGCAGAAAGGAAACATCGTCATTTGCTTGATGTCACCAGGACGCTTCTCATACAGAGTCGTGCTCCTCATTCTTTCTGGGGCGATACTGTCATAACAGCATGTTATCTCACTAATCGCATGATGTCATCTGTCTTAGGTGAGAAGATTCCTTTCTCCTTGGTTTTTCCTGAAAAAGAATTGTTCTCACTTACCCCACGTGTGTTTGGCTTGGTTGCCTTTGTCCACCAGTTGTCTCCAGGTATCGACAAGCTCTCTCCTAGGGATGTCAAGTGTGTTTTCGTCGGGTACTCCAGGACACAAAAGGCTACAGGTGTTATGATCTGTTGCGCAGGAAATACCTTGTTAGTGCCGATGTCACCTTTTTTGAGTCTGTTATGTACTTCTCTCCTACAGGTGATCGACTGGTATCCTCAGACAATGATGAAGCCATATACATGCTACCACCACCACCAACTCCACCTAAACCTGCACCTCCACCACTACCTACATCACATGCACCTCATGTTACAGTTCCTGTTCCCCCATTGCCACTCCACTATATCCGTCGGCCTGCTTCTGCTCATGGTCACCGCTCATCATCTAGCTCGCCTGAGGTATGTTTTGAGAATATAATTCCTAATGATGGATCTAATGATTTACCTAAGCAGGTTGTGTTAAAGAGGACAGATGAGGATGCAAGTGATATGGATCTATCTATTGCGCTTCGGAAACAAAAGCGTAGCTATGTGTCATATCCTATAGCATCCACGGTTTCTTTTGATCGTCTTTCTGGTGAATTCGGGAGTTTTGCTATTGCACTATCTGTCGTGGATATTCCACGGAATTACCAAGATGCATTGAAGGACAGTCGATGGTGTTTAGCTATGGAAGAAGAGATGGCTGCTCTTCAGTCAAGAGGTACCTGGAGCCTTGTCCCTGCACCTACCGGTGTGTCTACAGTGAGTTGTAAGTGGGTCTTCACAGTTAAGCAGAATGCAGATGGCAGCTTTGACAGATACAAGGCACGCCTGGTTGCCCTTGGGTTTACACAGACATATGGGGTGGATTATCTTGATACATTCTCATCGGTTGCTCGCCATTCCACCTTACGGATCCTTCTTTCTGTTGGGTTATTCGTGATTGGCCATTGTTTCAGTTAGATGTTAAGAATGCATTTTTATATGGTGATTTGCAGGAGGAATTCTACAAGCAACAGCCACCTGGTTTTGCTGTTGAGGGGGAGTATTCTAAGGTGTGTAGACTTCATAAGGCCATCTATGGCCTTAAGCAGGGCCCTAGAGCTTGGTTCCAGAAGCTCTCAGACTTGTTTGAAAAACAGGGGTATAAACGTTCCAATGCAGATCATTCCCTGTTTATACAGAAAACATCCAGAGGTATTATTGCAATTATGGTGTATGTAGATGATATCCTAATTACAGGTGATGATGTACAAGGAATTCAAAGGACGAAAAAAATGCTGGGTCGTGAATTTGTCACCAAGGATCTTGGAGTCCTTAGATATTTTATGGGACTGGAGTTCGCCAGAAATCCACATGGACTTGTGATGACCCAGAGGAAATATGTCACTGACTTGTTGAGTAAAACAGGAATGCTTGGATGCCGACCGGCCACTACACCTATGGATCCAAGTATGAAACTATATGATGATGACACTGATGAGGTGAATAGGAGAAGATACAGAGAACTGGTGGGCAAGCTTCTCTATGTTACTATTACCAGACCCGATATCTCCTTTGTTGTTAGTCGGGTGAGCCAGTTCATGGAGCAACCACGTCAAGTACATATGGATGCTATACATATGATACTCAGGTACCTTAAGTAATCTCCAGGTGGAGGTCTGTTGTTCAAGAAAGACAAGGAGATTGCTATCTCAGCGTGCGTAGATGCAGACTACGCAGGATGTCCCAAGGATAGGAAGTCCACCACTGGATTTGTTTTATATTTTTTCTAAACTCTCTTGTCTCATGGAGAAGCAAGAAGCAAACTATTGTAGCCAAATCTAGTGCTGAGTCTGAATATAGGGCTATGGCCCAGGTTAGTACAGAAATGATGTGTGTGAAAGCTGTTCTTACATATCTATATGTAGAAGTCTCACTTCCTATTGCTCTGGAATGTGACAATCAAGTTGCTATATTTATTGCCAATAATCCAGCATTTCATGAATGAAGCAAGCACAATGAGGATGATTGTCACTATATACGAGATATTATTCAGAAGGGTTTTATTTCTACATCTCATGTTAGCTTAGGGGACCAAACTGCAGATATCATTACCAAGGTGTTACTTAGAGGACCATTCCATAAGTGCTCGTCCAAGCTTAGCATGATCGATATCTATGCTCCATCTTGAGGGGGAGTGTAGAGATATAATTTATGTTATTTGTATTGTTTCATATTTTATATATTCTTATGGACTCTTGATGTAATTTACCCATAGGTTACTCCCCTATATAAGAGAGCCTAGGGTTTATGGAATAAACAACTTTTTTTATTTTCCCAACATACCCAATTATATTTTAATAATTGAATCATTATAATGGAATGATAATTGAGAGATTGCAATCAAAAATAGGACAATGTGAATTTCCAATGTAGGCTTTACATGGATGTCCACCATGGAGTCCTAACGTGATTAGAAGACTCCTATTTTGTTGTTCTCTTATATTATTTTGGATGATAATTGATAGAATAGATTAAACTCCTATTTCTTGAAGGTAAAAGATTAAATCTGTCTTTAGAAGATCATCCCAGGTACACATGGTGGACGTCCCCTTTCAGAATAAGACTTCTGGACAACGTCTCCCACATGTATAAAAGAGAGGGCATGACCTCTCTCTTGATAGCATGATTCATTCCGCCAATTCCATATTGCCTAGAGAACTTAGAGAAAGGGAAGAGAGAGTTAAGCTCTCTTGGACATCCCGTCTCTATTTCATACAGAAACCCTACATGTCCAGCATATTGCCTTCACCATATCCACATTGATTCATCCTTAGTGAGAGAAGAAAGCATTCTTCTTCGAGGTTCTCGTACGTGAAGTACTTGATTTTTTACGACAAAATCAGGAGACAGAGATCATCTTGATCTTCACTTGGCACGGACAACTTCAAGAAGAAGTTGATCAAAGCTCGTAGGAAGCTACACGATTCATCTTCGCACTCGTGAGTGAAGAGCCGTCGAATGGGACTCAATTCGGTAGGTCACTTCTTTTAGAGACTCATGCTTCAAAAGGTAACCCTAATACTCATGTGGCATTGCGAAACGATTTGGAAAATGTTTCATATATCATGTAGTTTCGCAAACAAACTTTTTGTTATGCCTGTAGTGGAGTTCATACGATGAACTCTACCTCTATGCAAATGGTTCGCTATTTTTTCGTGATGCGAAGTTATGAACTTATCTTCAATTTCTAGCTCTAGCAGCTTTGCATCCTCATGCGAGCCTAGTAGCACACCCCATGCAGTGCCTTCATGCATCTAGCGGCATGCGCACCGCCTTTGTGCATCTAACCCTCACACCACCTTCACCTAACCAACAGTGTTGAGTCTCACATTGTGGCGAACCTCCAGTACAAGGACACTACACAGGACATGTGAGACAAAATGGCACAAACCTACGCTCAGCAAACTTCCAAGTCTCGTCTTGTCGATATTTACGTGTAGATTCAATCCACTTCTTAAGGAGAGTCAACTCTTGTAGAATACTAGCACCTCATCGGCCTATATGAGGAACTTGGCATCTTTCAGCCAGCATGTTCTCCCAAACATGTGAGAGAAATATATGAGTGGCAAGTCTACAGATTTCTTGTCGGCCTTTATTATAGCTATCATATTGTGAAGGACTAGTTCCTCGTATCTGACATTTTGTTATCCATCAAGGTCATCTTTGGTTGATTATAACAGCTTAAGGGTGTGTTTGGATAGTGGGTTTAGGTGGGTTAAATTGGTTGCAGGTAACCCATTTTTGGGTTTTGGTGTTTGGATAGAGGGTTAAACTGGGGGTGGGTTAGAAGTGGGTTTGGGGTGATATGATTGTATTGGAGTTTGAAAAAGTGAGTAGTTATTGTGATGTGATTGTATTGGAGTTTGAAAAAGTGAGTAGAAGTGGAGTAGTTTATATTTTTTATATGATATGATGGTATAATATATTATTTTTTGATAGGATTGATGATGTAAAATTTATTTTTTAAAAAAAAAAAGGAATAAAGTGGGGCCCACGTGGAGGGAGAAAATATGGGGTAAGGGAGTTAAACCACCCCGAGGGTGGTTTAACCTGGTTGCCGAACGGCACCTAAGACTTCTATTGATCATACTCCTTCCCCGTGGACTATGGAGGACTTCGTATTTCTTGCTGTCACTGGAAGAGGTGGCCCATACAGCTCCCAAGGAGGCCGAAGCTGTAACTCTGGTCATGGTCGTGGCCATAGTGCATTCACTATTAGTGAATCAATCAGCCATCTGAGAAATGTTGGGCAAAGTTTGGCTTCCCACAACATGCCAATGTTGTTGCATCTAATTATGTTACGATTGTGAAATAGACACCATCTGATCATGACTCCAATAGACAGATGGTCCAACTATCCACCACAGATTACTCCTTTATGCAATTGCTGCAAAACTCTTCTACCAGTGAGAACTTCCCTATTGCAAACATGGCTACCACCTCATGTATTATAGCCAACTCTGCCTCTACCACAGCGTCCACACAGATTATTAACTTAGGTGTGTCGATTCACTTGATTGGAGAAGGTAGCCTGCTACAATAGGTTGATGTTGTATATGCATCTGATTATGACATGATTATGGCATAGACACCATCTTATGAGGACTCTCGTAGAAATATGGTCCAACTCTTTGCCATAGACTACTACCTCTTGATGCAACTGTTGCAGAACTCCTCTACCAATGAGAATCTCCCCATTGTGAATCTGGCTACCACCTCATGTATTGTAGCTAATTTTGCCTCTACCATAGCACCCACATAGATCATTAACTTGGGTGTGTCTACTCACTTGACTGGAGAATGTAGCCTACTGACCTCCTCTCAACCCTCTTCCACTGTGAAGTCGGTTCGTCTAGCCACTAGTGCACATTCTCCTATTACCAATGTTGGAATTATGGTGTTTTCCTCCAAACTCAAGCTCTGGAATTTTCTATGTCCATAATTCTCCTTTGAGCCTTCTATCGGCTCATAGATTATGTGTTGAATTGAACTGTAAAGAGAATTATGACGAGTTCTATTGATACCTTCAAGGCATCCGAACGATGCATATTTTTTGTGGGGGACATGAGAACAACGACCAATATTATCTTGATATCCCTGCTGACTCCATATTTGCAGGTGTAATCTATGTGTCTGCTGACTCATTCCTATGGCATCTACACCCTGGGCATCCCTCTGCTCGAGCCCTTCCTCGTATGTTTACCGAACTATCATCACTGAAGCCATTTGATTGTGAAGCATAAGCAATGGTGAAGGAATCGAGGTGAAGATTGGTGACGATAACTTTCAGAAGAGAGATTCTTTTAGATATCTGGCATCTATTTTGCAACATTATGGGGAAATTGATGGAGATGTTACTAATAGAATAAATGCAGGCTGGCTAAAGTGGAGAGGAGCCTCTGATGTGCTCTATGATAAGAAGATGTGCTCTATGATAAGAAAATTCCTTTAAAAATTAAAGGAAAGTTTTACAAAACAGCTATGAGGCCTGCTATGCTCTATGGATCTGAATGTTGGCATGTGACCCATAGACATGTGCACAGAATGGTTGTAGCAGAAATGAAAATGCTAAGGTGGATGTGTGGACACGCACGTAAAGATCGGATTCGGAATGAGGCAATCGGAAAGAAAGTTGGTGTAGCTCTGATAGAGGATAAGATGCGAGAAAACCGCTTAAGATGGTTTGGTCATTTGCAAAGAAGATCAGCTGATGCACCGGTTAGGAGATGCGAGTGTTGGGATATTGAGTCGGCTAAGAGAGGGCGAGGACGGCCTAAGAAGTGTTGGAAAAAGACTATACGAAGGGATCTTAGTTTTTCGAATATAAGCCCGAGATTGTCCCAGAAGAGATCTGAATGGAGGCGAAGAATCCATGTAGCCGACCCTACTTAATTGTGGGAAAAGGCTTTGTTGTTGTTGTTGTTGTGATAGAGAGGTATAATTTTTATTAGAAAAATTGGAAGCATAAAAGTGTAAAAATCTTTTAAATATGATGTAGCATTATTCATATTTATTTGTATGAAATATTAGTCTAAATCGGTTCGACCCGCTTAGACCACTGTTAGAAAATAGGAATGCGGAAGCAAAATGATAAACAGAGCATGAATAAAGAAAGATAAACATGGAACACCATGATTTTTCGAGGAAACCTACTCCCTAAGGAGCGGGATAAAACCATGGGAGAAGGCCTCAAAGGGTCATATGCTCCATTGCTTGTTCTCAATGGATACAGGAGGTCTGGGGCTCCTTATATAGCTTCCATAGAGCCTCTAAGTCCCACCATTGATAGATGTGGGACTAAACACATGGATGGGGTAAATGGATCCATGAGGTATCCATTTACCCATCTACAACTCAAGTGGCGCACAACCAAATACTCCAACACTCCCCCTAGGATGGAGCATGCAATGCTTAGCTTGGACAAACAGAAAGAAACTCAACTCACGCTACATGACACTACAGTCAATATCAACTCAATGCGCACAACGATCGGCTGCTATCGAGGGTGTTGCTTCTCATGCCGTGCAGGTGAGGAGGACGAATGGGATGGAGTATGAGTCAACTGAATCTCCTCGTCGGAGGGTATGTGCTCTGAACTGCGCATGTCAGAGTCACTGCAACTGGAAATGAGTCTCCTCGTCGGAGTACTCTGGCCCATCACACCATGTAGACAACGGCTCCATCTCTGAAAAAGGTCGAACTGAAAAGGCCGCTGAGTGCAATCCTCGTCTGAGTCCACAGTCGCTGGAGAATGGAGTCTAAAACGTCTCCTCGTCGAAGAACTGGGTTTCTCCCATCTGGCACAGAGAATGGTACTCTACTCTGGAGTACCTATGATACCACATGAAAACCCTTGCCCACATGGTATAGAGAATGGTCATCTACTCTGGAGTCCCTATGGCTCACATGAAAACTCTGGCCGACAAAACAAGAATGATGGGAACCACGACAAATGATGGCATACATGCACACATCGAACTACAGACTCGAAAAACATCTGAATGTCGAGTCTGAATATATGTACTGTAGAGCATGGAAAATCTGACTGGTCTAGAATATCTGCATCTGGAGAATCTGAATAGACATGTGACTCTACATATACTCCCCCTTTCTCCCATACTGGTCGGAATGAAGACATCGACCAAGTTGGGAGAAGTCAAGATAGATGGGGAGAAAAAAATCAAATAAGCCGATTATACATATTTTTTTCCAGCTTTCTTCTCACATTTTTTTTGAAATATTTTTTTAAATCATTTTTATTGGCTATTTCAAAAACATTTTTTTAATAGCCATCACCATTTTTCTTTTTCTTTTTTTAAATCATCAATTTTTTTAAGCTGCTCACCATTTTTTCGGCTTTCTATTTTTCGCGTACGTTTTCTTGTACGCAACTCTCCCTTTTTTGACAAAAACTCTCGACCCAAACTGGGCCCACAAAAGTAGCTCCTTTTTCTCGCAAAACTCGTTGCCTCTTTTTTGTATATACACGGCCCTCTTTGGCCCAAACATGCTGGAGCCCCTTCCCCATTTTTTTACAAAAATTTCGACCCAACAGCTCCTTTTTTTCTCACTGGACTTTTCTTTTCTTTTTTTTAACAGGGCCCAAAACAACTGCCCCTTGATCTTTTAAGGCTCCCCTCGATGGAACCTCACGCGATGGAAACCCATCACGTACGCGCCGCCAGGGAGCGGAAGCTCCGCCTGGGCGAGTTCTCGTGCAGCAGCGCGAGAGGAGATCGGGGAGAAGCGTCGTATGCGCGATGGAGAAGAAGATGGGGGCGCCGCCACCAACTGCAGGCCGTTTGGGGTTGTGCGGTGCCGCTAGGGGATGTGCGAGGGAGAAAGCACGCGCGAAGGAGGCTGATCGCCTCCTCCTGCTAGGAGATGCGCCGTGCGAGGAGCTCAACCACCGCATGAAGCGTCGCCGCTTGGAGGAGCGTCGTGATGGCGCGGCTAGAGGATAGGCGGCGGCTCCTTGAGCTAGAGGGAAACTCGCGCTTCGATTGTGCCGCCTGGACCAAGGGCTCGTGTCTGCAAAAGGCGAGGACTAAGGCCTCCGCCTGGAGGCTCCGTACGCGAGGAGAGGCGCTTGGGATGTGCGCGGGATGGAATTTGCACGTCGCCTAGCGCCGCCTTGGTGTAGATCTGCTGGGGGTATGCTGCTATGTAGGATGGAGATGGTGCCCTAGCGTATAGGGTTGCGCGAAGGGGCGGATGTCGCTTGTCATCTGGACGGTGACCCCTTCTCTTCTGGATGCGCCTCTCAGAGAGATGTGCGAGGCCTGTAGGGTCTTGCATCGTAGATGGATGCTGCCAGTTGATGATCTGGAGGAGATTGCGGCTAGAAATAAGGTTTTCACAAGAAACCCTAGAAACTTCTTGAATCGTTCACGATCTTCAGAAACACTAGGGTTTCAAAGAACCCTAGAAATTGAATCTTGAACAGTATAACGATATTCAAGAACAATAAACAATGTATCTGATAATCAATCTCGAAAAAGAAAAAACAACATGAAAATACCGAGAATCAAACCCGCTCTGATACCATGTTAGAAAATAGGAATGCGGAAGCGAGATGATAAACAGAGCAAGAATAGAGAAAGATAAACATGGAATACCATGATTTTACATGGAACCCTACTCCCTAAGGAGCGGGATGAAACCACGGAAGAAGGCCTTAAAGGGCTATATGCTTCATTGCTTTTTCTCAATGGATACAGGAGGTCTGGGGCTCCTTATATAGCCTCCACAGAGCCTCCAAGTCCCACCACTGGTAGATGTGGGACTAAACACATGGATAGGGTAAATAGATCCTAGAGGTATCCATTTACCCATCTACCAACTCAAGTGGCGCACAACCAAATACTCCAACAACCATACATATCAAACCAATAATGCAATGGTTCCATTACTCAGATTTTTATGAACTACTGATGTCACCACTGATTCGACCGACTGATCCCATTGGCCCGACCCAAAATACCGGTACCTATTGAGATATTAGTTATTGTTGGAGAGTTTTTATTTTATGTTATCGTTTCTCGATTTTTTATTTATTATGTCTATCTTATGTAATTTACCCATCAGGGTTTCTCTCTTCTATATAAGACGACCCTTGGGCTCAATGAAAAAACACAGAGTATTCGCTTCTCCACAAGGTATCCGAGCAGTGGTCCTAGACCAAAGCCTTGAGCCAAAACTCTAACCCTACCTTCAACCCCTCCTCCATCCGTGCGCTTCCATCCCCTCTCTCCACGTGACGCCACCTCGATCGGCCCGTAGCGCTGCTGCCAAGCAGCAAAGTCGCTGCCCAACAGCTCCAACGACGAAGGCACTATCCCGCGGCCAGCACCGCCACACAGTGGTCCAGCAGTCGTTCAACGGCCCCAACACCGCTAAACAGCAGTCCAGGTGCTGCCAGTGGGGCCCCACCGCTGCACACAGCAGCCTTGCGCCGCCTAGAGGTGCCTCTTGTGCTTCCAACAAGCCCAGCAGCCCCTCGTAAAGCCCTGGAAATATGGTTTTTGGTCTGTTTTCAAGATTTATGGTCTGATTTACCTTTTTTATCAAGATTAGACCACGTTTCATTGACATATGGTTGTAGTATGGGTCTAAAGTCACAACCACATTTTTTATGTCCGTTTAGACGCACCACAAGTTATCTAAGGTCCCAGTAATTGTTCATGATGTCAGATAGAGTTGATAAGCCATCTACGGGTGCTTTCAAGGGCCCTGCTCCTATTGTCAAGATGGATGGCACCAACTATGACCTATGAGCAATGCAGTTTATGAATCTGATGCAGTGTCAAGGCAATAAGCATATTCTGACGCATGAACAGCCAGGGGACAAGACTGAGACCAACACCTCATGGGAGGTTGATGATGCATCTGCCAAGGTGTGGCTATCTAGTACATTTTCTGTGGAAATAGCCAACGACATTCTTAGTCAACCCAAAGCAAAAACAATGTGGGGTATTCTTGCAGGGACATACTCTCAGGCCAAGAATGAGTCGAAGATACTACAGCTTCAGCACGATATCTTCACAACCAAATAGAGTGATCGTCCTCTTCACGTCTTGTATACTTCTCTGAGGGGTATGTTCGAGCGACTTCACAGCTACGTACTGGCAGTCACTCCATTGCAGCACAAGGCCTATAGAGATTCCGTCATGACTGATTTTTTCTGGATGCCCTCAACCTAAAATATGACTCAGCTCACTCGCAACTCCTCACTAATGCTACCATACCTCCTATGGAGGAAGCCTACCGCAGACTGAGTCGATTAAATATCTCATTTCCCACCCCATCCCAGACTTCATCGACCATAGTTGCATTACATGGTAGAGGTGGAACTACTCCTTTCAGGGGAAGAGGCATGCGCGGCAGAGGTGGTTCTCGCCCTCAACAGACATGTTCGTATAGGCAATGTCCAGGTCACTCAAAGGATACATGCTGCTTCAAGCACGGATTCCCACCATCAACTCGTGTCGCATAATAGAGTCGGGCTACTCCTAACCTTACTGATCATCACTGCGATGATTTTGTTACTCATTTGAGAGAAATCATGCCTCCAACCGCTGGATCTACCAGCATCGATCCATCAGACACTGTTGCCCCTGCCTCAACCAGCACCTAAGGTATCACACGTGCTTTTACCGGTCATTCTCGACCAAATCCTTCGGAGTGGATTATGGATTCTAGAGCATCGCATCATCTCTGTGGAGATAGATTGCAATTTGGTACATATCGTCCAGCACAAGCAGGTAGATCGGTAGTGATTACGGATGGGACTCAATCACCAATTACTAGACAGGGGGAGGTTCATTTGGCACCCGTCATACACCAGCAAGATGTTCTCCATGCACCTGCTTTTTCCATGAACTTACTATCTATTAGCCAGATAACAAAAGATTTAAATTGTTGTTCTATATTTGACCCAAGTTCCCTTGTGTTTCGAGATATACTCACGGGCAGGGTGATTGGATGTGGTCGTGGACATGAAGGGCTACACAGGTTGTCCAGTCTCCGTATGCTGATGCCACTTCTCTTTCTATCCATACACATGGCATCTTAGATTCGACCACCTCCCGCTGTAGAAGATATGTCGTCTTATTCGTGACGATTCTATCAAGTCCAACTTTCAGTGTGAGTCATGTAAACTTGGAAAGCATCACATATCCAACTTTCCACGTCGTCAAGGTCGTAGTAGTCATGGATTGTTTGATTTACTTCACTCAGATATGTGAGGTCCGAGTTGTGTACCAGATCATCAGGATACGGGTACTATCTTGTTTGTGTTGATGATTTCTCCAGATTGTCCTAGGTTTTTCTTTTGAAACATAAATCTAAGGCGAGTACAATTATTCAGAATTCTGTGGATGAAATAAAGAACATCTTCTCCGCCTCAACAAAACATATTCATTCGGATAATGCACATGAGTTATGTACTACACGCATGTCTCATTTTTTCAACTCACAGGGCATTATTCATCAGACTTCATGTTCCTATACATCTCAACATAACGGTATGGTTGAACACAATCACCGACATTTTCTTGATATCACCAAGACTCTTCTCATATAGAGTTGGGCTCCACGTTCTTTTAGGGAGATGTTGTGATGACAGCTTGTTACTTTACAAATCGGATGCCCTCTACTACTTTAGGTGAAAAGGCACCTTTTACCCTTGCCTTTCCTGAAAAGGATCTTTTTTCTCTTACCCCACGAGTGTTCGGATGTGTGGCATTTGTCCACATTCTACGACCCGGTCATGACAAGCTCGCTCCTCGAGCTGCCAAATGTACATTTGTCGGTTACTCCCGCACACAAAAGGGTTATCGGTGTTTTGATCATGTACATGGACAGCACTATGTCAGTGTTGATGTCACCTTCTTTGAGTCCATCGTGTACTACTCTCCCACAGGTGACAGAATGAGTCCCTCTGAGTATGAGGATGTTATTATCCTTCCACCATCACCTACTCATATACATCAGCTTGCACTCCATGTTCCTTAGCATCCAGCACGCCCAAGGTAAATTCTGAAAACTTGGCTTTGACTGATGGAACTAGTGGTGTGCATGACGTACAAGGATGAGCACACATGCTAACAAGATGAGCCAGAACCACCAGCTAGGAGTGATTTAGGGTGGTACATTGCAGTGCGAAAAGGCAAGCGTTCTTGTGCATGATACCCCATGGCAGGACAGATGTCTCTGTATAGCCTTTCACCATATTTCAGAAAATTTATTATGGGATTATCCGTTGTAGAAATCCCACGTACATATCAGGAGGCAATCAAGGTGAGTGAATGGCGTGTAGCTATGGAAGTAGAGATGGATGCTTTATAGTCTCGTGACACATGGAGTACAGTTACAGCTCCCACAGACTTGTCTATTGTAGGATGCAAGTAGCTGTTTACCGTGAAGCATCGAGCGGATGGCAGCATTGATCGTTAGAAGACACGATTTGTGACTTGTGGGGTCACCCAAACTTATAGGGTGGACTATCAGGACACTTTCTCTCTAGTGGTCGGGCATTCCACACTGCATGTTCTTCTCTTTGTCGCTGCCACCCGAGACTGGCCCTTGTACCAGTTTGATGTGACTAACACCTTTCTCTACGATGATCTTCAGGAGGAAGTCTACATGCAGCATCCACATGGGTTCGCTGCTGGGGGCAGTCTCAAAAGGTGTGCAGACTTCATAAGGTGATCTATAGCCTTAAGCAGAGTCCGAGAGCAAGGTTTCAGAAGCTCTCAGATGTGATAGAACAGAAGGGGTTCATGAGATCCACTGAAGATCGCTCCTTGTTTGTTCAGAGATCCCAGAAGGGCATTGTGGCTATACTGGTATATGTAGATGGCAACATCATTACAGGGAATAATGCATAGGGGATTCAAGTGGCTAAGGCTTTCCTGGGTCAACAATTTGTGACCAAGGATCTTGGCGGTCTACACTACTTCCTTGGACTGGAGTTGGCCAGGAACCATCGAGGTCTTGTAATGACCTGGAGTAGGTATGTTACAGATCTCCTATCAGAGATAGGTATGGCAGATTGCAAGCCAACCACTACTCCCATGGACCCGAGCAAGAAGTTCTGTGATGACGACACTGATGAGGTCGACAAGAGGATATATAGGGAGTTAGTTGGGAAGCTGCCATATGTGACCATCACCATGACAGACATATCCTTTGCAGTAAGCAAGTTGAGTCAGTTCATGGAGCAGCCAACAAGACAGACCCATGTGGATGCAGTACATATGATTTTGAGGTATCTAAAGACCTCACCTGGCACTGGCCTTTTGTTTAGCAGAGGTATATCCCTAGTTGTTACAGCCTGTGCAGATGCAGACTACGCAGGATGCCTCAAGGATTGGAAGTCGACTTCTAGGTTTGCAGTATTCGTAGGGAATTCATTAGTAACATGGAAGAGCAAGAAACAGACAGTTATCGCCCGATCGAGTGTTGAATCTGAGTACAGAGCTATGGCACAAGGCAGCTGATGAAACCCAATTTCATCATCTTAATTCCGCATTATTAACCCCCTTGCTTAAATTTGTGTCAATAAAATCCAGATAAAGTCCTATATTTATCAGTCTTGAATAAATTAAAAACCACAAAAAAATCACAAAACTAAAATTCGTGGTATTTCTAGCCTTAAAAATACCCTTAAAAATATTTGGTGTCTACAGATGATCTCTTCTCCACTTTTGGTCAACATGAAACTTGTAGATCTCATCGAGATCTACAACTTTCATGTTTTGAGTTTTCCCAAATTCGGCCATTATCACCCTCAAAAATAAACATTACTTTTGCAATAATCTGATTGGGCCACGTGGCCCGTTCTGGGTGAGCCACGTGGCCGCTTATCCTTGCTTCAGCCGCCCGCGCCTCTGGCCGTTGGATTTCTCTTTGAATCCAACGGCCCAGCTCTTTCCACGTCCGCCCTTAGTTCCAGCCGTCTGATCCTTCCCATCTCTGATCCGCACCACTCATTCGCGCCTCTCCCACAATTTGCTACATGGCGCATTGTGCGCCTTCCGATCTTGTCGTTATCTCTTCGATCTACACCGTCCACGTGGCAGCTCCACAGCCCTTAGATCGCTCCACCCCCGATCTCATCGTATCCGCTCGTGAGCGTCCAAATTCTAGCCGTTGGATCTCAAGATCCAACGGCCAGCATATCGTCTTCCACCTCCAGTACTCCCTCTTCCCCACGTTCACCACCTCGCACACCCAGCTCGCCCTTCCTATTTCCTCCACCATCTCCGACTAGTTCTCCTCTCGCCAACCGCCTCACGGTCAACTCCCAACATCCGTCGTCCTCGCCGGTGTCTCCACTAACCACGACCCCTTCTCATCTGCTCCACGATCTCCAGTCAAACCACGATCCCACTTCACAGCTTCGCCGACTCGCCCCTTCAAATACGCTGCCCCCTCCTTCGATTACGCCCGTCCACCTGTACGCGGGGCACGGCCCAGCCCTCCGCCATCTCCCTGTGACAGGGGGAGATGGCCGGATTGAGCAAAGACGACCGGAGCTTCCGGTGAGACCCTCCGCCGTCCATGGCGGAGTCGCGGTGGCTCAAGCCCTGCCCGAGCTTGCTGGGGTGGCCGCCCAGCACGTGCGAAGACCCGGGCATCCTCCTCGATGCCCAGCACAGGCTCCCGCTCCGCCCAACCTCAGATAAGTTCTCTCCGATCTTCCTTTGCATTTTTATTCAATTTCATTGATTTTAATAGCTCCCTACAGTCAACTGTCAACCCCCTCCTCCATTAATCCTCTTAACAGCTCCACCTCGCAACCACCGTTTACGCGCTGCTTCTCGATCATCCCCTTCTTCCTCCAGACCCTAGATCACCTCCGACCCACCTCCTCCGCCTCCCACGGCGGAGGAGCACCGAGCTCCCACCTCCTTCATCCGCAGTAGCTCTCGCCTCATCCCATCTCGCATAGAAACCTCGTACCCTACGCTTCGGCTATGCGTTACAAATCTGCAGGTGGATCTCCTTCAATGGCCGGAAGACCATCGGAGCTAACTTCATTCGCTCCGCCTCCGACAAGCCAGTCCCGATGGTCACCCCCACATGGTCAGGTGTCTTCCCTGGGTTCCCAGCTTCATCGACGTATTTTCATGGAACTCAGGGATGGCCCACCGTGACCAAGATCGAGTGGCGGAGCTGGAGCTCCTTCGCCGGAGCTCGGTCTCCGCCGCCCACCGCATATGAAGACGGAGGTACAGCGGCTGTTGGATGGTCCTCGTCCAGCGACCATCTGACGGCCCATATGACGCCACGCCAACCACGTTAGATACCGTAGGATCTTCGAAGATCTGACGGTGCACAATCAGCCACGTGTCATCTCTAGAGCAGTCCCGAACCTCAGCGACCGAGCTTCAGGCTTGGATGTCCCGAGCCTCATCCGAGCCCAAGCCTGGAGGCTCGTTTCTTCGAAGCTGCTCCGAGCCTCATCAGCGCTTCGGGTACCTCCGAACCTAGCCAAAGCAAAAGCCGAGCCTCCGCCGAGCCCAGATGTCCACCGAGCCTGGAATAGCATGCGCTTGTCACGTGCAGTTCTGGGAAAATTGCAGGGAGCCCCCGCCTTCTTCTCCAATTTGCAAACAGGTCCCGGTCGCGTGCAGCATCACGCGCGCCTTGCGTATTTTGCAACCATACCCCTGCGGGTTTTAATAATTGCAAAAATGCCCCTGTGCGTGTGTCTTTTACAAGGCCTCGCACTTTTTCGTATTTACATTTTAGTCTCTCCAGGGACATGTTTGTAGTTATCTTTTCATGTTTTATTGCATTTATGCCCTTATCTTCATTGTTGCATAACTTGAGCATCATGTTTCCGTTTCAGTTGATTTCAGTCTCATTTGAAAGCTTGTTTAATGTACTTTTTAATGTCATATTTAATCTTTCATCTTAGAGACATGAATTTTAATGTAATATTATGTTAGCTAAGTGTCTCTTATTATTCACTTATGCCTTGTTCACCTTGTCGATCAATTTTGACACTTTAAGTGAATCTGAAATTGACTCATATTTAATTTGCTCATCATATTTGTTCTGTTCTAGGGCATATTTTCATTGCATCTCATGGCATTTACTTGCATGATAAAATAAAAATTAAAAAAATGCATGTTTCGATTTAATGCTTTGCATTGTTTTGTCCCCATGCTTACTTTGACCTATTTGTCTTCAATTCAACACTTAGTTAAATAGATGAAAATCCGGATAATTATAGAAAGGCTCGTATCCCTGAGTTCGACCTTGGTATCTTGCCAAGTAAAATAATACGACCATCTGATTTTTATTGTTATATTTAAATAAGGTGGTCTGTTGATGAGCCCATTTCGGCCCGACTGCGATGACAATTCCAAGTGTTAAAACAACACTATTAAAGGACCGAATTTCAGGGTTATCAACAGCACAAAAATGATGTGGGTTAGATCACTTCTGACTGGTCTAGCCATTGAGGTGCATCTTCCTATGCACCTCCAATGTGACAACCAGGTCATACTATTCATTGCCAACAATCCATCCTTCCAGGAGCGAACCAAGCATATCGAGGTAGACTACCACTACACCAGTGATATTATCCAGAAGGACCTTATTTCTACATCTCATGTCAGTTCCAGTGAGCAGACAGCAGATGTGCTCACCAAGGACCTTGCTAGAGGACCCTTTCAGAGATGTTCCAAGCTGAACCTTATTGACATCTGTGCTCCAGCTTGAGGGGAAGTGTTGGAGAGTTTTTATGTTATGTTATCGTTTCTCAATTTTTATTTATTGCGTCTATCTCATGTAATTTACCCATCAGGGATTCTCTTACCCATAGGATTTCTCTCTTCTATATAAGAGAACCCTTGGGCTCTATGAAAAAACACAAAGTATTCGTTTCTCCACAGTTATCTTTTGTTTCTTTTATTTATTCTCTATTCTTTTTATCTTCTTTATGTAATTTGCCCAACAAATTTCTCCTCTATATAAGAAAACCCTAGGGCCTCATCAAGATGCAATTGGTCATTTTCTCCCAACATGATATCAGAGCGATGGTCTAAGACAGGAGTTCTCGTACCCCACCAGTGCCCAAGACCCCACAAGTCGCCGCCTCCGTACCTCCGCGCACAGAACAGTAGCGTGGCTCCAACCAAGGCCTTAAATGTCAGATTTCGGTTTCATTTCGGTGATGGACCAAAATGAAATTTCGGTCGAATTTCAACCGAAATTTCAGTCATTTCGGTCAGTTTTTTAACATGGTCCCCCAAATTCTCGTACCCCACTCGTGCCATAGATCGGAGTTCTCGTATCCCACCGGTACCCAAGACCTCAGTAGCTGCCTATATGCCTCTGCGCACAGTACAGTAGCGTGGCTCCAACTAAGGCCTTAAATGTCGGATTTCGGATTTGTTTCGGTGATGGACCTAAACGAAATTTCAATCGAAATAGCGGTCATTTTGGTCAGTTTTTGAACATGGCCCCCCAAATTTCGGTCAACATGGCCCCCCAAATTTCGGTCGATATAGGCCATTTCGGCCAAATTTTGACCACCCACGAAACCGAAATTCGGTCGAATTTTGCCGAAATTTGATCCCATGGCTCCCACGCATTCGCACCGCCGTTGTGTGCCTTTGCGCCTGTTGTTGCACGCCGCATCGCATCCTAGCGCGATTCCGTGCACCAACACTAGTTTTTAGCACCACCGCGACCCTTCTCAGCGTAACCAACGGCCCCATGGTCATTTTCTCTCCTCTCCATTGACAAACTACACTCTAAAACGGTCTGATTTTGACAGGAGAATGTGATTTCTAACCTATAAATAAATTTTTCTGACCATAGCATGGATCGAGGATTGATGAAGATGGTTGTAGAGTCTATACATACAACTAATCCTCTATATGATTGTTTTAGCCTCGTGGAAGTAAGATGACGTGTACGCGCATGTTTGGCTCTCTAGAACTCACAACAAAGATCGTCAATGATATTGTGAACCAACCAACCGTCAAGGTGGTGTGTGGTATTCTGGCAGCCATGTACGCCCAATCGAAGAACGAGGCCAAGATTCTACAGCTCCAGTTTGATATATACACGGCCAAGCAGAATGGTTGTCCTTTGCATAACTTTTACTCTTCGCTTTGATGCATGTATGAGAAGCTTTACTGCTTCATGCATGTTACCACTTCCACGAAGCAGCAGATGGCATACAAGAACTCCACGATGGTTGGAGTTTTCTTGGCATCCCCCGATCCAGATGAGGCAGCGCACGCACAGCTTCTTACAGGTGCAACCATACCTCACATGGGGGAGGCCTACAATCGCCTCAGCAGGTTTCTTATCCCACCGGTGCCACCATATAGACCTCCTCAGCGATGAATGCATCTCGTGGCAGGGTAATGAACGTGGAAATCGCCTCTTTAATAATAAAAAATTGTAGTATAGGAGACGATCTTCGATTCGGAAAAAATCACAATCTTTTAATGTTGTGGAGTATTTTTACTTGGCAAGTCTACCAAGGTCGAACACAGGAAGCGGTGATTTTTAGTTGTGTGATTTAAAATTAAATTATATAATTAATTAATTGCTAAGAAAATTTCTGTGTCAGGAAATAAAGAGACAATATGATGATGAAATGCGAAGAAATAAACAGAGAGAATGATGGAGCGCAAGATCTGTGATTTATAATTTTTAATCCAAAAATGATGATCACTTAATCCTCGAAATTATCACAGATCGAAAGAGATGTTTGTTCAAGAAATGTAATCAATTTAAATCAGAAGATAATCTAATAAGTTCAGGGATCTGTTTAAATATTCGTAAGATGTTCATTTCTCTGTAAGTTATTCCTCAAGTGAATAGTCATTATCTCCGAAAATTATCAGGGAAATAATTTATCAATCTTCCTTTTTGAAGCCCTTGCAATTTTAAGTTAAAATCCTCAAAATATATCTGCACATATATGATCGGGAAGATTGGCAGATATCGTCCAGAAATCCCTTATATTAGCTTCAATATGATTAAATCCTCAATAAATAAATAGAAATACTAATAGATTAGTCAATTTAATTCTCCTTGAATAAGCCCATGCAATGATTAATTCTCTAGAAAAAATCAACAATGATCACAAGGAATTAATCAAATTAAATTCCTAAACCAAATTCCTGCAAAAGATATCGTTAATTTTCTCCCTAAATATGTCAATTATTACCCTGCATAAATCAAGATCACTCCTCAAATAATAATCATCAAGAAATATTCTCTGATCTGTCCACAAGATATGTAATACGAAAGAGCACAAATAAGCTTCAAAATGACATATTGTATACTAAAATCGGAGTTCGAATGCAAAAGATATACTAAATTGAAATTCCAGGGACTTAAAAACAATAAAAATAATTATTTTCCTTTCAATCTGGTCTCTGGGGGACTTTCAGTAATTTCTGAAAGTCACCAAGGCCTTCAATGTAAATTACCCCGGCGAGGGTATTTTAGTAATTTGCAAAAGGCGGGGAACTGCTTGCGATATTGAAGGACTGCAGGGGGTGCAGTGCAAATTGCCTCACACATACGTGCGTTGCGCGTACGCCTAGAGGCTCGGGAGAGCTACTGCTTCGGCTGGAGGTTCGGGTGAGGTGGCAGGCTTGGGAGAGCTTTGTTCGACCCGAACCTCGTGGCTAGGGCCGAGGCTCGGACGGGCGGCGTGGCGAGAAGTGGGTCGCGGCTTCAAGGGCCGGCCCTTGATCCAACAGCTGCTGGAGATCGAGGGGGAGCGAGAGGCAGAGAGGGAGTTGGGGTTCCGTCGAAGGATTTCCTGCTAGTGGTCGACGCGCGGCTGTAGCGGTTGTGTGTTGCGGAGCACGGGCCAACGGCAAGGGGCCGAGCGGCAGTCTGACGAGGCACGGAACAAGCTCCCTACGGGCTTGACCTGCAAGTCAGCAGAGAAAGCACACAAAAACAGAGGGGAATGAGGAGCACCTTGTGGTGAATGATTGAGAAAGAAGAGCCCGAGCTCCGGCCTTTGCGAGGCCGGAGGTGGAAGATCTGGAGAGGTAGGATAGAAGGCGGCGAGAGAAGAAGGATGAGATGGAGTTGGCTTGGGGTTCACTCACGAACAAGGACGACGGAGGTCTTTGCGTTTCGTCACTGAAAGACCCTGGTGAACGGGGGCTTGGGCTCCAGCAGCTCGAGCTGCTACTCGACTGAGACTCGACCGAGGATCACACCGCCGCTCCTCCCCTCGTCGTTGCCTGCGTAATTTTTCCTTGGTTGTTGTCACCTGCAAGGGTTAGCAGCTGGAGGGGGAAACTTGAATGTAGGTGGATGGGAAAGAGCGCCGGTGAGGAGTGGGGCTTTATAGGAGGGGCGAGATAGGTAACGGTCGGGGGCATTACGAGGCGAGGCGATATGGGAAGGAGGAGCCCAGTGGTGGCTGGCCTCGTAACGGTCGAAGAGAGAGTGGGGGCGGCGACGGCCGTTACGAGGGAGGCGGCGCCGGCGGTGATGAGAAGGACGCAGGCTATGCTGGGAAGGGGAGGGTCACATGCTCTGCACGTGACCTGGGCGGTGGAGAGAGAGAATGAGAAGTGAGGGGAGAGAAAGAGGGAGTGGGGTGCCATGTGACACTCCCAGGGGTTACCATGTGTCACCCCAAAAAAATCAAAAAATAATGAGAAAGAAAAATAGAAAAGAAATAGGAGACCTCGGATTAAAAATTTTCCTTCAAGAAAGTTGTTCATCTCGACGAGATCTACAACTTTAATGAAGGAATCGAGAGCAAAAGAAGTCATCTGTATAAAGTGGTATTTTTGGTGGTCTCTGTGTATAGAAAACCGATTTTTTGGAGTTTAGCGATTTTTTGTGATTTTAAAAAAATGATAAAAAAATATAGAAAATACAATAAAATAAAAGACACTTAATTACACATTAATCTGATTTTTTGGATTTTTAATAAATAAGGAAATGGGAAAATAAAATAGAAGTTCGGAATACGAGATTTTTGTACACTCACAGAAGATACTCAGACACAGTTAGTTTCTTTGATTACTGTCTTGATCTAGATTTGGAATTTTATGTCGCTTGATAAAACTTTCAGCAAAGAACACAGAAAAGAAATAAAATAAAAATGGTTAATTATATACATAAAAACTCGGGTCAAAAATAGCAAAAAGATAAAATGCGTAAAAGAGGCCTAAAACCCATCTTTCACATATGAGCTCCGAATTTTATGAAATTGGTCTTGTTTTGAAGGTATTTGAAAGTGAAGTACTTTAAAAGTGAGTAAACCAAAATCGGACACTGTATGAGGAAGATATGCGTGTTTCAGTCCGTCAGATATGAAATTAAGTTTTAGGTTTATTTGACAATTATTAGATTAGCATTTTTTGTATTTTTTGTTTATTCTTGTTAGTAATACTTACACAATGAAGGTGGTTTTAGGTCAATCAGAGTTAGGATGAATTAATTAAAAACTGAGGAAGTTAGCTGCTTTTTAGGCTAATTTACAATTGGATTTTTGGTTCCTTATTTTATGCAATTATGCATGATGAAATGCAAATATTATTTACACATGTATGAATGCTAATGATGGTACATTAATTATTAAATGCATACGGATTTTAGGGAACAGAGCCTAATTGGCCAATTTTAGCATGATGAGTCAGAGATTCATCAAAGGGAAGGTTCTGCATAGTTCCGAGTGCGTGGTCCCCCTAGTAGAGGAGGTGGACGTTAGCGTAGCGCCTGCACCTATTATCATCGTCTAGGTCACTCTAAGGATGCATGCTATCAGAAGCATTGATACCCCATATCTACTTGTATGGTAGTGTAGATTGAGACTCCAGACACTTTGACTCCTCGAGTAGATCCATACCATGATGATATTGTCTCTTGTCTGAGGGAGATAATGACTCATGTTGCTGGCACCACTACAGGTTCCTCAGATGTCACAGTTGTTGCTAGAGCCTATTCGAGCTCCGCATGTATAGCATATGATTTTACAAGTTGTAAGTTGTAACAGGGCAGATATGACATAGTGGATCATGGACTCTGGTGCTTCTCACCATCTATGTGGAGACAGAGCACAATTTCATTCTTACATATCTATACTCCCCAATAGATGGGTCGTCATTGCGAACGAGTTTACTTACCCATTACAGGACAAGGGGAGGTGCATTTTATGCCATCCATGCACATGCAGAATATTTTATATGCTCTTGACTTTCAGATGAACTTACTTCTATTAGTCGATCACAAAGGATCTACATTGTATTTCAGGACATACTTACGAGTAGGTGATTGGATGTGGTCGTGAGCAGTGGGGGCTCTACAGACCGGTTCAACCACCTCATGTGGGTGCCTCTACTATTCCCATTAAACCAGACTCATCATACGTGTGACATCTTTGTTTTGGCCACCTTCCTCTGTAGAAGTTGTGTCATGTCCTCCCACAGATTTCCACGCGATCTTCCTTTTTGTGTGAGGCTTGCCAGCTTGGGAAGCACCGCTCTTCTTTCCCTAGTCGTTAAAGTCGTAGTAGTACTCGGTTATTTGAACTTATTTGAACTTATTCACTTGGATATTTGGGGTCCCAATCATATACCTAATCACAAGGGACACCATTTTTATCTTGTTGATGTGGATGACTATTCTAGACTTTTTTTGGGTCTTTCTGTTTAAAAACAAGTCTGAATCCGAGTATGTCAATAAATCATTTATTAATGAAATAAAGAACATTTTCTCTGCTACTGTCAAATTTTTACGCTCTGACAATGTCTTAGAGTTCTGCACATTACAACTATCCATCTTTAGGTCTCTTGGCATCGTACACCCGACCTCGTGTGCTTATACATCCCAACAAAATGGTGTTGTCGAACGCAAACGTTGTCATTTACTTAATGTAACCCTGACCCTTTTGATACAGAGTCCTGTTCCTCACTCTTTTAGAGGTGGTGCGGTACTCATTGTTACTTGGTGAACCGCATTTCATCTTCTGTTTTAGGAGAAAATGTTCCTTTCTCGACTGTGTTTCTCAAGGACATGTTCTCGCTTACATCGTGAATGTTTGACTATGTTGTCTTTTGTTCACAATCTGATGTTTGGTCATGACAAGATCTCCCCTATAGCTATCAAGTGTGTCTTTGTAGGCTACTCTTGTACTCTGAAGGGGTATCGTTGTTTTGATCAGCTTGGACAGAGATTTTTCCAGTGTTGATGTCACCTTCTGTGAGTCAGTTATAAATTTCTCTCCTACAGGTGGCAGGTTGACTCCATCCGACTCAGGTGAGGGGGTATACATGTCTCCTCCTCCTACAGTTGCACCAACTTCTGTACTTACACTACCTCCACCAACATCTCTTCCAGTACCTACACCTGTTCCTGTAGCTACCCTTGAACCACCACCCACTACCTTGGCTCAGTTTTTGCCATGTGTCTTTGTCCGCAGGCCCCGCATAGTTCCCCCTACTCATGGGTCATCCCCATCATCCAGCACGCCCTAGGTATGTAATGAATACATTGTTTCTACTGATGGCACTAGTGATTTGTTTATGCAACGGGATTCTTTACCAGATGAGCGGGTGCCCTCTTAGGAGGGTGACTTACAGGTTGAGGAGGTAGGTGATCTTGATGTGCCCATTGCTTTGCGGAAGCAGAAACATACTTGTGCTACCTATCCTTTTGCAGCTCATGTTTCCTTGGGATGACTCCCAAAGGATTTCCGGAGGTTTGTTGTGGGATTTTTTTTTAGGCTCAAAAAAAGGGGACGCACTCAACGGTGCTCGCCCCAATGCATTTAAGAGAAAGATAGAGAAGTACTTACAAGTGAGAATGGACGAATAGGAATACCAAAAACAAAAAGGCGGAAGGTATCCAAGATAAGATAAGATATCCCCGCTACAAAAGCATCATACTAACTAGAGGACCAATCAAGAAGGAACCCCGAGGCCGAACTACGAATATTCTCCAAGTAGAACCGCTGCCGAGCGAAAAGGGTTTCATTCCTTCCCAGCCAGATGCTCCAAAGCCTCGCAATTGGCACCAGCAAGACCTCCCGAGGTCGATCCCTCGCGTTGACCAAGCTAACGCATAGCGAAGCAAAGGAGGACAGGTTAAGCCAGCCCAAGTCTTCCCACAGGGCACAAACACATCCACAATGAAAGAATAAGTGGTCCACAGTTTCCGCCTCCAAGCCGCAAAGACCACAGGTGGGGGAGGAATTGGGAAACATAATAGCACAGCGGTCCCGAGTTAACAAGCGGCCACGGCGTAATAGCCAAAGGAATATGCCGATGCGCTCCGGGAGCTTGAGACCCCACAAAAATCTGCAATCCCTCAAGAAAGTGGCATCATCCTCGGAAGAGTGGGGTAAAAGAGCCAGGTACCCCTTACGGGTAGAGAACGGGACATCCTTCCATACCAAATGATCACGAACAAGAGAAGGCCTGGGAGCATCAGCGAGAACATTCATGAGAGAGACGAAATCCTCCAACCTCTGGTCCGATAAATTATCAGCAATTGAGGGGCACCAGAATGCACCATCCCAGCAAGAAGCCACTGTGACGTCCTTGTCGATGACCAAAGCAAACAGCCGAGGGTAAAGGGTCCGAAGGGCACCCCTCCCAGTCCAATCCTCCTCCCAAAAGCGGAAGGAACTACCATCACCGAGCTTAAGAGCAAAAGAAAGTCTGCAGTGGTTAAGGGCGTTCACCACGCCACGCCAAAAAGGTGAGAATTGGCCCTCGATACCCCAACGAAAAGCAGAAGCGAAGTCAACGCCCACCGCCTCCCTCAAACAATTTAACATGAAATTCTCCTCCCTACCCCAAACTCTCGCCGCCCACTTGAGCAAGAGGGCATCGTTCACCGCCTCCAGCCGCCTGACGCCCAACCCCCCCCTCCCGCTTGGGCCTCGTGACTTCATCCCACCCCACCAGATGCACGCCCCTTCCCCCACCCCCCTTCTTCCCCCACAAAAAACCCCGCATACACTTCTCCAATCTAGATCGCACCCCCTTCGGCATGCCGCGCACAGAGAAAAAGTAAATTGGGATGGAGGAAAGCACAGATTTGAATAGCACTAACCGACCGCCGCGGGAAAGAAGGCCCGCCCGCCACCCGGCCAATCGAGACTCCATCCTCTCCACAACCACCCGCCAGTCGCGGATGCGAGCACGGCCCAAAGTCAAAGGTAGGCCCAAGTAATCAAAAGGTAGAGCAGCGGGAGGAGAACCCAGCAGCCGCGCGCATTCCCCAACCTCCTCCGGGGACATAGAGAAGGGGACGACCTTGGACTTATGCCCATTGAAGGGATTGCCAGCCATGAAGATGCCACGAACATATCAAAAGGCGATACAAAACAATCAGTGGTGTCTCGCCATGGAGGAGATGGTTGCATTAAGTCACGTGGTACATGGAGCGTTATTGTAGCTCCTACATGCGCATACGTTGTTGGACGCAAGTAGGTGTTCACTATGAAGCACCGAGCAGATGGCAGCATGGATAGCTAAAAGGCGAGACTCTAGCTCATGGGTTCATCCAGACATGGGGTGGACTATCAGGATACTTCCTCTCCAGTGGTTCAGCATTCTACACTTTGGATCCTTCTCTATGTTGTTGTGACAAGGGATCCGCCCCTATCTTTATGATGAGGGTAGTGTCAGAAGGTTTGCAAACATCGTAAGGCTATCTATGACCTTAAGTAGAGTCCAAGAACATGATTTCAGAAGCTCTCGGATCTGATAGAGCAGCAGGGGTACATGAGATCGACTGCATGGTAAGCCATATCGCGATATATAGACGATATGTCAACGATATATCGATATCGACAGGTGACCAATATATCGTCGATATGGCTGACATATGCACTTCCAAGGTCATTTCCTTCACAAAATCGGGTTGAAATCGGTAATATGGTGTCGATATATCATCGATATATCGTATTGACATGATACCGATACCAATATTACCTACCTTGATTGTCTACAGATCACTCACTGTTTGTTCAAAGGTCACAAAGAGGTACAGTTGCCATATTTGTTTGTGTTGATGATATTATTATCATAGGGGATATTGTGCATGGCATCGAAGCATTTAAGCATTTTCTAGGTTAACAGTTTGTGATCAAGGATTTTGGCAGTCTACATTACTTCATTGGACTGGAATTCACCAGAAACCAGCAAGGTCTCCTGATGACCCAGATGAAGTACGTTACAAATCTTCTCTCTGAGATGGGCATGGTTGATTGCATGCATGCCACTACTCCCATGGACCCGAGCATGAAACTGTATGATGATGAAATTGAGAAACTAGTCAAGAGAAGGCAAAGAGAGCTCGTTGGGAAGCTCCTATATGTAACCATCGCAAGCCACATATATCCTTTGCACAAAGTGAGTCAATTCATGTAGCATCCTAGATAGGTACATATGGATGCAGTCCATATTATTTTGAAGTATCTGAACACCTCATCCGGTACTGATCTTCTATTTAGTAGAGGCACATCCCTTACCCGTTACAGCTTCTGTAGATGCTGATTATACGGGGTGTCCCAAGGACGGGAAGTCTACCTCAGGTTTTACAGTGTTCAATGAGAGTTCCTTGGTGTCATGGAAGAACAAGAAACGGGCAGTGGTTGTCAGATCCAGTACAGAAAAAGGTTATAGAAATCGGTAGTTGGTACTTGGTCGGTCGAGTCACTTTACTAAGGATTAATCGACGGTCAGATGACTAATCAGAGTGAGTCGGTTGTAGTTTGTTTTGAATATTTTAATTATTTTAAATATATAAATCACTTTTTATACATATATTCTTATATATTTATATAGATTTGTACATTTCTATACTATCATAATGAAGTAAAAGAAGTAATTGAATTTAAATAAAGTATTATGCATGTTAGAATAAGTTTGCTTTAAAAAGTAAAAAAAATATTTGGTTTCTCCAAGCGAAATTTATCCGACTAGTTGGCCAACTAATCCGGTAGAATAGTTAGTTGACCGACTACTGCTTGATTAGTCAATAGTTAGTCGTCCACCCCACCGACTCGACTAGTCGGACCGACTAGTCGAGCTAGTTAACCAATTTTTACAACACTGATGCAGAATCAGAGTACATAGCCATGGCGCAAGCTAGTACAGAGAGGATGTGGGTCAAATCTGCTCTTACTGACCTAACAGTTGAGGTGCCTCTTTCCATGCACCTCCAATGCGACAACCAGACTGCACTTTTTATCGCCAACAACCCAGCCTTCCATGAGAGGATCAAGCATATCGAGGTAGAATGTCAATACACTCGAGACATGATTCTGAAGGGCCTCATCTCCACCACTCATGTTAGCTCAAGAGAACAGACAGCAGACGTATGCACCAAGGCCCTAGCCAAAAGGTATTTCCACAGATGTTGTTCCAAGATGAGCATGATCGATATCTACGCTCCAACTTGAGGGGGTGTTGAGATATTAGTTATATTTTGTTTCTTTTATGTATTGTCTATTCTTCCTGTCTTCTTTATGTAATTTTCCCAACAAGTATCTCCCTTATATAAGAGAACCCTAGGGACTTATGAATATAACATTGATTATTTTTTCCCAACAACACCATATAGGTTTGATGTCGATTCGGTTTTAAAACCTTGGAGTGTACTAAGAGGTGAAGGAACATAGTGAGGTCCGACGAAGGGGGAAAAGAAAAGCAAGGTATCCATTAGGATCAATGGACGATGGAAGAGATAACAGACTTCATCTTCATCTGGGACAATGAGATCTAAAACAAACATTTGTGATTAAAACAGAATTGGATTTTAAGAAATGGTACAATGCTAGGAAGAAGAGAGATGGCATGAAGACACATTCAATGACTTATGTTTACAAAATGCATCCGTGGGTTGAAAGAGAGGAGTCATGGAGAGCATTGAATATTTTTGGTCTTACTCTTTATTGTTTGATGTTTTCTTATTTTTAAAAAACTTACAAGTTACAACTACAACAATAACAACAACTGACCATTTTCTGACATTAAGTAGGGTTGACTACATGGATTCTTTCCTTCCATTCAGGCCTACCATGGGTCATTCTCGGGTTTAGATCCAAATAACTAAGAACCCTTCATATAGTCCCATTCCATCAGTTTTTCAACCTTCTTTATCCCCCTTTCTTAGCCGGCTCAACATCCCAAATCTCGCATCTTCTAGCACATGCATCAGCTGACCTCCTTTGCAAATGAGGAAACCATCTTAAGTGGGTTTCTATCATCTTATCCTCTAGCAAAGCTACACCAACTTTCCTTCCGATCATATCATTTCAAATCCAATCTTTTCGTGTATGGCCACACATCCACCTTAGCATTTTCATTTTTGCTATTGTCAATCATTGTGTTGATTTACTAAGAATGGGAAAAATGAACTTGTATTTCTCATTGAATAG
This sequence comes from Ottelia alismoides, assembly GCA_037367405.1. Lineage (NCBI taxonomy): Eukaryota > Viridiplantae > Streptophyta > Magnoliopsida > Alismatales > Hydrocharitaceae > Ottelia > Ottelia alismoides. The sequence goes on along the minus strand of JAZKJV010010627.1, from coordinate 1,129,280 downwards.
CTATCTCCTATATAGAAGGGAGGCTAGGGTTATTGAAACAATTGCAACTACACCCACCAGACTATAAACTAAAGTTCGTATAACTAAATGTACTCCAATACCCCCCCCCCTCAAACTGGAGCATAGATGCCCATCATGTTAAACTTTGACATACATTAGGTGAATAGGGACTGAGTGAGAGGCTTGATGAAAATATCAATTGTTTGTTCTTTTGAAGTAACCAACCATGTCTAGATGTTTCCTTGTTGAATCATATCTCTTTTATAATGGCAGTCTAACTCCACATGTTTGGTGTGTTCATGGAAGATACGATTATTTGCAATGAACATTGCAACAGAATGGCCACAGCGCATTATCAAAGGGCTCAGATCTGGTAAGTGTAAATCCTTCAAAATCGACTTTGATCTACGTTAGTTCAATGGTGGTTGAAGGTTAGGGAGAAAATCTTAAGCGCATCACGGAAGCCTGAAGATAGCACATATGCGATCGGGAGCGAATAGTCGCACTAGTTGCTTGAGGCAGCGAAATTTAAAAATTTTAAAGCGACGAAAACCACATGATCCAAAAACACTTCTCGAATCGTTTCATCTAGATCACAAATAGTATTAGGTTTACCTCTGAAGCTCGATTTTGATCGTGTCTCTAAAACGAAGAACATCATGTCTCAAGTCCAATCCGACGTACATCGCACTTATGGGCGCGACGATGAATCATGTGCTTCCCGCAATCCACGTTGATGATCCAAGAGGCGAATCTCCTAATCTCGTCTCATGAGATCTGACGTCTTCATTACGAGCGAGGTGCACCGAAGGAGATGGAGATCCACGAGCAGTCGAAGCAACGGCACAACGGCGTGGCAGACGACGGCAATCCTCTTTAGGGTTTAGAGTGGACGACCACTCTAAGGAGAGATGGGACGTAGGTATGAGAGAGAGCTTGCAATTCTATATGATCTAAAAGAAAAACAAGGTTGCCTCTTCTTTTATAATATTTTGAGAGTCCATGTATCACAATCCATATGCTACACAAAATCAATGATTGAGATTGATTTGTGTTTCTTTCAATGGCCATGACTTGTTGTAAAAACACACAACAATTAATTTAAATAAACTAAATATATCGAATAATCATCAATATAAATTAATCGAATCAAATCAAGAGGCATTAAAGGATTAGGAAAGGAGGCAAGCTCCTTCCTAATAAGGGGATGGACGGCCACCGTGAATTAGGACTAGAGTGGTCGTCCACCCTCCTTTTAAGGATTACATCTTTTTCCTATTATATGAGATTGTAAATCTCACAGTTTCCTTTAATTATTTACAACTACTTTTATTGTAAATTATTTCACCAAAATAATTCCAAATTATTTTGTGAAATATCAATCATGCTATTGGAAATTTGTGAATCATATTCACAACCCAAAATAACATGTAAATTACATTTTCAATTAATTGTTCAATGTGAGCCAATTCACATCAACATTTAAATTGTAAGTTATTTACAAATAGCTCTCTCTTATATATTATAAATCACATGTATATAATATATATGACTAATATGGATAGTGTTATCGACATTATTCATATCCATGATAATTAAATCATACTTAATTATCTTGGATCTCTATTGTCATGTGCCCAAATAATAGAATCACATTCACATTATTCACATCTTTTTTTTTGAAGTCTAAAAACTTCGGGGGATACACGCAGCGGTGTTCACCCCAGCTTTATTGATAATAAAAAACGTAAAAACATAAACAGGGGACCAGACAAAAGCAAGAGCGAGATGCCCACCCAAAACCCCGCACAACAGCCGAGCGGGGCAAAACAGCACCCAGCAGGCTACACCAGCGTCCAGTCAACTACAAGGCGGGCGAAAAGAGATAAAACATTTTCCTTGTAAAAGCGTTGCCCCCTAAAAATAGCCTCGTTATTCCCCAGCCAGATCGCCCAAATGCACGCCAAGGGCCGCAAAAGATCATTATGATCCCTGTCCTTGTTAGACATCAGAGAGTCCCAGAAAGAAGCCGAGTCAGCAGTAGCAATCCAGCCCAACAACGCCGCTTCCCAAACGCCCACAACCACAGCGCAGAAAAAAAAGAGATGCTCCAACGATTCGACGCCGCAGCCACACAGCACACCATCCTCCGAGACCGAAGCGAGCACCCTCGCGCAACGATCCCTCGTTAAAAGCCTCTTCCTCCGAAAGAGCCAGAGGAAGATGCCAATCCTCTCCGGAAGCCTCAAGCCCCACACAAAGCTGCAGTCACGAAGCAAAGAATCCACACGCGGCTAGGAGGGGTGACAGATCGCCAGGTAAGCCTTCTTTGTCGTGAAGTGTCCCCCCCTCCAGACCCAGTGATCCCTCCCCCACGTAGGCCTAGGCGCACCACCAATAGCGTCGAAAAGACTGAGCAGCTCCAGGAATCTTTGGTCCGAAAGGTTGCCATGAAGGATAGGAAACCAATCACCCCCGAACCAACAGGAGGCCACGGACGCATTACCATCCGTCGCCAAAGCAAATAACCTCGGAAACATATTCCCCAGCGGAGCCCCGCCAGCCCAATTGTCCTTCCAAAAACTGAAGGTCAGCCCATCACCAAGCCTGGGAGCAAAAAGATTAGCGTATTTGTGACCTACCGTCAACACCCCATGCCAGAAAGGTGTCCGCGATCCGATACCACCATCCGACCCAGGCAACGACCCACGCAAGCCGTGAATCTTGCGCAATATGATGGAGCAAAAGTCCTCGTTCTCCCCCCATAACCTGTTCACCCACTTCAGTAGAAGGGCATCATTGACACGGTCCAACCGACGAATGCCAAGACCCCCGTCGCATTTGCGCTTTGTCACCTCCTCCCACCCCACCAGATGGGGCCCACTCGCCGCCGGTCCATTTCTCCCCCACAGAACCTCGGCAACAACTTCTCAATACACCTGTGAACCCCCGCGCGCAGTTGCCAATTGGAGAAATAATACACAGGGATAGAAGATAACACCGCCTTAATGAGAACGACGCGACCACCCCTCGAAAGCAAGGCCGAGCTCCAACAGGACAGTCGCCCTTCCACCTTCTCCACCACCTTGGACCAGTCACGCAGCCTGGACCTTCCCGCGCCCAAAGGCATGCCCAAGTAATCAATAGGTAGATGGCCAGGCATCGAACCCAGGACCAAGCCACAGGCAGCCGCCTCCTCCACATCCAGACCAAACGTCACCACCTTAGATTTGCCCGCATTAATGAAAAAGACCCGACATCTCGCTGAAAACCTCCAGAGTTGCCGCCATGGCCTTGACCTCATCACGCCCCCCACCAATGAAAACAATCGTGTCATCGGCGTACTGCAGAATAGGGATGACCCTCTCGCCACAGGAGAAGCCCATAGAGAGCCCCCTATCAACCACACGAGCCGCCATCCGAGCCAGCACATCAGCAGCCACAACGAACAGCAGGGGCGCTAGGGGGCAGCCCTGACGCACCCCCCTCCTTGGTTGAAAGCGACCACCCGCCATACGCGCATTGATCATAACCGAGAAGGAGGTCGTAGAGACGCAACGGTGCATCCAAGAGATCCAAATGTCCGAGAAACCGCGAGCCTTCAAAACCGACCACAAGAAGCTCCAATCGTGGGAGTCATAAGCCTTAGCAAAGTCGACTTTCCAAAGCACACCGCGAGTCCCCTCCCTGGTCCAGTTCGCAACCATCTCCGAAGCCAAAGCCGTAACATCAGCAATCTGACGACCACGGATGAACGCAGCCTGCACCGGGGATATAATACATCGAGCATCGGGGCCAGCCTACGCGCAAAAATCTTCGCCACAATCAAATAGAGGCCATTTGAGATAGCAATAGGACGGAAGTCTTCAATATGATCGGCGGAGGGGAACTTCGGCACCGAGATAATGATAGCCCTGTTGATTTTGTCGAAGCCCACATTACCCCCACAAAATTCCACAACGACCTCCAAAACCTCCCGCCCCACGAGCTTCCAACGTCTGGTCCCGATGACCCATTAGCATTAAGATCCCACACAGCCTCCTTAACCTCCGCCAGAGTCACCTCCCTCGTCAGATCATCACAAATCAGAGGCGAAAGAGTCTCCGCCTCAGGCCCAGTCCATCTCCAACGCCTCGGCGTGCGCCGAGAGGAGAGATCCTTGAAGTAATCCCCGACCCCCCTCCCCATCTCCTCATTACCCACTACCACCCTGCCACCAATCGAGATGGAGCGGAGGAGGTTCGAACGCCGCCTACCACTAGCCACCCGATGGAAGAAGGGCGTGTTTGCATCACCACCCCTCAACCACGAGAGCCTTGCCCTCTGACGCCACTCCGCAGCCCGCTTCCGGTCCTCCAGCTCCACCCTCCCCAGGGCAGCCAACCGGGTGGCCAGCTCCTCGACACCAAGCTCCCTTAACCCCTCCAAAGCATCCAAGGACGCCACCACCTCCTCCCCTTCCTTTCTGGCCGCCACCCGAGCAGCCCTCGAATCTCTTTTAAAAATGGCCAACTTTTTCCGCAACACATCAAGTTTCCGAGCAAACCTCAAAACAGCCGACCCCCCATCACGCTCCTGACCCCAGATATCCGCCACAAAGTTCTTGAAATTGTCCTCCAGAAGCCAACAATTCTCGTATCTGAAAAAACCTCTAACAGGAGACGAAGCCCCCGAGTCCCACAAGATCGGGGTGTGGTCCGAAAAGCAGCGAGGGCAGGAGGAAACAAAACAGAGAGGGAAACCAGTCATAAATTCATCCGAAGCCAAAAACTTGTCAATGCAAGACCGCGAAGTAGAGCTTCTCCACGTGTATAAAACGCCAAACGCATGAAGATCCTCCAGGGCCAAAGAGTGAATGAGCTGAGCAAAGTCCGTCGATCCCTGATCCATCCCCCCCCCTCGAACGGGGTCTGTCTGAAGAGCGCAAGTTAACATTAAAATCTCCCCCAATTAGCCAAGGGATTCCCACGACCTGTTGACCCATCTGAAGCAGCTCCTCCCAAAGGTCCCTTCTTTTAACATAGCAGCAAGGCCCATAAGCGCAAGAGAACGCGATCGGGGAGGAATCAACCAACCTAGTCAAATTCACAGTAATAACATGGTTCCCTCTGCAGATCGAGTTGAAGGAGAAGACCGCCGACCTCCACACAATGAAAAGGCCCCCCGCAGAGCCCTCCGCGTCCAGAGCACGGACCTCATCAAGGCCCCCCGCACCAAACGACCACCAAGATGCAACCCCCACATCCCGAAGCTTTGTTTCCTGAAGCATCACGACATCACAACCCCACTCCGCGAATCTTGAACCCAAGGCTCTCCGCTTATCCGCCTCTCCCAAACCCCTAACATTCCGAGATAGAACCTTCATGAGGAACCTTCCACGCTCCCTCCGCATCGAACCACTCCAACAGCCTCCGACGCCGCCTCCTTCAGAGTCAAGCAAATCTGCAACAACCCCCCCCCAGAGCACGATCGGTTTCTTCTCCTGTATCTTTTCGTTGAGCTCCTTCCAGACTCCCCCACGACCACAACATCGATCGGTTGAGCCACGGAGGCGTCCACAATGGAGGGAGGAGAGCCCTGCGGAAGAACCACGTCCTCCTCCAAAAGCGAGGAGGATGATAGGGAGGCAAGCTTCGAAGGAAACTCCCCCACATCCACACCCGCAAAAAACCCGCCAAGGACAAGAGAGGGCCGGGCTACAACCGAAGCGCCAGCCGAATCCCGGTCCACAAACCGCTCCAACACCGATCCGGAAAAGGACACGAAAGAGGATCCGCCCAACTGTCGGGACCCGCTAAGTTCCGAGTTCAAAGCCTGCAGGGAGAGGTCAGGCGCCCGATTCCAAACACAGACATCCCTCATGAACCCCGAGCAATTCCCCACCACGTCAGCAGACAAAGCGTCGAGAGAAGCATCCATGCAGCGAGTCCACGAAGTAGAACTGAAAGGACGTACAATAGAACTGAAAGGGCGCCCAAAATCATCATTGCGTGACGAGCCCCACGAAGAGGTGTCATGCAGCGGCACATGACCCTCGGAAGACGAAGCGACACCCTTCCCTCTCCCCGGCTTGGAAGCCACGACCAAGGCCCCCCCTCCCACCGGCGGCGGCGGCGGGGTAACCACAGACATCTCAAACCGGCAACTGAAACGGCCGACGTCCATACTCCCGAAGAAGACACGGCCCACCGCTTCATCCAAAAAGGTCTTACTGCACTCCATGAGAATTCTCGTAGAGAAAGGGTCGGCACCCGGCGACAGCCCATCGTCGGTGACCGCCAGCACCTCACCCCACCTCTGCAACGGTCGCCGGAGACAAGGAACCGATCGTGACAGGAAAGGAATGCCACGGACCTCGGCAACACAAACTTCCACCTCCAAGCAAGCTCCATCCGAAAAGCGCAAGTCCCTCCAAATGACTCCACCCACCACATCACCACGAATCAACCGTAGGCGATGCTCCTCCGAAAGTCCCCGAACACAGCAGCGCCTAGTGCCCAAGGCGACGACGTCCCCAGAGAACTGATTACCAAGAGACCCTCGAAGAAGAACGTTCACCTCGGCAACCGACATGCAGTCCTTCTCGAAAAAACCGATAACGGCCCGGCTACCTGCCGACCTCCGCAAGCACTCCTTGGGGCCGACCCCTTCGACAGAACAGAACCCCTTGCCTGCCACCGAGGCATGGCACGCAGCAGCAGCCACCACTTGAGCAAACGAACGTTCATCAGCGGAGTGAGACGTCCCCGACGCGGGAAATACACCCGCCGGGGTAGCCGCACACCCCAAAGCAACCTGTCCCCTTCTAGACCGGGACCGAGAGCCACAAACGGCCATCTTATGGCCCAAACCTCCACAAACAAAGCAACGCGGTCGAGCAACGCAAACCGCCGCCAAATGCCCCCGCAACCCGCAGCGGAAGCATATCCTCTCCGGTTTCTTGTGGGTGACATGCACCCACCGCTCTCCCCCATCTCCGGGCATCTCCCCACCCGCCGCCACGAACTGCGGACTCCCGCCTTCATAGCTAGAACCCTTCTCCTCAACGCATGCACCACTACTTCCCCCTCCACACCCCGAGAGCCCCTTACCAACCCTCCCCTCCTCACCCCCAGCGAGACCTGCACCCCTGCTCGTTGCACCTCGCGCACCGTCCTTCCTTCGCCACCTCCAGACCCCTCCAACGCAACGTCCTTCCTTCGCCATCCCCATGCTTCTCAATCGTTGTGATCATATAAGAGACAATGGTGACGCACCGTTTTATCCAGACCACTGCTAGGGGAAACTCCTCCTAAAAGAAAGCCGCGTTAAGTACCAACCATTATTCACATCTTTGATAATTAAATCACATTTAATCATCTTAGATAACGCTCCTTATATGGCTGAATAATATGATCAAATTCATATTATTCATGATAATTAAATCACATTTATTCATCCATTTCTCAATGCTTGGATATATATTTTATCTATGGAATTATTCTTGAACTCCTTCAAGTATAATGCGCTTTCTCCGCGAATACTTGGAGATAAGGTCATGGCGATTGTACGTTCCACGTATAGTGACTTGTATATTGAGATCATATCTCAAAATCCATATCTGGGGCACCTCCCATAGATGCTTGTTTAAATCAAGGTCGTAGATCTAATCTTCTCATTGCATCTGAATCACATTCAGATCATTGTCCAACATATGGACTAAGATTAGATTACTTCTCTACTGAGAGGAGTCACTAAAATCTAGACATGTTTCAACACTCTCTCAGAATGGAGGCGTCATGGTTATACAATCTTTTATGATCACATCACCTCAAGTATTACTAATACATATACATCCTACATATTGGAAGACCTACAATAAACCTGAAGTTTAGATCAATTTTACTTGTCTTCTTCAGGATTTTATCATCAAGTTTCTCATTTGATCATTGGGAGTTAGCATCGATCATATACTTTCCAAAAGCATATATCATACCTAGTTATTGATCATATGCTTTTCAAAAGCATATATCAAACCTACAAATTCAATCATGCTTCCAAAGCGAGACGACTGTACACGAAATTTGATTCCCAATATCTCATGAGTGAGCTCATGGCTTCCGGTTCAATGTTGAACATGTATGATTCCTCTGAGAGATCGTATTACTCGTATGGCCATGTATGCACACCAGCTCGTCGGTGTATAGACCTTTATTCGATCATCAGCCTATTGGTCAGCCAAATGTACATACTCAAACATATAGTAACACATTGTTTATGGTCAGAGGATGTGTGCCTATATTGTGATAGTATACAACATATGTTTTGGTTATCTCGATCTTGTTAAGTCAACTCTTTGACCTAACTTATCTAACACCTATGAATCTCTATTCCTATGCAAAGGACTCGCATCAAAAGGTCAGTTAGATATCAACCTTTAGAGAAAAGATTGGCATCTCCTTCTTGGGCTGGAGATCCTCTCTTAATAATCATTAGATGGTGCTTGATGAGTCCTTAATCTAACTCTTTAGATATCTTCCAAGCACCAGCCATGATTCAACAATTGAATCAACAGTTGTATGATCATTAAGATGGTCATGGTACATAACCCTAATTGTACTAAGGGGTCTATTATGAAAATTAATTATTCTTCATTTTAGATCAGGGAATGAATTGTGATAACATTTATTGCATAACGGCTCATCGTGGGCTCACATGTCCAACAGTGGCTTGGGTCATTGCTCCATATTCAGATTCTGTACTGGATCTGGAAAATATTGCTTGCTTTTTGCTTCTCCATGTGACTAGGCTACCACGAAGACAGGTATACTGACCAGTAGTAGACTTTCTATCATTAAGACGCCATGTATAGTCAGCAATAGAATAGGCTATAATATCAAGTGTCTTTCTACATGTAAATAATAGGCCTCTTTCTTAAGCATATTTCATGCATCTAAAAGTCACCACCACATGATCTGACTTGCCCGGTTAACAGCAAATGAGATATCAGGCCTAGTAATGGTAACATACAGGAGCTTTCCAACTAGACACGTGTATTGTTTTGCATCGGCATATACATGCAAGTCTTCATGTTGAAGTCCATAGGAATAGACGATGGCTTAACCCCTAACATTCATGTCTCATGTTGAAGAGCCATAACATATTTTCTCTGTGAGAGGATCAGGCCACCAGTATTTCTTGCGACTTCGATACCCAAGAAATAATGAAGTTCTCCTAAGTCCTTGGTGACAAACATTCCGCAAGATACTTTTTATTATTTATTGTGCCACTAGTATCATCCTAGTTAGAATTATGCCATCAACATATACTAGCATAGCAATTGTCCCTTTCGTTATTTCTTGATGTATAGAGAATGATCTATAGTAGAGCAAATAAAACCAACCTCGGACACAATTTCATATAGTTTTTGAAACCAGGCTCGAGGGCTTTGGTTGAGACCATATATTACTTTGTAGAGTCTGTACACCTTCCGATACTCCAACTTGGTCATAAAACCAAATGGTTGTTGCATATATACTTCCTCATGCAGATCATCATAAAGAAATATATTTTTCACATCGAACTAGTAAAGTGGACATGAGAACTAGACTGCAATGGAAATAAGAATCATCATCGTAGGGAGGCCACCGGTGAAAAGGTGTTGAGATAATCCAAACCATAAGTTTGAGTGTATCCCTTAGCTACCAATCGAGCCTCGTAGCGTTCAACAGAACCATATGGAAGATGTTTGGTGGTAAATACTCATCGACTGCCAACCACAATTGCATCCTTTGGAGGATCAACCAGCTATCACATACCCCTTGATAGAAGAGTCTTCATTTCTTCCTTCATGACAGCATTCCACTCAAGAACGAATAATGCATGCTAATAAATGGAAGGAACGGTAGCAGGTGATAGCCTAGCCAGAAAAGTCTTGTATTGCCATGGCATTCTCCTTGCTGACATGTGGTTAGAGATGGGATGTAGTGTACACACATGTTTCCTTTTCCGAAGAGCTATGGGCACATCATAATCATCTTGGGACACTTGAATCTCCTCCTCTAAAGCTTGCTCGTCTCTCTCTTTCTCTCTCTCTCTCTCTCTCTCTCTATATATATATATATATATATATCTTCAAACATAATCTCATCAGTGTTCTTATCATGATATACCTTGGGATCAGGTGCTAGTGTGATAATAGGGGGTGCCATCCGACGATAATACACTAATCACAAATGGATTAGATGAGGTTGTTTTTCCCTACAGATTGTGTCACTTCACCTTTACCACTACTAAATAACCCTTTCATATCTACATCAGGTGCTCTCAAGGTTTTTTAAGAAAAAAATCAAATCCTTTCATCTTAAAACTAAATGGATACAGTAGCAACAAGATAGTTACAAACCTTGAGCAACCGAAGTACATGCACAAGTGTGGGTGAGAATAAGTTTTTCCCATATCCAAAACAACATTATGAATAGGTTATAGTCTAAAAAAACAGTTACTCATATCTCATATATAAGCATCGTCAAGTCGATGTTTTGTACACAAGCAGAGAAGAAGTTTGAAATATTGAAAGGAATTCTTGACAATCTTATTAATTGAAATATTGAAAGGAATTCTTGACAATCTTATTAATCTCTTATCGTTCCTTTGTTAGATAAATCTAAGAGGATCTGCTATAATCATCCACAAAAATAATAAAATATCTATGACCACTTAAAGTTCAGACCGGACAGAGTCCCCAAACCTCATCCTGAGACGAGAACCACGTTGAGGAGATGGCATGCGAAGATTGGCAATTTCTTTATCATCCGGAGAAACAACCCGAGCACCAGAGGTGGAATAATATGATATAGACTCAAAGAAGGTCATATTTGCACTAACATGATAACGACGACACATTGGGTCATAACACCGGTACCCCTTATGAGTTCTGGAGTAGCATACAAAAACACATTTCACAGCATGGGGAGAGAGTTTATCACGACCAGAGAATGAATGTGTTTGCTCTTCCAATATGGTGGAAAGCAGGCGATTTATTAGGTATGTAGTCATGAGAACAGGATCAACCCAAAAGGTGAGAGGGGTAGCACTTAGAACAAGTAAGGTGCAAGCTACATCAAGGATATGGTGGTGCTTCCCTTCGGTCACACCATTCTATTGGGATGTATATGTCAATGTTTGGTGGATGAGTCTATGGTCAGTCAGAAAAAGAGCAAAGATATTGATTGTAGAAACACATGGCATTATCAGTACAAATATTCTTGACATGGAAACCAAACACACTTTTCATTTCCATAATGAAATTTTTCATAACGTTATTGACTTCATTTTGATTTCAAAAGAAAAACCCACGAAACACGGGCAACAGTAAAAAGATAGAATCTATGTATGAATGATCTGGAACCCGACTAAGCCCCCATACATCAAAATACACTAAATCAAAATAGACTTGCTAAAACGACCAGGTTGGCTTGGAAAAGAACTCCTATGACAATTTCCTAGTTAATAGGCTTCACACTGGAGTGATGAGGAGCAGGAATTTGAAGTAGGATCGTTCTTAATTTTGGTAGAGCAAATGACCAAGACGCAGGTGCCATGTATATGCCAATGATTCCCCAGTCCCCGGTAATGTATAAACATGACCCATAAAAGGAGATTGCATCAAGTGGTACACACCCTCTTCTTTGGACATAGCCAATCACCTGGTCCGTCAACATATCCTGAAAGACGAGACACTAGATCAAAAATGGCTCGACAATTAAGCTCCTTAATAATTCTAGATGCAGATAAGAGACTCGTAGGAAATTCAGGAGCTAGAAGAACATTGCAGATAAAAGACTCATAGGAACTCCATGTTGACTCAGTCGCGGCGTTAGATCCTCATATTCTGCTCATGATATACTCGATGAGATATCATCATGTGCTAGAATGGCTTGATGAGTCATCAAGGTTCTTCCATGCTTCCCCCAACAACGATCCTCAGTGTGGCCAATGCGGCCACAAAAGATTCACGGTGGTTTTCTATGCTCGATATCACGATCACGTCCTATGCCTCTAAAGAAAATCCCTCGGCCTCTGCTTGAGGGTAGGCCAAAGCTGATGGGGTCTCAATACAAGCCTCTGCTATAAGAGATGTAGATAACCTGCTAAGCCTGCTAAAGGCTTCTTCCATAGACGGAATCTCAAATGCAATGATCATCTGTGATCTAACGGCTTCATACATAGGGTCTAACCCTCTAAGAAAGAGTCCAACCATCAATTGAGACATGAAGGCAATCTACGTCGGACAAGTACAAATGGGCATATAGGAATTCAATCTCAGGAACCCTAAATTCAATGCCAAATAGAATTGGGCAAGGGCATGACCATTTTGCTACAGTTGAGACATATTAACATATGGCTGAAGGAACTTGGCAAATTCTTCTCTTCTAAGTATGTCTGGCGATGATTATCCCGCATGCATTTAGATGTCTTGTAATGTACAACATCATTTGCAATACGCAAGATGCAACTACTCATAATCCGCACCTTGACCATATCATTATCCTTCTTCCATGTTGCATTCGTGTTGGTTTTCTCGGTTGGTTCCTCCTTGGTAATGATGTGCTCCTTGTCATGTCCATCTATTACATTCAGAAGAGGCTAGGACCATAACACATAATTCATACAATCTAACTTGGTGACGGTACCAAAAAAAGGGTTTTCATTCCCCTTCGTGGGTAGATGAATCTACTACGTCGAAAATATTTCACAACATATAAAAAGACCAATCCAACAGTCACAACAGAAGCAACAGGAATAAACCATAATATAATGAATCTCAAATCATGTACTCTAGGTCATGATAATCTCTTCAAATATTAATCACACAATAAACAAAGAAATATCGCAGCAGTCTCAAGATGGAGAAAAAATATGCAAACCGACAACCTCAACGATCTGGACAACCAAGATCTGGCTCACTGGAGGTATCGAAGGTGGTAGGTGTACCACTTGAGGTTGCTAGTGATGTAGGCAGAGGTGGTTGGTGCCTGGTAGCGGATATTGTAGGCACCAGTGTTGGTAGCGATGGTGGTAGGCGTGGGTAGGCGATGGTAGTAGGCAATATTGGTAGTGGAGTGTTAGGCGATGGTGGTATTGTCGGGCGATGGTGGAGTGTTGGGTGATGGCGGTAGCATTGGGTGATGGTGGTTGTTGAGCGAGTAGCTGTTGGGAGATGAGCGATGGAGTGCTAGAGGTGAAGGAGTACTAGAGGTGGAGGGTTGGAATCGAAGGTGGGCGCTTGCAATTAGGTGACAGGGCCTAAGAGAGAGGGAACCCCCCGGTATTTACTAGGGATGGGAAAAAAGAACTTGTATTTCTCATCCATCTCGTATATAGAAGGAATGATAGGGTTACTGAAACAAGTACAATTACACCCCCCAGACTAGGAACTAAAGTTTGTATAACAAAATATACTCCAACACTTTCCACATGTATATGGGAGTCACAGGCCAACATTCATATTCATAGAGCATAACAGGTCTCACAGCTGCTTTGTAAAACATTCCTTTCATTCTCAAAGGAATTTTCTTATCACATAAAACAATAGAGGCTCTTCTCCACTTTAGGCAACCTGCATTAACTTTATGATTAACATCTCCAACGATTTCCCTAATTAGTCTACAAAATAGATCCTAACTAAAAGAATCTTTCTTCTGAATGATATCGTCTCGAATCTTCACCCTGATTCATTCACCACTCCTTCCATCAAATGTGTACTCCATATATTCAATCTTAGCCCTATTTATACGAAAACCTTTAGTCCCGCTAATGCATGTCACCAAATCTCAAGTTTCTCATTTACTCCATCTCTCATCAATCAATACAATATCATCAGTGAACAATATACAACAAGGTATCTCATCCCGAATGTGACTAGTCAACTCATCCATAATCAAATGGTGTACGAGTATCCCATACACCATGAGGAACGTGTACAAGTATCTCATTTACTCGTGCACGTTCCTCATTGAGAACCCTTGCAAATTTGAACTATATCTGGCAGTGATGTAACAGCCCTTGCCAACTTCTCATTGCATTCGAACAATGCAATGCATTGCAAGTAGGGAATGCCCTTACGAAATCCAAATATTTGCTTAAATCCATGTTGAAATTTATAACTACTATAATAAATTAGAGGGCAAAGATCGGTAAAGTATATCAGTAGTTTGGGTCCATATCGTCAGGGAGTAAAAAGGAAAATTAAAATGGGAAATATTCTTGTTGAAGATAGAAAGTCAAAATGTGGTGTTCATCCGATCAAAGTTGATTGCTTCTTTTTTACCTTATTCGTATTTTTTATATATATTTATTTTATGAATAAGTATTTGAAAATCGATTTTATGTTGCGCTCATCTATATAGAAGATACACAATACCTGGCTATGTAATTAATTCAATAATTATGTTTATGAAAATGCCAATCTACTCACGTGAATAACTTTCACACAATTCCCAAGTTTGACCATGGTTCTTAAATTGTAATAGTGCATTTTTATTATATCATCAACATGTATTTTTAAGACAATTCTCTATTGTTCCGAGATATTTTATCTCTCATGTTTTTATACATTCACTTTCTTTCCATCTTTATTATGTAATTTACCCAACAAGGTTCTAGTCTTATATAAGAGAACCCTAGGGCCTTGGAATGAATCAACTCATAATTTTGTTTCCACGTGATATCAGAGCGGTGGTCCTAGACTGGAGCCCATACCCTAGTTCCCATCCCCTCACCCGCCAACCCCAATCACGCAGTCGTTGCCACCTGCCCCCACATGCAAACGTCGCATGCCCCCACCGTTGACGGCAGATCAAGCCACACCATGCCCTAATCGTCGTTGGGGGCATCGCGGGAGGTTACGATGCCACCAAGCGTCCCACGCACGGCATTACACTGCGCCAGCAAGTCCCCTGAACTGTTGTCGCCGCCCCGCACAGCACATCAATGGGGTCCACGAGCACGAGGCCCCTAGCGGCCTCCTTATTGCCTCCTAAGGCGCGGATCTTGGTCGTCTACTCTTCAGAGGTCTCCAGCGAGCTGATTTTGGGTCTTATCCAACAAAATTAGACCTCGAGATTCTTTTGTGTGCCCTAAAACGAGTCTACGGTTGACGGGAACGGTTGTAGCATAAATATGAACACACAACATATTCCATATATGTCTGTGTAGACGCATTTGCTCCAGTCTACATCCCTAGTCTTTGTTTATTATCGGTACCATGTCAGAGAACAAGGTTGATATCCCATCCTCGAGCGTCTTCAAAGGCCTGGCGCTCATTGACAAGATGGATGGGACCAAATACGAGTTGTGAGCCATGCATTTCATGAGTCTTATGCAGTGCAACAAAAAGAAGCACGTTTTGATACAGGAGGAGCCGACTAACAAGACTAGGCTTAATGCCTCATGGGAGGCAGATGAGCGTATGCTCGTGTATGGCTGTCTGGTACCCTAATTGTGGAGATAGCCAATGATATCTTGCATCAGCTCACAGTCAAGGCGGTGTGGGACATCTTCGCAGCCACATACTCTCAAGTGAGGAATGGAACAAAGATATTGTAGCTTTAACAATATCTTTAGCGTGATATCTTTACGGTCAAGCACAACGGTCGCCCTCTTCATACCTTATACACATCTCTCACGATGTATATTTGAGAATCTACACAGCTCCATGCATCTTGCAGCAACACCAGAGCAGCAGGAGCCATATAGGAACGCCACCATGAATGGTATCTTTTTGGTGGCCCTTGATCTTGATGTCGCGCACCTTGTTACCTACGGATACTAACATACCCCCAATGGAGGAAGCATACGTCAAACTTAGCAGGATCATTGTTCCTTTGTCAGCCTCCTTTCAAACCTCCTCAACGATGGTTGCATCTCGCGGTAGAGGAAGATCTTCACAGTTCAGAGGATGAGGCCTTGTGGCATAGGAATGGGCCATTCATGATCGCCATCCTCATGCACTTACTGTCACCGCTCTAGTCACTCCAAGGACGCATGATATTCTAAGCATGGATTTGCAACATCTGCCCATGTTATTGAGCAGGCTGAGATCCATGCACCTCCTGCCACTGCTTATCGGAGATTCAATGAGTAGTCCCGCATCTGGGGGAGATCATGCCTCCCACATTCGGATCTTCTAATGATCCTTCTGGCTCATCCGACTTCGATGTCTCTGCTTCTGCCGGTACTTTAGGTATAGTATATGCCATTACTACTAGTCACAACTCAAGACAGACCTCTCAGAGTGGATCATGGATTCACGTGCTATTAATCATTTGTGTGGATACAAGATTAGTTCACTTCCTACAGAACTGCTCAGTCTAGCAGAACAATAGTTATTGTTGATGGCACGCATTACCATGTTACCGGATAGGGGAAGATCAGACTGACACAGCATGCACATGCAAAATGTTCTTCATGCTCCTGATTTGTCAATGAATTTGTTATATGTTAGTCAAATCACCAAGGAAGAATGTGTGGTAGCATAGTTGGTTAGAAGTTTATTGTGGTTTGATGAAGGTCATGAGTTCAACTCCCAACAATGTCATTTACTTTTGCGTAGGTGGAGATCTTAATGGACTTGTGGGAAAGGATGCTCCTGATTTGTCAATGAATTTGTTATATGTTAGTCAAATCACCAAGGAAGAATGTGTGATAGCACAGTTGGTTAGAGGTTTATTGTGGTTTGATGAAGGTCATGAGTTCAACTCCCAACAATGTCATTTATTTTTGCCTAGGTGGAGATCTTAATGGAGTTGTGGGAAAGGATGCTTCAGGGTATGCTAGTGTTCATGGAGGCCATGGCTTCGGGGATAGAAATGAAAAGGAAAAGTTATTTTCGATTTTGTAACAGCTTATGATCTTTTCATAGAAGAAACTCTCTTCAAGAAGAGGGAGGAGCATTTAGTTACTTATATAAGCGGCCCGACTAAAACACAGATAGATTACTTTGCGTTGAGGAGAAGATATCGGATGTGTTGCAAAGACTGCAAAGTGGTCCTAGAGAGAGTTTGACAATCCAACATTGCTTCTTAATCATGGATGTGCGAATAAAAGAGTTAGTAAAGAAAAAGAGGGTTTCCAAGATCACTAGAACTAGATAGTGAAATCTTCAATTGAAGCAATCAAACTTCAAGAGAAGGTTTTAGAAGACTTATCTTAGGATTATAATGGAAGTGTCAACGAGATGTGGGAGGCGGTGGCATCTTCTATCCAAAGGGTAGCTAAAGAGATGCTAGGAGAGTCAAAGGAGGAGCATCAGGCCAAAAGGAGGCTTAGTGGTGGAGTAAAGGGTACAAGAGAAGCTCAAAATTAAAAGAGCATGCTTAAAGCTATGTCTAAGGATAGAACAGAGGAAATTGTCACAAACTAAAAAATAGGGGAGAAGGAAGAAAAGCAGCTTGTAAGCGAAGCTAAGTTAAAAGCTTTTGAAGTTTTGTACAAAAATCTCAATTCTAAGGAGGGCCAAAAGGACATACTCATGTTGGCCAAAGCAAGAGAAAGAAAGACCAAAGACCCTTTTCAAATGAGATGCATTAAAGACGGGGAAGGTCACGTACTTGTTACTCAGAAGGATATAGAGACTAGGTGGAAGCAGTATTTCCATAAGCTTTTCATTGGGGAAGGAAATAGAGAGGTTACTTTGGGAGATCTAGCTAGTAGTAAAAGTTATTTGAATCGTGCAAGCTATAGATGAATACAAAGGAAGGAAGTAGAGGAGGATTTAAAGGTTATGAGGCCTGGAAAAGGTGTAGGACCTGATGACATTCCTACAGAAGTTTGGAGAGTTTTAGGTGAACGTGGTTTGTCTTAGCTTACAAATTTATCAATGATAGTTGGCAAAGCAAGAAAATGCATGAACATTGGAGTAGCATCATGGTGCCTCTTTAAAAGAACAAAGGAGACATTCAAATTGTTCAAATTATAGAGGTATAAAGCTGATGAGTCACACTATGAAAATTTGGGAATGTGTGATCAAAAGAAGGTTGAGGCAAGTTTCCTAAGTAAAAGAAAAGCAATTCGGATTCATGTCAGGTCGCTCAACTATTGAAACCATCCACTTGTTGAGGAGAACGACGGAGATTTATATAGCTAAAAGAAGAATCTCCATACGATTTTTATTGATTTGGAGAAGGCTAATGATTCTGTCCCACGTGAGATATTGTGGTGAGTTTTGGAGAAGAGACAAGTACATGTCATATACATTAATTCATAAAGGATATGTATGATAGGGTTTCGTCTTATGTAAGGATCCAATCTGGGAAGACCGATTATTTTGACATCGACATTGGTCTGCATCAAGGTTCAGTTTGAGTCAATTCCTTTTTACTTTGAGTATGGATGAGTTGACAAGTCATATTCAAGATGAGATATATTGGTATATGTTACTCGAAGATATTGTTTTGATTGATGAGACCAGAGATGGAGTAAACGAAAAGCTTGAGGTCCAGAGACATGCATTGGAGATTAAAAGATTTTGTATAAGTAGGGCTAAGACTGACTATATGAAGTGTACTTTTAATGAAAGCAATGGTGAAGGAATCGAGGTGAAGATTGGTGACGATAACATTCATAAGAGAAATTCTTTTAGATACTTGAGATCTATTTTGCAACATGACAGGGACATTGATGGAGATGTTACTAATAAAATAAATGCAGGTAGGCTAAAGTGAGATAGCCTTTATTGTTCTCTGTAAAAAGAAAATTCCTTTGAAAATCAAAGAAAAGTTTTACAAAGCATCTGTGAGACCTGCTATGCTCTATGGATCTTAATGTTGGCCAGTGAACCATAGACATGTGCAGAGAATGGCAGTAGTAATTGTTGGGAAAAAAATAAGAGACTTGTTTATTCCATAAGCCCTAGGCTCTTTTATATAGGAGAGTAGCCTATGGATAAAATACATCAAGAGTCTAAAAGGAAAAAAGAAAATACGGAACGGTACAAAAGAGAACAACATATATCTCTACACTCCCCATCAAGGTGGAGCATAGATGGCAATCATGCTCAGCTTGGACGAACACTTCTGGAACGGCCCTCGAAGTAACGCCTTAGTAAAGATGTCTGCAGTTTGGTCCCCTGAGCTAACATGGCATGTAGAAATAAACCCCTTCTGAATCATATCTCGTATGAACTGACAATCAACCTCAATGTGCTTGGTTCGTTCATGGAATGCTGGATTATTTGCAATGAATAGAGAAGCTTGATTGTCACACTCCAGAGCCATAGGAAGAGGGACTTCTATATATAGATCTGTAAGCACAGCTTTCACCCGCATCATTTCTGTACTGACCTAGGCCATAGCCCTATATTCAGACTCAGCACTGGATCTTGCTACAACATTTTGCTTCTTGCTTCTCCATGAGACCAGAGAGTCTCCGACATACACAGCAAATCCAGTGGTAGACTTCCTATCCTTGGGGAATCCTGCGTAATCTGCATCTGCACATGCTGAGATAGTAATCTCCTTGTCTTTCTTGAACAGCAGACCTGCACCTGGAGATTACTTAAGGTACCTGAGTATCATATGTATAGCATCCATATGTACCTGACGTGGTTGCTCCATGAACTGGCTCACCCGACTAACAGCAAAGGAGATATCGGGTCTGGTAATAGTAACATAGAAAAGCTTGCCCACCAGTTCTATGTATCTTCTCCTATTCACCTCATCAGTGTCGTCATCATATAACTTCATACTGGGATCCATGGGTGTAGTGGCAGGTCGGCAACCAAGCATTCCTGTTTCACTCAACAGGTCAGTGACATATTTCCTCTGGGTCATTACCAACCCATGAGGATTTCTGGCGAATTTCAGTCCCAGAAAATATCTAAGAACTCCAAGGTCCTTGGTGACAAATTCACGACCCAGCATTTCTTTCGCCATCTGGATTCCCTATCCATCATCACCTGTAATCAAGATATCATCTACATACACCATAATTGCAAAAATACCTCCGGATGTCTCATGTACGAACAGGGAATGATCAGCATTAGAATGTTTGTATCCTTATTTTTCAAACAGGTCTTAGAGCTTCTGGAACCAAGCTCTGAGGCTCTGCTTAAGGCCATAAAGAGCCTTATGAAGTCTACACACCTTAGAGCACTCCCCCTCAACAGCAAAACCAGGTGGTTGTTGCATGTAGACTTCCTCTTGCAAGTCACCATATAAAAATGCATTCTTGACATCTAATTGGAATAGTGGCCAATCACGAGTAACCGCAACAGAGAGAAGGATCCGTAGGGTGGAATGGCGAGCAACCGGCGAGAATGTATCAAGATAATACACCCCATATGTTTGTGTAAAGCCACGAGCAACCAGACGTGCCTTGTATCTGTCAATGCTGCCATCTGCATTCTGCTTAACCGTAAAGACCCAATTGCATCTCACTCTAGACACATCTGTAGGTGCAGTAACAAGGCTCCAGGTACCTCTTGACTGAAAAGCGGCCATTTCTTCCTCCATGGCTAAACGCCATCTATTATCCTTCGACGCATCTTGGTAATTATGTGGATAATCCACCGCCGATAGTGCAATGACAAAGCTCCTGAATTCTCCAGATAAGCGATCAAAAGAAACAGTGGATGTTGTAGGATATGATGCGCAGATGTGATTCTGTTTCCGAAGTGCAATAGGAAGATCCAAATCACATGCATCCTCATTTGGCCTCTGTAACACATCCTGCTCAGGTAAATCGTTATATCCATCAATATTGATTATATTCTCAGAACATAGCTCAGACGAGCTAGATGATGAGCGGTGACCATGAGCAAAAGCAGGCCGACGGGTATAGTGGAATGGCAATGGGGAAACAGGAACGGTAACAGGAGGTGTAGGGGATGGTAGTGGTGGAGGTGGTGATGGTAGTGGTGGAGGTGGTGATTGTGGTGGCATGTATATAGCTTCATCAGTACCAGAGGATACCAACTGATCACCTGTAGAAGAGATGTACATAACAGACTCGAAAAAGGTAACACCAGCACTAACAAAATATCTCCTACGCAATGGATCATAGAACCTGCACCCCTTTTGTGTTCTGGAGTACCCGACAAAGACACACTTGACAGCCCTAGGAGAGAGCTTGTCAATCCCTGGAGACAACTGGGGAACAAAGGCCACCGAGCCAAACACACGAGGAGTGAGGGAGAACAATTCTTTTTCTGGAAACACAAGGGAGAAAGGAATCTTCTCACCTAAGTCAGACGACGGCATACGATTAATGAGATAACATGTCGTTAGGACAGCATCGCCCCAGAAAGAATGAGGGGCATGACTCTGTATGAGAAGCGACCTGGTGACATCAAGTAAATGACGATGTTTCCTTTCCGCAACTCCATTATGTTGGGAAGTATAGACACATGATGTTTGGTGGATAATTCCATGAGTTGAAAAATAATTGGAGAGAGTATGAGTACAAAATTCCAAAGCATTGTCGCTTCTCACAATCTTTACAGATGCAGAAAAAACATTACGAACTTCATTGATGAAATTTATGATAATATTCCCTGCTTCAGATTTATTCTTTAACAAAAAGACCCAAGACACACGAGAGAAATCATCAACAATAACCATATAAAACCTGTGTTCTGACGATCAGGAACATGACTAGGACCCCAGATATCGACATGAAACAACTCAAACTTGGAGCTACTACTCCGACTCTGACGACTGGGAAAGGTAGACCGATGGTGCTTTCCCAACTGACAAGCCTCACATTAGATGGACATGTGAGGTGAAACCAGGGGTAACACACGACACAGTTTCTAAAGCGGTAGATGTCCAAAGCGCAGGTGCCACAGGAAGGGGGAGACAGCAGGTAGAGAGGAGGCTCCGGCATAAGGGGTCCGACTGAGACGATATAGGCCACCTTGCTCATAGCCACGCCCAATCACGTTGCCCGTAAGGATGTCCTGAAAGATGAGAGATGGATCAAAAATTGCTCGACAATGTAAATGCTTTGTAAGTTGGCTAATGGACAATAAATTCATAGAAAAATCAGGTGCGTGCAGCACGTTCTTGAGATGCATAGAGGGTGTCAGTCTAATATCCCCCTAACAGTGATCGGAGAATGATTCCCATTGGCAATAACCACAGTACGGCCCGGAGGAACCTGTCGGTAGGCCGTAAGGAGACCTTGATCACCACACAGATGATGTGTGGCACCAGAGTCCATGATCCACTCTAAAGTATCTGATCCATTACTGCTAGTAAATGCATAAGTGCTACCTGAGGTACCGGTGGATGCAGAAGCAGCAACATCGAAGTGTTTATCAGAAGCAGGTACTGATGCAACGGGCAAGGCCCTAAATGTCGGTTTCGGTCACCATTTCGGTATCGACCAAAACAGAATTTCGGTGGAATTTCGATGGAATTTCGATCAGAATTTCGGTCATTTTTTGTACTAGGACCCCCATATTTCGGTCATTTCGTTCATTTCGGTCGAATTTCGATTTCGACTGGATATCGATATTCAACAGAAATTCGACTGAATTTCGCTGAAATTTGAGGCCATGGCAACGGGACCGGATGGAGAAATAATGCCCCTCGGACGGGCTACAAGATCATCAAAGTGTTGATCCAGAGATGAAGCAGATGGGGGCTCAATATGTTCAGCTATTCGTGCAGAAGCAGGAAATCCATGTTTGGAATAGCACGTTTCTTCAGTATGCCCAGAACGGTGACAAAAGGTGCAGGTTGGACGAACACGACCCCCTCTACCTCGAGGTCACGACCACGGAACTGATGACCTCCACGACCTCGATTCGCTGCCATGGTTGAGGCGGTCTGATTTGCAGTGGATGAAGGAACAGTAATACGACTCGGTCTATGAAAAGCTTCCTCCATCGGAGAAATAGTGGAATCTGCCAAGATCTGAGAACGCGTTGCCTCGTACTCTGGATCAAGAGCAACCAGGAATACACCAATCATAGTAGCATTCCGGTACGTCTTCTGTTGCTCAGGAGTGGTTGTGAGAGGCATGAAGCTGTAGACCTTCTCGAACATTCCACGTAGAAACATGTATAATGAGTGTAAGGGATGATCATTCTGTTTGATTGTGAAGATGTTATGCTGTAGTTGTAGAATCTTCGTCTCATTCTTTGCCTGTGAATATGTAGCAGCCAGAATGTCCCACATTGCTTTTGCAGTGGGCAGATGGAGAATATCATTGGCAATCTCAATTGTCAGAGTTCCTGATAGCCAAACCTTGACATATGCATCATCTGTCTCCCATGAGGCGTTGACCCCAGTCTTCTCAGCAGGCTCTTCCTCAGTAAGAATGTGCTTCTTACCGGTTGACTTCATCATACTCATGAACTGCATTGCCCACAGTTCGTAATTCGACCCGTCCATCTTTACAATGGGCGTTGGACCTCTGAAGGCGCCTGTAGATGGAATATCTGCCTTGCTTTCTGACATTATGATAATAGAAGAATAGGGTAGTAGACTGAAGATATGGTCGTCTACACGGACATTCACGGGTTTAGTTGCATGTGTAGACTCAAGCAAACAAACCCATAGATTTGGAAACGCGCGCGCGAAACGAGGGCTGGAGCCGCACACGCACTGACCTAGGGTTGCACACGCATGGAAATCAGGGGCTTCACGCGCACAGGTGTTCGCACAGGAACGCGCACAGCAACACACACATGAGCGCGCACAGCAACACGCACAGGGGATGGCGCGCACAGGGACGGTGCACAGGGGTTGGTGCGCACAGCAACACGCACAGCAACGCGCACAGAAGCGCACAGGAGACGGCACACAGGGCCTAGCGCGGTGCTGGAGACGGCACGAGACCGATCGGGGCCGAGCAGGGCCGAGGGCGGCGCGAGGTGGGGAGGCGCGCGTGCGGAGGGCTCGAAGGTGGAGGCTAGGGTTAGGGTTTGGTTCGAGAACTCCAGTCTAGGACCGTCGCTCTGATACCATGTTGGGAAAAAAATAAGAGACTTGTTTATTCCACAAACCCTAGGCTCTCTTATATAGGAGAGTAGACTATGGGTAAAATACATCAAGAGTCCAAAAGGAAAAAGAAAATACGGAACTGTACAAAAGAGAATAACATATATCTCTACAGTAATAATAAAAATGGTAAGGTGGATGTGTGGACAAACACATAAAGATCGGATTCGTAATGATGCAATCATAAGGAAAGTTGGTGTAGCTCCGATCGAGGATAAAATGCGAGAAAATCGCTTAAAGTGGTTTAGCCACTTGCAAAGAAGGTCGGTTGATGCACCGATTAGGAGATACGAGATTTAGGATGCTGAACCGGCTAAGAGAGGGCGAGGAAGGCCCAAGAAGTGTTGGAATGGGACTAACAAAGGGATCTTAGCTTTTTGGATATAAGTCCAAGATTAACCCAAGATAGATCTAAATGGAGGCAACGAATCCAAGTAGCCAACCCTGCTTAATGTAGGAAAAGGCTTTGTTGTTGTTGTTGGTCAAACCACCCAAGATTACATTGTCGTATCATCATTGACTCCTCTTCTCTTGTGTTTCAGGATATACTCACGAACAGGGAATTTGGATGTAGCAATGAGCAAGGGAGACTCCACAGACTGATTCAATATCTATATGTCAGTGCCTCTTCCAATCCCACTAGGTCGGACTCCCCCTACTCATGTCACCTTCAGTTCGGTCATCTTCCTCTATAGAAGATGTGTAAAGTCTTCCCACTATTAGAGTTAGTACATTTTAATATATGTGGTCCTAGTCGTGTCTCTAGTCATCAGGAGCATATGTTTTATCTTGTAGTTATGAATGATTACTCTAGATTGTCATGAATTTTTCCATTGAAAAATAAACCTGAGGTTATGTTTATCCTTCAATCATATATGTATGAAAAAAAGAATATTTTTCTGCTATGATCAAGTATGTTCGCCCTGAAATGCCTTGGAGTTTTGCACTACTTAATTATCTCATTTCTTCAGATCTCATGGCATTACACATCAGACTTCTTGCCTTTACACTTCTTAGCAGAACAATGCTGCAAAATACAAATACCGTCATCTTCTTGATGTGACCTAAAATCTTATCACTCAAGGTCGTGCTCCCTACTCCTTCTGGGTGGATGATCTTATTCTTATTGCATGTTACATGGTCAATAGGATGACGTCTTCTGTGTTAGGTAAAAAGATTCCTTTTTCAATTGTGTTTCCTGATAAGGATCTTTTCCCGCTAACACGACGTATATTTGGTTTAGTGCCTTTGTTAACCACCTGACCCTTGATCGTGACAAGCTCTCTTTCAAAGCAATCAACTGCATTTTTGTAGGTACTCTCGGACCCATAAAGGGTATCACTACTTCAATCCCGTTAGACGAGCGTACTATGTATGTGTTGATGACACATTCTTTAAGTCGATTATGTACTTTACTCCTACATGTGATAGGATGATTGCATCTGAGTCAAGGGAGGATGTACACGTACCACATCCTCCTTCACCACCACCTCCTTTAGTGGACCTTCCTACTCCACCACCAGCTCCATCAGTGGTCCCTCCTACTCTACCACCTCCACCGCCACCTCCTTTTGTGGTTGCTCGACCGTCCCCATCGCCCAGTACGTTGGTTCAGTTTTTGATGCATTGGTACATTCGTATGCATCCCATTATTCCCCAAGCTCATGGGCCTTCCCCATCATCCAGCACACCTTACATTGTTTCTACTGATGGCACTGGTGATTTGTCTATGTAATAGGTTACTATACAGGACGAGCAAGTGCCTTCTCAGAAGGCTAGCTTACATATTAGGGAGGATGTATGTGACCTTGATGAGATTGCTCTGCGGAAACGGAGGCGTACATGTGGTATGTATCCTCTTTCTGCACATGTCTCTTTGGGGTGTATATCAGAAACTTCAAGTAGTTTATCGTGGGCATGTCAGTAGTAGGGACTCCACGAACATATCAGGAGACCATACGAGACAGTAAGTGGCGCTTGCCATGGAGAAGGAGATGGTCGCGCTACAGTCACATAGCACGAGGAACATTGTTACAGCTCCTACAGGAGCATTTGTGGTGGGATGCAAGTGGTTGTTCACGGTGAAGAACCATGCAGATGGCAGTGTTCTCGTCACTAGGCGAGCTTGTGGCTCATGGGTTTACCCAAGTGTACGGGGCAGACTATCAGGGTACCTTCTCTCCCGTGGCTCATCATTCTACATTGTGGATCCTTCTCTCAGTTGCAGTGATACGGATTGGTCATTATCTCAGCTTGATGAGAAGATTACATTTCTCTATGGTGACATGCAGGAGGAAGACTACATGCAACAGCCACCTAGGTTCGTTGTTGAGGGAGAGTGTCAGATGGTTTGCAGACTTTACAAGGCTATCTATGGCCTTAAGAAGAGTCCTAGAGCATGGTTTCATAAGCTCTCAAACTTGATAAAACAACAGGGATATTTTTTTTGAAATCCAGAAGCAAGGGGGATACACTCGATGGTGCACTCCCCAAAAATCTTATTCAATAAAAAGAGGGAACAGATAGGACAACAGAATAAAACAAAAACCACACTACAAAGTCATTACAACGCCCAGTCCCTCACCAGGTGTTTTGCAAAAGAGCCCACATTCTCCTTATAAAACCTTTGGCCCGAGAACAATAAGCCATTTCTCCCCCGCCAAATCGCCCATAGCACAGCCACCGGAAGTAGCAACTCCAGCATCGACCTCCCCTTATTAGCCCGAAGCTCGGACCAGAACGACTGGAGGTCACTAGTGCAATACTAACCCAAATCAGCCCCCTGCCAAATCTCAACCACCTTGGGGCATAAAAAAAAGAGATGCTCCACGGACTCAACCGCCGCATCGCAAAGCAGACATCTATCGGATCACACCTAAGAGCCGGGCACAACGGTCCCTCGTCATCAACCTCTTCCTCCGCAGCAGCCAAAAAAGAAGCCAACCCGCTCCGGAAGCTTCAGAACCCACAGAAAGGCACAATCAAGAGTGATACTCTCCAAGAGTGACGGTGGCGATCTAGTGATAGCGCCAAAGGCCTTCTTGACCGTGAAGGGGGACTCCTTCCAGCACCAGTGATCGCGTCCCCTAGGAGGGCGACCAACCTCCCTCACCGCCTCGATCAACGCCAAGAATTCCTCCAGACTCCGATCCGAGAAATTCGCGAAAAAAGTTGGACGCCAATTCCCATCCAACCAGCAAGTCGCAACCGAACAAGATTTATCTTCAGCCAACGCAAATAACCGCGGGAAGCGGGAGCAAAGGGGTCCCCCTCCCGCCCGCCCAATCGTCCGTCCAGAAGGAGAAGGACTCCCCCCCCACCACCAAGCATCAGCCTGAAAAGCTCAATATTCTTCAAGAACACCTCCACCACCCCCCTCCAAAACATGGTAGGGGAAGCAATACGGCAGATCTGCGACGGCAAACCTCCCCCCACATCATAAATCCTCCGCACGACACTGCAGCAGAGATCCTCCCCCGGCCCCCAAATCTTGCACGCCCACTTAAGGAGCAAGGCCTCGTTCATATGCGCGAGCGACTTGATCCCCAGCCCCCCCTGCTCCTTCCCGTAAGTAATATCTTCCCACCCAACCAAGTGGATCCCCCTCGCCCCATCCCTCGCTTCCCCCACAAGAAGGCGTGCACACGCTTCTCCAGCCGAGCCTTGATCCCCTTGGGCATCTTCCGGTTGGACAAAAAGTAAATCAGAATCGCCGAAAGGACCGCCTTAATTAAAACAAGTCTGCCACCTCTCGATAAAATCGCGGCCTTCCAGCCCGCCAATCTCGCCTCCACTTTCTCCACTACCCTCAGCCAGTCCCTCAGCCGCGTCCTCCCCACGTTCAAGGGCATCCCCAAGTAATCCATTGACAGTGAAGAGCACGCCGACCCCAAAGCCACTGCATAATCATCACGGTCCAGGACCGCAGTGCCGAAGGGCACGAACATGGACTTGGCCTCGTTCTTGACCAACCCGAACAGCTCGCCGAAGACCTCCAGAGCCACGGCCATACCCCGCGCCTCCGCCACACCCCCTCCAAGAGAAACAACGTATCATCCACGTATTGCAAGATAGGGATATGCGCATCCCCCCTGGAAAAGCCCCGCGAGAGGCCGCTGCCAACCATATTAGCAGCAAAGTCAGATAGAACATCGGCCGCCAGAATAAAGATCAAAGGTGCAAGAGGGCAGCCCTGGCACACCCCCCTCCGCGGCTAGATCCATCCCCCCTCCGGACGATCGTTGACCAAGATAGACAACGAGGCGGTAGTGATACACCGCCTCACCCACGTTATCCACAACTCCAAGAACCCCTTCCTCCTAAGCACCGACCAGAGAAACCTCCAATCAAGGCAATCGTAGGCCTTTCTGAAGTCCATTTTCCACATGATGCCACGCACCTCCCTCCTTTTCCAATCAGCAATGACCTCCGACGCAAGCGTATGGCCTCAAATTTCAGCGAAATTCGGTCGAATTTCTGTCGAATATCGATATCCAGTCGAAATCGAAATTTGATCGAAATGACCGAAATATGGGGGTCGTAGTACAAAAAATGATCGAAATGACCGAAATTTCGATCGAAATTCCATCGAAATTCTGTTTTGGTCGATACCGAAATGGTGACCGAAACCGACATTTAAGGCCTTGCGCAAGCGTGAGGCAATCAGCAATCTGGCGCCCCGGGATGAAGGCTGATTGCGACGGGGAGACAACACCGTTAATAATGCCAGACAAAAAAAGATGCCTCTATCGTTGTTTAGGACGATAGTGGGGAATGATGAGTTGTTTAAATTTTGGAAGGACGATTGGACGGGAAGGGGTTCCTTGAGTTTGCGGTTCCCGCGGTTGTTTGCGCTGACGGCTGACAAAGATGCCTCTATCGCTTCTTGTTGGGCGGATGGGTGTTGGTGTCCGCCCTTCCTGGTAAATTTTTCGGATCAGAGGCTTGATGATTTTATCTCCCTTTTGGACGCCATCGGTGACGCGGGTAGGCCTGGTGATGGTCGGGATCACTGGGCCTGGAGGGGTGGTCCCTTTTCGACGTGAAAAGCTTATGGGGCTTTGATTGGGCCCCCTCCGGCGCGGTCTGATTTGCTGATGCGTGATTGTTCTTTTTTCTGGAGCCTGAAGAGTCCTGAGCACATTGGCGTCTTTCTATGGCTTTTTCGCAGACAGAGGCTGATGACGAGAGATCGTTGCGCGAGGGTTTTGGCAATATATCCGCTACTTGTGTGTTATGCAATTCGGCAGTGGAGAGCATTGAGCATTTATTCTTCGAATGCCCAACGGTAAGAGGGGTTTGGGAGGAAGCGGAAGTGGATTGGGTGAGAACGGATGACTTGGCGGCTTTTTGTGGGTCGCTGGTGCTTAACAGAAACAGGGAGCGAAGGATCGTCTTGTTGCCAATTGCAAGGCTCTGGTCGATTTGGTTGGGGAGGAATGGGGCCATCTTCTCGGGTCAACGCTTCTACAAGGACAACGTGCTTATTCATTGTGCGAGACTTGTGGTTGATTGGGTTGTGGTTTAGGCCCCAGTGTAGTGTTTGTTTTGTGGGGGCGGTGGAGCTTTGTTGTACAGCTTGTGCTTTTCTTTTTTCCTCTTTTTCTCGTTTTTGTGTATTTTCCTTTCTTTTTTAATAAATTGGGGTGAACACCGCTGAGTGTCTCCCCCTTCTTTTGGGCCTCAAAAAAAATAATGCCAGACAACCAAGTAGCGAGAACCTTCGCAATAATGAGATAAATGGCGTTCGAGACCGCAATAGGGCGAAAGTCCTCAATGGAGGTCGGCGCCGACGACTTGGGCAACAAAATAATGAGAGCGCGGTTGATCCTGTCGAAGCCCGCGTTTCCCTGACAGAACTCCAGAGCCACCTCTAACACCTCGTGGCCCACGAGATCCCAAAAATCCTTGTAAAACGCCACAGGGAACCCATCCGGGCCAGGAGCCGCATCAGCATTAAGCTCCCACACCGCATCTTTAAGTTCCTCCAAGGACCAGTCCCGAATAAGGCAGTCAACCTGATCGCCTGCCACCTAACGCGTGCCCGATCCCAACCACCTCAAAAGCCTCGGGATAGTCGAAGCCGACACGCCCTTGAAGTGCTCCGCAATAGCCCTCCCCATCTCTCTATTTCCCTTCACGTGATTCCCCTCAATGACGATGGACCGCAGCGCATTCGCCTTCCGCATCCCACTAGCCACACGATGAAAGAAGGAGGTATTCGCGTCCCCCTCCCTAAGCCACATGCTCCTCGAGCGTTGCCCCGTCACGCGCTTCTTATCCTCCCGAGCAACTACCAATTGGGCAGCAGCGCGGTCGGCAAGCTCCACCTCCGAGAGATCTCTGGTGTCCCCAAGCGCGTCGAGACGCCAGATAGTCTCCTCCGCGTCCACCCTTGCCGCACATCTAACCGCTCTAGACTCCCTCTTGAAGGCTGCTAGCCGGACCCGCAAAGAAGCAAGCTTTTGAACAAAACGAGATGCCACGGACCCCGAAACGACCGCCTCCGACCAATGCCGCGGACCCCGAAACAACAGGGACTTATGATATCGATTACAGATCATTCATTGTTTGCTCAGAGGACTTAGCGAGGTATAGTCGCTATATCGGTCTATGTTGATGATATCATTGTTACAGGAGATGATGTGCCAGTTATCCGCACAGCTAAGGACTTCCTTGGACCGCATTTTGCCACCAAGGACATTGACGATTTACGTTACTTCCTTGAACTTGAGTTTGCTAGGAAACAACAAGAACATACTTGACTTGAGAGATATTTTTTATCTTTACAGAGAGCTCATTGGGAAGCTCCTACATGTGACAACCACTAGGCCAGACATCTCTTTTTGCAATGAGCAGGGTCAACCGATTTATGGAGTAGCCTAGATAGGCATATATAGATGCGGTCCATATGATTCTGAAGTATATGAGGTCCTCTCCTAGTACTAGATTGTTCTTTAGCAAAGGGGCATCCTTTGTCGTTACATGCCAGCATGCGCAGACATAGATTATGCAGATCCTAAGGATAGGAAGTCTACCTCATGTTCTACAGTGTTCATAGGGAGCCCTTTGGTGTCAAGGAAGAGCAAGAAGCAAACCATGGTTGCCATATCTAATGTAGAGTCAGAATACAAGGCCATGGCACAGGGAGTACAAGGATGATGTGGTTAGATCCGTTGTAAATGACCTAGCCATTAGTGTGTCTATTCCCATGCATTTGCAATGTGACAACCAAGCTGCTCTTTTCATTGCCAACAACCATGCCTTGCATGGGAGGACCAAGCATATTGAGGTTGATCGTCACTACACTCGTGATATGATTCAGAAGGGCTTCATCTATACTCTTCACGGCAGTTCAGGGGAATAGACAGCAGATGTGTTCGCCAAGGCCCTAGCTAAAGGGCCATTCCAGAGGTGTTGTTCCAAGCTAAGCATGATAGATATATATGATCCATCTTGAGGGAGGGGGTGTTGAGAGAGATTTTAACTTTGTTGGTTTTATGTATTCCTTTTTCTTTCCATCTCTATTGTGTAATTTTCCCAACAGGATTCTCCTCTTATATAAGAAAACCCTAAAGCCTCGTAATGAATCAACTCATAATTTTGTTTCTGCATCCATTTGTGTGCATGATACATGGTGTAAAATCTTCTCGAACCAAGTTGGGCACAAGGGCCTTTTCAAAGGAAAAATGAGCACAGTAAAAAAGATGGAAGTATACAAACATAGAGAATCTCAACAATAGCATCCATGTCCACGGGATAATTTAGCTTGAGTATAGATGCTCAAACCAGTAGTAGTGACAACCTCTGAATGGGATTACCTTTTTATTGAAATCCTCAAGCATGGCCTTTACGTCCAATGGAAGGACAGAAATCAATGTGTACACGGAAGTCAAACTTCACCATTTGTAGACTCAAAGCCAATAGAATTGAATAAAGAGGCTCAACCACTGGTTATTGGCATATCTATGTTTACACGGCTTGAAATGGCTGACTATTTTCTTGACATCCACTTTATAGAGAGAAGTTGAGAGGGTGATATCCTGCATACCTCTTGTATTGCAGACAAAGCTTCAATACTCCAACGGTTCACTTCTTTGCTAAAGAAATTTGTGATCTCCCTCACCTAAAATTGCCAACAAGAAATGGCCATGAGAAAATGTGCCCCAAAACCAGGCATAAATTCAACATGCAATATTGTGTGAAATGCAACCACCTACCGATTTAAAATATGTATACATAGATAAACAATTAACAAATAACAATGCATGAATTAATCTAGGAAGAATGGGTAATGGAGGATACTAAAAGAAACTCTTTCTACTTTCCATGGACATCTCCTGATATGAACACATTACTAACCATTGTTGAAGTTGAACACCATCCACCCTTGCACACACGCATAGGAAAATTAAACTTTTTAGACCCAACAATCACCCCCTGTCCAGCAGTGGACACAGGATTCTAGGATACGTGGTCGAATTTCATATTTTGATTACCAGAATGCTGCTTTCATAAAAGACAATTTTTTAGGGAACATAAAAGAAAAACTGTGATGATAAAATGAACTCCTCGTGGTCGTTGAACTTTTAAATTTACCTGAGATGTGTCTAAGAACTTCTATTTTATGTATGACATAAGCATATGAAAGAATTCCACCGACCATAGTGGCAAATTATAGTCAACCAACAGTTAATTTGACAAAACCTATAGGATTTTAATGCATTTCAACCAAAATTTGGAACTTGAACTCCATGTAAGCTTATATGAAGTTTGTTAGAGTTATTATATTTACATTTGTGTTTGTAACCCTTCGGGTTCTGTAACCCCCCGTGACCCTTCGGGTTGCGTAACCCCCCATGACCCTTCGGGTTCTGTAACCCTCTGTGACCCTTCGAGTTCCGTAACCCCCCGTGACCCTTCGGGTTCCGTAACACTTGTACTCTCTAGGGTTTTCTCTATACAAGAGACCATGGCTCTATGGAATAAACATCACATTCCTTCCCCTTCTCAACATGGTATCAGAGCGACGATCCTAGACCGAAGTCTAATACCCTAAATCCGTCGACACCACCAACCCTCTCTCCGCCGACAAGGAGAGAGGGATGGACCTCCTGCGTCGCTCATGGATTCGATAGTCTCGCGCAAGTCAGCCCGACCCCCCAGCAGCACCAGCTGCCACCTCCAACGACACCTAAAGCGACGCCCGAGGCTCCAACAGCTCACGCCGCTCCTCCGGCGTCGTCGGCACTGCCTGGAGCCCACCCCCCCATCCAACAGCCCATGCTTCATCACGACTTGTTTCTCCTAACTTTTTGTTTCTCCCAACTTCATGTTCCATACTCTTTATTCTATCATGTTAACGCATATAGTAGTTTATGTGTCTCTCTGTTATTTTTATTTCCAGTTGTATGCTTTATGTAATTTACCCAAAGGCTACTCTCCTATATAAGAGAGCCTAGGGCTTATGGAATAAACATCTTGCTCATTTTTCCCAACATGATATCAGAGTGACGGTTCTAGACCGGAGTTCTCGAAACCCTAACCCTAACCCTACCCCACCCGCCGGCCTCTCTTTCTCTCTCTCTCTCTGATCGGCGCAGCCTCCTCTTCCGCCGCACGCGCGGCTGCGCCCCTGCTGCTCCTGCGCTAGCGCTCTCTGCGCGCCTCCTCCTGTGCAAGTGTGCATCCTCCCGCGCGAGTGCGCAGCATTCCGCGCACTGATTGTTCACGCGTTGTAGCACTCCGTGTACGGGGCATGGCCTCAAATTTCAGCGAAATTCGGTCGAATTTCTGTCGAATATCGATATCCAGTCGAAATCGAAATTCGACCGAAATAACCGAAATGACCGAAATATGGGGGTGCTAGTACAAAAAATGACCGAAATGACCGAAATTTCGGTCGAAATTCCACCGAAATTCCATCGAAATTCTGTTTTGGTCAATACCGAAATGGTGACCGAAACCGACATTTAAGGCCTTGGTACGGGGTGCGCTGCTCCTGTCCACTGTGCGGCTGCGCGTGAGCCTTCACGCATAACCGCGCGACCCCAGCGTGCTACCAGTGCACGCAACAGCGTGCTACCAGAGCGCGCAACGCGCACCAGCGCCCCTGTGACTGTGCGTTCTCCCGGTTGAGTGTACGCGTGCTTCCTGTACGCGTGCGCGTGTGCTAAGCCCTAAAGCGCACACCATCATCTACATGGGTTTAGTTGCTTGAGGTCTACACGTGCAACTAAACCCGTCAATGTCATTGTAGACGAATTTCATCCTCGGTCACTCGCTCCAGTCTTCAGTCTCCAGTATGTCAGAAAGCAAGGCGGATATCCCATCTATCGGCGCCTTTCGTGGTCCAGCACCTATTGTAAAGATGGACTGTACAAACTATGAACTGTGGGCGATGCAGTTCATGAGCATGATGAAGTCCACAGGCAAGAAGCACATTCTTACCGAACCAGAACCTGCTGAGAAGACTGGAGCCAATGCCTCTTGGGAGGCTGATGATGCATATGCCAAAGTTTGGCTATCTGGTACGTTGGCAATTGAGATTGCCAATGACATTCTACATCAACCCACAGCCAAGGATATGTGGGACATTCTGGCGGCTACATATTCGCAGGCAAAGAATGAGACAAAAATTCTGCAACTTCAGCATGATATATTCACAATAAAGCAGAATGGTCGCCCTCTACATTCTCTCTACACATCACTGAGAGGGATGTTGAGAAGCTCTACAGCTTCATGCCCCTGACAGCCACGCCAGAACAGCAGAAGACATATAGGAACGCGACTATGGTGGGTGTGTTCCTTGCTGCACACGATCCAGAGTATGAGGCGGCACGATCCCAGATCTTGGCCGACTCTACTATTCCTCCCATGGAGGAAGTTTTCCATAGACTGAGTCGGATCACAGTTCCTTCCACGGTCACGAATCAGAATACTTCAGCTATGGCAGCCAACAGGGGTCGCGGATTTCATCATCAGAGCCGTGGACGTGGACCCCGTGGAAGAGGAGGCCGCACTAGGCCAACTTGTACTTACTGTCATCGTGTTGGACACAATGAAGATACATGCTACTCAAAGTATGGATTTCTTGCATCTGCACGAGTCGCTGAGCAGATAGAGCCTCCATCTGCTGCTACTTTCGATCAGCGGTTCGATGATCTAGTTGCCCGTCTGAGAGGCATTATTCCCCCATCTGGCCCAGCACCTACTACTGAGAGTCAATCTGATGCCGCTGCTTCTGCCTCTGCGACGACCAGTGCCTCAGGTAGCGTACTTGCATTTACCAGTAGTAGATCAGATTCATTACCGTGGATTATGGACTCGGGTGCTACACATCACCTATGTGGCGATCAGAGTTTACTTACAGGATATTCTCATATTCCTCCAGGCCGAACAGTAGTCATTGCCAATGGTACACATTCCCCCATCACTGGTCAGGGGGAGATTAGATTGACATCTTCTATGCAGCTCAAGAATGTGTTACATGCACCTGATTTTTCAATGAATTTGTTGTCAATTAGTCAGATTACGAAGGATCTACATTGTCGGGCAATTTTCGATCCATCTTCTCTTATTTTTCAGGACATCCATACGGGCAACGTGATTGGTCGTGGCTATGAGCAAGGAGGCCTCTATCGCCTGAATCAGACTCCATTCGCTGGAACCTCATCCCTTCCCACTGGACCAGCAGTAGATCAGATTCATTACCGTGGATTATGGACTCGGGTGCTACACATCACCTATGTGGCGATCAGAGTTTACTTACAGGATATTCTCATATTCCTCCAGGCCGAACAGTAGTCATTGCCAATGGTACACATTCCCCCATCACTGGTCAGGGGGAGATTAGATTGACATCTTCTATGCAGCTCAAGAATGTGTTACATGCACCTGATTTTTCAATGAATTTGTTGTCAATTAGTCAGATTACGAAGGATCTACATTGTCGGGCAATTTTCGATCCATCTTCTCTTATTTTTCAGGACATCCATACGGGCAACGTGATTGGTCGTGGCTATGAGCAAGGAGGCCTCTATCGCCTGAATCAGACTCCATTCGCTGGAACCTCATCCCTTCCCACTGGACCAGCATCTCCTTTATTGTGGCATCTGCGCCTTGGACATCTACCGCTTCAGAAGTTGCGTCGTGTATTACCCCAGGGTCTTCCTCACACATCTATCCAATGTGAGGCGTGTCAATTGGGAAAGCATCACAGGTCGACCTTTCCCAGTCGTCCAGGTCGGAGTAGTACCTCCAATTCGTGTTATTTCATATTGATGTCTGGGGTCCGAGTCGTGTACCTGATCATCAGGGACACAGATTTTATATAGTTTTTGTGGATGATTTCTCTCGTGTGTCATGGGTATTTTTGATGAAAAATAAATCTGAAGCAGGCAATATTATTATCCATTTTCTTAATGAAATTCAAAATGTTTTCTCCACATCTGTGAAGTTTGTGAGAAGTGATAATGCCCTAGAACTGTGCACTCATGTCCTTGCCAACTATTATTCCTCAAAAGGGATCATTCACCAAACATCATGTGCTCATACCTCTCAACAAAATGGAATTGCTGAAAGGAAACACCACCACCTTCTTGATGTCACAAGATCACTTCTTATACAGAGTCATGTTCCCTACTCTAACTGGGGTGATGCAGTTCTCACTGCATGTTACCTAATCAATCGTATGCCTTCTTCTGTCTTGGATGAACAGATTCCGTTTTCCCTTATCTATCCTGGGAAGGATCTGTTCTCTCTTACTCCCCGTGTGTTTGGTTCGGTAGCCTTTTTCCATCAGTTGTCGCCTGGTACTGACAAGCTCTCTCCTAGGGCTGTCAAGTGTGTTTTCGTTGGGTACTCCAGAACTCAAAAGGGGTACAAGTGTTTTGATCCTCTGCGTCGGCGGTATATGATCAGTGCAGATGTTACATTTTTTGAATCTGTAATGTATTTTTCAGCCTCAGGAGATCAGCAGCTATCTCCACTGCCTACTGATGCCATATACATAACACCACCATCTCCAGCGCCCTCACCACCACCACCACCGTCACCACCACCACCACCGCCACCACCACAAATACCCGTCTCACCACTACCGTTCCATTATACCCGCAGGCCTCCTCCCGCTCATGGTCATGACTCGTCTCCTAGCTCGCCTATGGTATGTAATGAAGATACTTCTATTGATGGATCTAATGATATTTCTGAGCAGGATATGTTGCAGGGGCCAGATGAGGCTACAGCCGATTTAGATGTTCCCATTGCTATACGCAAATCGAAGAGGAGCTGTGTTACATATCCCTTGTCAGCTTCTGTGTCTTTTGAGAGACTATCTAGGGATTTCAGGAAATTTGTGGTGGCCCTGTCAGCTGTAGATATTCCACGGAATTATCAAGATGCCCTGCAGGACAATAGATGGCGGCTAGCAATGGAGGAAGAAATGGCGGCACTTCAATCTAGAGGAACTTGGAGTCTAGTTCCTATACCTCCAGATGTGACCCCGGTGAGCTGCAAGTGGGTATTTATGGTGAAGCACAATGCAGACGGTTCTATTGATAGATACAAGGCACGTCTTGTTGCACGTGGTTTTACACAGACATACGGGGTAGATTACCTTGATACATTCTCGCCAGTAGCCCGTCATTCCACTCTCCGGATCTTGTTGTCAGTTGCAGTTGCTCGAGACTGGCCGCTGTATCAGTTGGATGTGAAGAACGCGTTCTTATATGGAGATTTGCAGGAGGAAGTCTATATGCAACAGCCACCCGGTTTTGCTGTTGAGGGGGAGTGTTCCAAGGTATGCATACTTCATAAGGCTATCTATGGCCTTAAGCAGAGCCCCAGAGCATGGTTTCAGAAGCTCTCAGACCTCTATGAAAAACAAGGATACAAACGCTCCAATGATGATCATTCCTTGTTTGTAAAGAAGACTGCTAGAGGTATTATTGCAATTATGGTTTATGTATATGACATCTTGATTACAGGAGATGATGAGCAGGGCATAAAGCAGGCGAAAGAAAAGCTGGGAAGCGAATTTGTCACTAAGGATCTTGGAGTCCTTAGATATTTTCTGGGGCTGGAATTTGCTAGAAATCCGTATGGATTAGTAATGTCGCAGAGGAAATATGTTACAGATATGTTGAGTGAAACAGGTATGCTTGGGTGTCGGCCTGCTACGACACCAATGGATCCCAGCATGAAGCTCTATGATGATGACACAGAGGAGGTGGACAGGAGAAGATACAGAGAACTGGTACGCAAACTGTTGTATGTCACGATCACTAGACCCGATATATCATTTGCAGTGAGTCGTGTGAGCCAGTTCATGGAGCAACCACGTCAGGTTCATATGGATGCAATACATATGATTCTTAGATATCTCAAATCATCTCCAGGTACAGGTCTGCTATTCAAGAAGGGAAAGGGGATTTCTATCTCAGCATGTGCGGATGCAGACTATGCAGGATGTCCCAAGGACAGGAAGTCCACCTCAGGGTTTGCAGTCTATGTTGGAGATGCTCTAGTCTCATGGAGGAGCAAGAAACAGACGGTGGTAGCTAGATCTAGTGCTGAATCCGAATATAGGGCTATGGCCCAGGCTACCACAGAGATGATGTGGGTGAAAGCTGTACTTACAGACCTATGTCTACATGTATCACTTCCTATGAACTTGGAATGTGATAATCAGGCAGCCTTGTTCATTGCAAACAACCCAGCATTCCATGAGCGGACCAAGCACATTGAGGTTGACTGTCACTTCATACGTGACATGATTCAGAAGGGGTTCATTGCTACTTCTCATGTTGCCTCAAAGAATCAAACTGCGGATATATTCACCAAGGCATTACTACGAGGCCCATTCCAGAAGTGTGCGTCCAAGCTGAGCATGATTGATATCTATGCTCCATCTTGAGGGGAGTGTTAACGCATATAGTAGTTTATGTGTCTCTCTGTTATTTTTATTTTCAGTTGTATGCTTTATATAATTTACCCATAGGCTACTCTCCTATATAAGAGAGCCTAGGGCTTATGGAATAAACATCTTGCTCATTTTTCCCAACAATCATGTATGGGAGAAAGGGGGAGTCAGAGATGATTCTTCAGGACGTTTATTGCCCTACCATGACTGACAAACCTCCACTCCAGACTACTACTCAGATCATCCATCTTCACCGAGCATCGACTTCTTCGTCAGGGCGTATACTTCTTTTACGACCTGACTATTACTCCACGTTGGACTTCTTCTACAGCGATTATTCTCCAGGCACGACAGAGATATATTCCGGTGACCTGCAGGCACGACAGAGATATGTTCCGGTGACCTAATATCGCAATGACTCTACATGCATGGCAGAGATACGTTCCGGTGACCTGAAAGCCGCAAACCCGTCCACGAGCGAGGTCTTCTATCAGCAGTGGACATATGTTCTTATGATGCATCATGTGAAGATGTGGTGTATACTTTTTCTTTTTGTTACAAGCTGCAGCTTTCTCAACTCCAGCTTGAGGGGGAGTGTTAGAGTTATTATATTTACATTTATGTTTGTAACCCTTCGGGTTCTGTAACCTCCCGTGACCCTTCGGGTTCCGTAACCCCCCATGACCCTTCGGGTTCTGTAACCCTCTGTGACCCTTTGAGTTCCGTAACCCCCCGTGATCCGTTGGGTTCCGTAACCCTTGTACTCTCTAGGGTTTTCTCTATATAAGAGACACTAGCTCTATGGAATAAACATCTCATTCGTTCCTATTCTCAACAAAGTTCTTTCAAGTTTGATGCAGTATTAGATGAATTGAAAGAACTCCTTTTTAAGTTCTGTAGAAAATAGGATATATTGATGTGTGTTGAGATAGTGAACGGTTGAGTCAATTGGTTATGTAATTGGATTTTGTGGGAAGATATAATTATGATGTGTTAGTCCCAAATTGGTCGAGGGTTGAAACTTGGCTTTATTATTGGAGTTATTGATATAGCTAACAGTGATATCTGACCCCATAAGCTATTCTCCCATTAAGTAGGATGGTCATTCAAGACCATCTCGAATCACATAAATTCAGATTCGGCATGTTACACTATATACTTCTACATGGTATCAAAGCAAGTCAATTGTGGATTCATTTTCGAATCTAATTTTATTTTTTAATGTTTTTTTATTCGAGTTCTCAAAGTTCTTTATGCGCATTTTTTCTCCATGCTTTTTTAGAAATTATTGGGCATACACCAATAAGTACACCCTAGTACCCTACCTCATATATGTTTGTTTCCATTTTGTGTTATCCAAACTTGTTTATCAAAGATAAGTCTGACTGTGCGAGGAATGTCAGGAATAACAACAATGGAGGTGTTGGGGACCGTCTATGGGACCATAGATTTGTTGAAGATGTGATAATGTGAGCTCACGCCCTCTAGTGCAAAGTTGACACCATGGTCTGAATGACTCTAACGTAACGCCTAAAGATCACATAGATGGTTTCCCCACCTTAGAAACCAACCTTGTGAAGAATCAAAAGAGGCGATGGTAGTTGTCACAGGGTCAAAATCCCGCTATCGATTTCGACCTGTGCGGCGTTAGCTAACCCGTAGCTAACCAGCCTTCCCGAGTAGAACAGTCACGGATGCACTCCAACTCTTCTCGAACTCCTGCTTGCTCACGCACCGACGCTTCAACAGAAGCACAAGCACAAACTCTCGGATCGCTCAAGAACACTCTCAAGAACTTGCCCAAGAACGCTCAAGAACACAACCAAGCAATCACACAAGCACGGGCACAAAGCACTTCTCTTATTAGAAGGGGAGACTCGCTCGGGAGTAGGTGTGGACACTTTACACTTGTGTTTTTTACAAATGAGTCACCACCCCTCCTTATATACAAGACTCGAGGCAACCCAAGGGACACTCATTATTACATTTACAATAATGACAACAAAGACACAAGAGACCCTTCGAGTTCTTCGGCAACTCTTCGTGTTCCACAGCAACTCTTCGTCTTCTCGTCTCTTCGATTCCCTCATTGTCCTTTCATCTTCCCGCACGATTTACGCCACATCAACTGCCTAATCATCAGCAAACTCACGTTCCAACGCCTTGCTGATGCAGCTTTGCCATATTTCCCCGAGTGTCACCGAGCACTCGGTCTTGTGCCAAAGGGAACCCGCGGCCTCCAAACCCTCGTATGGTAAACCTTTCCTTAGCGTTCTGCATGCTAAGGGGAAGTCCTCCAGAACTTCGTATCGTGGCCTCCAGACCACTCTCGTACGTGTATTACCGAGCATGCTCGACAACGCTCATACTCAACACCTGCAACGCTCCATGCCTCCTTGGATCGCCATGCGTCAATACCGACACTGTGTGCCTTCGTGCTTACGCCTATGTAATCGTACTGCATTGCTCCTTGATGCATACTGCTTCATTGCATATCGCTTTCTACGCTCGTGTATGTACCCGTTACGTGCAACCACCGTCATGTCGTGAACTGATGTCTGTACTCTTCGATACTCGCACTGATACAAGCTCCACGACACTCTGCTACCGAGCCAGTGTCCTGTCTGACGTTTCTCCATTGTCACGTACAGTGGAGCCTCTAGACTCTCGTCGATAACCTCCAAAATACCCATGTATTCATGACTCCTCCTAAGTCAAACTCCATCGATCATTCTCATGCATCCGCTACCGTGTTTGCATGATCATTCTCGATCACGGAATTTGGGGGTGTGACAAGCCTCCCCCACCTGAAAAATTGGTTGTCATCAACGAAGCATTCCTTCCTCAGCTGGCGTCCCGTCACGGTCCTCCATCCGCTATGCACCTCCAGATGCTGCTCAATTGGAATGCAAGCGTGCACCGCCTCCCTTCCTGCACTTGTTCTTCTCACGAACAACCACGTCCCTTCATGACTTGGCCTTCGCCATGAGAAATGAAGCTTGCTCGTCAGCTCTTATTCTCGTTGTATCCCTCCTGGATACAACAGCTCCATCGCTGGTGTGTGGCAACTCCAGCTCCACATGTAGAGTACTCACCTTCATGTCGCTCGTTGCCGATCTTAATCGTTCCCTGTGGACATACAATGAAGTACCCCTTGCTCTTGGGTTGATCCCTCTTCTTGAAGTACTCTCGTTCCTCTATAAGTGGATCCTGAGCAATGCCTTTGCCCTTGTCCTTCGACCGTACCTTTAGCTTGCAGGAGAACTCCTTCTATTCAGCGTTGTGGCTTGGTTGGGCACCGTACTCGACCAACGCATCCACCACCACTATCGATGAATTAAGGCCCTTCACTCCCTGCCTCTGCAGTTCGGCTTGCGTCCAGCTTTGCAACCCGATTATGAAGTTGAACAGCTTGTCCTCCTCTGGCATTTCCTTGATGTCCAGCAGCAAAGACGTGAACTGCTCCACATATTCCGAACAGTACATGTTTACTTCAGGCCAAGGCCCTAAATGCCGGTTTCAGTCACAATTGCGGTGACCGACCGAAACGGAATTTCGATTGAATTTCTATCGAAATTCGACCGAAATTTTGGTCATTTTTTGTAATAGGGCCCCCATAATTCGTTCATTTCAGCCATTTCGGTCGAATTTCAATTTCAACTGGATATCGACATTCGACAGAAATTCGATCAAATTTCGCTGAAATTTTGAGGACATGCTTCAGGCGTCGAAGAGCTTCCCGTGAGACCCATGCAGTATTCTTCGACAGGAACTGCGCCTTAAGTTACGTGACTAGATCATCCCGGCAAGATATCCTCAGTCTTACCTCATCTGTTGCACGGTTCCTCCATTATAGCTTGGTGTCGCTCAACATGTACATCGATGCCAAACCGACCTTCTCAGCTTCCCTCGTCTTGATAGCCTTGAAGTAAACTTCCATATCCCATAGGAAGTTCTCCAAATCCATCGCACCCCGCGTACCTGTGAAGCATTTGGGTTCGGGTATCTCACGTCACTGTACCTCCGTGGCGCTCCCGCTATTCGCCATAGCCCTCCTGATGAGGGAGATCTAGCTGCGTAGATCCTCCATCATCGAGATGAACGCCTCCAGTTTGTCCGTTAAGGACTTAATCTGCTCCACTGAGCGTTGCGCTTCGTCCCCAACATCTGATCCTTCTGAAGGACGGTCCTCCAAGATGGTGATGCGGTGGGCATGAGTCCCACTAGTGGACTCCACTTCTTACAATAATGACAATAAAGACATATGAGACCCTTCGAGTTCTTCGGCAACCCTTCGCATTCCGCAGCAACTCTTTGTCTCATTGTCTCTTCGACTCCTTCGTTGTCCTTTCATCTCCCCGCACGGTTGACGCCGCATCAACCGCCTAGTCATCAGTATACTCGTGATCCAACGGCTTGCTGA
Organism: Ottelia alismoides; assembly: GCA_037367405.1. NCBI lineage: Eukaryota > Viridiplantae > Streptophyta > Magnoliopsida > Alismatales > Hydrocharitaceae > Ottelia > Ottelia alismoides. The sequence goes on along the minus strand of JAZKJV010010627.1, from coordinate 1,085,947 downwards.
TGCAACTTTGCCATATTTCACCGAGTATCACTGAACACTTGGTCTTGTGCCAAAGGAAACCCGCGGCTTCTAAACCCTCGTGCGGTAAACCCTTCCTTAGCGTTCTGCATACTAAGGGGAAGTCCTCCAAAACTTCGCTACATCGGACTCTAGACCATTCTCGTACGTGCATTACCGAGCACGCTCGACAATGCTCATACTCAACACCTGCAGCGCTCCATGCATCCTTGGATCGCCACGCATCAATACCGATACCGTGTGCCTTCGTGCGTATGCCTATGTGATCGTATCGCATTGCTCCTTGATGCATACTGCTTCATTGCATATCGCCCTTCTGCGCTCGCGTACGTATCCGTTGCGTGCATCCACTGTCAAGTATTGCACTACTGTCTGTACTCTTCGCTGCTCGCACTGCTACAAGCTCCACAACACTCTGCTACTGAGCTAGTGTCCTGTGTGACGCTTCTCCATTGTCATGTACGGTTGAGCCTCTAACTCTGGTGGATAACCTCCAAAATACCCACTTATTCAATGTTGAGACAATTATCTTTCTTTTGTCTTTAGTTATATTTCTCCAGTTTTCCAGCCTTCTTTATGTAATTTCTCCCTAGAGCTTTTCTCCTATATAAGAGAGCTCTAGGGCTACATAGAATAAAACTTTTCATTCTCCATTTCAACATGGTACAGTCTCGAGGTACGTGGAGTGCTGTGCACGCTCCTCCAGGTGTGCCTGTTGTAGGCAGCAAGTGGGTGTTTACTGTGAAACACCGAGCTGATGGGACTATGGACAGATATAAGGCCAGATTAGTTGCTCGTGGGTTTACTTCGACTTATTTGGTGGACTATCATGGTACATTTTCTCCTGTTGCGCGTCATTCCATGTTGTGGATTCTCATTGCAGTTGCTATGGTACGTGATTGGTCATTTTTTCAGTTAGATTCAAGAATGCATTCTTGTATGGTGATCTACAAGAGGAAGTCTACATGCAGCAGCCACCAGGGTTTACTGCTGAGGTAGAGTCCAGTATGGTGTGCTGACTTCACAAGGCCATATATGGCCTTAAGCAGAGTCCGAGGGCTTAGTTTCAGAAGCTCTCAAAGTTTATTGAACAGAATGGCTTTGTCAGATCTATTGCAGATCATTCTCTTTTTTTGTTAAGAGAACTCAGAGAGGTACATTTGTTGTTCTGGTTTATGTTGATGATATCGTTGTTACTGGCAGTGATGAACATGATATTCAGGCAGCTAAGGATTTCCTTGGAAGACAGTTTGTGACCAAGGATCTTGGCAAGCTACGTTACTTCTTGGGCTTGGAGTTTGCACGCAATCAGCAAGGTATGGTTATGATGCAAATGAAGTATGTTACTGACCTCCTGGCTGAGACAGGCATGACAGGATGCAGACATGCCACTACACCAAGGGATCCCAATGCTAGACTCTACGATGATGACTCTGAGGAGGTAGACAAGAGACGGTACAGAGAGCTTGTGGGGAAGTTGTTGTATGTTACTATTACCAGGCATGACATATCATTTGTTGTGAGCAGGGTTAGCCAGTTTATGAAGCACCCAGACAAGTTCATATGGATGCAGTTTGCATGAACTTGAGATATCTGAAATCTTCTCCAGGTGCAGGTCTACTGTTCAGAAGAGATACGTCTCTCTCAGTCATGGGATGTGCAGATGCGGATTATGTCGGGTGTCCCAAAGACAGGAAGTCTACTTCAGGCTTCACTGTGTTTGTTGGTAGCTCACTCGTTTCATGGAAGAGTAAGTAACAGACAGTTGTTGCTCGATCCAACGTTGAATCAGAATATAGGGCTACGGCCCAAGGGAGCACGGAAATGATGTGGGTCAAGTCCGTCCTGACTGACAGAATATAGGGCTATGGCCCAAGGGAGCACGGAAATGATGTGGGTCAAATCCGTCCTGACTGACCTTGCTATTGAGGTGCCTCTTCCAATGCACCTCAAATGTGATAATCACATAGCTCTGTTCATAGCTAATAATCCAGCCTTTCATGAGAGAATAAAGCATATTGAAGTAGATTGTCATTATACCCGTGATTTGATCCAGAAATGGTTTATTTCCATTTCTCATGTTACTTAAGGCAATCAGATTGCCGATATGTTCACTAAGGCACTTGCAAGAGGTCCTTTACACCGTTGTTGTTCCAAGCTGAGCATGATAGATATACTCCAACTTGAGGGGGAGTGTTGAGACAATTATCTTTCTTTTGTCTTTAATTATATTTCTCTAGTTTTCCAGCCTTCTTTATGTAATTTCTCCCTGGATATTTTCTCCTATATAAAAGAGCTCTAGGGCTACATAGAATAAAACTCTCATTCTCTAGGAGCTACCACCACGCAAGGCAACAAGACCCAAGACCACAAATAACGATTTCAACACCAGATCACCATGGAAGTGGATGAGGTTGGAGAGGACGTGCAGATGATATGGAGAAGCAAGGTGCCGATCAGAATCAAGATTTTCCTTTGGTTGTTCAGGCTCGACAGGATTCTCACCGAGGGACGTAGAGGACAGTTGATGAGTGCAGAGGATGTTGCTTGTGATAGATGTGGGATGGCGAGTGAAGAGGCAGAGCATTTGTTTTTCACATGCCCGTCTTCAGTGCAGGTATGGAGCAGGGTGGACCTTCCTTGGCTTTCTAGACAGGGCCGCTCGAGCTTCTGAGTAGACATTAGATCGCTATGTGGATATGGACATGAGAACAGCGTGTTTCCGTTTGCGCTGGTTTAGGCAATTTGGTGTGCCGGGAATGGCGTCATTTTTGGGGGGCATACGTTTTACACGGAGAATGTAATTGAATATTGTAGGGTGCTTTGCAAAACATGGAATTGCAACAATTTGTAACTTATAAATTTTATATATACTTTGTGTGGTGGTTCCAAAGTGGGATGCCACACTTACTTTTTTTCAAAAAAAAAACTAGATCGCCATCCTCCAAACAGGTTGATATATCGTCAAATTCGGTGCGACGGAAGGAGCAACCACCATGCAAGGCAACAAGACCCAAGATCACAAATATTGAGTGCGATACCCTATTGCCACCCTCCAAGTATGACGCCGATATGTTGCCAAATTCAACCAAAATCGCGGAAATGCATATAAAATTTGATTTTTTTTTTCTTACGAAAAAATTAAGGCTTATAACATGGTCTAATCACTAGTTAAGATAGAGATATACACTTATTTGTCAAAATAAGGTCTATTTACACATTTTGTATAGTCTTAACATGTGCATCACACATGTTAATATGCAGTATCTTTAGGGTGTGCAATTAGAATTTGAAAGTTATGTATAAATAAGTTGAAATAACAAATACAACTCATAATTCATAATGTACAAAAAATAAAATGCAAATAATCATATTTACCAAAGAGGAATTGGAACCAATAGTATCTAGTCAGATCCATTTATCATATCCTCTGTATATTCTCATGCTTCGGTCTCTATATACCACGTAAATTTCCCCGGACAGAAGGTGATAGATGGCACTATAGTTCATGAGATACTTCCTACATTCATGATTTGTGGCATGAGCAAGGAAACCAATCCAAGGATAACTTTTAAGAGGAGGCAAAATCGCGAGGAGGTTGATGTGAAGAAGATGCAACTTTAGAAGCACATGACAAGATTACTAGAGCATGAGGAGAGGGCATCCGTGGAGGTTGAGGAAGAGGCGCATGTTGGGTAAAAATCTAAAAATATGCCATATCATGTGCCCTATCATGCACCACTCTATGAGGAGGCATCATCATATCCACAAGACCCATCACTATTGTAACCATAACCAGGATGAGGAGGAATGTACATCATGTGAATTATTCTGTGATTGTCAATTGGGATACATAATCATATCCACTACCACTAGAGTTTGATGTAGCTCCATAGTATCCACCACTCAACATCAAATCTCCTCCAACTTCCATTTATCCAACTGAATATATCAAATTTTGCATCATTATATTGTCTTAGTGATGTTGTGGCAATGGTTATGATTGTGGGTATGGGCATGCTGGATATAGATAGCAACCTATCAGCTCTCAAGGGTTGGACTTCAAATATAATCAAATATGCTGGTGTGTTAGCCCATATATTCTGGTCCAGCATGTAGTCCATCAAATCGGTGTCCGTACCCACTAGCATGTTCCTCATCAAAATATGTCATTCCATCGAAATCCTCTTGAACAGCATCAATGCCATCATCATCATCTCCTCCGCATGATTTTGATCTTGATTTGAAATTGAATCTGGTAGAGCTCTCGTTCATGTCATAATCTACCAACCCTCTAGTAGTATCTAGATGTCGACCTGATTTGGCTATGTAAGCTTTAACATTTGCGTCCATCTGCGAGGCGATTTGTGTATTTGGTATCCCTCCGCTCCTATCAAGCACGGGAGCACTAATATCATTCATCCACTTACACAAGATGTCTTCATCATCCTCGCATGTTTCAACAAGATCAATGAGGTATATGCAATATTGCTTATCATGCCCCTCCCTTGCATGTTTCATCTCCAATCTGAGTTTGCATTGTATATAGAGAAAATTATACAAGTTTTCTATCCCAAAAGAATTATATATCTTGGAGCGGATGATGCAGAATGTACTACAATTCATCTTGCATCCTCCAACTGATACTGTGGAAAGAGAATGATGAAATTGTGTATTCATGAGGCCCAATTGATCATTATGTAAAGAGGAGAAACATTGATGGGTAAATTACATACTAGAGACATAAGAAAAGATAATACATAAAATAGCAAAAGATAAATATATCTCTCAACACCCCGTCCCCTCAAGATGGAGCATAGATATGCTCAACTTGGAACAACATCTTCGAAAGTGCACTCTGGCTAGAGCCTTAGGTAAAAACATCTGATGTATGATCGCTTGAGTTGGCATGGGAAGTAGAGATAAAACCTTCTGAATTATGTCACATGTATAGTGAGAATCTACCTCAATGTGCTTGGTCCACTCAAGGAAGGCAAGATTGTTGACAATGAAAGAAGCGGCTTGGTTGTCGCATTGTAGATGCATGGGAAGAAGCACATCAGTAGCCAGGCCAGTTAGAACAGATCCGACCTACATCACCTTAGTGTTCCCCTACGTCATGGCTCTATACTCTAACTCGGCACTATATATGGCAACTACAGTCTACTTCTTGCTCTTCCATAACACCAAAGAGCTCCCTATGAACACTGCAAAGTCAGAGGTAGACTTCTTGTCCTTGGGGTCTGTAGAGCCTGGATGTCCCTCTGCTAAAGAGCAATTCAATAACTTGAGAGGACTTTAGATGCCTCGGAATCATGTAAACTGCATCCATATGTGCACGTCTCAGTTGTTTGATAAACTGTCTCACTTTGCTAACAACAAAGGAGATGTTTGGCCTGGTAATGATCATATAGAGGAGCTTCCTGACAAGTGACAAGCTCCATGTATCTCCTCTTGTCGACCTCCTATATATTATCATCATATAACATCATTCTGAGATCCATGGGAGTAGTGGAAGATATGCAATCTGCTACGCACATCTATAAGAGGAGATGAATAATATACTTCCTTTTGGTCATCACATGACCCCGTTGGATCCTGTCGAACTCAAGTCCTGAGAATTATCGTAAATCATCAAGGTCCTAGGTGACAAACTATTGTACGAGGAAGTTACTCCTTAGCAGCATTAATACCCTGCAGATCATCTCTTGTAACAAGGACATCATCAACATAGATAAGTATAGAGCGTCAAAAAAAACATAGATAAGTATAACAACGATACCTCTTTGAGTCCTTTGAATAAATAGAGAATGATCTACAGTCGATCACGTGAAACCATGTTGTTCTACTAAGTTCGAAAGTATCTAGAACCATGCTCTGTACTTAAGGTTGTATACAAACTTATGAAGTCTGCAAATCTTCTGGCATTCCCCCCAGCAGTGAACCCAGGTGGTTGATGAATGTAGACTTCCTCCTGCAGATAACCATACAGAAAAGCATTCTTCACATCTAGCTCAAACAAGGACCAATCTCATACAACAAGCATGAAACTATATGATGATGATACCGATGAGGTTGCTAGGAGGAGATACAGAGAGCCGGTAGGAAAGCTCCTTTATGTTACCACCCGATATTTCTTTTGATGTTAGTCGGGTGAGCCAATTTGTGGAGCAACCACGGCAGGTCCATATGGATGCTATAAAGATGATACTCGGGTATCTTAAATCACCTCTGGGTGCAGGTCTAATGTTTAGGAAAGGCAAGGAAGTCACTATCTCAGCATGCGTAGATGCAGATTATGCAGGGTGTCCAAAGGATAGGAAGTCCACCACTGGCTTTGCTGTATACGTTGGAGATTCTCTTGTCTCATGGAGGAGCGAGAAGCAAACTATTGTAACCCGATCTAGTGTTGAGTCTGAATATAGGGCTATGGCCCAGGTCAGTATAGAAATGATGTGGGTTAAAGTTGTCCTTACATATCTATATATAGAGGTTCCCCTTCCTATGGTACTGGAATGTGACAATCAAGTAGTTATATTTATTGCAAATAATCCAGCATTTCATGAACGAACCAAGCACGTCGAGGTTGATTGCCACTATATACGAGATATGATTCAGAAGGGTTTTATTTCCACATCCCATGTCAGCTCAGGGGACCAGACTGCAGATATCTTCACCAAGACCTTACTCAGAGAACCGTTCCAGAAGTGCTCGTCCAAGCTGAGCATGATCGATATCTATGCTCCATCTTGAGGAGTGTAGAGATATATTTATCTTACGTTATTCGTACCTGTAGAGATAGATATTATTATTATGCTATGTACCAGCTCGTTATTTCTTTGTTTTCTCAGGACTACTATGTACTTTACCCTTAAGATCTCTCCCTATATAAGAGAGCCTAGGGTTCCTCTGAATAACATATCACAGATTTCTCCCAACATGGTATCAGAGCCCAAGCCCTAGGGCTCCCCACACGTCGCCCACCCCCACCTCCTCGTCTCTCCGCCACCGCCGCTAGCCCCCAGGGTCGCCGTTCCTCTCGGCTCCTCCCCCCCTCCCTTCTCTCCGCCGCCGATACCAACCTCCAGCGCCGCCGGCCCCATCGTCGCCGGCCCCCAGCCCAGCCGACTCTCAACGTCGCCGGCTCCCAGCCCCCAGCCGCCGGCCCTTGCCCCGCCGGTCTCCAGCCCCGGCGTATTCTCGCCCGTTGTTCTTCTGCTCTAGCGGCACCGCTAGGGCGGTTTTTTCCTGACACCTTGAGCCTAGCCGTCTCTTCCTCAAGGTGTATGGATTTGGGTGCGTAACGTCTACATACGCACTCGAGTCCTATGCAGTTTGTGTAGACATCTGTCACTTTGTCTACAAACCCTAGTTCTTCTCCAGCGGCGATATGTCAGTATCGAAGGTTGATATGCCCTCCATAGGCGCATTCAAAGGTCCTGCGCCAATAGTTAAGATAGACGGGTCGAATTATGAGCTCTGGGCGAAGCAGTTCATGAGTCTCATGAAGTCGAATGGTAAGAAGCACATTCTTATCGAAGATGAGCCAACAGAGAAGACAGGGATATATGCCTCGTGGGAGGCTGATGACTCGTATGCAAAGGTCTGGTTGTCAGGTACATTGTCGATGGAGATTGCCAACGATGTCCTCCATCAGCCCACTACCAAGGCGATGTGGGATATCCTAGCTGCTACATATTCGCAGGTGCGAAATGAGACCAGATGTTACAGCTTCAGCATGACATATTCACGATGAAGCAGAATGGCCACCTCTTCACTCCTTATACACATCCCTGAGGGGGATGTTTGAGAAGTTATACAGTACTATCCCACTCACAGCGACTCCTGAACAGCAGAAGACATTTCGGAATGCCACCATGGTAGGCGTTCTACTTGCGGCCCTTGATCCTGAATATGACGCCGCTCGCTCTCAGATTTTGGCCGATGCAGTTATTCCTCCTGTAGAGGATGTTTATAGGAGGCTCAGTCGCATAACAGTTTCTTCCAGCTCAACTACTCCACCCCCATCGGCGATGGCAGTTTCGCGTAGGAGAGGTGGTCCGTCTTCTGGTCGTGGACGTGGACGTGGACCCCAGGGTAGGGGTGGTCGCTTTAGTCAGTCATGTTCATACTGTCACCGCACAGGCCACTCGGAGGAGACATGCTACTCTAAGCATGGGTTCCCAGCATCGGCACATGTAGCGGAGCACTCTTAGCCCCAGTTGGCATCTACTGCAGACAATCGTTTTGAGGAACTTGTGGCACGTCTACGTGATATTATGCCACAATCATCTGGTGATTCTTCTGGCGGACCTTCAGATGTTGCTGCTACAGCCTCCGCCAGTTCCTCTGTTGCTGCTAGTACCTCAGGTAGATCTACTGCATTTACACCGTCTCATGATATCTCTGATGGGATTATAGATTCGGGTGCCACACATCATCTCTGTCGAGATCGAGATAGACTTGAGTCCTACAGGGACATTCCTCACGGCCGCTCAGTGCAGATCGCAGATGGTACTCATTCCCCCCTTGTTGGACAGGGGGAGGTCTTCCTATCCTCTACCATGCATCTACAGAATGTCCTACATGCTCCTGAGTTCTCGATGAATCTGTTGTCTATTAGTCAGATTACGAAGGATTTGCATTGTCGTGCTATATTTGACCCGTCTTCTCTTATTTTTCAGGACATACTAACGGGCAAGGTGATTTGGTTGTGGCTCTGAGCAGAATGGTCTATATCGGCTGGTTCGGAATTCTTATGCTGGCGTCTCCTCTCATTCTGTCGGACCAGTTTCTCCGTACATCTGGCATCTCTGTTTTGGTCATCTCCCGCTCCATAAAATGTGCCATCTTCTGCCTCAGATCTCTCCCAGTTCTTCCTTTCGTTGTGAAGAATGTCAGTTGGGAATGCATCATCGGTCGAGCTTTCCTAGTCGTCAGAGTCGGAGCAGTAGCTCCCCGTTCGAGTTGTTTCATATAGATATATGGGGTCCAAGTCGTGTACCCGATCATCAGGGGCACAGATTTTATCTAGTGGTAGTGGATGATTTCTCTCGTGTATCTTGGGTCTTTCTTTTAAAGAATAAATCTGAAGCAGGTGATGTGATCAAGAACTTGATTAATGAAGTGCAAAATGTGTTCTCTTCTACTGTCAAATATGTTCGTACAGATAATGCTCTAGAATTTTGCATACGGTCCCTCTCTCAGATTCTTTCCTCAAAGGGCATTATTCACCAAACCACTTGTGCGTACACATCTCAGCAGAATGGTGCGGCGGAAAGAAAGCATCGCCATCTCCTTGACATTACTCGAGCCCTACTGATTCAGAGTTATGCTCCTATTTATTTCTGGGAGGATGATGTTCTTATCGCGTGCTATCTGGTCAATCGTGTGCCATCTTCTGTTCTTGGTGAGAAAATTCCTCTCTCTATCATTTTTCCTGACAAGGAATTATTCTCACTTACTCCTCGTGTCTTTGTTAGTGTGGCATTTGTTCATCTTCTGACTCCTGGACTTGACAAACTCTCTCCTAGAGCTGTCAAGTGTGTCTTTGTCGGTTATTCTCGGACTCAGAAGGGCTATCGGTGTTATGATCCCATAAACAAGAAATACTTTGTTAGTGTTGATGTCACATTCTTTGAGTCTGTTATGTATTTTTCTCCTGCAGGTGACAGACTGGTACCATCCACTACCAATGATGATGTCTATGTCCCTCCACCTCCTACTTGGAGTTCACCTGAGTCTACTCCTGTTCCTGCCTCTACGTCATCTTCACCACCACTACCTCCACCTCTTCCACGACCTCCCATTCCACCTCTACCAAAATTCTATACGCGTCGGTCAGGTCCTGCTCAGGATACACGTCAGACACCCATCACGCCTCAGGTATGTTCAGATGGCATTACTACTGACGAGTCAGATATGGTACATGTGCAGGATTCTTCATTGCAGGAGGAAACTATACCATCCAGTACAGAGGAAGATGATCTTGATATTCCTATTGCTATCCGGAAGCAGAAGCGGACGTGTGCCTCTTATCCCTTTGCTTCACAGGTGTAGAGATTTGCTGCAGCGTTGTCTTCCGTGGATATACAACGGACCTACCAGGAAGCTATGAAGATTGATTGCTGGAGAATGGCTATGGAAGATGAGATGCGTGCATTGCAGTCTCGTGGCACATGGTCTTTGGTTATTGCTCCTCCTGATGCATCTATTGTGAGCTGTAAGTGGGTCTTCACAGTTAAATACCATGATGATGGCAGTCTAAATAGGTACAAAGCACGTTTGGTCGCGCGAAGTTTTACACAAACCTATGGCGTGGACTATATGGATACTTTTTCTCCAGTGCCTCGACATTCTACCCTTCGCATTCTCTTATCTGTGGCTGTGGTCCGTGACTGGAGTATATCTCAACTGGATGTCAAGAATGCTTTCTTGTATGGAGATCTGCAGGAGTAAGTCTACATGCAGCAGCCACCAGGGTTTACTGCTGAGGGGGAGAAGCATATGGTGTGTAGACTTCACAAGGCAATTTATGGCCTCAAACAGAGTCCAAGAGCGTGGTTCCAGAAGCTTTCCAATCTTATTGAGCAACAGGGATTCAAGAGGTCGAATGCAGACCACTCATTGTTTGTTCAGAAGTCATCGGCAGGTACGGTTGTTATCATGGTCTATGTTGATGATATTCTGGTTACAGGAGATGATATTCAGGGCATAGAAAGGGCAAAGGCATTCCTAAGCCGTCAGTTCGTTACGAAGGATCTTGGAACCCTAAGATACTTTCTAGGGTTGGAATTTGCCAGGAATGCACAGGGTTTGGTGATGACCCAACGGAAGTACATTACAGACTTCTTGATTGAAACAGGCATGGCTGGATGCAAACCATCAAGTATTCCCATGGATCCAAGCACGGAGTTGTATGATGATGACACTGCTAAAGTGGATAAGAGGAGATATAGAGAAATGGTGGGTAAGCTCCTTTATATTACCATAACTCGACCCGATATTACCTTTGCAGTAAGCAAGGTGAGTCAATTTATGGAGCAGCCAAGACAAGTTCATATGGATGCTATATACATGATACTGAGGTATCTGAAGTCTTCTCCAGGTTCAGGGTTGCTGTTTCGAAAGGGCGCAGATTTGCCTATCTCAGCATGTGCAGACGCCGATTATGCAGGATGCCCTAAGGATCGAAAATCAACCTCAGGATTTGCAGTTTTTGTTGGAAGCTCTCTGGTTTCTTGAAAAAGCAAGAAACAAACTGTTGTGGCAAGGTCCAGTGCTGAATCCGAATATAAGGCCATGGCGTAAGAAAGCATGGAGATGATGTGGGTTCGATCTGTACTAGAGGATCTACATGTAGCCGTACCTCTACCCATGCAGCTTCAGTGTGACAATCAGGCAGCCTTGTTCATTGCCAACAATCCATCTTTTCATGAAAGAATCAAGCATATAGAAGTTGACTGCCACTACACTAGAGACTTGATCCAGAGAGGATTGATATCTGTAGAGATATATTATTCACTTATGTACCTCTTCTTATATTTTTTGTTTCTGTCTGGACTCTTTCTGTATTTTACCCATAGGCTACTCTCCTATATAAAAGAGCCTAGGGCTGATGGAATAAACAACTGATTCTATTTTCCCAACATGGTATCAGAGCGACGGTCCTAGACTGGAGTTCTTCAAACCCTAACCCTAGCCCCACTCGCGTGCCTCCCTCTCTCTCTCCGCGTGCCGCCAACCCCCGCGCCGCTGGTCGTGCGCCCCGAGCTCTGCGCACCTTGCCTGCACTGAGCCCCACCCCTCGCGCGGTCCATCTGCGCCCGGCGCACATCTCCAGCGCACTACGTGCGCCCTTCGAGCGCATTTCGCGCACATCCCCAGTGTGCATGCCCTAGCGCTCTCCAGCGCGCACGACTGCGTTCTCTCTCGCGCATATACAGTGCGCACCTCCAGTCAATCTCACGCCTGCGTGCATCTTGCGCGTCTCCTGCGCTCGCTTGCGCGACCTCTCGCCTGCTCGCACGATCTCTCGCTCGCGCACCTCCTGCGTGCTATTGCGTGCTATCTGTTGTGTGTCTGTAACTCGTGAATCAGCCCTGCACGAGTCTGTTTCTAGCGCGCACATCTCCAAAGGAATGGGTTTGGTTGCTTGAAGTCTACACCTGTAACTAAACCCGTCTATATCCGTGTAGACGATCTTATCTTCAGTCTACTATTCCAGTCTTCTGTTACCAGTATGTCAGAAAGCAAGGCAGATACTTCATCTATAGGCGCATTTCGAGGTCCAGCGCCTATTGTCAAGATGGATGGTACGAACTATGAACTGTGGGCGATGTAGCTCATGAGTATGATGAAGTCAACTGGTAAGAAGCACATTCAAACCGAAGAAGAGCCTGCTGAGAAGACTGGAGTTAATGCCTCGTGGGAGGCAGATGACGCATATGTCGAAGTATGGCTATCTGGAACTTTGGCAATCGAGATTGCCAATGATATTCTTCATCAGCCCACGGCTAAAGATATGTGGGATATTCTGGCTGCCACATATTTTCAAGCGAAGAATGAGACGAAGATTCTGCAACTCCAGCATGACATATTCACCATCAAGCAGAATGGTCGCCCTCTACACTCACTATACACATCTCTACGAGGGATGTTCGAGAAGCTGTACAGCTTCATACCCCTGACAGCCACGCCAGAGCAACAGAAGACCTACCGGAATGCTACTATGGTAGGAGTTTTCCTTGTTGCCCTTGATCCAGAGTACGAGGCGGCACGGTCTCAGATCTTGGCAGATTCTACTATACCACCTATGGAGGAAGCCTTTCACAGACTGAGTCGGATCATTGTCCCCTCTACGGCCACGAATCAGACTGCTTCAGCAATGGCTACCAACAGGGGCCGTGGAGGTCCTCATACCTGTGGTCGTGGTCCTTGTGGTAGAGGAGGTCGTACTCGGCCAATATGTACCTACTTCATCGCACCGGACATACTGAAGATACATGCTACTCTAAGCATGGATTTCCTGCATCCGCACGAATCGCCGAGCAGATAGAGCTTCCATCTGGTGCCTCTTTATATCAGCTTTTTGATGATCTCGTTGCCCGTCTAAGGGGCATTATTCCTCCATCTGGCCAAGCACCCACTACTGAGAACTAGTCTGACGCTGCTGCATCCGCTTCTGCCTCTACCAGTACATCAGGTAGCACACTTGCACTTACTAGTAGTGGATCAGATACTTCAGCATGGATTATGGACTCTGGAGCCACACATCATCTGTGTGGTGATCACAGTCTACTTACAGGATACAGACGTATCCCTCTAGGTCGAACAGTAGTCATTGCTAATGGCACACATTCCCCAATTACTGGTCAGGGGGAGATTAGACTGACATCATCCATGCAGCTCAAGAATGTGTTATACGCACCTGATTTTTCAATGAATTTATTATCTATCAGCCAAATTACAAAGGATTTACAATGTCCGGCGATTTTTGATCCATCTTCTCTTGTTTTTCAGGACATCCTTACGGGCAACGTGATTGGTCGTGGCTATGAGCAAGGAGGTCTCTATCGCCTCAGTCAGACTCCTTTTGTTGGAACCTCATCCCTACCTACTGGATCCGTATCTCCTCTGCTATGGCATCTGCGCTTTGGACATCTACCGCTTCAGAAGTTGCGTCGTGTGTTACCCCATGGTCTGCCCCACACATCTATCCAATGTGAGGCTTGTCAGTTGGGAAAGCATCATCGGTCTACCTTTCCCAGTCGTCAGTGTCGGAGTAGTACCTCCAAGTTTAAGTTATTTCATATTGATATATGGGGTCCGAGTCGTGTTCCTGATCATCAGGGACACAGATTTTATATAGTTATTGTGGATGACTTCTCTCGTGTGTCATGGGTGTTTTTGTTAAAGAATAAACCTGAAGCAGGGAATATTATTATCAATTTTCTTAATGAGATTCGTAATGTTTTCTCCACATCTGTTAAAATTGTGAGAAGTAATAATGCCCTGGAATTGTGTACTCATGTCCTAGCCAGTTACTACTCATCCCAAGGGATTATCCACCAGACATCATGTGCCTATACTTCCCAACAAAATGGGGTTGCTGAAAGGAAACGTTGTCATTTACTCGATGTCACCAGGTCGCTTCTGATACAGAGTCGTGCCCCTCAGTCTTTCTGGGATGATGTTGTTCTGACGGCATGCTATCTTATTAATCGAATGCCATCATCTGTCTTAGGTGAGAAGATTCCATTCTCTCTTATTTTCCCTGACAAAGATTTGTTCTCCCTTACTCCTCGTGTGTTTGGCTCAGTAGCCTTTGTTCACCAGTAGTCTCCCGGGACTGACAAGCTCTCTCCTAGGGCTGTCAAGTGTGCCTTTGTCGAGTATTCCAGAACACGGAAGGGGTACAAGTGTTATGTTCCATTGCGAAGGAGGTATTTGGTCAGTGCTGATGTCACTTTTTTCGAATCTGTTATGTACTTCTCGTCTACAGGTGATCAGCCGGTTCCCTCCGAAACTACTGATGCCATATACATGACACCACCACCACCACCAGAACCGCTATCATCTCCTACACCACCTGTCACTGTGCTTGTTTCCCCACTACCATTCCACTATACCCGTAGGCCTGCTTCTGCTCATGGTCACCGCTCATCATCTAGCTCGCCTGAGGTATGTTCTGAAAATAATTCTAATGATGTATCTGATGATTTTCCTGAGCAGGATGTGTTACAGAAGCCAGCAGAGGAGCCAGATGATTTAGATGTACCTATTGCTCTACGAAAGCAGAAGCGGAGCTGCGCGTCATATCTTATAGCCTCCTCTGTGTCATTTGACCGTCTCACTGGAGACTTCAGGAACTTTGCCATTGCATTGTCAGCAATAGAGATATTCCCAGGAATTATCAAGATGCACTGAAGGATAGTAGATGGCGTTTGGCCATGGAAGAAGAAATGGCAGCTCTTCAGTCCAGAGGCACATGGAGTCTTGTTCCTGCACCAGTTGATGTGTCTCCAATTAGCTGCAAGTGGGTCTTTACAGTTAAGCAGAATACAGATGGCAGCATTGATAGATACAAGGCTCGCCTTGTTGCTCGCGGCTTCACACAGACATATGGGGTGGATTATCTTGATACATTCTCGCCTGTTGCTCGACATTCCACTCTACGGATCCTCCTTTCAGTTGCAGTTACTCGTGACTGGCCGCTATACCAGTTAAATGTGAAGAATGCATTCCTATATGGTGATTTACAGGAGGAAGTCTACATGCAACAGCCACCTGGTTTTGCTGTTGAGGGGGAGTGTCCTATGGTGTGCAGACTTCATAAGGCTATCTATGACCTTAAGCAGAGCCTCAGAGCTTGGTTCCAGAAGCTCTCAGACCTGTTTGAGAAACATGGGTACAGATGTTCTAATGTTGATCATTCCCTGTTTGTACAGAAGACACCCAGAGGTATTATTGCTATTATGGTGTATGTAGACAATATTCTGATTACAGGCAAGGCCTTAAATGTCGGTTTCGGTCACCATTTCGGTATCGACCAAAACAGAATTTCGATGGAATTTCGGTGGAATTTCGACCAAAATTTCGGTCATTTCGGTCATTTTTTGTACTAGGACCCCCATATTTCGGTCATTTCGGTCATTTTGGTCGAATTTCGATTTCGACTGGATATCGATATTCGACAGAAATTCGACCGAATTTCGCTGAAATTTGAGGCCATGATTACAGGTGATGATGAACAGGGAATCCAGGGGGCAAAAGAAATGATGGGTCTGAGTTTGTCACCAAGGACCCTGGAGTCCTTAGATACTTTCTGGGACTGGAATTTGCCAGAAATCCTTATGGGTTGGTAATGGCCCAGAGGAAATATGTCACAGACTTATTGAGTGAAACAGGAAGGATTGGTTGCCGACCTGCCACTCCACCTATGGATCCCAGTAGGAAATTATATGATGGTGATACTGATGAGGTAGATAAGAGAAGATACAGAGAACTGATGGGAAAACTTCTCTATGTTACTATTTCTAGGCCCGATATCTACTTTGATGTGAGTCGAGTAAGCCAGTTTATGGAGCAACCACGTCAGGTACACATGGATGCTATACATATGATACTCAGGTACCTTAAGTCTTCTCCAGGCGTGGGTCTGTTGTTTAAGAAAGGCAAGGAGGTTACTATATCAACGTGTGCAGATGCAGATTACGCAAGGTGCCCCAAGGATAGGAAGTCCACCACGGGGTTTACAGTATATGTTGGAGATTCTCTAATCTCATGAAAAAGCAAGAAGCAAACTGTTGTTGCAAGGTCCTGTGTTGAATCTGAATATAGGGCTATGGCCCAAGTCAGTACAAGGATGATGTAGGAAAAGGCGGTGCTAGCAGATATATATATAGAAGTCCCACTCCATATGGGTCTGGAATGTGACAATCAGGCGGCTCTATTCATTGCAAATAATCCAGCATTTCATGAACGAACCAAGCACATTGAGGTTGATTGTCACTTCATACGTGACATGATTCAGAAAGGATTTGTTGTTACATCTGATGGTAGCTCAGAGGATCAGACTGCAGACATTTTTACCAAGGCATTACTTCGAGGGTCGTTCCAGAAGTGTTCGTCCAAGCTGAGCATGATTGATATCTATGCTCCACCTTGAGGGGGGTGTAGAGATATATTATTCACGTATGTACCTCTTCTTATATTTTTTGTTTCGGTCTGGACTCTTTCTGTATTTTACCCATAGGCTACTCTCCTATATAAGAGAGCTTGGGGCTGATGGAATAAACAACCGGTTCTATTTTCCCAACAATATCTACAACTCACGTGAGCTCAGGGGATCAAACTGCGGATGTATTCACCAAGCCGTTGTTCAGAGGACCTTTTCAGAGATGTTCATCCAAGCTGAGCATGATAGACATCTATGCTCCACCTTGAGGGGGAGTGCAGAGATAGATATTATTATTATGTTATGTACCTGTTCGTTATTTCTTTGTTTTCTCTGAACTACTATGTACTTTACCCTTAAGGTCTCTCCCTATATAAGAGAGCCTAGGGTTCCTCTGAATAACATATCACAGATTTCTCCCAACAGTACCCATAGGCTACTCTCCTTTATAAGAAAGCCTAAGGTTCATGGAATAAACAACTAAATATCTTTTCCCAACAGGAACCTCTAAAGTAAATAACAAAAACAACGAGTACTGGCTTGGCGACAACTATCAAGTCATGATATGGATGACCAACAGCATCGAGTCCCACATTGTCGACAATCTCCTGTACAAGGACACTGCGAAGAATATGTAGGATGAACTTGCAAAGGCCTATACTCAGCAGACTACCAAGTCGTGACTTGCGGATATTTACATGCATACTTGGTCAGCTTCTCAAAGAAAGTCTACCATCGTGGAGCACTCTCAACGTCTCACCGGCCTCTATGGAGAATATGCCATTTTTCAGCCAGCCTGTTGTACCAAATAGGTGGCAAAGAAATCTAAGTCACAATTCCTTGATTTCTTGTCGATCTTCATCCTCATCATCAGACCATAAAGTATCAGTTTCTCATGTATGATACACTTCCCTCCACCAAGGTCATCTTTGGACATTTTTTCAGCAGCTCAAAACCTCCATTTGTCATACTCATCCTCCGTAGACTGTGGAGAACTCGACTTTTCTGGCATCATATGGACAAGGAGGTCACTACAAATCTTAAAGAGGTCGGGGGTCGTGATTATGCGACAGATCCAACCACCCATCTGAGAGGTCTTTCAATGGAGCATCATCGTTTCATTACAATACAACTATGACAGAAATGTCCTCAGATCATAACTTTTTTGTCGCAGACTACTACAAACTCATGCAACTACTACAGAAATTCTCCCACCTATGAGAATCCTCATGCTATAAATATGGTTGCAATCTCAAGTATTGCAGGTTGTAGCCAACTCTACTTCTACCTCAACGACAGCTTATATTTTTTACTATGATGCATCTACACATTTGCCTGAAGAAGGTAGTTTATTGACCTCTTCATAACCGTCTTCTACTGTGAAGTCGGTTCGTTTAGCCAAAGGTGCACATTCACCCCTTACTGTCGTTGGGACCATGGAGTTTTCCTTCAAACTCAGACTTTCTGGAGTTTTTTGTGATCATGATTCCATTGAGCTTACTATATGTTCATATATTATGTGTTGAACTGAACTGTATAATAGTTTTTGACGAGGGTTCTTGTTATTTTCAAAACCTCCATAAGATGCAGATTTTTGGTAGGGGCCATGTGACGAATGAAATGTACTATTTTAATATATATATATATGATGACATCATTTTTGTCAGCGTTGTCTCGAATTTTGTTGACGCGTTCCTTCAGCATCTATGTCTTGATCACCACTCTGCTAGAGCCCTCGATCAAATGTTTCCTAAACTATCATCACTAAAGACTTTTGAGTACGATGCATACTAGTTTAGAAAACATCATCAGGTATCTTTTCCTCAGTCAGGTATCTTTTCCTCAGAGGACTGAGCCTCGTAGTTCCTTGCCTTTCTTGTTAGTCCATTGTAACACTAACACTTGGGGTCCCCGCCCGGTCCATATTGTGGGGGTCATAAGTATTTTGTTGTTTTGTTGATGATTATAGCATATCCCCCGGGGTGTATTTAATAAAAAATGGTTAGAAATAATAAAATTGTCCTTTTAGTGCATAAAAACCTCTTTCTCTGCATGTGTTAAGACATTTAGGACAGGCAATGCTCTTGAGTTCGTTCAACGAGACTTTTTGAGATAAAAAAGGAGGAAACACGCAAAGGTGTCCACTCCAGATGTATTAAACTAGAGGAGAAATACAAGTACTACCTTACAGGAGCCATGACTCGAGGAGAATCCTAACATGGACAGCTGCATTTTGAAAATAAAAGCGATCAGAGGTAAAGATAACACCATTTCTTGCCCTCCAAATTGCTCACACCAAAATCGAAAGAAGAAGCACATCCTTAGTGGAGCGAGATCTGGTATCATAAAGCCTTTCCCAAAGACCGATTAGGTTTGAAACGTTCACCCCATCAACAAAACTTGACCCACTTTCTTTACCACTTAGGGCATCCTTCACCAAATCTCCTGCCAGTGCACCATGCAGCAAAATGGAATGGCAAAAAGACCCATCTTTACTACAAAATACTATTTAAATGGCTCTATTAATAGATTGATAACAAGCATGGGATCAAATATCGGCGAAATTCGGCCGAATTTCTGTCGAATTTCCATTTTGGTGGGTGACCAAAATTCGGTCGAAATGACCTATATCGTTCAATATATGGGAGGCCCAGTTCAAAGACCGACCGAAATAGTCGAAATTTCGGTCGAATTTCGATCGAAATTCAGCCGAAATTTTGTTTCGGTCACTCACTGAAATGGTGACCGAGATCGAATTTTGAGGCCTTGATAACAAGGCAAAGGCCTCACTTAGACATACATTGTTGACCACTTTGAGACCTCTCGTATTGCAAGGGAGGGTATATGTGCACTATTCTATTCACTGTACCCAATACAAATTGGCTCATCTCTTGATTAGATGTGAAGTAGGCCTTCCTCTATGATGATATGGGGGAGAATGTATTTATGATACAACCACTATGTTACTTTATCAAGGGGGAGTATGTATGCCAACTACGTAAGATCGTTGATGGCCTAAAGCAGAGCTTGATTTGGCAGCATTACTTCTGAGATCATCTCTCTTGATTTTCATGAGACATCTGACTATTCTGTATTCATCAGACAGAGGCCCTCAAGCACTGTGATACTTGGTGTTTATGTTGATCCATGTGGTTGTCAGTTATCACTGGTGATGACATCCAAGCATTCTTGAGACCAATGCCTTCCTCCAGAAGGTATTTGTCACCAAGGACCTTGGTTAACTCAGATACTTCCTAGGTATTAAGGTGATACACACCGCAGAACGATTACACTTGAGGAAGTATTGTTTGATATCCTTGCAGAATTTGGCTTACCCGTCAGAATTACAGAGACATGCTACCTCTTTAGGGATCCTGTGTTGGAAGACACTACACGACACAGAAACTTAGCAAGAAAATTGCTTTATCTTACCATCACTAAGCATGATATATCATGTGACCTGAGCAGAGTTACTCACTACATGGAGAAGCCTCACTACAGTCATTTGCAAGATGTTCTTTTGATCCTTCGATACTTGAAGGACTCTTTAGGAAAAAGTCTATGTTATGGGGTTAATGATCGCATTAATATTATCGCATATGCAGATGATGATTATGCTAGTTCTCCTGAGGATAGGTGGTCCATTACTAGTTATGCTATGCTCGTTGGCAAAAATCATGTTATATCGTAAAGCAATAAATAGACGATTGTCTCAAGATCAATTACAAAAGCAAAATATAGAGCAGACGCTCAAGCCACATGCAAGATTACTTGGTCCATCTCCTTTATAGGACTCCCTGCTACAACTCATGTACCTCTTTACTGTAACAAGTCTGCAATGTACGTTGCTACTAATTATGTCTTCCATAAATTAACATTTTATCTGATATGTAGGATGAGGAGGGAAAATCTCTACTCCGCATATCTCCACATAATTCTAACTTGCGGATATTTTACCAAGGCACTTTCAAAGAAGCACATATCTATGTTGACTTCCAAGTTGGCATGATCGATGGATATCCAACTTGAGGGGGAGTGTTGATGTTATTAGAGGTTCTTGTTTTTAGTTTATTTCCATGCCTAGTCTATTTCCATGTACTCCCTTCTACGTGTAACCCTACGTGGAGTATTATGTATTTGTCATCCATTGGACCTTAGGATTTCACGTTATATAAATTATAAAAAACCCTACCCCATGAATAAAATTCATTCCGTTGCATTCACTTCGTTTCTCTACATAACCCTCTCGACTTAAGACTGGAGACCGTCCTTCCCCCTCTTATTCATCGCAAAAACATCGCTCCTTCCCCCTCTTATTCATCGCAAAAATGTCACTAGCATGTCCAATATCCTAAAAACATATAGCGAATCTTAACGTTAATAAGGAAAAATATACTATTTCTCCGGTTCTCATGCAACAATCTGAAGCTCAACACTTCCCAAACATCGTATGTTTCAACATCCAAAACTTCCTGATATATTATATGGGCTACCTCATGTTGAATAAAAACACTTCGCATATACGTGGAGACCTATTTTTGACAAAAACATAAAAGGACTTCGAAATTGGAATAAAAAACTTTCCGTACCCCTACTAGAACCATCCTCCTGGGCATGATTTTAAAAGGCATCACCTCGAGGTGTCAACGTGTGGTTTTAAAAGGTGATGGTCATGGTTTTTTATTTCGCATGAAGAGTGTCAGAGAAAGGGGTTTTCCCGTGGAGATTCCCATGTTTAGTGGCTCTTGTAACGGATCCGAATGCTTCTGTGGCTGATGTTTGGGATGATCCATCCATCTTCCCGACATTTCATTCTGATATCTCTGATCAACGGGTGGGGAACTTGGTGGAGATGTTGTCCATGGTGGAGGATACGGAGGGCTCAACTGAGGGTCATGATTGTTGGAGCTGGTACAATGGATGTTTCTCGATTCGAAAGACCTATATGTCCATTGTGGGAGTGATGCCCTTTGATCCAAGTGGTAGTGATGACGACTGGAGATGAATTTGGAGGTGGAAGATCCCATTGAGTGTCAAGGTATTTCTCTGGATACTTAGGCACGAGCGCCTTATGACGGGGACAAGAATCGTTCATATTTTTCCGAATACATCAGAAGCATGTGCACGATGTTCTGGTAATGTGGAAGATTTGGATGACCTCTTCTTCACTTGTAAAAGCTCCAAGGAGGTCTGGACGAGAAGTGGCCTCACACAAGATGTGTTAAGCAATGACGAATCAATGTCGGAAACCACTTGCACTAATTGGAGGGGATCGAAATTGGGAGATCGAGTTTGATAGCTATCGTCTATGCATTGTGGTTGGCTAGGAATAGGGTGATTTTTCATAATGAGCATTTATATTGTGGAAATGTTATTGCTCACCTAGGGCGTTAACCGGAAGTTGGTGCATGTAATAATTTGGACTATCCTTAGACTTTTATTGTAAATCTTGTGATTAATGGTGAAGTTTCTTAGCACAAACCTATATGGTGTATGGTGGAAGCTCCTTTTTCTTTAAAAAAAAACAATTGCAATATTATTGGGAGGTGTTATTATTCCAAAGAACCCTAGGCTCTCTTATATAGAGAAGACCTATGGGTAAATTACATAAGATGGAACAAAGAAAATAAAGTTAACAGAAACGGTACAAAGACTATATAAATATCTCCACACTCCCCCTCAAGATGGAGCATAGATATCAATCATGCTCAGCTTGGAAGAACACTTCTGGAATGGCCCTCTAAGCAATGGCTTTGTGAAGATGTCGGCAGTCTGCTCTCCTGAACTGACATCAGAAGTAGAAATCAAGCCCTTATGGATCATATCTCTAGTGTAGTAGCAGTCTACCTCAATATGTTTCGTTTTTTCATGAAAAGCAAGATTATTAGCAATAAATAGCGCGGCTTGATTGTCGCATTGTAGCTGCATGGGTAGAGGTACATCTATATGCAAATCTTCTAATACAGCTCGAACCCACATCATCTCAGTGCTTGCTTGTCCCATGGCCCTATATTCAGATTCAGCACTAGATCTAGCCATCACTGTTTGTTTCCTGTTTTTCCAAGAAACCAAAGAACTACCCGCAAACACTGCAAAACCTGAAATAGACTTTCGATCCTTAGGGCATCCTACATAATCTGCATCAGCACATGCAGAAATAAAAATGTTTGTTTCATTTCTGAACAGCAATCATGTGCCTGGAGACAACCTTAGATACCTTGGTATCATGTACATGGCATCCATATGTACTTGTCTAGGCTGTTCCATAAACTGATTTACCCGACTTACTGCAAAAGCGATATCAGGTTTGGTGATCGTAATATAGAGAAGCTTACCCACCATTTCTCTGTATCTTCTCCTGTCAACCTCATCTGTATCATTATCATATAACTTCATGCTGGGGTCCATAGGAGTCGTTGAGGGTCGACACCTAATCAGGCCCATCTCAATAAGCATATATGTAATGTACTTCCTTTGGGTCATCACAAGGCGTTGCGCATTCCTGGCAAACTCCAACCCCAAAAAATATCGTAGAGTGCCAAGATCCTCAGTAACAAACTGATGGCCCATAAACTCTTTTGCCATCTTTATCCCCTGTGTATCGTCTCCTGTAACCAGTATATCATCTACATACACCATGATGACCACGGTACCTCTAGAAGTCTCCTGGACGAACAAAGAATGATCTGCATTTGATCTTTTGAACCCTTGCTTTTCAATAGATGGGAAAGCTTCTGAAACCACGCCCGTGGGCTTTGTTTAAGACCATATATCGCCTTGTGAAGTCTACACACCATGTGACTCTCCCCCTCAGCAGCAAACCCCAGAGGTTGTTGCATGTAGACTTCTACCTGCAGATCGACGTACAAGAAAGCATTCTTAACATCGAGCTGAAACAAGGGCCAATCACGTACCACAACAACTGACAGAAGGACACATAGAGTCGAATGACGTGCAACTAGAGAGAAGGTGTCCATATAATCAACATCGTATGCTTGAGTGAACCCTCGTGCTATTAGCCTAGCCTTATAACGATCAAGGCTACCATCTGCATGATATTTGACAGTGAACACCTATTTACAGCTAACAACCGATGCTCCTGGTGGAGCGGTAACTAAACTCCATGTACCCCACGACTGTAAAGCAGCCATTTCCTCCTCCATAGCAGAACGCCAGCAGTCCAAGGCATCCTAATGAGTCCGTGGTATCTCCACGGCTGATTGTGCCACAGCAAACTTCTGAAAGTCCCCTGTGAGACGATGGAAGGAAACCTGTGAGGCAGGTGGGTATGATGCACAGGTACGCTTCTTCTTCCGTATGGCAATAGGGGCATCCAAATCATCAGAAACTATAGTTGTCGGTCTACTATTCTCCTGCAATGATCATCCCTGCACTTGCACATTATCAGACCCATCATTAGTAGTAATATATGGACAAACCTGAGACATGTTGGATGATTGATGAGCACCATGAGCAAGGACAAACCGACATGTATAGAATTTTGGCAAGGTTGATACAGGTGGTTGTGGAGGTGGCGGTGGTGGTGGTGGTATGATAACGGGAACAGGAATGGGAGATGGTGGACACGAAGGGGGAGGAGGGACATAGATCTCATCATCAGATGCAGACGAGGCCAACCTGTCACCTGCAGGGGAGAAATACATAACAGACTTGAAAAATGTGACATCAGCACTGACAAAATATTTCCTGTTTACAGTATCATAACATCGGTAACCCTTCTGAGTCTGAGAGCAACCAACAAAAACACACTTGACAGCCCTAAGTGAGAGCTTGTCAAGTCCCGGAGACAACTGGTGAACGAAGGCAACAGCATCAAAGATACGAGGAGTAAGTGAGAATAATTCCTTATCAGTAAAGACAATAGTAAGAGGAATTTTCTCACCTAATATTGAAGATGGCATACGATTCACAAGGTAGCATGCTGTAAGGATTGCATCTCCCCAAAAAGAGATGGGTGCACAACTCTAGATGAGTAGAATCCGAGTGATATCAAGAATATGACGATGCTTTCTCTCAGCAACGCCATTCTGTTGAGATGTGTAAGCACGTGTAGTCTGATGGATAATGTCACGAGATGAGAAGAAATGTGAGAGAGAATGAGCGCAAAATTCCAACGCATTATCCGTACGCACATATTTCACAGTAGAGGAAAAAACATTCTGCACTTCATTTATAAGATTTTTGATCGCATCCCCTGCTTCAGAATTATTCTTCAACAAAAATATCCAAGACAGTCGAGAAAAATCATCAACGACAACAAGATAAAACATGTGTCCCTGGTGATCAGGAACACGACTCGGACCCCAAATGTCAACATGAAATAACTCAAAAGGGGAGCTACTGCTCCGAGACTGATGACTAGGGAAGCTAGATCTATGGTGCTTTCCCAATTGACATGCTTCACACTGAAAGGAAGAACTTGGTGAAATCTGAGGTAAGATATGGCGCATCTTCTGAAGAGGGAGGTGACCAAAGCGTAGATGCCATGTAAAAGGAGAGACTGGTCCACTTGAGTGAGAGGAGACGCCAGCATAGGAGTTCCGGACCAGACGATAAAGATCATCCTGCTCAGAGCCAGAGCCAATCACCATGCCCGTAAGAATGTCCTGAAAAATAAGAGACGATGGGTCAAATATAGCGCGACAGTGCAAATCCTTCATAATCTGACTGATAGAAAGTAAATTCATCGAAAAATCTGGAGCATGTAACAGATTATGTAGACGCATGGAAGACGATAAAGTAATCTCCCCCTGATCAATAATGGGGGAATGTGTCCCATCTGTTATCACTACGGATCGTCCTGGTGGAATCTCCCTATATGACGTAAGTTTATCTCTGTCTCGGCAGAGATGATGTATCGCGCCGAAGTCCACAATCCAATCTGATACGTCAGACCCATATCATGAGGTAAAAGCATAAGCACTACCTGAGGTGCTAGCAGTGGCAAATGTACTGGCAAAGGCTGAAGCAGCAATATTCGAGGTGCCTCGTAGAGATTCTCTAGAGGCGGGGGACATAATGTCACGCAACCTAGCAACGAGCTCCTCGAACCTCTGATCTAAAGCACATGCTGATGGAGATGCAACATGCTCGCTACACGTGTCGAGGCCGGAAAACCATGCTTAGAATAGCATGTATCCTCTGCGTGACCTGGGCAATGACAAAAGGTGCACGGCTAACTAAAACGACCACCTCTACCACGAGGACCACGGCCACGGAAGGAAGAGGAGACTCCTCTGCCTCTGGAGGCAGCCATCGTCGAAGGAGGCTGAGTAGAAGCATTGGACGAGACTGTAATGCGACTGAGTCTGCAGTAAACTTCCTCTACAGGAGGAATGGTAGCATCTGCAAGAATCTGCGAGCGAGCAGCATCATATTCAAGGTCAAGTGCCGCAAGTAGGACCCCCACCATGGTAGCATTCTAAAAGGTCTTCTGCTACTCTGGAGTCGTCGTAAGAGGAATGATGTTGTAGAACTTCTAAAACATCCCTCGCAAGGATGTATATAAGGAGTGAACTGGTCGTCCATTCTGCTTGACTGTAAATATGTCATGCTGAAGTTGAAGGATCTTGATCTCATTTCGCACCTGCAAATATGTTGCTGCAAGTATGTCCCACATTGCCTTAGCATTGGACTGATGGAGAACATCATTGGCAATCTTCATCGACAGTGTGCCTGAAAGCCAGACTTTGGCGTATGAATCACCAGCCTCCCAGGATGCATAAACCCCAGTCTTCTTTGTCGGCTTATCTTCGGTAAGAATGTGCTTCTTACCGTTCGACTTCATGAGACTCATGAACTGCATCACCCAGAGCTCATAGTTCGTCCCATCCATCTTGACGATTGGCGCTGGACCTTTGAAAGCGCCTATAGAGGGCATATCGATCTTGTTTTCTGACATATTGCCGGAGATATAGAACTAGAGTTTGTAGACCAAAGAACAAATGTCTACATAAACACCATAGGATCTAAGTGTATATGTAAATCTATGCACTCAAACCCATAGATATAATAGGGCCGGCGGCGGGAAACAACCAGCGGTGAAGAGGTGCCGATGGTGGAGAGGTGCCGGAGGTGGGAGGGGGGGCGGATGCGGGAGGGTGGTGGCGGCGGGAGAGAGGAGCCGGCGAGAGGAGGGCTGGTGGTGGGAGGGTGGTGGAGAGGCCGACGGCGGGAGAGAGGAGCCGGCGAGAGAGAGAGAGGAGGAGGAGGAGGGGGGGGCGTCGGCGGCGGGAGAGGTGGACTAGGGTTTTGGTTCTGATACCATGTTGGGAGAAAAGGATGTGTTATTATTCCAAAGAACCCTAGGCTCTCTTACATAGAGAAGACCTATAGGTAAATTACATAAGATGAAACAAAGAAAATAAAGTTAACAGAAACGGTACATAGACTATATAAATATCTCCACAATTATATGTATCAGAAATGAGAATTAGCGCTTCACCTCTTCAATAATTGTGACCTCTCCACCTCAGATGAAAAGTAACTGTTCACATGAAAAAATCTTGCACCATTCCCTGCCATTTCTAAATAGCATAAATGGGTGTCATTTGCATTCTATTTTTACAATCTTCATGTTCATCTGTTCATCTGGGAAGAAAGGTGCGACGGAATTCTTGAAGTGCATCTAAACCCGAGTTAGATCAATTGTGTTGACTAATCTCAAATTTTCTATTTTACTTATTTTAGTTGAATCAACACCCTCGCTTTCAAATTCTCACTTTAGAGCTATTCAAGAAATTTGAGGTCTTAAGCTCTTTAAGGATATCAAAGGTTAAATGCGCCTACGGTCATGAGAAGACTCTACGCTTATTACAAAATCATCATTGTCAATTTTTAGTGCTACTTTCTTTCCCTGCTAAAATATTTTGGTCTTTTTTTCTTCAGCTGAAGTATTTTGTGAAGAGACTGGCTATTTGGAAAACAACTCATTTTGGTCGCAACCTCCTTTTTTATGAACGAGAGTTCTCCTGGGAATCCTCCCTCTATTCTCCGCGAAAAAAACAAAAAACTCACAGTCCTGATGAAGGGAGCTGCGGGGATGAGTAGGTTCCATGTCTTCTGCAGCTTGCGGATCTCACGGAGTGCGGCAGTCCCCGGGCGGTAGCGATACTTCTTCTTCTTCCCCGACGTGGACGGCTCCGTTGTAGTATGCTCTTGCGTTGCTTCACCTGCAGTCGCCTCTGAGAGCAAACACCGGCTGTTAGACCAAAAGCTACAGAGGGCGCTTGTAGTATAAGAAGGGGAGGAGGACCTGGAGGGGTGGGAGGGGGAGCAGCGGGCAGCTTCTTCCTTCTCGCACGGCTGCGAGGTCCGGAGGAGAAGTGCTTTACCCTCGCCATAGACTGGAGCGGGGGAGGGGAGAGATGAAAGAGGGCCCTACTCAAAGTTGGGGGAATCCCACAGGGCGATTTTGAAATTAGGATCTTCCCGTTGCGTGAGGAGGGAAATGGAACTTGTGGAGGGAAGCGAGTGATGCCTCTGTAATTATTTTATTTTTACCCACCTCCGTGCCCGCTGTCCTGCTGCTCAGGCAAGCTTGGGATCTCGCTTGAGGGAAGGCTTGGGATCTCTGCACTCCGTATACACTGGCTGAGGCTTCCTTTGTCCCTTGGCCGCCATCGAAACTTTTGATGGGTCGTTCACTTTGGACCATCTAAGCGCCTAAATGACGAAAAATCTAAACTCTACGGGCATGTTTGGTTGCAGGGTTGGGTTGGGATGGGTGAATAGTAATCTGTGAGGAGGAAGTATCCTTGTGAATAGTAATCAAGGTTGGGCCAACCATGCCCAACCCTGCAACCAAACAGACCCTACCTCAGTGAGTAATATAAACCTCTAGATCTACTCATCGCTAAAGCATGGTCGAACATACTTGAAGAGCCTTCATAAGAGCTTTGACGTAAAAAATGATGTCAACTTCCTTATTCACTGTAGGGAAAAGTCTGATCTGGAAAAAGTTTGATAAGTCGCTTCAGCATGTGTCATCTACCTTGATGAACATGGATAAACATACTAATGATCCAAAATTGAGCTGCTTCACTTGGAGGTTTTGAACTCTTTTTCATAAGGCAAGAAAGAGATCCTTCTGTAAGAAACAGTATATCTCTATCCTTTTTCCGAACTGCAAAAATGACAAAACACAAAAGAGTCCACTTTCAAACATCGAGATCAATCGGGATCGTTGCGTAAAGACCTGCGAAACTGCCCATTGTATAAGGGTTAATCTTAAAGAGGGCACCCACAATGGCGCTCCTACCTACTTATAGGTGATGTTGTTGCGAGTCCCAAGAAAAGGGGTAAGGAATTGTGTATGGGAGATCTCTCGTCGGATGATATCTTTGGAATTCTCATGCATTACGCATGTTGAGACTTTTCGTTTTCCCGTGCACCAAGGGTCCATGAGGCGTTAATATGTTTTCGTTGGGTGGGAGGCGTGGCCATTTTCGGAAGCAATGCCCGTACAACATACGATGTTTTCGAAGTGGCAAGAACTAACATATAACAAGGGTTTGTCCTAATATCAAGGATTACTATATCTATCCCTCACATCACCACACAAGAAATCATAACAAGCTTCTGTTCCACAGCATGGCAGATGCTCCTCTCCCGCTGATGTGGATATCGGAAGACTCTATCACTTGCATGGCTTTGTGGAGGCTTGAGTAATGCAAGGACATCAAGGATTGTGAATCCACGCTCAAGTCATGTGTGATCCTCTGGACTTAATGATGTCTCTTGTCGTCCAACAAGGTCCTCAACTATCTAAACTCCAGCTTAGTGAGGAAAATTTTGAATCCTTTTTCATCTTGGGTATGAAGAAATACTTGCTCAAACTTGAAGAATGAACCCCGAGGACTTCTATATGCATCATTCCTCACTACATTCACTATAAGAAGATCGCTCATGCCATGGAATGTTTAATATGGGCAGCGACGTTGGAGGAAGACTCCCACGTTTGGATTAGGGTTTATGGTATACCACTACACCTTTGCGTCTCGCCCCTCCTGATTTTACTTGTGATAAGTTTTGTGAAAGCTATTAGACTATGAAATTGTTGATATACACGACCGATATCACAAATGTCCGAATCCATGCAGAAATACTAAACTTCAAAAAATTCCTGCAAAAATCAGGTTCCCATTTAGGAACCTCCAATATATCTCTGTTGTCCCAAACTAGAAACCTCTTCATTCCTTTGAGTTCCACGCACCCTCATAACATATCACCTATCGAACACTGATTTTTGTGTTTTTATTTAATGGAATTAATCACAAGGTGAAACCGTCATCGCAACTCAAAGAAGCATCAAACAAAATTTTTTATCTAATCCTCTAACCAAAAATAAATTAATGAAATGTAAGCAAAAGAAATTGCTCTTTTATTTACATATATAGCGTGCATGATCGAGCTAAGAGAGGCTACAAAATCTCGAGGGTTATTAAATCAATGAAATAAAAGAAAGAATTCTATGCACACTACTCTTGGTTTTTGTGATTTTTTGTCTTTTTATTTATTTTATGAATTTTTATTTTTCTATGTTTGTGAGCTTTTCTGATTTTGTTTTTTTCTTATATTTTTTAGTTTTGCAAATTTTTATATTATTAAGAAAAGAAAATAAAACAAATAAAGGAATAAGAAAAAATATAAGGAAAGCAAGATTTTTCATATTTTTAAAATATAGCAAAAATAAATAGAGAATTCAGATAAAATTATGTTCAAGTTTTTAATATTTTTCTATTTTTTGTGAATTTTTGACATTTTTTTAAAGATTTTCAAAATCATTAAAATTAGGGAGAACAATAAATAGAAAATAATGCGAAGTATTTGTGATTTTAAAATAAGAAATGAAATCAAAACTTAAAAGAATTTATACAAAAATGAAAAGGATTTTTCACATTTCCCTGAAAGCACTTTTCTGATTTTTTAGACTTTATTTAATTTAATATGAATTTTTAGGTATTTTAAGTGTTTTATAATTTTTTAGTTATTATATGGAATTAGCAAATGAATTTATACAAAAAATAAAATAAAATAACACGCACACAATATTTTTTCAGGATTTTTCAAAAGGTTTTTTTCTAATTTATATTAATTTTCTAATAAAACTGGGATTATTTTTGTGATTTTTGATTTATTAAAATAAAAAATACAAAATACAAAATTAGTAACGAAAGAACTAATTAGCATGAACTTGAGAAGAATTTTTGGGATTTTTTAATGAAGTTTTACTATTTATTAATTAAAATTAACACGTAAAATAAAATTTTACTTCAGAGGGACTAAAATGCAATTAAATTTATTTAGAGGACTAAATTAATAATAAAACAATAATTACGAGGATGAAGGTGCAATTTTTCTAAGAATGGTGCATGCCAACGCCCGTGACTCACGTTGGCACGAACTTTTATGCAATTATTTTATTTTAGGGGGCAAACAATAATAGAGAAGTGCATGTCCTTTATTACAAAAACTTCACAATGTCACGGGGGTTGCATGTGTTTCAATTCAAACCGGACTAAGATGAGAATAACACACAAAACGAGGGCCTTAATGCAATTGTTCAAAACACACAGTGTTACAATTGTCCTTTTAAGGACGTATCTGCAAAATAAATTAGTGCAGGGGCTGGAGAATAAAAGGTCTACCGATCCATGTCTCGTATTGGACGACGGAGGTTTGATCCTTAGCTTGATCTGACGGTTCAGCTCAACGCATGCGGATGGCTTGGATCTAGTCTGGAGAATCCGATCGACGATGTATATTTGGAGCTTTTTGAATGACCTTGATTGAATCCGACATCTCCGTTCTTGATCGGACAGTGGTTGGGTACGCTAGAAGAACTCGCTTGAAGGCTGGCTCCACTGAAATTCAGTCGAGAAGATCTCGCTCGATCTCCACCAGAATCGTCTCCTGAGGGTCTTTGAATCTCCACCAAATTCGACTTACAAATTAAGAGACTTTGTATTAAGGGGGAGAAAAGAATATAAAAAAAATTATACTCATCATTCACCTTACTTTCTTTAAAAAAATTAAAGGAAGTTTTATGATCCCTTTAGTAAGGGGAGAAATTAAAATAAAAATTTAAACTTTTATTGATTAATTAATTTGATGTATTTTGACTTATTCAAGTTTGATTTGAAATTATTAAACTTAATTGATTACATTTCTTTAAGCTTTTGGATGATTTTATCATAATTAAAAAGGGAGAGATTGTCAGTTCTTTGTTCTCTGATATTTTAAATATGGCGTCGACACACGCATATATCATAGTCATTCGCTTATTTATTGTGATTGTGGGACTATATGTGTGATCCAGCTCAACTAATCTTCGAAGCATCGTCGACTTCAAATGCAACAAAAGCATGATAAGTTGTTAGCTTTGTTCAAAAAAAAATGTTGCTTGTTACTTGTATTGTTTTGGAAAATGGTAATCTCTAACAAACTCCAACGGATAATTATTAAGTCAATATATTAGACAATTAAATCTGATCGACCATCACAAATCGACCATGCTTAATTATTTGATCAATCATTGTTGATCGACCATCACCTTTTGACCTGATCAATCATAATTTGAATTCCATTCTAATGGTCAGAAATGAACGATAATACCTTTTGACATGATCGACCATTCCCATATGACTTATCATTGTAGTTTGCATGATCAATCATTACTGCTAATCTTCTCTGATTTATTGCTAATGTTGTTTGGACTCCTATATAAGGGACCTCATACCCATTACGGAAGATACAAATTTCGAGCAGCCTTATTCTCTCTAAAAAAGCAAGAAGCTTTTTATAAGTGATTCTCTCGACAAATCTTTCTCATGTTCTTTGATTTGTTTAATTATCTCGAGAAGAACTTTGTCAGTTCATAGTTGTGAAGCATCATTATCGAATCAACATAGTTCGATCTCTCACCAACGTTCAAGTTCCTCTAATAACAATCAAAATTCTTTTGACAGCCCTACCTAGCCCCGCGATATATTTGTGATTGATATTGTTTATTCACTTATGGTATAGGTGATATAATTATTGTGCTTGTATCTGTGAATATATTATGCAAATATATTCTGCTGATTGTTTTTAGATATTATTGTTCGTGAGTTGAGTATCATTTCATATTTATGAATATAAGTTTTTATGGAAAAAAGTATTGCTATATATGTTTTGTTTTTAGTTAACCTCTTTCTTCAAGACTTTAGGTGTTTGATCTTAAGTGTGCAAAGAAGATCTTGGAAGTAAGAACTCCAAGGAAGTTAGAAGAAAGTTGTTGCTCGTATGTTCTTTTGTAGTACTAGAGTGTGTGATTTGTAATGTTAATCGTGGTGTCTGATCCAAGATTGTGAAGCATAAAGCTCTGTAAATGGTTGAGATGTCCGTAAATATCTCAGGTTTTATAGCGAATTAGTTGATTAGCTTGTCTAATTGGGAAATCTCGAGTCAAGAAAACTCAAGATGTGGTTTCTACCTAGGTGGATTTCAACGTAAAATCCTGTGCTAGTGTGTTGGTTGGATTGCTTGTCTGAATAGCTGTGCTTGTTGAATATTCCACATTAAGTTTAAAAACTACCTCAAACCACTATTCACTACCTTTTAGTGGCATTGCGATCCCCAAACTCACAACTACAAGAGTAGTCTTGATATTGTTTGTACTTTTAGTCCTTGGGGTTATTTTGCAAGGGAATCTTATGAACCCAAATAAAAGATTTTTTTTTCTTTCAGCCGACATAAAACTAGAAGCAATACAAGTGAACTTTACTTTTAACAAATAACTAGATGTAACTTTAACTTATTAAATCTCTTTTATAGTCACTAAAACCTATTCTTTTTTTTTAAGATCCTTTTTCAGAGATTTATTTTCTTTCATCGAAATATTTAAGTTTTAGAATTATTTATTTAAAGAAAAATTTGTTAGTCTTCTTTAACTTATTTCATTATTTTCATGTTCTTACTATCTATAAAAAAATCTCGTGAAACTTTGTAAAGCTTGTTGCAATAAGCCATACCTTCATCTTGATTTTTGGAATCGATGATGCCTACAAATCTTAGGCATGTGCTTTTGTCGTCATTTTTGCCACATGTATTGTTAGAGTCATCCTAGGTATCTTGGAGCACCTTCTTCTTCCTTTTTGCTTGAAGCTCTTAAACTCTTCTTCTTCATGATCACTTCTATTATTGGAAAAAGAAGCCTTCTTGTTCTTATGGACAATTTAAAATTATTGTCTGATTAGAGCACTATTCTTATCTTCCTCTTCACAAAATATTCCTTCGAATCTTTTAGATGAGTAGTTTTAAGTGCTAATGCCCTCTTGGGTCATTGTTCCTCTACTTACTATTGTCGAGCTTAGATTCACAGATAAGAAGGTTACCGAGCGAGTCATCAGGGTTCATTGTCTTGAAATCTATAGTTTCTTTGATAGTTGTTAGCTTGTACTTCCACTAAGGTGAGAGTAAGTCTAGCACCTTAGCCGATAGCAGTACATGTACAAGTACACATCAATGATACATAGTTGATTCAAAACTATAATTAAACAAGCATCCATGTCCTGGATGATTTCTTCCTTGTTCATTTTTAGCATATTGTACTCTCATATACGCATTCGGAATTGAGATTTTTTTACTCTTCTCTTACATTCATGAGTTACATGGCAAAATTCCCAAATCTCATGAGTAGTGTTACAATGGGGTAGACTTTTAAACTCAGCTTCAGAGAGTGCACAACGTAGGTCATTCATTTCCTTTATACTTAATGCCATCTGCTTCTTCTCCACATCAGCTTATATGTGTTCTTTTTTCTCGATGAACTTGCAATCCTTGTTAAACATGTACACATGTTGACATCCCTTGACTGTAAGAATACTGTCATCTTTGTCTCCATTAAGTAGTTAGTACCATTGATGGTGGTTGGGTGGTATAATTGCCCTGCTCCTTGAGATGGTCATTGTGCTTTGAGATGTTACCTCGAGGAGCATTCTAGGCTTTGATACCAAGGAAAAATCATTGAGGAAACTCAATCAACGAGATAGATCTATTTACAGTCCCCCTTTAGCCTACAAATAAACAAAAACATACATTGACAAGTGTCATTTTGTCCAAGTACAAAATAACCAAGCAAACAAATATTGGCACACATTTTTACAAGAAAACCCACACCAAGTAAAAACCTAAACCAAAGTCATTCTGACCGGTGAATTAAACCAATTAAATCTTTCAATCTTTTCCCATAACAAGCTACTTTATGTAATGATAGCTCCTTCTTAGTTACAACCTTTCAACATTAAGAACCAGTAGTGCGAAACCTCTCCTTAGAATCATAAGACAAAATCTCACAACCCAAGCACCTTGTAATAAGGAGTTAAAATCTCACAACCTTAATATAATATACATTTTAGTATAAGGTAGTTGAAATTGATCTTAAATATCATAGTTGCACAAGATCGATGCAATGAAGCACAAATGCAAAATGCCTTCTTCTGCTTCTTCTTTTCTCACAAAGAATGGAGTTGTCATCAACGAGAGACTCCTCTATTTAGCACATAGAATACACAGAATGATAGTAGAGACTGTGTAGAAAAAGTAAATGGAAATAAATGATCTTATGTTTTTATAGGTAGTTGCTAAATGTTAGGAAGTGAAGGAATGTGATATAATTTAGTAAACGAAGCTGATCAAAGTGAGTACCTTTTGCAAAATTAGTTAATTGGACTTTTTTCCAATCTATTGAACCATAAATAAGTCAATTAGTTAGAATGCCTAGTTGGTTGGTTAGTTATACAAAGGATTCCAATGACAAGTGAATTGATCGTTCACTAAGATTAGCTAAATGATCAATGCCATCAATCGGCTAGAGATATGCATATGAATAAGATTTACAATGCTATTCTCTACATAAATATTTTTACAACATAAAATCTTGATCTTCATATTCTCTCAGTTTTCATCACAACTTTTCCTTTATAGAGTAACTTATTGGTGTTCTTGCTCATGAGATTTGTAACCTAAGCTTGTACCTTCATCAAATTGATTATAGATCACAAGAGCTCTAAATTAAGCATATTTTATCATCATGTTTATTGCTAGTTAAATACATTTCTAAAACAATAAAAACACTTGTGTCATCATTAAAAAATATGTGCACAAATGCATGTCACTAACATATTTTCCCAACTCTTCACTAAAGCTCTGAACATGCTCCAATGAAGTTCTTTCAATGCTAATCCATTGTAGGTAAAACCTTATACATCGTCAATTGAAGACTGTTGTATCAACAAATCGACCGAGTTCAAATTTGGCCTAAATTATGTTAAGTAACATGCAAAATCAACAATCCACACATGGGCTAATTTTTCATATTTTCCAGGCGCATCAATCCATGTTTAATTCATGTTAATTTGAACTCAAATAAGTCACTTATAATGCCCTTGTGATTTTGTAATTCTTCCAAGTCCATTTGGGATGAACTTTACAAAAAGAAGTTGATTGGAGGAATCACAATTAGAGCACCATTCATGGAACATGTTTGAGATCTTCGAATCCATATAGGGACGTTTGAAGCTAGGACATGGAGGAAATAGAATAAAGAATCTTGAGATGACTTTACCATGTCGATTCATGCACTAGAGCACCCTAGAAAAGAGGCGAAGCAAGCTAAACG
Organism: Ottelia alismoides; assembly: GCA_037367405.1. Classification (NCBI taxonomy): domain Eukaryota; kingdom Viridiplantae; phylum Streptophyta; class Magnoliopsida; order Alismatales; family Hydrocharitaceae; genus Ottelia; species Ottelia alismoides. The sequence continues at coordinate 1,049,570 of JAZKJV010010627.1, read as the reverse complement.
TCGATGGAGCTTTGCTCATACAACCAAACCCATTGAATAAGAAAGACTATCATATTAACATGTGTCCCGAGTGAAGTACTTATATTCAAGCCCTTGATTTAACCCTAATCATTCATTTTTCGGAATGACGAAGAATTGTAAATCTCCCCAAAATTATTTTTAGTAATGCAAAGTACATCTGTTGGGAGGTTGGGGGGAGGGGGTATGTGGTTTGAAAAGGCGAACATGTTTTAAATATTTATAATAAGTTCTCCAAGGATATGTTTAAGAGAATAAGTTCATTATTTTCTTCTTAGTTTTGTCCCTCATTACATTGTGATCGCTAACTTGAAATTTATTTTCAATTTTTTAGGGGCTTCCACTAAATAGACTCCTTACATTGCATATTTATTTTGATTTTTTGGCTTTTCACATGTATTGTAAGTAAATTGTACTAGGTGTTTAGTAAGTTAAATTGAATAAATTTTTAGACAATACATCTTAGTACATTAAGGTCTGCGATTTCACCCATAAATAGGTATTTATTGCATCTACATGATATAAAAGATTTTACACACACAAATATTGAATTTTAGGCTATACATTATTTTCCCTAATATCATTAATGGATTTCTATTAAGCACATATCATAATATCCATCATGGAAAAATTACCTAATTAATATACTTCACCCATCTCCCCTATTTTTTATCTTCAAAATTATTATCATTTTCTACTAGTAAAAAAGATCCTAAAATCTACAAAACTAATTTGTGCATAATTAAAATATAAATAATATCTATATTTGTGCATAATTAAACCCTCTACCATATAAACACTCACACTTAATCTATTACTCTTTGTATTATCTAAATATAACTAAAATAAATGTTTTGTTTTATGTAAATTGTTTTCAAATAAATCTTTATTAAAAATCAAATAAAAAGTTTTCAAATGAATTATTTAGCTCGAAATTTGGAGAACTATGATAAGGACACCGGAGAATAAAACATAAAGAATGATATAATTACTTGGATGTCAAATTAGTTGTGATATTGATAAAGAACCAAATCAAATCTTAGGGAATGCGTATTTAATTAAATCCACATACGAAATTTCCACTTTGAGGAAATAATTAATAATTCTAAAATTGAATAGTTTACAAAATTGGATGAATTATGTATTGATTTTTCAAATACTGACCATAAAGATCAGTTTAAGGATGAATCATAAAATTTATTGATTTTGAGGGAAATTACCGATCCACCTTGACCTTGATTTAACTAGTTACCTCCCAATTATTTCCTTCACATATTAACCCACCCTTGGTAGTCATACTATTAAGAATGGTGATAAGAATTCAAAATTTTGAGGATCATTGAATTTTTTAAGCTAGATTTTTATCTAAATTAACGAACAATATTAATCACTTGAACATTAATTTAAACATACTTGGATCGATTATTCCTCGCAACCATCACTCATCCATGGATTATTTTTAATTATAAAATTTATTGAAATCCTACGCCTTTTGATCGGCGAATACACGGTGTAATACCAACATGTTCTAATTGATGCTTGTTATATCACTATTGTCACTAAAGGGTCCACAATTCTTGTCCAATATACTCTTTGCAATAATCGGTAATCTTAAGCATTGACCCGAGCTATGATTTTGTAAAAGTTGTACAGAATAAGAGCAATTTTTTAGAAAGCCTAACTTAGTTGCTAGGGGTAACGGCTTAGTGTTGGCCTCATCATCAATTCTCCAATACGAAAATATAAATATTTATTAATTAAGAATGGTTGAAATTTTTTTGGAAGTAGCCATGAGATTTTCATAAAACATATACCGATGTAGACTTTGATCTGAGGCATATGAACCAAATCTTAGGGTTAACTCAAATAGGTATGAAACTCTAATAAGGTGTCTATCATATACCAATCTTTCAGAATGCAACTAGCATGTTCATGCCAAAATTGTTGGCATGGATACAAAGCTCATGTAAGGAGATATTGGACCTAAAGCCCTTAGCATTGGCTTTAAAATCATTACTATAATCTTAGTAGTAGGTGGCATCACAATTATCCCTTTAGGAAGGCAACAATTATAAACTTCATCATAGTTTATTGTCATTTACAACTCCAAACCTCGCTATAGTTTATTATCACTCAATTTTGGAATGCCAAAGAACACAATAATGTTGGCATCATGTATTTGTAGTGTATGCATATTTATGTAAGCATTTAGAGATCTTATAATCCTAGTCTAAACCCACATCTTCTTAGCAAGGGTATAATGCCTCTACATAATGTTCGATTGTATGGCTCATTCTTTCTTGCTCATCATCCCACTTTTCCGAGGAGGAATACAATATGTTGGCTAGGATTGCAAAAATGATAATTGTTCGTCTTGTTAATATCGATTTTCGAGTTCCAAAAGATTTTTTTGGAATGTCTAGCTTAATGTATTAAAAGTCTTTATTTCAATAGCATTACAAGAAAAATGAATAGAATGACTTCATTTGCACCGTGCACCTTCCTTAAATTTACATTATAAACTTATAGGAGAATAAAAAAAATAACATAGCCATGTCCTTAATATTCATATTCCATATATAGTTCAAAAAGTGAAAATCGACATACCAAAGAAGTAAAAACTCATAAAACACCCAGAAGTTAAAAAAAGGAAAAGAAGAAGAGAGAAAACGACTTCCCTTTCTTCCTCCATCAAATAGTATAACTTTTACTTGATTCACATGCTTATGATCAATCACCTAGAAAAAATTTCATGACATATCAACATTTGTAGCAACAGAAAAAGCACCAAAAAAAGGGAAAAGGAATATGTAATGTATATTTATTCAACATCTTGGAACAAACCCCGCACTTGGAGTCACTGGAGCTCAAGCTTGACATTGCACGTACTTTGCGTGGCCTTCCCGTTGGGTCCCACCTTGTCGAGACTGACCCGGCAGACGCCCTTCACCGTGACCCTCCCCGTCGTCGCTGCGCCCACCTTCAGCTTCGCCGGTACCCTAATCTCCACCGTCACCGGAACCACCCCGCGCCGCCCCTCCGCCTCCATTCGCCCCGCTTCCCCTATCCTCCCGCCCGCCAGCGCCGCCCTCACGCCCCTCCCATCTCCGGGCGCCAGGCGGAATACCGGCCAGGACCCCGTCCCCACCACCGCACCGTAGTGTAGGGCCATGACGGTCCCACCCCGCTCGTAGAAAATCCCGATCTTGGTGTTGGGGTTCCTAGCGAGCACGACGAGGGAGGGCTCCGTGAGGTTGCGGCCCCGGAAGGAGAGGGACTCGACGGCGAAGGAGGGGAAGCGGGGTTGGTAGACGAGGTACAGGGCGCCGGCGGATATAGCGGCAAGGAGGACGAGGACGAGAAGGGAGGCGAGTACGAAGGTGAGGCAGCGGCAGGAGAGGCAGAAGCAGCAGCGACGGCGGCGTTGGGCGTTCTTGGCCTTGCGTGTGTAGAGCTTGTAGCGGTGGGCATTCTCCGGCGGGGGCACACGGAAAATCTGGTCCTTGGGGACCTGAATGACAAAGCCTGACGACGGCGGAGGAGGAATTGGGCGCCTACGAGGGGAGGACTGCTGCTCGCCGCTGTCGTCGCTGCTGCCGAATCCCGGGTGGACCTTCTCAGACATTGATGACAGCTGCGGATAGCCCAAAAAGAACGCGCCATTGTCAGGTCTCCAAGGTCTATGTTTTTAATTTAACTATAAGCCAATCCTCTGCTAATTTTAGAACATTTAATAGACATTTTTTGACAAATCGAATTCCTAATAATATAATCATCGACCATCTCAAAAATATTAGAACACATATGCCTACTTCTTTGAAATAGTCACACAGGAGACAACCATAGATATCATTTGGGAGTGGTGGAATGTACCAATCTTATTTCTCATTGTGGAGAACAAGAAAAGTTGAGTAAAATCCCTCCTGGGAGATATGTTTTGAAACATATTGGCTCTATACAATCGGCAATATTTTTTTTTGTTATGTACCATATGTAAGCCGCCTCTTGAAGAGGCGGCTTTGATTTTAGCCAAAGCCGTCTCTTCAAGAAGCGGCTCTCACTGGTATGCGCCACAAAAACTTCAAGGGGAAAGCCCACATCTTCAAGAGGCGGCTTTCACTTGTATGTAACACACGAAAACTTTAAGGACAAAGCTGCCTCTTGAAGAGGCGTCTTACCTACGGTATATAACAAAAAAAATATTGGCGACCGTATATGGCCAATATGTTTGGAAATATACCTCCCGGACAAATTTTTCTCCAGAATTTGCTATAAAAGCCGACTAATAATCATGAGAAAATACTACTATCGGAGAAGCATTGGAAATGAGAATGTCGATTATAGTTTAGTTGGTGGAAAGAAATATCCTCCTCTCTTCTCTGTTGATGCTTCGTTTTGATCATTTACTCACACCAAGACAATCTAACTAGCGAGGCTATACGAATATATGGACGAGAATACATAAATGTCTGTAATTTTTAAACAATAATGTCATGGCTTATATTTGTGGTATGTGGATTTGTTAGGGCATGCTGTCATGTGGCGACCATATATTATGTGGGTAAATACGAAGCTAATGTGAATTTATGCAGTTTTTGCAATTTTTTAGTTGATGGTTTTTCACCACAGCAGAATTTTTTAAGACTTGCTAATAAATTTTAAGGTATGCATGTAGTTTATAGCATATTTTTATTATAAAACCATGTACAAATGACTTAAATGTAAGCATTAATATCCTTAATACAAGTCGTAAAATCTACCCACAAATAATAAATGGGAATTAGTGGTTAAATTTTGAGTTTTATTCGATTCAATCCAACTTTATGGACGGAATATGCGGTGAATGCAAGCCAATATGAGAATAGGTTAACTGAATATGCGGCCTAACCACGTAATGCCCCGTTTGGAGAATGTGGTTCGGCTCACCAACCGCATAGTATATATTGCAAATACAACTCAGATGGTATGCAATCACACGATAATAATTGTGCAAATGATAAATGCAAGGAGCTTTAGTTATAAATTAATGGGTACTTGTTATTCATGGAGTTCAATACTGAAGGTCAAAAGGAACCGCTCATAATTTGTTTGTCTAATAAACAATTAGTCCCACAAAATAACAAAGAACCTAACTTAACCTATTTCTTCTATACTGTTTTATTATCCAACCAATGTATTTCCACCTTGTTTATAAAATGTCCAGAAAAAAAACACAAGAATCACTTGAAGTGCCAATTTTGATAATAATGCGAAAAAAGAGTTTTCAAATGAATATTTCCATCTAGCACTGTTCGGAAGCTGAAAAAATATACTAGAAATACGAGGTTTTACTTTTAGATATGTTTAATTTGTTCAAAGCTTTAGATCTTAATTTGAATTGAAAAGTGCTAGAATATTAAACCCTTGAATCTAAAACGTTGCTAATTCATGATCTCTAAGACTCTAACATCTTAGTTCCAGCTTCAATGCTCCGAATATTAACACCCATAAGCTTCCACAAATTAAATCTGACATATTAAGTTTCTCCCAGCAATGAAAAAATAATCTCTTTAACCATCAAGAGAGATTTATACAACATCTATTTTTTCAAAAGAAAGATTAATAAACTGAATATTGCGAAAAAAATAGATGATGTAAGTAAAGATTTATCAATGGGTTGGCTCAATATTTAAACAAGAAGGCTGAGGTCAATGTTCATTCTAGGTTGCCTAGATCTGCTTGGATAAGTATTATAGGAGAACCCCATTTTTTATAAGTAGCTTGCAATTGTTATTGTTGAAGGATTAATAGATACAAATTTAGAAAAAGGGGGAACGGTGGAGAAATGCTTCTTTAGTCAATGGAAAAAGTAATAACCACCGGTCAGATCAGAGTAGCCAGGAAAATACCCAATTTGATGTAAGAAGAGGTCAGACCAAAGTAAATCTGATTGCTATATTTATGTGACTTTAACTAAATAACTCGATCTCCATGATTCATGTGAAGTAAAAACTATTTCTCATGCACATGATGATATTCATGACTATAGTTACCGAGAGTTGTCTCATGAATAACAAATGACAATGCAGATTTATCATATTCATTGGCAATCAGTTGACTTTTTGAACATCTTTTGGAGAATATGGTTCAGGCAGTCTAGATGCAAGTATGCAACCATTAGTCCTAAAAGTAACAAAAAGGGATCATCTGAATGTAACAAGAACTCCGCCAAACCAGAGGAAATCAAAATTTTGTGGATTTGCCTAAATGGATAGACCATTGAAATGGCTAAACAGCATTCTTCGAAACAGCAAGAGCCTTCAGAGAATTGAGACTTTTGGGTTCTGAATGTAAACAGAGATGGAACGAAGAAAGCAGCTGCAGCATTATGATCTGTGTATACAAGGGGAATACAGTATGGAATTTATCTTGCGACCCGCTTACCTTTATGGATCTTCGATTGTGGTGATGGTTTCCTTCTTCAATTCGAGCTTCTCAAAAGATCATCTTTCCTCCAATGTATTAGATCTGCTCTCCATAAAGAGAGACGGGGAGATATGTGGGTGTGATCTCTTCCCCTATGGTAATGAAGAGAGGTGTTGTGTAGGAAAAAGGACACCTATAGACCCTTATGCACCAATGACAACGAGAGGGAGGGGTAGGCTAAGGGTGGCACCCTTTCATCCATCTCTATATTTTTTTGAAGCATGAACAAAATCTATCCAACTATTATTTTTTTAGCAGAATGTAAGCTGCCTTCCATTGGCAGATGCCATTTACTCTTTTTTTATTGTTGATTGTATATTTATATTGATGATCTGTGCACTTTAATTCCTTGTTTTCCTGTGTCACCTCCTCCTGTCTCCCACGTCTTAGTCGCTAATCTTTCTTCTGGATTTTGGGTAAGATTAATAGTTGCCATTTTTTTTATTCATGGTTAAGTTTATACAAGGGAAGTCAAATTGTTGTAAAGGGGAAAAGAGAGGTAAGATTTTTCTCGACTTGGATGAATCTTAGGGTAGTTATATTTTCACATCTGGGCAACACCTGCACTAAGTGTACCTTAGCTCAGAAGCTTATAGGAATAATATATTTAAGATATTTTTTTTTTGTAAATGGGATAATTTCATTTCTGTTCACCAATGGAATGTAATTTCTAGTTTCTGTGAATCAGGATTGGACCGATTACACTCAAGAACCTAAATTTTCGGGTATTTTTTTAAACCGTTAAAAATCCGCCCGACGGGAATAGTTAAATGTATTCATTGGCAAAGCTGTATGCAATGCCAGATTATTACAGTTGAGAAATTTTTCTACTATAAACATTTATATTCTCCCAATAGACATGGCATATGACAGTGGGGATTAATTCTGTGGGTGTCATTTAGGAAACATAATATGATTTTATTTGCAAATTTCAAACTCTGTCCCAGTACCCAATTGGTATTTTCGGAGGAAGAATAATAAAACTTCAATCTTTTGGTAGCTATTGACTAATCTTCACGTGAATCGAGTTTTGAGTGACTTTTGTCATGACATAAACACAAGATACGTTGATATTTTTCGAAGGTATGGAGAGAAGGGAGATTATGAAAAGTAACATTATCGACATATTTAAGGAAGACGAAACCCATTTGTACTAATTTTTCACACATAATAGTATACACATCTTTGGGAAAAATCACTTTGTCAGAAACAAGATGTAAAGCTTTTTATTCCTATTCCTAGAGTGGTACACCGTGTTCATAATATATATTTTATTAACATTAAATATTATCTAATATTTTATATTGTTTTAGAACAGGGTAATTATAATTTCAAAAGGAGCCATAAACTTGACGTAAGATTCAAATGGACAAGGATACACCTGTATCCAATCTAGCATCGCATCAATTTTATACATATTTTGATATCCATATCTATTTTAAAATCAATATCTATAAGAGTATTAATTTGATATTCGCAAACATCCGTATCTTCATTTGTACATTCGCTTTCGTACATAAATACAACTGTAAATTTATTTTTATCCATATAGTAGAATTTTATATCTTCTTTCACCATATCTGATATAATAATTATTCCATGTGTATTTCATCTAATGCACATATATTTAAATTAATTTATAAAGTATTTTAAATTTATTTATATGCAATTGATATCCTTTTTATATCCGTATCTATATTTTAAGGATATGATAATATAGTTTTTATATCCACCAATATTCGTATCCGCATTTGTATTCGTATTTAAAAACATATAAACACATTGTAACACTTATATCTGCATCCTTATCTGTCGGATTGAATACATAGAAATAAAACAACTAAAAATGTGTTGAATGCCATAATGCTTATGTGCATATACATAACTAAGGGCATCGGTGGCAATAGATTGTGTAGGCTTTTAGAGTTACTTGTTACAAGTGTATGGATGAAAATGGATCAGATACAAATCAGATATGCTTATTTCCATATCTATATTCGCTTCACCTCTATCGAATACAAATACTGATATATATATATATATATGATTCAGATATGCATTAAGGAAGTCATATCCTTAAAAATACGGATACGAGTTCGAATCGGATATTTATTGAATCCGAATATGGAACGAATACAGAGCGGACCTGAATTCGGATCGAATAAAGAGGCAATCCAAATATGAATGGAATAAAGAGTGAATCTCAATAAACATGGAATTTGAATACGGATCGAATAAAGACCACATACGAATATGACTTGAATTTTTATCAAAGTTCATAACCAATCAACTACGTCTGGACTGCATCTAAACTAGAAAGATAAAAAGGTTTACATCGAAATAGACGGCAAGCGGGCAACAAGCTGCGCCGCTAGGCCTTTTTGTATTGCAAAGCCAATCATTCTAAACACTACATCCATAGATCTGGGACCCATTACAATACTGTTCATCACTTTTTGGGTCCTCTTTAAAAGCTCAATAGCTTCCGGTGCTATGAAGCCAAAGGTGTCAAAACCAAAGGGGATGAAGGCATGTTGATTCTCCGTGCAGGCTTTCTCATGTTTAGCCACTTTTGCTAAGGAAGCTTTAAGGGCAGCCTGCCCTGCTGTGAAGGTCCTGCTCTTCAGCCCCACCATCGGGGAAACTCCTGTCAAATCTACACAAGCACGTTTTCCGCCTACCCACCCAAAAATCAAAATATCAGCAGGTCTAAGTGTGGATCTTCCCTCCTGTGGATCTGTTAAAAAGTTCATTGGCGCCTCTTTCTTAGCAGCAATACTTGCCTGTTTGAGGACATCAAATAAAACGTCTCTAACGAGATCGTGTCTGTACTTAAACCCTGGGAGCTCCTTGCAATGAATGGTATAATGATTTTAAAAAATGACAAAGACATATAAATAAGCTGTATCATGACAAAAGGGAGTATCGGGATGACATGTGTTCTCGACTGAAGCAAAAGGGGCCATCCCCAAACAAAAGTTTATTAATATCATTAATATATTATATTATATAATATATAATACTAATATAATAATACATGGTTATAGCTTATATTATATTAACTAATATTAAAATAATATTAAATGTTATGTTCGGATATTCGGATCAAGATGTTCAAACCATTACCATATCCGTGTCTCGAAAATTTTTACAATCCATATCCATACTCAATTCGTATTTGTTAATATTCAGATACGTATATCCGTAACCGGTAATTTTTCGGATACGATAAGCGGATATTCGGACATATCTGTATCCGTTTTCATCCTTAGACAAGTGTTCACATGGACTAGGATGCAAAAAGTGGGATATATATGGATATATATGTCATCATATCCTTGTTGATTTTAAATATAGACACGGATATGAAAGTTGTGTTACTGTATCATTAAAAATAGGACAAGTGTAAAACGGATATGTATATATTATATAAGAAGTACTTGATAAATTAGCTCAATTATAGATGTTTCTAATGGATTTTACATGATATATATTATATGTATTTGTTTCATAACAATTATAACAAATATAACGAAAGAAGATACAAAATTATGTTACATAAAAATAAATCTATAGCTACATATATACATGAAAACATATACGCATATAGATTTATTTGCAGATATCATGTTGATATCAATATCCATATCCATTTTAAAATAGACACAATTTCAAATGTAAAAAATTATATAGAACAAATAGGTGACGGATCGAATATGAATATATCCATATCCATTTGCATCTCTAATTGAATTACTACATACTTTATCATTTCATACTTTGTTAGATGTCTTTTGGCATCTCAATATGTCCAAGGAGATTGTATTGGACCTATGATAATATAGTGTTCCCCACATGAAAAAAAAATACACTGAGAGATTAGTCAAGACAACGGTCATGGTTTAGGATAGTGTTCGGATTAGGAGATAATCACCAGGAAAGGGTGTCCTAAAGGAGTTAGATTTACACACCTAATAATATGAAAGTTGTATTCTTATAAGGGTAATACTATAAGCATTGTACTTGGGCTATATAGAGAGGAGTGGAGGCATTATCTTCACATCACTGCACAAGACACAACAACACAACATAACATGCTAAAAGAGCGGGATAATAAAGTAAGGGATGAGAGAGTAGACAAAGAGCGGGAGAATAAAGTAAGGGGGAGAGAATGCGTTCTTTTTCGGAGAAATTTTCTTTTTTAGAGGTAACCGACCACCATTACATATATAATATTTTTCTTTATTACGTATTAGACACCCATTTTTCCCAACAAAAGTAACATAACAGAGTACTTTGTCGATAAACTATCTGGTGATATAATAGTTAAAATATTTGATAGTCTTGATTTAATTAGAAAGATCAAAGATGAGAGTAATTGAGACCATATCATCTGCAACACTACAGACTCTGCAGTAAAATCAGGGGACTGCTCGAGCCGCTCGATCTTGATCGAGCGTTTCGTACGAATTTCCACGGTACGGGCCCACAAAAGGTCACGATTTTACTGCAAAGTCTACAGTACTGTAGACGATCCTCTCGCGAGAGTAATCACTCTATTCGGTTGTATGTAAATGCAACGAAAGTCATGGATGAATTGGAGTTGCCAAATACCGAATTAGACGAAAGAAAACCCTAGTTCTTTCTCTACCACGCCTCTTTCTTTCCGTTCATTTTCTATAAATAAAAGTAGAACCATAATTTTCGGCTCCTCAATTCTTCAACGTCCAGATTATCAGAGGGACTACAAGAAGCATGAACTGTATGGCTCGTTCTTTAAACCATCCACATTATGAGTAAAGCTGACTTACATCACAATGCATTGATTTTATATTAAATAGTTCTAATAATAATAAGATACATTTAATCGTATTCTTGTGAACCGATATAATTACATATTAACCGTTATATACTTGGAATTTACACTCCGACTCCGTCCTACAAGTATAACTACATCCTCTCACTGAAAGAGCTAATTAAAGAATGGTAGTTTGAAAAGACGATAATGTTTGCCCACACTACGACAAAATGAGGCAGCAATGGTTTTCGAATCTATTACTATATCGTCAATTGTTAAATGTATAATGACAATTACTATTTCTTTGTGACATCATTTTTTATTAGAAATTGATAACAGACATAATATCCATTATTTTATCATTAGCGATGTTTTATAGAACATCACTTGTACGTCATTTTTCAATATATGAACTAACTCTCTTTATTTTTTAGTTTTTAAATTAATGATGATTATTCAAAATTTAAATAATAGCAATGGATAAATATTTTTATGTGGACCATCGTTAATGATATAACGATAAATACGCCATTTTTCAACAATTTCGAATATAAAAAAATCATTTCACGATGCATAATATTCATCTCTATATATTTAGCAACAGATAATATAGCGGTGAAATATTGTTATAGTGCTATTAGCTTGAGAGGGAAGGAAGTTATAAGCAACATGTAAGGTTGTAGTGTATCATGGGGATCCTTGCCTATAGGACAAAGAAATGTGTTATTTTTTTTTATGGTGAAACCGATTTTTCATTAAAATGAGCTAGGTATATCTACATGATTGAGCTCCCATCAGAGGGTTGGGTGGATGCACAAGGAGGTTTGGGTGCGTGGAGGGATGCGCCGTGAGGAGTCAGAGAAGGGGTTGAAGGGAAAATGCAATATGGTCCCTCGCACGTTGATAGTAATGAGAGGAAGTCGAGCTTGCGACGAGAGGGATGACAATGGTGGGTGCTCAATCGGAGAAAGACTTCCATGAAGGACATGCCATGAGACTGAGGATTGCTATTACCTATGAAATGAGATCGAGCTCCTAATACACCAACAAAAGCTTGGTTAATATATCTGGGATCAATAGGGACAAACACAAGAGTGAGAAGCAAACCTTGTCCAACTCCATGCATGGAACAACCCACCCAATGTATCATAATGTATGATGTGCTTAAAAAAAGCTGAAATATATACATATTTTTTTTTTGCAAAATACTATTTTCTGTCTTTCTTTTTGTAAAATTAAAGCCCATCCCCTCACCATCAGAAAAACTCAAGAGTAAAGTGTAGGAGCAGCTGCCACTAGAAATGAGGTCATACATGCATGTCTCGCATGGAGGTCCCTCTCATAGCAAGTGACTTCCTACCCGACTGTGGTGCTGTAGTGATGTAGCGCACCACAGCCGCTCGATCAAGCTCACAACAGACGATCCACGCGCCTCGATTATAATCATCTAGTTGAATGATTCAACCACCAACCTTGTCTCACCCATAGAGGGGGTAACACCAATGAGCGGTCATACTTACTGCTTAGTGTGAAGTCATATAAACTAACCGTTCGAAAGTTCGGACCCAACAAGTTTCCATGACCAAGTTTCCTCGAAAACGGTTCGAGGACCTATGCTTGGGACATTACAGTGGAAGGTCGATGATTGCGTTTTTGCAGTCCAAATGTGAGCGATCATGAGGCTGCTTTTGCCCATATCGCTAGGGAGCATTACCCATCTGATACTAGACTCCATCAACTCTCGACGGTCGATCATGTTCACAATATCTGTATTATAGCTTATCTAAGAACACTTTATAAGGAGAACCCCCTCTCCCTTAATAAGAGACCAAGCTGTTTAATCCTAAATACTCAGTCTTAAATCCTGGTTATGGTTGTGGTTATGATGTATATACTTGGGTTGGCGTGCAATTACGTTGTTTTATTAGAGACATACATGCAACATTCCTGTTTGATAAAGATAAAGATCTCGTAGAGCTCAAAGTCCTGCCTATGTTAAGATTAGGATAGATTATTTCTGATGCAGATAAGACCACACCAAATATTTGAAGATTTATTTCGTAGAGGTTCACATAATGAATAGGCATTTCTACAAATATGCACCTATTTTTATAAATGCCGTTCCTTTTAACATGCATGCCATTTCGTTTGTGTGACGGCAATGTTTGTCCAAACATGCATTATCCTGAAGCTATCTCTCCACGATTCTTTAAAGCCACCTGAAGCTATGAAAAGGGAAAAAGATAAAATATCAAATCATGTATATACAAATATTTCCCGAATCTATCGACTAACTGCTACACAAAGAAGCCCAATTTCTCGTTCGGATGAACGACACAAAAAGAATAAAGAAAAAGACAGATTTATCTCTTATTTTTGGTTGGTTATTTTAAGGATAAAGAAAATATAAGTAGGTAGATAAAGATATAATCGATGATGTAACCATGAAGCACTTATCTTATTGCGGGATAAAGTCTTCTTACTTTGAGGGGGGGGGACAATGGATTTTTCACTGAGTTTAGTTGAAGGGTTGTCTCGAAAGAAACAGTAAACTTTAGGTTGCCGGCTTAAACACGGACGGCAGATAATGGCTCTATTTGTGGTCTTATTAGAAAGTAGAGAACTTGCCCAATTTCCTGTACAACTTAAAAAAAACAGGTGATTAGTGAGGACCCACTTGGTGGTTATCAACTAAGATGAGAAGTGATGGAGCCCCACCAACGTCGAGCTGCGGGGGAAGACAATCGTGTCGTGCCCACCATCTATCTCTCTCTCTCTCTCTGTCTCTCCTGTTCTTGCTGGAATCTCATGATCCCTCTCTCCAACCGGACGCTCATCCATTCCAATCCAGAACCCTTCTGTAATAAGTTGTAAACGCGTCATATGTTCCATTCTTTTTATAGTTTTAATCCACTCAAGAGTCATTTATTTATTAACACTGGTTCCATACAGAAAGCGCCATCAACTCAGTGCTTGTTTGTTTTTGGAATGTCTGTGGTAAAGGTTATTACCATGAGAATATTTATTGTTCCACTGTCATAAACCCTGAACTTTCAATTCGGTTTTTTTATATGGTAACTTCATTGCTTATAGACAAGTTCTGGAAAATACATATTGTTGGACATGTAGGTCCCCGACCAGTCATATAATAATAAATGTTATTCCTGTTATATCATTCAAGATCTGAAATAAAATATTTGAACTTGCAATCGGGTCCCTTTGTATAATCATGTTACGTACCTTGACTACTTTGGATATCATATAGTTAAGGGAATTTTACACTTATAATTCTTTATGCCTTCATATATAATTAGGCATTGAATACTCCATAATTCCAAATTACATGTAGAATTTTAGATAGTTGTTAACCATTACATGACATAGCTCTTTTGGTTAACGTTTTCTAAAAATAATTCTTTGTTAACTTCCGTCAACTCCTCTCCATTGACATTTTTTGAATCACTACCTATATTTTTTAGAATTTTTGAAAAAAGATTTTATAATTTTTTTGTATTTTAAATCAAATAGGGAATTAGAGGGCTCCTTTTGATTTTTAATGAATAAAAAATACATATAATATGCTAAATGGAATACATAGAGTGAATAGACATACAATCAGGCATTTTTACCTTATTTTGCATAATTTTTGGAGTATGGAAACTATTTATAGAAAATGAAATGCATAATTCCACTCCGCCGGCTACCACTATGTACTCCCTTTTCCACCACCGCTTGCAGGACTTTTATGCATCGAGCTCCTCCTCCTACAACCCTCCTCCTTTTCCTCCTCCATATGCCCATCCATTCCTTGCCTCACCCCATCGCATGCGGAATAAATTTGATATTTTATTTTCCACCATTTTCCATGAAGTTTAGTGTATTATCTCTATCAAATTATATAAAAAGCCTTGGTTAAGGGACTGGGAGTCGGTTTCTCGTCCATTACCCTACACCCTCTTTGTGTTACATTGATTTTGTTGCATTTTTCGTGTATGATTTATAGATGGTCTAGACGTGACCTCAAACATGTCGTTCATGTTTTATGACTTTTTACATATCATTTTGCATATGTAACATCCCATAAAAATGCGATTTCGGTAAAAATGTAGTAAATTATTTGATTTTTTTACTAGTATTTTTGTTTTATACATATAATATGAGGGAGAGTGTTGGAGTATGTAACCCACACTCATGTTTAGTTCCATATGGATGAGCGATAAAACTCTGGCCTGTTTGCGGAGCTATATAAGAAGCCCTATATCCCTTTGTACTCATCAAGAAATGCTAATAGAAGATCCGACTCTTTAAAACCTTCTCCCATGATTTCATCCCGCTCCTTCGCAAAGTAGGTTTCTACGTAAATCTAGAGTGTTCAATGTTTTATTGTTTCTTGTTTATCGATCCATTTCCGCATTTCTATATTTAAACATGGTCTAAGCCAGTACTTCAGTTCCACAGAATAAAGTCAAAGATAAGGCTTATTCAACTACTAGAGTTGAGATGCTTATGTCACACGGATCCCTCTTGAAAGTTGGTATTCAATCAAGAATTGAGATGCTTTATGAGAGTATCCGTTGACAAGTCAGGAAGGAGGCTGAACCAGGGAGGAGAAAAGCTACTCAATGTTCTATCCCCTAATTCATCCTGTCACGGCACCCGTTATGTGTGATTGCACGCTCATGCTTGTTGATGATGACTTCGCCAACAAAGGATCCGTTACTACTCGTGCTGTCCTCGCACTAGTACTCTAGAAAGTTCAGCTTTTATGGACAATATTCTCTTCATACATTTCACTCCCAACCCTACTGCACTTGTTTTAACGTTCACCATTTCAGAAGCATCATCTAAAACACTCATATTCCTACATCCGCAAAACATCAAAACTACACACAGTGATAAAAGGTTGCAGTTCTTCCTCTTGCATTCTGTTTGACAAGTCTGTGACCAACTTATTTCCTATGAAGAAGACATATCTATGACTGTACGTATATGCACATTTGGATCCGCAGGGCACTATTCATATGCACATATTTCATCAAGCTGAAGAAACATTTCCAAATGTCTCCTGCTCTTCCATATTCTGCAACAAACATCACGTGGTAATGAGTAGTGTTGTGACCAACTATAAAAAAAGAGGGGAAAAGAAAATCAACTTAGTCTTAGTACAGCAGATTGGTTTTTTTAATTCTTTGGAAGGCCCTTCACCTATGATAATCCACTTCTCAACATATGCTTAATTGTAAAAAAAATATACCATCCAGATCAAAAAGAGCGATCACCATAACTATGTATAAATGTCTACTCCATATCTGGAGTTGAGCACAGCTTGACTGTGAAGTTCAGAGCTTTGACCGACGACAAGAACTCAATGAACTGAAGTAATGAACTTGAATCCTACTCACCATCTTTCGTTAAGAGAATAGAAGGAAGACAGACGATGTGACGAGCATGATCTAGAGAAAGAAAGATAATTCATAAACTAACACGATGAGGAGGATGAACCCAAAGATAAAGACCGTTTTCCAATCAAAAATATTTGCAACGTATATAGTATACAAAGCGTGTCTTGAAGACATCCTCCTAGGCATGACATAGGTATGTTTTTTTAGGAAAACGATGCATCCTTTATTTAATCAGCGGGCACAGCGTGATCGAACCACAACAGACCAGAGGTTGCTGTGGTGTTGCATGGAGGCGGATCCTCTGCTGTTACCGCATGTGCTGTAATGCAGGGGAGCCGCCGGATCACCATCGGACGACCCTCAGAGGGGACCGGGGATGACGGGTGTGCATCCCAAGGTGATCCAGCGGCTCCTCTGTGTTACAGAACCTGTCGTAACACGTGAGGATCCACTGGGTGTTGCACGCCCTTGGATGGGCACCAAGACACCAAATGAAATGCATCAAGGAGAATGTATAAAAAAACTTCATTTTCTTTCTCAATGGAAATTAATCTAAAAATTAATAATTTAAACCACCTTAGAAACTATAGTTGTACTGCTACAAACTCGAAATTGATAAACCATTAAATTTACCTGCACATGTCCAATCCTTCTTATCCTATTATACATATCGTGCATGTCGCATATCCTGCAAATGTTTTTAACACGGAAGGCTTAGTCAATAATATCAACTATCCATACGAGAAGAGGAAGCCCGCATTATCTTAACCATACCCAAGTGGAGTAACTCTGAATCCCTTGAATCCGATCACACTCTACTTCCAGTTCGCGCGAGTTCTTAGATTTGGATGGCGTCACAGTTACCGCGAAAGGTGGCCTTCTCTTCTTCAAACTCAGACTCGTGTCTTCCTTTGGCTTGTCTTTCATGGCATGAATCACACTCTCAGCATATTGTTTCTGCCCCTTTTTCTCTCCCCTATCGTGGATCCTCTGCGTAATTCTAGTTGGAAAGAAACAGCCTTTGGTAGGAGGTAACAAAAAGCCGGGTTGGAGGATCTTATCAAGGATGGACTTCCTCTCTTCCTTTTCTTCTTCCTCGCATTTGGTATCGGCGACCCCTGGATAGCGGTTCAGTCGAATCTGTTTCTTTAGATGCTCCAGTTCCAGACATGGGATCCGGTTCTTCTTCCTTATTTCTTGGTAAGATAGAAAAACTCATCAGGTGCAATTAGGTTGAGACGGTAACAAAAAACATAAGCAGTGATGTCCTCTTTTAACGCTCAAAAGTGACATCGCATAATTAGGTGGAACGGGGATCGGACGACCCTCATAGGGGGTGGAGATAGTCGGCCCCTAGGATCGTCGGATCCCCATCGGACGGATCCCTGTGTTACAGAGGATCCTCTTTGCCTTAGAGAGAAACTTGGGAAAAAAGTTCGCCACCATTCCTTTTTATAATGTACGGGGTCACAATTCCAAATTTTTTAACATTAGCTTTAATACCAATTACAAAATGGAAGAAATGGGGCTGCTCCCTGGGAGTAGCCAACATGGGGCTACTTTCACCCCTATTTTCCCTCATTTTTTATTTCTTTGAAAAATTAAAATTTATATATTCATCACTATTGTTAGAGTTATTAGATTTATATTTCTGTTTGTAACCCTTCGGGTTGCGTAACCTCCCATGATTCTTCGAGTTGCGTAATACCTCGTGACCCTTCGAGTTCCGTAACCCCCCGTGACCCTTCGGGTTCCATAACCCTTGTACTCTCTAGGGTTTTCTCTCTATATAAGAGACCCTAGCTATGGAATAAATATCTCATTTGTTCATCTTCTCAACATGGTATCAGAGCGACGGTCCTAGACCAGACCCTAATACCCTAAATCCACCACCGCCAGCAGCCCTCTCTCCGTCAACAAGAAGAGAGGGCTGAACCTTAGATTCGATGGTCTCACGCAAGGCAGTCCGAGTCCACATCAACACCGGTTGCCACCTCTAGCGGCACCTAGAGCGCCGCCCGAGGCCCCAGTAGCTCAACCTACACCTTCTGTATCGCCGGCATCGCTTGGAGCCCCCCCCCCATTCTCCAACAGCCCCTGCTTCACTACTCAAATCATCCGTCTTCACTGAGCATCGACTTCTTCGTCAGGGCGTATACTTCTTCTTTTACGACCTGACTACTACTCTGCACTGGACTTCTTCTACAGCGATTCTTCTTCAGGCACGACAGATATATGTTCCGGTGACCTGCAGGCATGACAGAGATACGTTCCGGTGACCTGATATCGCAATGACTCTACAGGCATGACAGAGATACGTTCTGATGACCTGAAAGCCGCAGACCCGTCCTCGAGCGAGGTCTTCTACCAACAACGGACATATGATCTTAGGATGCTTTGTGTGAAGACGTGGTGTATACTTTTTCTTTTTGTTACAAGTTGTAGCTTTCTCAGCTCCAGCTTGAGGGGGAGTGTTAGAGTTATTAGATTTACATTTCTGTTTGTAACCCTTCGGGTTGCGTAACCTCCCATGATTCTTCGAGTTGCGTAATACCTCGTGACCCTTCGAGTTCCGTACCCCCCCGTGACCCTTCGGGTTCCATAACCCTTGTACTCTCTAGGGTTTTCTCTCTATATAAGAGACCCTAGCTATGGAATAAATATCTCATAACATTCTATTAAAATTTCGTCAGAAACAGAGACTCCTACGACCTACATCCAAACATGGTCGATTTAAAAAATCCCGTCACCGTTAAAAAAATAACGTCTGGATGGAGGGCCTAGGAATCTCTATTTCTGACGAAATTTTAATAGAATGTTAGAGGGATATAGTGATGAATATACAAATTTTTATTTTCCAAAGAAATAAAAAAATGAGGGAAAAATAAGGGTGGGAGTAGCCATGTTGGCTACTCCCAGGGAGCAACCCCATTTTTCCCTTACAAAATTATATATTATAATTGATACCACTATAATTGTGTATATCGATCACTTTTACGAAACTTCTCTGCACTGCTTTAATTATACATTCCTTCAATGATGAATGCTTAGTTTGTATTCATACACAGACACATGTAATTTATGTTGAGAACAGTGCAACGCAACAAAATGGGTGGCATTTTTTTTAAAATTCCGTCATTGTATTGTCCGTTGTTAAAACATAACGATGGTATCATTCATTGTGAAATTATTTTTAACTAGAAATTAGCTATGAATGTCATATCAGTATTAACTTTCCTCATATCAACTTATCCATTGCTATTTTTTTAAATAACTAATTATTGCCAATTTTGAACAAAAAAATAGCGATTAGTGATGTTTAACTAAAATTTCGGAAAATAGGAAAGAAAAAGCATTGTTATACGAATCTTCACAAATTAAATAACAACAGATATACCATTCATCGTTAATTTCAAGTATAAAAAATAATTTTGCAACGAATAGTATTTGTCGCAACAAATTAATGCACTTTTCTACTACAACAGAATATGTCTATAGCGGCACTTTTTTAAAAAATCTATCACAAATCATGAAATATAACCTCAATAATTTACAATATAAACCGTAATAACTGTCGTTAATTGCAATGAAATCAAATAATTATCATCATTAATTTACTATAGCGTACGCCCTCACCATTTCAGATGCAAAATACTTTAATTCTTCAGGTACGCAGCTCCTTCCAGGAAGGATTAAAGGACGTTTCCCTATGGAATATCAAAAGGGGAATTGGAATAGTGATGGGGGATTGGCTTACCATGTATTTTCCTCTCAAGTCTTGCTCTTTTGCCTTCTCTTGATTTCTTCTTCATTTGTATTTTCTCTTCTAACTGTAACCTCGGCAGCAAAAGTAGCAGACATGCATTAACAGAAAATATTCGGACATAAGCATTGTGAATAACAATGCAAAAAGGATATTTAGTTGTAATTAAAAGGACCTAACCCATTTAAAGCTATGGTTTAAAGCAAACTCGGATCCCTGTGCAGCCAATTCCGTTTTCCTCAAGAACGTAGACCCACTGTTCAATTATTTCGTGGCGATCCCCACATACATACGAATATCTGTCTGTTTTTTTTCATGGATGCAGATACATTTGCTTTTTTACCAGTTTTAAAAGAAGGTGATATAGATATTAAAAACTCTATTTTTCATGGATGCAGATACATTTGCTTTTTACCAGTTTTAAAAGAAGGTGATATAGATATTGAAAACTCTAGCAGATGTCCG
Organism: Ottelia alismoides; assembly: GCA_037367405.1. NCBI lineage: Eukaryota > Viridiplantae > Streptophyta > Magnoliopsida > Alismatales > Hydrocharitaceae > Ottelia > Ottelia alismoides. The sequence goes on along the minus strand of JAZKJV010010627.1, from coordinate 1,028,659 downwards.
CGAATCAAATTAATGCTCAAGTAGCCGGCAAATGACACTGGGAATTTGCTCAATTGGCAGAGTTGGAAGCCTTTGTCTCCTCTGATCTTGATAAAGTCAGGTGGAATCAATTGGCAAGAGATCAACGATCACATTAATTGCTTAAAACAGAGTGATTTCGTCGGACCCTTAACCAGTGAAGCTATTTCTTCTAAAGGCTATGATCCCTCAATCTTGCGAAAGAGGAGTTCTTTCTCTTGACCCTCAAAGCATCTTTCAACAAGTCATGCATAATATAGCTCTATTATGTTTAGAATATAGATTGAAAAAACTAGATAAGATATAACGACTTTTGATTTTTTTTGGATTTCAATGAAAACATGATCTCTGATTTTGATTTGTATTAGGAGACTTCTATATGGGTTAGATTGAGTATGCTCCCACCTTTTTTCCACAATTTTTTTTATTTTTTGAAATGAAATCAAGGAGGATTTACTTAGAATAATAAGTGGAATATGCGCTTCAAATTTCATGTAAAATAGACGTTCCTAACACTTCCATCTGGAGGGCGTCAATTTCAGCAATTATGAGACTGTTAAAATTTAATAGTCTTGACGGGGAGGATATAAGTCTTGAATTAAACGAATTTTGAATGACACCATGGTGATATATTGTGATCTAAATTACATTAAGTTTTATTTCAGAAAAATAAAAAAAAACAGGGAGAAGAGGGTGGGTGCATGTAAGTTACATGCTCCCAGGGAGCATACTCCTTTTTCCCATATATATATATATATATATATATATATGAGAAACTTCTAATAAGGTTGTGATGGATCTCCATTTCATCACATTTATTCTTTCATTTTGGCCTTAAATCCATAGCTAAATGCATGTATATATTATTAATTTGCGGAAAAAACACTCAATAAATCACATAAAATATTATATAAAATACTATATTTAACTTTTCAAATAAAAGAAGAAAAGAAGAAAAGAAAAAGAATGAAGTGTCAAAGACATTGAGTAACCCTAGACCCTGAGACCCAGTCTTCATGTTGACTTGGTCGATAAGGAATAAAGCTGGAGAAGATTGGGCGGCCAATTGTACAGAAAACACATCAGAGAAACCCTTATGTTATAAGTAAATAATTGTATTTTGGAACCTATTTTATTTTATTATTTTTATACCTCAAATCAATAAACTTCGAACATGAATATTGTACATAAAAATACAAAGAAAAATACAAAAATTATTTCATTCAAAAATAATGCAAAGTGTACCTGAGATAAACAAAAAAAACCGCAAAGAAAGCTTTGCGAACCTGTATCTTCTCTATACAGATTCAAAATTTACCACCTCACCTTTATTGTTCATAAAATAAAATTAGCTATTCAATGAAGGTGATTTCATTATTTGGAGTTAAGATGCAAAAGTTAGGTTTTGGGCTCTCATTGTGCAATATACCTGTATATAATATTCAATATATTTATTCTGCATATTTTTTACTTTCTTATATTTTTATAAATTTTAAATATTACGAAAATACATGTAAATAATAAAATTAAAATAAAATCATTAAAATACACTAAAATAAATAAGATACTTTAATACAATTAATTGTATTATATATATACATATAATATACATACACAATTATTTAAGTACACAGATAAACTTAGAAAAATACCATAAAAATATCCAACTATGTATTTAAATAAATTATAAATATATGAATTACATGTATGCATTAATAAAATATATAATACAAAATAAAAATAAAAGATGCAAAATACATGTATATTTACCTATATACATACATGTAAATAGTGACACCTAATAAATGAACTTGTAAAAATAAATAAAAAATGTAATTAAATACTATAGAAAATTACAAACATTTTATATGTTTTAGCCAAAAATTAATAAAATAATTTATTCATTTTAATTGAATTAACAAATAACTTCAACCCTCTTTTCTTCTAGTTGGTCCACATGGACCAACCAACGACCTTGGACCGTTTACCCCCTGGTCAACCCTCCGGCCCTAGCCTCCTTTGTCATAGCACGTGGAGGCTCTAAATTCTCCATTTTCTTATGCATTTGCCTCTTCTCCATTTCTCTCGAGACCACCACCATTGTGTAGCCATTTCATCCTCATCCACTCCCATACTCGAATCTTCACCTACCACCATCGAGCCTCCCGCCTTCTCTCCACCTTTTTGGCTGGAAACCATGTCTATAAAAAAACCCCTCCATCCTTCCTTTTTAGTTCTTGATCCCTCTAGCCTACCATAACCCCAAAAAGGACCTCTCGAATTGATCTACCTAGTGACAATAGGCCGATACTTAGCCTTGATGGGATGGAGAAGGAAGGAGGAGGGTGATCGAAGTTAGCCGGGCATCTTCTCTGGTGATCTATCCTGCTCCGAGCTCTAGGACTTGGTGAGCTGCTAGGTAAGGTTCTTTATCTCGCATTTTATTTACTTTGTGTAATCTAGTTGTTAATTTCATCATTTAATCGTAGACTTGGTTTAATTTGAAAAATCAAAATCGTTGGAACCTTAAACTCCTGCACCAAATACACTGTGGTCCACCAAAGTTCTGCCTCCCTTCCGCCCTTATTTTCTTCCTTGTTCATTGCTCCACCGAAACCCTCTATTTCCACCTCGAATCTCGCATGAATTCGAGTTGTCGGACTCCACCTCCGCCGCCTTCAACGAAGTTCCATCACCTCACCTCTTCCGTGTGCTACCAACTTCATTAAAGGACCACAATCGAAACGAGAGCCTGGAGAAGCATTCCAAGTCCAGAACAGGAGCTCCAGGAGGCCTTAGCTCTAGGGCTTTTTCGACGAGCCCCAGGCATCCTAGAGGCTACCTGCAGACACGCATCATCACCAGGAAGGAGAGGAGTTACTCAGCGAGAGAAGAGGTGGCCGGAGACGGTCGGAATCGACGAACAAAGCTCGTCGGAGCTTTGTTCTTCATGTGTCTTCTAGGCTACTCAGCCACCGTCGGATCATGCATATGGCCCAGATCTAATCTGGGCCCTTGGAATTAAACGAAGCAGTACATTTCCGTAGCCGTTCATCAAGACATTTGGCATCACAAGCGCCATCCGATTGCGTGCATATTAAGTGGTAAATTGCTCAGTAATCCCTCCACATTTTTGTAATTAATATTTGATCTTGTAAATATTAATTTACAACTTTGCGTAAAAATTGCAATTAGACCCTCAGATGTTGTGTAAATTACATATTGGTCCAACACCATGTTAGATGACGTGCTCTGCCACGTAGATGGAAATTGCATGGGCCCCCTCCGGATTTCCCATTTACTTTTAATATTTAAATTTGTATACTAAGTTTAAAAACTCATGGTTTATTTGCATGCACCCTCTGTAGTATATTTATTGCAAATATTCCATTATTAAGCCTTGTAAATTAATTTATCTTTTTATTTTTTCATATTTTATTAACTAACGACTAAATAGTTCCTAAAATAATTTTAATAAATGAAAAATGCAATAAAATTACAAATAAAAATGCAGACATATAACAACATCATTCAAAGCACATCCCATAATTGTTTCACAACTTTTCAAGCCCCAGTGATTGTTCACCGGGAGTCCTTGTCGATTTTTTTGCGTATTTCTTTGCCTTCTTCTTTTTATTCTCCATATTTCCCCCTTTTTCTAGTTGGTTCCCGCGTTTTGAGCTTTTTGCCTTATTTTTATTTCTTTTCTGTGATTAAACCCATAGCTTAAGATTTTTTTGACACAATAACTAGGTCCAAAGCCTAATTAGAAGCACGTGCCTCTAGTTCTCTATGCTTGGACATAGTTAAATTAAATCGTTGATTATTTATATTTGAAACCAAGTACCATAAGAGGCTCTATACAGTTCTCGCAGGATTTGTTGTGGCAGACACCGAAGAGTCTCCAAGACTGAACTTTTGAGTTTGTTTTTTAGGTATTCAACATCTGGTTCTTTACGATTAATAGCAATTCTTGTTTATGGAGATTTCACTCTTTTTACATATCATGCATGTAGTGTAAATATTTCAATTATGTCTTGCATCTCACATGGAGAGAGCTGTGAAGCGTTGTAGGCCTTCTTAACTTGGCATGCATCATTAGTTACTAAGGTGAGATTTTCACCTTAGTGTGAACTTGCATGGCTTTTCCAACTTCTCTCTCATTTTTGTATAACTTATGATTCAAAGAAAATGCAAAAAATCGTTAGGCATATTATTTTGAAAAATGGTCAAAAGTAAAAGCAAAAAAATTAAAACAAGGGATCTGTTTAATAAATTTTAACCTTAATTAAAATTCATAATGAACATTCATTGTTTGGGTTTCATAAATCCCACATTATTTTCAGCTACATTCCAGACTGAGTGAGGCGCGACCCTTAAAGACTATGGCCCCAAATCCTGCATGAGTACTACCCTGTCACGAAGAGTTTCCTCCTGGGAGTGGCTTCTATCGTACGCAGGCGAGTAGGATCTTGTCGACGATGTTGTTCACGCCTTATATAAAACATCTGACCTAGTTTGAAATATTGAGCTTAGGCCATACCCTCATGGGCGCATCTTTCTCATCATCTTGCGTATGAGTACCTCACTTGTGGGGGAAGTAGTGGTTTCTCCTATTGACTTTCTCTATTCTTTGTCTGAGTAGTGGATCCAGACCCAATATCAGGGATTCTCTTGAAAATGTGCAGACTATAAGTCACAAAGAAGTGGAAAGTACAGGATACTTTTCTGACAGTACCCACTCTCCTATAGGGTAAGTCTCTAAGGACTTGTTTAATGATTGCCTGAAAATAGCAATAAAAATTGAAAAGATAAAAATAGTTGAACTCTTACAGCTTCATAGCTTCACATTATGTTGGGTTGGTGAATCTGCATTTGTACCGTGTTTGTTTGAATTAGATTAAGTTAAAAAAAGAATCAATTTTTATCGAATTTATTGCATTTTTGAAATATTTTTTCCTATAGTGGTCATATGTGGACCACTCACAAGTTAGGGAGTGTTGACCTCTAGTCAACATCGCCTCTCTCTTCCCCTCGACCATATGCATCCTGTAGTTGTCAAAACCCCATAGTTCACCAATTTTTATGGCCCGAAGTCTTCATTATTTCTCCTAGATCTCTGAACGAAAGATGTTGATATGATATCCTTGAATCTCACCTAGGTCTTCAATCGAGCTATTCTTCATTGAGCCAGCCAAAGATCCCAATCAAACTCCACCCTCTTCTCCCTCTACTTAAACCCTAGTCTGCCCCATGATTTGAGTTTTAATCCATGATTCCACATCATAGCCCCTTGAATCCACTCCTAGGAGAAAGCTCTTCGTGTCAGGAAGAACTTTCAATTGATTCGAGGCGAGGAGAAGGTGTGATCGTGGTGATTCAACCACATCAGGCGAAGGTCCAGCATGAGTTCTTGTCTCCTTGATTCCGAACAGGTGAGGCTTTGTTCTTTATCCCTTTCCTTCACATTTCGATTTCTAATGTAGTTGTATCTTTTCTTCACTTTCATTTCATCTATAATCTAAAAAATCCCAAAAATAATGGCACTTGGAGTCCCAGATGGTGCTCCAGGGTTTTATTCCCTGTTTAACACTTGGGTCCACATTGCTAATAATCACACTTCATTCCCCCACACGTTCTCAATTGAAATTACGTCTTTACCCCTTCAATTTTGCAAGAATAGAAGGTCCCAGGTCTCGACCCATCGCATTTGCAAGAGACCTTCCACCTCACTCCATTTCCTTCTTGATTTTACCTCACAACTGTTCGAGGGATTTCCCCTTTGAGCCACGAAACTTTCTTGCAGGAGAAAGCAAGAGGACCACCTTGTATGGAGGTGCTCGGATCCCAGAAGCATCCTCAAGTTTAAGGTTCCACTGTGCTGACCTCCAGATCCCCTATTATGGGATCTGGTCCATTTTAGTACCTCCTGGAGTTGCAGTTAGCCCTCAAGAATATTTTACACCATTGGGTTGCGCATGAAGGTACTTGGAGGAGAAGCTGCTTCGAATTGAAGTTCACTAGATCCCTTTTCTTTGTGTGTTCTTCCCAACGTATCGAGGGTCGTCAGATCAAGAACTGATCCCAGGAGCTACAACCGTCATTGAATCCAGCGTGCTTCAACCATCGGATCCCAACTAGAATCTAATCTGGTATGTCCATCAATAAATCATTACGGAGCATTGTACAACGTTGAATGCACGTAAGTGACTGATCAGAGCCATCCATCAGCGCCCATGTAGGGGTAAATTGCATAATCAATCCTCCATCTTTTTGTATTTAAGGAATTAATATTTAATCTTTCATTTTCAAGTGTGAAAGTTTTGTAATATTTGCGCATCAGCCCCTGAATTTTTTGCTTATTGCATTTTGGTCCGCGCCACGTCAACTCATGTGGTGGCCCACGCAAGTGGGAATTTTGCAGAAAAACCTCGCAACTTGTTTTATTTAGTTTTAATATTAAAATTTCAAATATTAGTGTAATATTTCTGGGATATTTGCATATAGGACCTTGGACTTTATTTTTATGGAAAATATACCCTTGTTAGGCCATTTTATTTTTTTATATATTTTCATTTTTATTAAATAGCTCCGGTGCATAAAAAAATATGGAAAAATTTATATGAATGCTTGATACTTTATATTTTTATTTAACATTTCCATACATTTGTCTATTTATTAAAAATCATTTAGGAGTTGCTTATTCCTTGTTTAGCTACAAAAATACAAAAAAATTATATAATCGCTTTTAAAAATTCCAAAAAAATAAAGTATCTTTATAATTGTATTTTATCACTTCAGACCAAAAATAAAAAAACCCTAAAAATAAAAAACCTTCCTAACCCTATAAAAATGAGCAAAAATTTTATAAAATCTTAGAAAATTAATTTTCTATTATATATTTTTATTTATACTATATAACATATATTAAAATTACATTTGGGTAATTTTGGACTCATTTTCTATTTTTAAAACCCAAAAACTTTTGACCTATTTATTATAGTCATATTTTGCTATATTTTGGACTTTAAAAATTGCCTAAAATTAGAAAAAAAATACATAAAAAATAAAAATTGATAAAAATATAAAAAAGATAAAAAAAATTTATTTTATGATTTTGAATATTTATAATTATATTTATAATTATAAAATCCTATATAGCCTATTTATACTATATAAATTTATATACTTATTAATAACATTTTTATTATAAAAACTTATAAATTTATTTAATACTTTAAAATATAAAAAAGATTGTACTTAATTATATCATCTTGATTTTTATCTTTTTATTATATATATTATATATCTTATATTACATGTATTGCTACATAAATATATATACTTATTATATCCTTATGAAAAAAGAAAGGGATATTTACACTCATAACCCTGACTAATTTCGCAATAACATTCATAACCATGCATAATCGCGAATTACATGAGAAACCCTGAGTAATGCTTAACTCTTACATGACATAACCCTGTGTCATGTTCCGTTTGAGATGGGCGTTATGTTTGACGGATTACATTAAAAATATACAAAACCACCCCTAATATCCATTTTTATTTACAAAACATGCCATCCTTCTCTCTCCCCCCTCCCCCGCCGGCCGAGTTTCTCCTCCCGTGGGGAGCTTCCTCCCTGCACCAGGCTCATCACCTGCTCCCGCGCGCCAAGCTCCGACCCCCAACCTGCGCGCGTCCGAACTTCCCCCGTCGAGCTTCTCCTGAAGCCCATGTCCGCCGTGCTTCTCTCGAAGCCCCTGGTCGGCCTCCCGCTGCCGAGCAGAGCCCCCCATCCCGCGCTGACCTGCAAACCCCGCCGCACCATAGATCGTTGGGCACTCTCTGCTGAGGGGCATGCCCCCTCGGGGAGGACTCAAAGGAATATCTCGCACCATAGATCTCGACATGGATCCCGCTGGCCTCCTCCATGTCGGAGCCATACAAGGAGTCATCGTCAATGGCCATCGCCCTACTGCTGACGAGCACAACATGGGAGGGGAATTGCCCACTACCGAACTTTACGGACAGCCTCGGCAGGATGAACCCACGTCCAGCTTCGGCACTCGCCAGGGGAGGAGTGGGAGCAACGCAAGGAGGCTGAGTGCTGGAATTTGACATGGGGGCCTGCGATTTCCATTCCATTTTCGGTGTACCAACTTCTAGATTTCGACGTAAAGTAGCTAAAGATTCGATTCGGAAGTGAAGAAGGGAGAGATTACCTCACGAAACCATCGGAGGCGTTCGGATCAAACCATCTGTTTGCGACAGTCATGGGAGCCAAACGAAGCTGTCAAGCTTCACGCGTCAAAGGTGGTTCCTTTATTTTTTTCATGTTTGTTCCTCTGCCCTTATCTCCCCGACACCCTCGCTCACTCCCGCAACGCGGCGGCGGTCACACCTACCCCCTCTCCCCTTCAAGGCACTTGAGCTCAGCTTTTTCGTCACCCTTGACCACTTCATCTCCGCCGTTAGTCCCTTCACGCACGCCGTTCTTGCGATGAACCTGCAGAAGGAGGAGGAGGGAGCAACAACAATGTGCAGCGGAGGAGAAAGATGTGGGATATTTTTTATTTAGGTTAATCTCAACCGTTAGATCGTTCATCGGTTAGATTAACTCAAACATCTGGTTGAGTTAATGAGGTAAAGTAACGGAAGGTTATAGATGTAAGACGACACACTTATTCAGGGTCCTGCATGTAATTCGTGATTATACAGGGTTATGAATGTTATTGCAAGAATATTCAGGGTCATGGGTGTAAATATCCCAAAAAGAAATTGAAAATCTAAAAATCTAAAAAGAAAATAAAAATTATAAAATGAAAAATAAAATAAAATTATAAATATAAAATATTAAAAATATATAAAAATTAAATATAATTAAAAACCCACAAAAATCGTAAAAACCAAAAACACAAAAAACACACACATAAGTAGGCTACTCAATTTTCTCCACTCCCCGTTGCTCCTTGTGTTCAACACTCTACTACTTAGCACTATACATTTCTTACAAAGTTATAATAAATTTTGACTCACGTCACTTTGATTGCTTTATTCATCTGTATGGGTTGATTGTTGCTTGAACTTGTGGGTTCTTGTTCGGTCACCACAACGACGGTGTTCTCGTCTTCTGTGGAACACTAGACCGTCTCAAAACCTAGTTTAATAGAGTTTAAATATAGATGTTTACCCAATAATTGCATATTAAAGTTAGTTGCTAATTTATACTAATTAGTTTTATTTACATGTATTTTGTTAAGTATTTAAAGATAAAATGGAAGAACAAATGTAGATGAATGGCTATTAATCACACTCCCGTACTTACCTTTGCTAGTCCCTAGCAAACACTTATTAGAAGAATAAGTGTTGCAAAAGAGAAATAATAAACTTAGAATGATTATGATTTTTAAACTTATCTTCACAAAATCAAAGATTGGATTTCAGTAAGACCTTTGGATTGCTAGTTTGTTCGGAACCTTATTAGGAATATGATTTAAAACTTAACAACCCTCAAGTTCAACAATCCTTTATTCAGTTCACCTCAATAGACATGTCAAAATAAGACTATTTATACACAAACCCTTAAGATTATGAGTCTTACTTGTACAATGTATGTGAATTGCAGCTCTTCTCATCAAAATTAGCAAGAAACAGTCTTCCTTAGAAAGGTAACCCTAATTCCTCAATGTAGCTACTCTTTCCTCGAGGAGCAGGGTATTTCCTTCTAAGTTCAAGTACAACCGACTCAAAGAAGAGGGGGATAGAGAGAAGAATGGATTGTGACTAGTGTAGTCACATATCTTGTGGAGCTTGACCATTGTAGCCTAGTCTCTAGCTGCAGGCAACCTTGAGATTTTGACTTTGAAGCATAATGCATTGCTTATTTTCATACGTACTCTAACCGAAATTGAATTTTCATTGACTTTTGTCCATCTATTCTTTTTGGAGTTTTGATTTTGTATTTTTTATACAACATATAACAACATTTGAAGCATAAGCCTTACTTATTGATACATAACTCCAACGGGAATGACTTTTCATTGAATTTTTGCCCGTCCAATTTTTTTGAGTCTTTATTTCATACTTTTATTAGAAATACGACATACATTAGCATTTACATAAGGAATTTTTTCTTCTTGAGACATTAGACTATCCCTCTTTTAAAGCTTTATTGCAACCCACAACATTCAGTCTTTAGATGTACATGCCACTAGATTGGGTTGGGGTGCACTAGCATCCTATTGAGGCGGCGTATGTTTCCACACGTGTGCTTTTCAAGCTAAAGAATTTTGCCCTCACCACCTCATCAGAGTTGAGATGTGCAAAGTGCTTGTTTAAGTTAGGTGAATATCAACAAGAGTCTTGCTTGCGCTTCGAAATATTCTACTTAGGCTAGTCAAGATGACATGTGAACATAGTCTTGTGGATTCAAAGAATTAAGTTTCATTGACCTAAAAAGTCTTATTTCCATTTCCTATAAGGTTCATGTGAAATTAAGTGGATTAAAGTCTAAACCAAGCTCCAATCTTCAAAGTTTATTTAGACTCTCAATTGTCCACATCATTTTGAAAAATACTCATGCAATGCAAAACATTTTTGTGAAGTAAATTCTAGTTTTCAACATTTTATAGGATTTTCGAATAATTTTGCAAATTTTTATGGAGTTTCGAAATACTTTTCAAATTTTTAGGTATTTTTGCAAATATTAGTAAACTGAATGTATTCACAAGTATTATACATATTTACACAGGTTATATACAACTATATACATGAATTTATAAAGGAATTTTATTTAAATAATTTCTATAATATATTTATACATGTTCAAAACATTTAAAAATATTTTTGCAAACGTTTTGCAAACGTTTTGGAAACGTTTTACAAACGTTTTGAAATTTATTTTGCAAATAATTCTACAAAGAATATGTCTAACATTTTTCTATAGACAATTTTCATACAAACATTTACAAAGAGAAATATTTCAAATATTTGAAAACATTTTACAAAGATTTTTCAAAGGTTTTCAAAAGATTTTTCAAAGAATTTTACAACTATTTTTCAAAATCATTTGCAAAACACCAAACAAATTTTCACAAACAATTTTTCAAAAAGTTCTACACATATTTACAAGAATTTTACAATTGATTTATTGTATACCTTTACCCAATATATTATATTAGCCATATTATTAAAAATATAGGAAATTACGAGTTAGTACTAACGTGTATATACATATATACGATCTCGTATACTTAGCTTAAACTATGTCCTCATAATGACCAAGGAGAAACAAAGGAAGACACAACTAATGCTAATTTAAGAAAAGCCTATACTACAATGACTCAAATAGAAGAATAAAAAGTCGACCGTTCCTCTTATAATTAGTACCAACTAATCCTAAGCATAACATATCATACACTAAGCGGGGATGATAGAGGATTAGAATTTATGAAATAATTGATGACTCAGCTTGTCTCCCCCTATACTTAGGGTAAAATATCCCTAAATATAAAATAGATTATCAACTAGTTATAAAATAAGTGAGGGAACATATGAACATGAAAAAACAACTAAGAAAGAATGAACACATCACGCCCCCATGCTTAGGATAAAGGATCCCTAAGTATACGAAATGACATGAGTAATGAAACAGGATGAAGAAATAACACTCCTAAGCAAGGCAAACAAACAGATCGAGGTAGATGAGAGAAAAAAAGATGAAATGAATGACATATATACAAGCGAGGTTAATATACAGTGTTCAAGAAGGTAGAAGCTTTACCTTCTTACGTGAATGCTGAGAAATAGATTTGACAATGTGTAAGTCGATATCGGGGTCAACTGATGACAAAGCTCGATCAAGATCGACGTGGTGTAAATCCTTAGTTGTATCAAAATTAAAAGGCATGAACTCGTCAATGGAAGAAGTATGGCCAAGTTCGAAATGGGAAATCGCTCCTTTCTCTGCACTTAATGCTAAAGTATCAACAATGTAAAAGTTACTGATCTCATCGACACATCTCCACACACAAGAAGAAGGAATGTAGAGATTTACTCTCCGAGTCTTCCCACATGAAGAGGAATTCTCGGATCTCAGTATCTTCCATGATTTAACAAACCTCTCTGATCTCAACAGCTAGGTCATAATCCGTTGAGTTGGCTGACATAAGTACATCCTGATTAGGGGTGGATTTCTGAGTAGCAATTGGTACAATGATGGTCTCAACAACAACACTTTTGTTGCAGAAATGCAAGCGTATCTCTCCAGATCCATAATCAATAACGGTCTTCGTAGTAGCGAGAAAAGGCTGACCTAAGATGATTGGAGTAAGGTCCACGGGGGTGGAGGTCTCCATGTGCAGTACAATAAAAGTCTATGGTATAACTCATACCCCAGATATGAATGACAATATTTTCAAAAATACCATTCGACCTCTTTATTGATCGGTCGACAAATTGACAAATCATCATAGTTATCTTGAGAGGCTCGATATTAAGTGACTCGACAAGTGAGGATGGTAATATATTAATCGATGCATCAACCTCAAGGAGAGTGTGGTCAAAATGATGGTCATAAATCTCACATCTAACAAAGGATGTAACAATATCCCTATTTATATGAGGTAGATGGTGGGTAATAGCATGGGCAATGGTCATGGTAAGAATGTGATGCTTATCCTGGGACATCTCTTCTTTCTCTTGGCAGCAGGCAAAAAGTCCAAAGATTTACGAAGTGACATTTCAATGATAGTCTGAATAGCAACCACCACTTCAGAATTCGATAACATTATTTTTAATTTTTTATTTATTCCCTATCGGTAAGTCGGAATCAACGTGTACACAAGGGTGACAAGAAGAATGTTGTACAATGTCATTCTTGATAGGTGGGATGATGTGAGTTGCGGTGTGTGCTTGTGTGGGAAAAGGTTTTGCCATACATGCCTTATCCTCATAGTCTGTCCTGACCATGTGTCTCCCATTATTTTGAGATTTTATTTTTGTTCATTTTTTGTATTTTTCTGTGATGAGACTCTCTTGTGGGTAGCCTCTCGTGACTGTGACTCGCTAGAAGGTGAATCTGTAATGTGGGCTTTATTATGTATTGTGAAGTCATCTAACCTCTTCTGAACGTGATGCATTTGCTCCACTATCCGGATCATGTAGTCAAGAGTAGGGTCCATGGGAGAAAAATCCAACAGCTCAACATCAAGTCGGGTGGGTGTGGATAATGTGGCTACGACGATAGGTATGATGGGGGAAAATATTCAAATTCGATTACTGAAATTGTGTATATGTTGCTCTAATTGGTATGGAAAATCAGAGCATATAGACCGTCAGTGTAGACATTTGAGAGGACGACACATCTCAATAGGAGGGTTTATTTGTGGATATGTAAAAGAATAAAAATCAGAAAGATAGCCATCTTGAGAAAATGGAAATGCACGGACTGGAGTGGAATGAGAAAGATTCACGACGTCCTGATAAAAATTGCTCTAATATGCCATTTCTAATACAAGAGGTGGAGATCGGGGAGATCACGATGTTCAAGTCAAAATATGAACAGAAAAAGGTGAAAATACACAAAAGAATCCAATGCACACAAAACAGACACAAATCAAACCCCTCAATTTATCAACTCAACACTGTGAAGTCTGTGAAGGTTCGATCTTTTATCTTTTCAATTTTTGATTTAGGTGACAAAGTAGTTATTTAGAAGATCACATGTGAAATATCATAGAATAGTTTGTCCAAGTCGGTGAAGCACACCTATTTAAACACAATACTACTTCAATTAAGGTCGAAGGCAAGTGCTTGCAACAATAACATGATCCAAAAGTTAGTCCAAGTGCTTAGAGAATAAGTGCAGGGCTTTAGGTTCTATTCCTTAAGTGTACAAGCCTTACTCGGTCTAGAGGACACCTATGACAATGATGGTGTTAATCTCCTAAAACATTGAGATATGTCCTTACATTTCTTTTTAGTGTCAAATTTAATTAGTAGTCTCAATTTTATTGATTATCATTTTTTTGATTATTTTTTTAATAAATAGAACAATTAACAAAATTTTCAATTCCTTTTTACTACCTAAGTCAAAGAAAAAAGGATAAAGTACCCAAAGGTGTCTTGAAGGAAGTCCTATAGGCCCACACTACCGATTCCAAAAGCTGTGACCAGTCCTTTCAGTTTAGACGGACAACCTTCTGTAAAATCATTTTAATCTCCGTATTTGAAACCTCAACAAGACCATTTGTCTGTGGATGATATGGAAAATTCGATGCATGAAAAACAATGAATACAAAAGCTAGAGTAAGAAATGCATACCTGACTACAACAATCTACATGAAAGATATCCACGCATAAAAATAAAACTATGCTATATGTGTGCAAGCAGTAACCTTCCTAACATGAACTTCTATTCGAGAAGCACATATTTATTAATTTGACTAAATCTAATCGTACTATATGTACACAATTCTTTATTAGGGTTGAACCTAGTGCTACCTGGCTCAACTAAACAAAAACATAGAACTAGAGACAACAATCACACAAAACAAAATAAAAGAAAAGTCAGAAAACACAAAATATAAGAAATAAAAGAAAACAAAGAGAAAAATAGGAAGAACGAAAGTGCGAAGGCGATAAAAATTGCATAAACCGACAGGTCCCAATGTGAACAAACACTTGGTAAAATAGATATCTGAGTGGTAAGTGTCCATAGTGTCAAATTATTACAATTAATATACATGTCACTCTCTCAAAAAAAAGAAAATGAAACTATGATAATCTACACTACTGCTACTCTACTCTTCTCAATCCTTGTCATCTTCGCTACTCTTTCCTATCGGCTCGGGAAGAGGAAGTTGATCTCTGTCCTTCTTAGGTGCTTCAACTCTCCTAAGAAAAACTACCCTCGCTCTGCGGGCCCTTACAACAAATCCAGATAAGAGAGTGATAAGACCAGATAAATAATTATTAAACAAAAAAGCAGAAAAAACAAGGCAGATAATATATGTACATTAATCCACCCTACTGTTGCGCATCGACAACGACACCATTTGATTACTTAGAGGATTGGTCTGGTAAGTCTAACAAGCTAGCCTAACAATCGTCGTGTCGATCAACCTCTAAATAAATCAATAATCATCCCACGATTAAATTAAGCGATAAAATGAGTGAGTCAAAATTTATTACAACTCAGAATAAAATGTGTATAGGTGATAGTAACATGAGTGTCGAACACTGGAAGAAAACATAAGTAGTAATTATTTATAATTGTTGCTAATTAATAATAAATATTTTTGTATTTTTCTTGTTTTTATTGTTTTAAGTGGATTTTTAACTATATTTACTTTTTATGAAAATTTAAATTTTTTTATATCTTATTTATTTTTAATTTTCAGTTTTATATTTTGTTTTTAATTTGTAAAATTTTAATTCCTTTTTATTTTTAAAATAAGATAATAAACTGTATAAAATAATATATATTATATCTTATACAATTACTTTAAGTCAAAATAAAGATAAATTACAAAAAAAAATAAAATGTTTTTGTCTTTTTATACTTTCTATGTTTTTGAAAATTTTTATAAGATTTTTTCTAATTTTATGGATTTTAAAGTAATTAAATGTACAAACCATGGACTATATTAAATATCCAAGATTGTTTGTGGCTTAATAAATATATAACGGTCCAAAATAAGCCTAAAACTATTTTTAATATATAACATATATAATAAAAAATTAGAACAAAAAGATGAATGTTTGTATTTTTATATAAATTTTGTTAATTTTTATAAGGATTTTCGATTTAGTGTTTTTATGCCTTATATTTTGTATTTTTTGTGATTTTTGGATATGTGATAGAACATAGTATAATAAGGAAAATATTTTTTTGGATTTTTAAAAAAAGTTTTGTAATTTTTATGGATTTTTATTTCTAAATAAGGAACAAAGGCATAGTTTTGTATTTTAGAAAATAGTAAAATAGAATAAAATGCCACACGAAAAATATATGTGATAAAGCTAAGTCCCAAGCATCCAACTTAATTTTCCTATCATTTTTATGATAATGAAAATATTTAGTCTAAGCAATATACACGAAATAAAATTACACACTAATAAGGACCCGATTACAATTAATAAAAACTAAACATCCATTAACTAATAGGTCCAACAAGTTAAAGTGTACACTTGAAATATTGATAGCACCTCACGTGGAGCTGCACGTGAGATGGAAGGACCTATATGCAATATCATAGAAGTTGAGGGGTCCACTTTGCAAAATATCCTAACGTTTTACACATTATATTAAATTTATGGTACTAAATAAAAATAAAAAATGACGTGGGGGTAGGCGTGCAATATACCTAGGGTCAAGCATGCCTTGCACGCAAAGCGCTGATGAATGGTCTAGGGTGTGCCACACATCCTCACTTATGGTCTGTCATCTTTGGATGCATACCGGTTCACTTCAAATAAATGATTCAAATTAGATTTGGGTCGTCAATCTAATCCAACGACGATGGAGGGGTTTGGACGAACCGGGAAGAACAACTTCCATGTTTGACTTCGATCCTAGATTCTTCTGAGCTCCCGTGTTCTAATGGGTAGCTGACCAGATCAATAGCTTCCTGGGAGGTCCCCACATCTGTAAGAGTTCTACAAAGGTTCTAGACCTCATCAACAGAAGCTTGGAGGGGGCTTCTTCGTCTGACATCTGGGATGTATGTTCTTCAATCAATCTTCACTCCAAGTGGCTCTCCAGGGCCACCTTCTAACGCACTCGAGGGCTATGTCCTCCACCCTAAATTGAAGCTGGATGCACGAGGGATGAGGTGAAACAACGAGCCTCCGATGAGCGATAGAGTTGAGGCTCGATTCATTGATCACTGCGTGATCAAGATGATTTGAGTGATGGATTTTGATGAAGAAGCAAAGGTAAGTGAAATTGGATGATCATGTGGTTTGGAAACTGAGCGATTCATGATGAATAGATAGTTAGAGCCTAGTGCTCCGGCAAACTACAATCTGCCTAAAATACGCCAAGGGAAATAAAATCAAACTAAACTAAAGATTAATCTACACTAAGTAACTAAACTGCAAGCTAAATAACCTAAAATTATACTATGCCTCGACATGGATTACCTAGAAGCATAAAGTTGCCTGAGATGCTCTGACGAACATGGATCGACTTCCCCAACTATCTTTCTTCTCACTGACATCCGCGAGGACCCCTTGCTATCACCAAGAGTCATACTTGTTGTTGGGATTGAGGTTACAGGGTCTTGAGAGCGATCCAAACTAAAAATGAGAAGATGAGTATTATTTATAAACATGGGGAATGGTGGATCTCATAAGTGATATTGCATGAAAAAAGGAGGTTGGTAAGACCTATTGGCATGGAGAGGGAGAGGGGTGTGTGGTGATCAGGAGGGTGATGGTCTCGAGGGGAAAAGATGTAAGATGGAGGTGTGGAAAATTGGGGGAAAGGGGGTTCGCATGCTCTGACCGGGTCAGAGGGGTAGGCCGATACAGTTGACTCGAGGTCAACCAAAGCAACACCCTTATTGGTCTACATCGGACTAATATAAAATAATTTGAAAGAAAATAAAAAAAATAAAAGATTAGATGATTTTATTAAATAAAACTTAAAACATGAACTTTTTTATTCTTTTATAAACTATTTATGGTGATTTTTATTTACTTTTACAACCTTATTTATTATAAGTTAATATTTACAAGTATGCATATGGGTATATGTACATGCATTTTGTATATTATATTTTTATTTTTTATTTTATATGCATAATATTATATTTACATATTTTATATATTAATAACATTATTAAATACATATTTATAGATTTTTTATGGTATTTTAACGATTTTATTTATTTGTATAAATAATTGTATTTATATATATTATAGATATAGTATGCTTATATATTAGAATGTATTAATTATTTTAAGTATCTTTTTAAACACTTTTTATTATATTTATATTTATAAATTGTTTTAAATAATATACACAATTATTTAAAAACAAAAAAGAGTAAATATATAAAGAAAAAACAATTGGTTATTTGTACTGATGCCCCGGTACAATAGTACTCCAAAAAGCCAACCTTTTCATCTTATTTCCATGCTAAATGAAATGGAATAGTCGAATTAATCTAATTTCTTCCTATTATGATATTACAATCGGACTGGTTACCAAAAAAGATCCACCACCTTCATGACAGATAATTTACTTGAAATATAATGGAGGTGAGTTTGATTTGATTTGAGTACATATGGAGAAGATATTTATCTACGAAGTTCTGTTTGCAACTTTTTCATCTGTGTGTACAAATTGCACTGTGCATGATTTTCATTGGCTATTATTTTTTGTAATTTTCTATATACTAATATGTACAAATTTAATAATGAAAGTTTTAGTGTTTGAGGTGTGTATATTGAATAATAAAATAGTGCAATATAAGCCAAATATATAGTATAGAACTAGGATTTTGTACAATGTTTTGATCATTATCTTCTCCTACTTTATTCCTGATCGACCTAGTCAATATTGACTTGGTCTCGAGGTTTAGGGTCATTCAATATCTTTGATACTTCATTTATTTTTCTTTTCTTTTCTTTATTATTTTATTTTAAATTTAAATACATATATTTACATACAAAATACATATTAAAGTTAGTTGCTAATTTTTACAAGTTAGTTGTATTTACATGTGTTTTGTTAAGGATTAAAAAGAAGAAGAATAAAGGTAGATGAATGACTATTTATCATTGTCTATATTCATATTATGTATTTATAAGTCCCTATTCTCTTTTATGTCTGTGTACATATTGCAAATGGACTTTTATGCTGCAATCCTCCTAACATTTTTGCAATTAGAAGACAACCCCTATAATATTTGAAATTACTTCAGAGCCCCTCTAATCTTACTATCTTTTGCACCATAACTTATTTAAGTCAATTATCATCTGTTTGTCAGCTATGACTAACAAAAATGTTAAATATTAGATTTTTATCACTTGTGCCCTTATTAACTTCTACAATATAAGTTATGTCCTTCATTTTTTTGTAATATCAATTGTGCCATTATATACTTACAAAATTCACAGTTCCATTCTTTTACAATATCAGTTATGCATTTACTTTTCCTTAAAGGAACGAAAAAACTATTAATTTTATAAGAAGTTAGGGATATAACTGATATTACAGAAGTTAAAGACACAAGTTGTTAAAATCCTTGAATATTCTTATTTTCCCTCCAAATGTAATTGAATTTCAAAAGAGGCCATTATCTAACCAGCAAACACCCATTCTCCAACCTATCAACCCTTGTAGCATGCTACCATTGCCCCTGCATTTTGCCTCCTCCTCTTATTGTTGAAAGGCCTCCTTTGCTTGTGTACATGCCCTACTCACTTCACACGTGCTTGACCATCCCTAAGGACATGTTTGGTTGTTGGTTTGGGATGGGTTGGGGTATCCTCCTGTGAATAGTAGCTGTTTGGAGGGCTGAGAGGTTGGAATGATAATTGTGATGTGATGTGACATTGATTATGTGTTATATTAACTTTTTTAATGACTATAATATATTTGTTATGTTAATAAGTTTATTTGAACATGGTTACAAAATATTATACCAAAGAAATTACAGGGTTAATACAAGCAATCCCAACCCAGGTATGCAGGGTTGGAGCTAGGGGTATGCCAGGGTACCCCGGTGTACCCTGATAACCAAATGAGCCCTAAATGCCTCCACCCCACGATAGATTGCAAGGTGGCAACAATGTGAAGCTCGAACTTCTCCAATGTCAATGCCATCCCATTTAAGTTCCGATTTACTGTCTCATGAAAGCAATCAGAAGAGAAATTCCCCCCATTTGCTTGTAGTTGGGGGATATCTTCTGCATAGAGTTAACCATAAATATATAGTTTAAACCCTACGACAAATAAGAGAATGAGTTGCCGATTTTTTCGGGATCCCTGGAGGGAAGATTTTACTTTTCTTTGCATATGACCTCTTGTACTAGCTTCAATTAAATATTGATAAGGGGAAGAGATCCTGGTATATCTGGTGGAATGACCTTCTTATGCACTTCTTTATCTTATACCTCTGAAAAAGGTTGAAGGGCCTGAGAACTATCATACCCCTCTTCATATATGAGAAAGAATTCGATTCTTTTTTCAAACTGGTGTTCCTAGAAAGTTGTGAGGTCACTGCAACCTAATATCCATTCGTAAAACTATAAAAAAGAGAGTATATGTTGACCACATTTTATTGAATTAAATGCTAACTACATTAGAATTTGTAATGAGGTCGAAGAAAAGGTCAAGGAGTCTCAAAGTCGATTGCAGCAGCTTGAGGTCCCCTGCACACATTAGTTGCATGTCAGGCTACTCATGAAGGTGAGTTTCAAATTGGATTTGACCAATGAGTTCACCTCTTATACTACACTAGAAAACAAGCCCCTTAGTTGTATAGTAGGAAAATATCTTCCAGTGGAAGAAAACAAGAATTTCTCAAACAAAAATGAAAGTAGATTTATGGGAGAATAAAAACATCTACTTCACCTAATTAGTTGCTCAAGAAAAAACAGTATGGACTACTGTAAGAAGTGGATCTAGACTGATAGTAAGATAAAGAACCAACGTCATCTATATGGTTGGATTTCCCTCTCATAGAAGGAAGTCGGTTCCTTCTACATAATGAAGGAGAAGGGCATCATAAATTTCTTTAGATTTTTTTTTGAGTAGCAGCGAATTTTTATGACTTATCAACTTATTGTGTTTTTCCTCTCTTGACCTTTTGACCCCTTAACACCTTCACAATCCATTAGATCGTAAGAAGTAGGGACACAAACGGATGCGGTTATATTCGTATTCGTTCGTATC
This sequence comes from Ottelia alismoides, assembly GCA_037367405.1. Lineage (NCBI taxonomy): Eukaryota > Viridiplantae > Streptophyta > Magnoliopsida > Alismatales > Hydrocharitaceae > Ottelia > Ottelia alismoides. Next base: position 1,007,727 of record JAZKJV010010627.1, on the reverse strand, counting down.
CGTATTCGTTTTTAAGAGGATATGTATCTTGTTTTTCTAAAACATGCGAATACGAATACGAATACGAATACAAATATTGGAAACGAACTTTTTGCGGATACGAATACGAATCCTTACTTAACGAATACGAATACGAATACGAAAAATATAACGAATACGATTACGAATACGAATATTCGTTACTAAATAAATTATTTTATTTAAGTTAATTACCTAATACTTAGGATACTAGGGCTTCTTCCCCAACACTAATCCCTCCCACCCGCCTACCCCGACGCCGACCTCTCTTCTCCCATTCGACAGCCGCACGCTGTCCCCTTCCGCCCCCCTGCCGTCCCCCTCCGCCCCTCCTGCCTCCCTCCTCCGCCCCTTGCTGCCCCCTTCCGTCCCCCTGCCGTCCCCCTCCGCCCCTCCTTGCAGCCCCCTTCACCCTCCCTTCCGCCGTCCCAGCCTCTTGCGCCCCCCTTCGCCCCCTCTTTCATCCCCTCTGCCCCCCAGCCGCCCCCCTTCCACCATGCCGTCCCCCTCCTGCCGCCCTCCTCCGCCCCCTGCCGCCCCCTCCGCCCCCAGCCGCCCCCCTTCCACCCCATGCCGTCCCGTTCCGCCCCTCCTGTCGCCCTCCTCCGCCCCCCTGCCGCTCCCTCCGCCCCTCCTTGCGGCCCCCTTCACCCTCCCTTCTGCTGCCCCAGCCTCTTGCGGCCTCCCTCCGCCCCCCAGCCGTCCCCCTAGTTTCGCCCCTACCGGCTGCCGCCCCCCTGCAGCAGGCCCGCAGCCCCCCTCCTTCCCTCCGCCCAGTCCAACACCGCCCCTGCGGTCCTGCCCATGCGCCTCCATTTGCGATCGATTTATGGTAAATATCATATTCTTGTAATATTTTTTTATGTATGAATTATTTTGTTAGAAAGAATTAGAATATGGTTGATGTTATTAGAAGATTTGTATGTAACGTATGGAATGTTTTTGTTTATGAAACTTATTGGAATATGCTTGCTTGATTGTTAACTTCAATGTTTGTAGAAAAATAATGAATACCGACCCATCCATGGAGAATGAGAGTAATAATTTGGAAGAAGTAATGCGGAAGTGATTGCCAAATAATCAGGTACGCTTTTATATATAATTTTTTATTGCAATATTCGTTTGATATTCGTATTCATTCGTAAAAGATTCGTATTCGTATTCGTATTTTGAGGATATGGATCTTGATTTTTTACATTCGTATAACATTCGTATTCGTATTCGTATTCGTATTCGTAATATAGAATGAATATGATTATGGTATGGCCTGAATTCGCATTCGTATTCGTTCGTTTGCATCCCTAGTAAGAAGCCGTATCTATGCTCATAACAAGTGATAAGAAAACCGACATACCATCATCACATGCTCTTCAAGTCGGCCTATGCGCATAAGCAAACTGCCCTTCTCGTTGGTCACAGCAACAGCTTCCTCCTCGGTACGAAGACGGTCCCCAACAGTCCAAGATGACGAGTCCACCGAAGAGCATGAGCCAGCATCATCAGTGATGCTTGACCATGTTGACACCCCCGAGCCCCATCGCCTACTCCCCTTCATCTAAATCAAATTACTTGGAAGCATCATCCTATATCCTTCTCAAGTAACCAATCAATCTTACGCAAGCATGCATGCATTTAGGAACCTCACCATGGATTGAAGGCGATGAAGGACGGAAAAGGCTGTGCTGTTGGGCACAGTAGCAGATGCCATGATGTGTATCTTCTTCCCCTGTGGACTTTGCGGTGATGGTATAAATCAGAAACACCATGATCGATTTGCATCAGCGCAACGCCATCAGAGCATCTTCTTCTGCCCGAAGGTGTGCAGAGAGATTGGGTGGCTCATGTCATTTCAACGCCATGGATAAAAATGCAAGGTTGGGAAGGAAGGGGGGTAAGATATCAACGTAGATCACACACGAGATAAGGATCAGTCGGTACTACGTGTCTTGAGCTGAAAGCGTAAGGGACGTCGACTGCTGAGGATTGCATGCGTTATCGCAGTGCTGCATGTCTTCTGGAGATGCACGCGTGTTCCACGACGTTCTTTCTTATTCGTAATCTTTACCCAAAGTAAGCTGTGCTGTGCACACTGCGGATGGTATGCGGTGACTCTGCAGTAACATGGTAACCGCTTGAGCCGTCGATCTTAATCGAACGATTTGTACGCATTTATAAATACGGATCCACAAAAAGTACGAATTGATACAAATCACTTAATCAAGATTGTAACGACTTCAATGATCCACGATTTCACTACAGAGTCTGCAGTACGCATGCCGTGCAACCCACACTAATTTTGTCCATTAAATGTGATCACATCTGTTTGAAAATTTGAAATGGAACAACAAACAAGTTCCATTAAACCAATCAGAGTCGGGTCTCATAATTAATGGTATTCAATAATCCGTAAGCACAACCACTGATGCAAAAGATAATATTATTTATAATTGCAACAATAAAATGAGCCCTACCCAATAATATTGAATAATATTAAGGATTCTAGATCTTCAACTCTGAAATTTATAACAAAGAATATTATTTATTGTAAATTAAAGTTGTTGTATTTATAATTATATTGTAAACAGTTGAATCATATAACAACAGCTAATTCATTGGCTTTTTCAAAGAATTGTTAATGTAGATGTTATGATTCTCAAGAACGAGAACATAAATACCTTAGAAACATGATTATTAAGATAGTGTGAGACAATGCTCTTATACAATAGAATCTTGTATTTGTTATATATGAATTTTAAATGAAATATTAATAATATGAAAAATCATGCCTCAACTTGGTACAATAAGCAAGGTGGCTACGGTGGATTTACAAGAGAACACTAGCTCATGCACATAATCTTTATTAATTCAATTTTACGATTCAAAGGGGGAATCATTCTCAATTCTCTTATAATAGGGGTTTCTGAGACAGACTCACCATGGGACATAAGCTAACACTTCTGTTAGCCTTTGATGGGACATGAAGGAATAATTCACAATAAAAATAAAAATATTATTAAATATAGTAGTGCCTACGACACTCGATTGAGCCTATGCACAATGAGATGTTTATGGAAAAAATAGTTAAAGCCTTACTCATTCAATATTGATCAGTGTTTTTGAAATTGGATTGGACCAGTCGATTCGATATGTCCGACCAGTGAATCGGGCCTGGACCGCTCCGGTTAACCGGTTCTTGCCGGTTCAGTTCGAAATTCAAATTTTAACCAATCCGCTCGATTCAACCTATTATTTTTAATCTGATTTAACCAGGATCAACTAAAGTTGAATCGTATTTGATTTTTAATTTATGTAAATAATGCTGGTAGTGGAAGTTGAACCAATGATCTTTGGTTACTAATTTTAAACTCCTAACCAACTACTCTAACATAACTTCTTGTTTATAATAGATTTTAAATTTAATTAAACAACTATTATGTTATAAAGCAACTAGTCCAAATTATATATATATGATATGTATGACATTTGATGGTGCGCATGAAACAATATTTTATGTATAGTGTGGAATATATACATTGTCTATGTATTTTATTTATATTTTAATTATATTTAAATATATATTATTTATAAATATTATTTCATTTTGATTTGATTATTCAGTTCAACTACTTTTTTCTCACCGGTTCGATTTAATCCGAATAATAATGAAGTCATCATCCGGTTGAACCAGTTTGATTACATGGTTCAACCCGATCCGACCATTTTGGTTAGCTTTTCGGTTAGATGTCCAGTTCAGTTTCAAAAACATTGATATTGACACATTCATTTTCCTAACTTTATACATCTGACAACTACACGCGACTTCAGAACGAGAGTAGAGTTTATTGTGTAATACAATTGTCTCTCGTCCTCTATACTCAAACACATTCCGAATGCTCTAACTTAGACTCTGATAATATTTTATTGAAGTTATTAAGCCTTACATAGCATGGAAAGTGAAAAAATGCAAATCAAACTCGATAGAATATATATCATCTTCATGAGCCACATATCAAACACAACAAAAAAATAAAATGAAATCACATGGTAGCGGAAACTATTTCCAGATCCTTTCACTGACCACATGAGTATAGTGAATACCTTTGGAGTGTGTTGTGAATAGCTTCCAAGAGAGGATGTCTCCTGACTGAAGTCTGATCTCACGAGCATGATGATGACTCATATGCTTCTTGCAAAAATGAGAGATGATTCTCTCTTCCTATTGATCACGCGAAAGATGATGTTCTGAGATTACCAAAATCATGATATCATCTTATAAAATGGATATACTCTTCACATGCATGATGCATGAAAGATGAGAAGACTGACATGAGTTCATAACTCACACATAACGAAAACATGGAAAATATCAACAATTTGCAAAAAAAATTATGATCATCGTATGGACACAAAAATTTAGCACAATAATTTTGTACTTTGCAAAATCATTAATTTAGGTAAATAAATTTCCTAACTTATTTTCTTATATTGTAATGAATATTAGAAAGAGAACATGGTTACCTGTTGAAGCGTGAGTCTCTAAAGAAGAGACCTCTCAAATCAAGTCCAATATGTGCTTTCTTCTCTCATGGGCATGATTATGAGTAACATAACTTCCCACAAAATTCATTGTTGACTCCTTGATCTTGTCCATGCATGGATGATCAAGCTCTTGATTCCGTCGTACAAAATCAATTTTTCTTCACGCACAAGGAGCACAAAGAAGGAGATCATCTTCTCCTGCATAAGGTTGCTCCAATGGAGAGAAGAGAAGAGGCTTGACAATGTGGATGTGTAGGGTGATGAAGAGTAGAAGGGTATGAGAAATATTTTCTCAAGACTCTTCTCTTCTTCAATTCTCACGGTAAGCATGATTTGAAAGAGAGGCAACACCCTCTCTTTTATAGTATTGGTGGACGTCCATGAGGAGTCTTCTCCTCATGGTAGATGTCCACCATATGATACCTTGGATGGTGGATCAATGGTCATGATTTGTCCTTATTTAACAACAATTAGGATGCAATTTATCTCCTTTTAATTATCAAATAAATAAATAAAAAATCAATCAACAAATTCAAAGCCTAATCCAATTATGACTCTCATGGTGGGTACATGCTTCTCCAAGCATGGACGTCCATCCTTTCCAAAAATTGATTAGAGTTTGTTGCTTTATTATTATCATGATAACCTAATTATCATAATTGGTTATCTTATGAAAGAAACCTCATAACTTATGAACCTTATCTCATAAATCCAAATAAAAATGTAAATCCAACTTACATTTAAATTCCAATGTGAATCAAATTCATATAAGTCCCTTGAAATAATTACATGAATCCAATTCATAAAATATTAATTATAAATCATGATTCATATTAATTAATAAGTTATATTTATGAACCATATCCACAAAAATACCCTTATAGAAAATTGAATATGACAATAACAATTATTGTCTCAATGTCGACATCACATAGTATGAGTCCTAGTCCAATTATGACTTGTGAGATACAAATGCAGATACTTGGAGATAATGTCAGAGACAACACAACACACTTTTCATGTATAATGACTTGAAATTTGGATAACTATCCAAAATTCTGAATTCATACCATTTTTAACGAAGCATAATACACTCCTATCTTCGAGATCAAACTGAACCATTCACACTCTAAGTGAGCTCAACAAAACACATCACACTCTATATGAGTTTAAGAAAGTATCGATGAGCTGACTCTAGCTTTCTTTACCATTTCTAATCAAAGTCCAAATCATTTGGAGTTTAGAAATGAGCTCAAGGAGTGAGTTTGTTTCCATTTCCATGACATTTCTCTTTCCAATATTTAGATATTAAAATTGAAATTGAAATTGGACATTGGATTCAAATGAGATGAGACTTAATCCAATTAACCCTCAAATCATTAAGTGAAGAAATGGATCCACTAAAATCCATCTAGTTTCATCATCCCCTCAAGATGGAAGAGTCATAGTAGATGATCTATTAAAATTGACTTAACCTTGAGTATTCCTAATATTCATTCACCATTCGCACGGAAAGACTTTGATATATTCGAAGTTCAAACCCTAGTTTGATACATCAATAGATTTCTCATTCGATAATTAGGCGACAATATTAATCATATACTTTACAAAAGCATATATTATTATCTCGAATTCGGGTCTTATTTCATAAACAAGATGATCATACATGGAATTCATTATGACTCCAAATTATCTCATGAATGAGCTCTGTCTCCCATTTCATCAACTGTGAATCTATATGATTCCTTTGAGAGATCATGCTTCTCATATGTCTTCATATACACAACAACTCGTCGGTATGTGTACCTTGGTTAGGTCACCAACTTATTGGTATGCCAAATGTGCATACTTATGCATATAGATATATCTCTCATGACGGTTATGATTCATGTCTTATTTATCTCGATCTCATCAAGACAACTCTTTAACTTGATTATTCCAACACTTGTGAATCACTATTCCTATTTAGAGGACATACATCAAGAAGTCGGTCGTAAAACAGTCTTTGGTAGGGATGTCAACGGGTCGGGTTTGGGGCCGTGATGAATCTCCATTTCATCACCTTTATTCTTTCATTTTGACCTTAAATTCCTAGTTAAATGCATGCATATATCATTAATTTATGGAAAATAACACTCAATAAATCACATTTAATATTGTATAAAATATTATATATAATATTGTTTTAATCTCAAAATAAAAGAATAATAGAAAGAAAATAAAAAGAATGAAGTATCAAAGACACTGAGTGACCCTAGCCCTCGAGTCCTAATCATCATGATGACTGGTCGATAAAGAATAAAGTAGGTGGAGATAGGGCAACCAATTACACAGAAAATATACTTAAAAACCCTAATTTTATTTGACAATATTATACCTTTTGGGACCTATTTTATTTTTTTTATTTTTACACCTCAAATAAACAAACTTTCAACATCAATATTATACACAAAATATAGAGAAAAATACAAAATTTATTTCACTAAAAAATAATGTACAGTGTGCCCGAGACACAAAATAAAGAGCTGCTAAAACTTATCTGTATCTTTTCCATACAAACTCAAAATTCACCAAACTCGCATTTATTGTTCATAATATTTAATTATCTATTTAATGAAGGTAGTTGATGATCATGAAATTCGCCTCTTAAGAATGAATAATAGTCGTAGTATATGAGGCAAATTTGGTTCAGTAGAAACCACAATCCTTTGAATGCTGTGGAATATTTTTACTTGGCAAGTCTACCAAGGTCGAACACAGGGACACGGCTACCTAATATATTTATTGAATTTCGATTCATGAAGCACAATGTGAGTTAATTTTAGTTTCAGGTCCATATGAAGAACTATGCTATTTACAAAGCAATGCCATGATGCATGCAATTTTTTATTGATTTTTATGCAATTTAAAGAGAGGCATGAATAACTATGCAAGTTTACATGTATGCTAAACACAGGATTACAACTAAACCCTAAAAATATGAGCAACACAATATAAAATGAAATCAGAGTCAATTTGAAGACAACATGAAAAGCGATCATCAAATCCAAGCAATAACCAGAAGAGCATGGTCTCATTTTTCACATAAAATTTTACTTTATTAAAAACAGTGGCAAATGAGAGAATTAAATATGCTAAAATGTAGAGGACAAAACAAGGATCAAAATGACACTAAAATCATGCAATTTGGACCTATGATGCTCCAGTTATGAAGAAAACAATGCAGGGGCATAATTGTAATAAAAATGCAAGAAAATAAAAGGATAAATATTGCATTTAGGCCCCTAAAAGGAACTAAATGCAGATATAGAAAACCGCCTGGGGGCTAGTGTAATTTTTCCATTGCGCGTAGGGACCTTTTTGTAATTTCATGAAAGTTGGAGGATTTCCCTGTAAAATACCCAGGCACGCACGTGAGGCACATGCCTGGGGACCAAAATGCAAATAGCAGATCTTCCAAGGTCTTTCGCGTAAATTGCCCAACACTTCACGTGCGCTGCACGTGAGGGACCGGACTCGGGACAGACCTGTAGCTCGGGACACATGGCAGTAGATGGTGGCTCGGGTTGAGGTTCGTGTCGCCCGAGCCTGTAGGCATGGAGGCTAGGCTCGGGAGACCACGTGGCATTATCTCAGCCGTTCGATCCAGACGATCGAACGACACCTGTAGCTTCTCCTTCTCCGCAGGCCACCGGAGGAGGCAGGGCTCCGACGACCTGTTGTTCGCTCCGCCGAGCTCCAGGGCTGTGCTGGAAGGCTGAGGAAGCTCGCTGGAAGTATGATGAAGATCCTGGATCTCATGCGAAGCTCCGTCAATGTCTGGAGCTACTCTGCGGTGCATGGTCTTCGGAGAAGAAATGTTCAATGGAGGTCCGATGTCGGCTTCGGCCATTGAAGGTTCCTGCGAATGTTAATATAGCAGAAGCATATGTGGAATGTTTTATGAGGTGAGTGGTGTGCGATGGGGTCCCGTGGGGTGATCAGAGCGGGGGACCTGGGCTCCTTCTCCGGCGGAGCAGAGCAGAAGGTGGAGGACTGTGAACGGGATTGTGGAGAAGGGGAGATGGAGTCGGAGGAGGTTGGCGAGGGGGACAATGTTATTGTGAAGCTGGTGGGCGGATCAGATGGTGGTGGAGTGACGTGTACATGGAGGGAAAATTAGAAGAAAAACAAAGACAAAGAAGGAGGACGGAGACCTCGTCGGGGAGGGGACCCTGGTAGAGGAGGGTGCTTGGGCTGAGGCTCAGACGAGCCTCGAGGTCGTCGCCCAGCTGGTCAGCAGGACGACAAGCTCAATCGGTGACCGGAGTCACCGTGACACGGTGGAAGAACGCTGTGGGTCGACACCGAGCTGAATCCATCTTTTCCTCAATGTTCTGCCCCTCCGCTGTCACCGGAGGGGCGGAGGAAGCTAGGGTTTAGCCCAAGAATGGTGGACGAACGACTACGGTGGCGGAGGCGAAGATTTTATAGAGGGAGGTGGTCGGAGGTTATGAGATGGAGGGGCAGTTTCGACGGGGGTTTTAATGGCGAAGGAGTAATGGAGGGAGGACATGAAGGTTGCACGAGGAAGGTGGGAGATCTGGCGACGTGGGGAAGCGTTTCGATGAGGGAGAGGTGGCCGGAGTCACCTTCCAAAATAGGAAGGGGGTAGCGGGTTGCGAGGTGAAACGACAAGGGGGAGGGGGTTACGGAGGAGGAAGATGACCTCCTGACCGTTGGATCTAGCGATCCAACGGCTAGGATGTGAGTGCGAGTTGGTGGATGTGATCAGATCCTGAGGGTCTGATCGTACGGTGGAGGATGGGTGTTAAGGAGCGGCTAGGATGAAGAGCGGAGGTCCATCCAAGGGTGTGGGATGAAGGGGTGACGTGGAAGCAGGAGGGGCGTAGGATAGGATATGATCGAACGGTGGAGGTTGAAGGGAGACGTGGCGCGAGGAGGGACATTGGATGGAAGAGAGATCAGATGGCTGAGGTTGGGGCGTTAAAGATCGGTTGGGATTTGATCTGGAGATTGATCTAACGGTTGGGAAGTGGTGCAACGATGGACGGTGGAGATGAGGGCGATCTAGGGTAGACCCAACAACCAAGGGAGGTGCCGGTTGGCGGAAAGAGGAGCAGGCCACGTGGGCAGCCCAGTGGGCGCCACGTGGCCCAATCAGAAAAAATCAAAATGTAAATACAAAGATAAATATAAAAGAAATAGTTAGAGGCCAAATTAGGAAAAAGTCAAACTATGAAAGTTGCTCGTCTCGATGAGATCTACAATTTCATGTTGATCAAAAAGAAAAAAGAGATCATTTGTACAAAAAAACATTTTTGGGGGGGTATTTTTGGGGGAATAAAAATACCGATTTTGTATCTTTGATCTGTTTTTGTATTTTTTAGTCTTTTAATGATCAGTGATTTATGGACAATTATTCTGCCTAATTTTTAGAGGTTTTTGAGGATAAAATAAATACAAGAAAAATAGAGGAAATTAAATACAATAATTTAATGGTAAATTATACACAATATAATACAGGATAAAAATAAAGAATTGATGGGTATTTTTATTGGATTGATTAAGCACGTGGTTTAAGTTGTGGCTTTTAGCATGATGAATACGAGATTCATCATACCCCTATACTTAAACCATGCTCGTTCTCTAGCCTCTAAAGAATGAAGGAGTTGGATTAATTCCTGACAGTGCGCATGAAATTTTCAAGGCTTGATCTTTCGAAGACCCTTGACCTAAGTGATCCTAAAATTCTAGGTTTATCCAAGCCTTAGTCAGAAGGAATCCAACTTCTCTAATTATCAAACTCTCTTTTTGTACATATAATATAAGGATATGACATTTAGTGTACTGCATTTCATGAGAGTCGAGTCGATGCATCACTCAAAGTTCTAGTCCCAAAGACTCTCCTCTAGACATAATCCTCAATACTAGGGAATAAGTCTATTCTTGCTTCAGTCAACCGTCTCATTAGTTTGTCAGACTAGAAATGCTGATGGACGGCCAGATGATGAAGGTAATGGGATTGTGTCTATTTTTCTCACCCTCACATTGGAACAAGGGGCCTCTCGAGTGCCTTTTTACTCAACACATGTAAATTATTATATTGTTGATCAATGTGTCCGTCAAAATAGTTGGAGTCGTCTGCACTTGTTTTTCTGGGAGTACACCGGGGTGTGTCTTTTCTGAGTTAGACACCCAGACTTGTATCGCTTACGATGCAGGGCCCTTTTTGTGGTGTCAGCCCGACTCCTTGGTCCTAATTAGCGCTTGGTCCAAGTGGACACTTTGAAAATGTTTGGGAGCGCTCGCCATTGGTGGAAGCTCATATATTATTTGACTTAGATGATAGAGCTTTTTCTTTGACATTTCATTGCTTTTGTTGGCTAGCTTCTCTGCTTTTACCAAAAGTTGGCGCACACTGATCAACAATATTCATTAAGTTTCATCACACCCTGGCACTTTAGGTAGATATCAAAGAGATAGCATATGAATCTTGTTCACATACTGGCTAGGGTTTTGCTGACACGCAGGTTTTCTAAGGCCTTCCTTAACTTTATCCCATCCTCGAATATCATTAGATCTGGTTTAAACTCAAATCTCTGGTCCTACTTCCTCAAGTGATATCACAACTCATCTCATCAATCATGCAGTTGTGGAAGTGACTGTGTTGATCATATTTTTCTTGAAGGTAGAGATGAAGAGTGCAATATAGCGCTCAAATCTTCGAACCGGGGAAGTGTGGATATTTAAGATTAAAACCCTAATGACTAAGGCATGTTAACTCAGACTCTCAAGATCACAGAAATCAAGTGTCCTCAAAATCCTCAAGCCTTGAGTGAATGTAAATGTGTCAGGAATACACCAACTCCTTGGTTAGTGATTTTTGTGTGATTTTTGGGTTTTGCAGATTTTTATGGATTTTAATTAATTAATTTTTTTTGATTCTTTGGAGAGACAATGATTGGCCCAGGCTCAAATAAAAGTATCCACTCTCAGCCAGTATGGGTGTAAGTACGGGCCGAGACCCGTGTTACTTGAGGACGAGGCCATATGCGATGTCCTCTAAACCACCCACTCTGCTAAGGGAGATCAAGGTTCCCTCACTGAAAATGTCTACTAAGCCTAGTAGTCAGAGTCAAATTCCAAGAAAGATTTTTAATTTTTCATTTTTTTGAAAAGGAACATTTACAAAAATTAATCCCTCAATTTTAATAAACATTTTTTACATGTTTTTACAACTCTCAGTTTACAAGTTTACCAAAACCCAACCCAAAAATAAAATTTAAAAAGTTCTAAAAATGCGAGCTAAGGCTAAAGTAAATATACAATAATATACGGTATACCCTCCTATACTTAAATTTTGCTATGTCCTCATAGCACAAGTGCCATGAAGCCAAGGCTCGATTCAAATATCAGGTGATATAGCGGAACTGAGGAGGAGGATCCCCCTATACTTAGGCCAAAATTGACCTAAGTATAAAAAGACAGAACGAGGGAGGGATGAGCAGGCAGGTCCCCCCTATACTTAGGCTACAAATAGCCTATGTAAGGTCTGAATTAGGGGGGGGGTTCTATGATACAAGGGTGAGGGGGTTCGTGAAACACACACACACACACAGATACAGGGGAAGTTGGTGCAAGTGTAGGTGTGTGTGTGGGGGGGGGTAGATCATCAAGTGATCTACTTTTTTTTCTTTTTTCACAACATGCAAAACTGGAAATAAATACGCAGATGCAAGTTTTTTTTACAATATGCAATGCAATATGACTGATAAAAATCCTCAAATTCCTTAACAATGTCTTTTGCAGCCTCTTCAGTGGAAGCTCCCGACTTCACGCCTCCATGAGGATCAAGCGTCCTCGATCATCATAGGCCCTGCCACAAAAGAGAAAAGTTAGACACACCAAGAAATTAAATCAGGAGATATGATGCAAAAATTGATGCATGAAATGAGGACCTAAAAAAGTTGAAATTATTCAACAAAAAAATTAAAATTCAATAATTAAGTAAAGCCATGTCTCTGACAACGGTGCCATTTGATGATCGCGAAATTCGCCTCTTAAGAATGAATAATAGTCGTAGTACAGGAGGCAAATTTGGTTCAGCAAAAATCACAGTCCTTTGAATATTGTGGAATATTTTTACTTGGCAAGTCTACCAAGGTCGAACACAGGGACACAACTACCTAATATGTTTATCGAATTTCGATTCATGAAGCATAATGTGAGTTAATTTCAGTTTCAGGTCCATATGAAGAACTATGCTATTTACAAAGCAATGCCATGATGCATGCAATTTTTTGTTGATTTTTATTTAAAGAGATGCATGAATAACTATGCAAGTTTACATGTATGCTAAACAAAAGATTACAACTAAACCCTAAAAATATGAGCAACACAATATAAAATGAAATCAGAGTCAATTTGAACACAACATGAAAAGCGGTCATCAAATCCAAGCAATAACCAGAAGAGCATGGTCTCATTTTTCACATAAAACTTTACTTTATTAAAAACAGTGGAAAATGAGAGAATTAAATATGCTAAGATGTAGAGGACAAAACAAGGATCAAAACGACACTAAAATCATGCAATTTGGACCTATGATGCTCCAGTTATGAAGAAAACAATGCAGGGGCATAATTGTAATAAAAATGCAAGAAAAATAAAAGGATAAAAATTGCATTTAGGTCCCTGGAAGGACCTAAATGCAAATATAGAAAAGCGCCTGGGGTCCAGTGTAATTTATCCATTGCGTGCAGGGACCTTTTTGTAATTTCATGAAAGTTGGAGGACTTCCCTATAAAATACCCAGGCACGCATGTGTGGCACGTGCCTGGGGACCAAAATGCAAATAGCATATTTTCCGGGGTCTTTCGCGTAAATTGTCCAACACCTCACGTGCGCTGCACGTGAGGGACCAGGCTCGGGACATGCCTGTGGCTCGAGACACGTGGCAGTAGATGGTGGCTCGGGTTGAGGTTCGTGTCGCCCGAGCCTGTAGCCATGGAGGCTAGGCTCGGGCGACCACGTGGCCTTATCTCAGCCGTTCGATCTAGACGATCGAACGACACTTGTAGCTTCTCCTTCTCCGTAGGCCACCGGAGGAGACGGGGCTCCGGCGACCTACTGTTCGCTCCGCCGAGCTCCAGGGTAGCGCTGGAAGGCCGAGGAAGCTCACTGGAAGTATGGCGAAGATCCTGAAGCTCATGCGAAGCTCCGTCAATGTCTGGAGCTGCTCTACGGTGCATGGTCGTTGGAGAAGAAATGTTCAATGGAGGTCCATCGTCGGCTTCGTCCATTGAAGGTTCTTGCGAATGTTAATATAGTCGAAGCATATGTGGAATGTTTTGTGAGGTGAGTTGTGTGCGATGGGGTCCCGTGGGGTAATCGGAGCGGGGGACCTGGGCTCCTTCTCCGGCAGAGCAGAGGAGGAGGTGGAGGACTGTGAACGGGATTGTGGAGAAGGGGAGATGGAGTCGGAGGAGGTTGGCTAGGGGGACGGTGTTATTGCGAAGCTGGTGGGCAGATCAGATGGTGGTGGAGTGACGTGTACATGGAGGAAAAATTAGAAGAAAAACAAAGAAAAAGAAGGAGGATGGATACCTCGTCGGAGAGGGGACCCTGGTGGAGGAGGGTGCTTGGGCGAGGCTCAGACAAGCCTCGGGGTCGTCGCCCAGCTGGTCAGCAGGCCAGCGAGCTTAATCGGTGACTGGAGACACCGTGACATGGCGGAAGAACGTCGTGGGTCGATACCGAGATGAATCCATCTTTGCCTCGACGTTCCGCCCCTCCGCTGTCACCGGAGGGGCGGAGGAAGCTAGGGTTTAGCCCAATAATGGTGGACGAAAGGATACGGTGGCAGAGGCGAGGCTTTTATAGAGGGAGGTGGTCGGAGGTTATGAGATGGAGGGGCGGTTTCGACTGGGGTTTTAATGACGAAGGAGTAATGGAGGGAGGATATGAAGGTTGCGCGAGGAAGGTGGGAGATCTGGTGATGTGGGGAACCGTTTTGATGAGGGAGAGGTGGCTGGAGTCACCTTCCAAAATAGGATGGGGGTAGCGGGTTGCGAGGTGAAACGTCTAGGGGGAGGGATATTATGGAGGAGAAAGATGACCTCCTGACCATTGGATCTAGCGATCCAACGGCTAGGATGTGAGTGCGAGTGGGTGGCTGTGATCAGATCCTGAAGGTCTGATCGTACGGTGGAGGATGGGCATTAAGGAGCGTCTAGGATGAAGAGCGGGGGTCCATCCAAGGGCGAGGGACGAAGGGGTGACGTGGAAGCAGGAGGGGCATAGGATAGGATATGATCGAATGGCGGAGGTTGAATGGAGACGTGGCGCGAGGAGGGACATTGGATGGAAGAGAGATCGGATGGCTGAGGTTGGGGCGCTAAAGAGCGGTTGGGATTTGATCTGGAGATTGATCTGACGGCTGGGAAGTGGTGCGGCGATGGACGACGGAGATGAGGGCGATCTGTGGCAGATCCAATGGCCAAGGGAGGTGCCGGGTGGCAGAAAGAGGAGCGGTCCACGTGGGCAACCCAGTGGGCGCCACGTGGCCCAATCAGAAAGAATCAAAATGTAAATACAAAGATAAATATAAAAGAAATAGGTAGAGGCCAAATTAGGAAAAAGTCAAAACATGAAAGTTGCTCGTCTCGACGAGACCTACAACTTTTATGTTGGTCAAAAAGCTAAAAGAGGTCATTTGTACAAAAAACATTTTTAGGGGGATAAAAATACCGATTTTGTATCTTTGATCTGTTTTTATATTTTTTAGTCTTTTTAATGGTCAGTGATTTATGGACAATTATTCTACCTAATGTTTAGGGGTTTTTGAGGATAAAATAAATACAAGAAAAATAGAGGAAATTAAATACAATAATTTAATGGTAAATTATACACAATATAATACAGGATAAAAATAAAGAATTGATGGGTATTTTTATTGGATTGATTATGTAGGGGGTTTAATTTGCGGCTTTTAGCCTGATGAATACGAGATTCATCATTAGATTCATTTAATTCGAAGTTAAGATGTAAAAGTTAGCTTTCAGGCCCTCATTGTGCAATATACCTGTATAAAATATTCATTATATTCATTTTTTATAAGACATTTATTTCAATATTTTTTCTAATTGGTCCATGTGGACCAACCAGGTGCCATGATATGTTGACCGGGTGGATCAACTATCCTTCCCAACGTCCCACCCGTGTTAGAGCCACACCCTACCCCCTGTTAACCCGAAAAATCGAGCGGACGCATTGATCCACAAGGCGGATCAACAGGTGATGCGTTGACCACTCAACAATCCTGGCTAAATCAACAATTAACCCACAACAAGTATATCAAGCAATGAAAGTAAATGTGCGGAGTTAAAATTTATTATAACTCTACAACAAAGATGTGTATAGGTGCAAGTATGTGTAGAGGCCGAACACAAGGAGCAGACAGGTAGAACGGGGCAATAATGCTCAAAATGTGACTGTGATGAAATGTCTACAAGTGCTATTTTTTGTGGGTTTTATATTTTGTTTTTTGATTTTCTAATTTTATATTTTCTTTTTCTATTTTATATTTTTTCTATTTTCTTTTTCTATAAAATAAGATGTAAAGCTATATAGAATATAAGGAGTATATATATATACAAGAGAGACGAGAGATTTATATAAATAGATAAAAATACCCAAATTATAGTAAATACAATATTTTTGTATTTTTTATATTTTCCAATGTTTTTGTGTTTTTTTTATATTTTTGCTATTTTTGGTATTTTTAAAGTCACAAAAACTAAAAACCGTGAATAAAATACAAAACTGAAATTAAAATGAGGATAAAAATTCGTAAACAGTGACAAAAATTCCTTAAATTAATTTTAAGATAAAGATAATAATATAAAGAAAATTTAGAAATAGAAATTATATTTTTATGATTTTTCTAGAATTTTTAAGATTTTTATGAAGAATCTAGGGGTTTTCTAATTTTTAGGAGTTTTCTTTTGTATTTTTAGTGATTTTTGGATTGAAGTTAAAACACACAGAAACACACAATATATATATATATTAAAATTTTTTGAGGGGTTTTAATATTTTTTTGGAATTTTCTAATGCAGATAGTAGAGAAAATTCATGTTTTTGAATTTTTATAAATATTAAAATGCAAAAAAATGCAAAAAATTATAGCTTGAAAGAACAACTACATAAGAGCTTTAGTTAATTTTTTGGTGATTTTTAGGTTTTTATAGATGCATGAAATGAATGGAGACAACAAATAAAAAAATCAACACTGGTAGGGGCATACATGTAAATATCCAAAAAGTCAACGGCCACAATGAAAATTTTCCACAATATAAATATACATAACTATTTTACAAAATTCCAGGACCAATCACCAATAGCCACAAACCCAAGGGTACGCCTGCAAAAATCCCACCCATGTACGTGGTATGCACGCACTTGGGGAGGACCTAAAATTAATTACTAACAATCTGGGGGGATACTTTGCAAAATATCCAAAAATATTACACTTAACGAAAAAGTTCCTGGACTAAAATGAAATAAAGAAACCCACATGTGGGTCCTTGCAAAATGTCCACCACCCCACGTGCGTGAGTCACGTGACGTGACGTAGACAGGGACTTGATTGCAAATATTCAAAGTATGGGGGCCTAAGTGCAATTATTACAAAATTTTAAAACTTCAAATGAACGATTTAATACTAATAAATAAATACAAAAATGTCAGGGTTAAAAATTGCAAAATACCCAGGCGGGCGAGATCCAACGGCGGGAGTCCTCCACTTATCCACTTGGCGAGCAACGGACGGCCGATGACACTTCGCTTTCGACGGTGGGGATTAGATCTCCAATGATGGATCGGATGGTTGGACGCGTGGAGATCCAATGGCGACTGATTGATCTAGGAGGCGGCCTTGATCCGACGGCAGAGAGCCAAGGAGGAAGAATAGGGAAGAAGGCCGGTGATGACGACCTTCCCTGCCTCCTTTCTCGGTCCTCCGACGTGCTCTCGAGCTCCAAAATGGCGCGTCTCCTTCCTGGGGTCCTCCTATTCCTTCTGGATGCTCCAAAACACTCTGGCAGTGGCCGAGCTCGCGGGAGGATGCGACGGAGCTGGAAGGCTCCTGGATCCTTCGGCGAGGCTCAAAATGAGCCCCATGTCTTCTTCAACGGCTCCTGGACCTGCAAAAAGGGCGAGAGGGTCGAGGGAAAAATGCCTCGACCCCATGGTGGAGGAATGGGTGCGAGAAACAATGGCACGAGATGGGTGTTCGGAACGAACTCCGACGAGGGTTCGATTTGGGCGAAACTATGGGTGAAACTCGAAAATAAATGGTGGGATTTGATCATTAGACTACGGTGAATAACAATAGCAAAAGAAAATGAAGGAAAACACATCCCTCGAAGGTGGTATACCTGAGGGAGGACCCCGACGGCAAAGGTGTTCACCGAAGGTGGTGGAGCCTCCTTGGAGCCTACTCGACCGTCTTGACGCACGAGGGGGGGGGGAACTGTCACCTTCCTCTCTCGATGGAGCACGAAAGGGGGGAGCAAAGCTAGCCAAACGGGGTTCGAATTAGAGTTGCAAATCGGAGGGACTATTTGAATGGTTGACGAATGGGCGAGGAAGAATGGGGGACAGGGCACGGCGCAACGATCGAACGCCCAAGGAAAGCTAGGGGCGTGAATCACCATTGTTCAAGGAAGAAAAGTCAAGATGACCATTACCTGAAATGGTGCAAGAGTTGGCCTCGAAAAAATCGAGAAAAGGAGTCAAAAACCAGGTTCTGACAATGCTACAGGGTGAAGGACAACCAGTTGACCGAGGTCAACGCTGACCGCCTCCTGGTTGGTCCACGTGGACCAACCAGGGAAAAGCCCCATAAAAACATTAAAAAATTCATTTAAAAATAGTAAATGAATTTATTATTTTTGGATTATAAAATAAAAAATATTTGTTATTTTCTGAAGTAATTTATTATGATTTTTATTTATTTTTTAAAGGTATGAAAATGCAAGTTACCTTTTGTAGTCTATATAGGTATACATATCTATGTATTTTAATATTTTATTTTTATTTTATCTATTTAATTTTATTTATTTTGTTTATTATTTTATAAATTTATAGAATATTTTTATACACTTAAATATATTTTTATTTTATTTTTCTGAAGTGTTTTGTACACTTAATAAAATAGAAATAGTAATTATATAGGTATATGTACAAGTATTATACTTATGTATTATATACATGTATTTTATTTTTGTATTTTCTTTAGGTTTTTATTCTGATTTTAATGCACATAAATATTATAAATAATATTTACAAAATTATAAAAATATAAAATTGTATAAATAATGAATAATAAATAAAATGAATATTTTATTCTATACAAGTATACAATAGGGGTCCAAAACTCAACTTTCAAACCGTAGCTCCGCAAAATACGAAACCACCTTCATTAAATAGCTTATTTACAATTATATACAATTAAATGTGATTTTAATGCATTTCAAGTTTTTATTTGAGAGATACCGGCCTGGAAAGTTGGGATTCTAGAATCTTATTCAGATCATAACTTTTTATCTGTATATTATTTTTGAGTGAAATCAATTTTATATTTTTCTTTATTTAATTATCTACAATTTCATGTACAAAGTTTCTTTATTTGAGGTATAAAAAGTGGAACCAAAATTATGTCCCAAAATAAATAAAGAATGAATTTAAAAAAGGGAATTTTTATTGTATTTGGCCCTTATCCCCCCTACTTTATTCCTTGTCGATCTAGTCATCTAGATGCCTAGGTCTTGGAGTTTCGGGTCATAAAATATTTACAATATTTTATTCCTTTTCTTTTCTTTATTCTATTATTTTGGCTTTAAAAACAATATTTTGAACACTATTTACATACACATGCATGGATGCTAAAATACGAGAATTAAGGGTATTTACAAGCATTTGCCAGGGTTTTTGAGGCCAAAATGATAGAATAAAGATGATGAAATGTGGATTCATCATCCCCCTATACTTGCCTTTGCTAGTCCCTAGCAAACACTTATGCAATAAGAGTAGAAAAGAAAAATAAAAAAAGAAAAAGAAGAAAGATGGATTCAGTTTAATTATCAAACTTGTCTTCACAAAATCAAAGTTTGGAGCTTAAGTCGGATCTTTGGAATTTTATTGTGGGCGGAACCTTAATGGGAATCGGATTTGAAATCCAACAACCTTCGAGAATCCAAAATCTCAACTCAAGTCTCCTTAATAGTCAGGTCAGAAATATCGCAACTCATACGTAAACCCTTATGACTATGAATCTGACTCATACAGTGTAAGTGATAGTTTCTCTCCCCAACTGAAATGACAAAGAGTCTGACTTCTCCAGTATGACAACCCAATGATTCCCCAATTCTGCAACTCCTTCCTCGAGGAGCGGGGTATTCCCTTCTAAGTTCAAGTGGAAACTAACTCAAGAGGAGGGGGGTGAAGAGAAGAATGGACAGTAGCCAGTGTAGCTACCTGTCCTAAGATGCAAGACCAGTGTAGTCAAGTCATCTAGCTGTAGGCTCACATGATTTGACTTTGAAGATCAAGCTTTCTTATTTTCTATATAACATATGTACACATACTTTGGCGGGCATTTTATTTTTATACAGGCCTGTCTCTCTCTTTTTTTTTTGAAATACTATTTACAATAGCATTTACATAGGGAGTTTTTCCTCTTGAGCCAGTAGACTATCCCTCTTTTGAAGCTTTATTGCAACCCACACTCTCTTGTCTTTAGAATTCCTCATCACTGGATGGGTTGGGGTGCACTTCCCTCCCTAAAGGAGGACACATGTTTCCACTTGTGTACGTCTCATACCAGCAAATCCAACCCTCTAACCACTCCAACTGAGTTTAGCCATGTGAAAGGTGCAGGCATCCAAGTTAAGTCATTATCAACAAGAGTCGTGCGTGTGTTCCGAAATACTCTATTAGGCAGTCAAGAATCCATTGAACCAAGTCTCGTGATCCTCAAAGAATTAAGTCAACTAGACTTGAAGTACCTCAATTCCAACTCCTATAAGGTTCCTGTTATTAGGTAGATTTTAAGGTCCAATCAAGCTCCAATCTCCGGATTTTACTTAGACTTGTTCAACTATCAAACTCACTCCTAAAAATGCGAATGCTATGCAAATGATACGAAGAATGCAGAAAATATTTTTGTGATGCAATTTTTCAAAGATTTTGAACTTTTTATGGATTTTTCAAAAGATGATGCACATGCATTTTTTTGTATTTTTCAAAAAGATTTTTCAAATGGTTTTGGATTTTAGTTTTGCAAATGTTTTTGGGATTTTTGAAAACAAAAAAGATTTTGGCTAAAAACTAGGTACAAATATTTATACGAGAATGCTTCTTATATTTACAAGAAGTGGATTTTAAGAATTTAAAAGGGTAAGTGGTCAATTTTATAAATATATATATATTTAGGTGAGATGTATGTATTCCTCAAACTTATTTGACAAAGGTTTTACAAACAATTTTGGAAAACTATAGTCCAAAATAAATTTTACAAACACTTTTACAAACCTGTACATGCATTTGAAAATCATTTTGCAAAGGTTTTTCAAATAGTATATATAAATTTTTCAAAATATTTTTGCAACCATTTTTCAAACCATTTGCAAATCATTTTTCAAGCATTTTATTTCACACAAAGAAAATAAATTTTCCAAAACAAACAATTATTACAAAGGTTGAAAACATGTAACAAAA
Source organism: Ottelia alismoides (assembly GCA_037367405.1). Taxonomy (NCBI): domain Eukaryota; kingdom Viridiplantae; phylum Streptophyta; class Magnoliopsida; order Alismatales; family Hydrocharitaceae; genus Ottelia; species Ottelia alismoides. The sequence goes on along the minus strand of JAZKJV010010627.1, from coordinate 986,385 downwards.
TGTTTTCCAAATAGTTTTCAAATGATTTTTCACAAAGATTTTCAAACTATTTTTCAAACATTTTGCAGAAAGTATTTTCACCTAATTTATTAATCAGTATATACAAAAAGAATTTGAGGAATGATAACATCTTTCTATTAAGTTTTTTTAATGAATTTTTAGCCATATTTATTAGGAAAATACGAAAGTACGAGTTATGGATAAAGTATATACACAGTATATACGACCCCCCTATACTTAGCTTGAGCCATGTCCTCATAGATCAGAGAGAAAAGGGAAGACATAACTCGTACTAAGTATAGACAAGTCTAATATATAAACGAATAAGCGGTGAATGAACGACTAAATGAGAAGTTGACTGTCCCCCCTATACTTAGGATCAAATAATCCTAATTATAGCAGAGTGTATACAAAGCAGGGAGGGTCAAGGGTGGGAATGAACAGATCGTACTCAGATTGTCTCCCCCTATACTCAGGGTAAGATATACCTAAGTATAGACAAGAAGAGGAGACAATGGAGAGGATCGAAAATAATAGAGAAACTCGGGGTGCACACCCCATATACTTAGGACACAGTACGACCCAAGAATAGAAAACTGTCAACAAGGGGTGACACCTTTTTGATTGATAAAGAAGATAGAAAAGAAAAAGAAGAAAATAAGAAAAGAAGAAAAGAGAATAAACCGATCATAACTCAGTGTATGCACCCCCTATACTTAGGACAAAGTACATCCTAAGTATAACAAAATCATAAGCTGAAGACATGGTGACATACATATAGGAGAATGACTGATATGAGCATATGGATCTATATAGTAGAGGATGGAAGTGATAATCATGTATGAGGTGCAAGTGATATGAGTCAAAGGGCGCACCTCATACCAGATGAATGGGGGCAATGTCAACGGTCAGCGGATCATGATCTAGATATAGTTTCAAGCACTGACCGTTAACTCAAAAGGTAGACGAAGATGACAACTCAGATATATCAATACTGCCATTGTCATGTACCTTCCTGACCACATATGGACCTTTCCATTTACTCTGTAATTTCCCTTGAAATAATTTCAGCCTAGAATCAAACAACCATACATGCTGATCAGGCTCAGTCTGTTTATGGCTGATATGAGAATCGTGCCATATCTCCACTTTCTCATTATACTGTAGGATGCTAGAAAAGGCTGTATCTCTCAGTTCCTCCAGGACTGGCAACTCTGCTTTCCTCCGTTCTCCTATACTCTCGGGATCCAACAATAACTCTGTAACTGCCCATAGTGACTTGTGCTTGATTTCCACTGGTAAATGGCACGGCTAGCCATAGACGAGATGAAAGGGAGATGTCCCCAGTGGTGTCTTGAAGGAAGTCCGATAGGCCCACAAGACCGAGTCCAAAAGCTGTGACCAATCCTTTCAGTCTGGGCAAACTACCTTCTATAAAATAGTCTTGATCTCCTTGTTCGAAGCTTCAACAAGACCATTAGTCTGAGGGTGATATGGAGTGGCACACAATGGTCAATGCTGAACTCATTTGCAAGGGCCTTTACCTTGTCATTGATAAAGTGAGACCCCCATCTAAAGTCAGGACTCTAGGTACCCGGAACCGTGAAATGATATTTTTCCTCAAAAATCGACAGCCAGTCTTAGCATCTGTGACTCGGGCGGGGATGGCCTCGACCCAATGACTCACATAATCCACAGCAAGCAAAATGTACTCAAACCCTTGACTCTTAGGAAATGGGCCCATGAAATCAATACCCCATGCATTAAAAACCTCACAAAAGTGAATGGGCTGCATGGGCATCATATCTCTCTGTCCGTAAATACCCATCTTCTGACAGTCAATACACCTCTTCACAAATTCATCGGAATCCTTGAAGAGAGTAGGCCACCAAAGATCGGATTGGAGCACCTTCTGTACTGTCCGTCTCCCAGAATGATGTCCTCCTGCCTCAAGCTTGTGGCAGTAGGTGAGGACATTATGCTGCTCTTCTTGAGGAATACACCTCCTCCAGATGCTATCCCCTCCTTCATTATAAAGGACAGGATCCTCCCAGTGGTACGACTTGGCCTTCGCAAGGAAGGTCTCAAGTCGCTGCCTGGGCCAACCTTATGGAACCGTCTTGGCGACAAGATAGTTCACAATGTCGGCGTACCATAGAAGTGAGGTGATAGCAAGGGTGCCTCATCTGGAAATGTCTTTGTAGGTGCGCTGGGCTCAGATTCCTCAAGGTTCTCTAAGCGGGAGAGGTGATCTACCACCATATTATTAACTCCAGGCTTATCCTTAATCTCAATATCAAACTCCGAGAGCAGAAGGATCCATCTGGTAAGGCGAGCTTTGGCATCCTTCTTTGCCATTAGGTACCAGATGATGATGTGATCTGTATAGATAGTCATTCTAGATCCCAGAATATATGATCTGTACTTATCCAAAGAAAAGACTACGGCTAGCATCTCCTTCTCAGTCACGGTGTAATTCCGCTGAGCGGCATCCAAAGTCCGGCTAGCATAGTGAATGGCATAGGGCAATCCATCCCTCCTCTGTCCAAGCACAACCCCTACGGTAAAATCAGAAGCATCCGTCATGATCTCAAATGGGAGAGACCAATCGGGTGGCTGAAGGATAAGATCCGTGACAACCATATTCTTGAGAGTCTTGAATAATGCAAGATACTTATCATCGATAACGAACTCGGTGTCTTTTGTCAGCAATCAGTAAGCGGTCGGGCAATACGACTGAAGTACTGAATGAACCGCCGATAGAAATTGACATGCCCCAGAAAAGACCGTAATTGATGCAGATTAGACGGTGGATTGAGTTTTCTACTGATATACACCTTTGCCGGATCAACCTCCATGCCCTTGTTGGAGATGATATGACCAAGGACCGTCCCTTGAGTTACCATGAAGTGACTCTTCTCCCAAGACAAGACAAGCTTGGCCTCTATGCAGCGCTAAAGCATACGGTCTAGGCAGTCGAGACAAGCATCAAACCCATTTCCATAGACCGAGAAGTCATCCATGAAGACCTCTAAACAGTCACCCACCATGTCCGAAAAGATGGACAACATGCACCTTTGGAATGTTGCCAGGGCATTACACAAACCAAAAGGCATGTCTGAAAGCATAAGTCCCAAATGGACAGGTGAATGTCATTTTGTCCTGGTCTTCGTGCGCAATGACCACTTGGTTATAACCAGAGTACCCGTCAAGAAAAAAATAGTGATTCTTCCCAGCTAGCCTCTCGATAATCTGATCAATGAATGGTAGTGGGAAATGATCATTCTTGGTGGCCTCATTCAATCGTCTGTAGTCCACACAGACCCTCCAAAAAGTGGGTACCTGGGTAGCTATCTCCTCTCCAAACTCACTCACAACTGTAGTGATACCCGTCTTCTTGGGTACCACATGTAATGGACTGACCCACTTGGAGTCGGAGATGGGGTAGATAAAATTGGCGCTCCACCATTTTGATATTTCCTTCATGACCACATCCCAAAGATTCGGGTTCAGCCATCGTTGGAACTCACGCGAGGGCTTAGCGTCCTCTTCGAGGTAGATATGGTGGGAGCACAGAGACAAACTAATCTCCTGGAGATCAGCTATAATCCATCCTATCACCTTACGGTTTCTTTCAAGAACCTCCATCAGACGAGATTCTTGCTCTCCAGTTGAGATAATGATTGGGTGCATATCTGGCTCACCCGCAAGGAATCTGTACTTGAACGACTGCGGTAAGGGCTTCAATTCCGGACAACTGGGAGCTGGAAAATATGGCTTCTGATATGTCTGAGTGAAGGCTACCAAATCTGCATGTGAGAAATCTCGCTGTGCATAAAAATCTGACGAAGGGAACCCTGCTGGTATCTCTGTGAACTGTGCTGGATCGCTCTCCGTCCTAGCTGTCGGCTCAGAAGGAATCAGACTTGGCAAGTAATCATCAAAATCATCCCAACCAATGTCTGAATCCAAGGGATCTGAACTAGAAGAACATGAATGAAATTCTTCTTCGTTACTCATCCCACAACTGTCAGCCTCACATGTGTCCTCTGCCAGGGGTGCTCTATCCAAAATCTCGACTGCCATAAGTTGTAAGTACGCTGAATCTGTGGCCAAGACAAGGACTTGTACTACAAGATCTATCCAAATGGCTTCATTATCGATCATCACAAAGTCACACTCCTGGTGGACATCTCGCTCAGCCTCTGTCATCTGCTCTGTATCACTGGACTGCTCTGAGCATGCTGAATCTCTCGCTCTGGTCTCGTCGATCACCTTTATTTGTATACTTTTGCCCTCTACGTGAAAGTACACCTTCCCAGTATCATGGTTGGTCACCGCCTTGGCTATGGCCAAGAATGGGTGTCCAAGTATGATGGGGGTATCTGTCACTGACTCAGGGATCTCCATGTCCAATACAACAAAGTCCATGGGGAATTTCAGGCCCTGAATGGTAACAATCACGTCTCTCAACAACCCATTCGGCCTCTTAATCGACCTATCAACAAACTGAAGGACTGTCATGCTCCGATGGAGAGGGCCAAACTCGAATCGGTCAAGTAAGGCTACCGGAAGGAGGTTGATAGAAGAGCCGCTGTCTAATAGAGTACGATCGAACCGCTGTTCCTGAATCTCACATCTGACATAGGGAGCTCCTTCATCGGGTCTCTTGGCTGGCAATTGGTTCTGAATGGCAAAGCAAGTGGAGCGGGTGAGCACATGGATCTCATCTCTACGGTTCCTCCTCTTCTTGCGGACTATAGTATTCTCTCTCAGGTTCTTTTGGAAGAGGGGAATGTGCTTAAGTGCCTCCTGTAGAGTCAGCTGAATCTGAAATATATCAATCATCTGGTTGCTGAACTCTAAATGACGTGTCTTTTTTCGATTTTCTCTTTTATTCCCCTTCGCCAAGCGGAGTGCTTGAGGGATGGGGATGGTAGGGGCCTCCTCAGATGGTGGACTAGGAAGAGGTTCCTGTGCCTGTGAAGGAATGGAATCCATACAAATATCATCATGCAACACATATGGACTCGAAGTGGACGAAGAACCTTTTCCTTTATTCATTTTTTGTTCTTTTTCTTGTTACCACAATCCTGAGATACAAAAGGTGGCAACACAATAGGGGGAAGCTCAACAAAAGTAGAAGTGGCAGCCTCAGTACCACCAACGACATCTGACTTTGCGGCATCAGCACCGCGCTCTGGCTCAGCATCAAGTAAAATGGCGGCATCAGCACCACCATCTGCATCTGGTCTCACGACGGCCTTAGCACCGTTATCTGGATCTCCATCCTTGGTGGCATCAGTACCACCGCCATCAACACCATTAACAGCAGCATCAGCACCGCTACTCTCCTCATCTGGCGCTCTTGGTTCCTCGTGTGGCTGTCGCTCAGATGAAGCGCTGCCGACTGGCATCCTACCGCTCCTAGTAGTCATGAAATCAACATCACAAAAAGAAGACATGCCACTCAAATAGTCACTAGGAGATGTATCCTCTGTAAACTGTACCTGCTCGGACTTCCTCTTCAAATTATTCAGATTAGGCTCGATCTGTGCAGGTATGGCGGCCTTGCCCTTGATGATATCCCTCATCTCTTACTGGAACTCATCCATTTTTCATCGGAAGGATGCCTAATGTTCTGAGAGCAAGAGGGCGAGGTCATCTAGAGTTGGGTTCTCGAAGGCAGGTGCCTGAGAACTAGAAGTGTTCCCCTGCTGGAAATGAGTCTGCTACTGTGAATCGTGAGGGGGAGGCTGGGAGTCTGTCTAGTGAGGCTGCTGACGCTTCCTCCACTGTTGTCCCTGATAGAAGGGATGAGGACCCCGCTGATACTGCTGGTGGGCATAATGGGGCTGCTGGTGCTGGTGCTGGCTGTTTTGAGTGCCCTGAGCAGAAGGCTGCTGCTGGGATGAGGTGCCACTAGTGGTCCAACGGAATCTGGGGTGATCGTGATGAATCCCGGGCTGTTGTTGGTACCGATCATATCATATCTCATTGACTTCCATCAATGGCTTCTGCTCGACGGGTGGTGGAGGAAGAACTGCCAGTGGCTGATCCAGCTGGTAGATTACCTTCTGAGTGTCTTGAGATGGTGGCAGCAATGGGTAGTGCTGTAGCTGCTGGACCGGCTCTACCTGGATGTGATGAACCTGGCGTTATGTGGCAAAAGACTGTGTGGAGATGCTATTGCTCGGATCAGCACGTGACCTGGGAGGCTGCTGAGTGGACGTTTGTTCCCCCTGAATGCATAGAATCTGAGTCTTCATGTCACTCATGGTTTTAGTCAACTGGTCCATCTGTGCAAGACCTTGACTCTGCTTCTTCTCAAGGATCTCGATGCGGTCCAACTTCTCGCTAATGATTCCCATGTCGGCCGCGATAGATTCAGCCTGAGCTGATGCTGACGGTGTGTGGGTACTGGCATCGATGCATGCAATCCTCTGATATCCAACTGCCTATGGTGGTATCTTCGACTGTGTGTAGACTCTGGCTTGGGCCATGACTGTCGAGTTCTCTGTCATTCCTTCATAGATCTCCCAAACCGCATCTTCACCCTTGGAAAAATAGGATCCACCACAAGAGGCATTAACAAGCCCTTGCAGCTCCGATGTTAGCCCACAAAAGAAACTCTGAACCAGGTTGGGCTTTGATATATTGTGATGTGGACACCGATCAATGAGCTCTCTAAATCGATCCCAAGCCTCATGAAACTGCTCATTTGGGATCATCGTGAAGTTGCTGATCATAGATCATGCTGTGTTCATCCAACCGAGTGGATAGTACTTGTTCAAGTACTCGGTCTAGAGCTGTGCCCATGATGTGTCATACCTCCCAAGATGCTTCAGCCAATAGGTTGCTCTGTCAGCTAATGAGAACGAGAAGGCAATCATCTTGATCGTGTTCTCGTCCACAAATCTGTCGTGGACAGTGCTGCAAATCTTCTCAAACTCCTGCAGATGGAGATGAGGCTCCTCGGTGGCTAGCCCATGAAACTTGGGAAACAACTGAATGGTCTGGGGATGAAGCTCAAAGTTCCTGACAATGGGAGGAAGCTGGATCCATTGGTGAGTGAGGGTTGCAGCTGGGTTGTGCAACTGTCACATGGTCATCGGTGGTGGCCTCTCCTGGTTAGGTTCTGCTCCTTCTCCGCCTTCTGCTTGGGGTATATCACCACCGCCCTCGGGTCTATCATCTCTACCCTCTCGCATCTGCGCCAGCTCTCTCATAATGTCACCCATGAAGACTCCCTGGTCCCTGATCTGTCTCTACATGGTCTTCAGGGAAGCTAACAGTGAATTGTTGATTGCAGCTTGATCGTATATGAATGGATGTTGTCCCTGCTCATCTAGGTGTTCTCTGTCGGCCATATCTTGGGTTTCTGCAAAGGCAAAAGAACCCATCTCAGGTGCCTTCAAATGTCCCGAACTATGTGCTGCACTGAATTCTAACACCACTGGACTGATAGAAGATGAAGGGTGGTCGAGGGGGAACAGGGTGGATGTAAACTCAAGCTCAGAGAGTGGGTTTGGACTCCCCAAATCCGACCTATATGAATAGGAAGGAGTGCTCGATAGCGGTGTCACCAGATGTGGCCTGAGGGATCTCCTTCCCATCATTTTGATCTGGGAAAAGGGCAGATGAGATCTGGAATGCAAATAAGATGTGAAAACAAACCCCCGATTCACCTACACAACACTAGAGCTAAAGACCATAAAAGCTCGGTCAATTATCTTTTCAATTTTATTGAGGTGATCAATCAATCTATCAGAGCGATTAAGGGAGCTGGTAGGAACCCGATGCTCCTAGGAGACTGTCCCGACCTAAGGCTAGATCTTTCCCAGCCATTATGAATTGCGGACCATTTACCGACTACCCGATCAATCCACTCTACAAAGGACATCACAGTCCGCTTTACCGGTTACCAGAGAGATCCTCATTGGAGAACGAATAACCCTAAAGTAGTAGTCTGAGAGGAGTTCATGTATGGCTCTAGCCTAGTGTGCGGGTCACTCTCTCGCTGCAGATAAATCAACCAAGGAGGGGGTAACTCTTCCCAAGACAAATTTTTTGGATGAGGTGAGTTTTAAGGTCAAGTTTGCATTAACAGTCCCAATTTTATGATTTTATCTTTTTTAGTCTTTTTCTGAATAAAAACAATGCCCAATGAATTTTCTGATTTCCTGGGTTATTTTAAGTCCAATAAAAGGGGGAGGAAGTCGGAAAAGCCGATGTACGATCAAACACAATGATGCATGCAGAGATAGATATGCGTACCTTGCTCCAACACTCTACATGCAGGGTGATCCGCACATAAATTAAAGACAGAATTAAAACTACCTATATGATGCAAGAAGAAATCGGCCTTAGATGAAGAATTCTACACAAGAAGAACAACAGCTAATAGGTCAACAAGAGAGGTCGGGGTCCGGTCTCTGATGCCGATCAGTGTCCGCCACAACAGATCCTGCCAGCGCTGTATATGACCTCTAGCAGCATGTGTCCCCTCAGGTGACCAAATTAGCTTTTTCTTTTGTGAGTTATTAATTAGGTCCACTAAATGATCTATAGGTATAGGCAAGATATTAGGTGTGGGATCCTAATCAATTACGTCACAACCAAAATAAAATCCTAAGTCTAGGGGCCAAAATCTTCGTGAATCAAAATAAAAGAAAATTGAAGAAAACAAAACCGACGAAAAAATCGCGAAAGCCGACGAGACCCCCAAGGGAACAATCCCTCGGGCAATGGACCTCGTGAAGTGTAGAAATGTCCAAGTCCTGTTTAAGTTACAATTTAGAGTCACTCTCTCACTTCAAATTAAACAAATATAGACAAGAAAGTAAACTAGAGCTAATCTACAAAATCTCTTTCAATCTTCTTCGTGTAGGGGTAGCAGGCCAAAGCTAGCTTCACGTGGGTGTACAGACACCTAGGGAAACGTGCCTCCCTCGATCCGTGGTACCTCGCACAAAGTTAACAAAGAGAGGAGGTAGATAGCTCAAAATATGTATCAAAAAATAAAGGAAATAAATGAAGCAAAAATGGTAGAAAAATAATCACAAACAAAAAGCCAATCTATATGCTGTTGCTCCCCAGCAACGACACGATTTGATTAAATCGAAAAATCGAGCGGTCGCATTGATCCACAAGACGGATCAACACTCGATGCGTTGACCACTCAACAATCCCGACTAAATCAACAATTAACCCACAACAAGTAAATTAAGCAATGCAAGTAAATATGCGGAGTTAAAATTTATTATAACTCTACAACAAAGATGTGTATAGGTGCAAGTATGTGTAGAGGTGAACACATGGAGCAGACAGGTAGAACGGGGCAATAATGCTCAAAATGTGACTGTGATGAAATGTCTACAAGCGCTATTTTTTGTGGGTTTTTAATTTTATATATTTTTATATTTTTTATTTTTCAATTTTTATATTTTGATTTTTGATTTTCTATATTTATATTTCCTTTTTCTATTTTGTATTTTTTCTATTTTCTTTTTCTATAAAATAAGATATAAAGCTATATAGAATATAAGGAGTATATATATACAAGAGAGATGAGAGATATATGTAAATAGGTAAAAATAGCCAAATTACAGTAAATAATTTTTTTGTATTTTTTTATATTTTTCCAATGTTTTTGTGATTTTCTTATATTTTTGCTATTTTTTGGTATTTTTAAAGGCATAAAAACTGAAAATAGTGAATAAAATACAAAACCACAATTAAAATGAGGATAAAAAATTGTAAACAGCGATAAAAATTCCTCAAATTAATTTTAACATAAAGAAAATAATATAAAGAAAATTTAGAAACAAAAATTACATTTTATGATTTTTCTGGAATTTTTAAGATTTTTATGAAGTTTCTAGTGGTTTTCTAATTTTTAGGCATTTTCTTTTGATTTTTTTAGTGATTTTTGGACTGAAGTTAAAACACAAATAAACACACAAAATATATTTTTTTCAGAAATTTTCAAAGGGTTTTATTTTTTTGGTATTTTCTAATGTAGACAGTAGAGAAAATGTATGTTTTTTTAATTTTTATAAATATTAAAATACAATAAAAATGCAAAATAAAATTATAGCATGAAAGAGAAACTAAACAAGAGCTTAAGTTAATTTTTGGGTGACTTCTAGGATTTATAAATGCATGAAATGAATGGAAACAACAAATAGAAAAATCAACACTAGCAGAGGCATATACGTAAATATCCAGAAAGTCAAGGGCCACAGTGCAAATTTTCTGCAAAATATATATAACTATTTAATAAAATTCCAAGAACAATCACAAATAGCCACAAACCCAAGGGTACGCCTGCAAAAATCCCACCCACACACGTGGTATGCACGCGCCTAGGGATGATCTAAAAGTAATTACTAACAATCTAGGGGGCTACTTTGCAAAATATCCAAAAATATTAAACTTAACAAAAAAGTTCCTGGAAAAAATGAAATAAAGAAACCCACAGGGGGTCCTTGCAAAATGTCCACCACCCCACGCGCGTGAGTCACGTGAGGTGATGTGGACAAGGACCTGATTGCAAATATTCAAAGTACGGGGGCCTAAGTGCAATTATTACAAAATTTTAAAACTACAAATGAATGATTTAATACTAATGAATAAATACAAAAATCACCGGAGTTAAAAATGCAAAATACCCAGGCGGGCGAGATCCAACTACGGAAGTCCTCCACTTGTCCACGCGGCGAGCAACGGATGGCCGATGATGCTTAGCTTTCGACGGCGGGGATTAAATCTCCAATGACGGATCGGATGGCTGGGACGCATGGAGATCCAACGACGGCTGATCGATCTGGGGGGCGGCCTTGATCCGACGGTAGAGAGCCAAGGAGGAATAACAGAGAAGATGGGCGCGACGACAACGACCTTCCCTACCTCCTTTCTCGGTCCTCCAGCATGCTCTCGAGCTCCAAAATGGCACGTATCCTTCCTGGGGTCCTCCTCTTCCTCCTGGATGCTCCAAAACACTCTGGTAGTGGCCGGAGCTCACGGGAGGAGGCGACGGAGCTGTAAGGCTCATGGATCCTCCGACGAGGCTCAAAATGAGCCCTAGGTCTTCTTCAGTGGCTCCTGGACCTACAAAAAGGGTGAGAGGGTCGAGGGAAAAATTCCTTGACCCCGCGATGGCGGAATGGGGGCGAGAAATAGCAGCGCGAGATGGGTGGCTGGAACGAACTCTGGCGAGGGTTCGATTTGGGCGAAACTATGGGTGAAACTCGAAAATAAATGGTGGGATTTGATCCTAAGACTACAACGAACGACAATGGCAAAATAAAATGAAGGAAGACATAGCCCTCGAAGGTGGTATACCCGAGGGAGGACCTCAGCGGCAAAGGTGTTCGCTGGAGGTGGTGGAGCCTCCTTGGAGCCTACTCGACCGTCCTGTCGCACGAGGGGGGGGGTGCAGCTGTCACCTTCCTCTCTCGATGGAGCACGAAAGGGGGGAAGCAAAGCTAGCCAAATGGGGTTCGAATTCGAGTTGAAAATCGGAGGGACTATTTGAATGGTTGACGAATGGGCGAGGAAGAACGAGTCACGTAGTGCGATGCAACGATCCAACGCCCAAAGAAAGCTAGGGGCGTGAATCACCATTGTCCAAGGAAGAAAAGTCAAGAAGATCATTACGCGAAATGTTGCAAGAGTTGGCCTCGAAAAAATTGAGAAAGGGGTCGAAAACCAGGTTCTGACAATGCTACAGGGTGAAGGACAACCAGTTGACTGAGGTCAACGCTGACCGCCTCCTGGTTGGTCCACATGGACCAACCAGGAAAAAGCCCCAGAAAAACATTAAAAAATTCATTTAAAAATAGGAAATGAATTTATTATTTTTGGAGTATAAATTAAAAAATATCGGTTATTTTCTAAAGTATTTTAGTATGATTTTTATTTATTTTTTAGAGGTATGAAATACAAGTTACCTTTTGTAGCCTATATAGGTATACATATCTATGTATTTTAATATTTTATTTTTATTTTATCTTTTTAATTTTATTTATTTTGTTTATTATTTTATAAATTTATAGAATATTTTTATACACTTAAATATATTTTTATTTTATTTTTCTGTAGTGTTTTGTACACTTAATAAAAGGGAAATATTAATTATATAGGTATATGTACACGTATTATACCTATGTATTATATACAAGTATTTTATTTTTGTATTTTCTTTAGGTTTTTATTCTGATTTTGATGCACATAAATATTATAAATAATAATTACAAAATTATAAAAATATAAAATTGTATATATAATGAATAATAAATAAAATGAATATTTTATTCTGTACAAGTATACAATAGGGGTCCAAAATTCAACTTTCAAATCGTAGCTCCGCAAAATACGAAACCACCTTCATTAAATAACTTATTTACGATTATATACAATTAAAAGTGATTTTGATGCGTTTCAAGTTTTTATTTGAGAGATACCGGCCTGGGAAGTTGGGATTCTGGAATCTTATTCAGATCATAACTTTTTATTTTTATACTATTTTTGAGTGAAATTAATTTTGTATTTTTCTTTATTTATTTATCTACAACTTTCATGTACAAAGTTTCTTTATTTGAGTTATAAAAAGTGGAATAAAAAATAGGTCCCAAAATGAATAAAGAATGAATTAAAATAAAAGGGAATTTTTATTGTATTTGGCCCTTATCTCCCCCTACTTTATTCCTTGTAGACCTAGTCATCTAGATGCCTAGGTCTCAGGGTTTCGGGTCATAAAATATTTACAATATTTTATTCCTTTTCTTTTCTTTATTCTATTATTTTGGCTTTAAAAACACTATTTTACACACTATTTACATACACATGCACGAATGCTAAAATGTGGGAATTAAGGGTATTTACAAGCATTTGCTAGGGTTTTTGAGGCCAAAATAATAGAATAAAGATGATGAAATGTGGATTCATCACACCTCCATCCTCAATCTTCCTCGATACCAACCCCACTCTGCAACCATATCATCCTTGACATTCGCACGCACCCGAATCTTCACCTACCCTGCCTCACCTACCCATCATCTCCTTATATTTTCGGACCGAGCCCACGTCTATAAAAACCCCCTCTAGCTCCCTTTTGCTTTTTAATCCCTCTCTCTAAGACGTAACCCCAAAAGGAGCCTTGGATTTGATCTTGTAGGTGACAACATCACCACCATCTGCCTTGTCGGTGTTGAAAAGGGTTGAGGAAGGCGATCCAGGTGCTGCCGGACCACCGCCAGTGATGCCTCTTCTACTCCAAGCTCTAGTGCACGTCGAGCTACTAGGTAAATTTGTTTCGCTAGCATTTTATTTCCCTAGTCCTATTTAGTCTTTAATGTCTTTAGTTAATGATGAATCCAGATTTCATCATCTTTATTCTATCATTTTGGCATCAAAAACCCCAGCAAATGCCTGTAAATATCATTAATATCATCATCTTAGCATTCATGCATGTGCATTCACATAGTGTATAAAATACTGTAATTAAGGCCAAAATTATAGAATAAATAAAAGAAAAGAAAAAGAATAAAATATTGTAAATATTTTATGACCCGAAACCCCGAGTCCTAGGCATCTTGATGAATAGGTCGACCGGGAATAAAGTAGGGGGAGATAAGGTCAAAAATACAGTATAAATACCTATACCTTCTATTCATTCTTTATTCATTTTGAGACTTATTTCTGGTTCCACTTTTTATACATCAAATAAAGAAACTTTGTACATGAAAGTTGTAGATAATTTTATATAGAAAAATATAAAATTGATTTCACAGAAAAATAATGTATAGATAAAAAGTTATGATCTGAATAAGATTCCAGAATCCCAACTTCCCAGATCCGTATCTCACAACTGAACTCCAAATGCATCAAACTCACCTTTAATTGTATATAGAAAAAAATAATCTATTTAATGGCAGTGGTTTCACATTTGGAGGGGCTACGGTTTGAAAGTTGACTTTTGGACCCTCATTGTATACTTGTACAGATTAAAATATTCAATTTATTATTTATTCATTATTTTTATATTTTTATATTTTTATAATCTTGTAAATATTACTTATAATAAATATGTGTATTAAAATTAGAATAAAAATGCAAAGAAAATACAAAATAAAAATACTTGTATATAGAATACATAGATATAATACCTGTATCTATACCTATACAAATAACACTTTTATTTTATTAAGTGTATAAAATACTTCAGAAAAATAAGATAAAAATATATTTATGTGCATAAAAGTAAGTTATAATTTTATAAAATAAGAAATAAAAATAATAAAATTAAAATACACAAAATAAAAATAAAAATACTAAAATACATAGGTAATATACCTATATAGGGCTAAAAAGTGAACTTGTAAAAATACAACTTATAAAAATAATTAAAAACCGGAATAAAATACTAGATAAAATTATAAACACTTTTTATTTTATCACCTAATTAAAATAACAACATTTATTATTTTTAAATGATTTATTAATACATTTTCCCAGGGTTTTTCCTGGTTGGTCCACGTGGACCAACCAGGAGGTCAGGACTGTTGACCAAGGTCAGCAGTCTGACCTACCCCCCTTAGCCTCTGACTACCTCGGTTTTCGCCCGCTTTTGCGGATTTATCGAGGTCGCATCTTACATCTTTTCGCGAAAGCTTCTGCAAAATCGTTCCCCTACCATCTCTCTTACTCGCCCTATGTTCTTCTTGGGATGAGGATCACTGCATCGTGCCAGATCCCTCGTTCTACCCCCACTGTCCGTCAACCATACTTAAGCCGCCCCACGACTTCATTTGAGTTTTGAACTGCAAATCCATCCAAACTTCCCCCCTTGACCTCGCTAGTACTCTCTGGAGGTGACAGCTCCGTGGAGTCCTCGTCAGGGCGGTGGATCAGCCACGTTTGGGCGAGTTCCAATCAACCTACGGCCAAGCCGTCGAGGTACCCTTCTTCCTCGCTCTATCTGAGCTTGAGGGCCATCTAACCACCTTATCTTTAGCTTCATTTCACTCCTGTTCATCCGAGCTTCATTCCGACCCTTTCATTTAACTCGTTAGCCATCGATTCGCTCAATCGATCGGTCGCCGGAGCAACTCCGGCCACCTTCGGTCTTCACGCCATCACCTACGTCGTACCACCTTTCTATTGCACCACGTGATCGGGGCAACTTGCCCCCGATCATAACACCCCTTTTTTGTGCATGTCCACGCTTGAACTGAAGCACCAAGGGCTCAGTGAGGCACGCGGTTGAGGTCCCTGGAGCCCACAGCTCCGCCACCCTCGCGCACGTCCTCCGGTTGTAGCTGGAGCTTTTTGGAGCACCCAGCCATTAGAAGACCGCGTAGGAGGCCGAGGGGGCCATTTTGGAGCAGCTACGGACGCCGGGGAGGGGCGACAAGGCCGGAGGAACTTCGCCCCGACGAAGTTCTTCCTTGTTCTTCGTCAGCTCCTTGCCGCCGTCGGATCGTGAGGTCGCCCCAGATCCTCTCACCGCCGTTCGATCCAGCACGCGCCTCCGTTCGATCACGCCGAGATCTTCTAATCGGGGCCGTTCAACGCCGAAGAGGTATCGGGGCGCGCTGTGCTGACACGTGGATAAGTGGGACAACCCCCACCGTTCGATCATGCCTATAGCGTGGGTATTTTGCGTATTTCACCCACGACATTTTTGTACTTAATATTTAGACCGTAAACATTCATCTGCCATTTAATTGTTTTTGTAATATTTACAGTGAGGCCCCCACATTTTTGTCTATTTACTTCCAGGTCCTTGCCTGGCGCACGTGCTTGTCACGTGCGCTGGGCATTTTGCAAGAAGATCCCAGATTTTTCGCACATTTATTTTTAATACTAGAACTTTCCATTGCATTTATAATCTTTCTGGCCATTTTGCTTTTGCATCCCTGAGCTTTTGTGACATCACGCTTGTGCCCCTCCCAGGCGCGCGTGCACGCACGTGCGTCTGGGAGATTTTCCAGGGAAGCCCCTGCTGCTTTGGCTATTGCCCTTCGGCCCAGAAGTATTTAATTCAGTACTAATTTTTGTGGAAAAATTGCCTAACAGCCCCTGGAGCTTTATCTTTTTGCATAAATGCCCTTGCCAGGTTTTTAATTGTTGCTTGCTTGATCCATTTAATTAAGGCCTCATTTCAATTCCAAAATTACTAAAAATTTGAACTTAAGCTCCTGGTAACTTGTACTTCCAGCCATAGTTTTAGTTTTTGATTTTATTTTATATTTATTAAAAATCAAAAACATGCTTTTTATTCACTAACTAGCTTAGAAAATACCAAAAAAATATTAAAATACCTCGAAAAATTCCAAAAAAGTTCCCTAGTGTGTATTTTATCCTATTTTAGTGTCAATCCAAAAATCATTAAAAATCTCAAACGAAAAACACTAAAAATTCAAAAATACATAAAAACTTCAAAAAAATCTATATAATCCTAGAAAAGTCAGAAAATTACAAACTCAGTTCCTGCTTGTTCTATATTTCATTCTCTTTATTAGAAAATTAGTGTGAAAAATTTTGGTTGCTGTTTGCTAATTTTAATTTCCATTTTACTCAGAGCGAGTACACTTTTCACTGTTTTCCTTTATTTCAGCTTTTAAAAATACCAAAAACACTTGAAAAATACCGAAAATCACAAAAACAGTAAAAAATCCTAAAAATATCAAAAGCATTTTATTTCTGAATTTTTGGCTATTTTTGCATATTTTTATCATTATTCTATTCTCTCTTTTATTATATAGCCCTTATTTTCCAATATTGAAAAAGAATTTAAAAAAAATATAAAATATAAAATTATAAAAATCAGAAAATTAAAAATCAAAATACAAAATTAAAAATTAATTAAAAAAAATAAAAAGCCACAAAAATTCCTTTGATTGCTTGCTTAGTGTAGACACCTCACATTCACTCACTTGTGCACAATTGTTTGAATTACCCTGTTTGCTCCCTGTGTTCGAACTCTCTGCATACTTGCCCTTTACATCATTTGTGCAGAGTTAAAAATAAATTTTAACTCCACATTTATTTCTATTTCCGTGATCTGTAGTGTCGGTTAATTGTTGATTTTAGTCCAGATTTGCGTGGTCGACATACCGACTGAGTTTACGCTTTGTGCTGAACTTAAGACCACCAAATTTTGGCAATATCAAATGGCGCCGTTGCCGGGGAGCAACATCGAGTAGTTTACACTTTTGTCTATTTGTGTTTGTTGTCTACTAATTCTTTATTTTCTATCTCTTGCATTTTTGATACATCTTGTTGAGCTGTTCTGACCACTTTTCTCTTCTCTTCTTGCGAGGGACCGCGGAGTGAGGCGGATCGCCTAGGTGACCCGAAGCAACCTTGGGAAGCGAAGCCGGCCTTTCTTTAGCTAGGCCGGCAGGAGAGAGCAGGAGGAGTGAGAGAGTGATTAGTTTAGCTTGCATTTTATTTTATGAGAGAGAGTAATTCATTAATTTGTAATAATACAGGTACTTGGACACTTGGACTCTTGAGACACTACCGGGCCTATTTTCCGGGTGTTTGTTCACCCGGGGGCTCACCGTGGTTTTTCATCGCGTTTTCTCGCTTGTCACCGGGTGAGCCTAGACCAGACACTAGGATTGAGGGTTAGTGGTTAGCTTGTGGTTCTTCACGCTAGCAGTTGCCTATTCTAGGATGATTTCCGCTTTGCATATCGCCATGTAGCTAGGTTTACAAATTCAGCTTTGCATCCCACATGGAGAGAGCTGGGATTCGCTGTAAGTCTTCTCACTTTGCATCCATCATCTAGGCACAAAGGTGAGATTTCCACCTTGGTGTCGACTTGCACGGCTTTTCCGACTCTTTTCTCCCTCTGTTTTTGGACAAAGTAGGATCAAAGAAAATGCAAAAACCGTTAGGCGCTTGTTTGAATTTACTCAAAAGAAGCGATAACACCAAAAAAATTAAAAAAGGGACTGCTAAGAAAACTTTGACCAAAAATAAAATCGGTAATTGGATTCATTGTTTGGGGAGAGTAACACCCTCACTTGTATTCAAGTTGCATGGGAAGGTCTCCTTCCAAGTGAGGTGAGCGCTTCGTAAGGATTAGAGCCAAAAACCCAACTTGTGGCTGCCTTGTGTATCGCCTGGATTTCCGAAGTATTGGCGCTACTATCGTACGTAGTCGAATAGGGCTTGGTCGCCATTGGTGACTCACTATTGTGTGAGCATCGACCTTGTCCGAAGTACCGAGCTTAGGCCACACCTTCACGGGTGTATCTGTCTCACCTGCTGCGTCCGAGTAGGACCTTGTACGCTCACGGGTGATTCCATTGCGAGCGAGGTCCGAAGTATCGGTTTCGCCTATCGACTTCCTCCCTCTATTTCTTTGGCTGAGTAGGGATCCAGGAAGGGTTACAAGGACCTCAAAAAGTGCAAGTTACAGGTTACACAGGAGGAGGACAAGTACGGGGATACTTTCGCGGCAGTACTCTCTCTCCTTTAGGCGTAGCGTTCTAAGGACTCAAGAAAAGATAAATTCCTGAATCAAGCTAAAATTGACAAGATAAAAGCCGAACCTTCACGGTTTCATGTGTTGAGTTGGTGAACTCACCCCTGCTTTGTGTTTGGTTGCTAGATTTATTTAGGTCAAGATCAAAAACACCGCACAATTGTGCGCAATTTTATTGCATCTCATTTCATTCTTCTTCTTCTGCATTCCCTCTACTCTTCCCAAATAATCAAGATGATGGGACGGAGATCTCTAAGGCCGACTCTGTCGGCACCGCTATCCAGCACTCCTCCTCATACCAGGTTTGTGATTTTAAAGTGACTGATGATGAATCCAACTGGACAGATCCTGTAGCACCGACTCTCGCCTTGCCTACAGATTCACTATATCTCAAGCTCATGGCAGTCGAGAGCCGGGAGAGCACATCCCTGGATGAGGATACACCTGAGGCTGACAGTGTCGGGACGAGTGGTGCCGATGATTTTCATTCTTGCTCATCTTCTTCTGATCCCTCGGATTCAGACATTGACTGGGATGATTTTGATGATTATTTACCTTGTCTAATTCCTGCTGAGCCGACAACCATGACAGAGTGCGAGCCAGTGCAGTTTATTGATGATTCAAGCCGCCCTTAATCAAAGATTCATGAAGAGCGAGAGTTCTCCCATGCAGTCCTGGTGGCATTTACACAGACATATCAGAAGTCAGATCTGCCACCTCCCAGTTGTCCAGAACGGAAACCTCTGCCGCAGTCGATGACATATAGATTCCTTACAGGTGAGCCAGAAATGCATCCGGTCATTATCTCAGCAGATTTGACTGGAGAACAAGAATCTCGTCTGATGGAGGTTCTTGAAAGAAACCGCAAGGCAATCGGTTGGAGTATAGCTGATCTCCAGGGACTGAGCCCAAATCTTTGCTCCCACCACATTTATCTTAAGGATAACGCTAAGCCGTCGCGTGAGTTCCAACGACGACTGAACCCGAATCTTCGAGACGTCGTCATGAAAGAAATTTCAAGGTGGTGGAGCGCCGATTTCATCTATCCCATCTCCGACTCCAAATGGGTAAGTCCTTTACATATGGTACCCAAGAAGACGGGTATCACTACAGTTGTGAATGAGTCTGGAGAGGAGATCGCTACCAGAGTACCAACTTCTTGGAGGGTTTGTGTGGACTACATACGATTGAATGAGGCCACCAAGAAGGATCACTTCCCGCTACCCTTCATTGATCAGATTATCGAGCGGCTAGCTGGGAAGAGTCATTATTGTTTTCTTGATGGGTACTCTGGATACAATAAAGTGGCCATTGCCCCCGAAGACCAGGAGAAAACGATATTCACCTATCCATTTGGGACTTATGCTTTCAGACGGATGCCCTTTGGTCTATGTAACGCTCCGGCAAAATTCCAAAGGTGCATGTTGTCCATCTTCTCGGACATGGTGGGTGACTGTTTATAGGTCTTCATGGATGACTTCTTGGTCTATGGCGACGGGTTTGATGCTTGTCTTGACTGCCTAGACCGTGTGCTTCAGCGCTGCATAGAGGTCAACCTTGTTTTATCTTGGGAGAAGGGTCATTTCATGATGACTCAAGGGACGGTCCTCGGTCATATCGTCTCCAACAGGGGCATGGAGGTCGATCCGGCCAAGGTGGATATCATCATAAAACTCAATCCACCATCCAACTTGCGTCAGTTGCGGTCTTTTCTGGGGCATGTCGGTTTCTACCGACGGTTCATTCAGGACTTCAGTCGAATTGCCCAACCGCTTACTGACTTACTGACAAAAGACACCGAGTTTATTGTCAATGATAAGTGTCTTGTGTCATTTGAGACTCTAAAAAATATGGTTGTTTCAGCTCCTATCCTTCATCCACCCGATTGGTCTCTTTCATTCGAGATCATGACGGACGCTTCAGATTTTGCCGTTGGGGCTGTGCTCGGACAGAGGAGGGATGGATTACCATTTTCCATTCACTATGCCAGCCGTACTTTGGATGCCGCCCAGCGGAATTACACTGTGACTGAGAAAGAAATGCTGACCGTAGTCTTCGCTCTTGATAAGTATCGATCGTATATTCTCGGATCTAGAGTGACAATTTACACTGATCACACCTCCATC
The DNA here is from genome assembly GCA_037367405.1 of Ottelia alismoides. NCBI lineage: Eukaryota > Viridiplantae > Streptophyta > Magnoliopsida > Alismatales > Hydrocharitaceae > Ottelia > Ottelia alismoides. Next base: position 965,754 of record JAZKJV010010627.1, on the reverse strand, counting down.
CGGTACCTAATGTCTAAGAAGGATGCCAAAGCACGTCTCACCAGATGGATCCTTCTACTCCAGGAATTTTATATTGAGATTAAGGACAAACCTGGAGTCAAGAATGTGGTGGCGGATCATCTCTCCAGATTGGAGAATCTTGAGGAATCTGAGCCCAGCGCACCTATCACAGAGACGTTTCCAGATGAGGCAATCTTGGCTATCGCCTCGCTCCCGTGGTACGCTGACATTGTGAACTATCTTGTCGCCAAGACGGTTCCACAAAATTAGCCCAGGCAGAAACTCGAGACCTTCCTGGCGAAGGCCAAGTTTTACCATTGGGAGGATCCCGTCCTTTATCATGAAGGAGGGGATAGTATCTGGAGGAGGTGCATTCCTCAATAAGAGCATCATAGCGTCCTCACATACTGCCACAAGCTTGAGGCAGGAGGACATCATTCTGGAAAAAGAACAGCACAGAAGGTGCTTCAATCCGGCCTATGGTGGCCTACTCTCTTCAAGGATTCTGATGAGTTCGTGAAGAGATGTACTGACTGTCAGAAAATGGGAATCTGCGGACAAAGAGACATGATGCCCATGCAACCCATTCACTTTTGTGAGGTTTTTGATGCATGGGGGATTGATTTCATGGGCCCATTTCCCAAGAGTCAGGGATTCGAGCATATCCTGCTCGCTGTTGATTATGTTAGCCGATGGGTTGAGGCCATCCCCGCCCGAGCCACAGATGCTAAAACCGTTTGCAAATTCTTGAGGAAAAATATCATTTCACGGTTCGGGGTACCTAGAGTCTTGATTTCAGACGGGGGGTCTCACTTCATCAATGACAAGGTTAGGGCCCTTGCAGACGAGTTCGGTATTGACCATCGGGTTGCCACTCCTTATCACCCTCAGACTAATGGTCTTGCCGAAGTATCGAACCGGGAGATAAAGACAATCTTGCAGAAAGTTGTCCGCCCAGACCGAAAGGATTGGTCACAACTTTTGGACTCGGTCTTGTGGGCTTATCGGACTTATTTCAAGAATCCATTGGGGACATCTCCCTTTCGTCTCGTCTATGGCAAGCCGTGCCATCTGTTAGTGGAGATCAAGCATAAATCTTTTTGGACAGTCACAGAGTTGCTTTTAGATCCCGATAGTATAGGAGAACAGAGAAGAGCAGAATTGGCAGCCCTGGAAGAACTGCGAGATACAGCCTTTTCCAACAGCCTACAGTACAAAGAGAAAGTGAAGACATGGCATGATTCTCATATCAACCATAAACAGTTTGAGCCAGATCAGAGAGTACGGTTGTTTGATTCCAGGCTGAAATTATTCCAAGGGAAGTTGCAGAGCAAGTGGAAAGGTCCCTATGTGGTCAGGAAGGTACATGACAATGGCAGCATCGATATATCCGAACCGTCATCTTCCTCTACCTTCCGCGTGAATGGTCAACGCCTGAAGTTATATCTAGATCATGATCCGCCGACCATTGACGTTGCCCCCATTCTTCTGGTATGAGATGTGTCCTTTGACTCACATCATCTACATCTCATACATGATGATCAATTCCAACTTCCGCTGTACAGATCCCTCTGTTCATATCACTCTTTCATCTATTGATTTATTTTCTTATTTTCTTCTTTTCTTCTTTTCCTTTCCTATTTTCTTTATCTATCAAAAAGGTGCCGCCCTTGTAGACAATTTTCTATACTTAGGACGTACTTTGTCCTAAGTATAGGGGGGTGTGCACCCCGAGTTTTCTTTATCTTTTGATCCTCTCCATTGTCTCCTCTTCTTGTCTATATTTAGGGATATTTTACCCTAAGTATAGGGGGAGACAATCCGAGCATGATCTGTTCATTCCCACCCTTGATCCTCCCTGCTTTGTGTACAGTCTGCTATACTTAGGATTATTTGATCCTAGGTATAGGGGGGACGATCAACTTCTCATTCGTTGGTTCATTCATTCATTTATTTATTCTTTAGACTTGTCTATACTTAGTACGAGTTATGTCTTCTCTTTTCTCTCCGATCTATGAGGACAAAGCTCAAGCTAAGTATAGGGGGGTCGTATATACTATGTATATACTTTAGCCATAACTCGTATTTTCTTAATAATATGGCTTATAATTCATTAAAATTCATTAACTCCTTAATAAAAAGGTGTTTTGTTCCTCAAATTCTTTTTGTATTTACTGATTAATAAATCAGGTGAAAATGTTTTTTGCAAAAGGTTTGAAAAATAGTTTGAAAATCTTTGTGAACATTTATTGAAAACTATTTTGGAAATGTTTTGTTACATGTTTTCAACCTATGTAAAATTGTGTGGTTTGTAAAATTTATTTTCTTTTTGTGAAATAAAATGTTTGAAAAATGATTTGCAAATGGTTTGAAAAATGGTTGCAAAAAGGTTTTGAAAAATCTATATATACTGTTTGAAAAACCTTTGCAAAATGATTTTCAAATGTGTGTACATGTTTGCAAAAATGTTTGTAAAAATTATTTTGGACTATAGTTTTCAAAAATTGTGTGAAAAAGCTTGTGTTAAATAAGTTCGAGGAACATTTACATCACACCAATATCCACTATATATATGTATAAAATTGATCACGTACCCTTGTAAATTCTTTAAATCCACTTCTTGTATATATAAAGAAGCACTCCCGTGTACATATTTTTCACCTAGTGTTCAACCAAAATCTTTTTGTTTTAAAAAATCCCCAGAAATATTTGCAAAATTAAAATCCAAAAACATCTGAAAAATCTTTTTGAAAAATACAAAAAAATGCATATGCATCATTACCACCTTTTCAAAAATCCATAAATTTCAAAATCTTTGAAAATTGCATCACAAAAATATTTTCTGCATTCTACAGTGCATTGCATAGCATGAGCATTTTTCGGATTGAGTTTGATAATTGAACAAGTCTAAGTAAAATCTGGAGATTGGAGCTTGATTGGACCTTAAAATCTACCTAACAACAGGAACCTTATAAGAACTGGGTTTGAGGTACTTCAGGTCTAGTTGACTTATTTCTTTGAGGATCACAGGACTTGGTTCAATGGATTCTTGACTGCCTAAGTAGAAGTATTTCGGAGCACAAGCACGATTCTTGGTTATAATGACCTAACTTGGACACCTGCACCTTTCACATGGCTCAACTCAGTTCGAGTGGTGAGGGGATTGGATTTGCCGGTATGAGATGCACACAAGTGGAAACACTTGTCCTCCTCTAGGGAGGGAAGTGCACCCCAACCCGTCCAGTGATTAGGAAGTCTAAAGACAGGAGGCTGTGGGTTGCGATAAAGCTTCAAAAGAGGGATAGTCTACTGGCTCAAGAGGAAAAACTCCTTATATAAATGCTGCTGTATATAGTATTCAAAAAAAAATGTTCATACATGTACAAAAATAAAAAGCCTGCAAAGTATGTACAAAGTCAATAAGCAAGCTTGAGTTCCAAAGTCATATCATGTGAGCCTGCAGCAGGATGACTTGACTACACTAGTCTTGCATCCCAGGATAGGTAGCTACACTGGCTACCGTCCATTCTTCTCTTCACCCCCTCCTCTTGAGCTGGTTGCCACTTGAACTTAGAAGGGAATACCCCGTTCCTCGAGGATGGAGTTATTGGATTGGGGAATCATTGGGTTGTCGTACTGGAGAAGTCCGTTTCTTTGCCATTCTAATTAAAGAGAGCCACCATCACTTACACTGTACGAGTCAGATTCATAGTCGTAAGAGTTTGCGTATGAGTTGAAGTATTTCTGACCTGGCTATTGAGGAGACTTGAGCAGAGTTTTGGGATTCTCAGGGACTGTTGGATTTCAAATTCGGTTCTCAATAAGGTTCCGCCCGCACTAAAATTCCAAAGGTCCTACTTAAGCTCCAAACTTTGATTTTGTAAGGACAAGTTTGATAATTAAACTAAATCCAAGTTCTTTTTCTTTTCTTTCTTTTTCTTTCTGCACTTATTGCATAAGTGTTTGCTAGGGACTAGCAAAGGTAAAGTATAGGGGGATGATGAATCCACATTTCATCATCTTTATTCTATCATTTTGGCATCAAAAACCCTAGCAAATGCCTGTAAATATCATTAATATCATCATCTTAGCATTCATGCATGTCATTCATATAGTGTATAAAATACTGTAATTAAGGACAAAATTATAGAATAAATAAAAGAAAAGAAAAAGAATAAAATATTGTAAATATTTTATGACCCGAAACCCTGAGACCTAGGCATCTTGATGAATAGGTCAACCAGGAATAAAGTAGGGGGAGATAAGGTCAAAAATACAGTATAAATACCTATACCTTCTATTAATTCTTTATTCATTTTGGGACCTATTTCTGGTTCCACTTTTTATACATCAAATAAAGAAACTTTGTACATGAAAGTTGTAGATAATTTTATATAGAAAAATACAAAATTGATTTCACAGAAAAATAATGTATAGATAAAAAGTTATGATCTGAATAAGATTCAGCAGGCCGCCCTTCGTCAGAGATTCATGAAGAGCGAGAGTTCTCCCATGCAGACCTGGTGGCATTTACACAGACATATCAGAAGCCAGATCTGCCACCTCCCAGTTGTCCAGAATGGAAACCTCTGCCGCAGTCGATGACATATAGATTCCTTACAGGTGAGCCAGAAATGCATCTGGTCATTATCTCAGCAGATTTGACTGGAGAACAAGAATCTCGTCTGATGGAGGTTCTTGAAAGAAACCCAAGGCAATCGATTGGAGTATAGTTGATCTCCAGGGGCTGAGCCCAAATCTTTGCTCCCACCACATTTATCTTGAGGATAACGCTAAGCCGTCGCGTGAGTTCCAACGACGGCTGAACCCGAATCTTCGAGACGTCGTCATGAAAGAAATTTCAAGGTGGTGGAGCGCCGATTTCATCTATCCCATCTCCGACTCCAAATGGGTAAGTCCTTTACATGTGGTACCCAAGAAGACGGGTATCACTACATTTGTCAATGAGTCTGGAGAGGAGATCGCTATCAGAGTACCAACTTCTTGGAGGGTTTGTGTGGACTACATACGATTGAATGAGGCCACCAAGAAGGATCACTTCCCGCTACCCTTCATTGATCAGATTATCGAGCGACTAGCCGGGAAGAGTCATTATTGTTTTCTTGATGGGTACTCTGGATACAAGCAAGTGGCCATTGCGCCCGAAGACCAGGAGAAAACGACATTCACCTATCCCTTTGGGACTTATGCTTTCAGACAGATGCCCTTTGGTCTATGTAACGCTCCGGCGACATTCCAAAGGTGCATGTTGTCCATCTTCTTGGACATGGTGGGTGACTGTTTAGAGGTCTTCATGGATGACTTCTCGGTCTATGGCGACGGGTTCGATGCTTGTCTTGACTGCCTAGACCGTGTGCTTCAGCGCTGCATAGAGGTCAACCTTGTTTTATCTTGGGAGAAGAGTCATTTCATGATGACTCAAGGGACGGTCCTCGGTCATATCGTCTCCAACTGGGGCATGGAGGTCGATCCGGCCAAGGTGGATATCATCAGAAAACTCAATCCACTGTCCAACTTACGTCAGTTGCGGTCTTTTCTGGGGCATGTCGGTTTCTACCGACGGTTCATTCAGGACTTCAGTCGAATTGCCCGACCGCTTACTGACTTACTGACAAAAGACACCGAGTTTATTGTCAATGATAAGTGTCTTGCGTTATTTGAGACTCTCAAAAATATGGTTGTTTCAGCTCCTATCCTTCAGCCACTCGTTTGGTCTCTTTCATTCGAGATCATGACGGACGCTTCAGATTTTGCCGTTGGGGCTGTGCTCGGACAGAGGAGGGATGGATTACTGTTTTCCATTCACTACGCCAGCCGTACTTTGGATGCCGCCCAGCAGAATTACACTGTGACTGAGAAAGAAATGCTGACCGTAGTCTTCGCTCTTGATAAGTATCGATCGTATATTCTCGGATCTAGAGTGACAATTTACACTGATCACACCGCCATCCGGTACCTAATGTCTAAGAAGGATGCCAAAGCACGTCTCACCAGATGGATCCTTCTACTCTAGGAATTTTATATTGAGATTAAGGACAAACCTGGAGTCAAGAATGTGGTGGCGGATCATCTCTCCAGATTGGAGAATCTTGAGGAATCTGAGCCCAACGCACCTATCACAGAGACGTTTCCAGATGAGGCAATCTTGGCTATCGCCTCGCTCCCGTGGTACGCTGACATTGTGAACTATCTTGTCGCCAAGACGGTTCCACAAGGTTGGCCCAGGCAGAAACTCGAGACCTTCTCGGCGAAGGCCAAGTTTTACCATTGGGAGGATCCCGTCCTTTATCATGAAGGAGGGGATAGTATCTGGAGGAGGTGCATTCCTCAAGAAGAGCATCATAGCGTCCTCACATACTGCCACAAGCTTGAGGCAGGAGGACATCATTTTGGAAAAAAAAAACAGCACAGAAGGTGCTTCAATCCGGCCTATGGTGGCCTACTCTCTTCAAGGATTCTGATGAGTTCGTGAGGAGATTTACTGGCTGTCAGAAAATGGGAATCTGCAGACAGAGAGACATGATGCCCATGCAACCCATTCACTTTTGTGAGGTTTTTGATGCATGGGGGATTGATTTCATGGGCCCATTTCCCAAGAGTCAGGGATTCGAGCATATCCTGCTCGCTGTTGATTATGTCAGCCGATGGGTTGAGGCCATCCCCGCCCGAGCCGCAGATGCTAAAACCGTTTGCAAATTCTCGAGGAAAAATATCATTTCACGGTTAGGGGTACCTAGAGTCTTGATTTCAGAGGGGGGGTCTCACTTCATCAATGACAAGGTTAGGGCCCTTGCAGACGAGTTCGGTATTGACCATCTGGTTGCCACACCTTATCACCCTCAGACTAATGGTCTTGCCGAAGTATCGAACCAGGAGATAAAGACAATCTTGCAGAAAGTTGTCCGCCCATACCGAAAGGATTGGTCACAACTTTTGGACTCGGTCTTGTGGGCTTATCGGACTTCTTTCAAGAATCCATTGGGGACATCTCCCTTTCGTCTCGTCTATGGCAAGCCATGCCATCTGCCAGTGGAGATCAAGCATAAATCTTTTTGGACAGTCACAGAGTTGCTTTTAGATCCCGAGAGTATAGGAGAACAGAGAAGAGCAAAATTGGCAGCCCTGGAAGAACTGAGAGATACAGCCTTTTCCAAAGCCTACAGTACAAAGAGAAAGTGAAGACATGGCATGATTCTCATATCAGCCATAAACAGTTTGAGCCAGATCAGAGAGTATGGTTGTTTGATTCCAGGCTGAAATTATTCCCAGGGAAGTTGCAGAGCAAGTGGAAAGGTCCCTATGTGGTCAGGAAGGTACATGACAATGGCAGCATCGACATATCCGAACCGTCATCTTCCTCTACCTTCCGCGTGAATGGTCAACGCCTGAAGCTATATCTAGATCATGATCGCCGACCATTGACGTTGCCCCCATTCTTCTGGTATGAGATGTGTCCTTTGACTCACATCATCTGCATCTCATACATGATGATCAATTCCAACTTCCGCTGTACAGATCCCTCTGTTCATATCACTCTTTCATCTATTGATTTATTTTCTTATTTTCTTCTTTTCTTCTTTTCCTTTCCTATTTTCTTTATCTATCAAAAAGGTGCCGCCCTTGTAGACAATTTTCTATACTTAGGACATACTTTGTCCTAAGTATAGGGGGGTGTGCACCCCGAGTTTTCTTTATCTTTTGATCCTCTCCATTGTCTCCTCTTCTTGTCTATACTTAGGGATATTTTACCCTAAGTACAGGGGGAGACAATCCGAGCATGATCTGTTCATTCCCACCCTTGATCCTCCCTGCTTTGTGTACAGTCTGCTATACTTAGGATTATTTGATCCTAGGTATAGGGGGACAGTCGACTTCTCATTCGTTGGTTCATTCATTCATTTATTTATTCTTTAGACTTGTCTATACTTAGTACGAGTTATGTCTTCTCTTTTCTCTCCGATCTATGAGGACATAGCTCAAGCTAAGTATAGGGGGGTCGTATATACTACGTATATACTTTAGCCATAACTCGTATTTTCTTAATAATATGGCTTATAATTCATTAAAATTCATTAACTCCTTAATAAAAAGGTGTTTTGTTCCTCAAATTCTTTTTGTATTTATGATTAATAAATCAGGTGAAAATGTTTTTTGCAAAATGTTTGAAAAATAGTTTGAAAATCTTTGTGAACATTTATTGAAAACTATTTTGGAAATGTTTTGTTACATGTTTTCAACCTGTGTAAAATTGTGTGGTTTGTAAAATTTATTTTCTTTGTGTGAAATAAAATGTTTGAAAAATGATTTGCAAATGGTTTGAAAAATGGTTGCAAAAAGGTTTTGAAAAATCTATATATACTGTTTGAAAAACCTTTGCAAAATGATTTTCAAATGTGTGTACATGTTTGCAAAAATGTTTGTAAAAATTATTTTGGACTATAGTTTTCAAAAATTGTGTGAAAAAGCTTGTGTTAAATAAGTTTGAGGAACATTTACATCACACCAAAATCCACTATATATATGTATAAAATTGATCACGTAACCTTGTAAATTCTTAAAATCCACTTCTTGTATATATAAAGAAGCACTCCCGTGTACATATTTTTCACCTAGTGTTCAGCCAAAATCTTTTTGTTTTCAAAAATCCCCAGAAACATTTGCAAAATTAAAATCCAAAAACATCTGAAAAATCTTTTTGAAAAATACAAAAAAATGCATATGCATCATTATCAACTTTTCAAAAATCCATAAAAAGTTCAAAATCTTTGAAAATTGCATCACAAAAATATTTTCTGCATTCTACAGTGCATTGCATAGCATGAGCATTTTTCGGATTGAGTTTGATAATTGAACAAGTCTAAGTAAAATCTGGAGATTGGAGCTTGATTGGACCTTAAAATCTACCTAACAACAGGAACCTTATAAGAACTGGGTTTGAGGTACATCAGGTCTAGTTGACTTAATTTTTTGAGGATCACGGGACTTGGTTCAATGGATTCTTGACTGCCTAAGTAGAAGTATTTCGGAGCACACGCACGATTCTTATTGATAATGACCTAACTTGGACACCTGCACCTTTCACATGGCTCAACTCAGTTCGAGTGGTGAGGGGATTGTATTTGCCGGTATGAGACGCACACAAGTGGAAACACTTGTCCTCCTCTAGGGAGGGAAGTGCACCCAACCCGTCCAGTGATTAGGAAGTCTAAAGACAGGAGGCTGTGGGTTGCGATAAAGCTTCAAAAGAGGGATAGTCTACTGGCTCAAGAGGAAAAACTCCTTATGTAAATGCTGCTGTATATAGTATTCAAAAAAAATGTTCAGGCATGCACAAAAATAAAAAGCCTGCAAAGTATGTACAAAGTCAATAAGCAGGCTTGAGTTCCAAAGTCATATCATGTGAGCCTGCAGCAGGATGACGTGACTACACTAGTCTTGCATCCCAGGATAGGTAGCTACACTGGCTACCGTCCATTCTTCTCTTCACCCCCTCCTCTTGAGCTGGTTGCCACTTGAACTTAGAAGGGAATACCCCATTCCTCGAGGATGGAATTATTGGATTGGGGAATCATTGGGTTGTCGTACTGGAGAAGTCAGTTTCTTTGCCATTCTAATTAAAGAGAGCCACCATCACTTACACTGTACGAGTCAGATTCATAGTCGTAAGAGTTTGCGTATGAGTTGAAGTATTTCTGACCTGGCTATTGAGGATACTTGAGCAGAGTTTTGGGATTCTCAGGGACTGTTGGATTTCAAATTCGGTTCTCAATAAGGTTCCGCCCGCACTAAAATTCCAAAGGTCCTACTTAAGCTCCAAACTTTGATTTTGTAAGGACAAGTTTGATAATTAAACTAAATCCAAGTTCTTCTTTTTCTTTTCTTTCTTTTTCTTTCTGCACTTATTGCATAAGTGTTTGCTAGGGACTAGCAAAGGTAAAGTATAGGGGGATGATGAATCCACATTTCATCATCTTTATTCTATCATTTTGGCATCAAAAACCCTAGCAAATGCCTGTAAATATCATTAATATCATCATCTTAGCATTCATGCATGTCATCACATAGTGTATAAAATACTGTAATTAAGGCCAAAATTATAGAATAAATAAAAGAAAAGAAAAAGAATAAAATATTGTAAATATTTTATGACCCGAAACCCCGAGACCTAGGCATCTTGATGAATAGGTCGACCAGGAATAAAGTAGGGGGAGATAAGGTCAAAAATACAGTATAAATACCTATACCTTCTATTCATTCTTTATTCATTTTGGGACCTATTTCTGGTTCCACTTTTTATACATCAAATAAAGAAACTTTGTACATGAAAGTTGTAGATAATTTTATATAGAAAAATACAAAATTGATTTCACAGAAAAATAATGTATAGATAAAAAGTTATGATCTGAATAAGATTCAGCAGGCCGCCCTTCGTCAGAGATTCATGAAGAGCGAGAGTTCTCCCATGCAGACCTGGTGGCATTTACACGGACATATCAGAAGCCAGATCTGCCACCTCCCAGTTGTCCAGAACGGAAACCTCTGCCGCAGTCGATGACATATAGATTCCTTACAGGTGAGCCAGAAATGCATCCGGTCATTATCTCAGCAGATTTGACTGGAGAACAAGAATCTCGTCTGATGGAGGTTCTTGAAAGAAACCCAAGGCAATCGGTTGGAGTATAGCTGATCTCCAGGGGCTGAGCCCAAATCTTTGCTCCCACCACATTTATCTTGAGGATAACGCTAAGCCGTCGCGTGAGTTCCAACGACGGCTGAACCCGAATCTTCGAGACATCGTCATGAAAGAAATTTCAAGGTGGTGGAGCGCCGATTTCATCTATCCCATCTCCGACTCCAAATGGGTAAGTCCTTTACATGTGGTACCCAAGAAGACGGGTATCACTACATTTGTCAATGAGTCTAGAGAGGAGATCGCTATCAGAGTACCAACTTCTTGGAGGGTTTGTGTGGATTACATACGATTGAATGAGGGCACCAAGAAGGATCACTTCCCGCTACCCTTCATTGATCAGATTATCGAGCGGCTAGCCGGGAAGAGACATTATTGTTTTCTTGATGGGTACTCTGGATACAATCAAGTGGCCATTGCGCCCGAAGACCAGGAGAAAACGACATTCACCTGTCCCTTTGGGACTTATGCTTTCAGACGGATGCCCTTTGGTCTATGTAACGCTCCGACGACATTCCAAAGGTGCATGTTGTCCATCTTCTCGGACATGGTGGGTGACTGTTTAGAGGTCTTCATGGATGACTTCTCAGTCTATGGCGACGGGTTCGATGCTTGTCTTGACTGCCTAGACCGTGTGCTTCAGCGCTGCATAGAGGTCAACCTTGTTTTATCTTGGGAGAAGAGTCATTTCATGATGACTCAAGGGACGGTCCTCGGTCATATCGTCTCCTACAGGGGCATGGAGGTCGATCCGGCCAAGGTGGATATCATCAGAAAACTCAATCCACCGTCCAACTTGCGTCAGTTGCGGTCTTTTCTGGGGCATGTCGGTTTCTGGTTCCACTTTTTTGAGACCTATTTATGGTTCCACTTTTTATACATCACATAAAGAAACTTTGTACATGAAAGTTGTAGAAAATTTTATATAGAAAAATACAAAATTGATTTCACAGAAAAATAATGTACAGATAAAAAGTTATGATCTGAATAAGATTCCAGAATCCCAACTTCCCAGACCCGTATCTCACAACTGAAAACTCCAAATGCATCAAACTCACCTTTAATTGTATATAGAAGAAAATAATCTATTTAATGGTGGTGGTTTCGCATTTGGCGAGGCTACGGTTTGAAAGTTGACTTTTGGACCCTCATTGTATACTTGTACAGATTAAAATATTCAATTTATTATTTATTCATTATTTTTATATTTTTATAATCTTGTAAATATTACTTATAATAAATACGTGTATTAAAATTAGAATAAAAATTCAAAGAAAATACAAAATAAAAATACTTGTATATAGAATACACAGATATAATACCTGTATCTATACCTATACAAATAACACTTTTATTTTATTAAGTGTATAAAATACTTCAAAAAAATAAGATAAAAATATATTTATGTGTATAAAAGTATGTTATAATTTTATAAAATAAGAAATAAAAATAATAAAATTAAAATACACAAAATAAAAATAAAATACTAAAATACATAGGCAATATACCTATATAGGGCTAAAAAGTGAACTTGTAAAAATACAACTTATAAAAACAATTAAAAATCGGAATAAAATACTAGATAAAATTATAAACACTTTTTATTTTATCACCTAATTAAAATAACAACATTTATTATTTTTAAATGATTTATTAATACATTTTCCCAGGGTTTTTCGTGGTTGGTCTACTTGGACCAACCAGGAGGTCAGGACTGTTGACCAAGGTCAACAGTCTGACCTACCCCCCTTAGCCTCTGCCTACCTCGTTTTTCGCCCACTTTTGCGGATTTATCGAGGTCGTATCTTACATCTTTTCGCGAAAGTTTCTTCTGCAAAATCGTTCCCCTACCATCTCTCTTACTCGCCCTATGTTCTTCTTGGGATGAGGATCACTGCATCGTGCCAGATCCCTCGTTCTACCCCCACTGTCCGTCAACCATACTTAAGCCACCCCTTGACTTCATTTGAGTTTTGAACCGCAAATCCATCCAAACTTCCCCCCTTGACCTCGCTAGTACTCTCTGGAGGTGACAGCTCCGTGGAGTCCTCGTCAGGGCGGTGGATCAGCCACGTTTGGGCGAGTTCCAATCAACCTCCGACCAAGCCGTCGAGGTACCCTTCTTCCTCGCTCTATAAGAGCTTGAGGGCCATCTAACCACCTTATCTTTAGCTTCATTTCACTCCTGTTCATCCGAGCTTCATTCCGACCCTTTCATTTAACTCGTTAGCCATCGATTCGCTCAATCGATCGGTCGCCGGAGCAACTCCGGCCACCTTCGATCTTCACGCCATCAGCCACATCGTACCACCTTTCTATTGCACCACGTGATCGGGGCAACTTGCCCCCGATCATATCACCCCTTTTTTGTGCAGGTCCACGCTTGAACTGAAGCACCTGGGGCTCAGTGAGGCGCGCGGTTGAGGTCCCTGGAGCCCACAGCTCCACCACCCTCGCGCACGTCCTCCGGTTGTAGCCGGAGCTTTTTGGAGCGCCCAGCCATTAGAAGACCGCCGCAGGAGGCCCGGGGGGCCATTTTGGAGCAGCTACGGACGCCAGGGAGGGGCGACAAGGCCAGAGGAACTTCGCCCCGACGAAGTTCTTCCTTGTTCTTCGTCAGCTCCTTGCCGCCATCGGATCGTGAGGGCGCCCCAGATCCTCTCACCGTCGTTCGATCCAGCACGCGCCTCCGTTCGATCATGTCGAGATCTTCTAATCGGGGTCGTTCAATGCCGAAAAGGTATCGGGGAGCGCTGTGTTGACACGTGGATAAGTGGGACAACCCCCACTGTTCGATCATGCCTATAGCGTGGGTATTTTGCGTATTTCACCCGCGACATTTTTGTACTTAATATTTAGACCGTAAACATTCATCTGCCGTTTAATTGTTTTTGTAATATTTACAATGAGGCCCCCACATTTTTTTCTATTTACTTCCAGGTCCTTGCCTGGCGCACGTGCTTGTCACGTACGTTGGGCATTTTGCAAGAAGACCCCAGATTTTTCGCACATTTATTTTTAATATTAGAACTTTCCATTGCATTTATAATCTTTCTGGCCATTTTGCTTTTGCATCCCTGAGCTTTTGTGACATCGCGCTTGTGCCCCTCCCAGGCGCGCGTGCACACACGTGCGTCTGGGAGATTTTGCGGGGAAGCCCCTGCTGCTTTGGCTATTGCCCTTCGGCCCAGAAGTATTTAATTCAGTACTAATTTTTGTGGAAAAATTGCCTAACAGCCCCTGAAGCTTTATCTTTTTGCATAAATGCCCCTGCCATGTTTTTAATTGTTGCTTGCTTGATCCATTTAATTAAGGCCTCATTTCAATTCCAAAATTTCTAAAAATTTGAACTTAAGCTCCTAGTAACTTGTACTTCCACGCCATAGTTTTAGTTTTTGATTTGATTTTATTTTTTTATTTATTAAAAATCAAAAACATGCTTTTTATTCATTGTCTAGCTTAAAAAATACCAAAAAATATTAAAATACCTCGAAAAATTCCAAAAAAATTCCCTAGTGTGTATTTTATCCTATTTTAGTGTCAGTCCAAAAATCATTAAAAATCTCAAACGAAAAACACTAAAAATTCAAAAATATATAAAACTTCAAAAAATCTATAAAATCCTAGAAAACTCAGAAAATTACAAACTCAGTTCCTATTTGTTCTATATTTCATTCTCTTTATTGGAAAATTAGTGTGAAAAATTGTGGTTGCTGTTTGCTAATTTTAATTTCCATTTTACTCACAACCAGTACACTTTTCACTGTTTTCCTTTATTTCGGCTTTTAAAAATACCAAAAACACTTGAAAAATACCCAAAAATCACAAAAACAGTAAAAAATCCTAAAAATATGAAAAGCATTTTATTTCTGATTTTTTTGGCTATTTTTGCATATTTTTATCATTATTCTATTCTCTCTTTTATTATATAGCCCTTATTTTCCAATATTGAAAAAGAATTTAAAAAAATATAAAATATAAAATTATAAAAATCAGAAAATTAAAAATCAAAATACAAAATTAAAAATTAATTAAAAAAAAATTAAAAACCCACAAAAATTCCTTTGATTGCTTGCTTAGTGTAGACACCTCACATTCATTCACTTGTGCACAATTGTTTGAATTACCCTGTTTGCTCCCTGTGTTCGAACTCTCTGTATACTTGCCCTTTACATCATTTGTGCAGAGTTAAAAATAAATTTTAACTCCACATTTATTTCTATTTCCGTGATCTGTAGTGTGGGTTAATTGTTGATTTTAGTCCAGATTTGCGTGGTCGACACACCGACTGAGTTCATGCTTTGTGCTGATCTTAAGACCACCGAATTTTGGCAATATCAGTTAACATGAAGGTTAGGGTAATTTTAAGAATCAAAATCGTCGGAGCCTTAAGCTCTGACGCCATATCTGTCGTGAACTCACCGTTTCTGGCTCCCAATTTCGCCTCATTTTCTTTCCTCTTCATTTATCCATCGAAGCCCTTTGTTTTTACCTTGAATCCTGCATAGATTCGAGCCGTTGGACTCCACCTCCGCCACCTTCACAAGAGTCCCACAACTTCATCCCCCCTTGCTTCTTCAGCTTCAATAGAGGGACGAGGAGATAGCCCTCGTCCCCCTCAGTCTTTTGGTGCAGGTCCACGACTGAAACGACCACATGGAGCACCATCATAGAGCAAGAATATAAGCTCCAGGTGACCTGAGCTCCAGGGCTCCTCCGACGAGCCCTAGATGTCCCTGTGGGTACTTGCAGACACACATCACTTCCAGAAGGCCGAGAAGCCCCTCAACCACGAAGGAAGAGGTTAAGACCAGGAGAAATCGTCGCTCAAAGCTCGTCGGAAGCGAGTTCTTCGAGTATTTATCCAGGCTGCACCATCACTGTTTGATCAATCCCTCAGCTCAGATCTAATCTAGGCCATTCATTCTTAATGAAGCGGTATGCAACAACCACCATCCATCGTGCTATGTGGAAGATTTAGAGCCCTCCGATCGCATGCATATTAAGGGGTAATTTATTAAATATCCCTCGTCCTTTTTATAATTTATTAGTCATATAAAAATTTAAATACATTCAAACTTTTGTGTAAAAATTACATTTGAGCTCCCATCATTATTGAATATTGCACTTAGGTCCAGTGTTTGGTACTTCACACGGTCCCCCACGTGAGTTGGTAGATTGCAACGAACCCCCTACAGATTCTTTTATTTCGTTTTAGTATAAAGATTTTTAATATCAGTTAAAAACTTTGGGTTATTTTGCATGAACACCCTTACACTATTTGTTGCAAATACACCCTTGCCAGAACTATATAATTAATTTTATGTCTTTTATTTTTTATTAGATAGCTTCTATGCTTGAAAAGTTGTGGGAAAATTATAGGTTGTGCTTTAAGTGATGCATAATTATATCATGATTTTTATTTTCTTTTCATTGCATTTCCTATTTATTAAAAAATCGAAAAGAGCTATTTATTCCATGTCAAATAAAAACTATAAGAAAATCAAAAAAACTTATTTAAAAATTCCAAAGAAAATTATATTATATATATATCTATATAATTTAACTACATACTAAAAATCATAAAAAATATAAAAAGAGAACCTTAGCATTTGAAAAACTCTCCTAACCCTAAAAAATCAGAAAAACTACAACAAATCCAAAAAAATATTTTTCTTTTGTATATTTTTATTTATATTACATAATACATATTAAAATGAGTTTTAAGAAATTTTATGCTTATTATTTAGTTTTAAATCTCAAAAGAATTCGGTCTATTTATTAACTTTGTATATTGGAGTATTTCAGATTTTAAAAATACATAAAATTAGCAAAAATTAGCAAAAAATCCACAAAATAGAGAAAAAAATAAAAGACAAAAATATTTTATTTTATAATTTTTGAATATTATTAGCTTAAATTATTAATATAAAATCCTAAATTACGTAAATATACATATTATTATTTACTTACTTATCAATATAATAATTATTATAAATACTTTTAAACATTTTTAATACCTTGAAGAAATAAAAAGGAATATTCCTATTTGTCTTTATTGAATATATATATATATATAATACATATATTACTTATATTATACAAATATATATATATATTCCAATTATATATTAAAAAAAGAAAAGGAAATAAAAATCAGAAAAATATAAAAATAAAAATTATAAAAAACAAAAAATGTATAGAAATTAAAATACATAAAAATTAAATATAATTTAAAATCCACAAAAACCTAAAAATAAACAAATAGATGTAATGTTTCTTTGTAGACAATAAATTACCTATCCCTGTAGCTCTTAGTGGTTCGACAACTGCACTTATTCAGTATACATATTTATTTGCAGGGTATAATAAATTTCACCCCGCATAATTTCCTTGATTTATCATTATTGTGGCTTGATTGCTTGTTTGAATTGGTTGTCCACGGTTCGAGTGCCGAGAGAGCGGTCGATAAAGCAGTTGCTGGACATGAGTTGTCGGGCACTGCAGACCCTCCATGTCTGGGCATTAGAATCCTCTGAACAACTCTTTAACAAAATGACGCCATTGTAGGGGAGTAGCAGTTAGGATACATTTTTATTGTAAATATCCACCTGTATATTTTTCTCTCTTTTATTTCTTTGTATAAATAATTGTTTTATATGCTTCTGACATTTCTCTTTGTTGGATTTCTTGCGTGGGATCATGTAGCGAAGGCGACTTCATAGGAAGCCAGAGCACCCGAGCTGCGAGGAGATTTATCTTTTCTCTATAGGTCTATTGGAGAGAGCAAGAGAGAGATAGAGAAAGAGAGAAGAGCAGAGCGTTTAGCATAGACTTTTTGTTTTATTTTGTGAGAGAGAGACTCTTTCTATTATTAATTTGTAATAATAGAGATACTTGGACATTCTGGACACTACACACTCTCTGAGGTCCATTTCCTGGGTTATTGTTCACTTTGGGGCCTCATCAGATTTTTCATTACTTTCTTTGCATTCTATATTTTATTCTCCCTATTTCCCTTAGTTTTTATTTATTTCTCGTATTTTGAGTTTTCCACCTTCTTTTTATTTATTTTCTATGATTGAGCTCATAGATTTTAGGAATTGTTTTCCCGAGTAAATTAGGTCCAAACATTTAACATATTGTATGTGCCTATAGTCTCTACATTTGGATTTAGCTCAAATTAATCTTATTCTTCACGATTAATAACAGCTCGTGCTTAGGGCCATTTCATAGGCTTGCATTGCATGTAGTTTAGAATTTAAATTCATGTCTTGCATCCCGCATGGAGAGAGCCGGGAAGCGTTGCAAGTCTTCTAACTTTGTATGCATCATTAGATAGTAAGGAGAGATTTCAACCTTAGTGTCAACTTGCACAACTTTTTCGAATCCTCTCCCATTCTTGTATCACTTAGGATTTTACAGGAAAATACAAAAAAATTATTAGTCGTATTATTTTTGGAAAATACTCAAAAAGGTGAAAATCAAACAAGTTAAAATAAAGGGACTATTTAAATTTTCCCTAATTAAAATTCATAACAAATCATCATTGTTTGGGGTTCATAAAGCCCACATTATTTTCATGTACATTCCAGACAAAGTGAGGCACGATCCTTAAAGAATAGAGCCCAAAATCCAGCCTGAATACTACCATGCTATTGACTGGATTCATGAAGTATTGGCACTTCTATCGCACATTGGTGAGTAGGACCTTATCGACAATGGTGTTCTGCATTGTACCCTGTGTAGATCACATCTATTAAGTCTGAATCATAGATGGATCCTCAACGGAATGGAAAGGAATTGAATTAGCTGGATGAGGGACAACCTTATCAGAACACTGTGAATGCTCAACTGCTCGCATCCATCCAGGCCATCCAACATTAGTTGACAAATTAGGCTCTTACCAAAGTTACTTTCCAAGAAATGCTGAGTGACCTACACACAGAGAAAGAGAGAGAGAGAGAGAGAGAGAGAGAGAGAGGGAGAGAGAACAAAGGAGGAGGAAACTAGGATGATGAAACTGAAGATGGACACCGTGGAGTGCTCGCAGATGAGCAGAGGGGAGAGAGGAACAAGCCCACTCTCAAAGAAACCTACAATCCCGGTGCTATCCAGATGACATATTGGATATAGATCCATGTAGTCCACGGACTTCGAAGTAAAGCCGCAATTTCTTTCACTTTTGCCCTCGTTCCATGGGAATACCAAAGAAGAGCCCTACATCCATCATCAACATTTCTCTCGCATCTGTCGCACCACTCACTACCCCAACATTCCGTTGGGAGTAGTTAAGATGATCGCATTCCCCTTCAGCCTTCATGATAAGTCTTTATATTGGATCAATCATTTGGTGAAGGTCGTGATGACCTAGGAAGGACTGAAGTATATGTTCCTCTATAAATATTATACTCTCGGTCATCTCAATCAGATGCGAGCATGGATCGATAATTTCTCCCAGGGATCACATGAATCAATACATGAAACTTAGGAGAGGTTCCGTGACTTACAAGAGAAGTGCCCCCATACGACATCTCGAGGACCAACCTGGTCCAACATTTCTTCGGTGGCACAACTCTTGAAAGTCAGAAGCTTGTAGATGTCGCCTGTGGTGGCTCTCATTTGAATAAGTATGGGGACGTCATCTGGTAGATCTTTGAAGAGATGACTGAATGAGATGCCTCTCTATCCTCATCCCGTGCTTATCAGCGATAACCACAGATCCACCACAAGCCCGTCAATATGGTGGCATCCAGTGAAGCAGACATGGAGACAAGCTCCAACATCAACATCATCAAGAGCCACCTGTCCAAAGTTGATATAAATGAAAATAGGTCACGAGACTTGGAGAAATTGTCCGTGATCTAATAGAGGACCTTGTACCAAGACAAGCTAGATCAAATTTCAAAGAAGTTGGAGCAGCTTGTGAGAACCATCATTGCCATGCAGTCTGTGAATTCAACAGCCACCACTCCTGTTTAGTAGAAGGAATCATCACCTCCACGACAACCTCAGCTGAGTGCAGGTCAACCTCAGGTCCAACACGTATACTTCATGCATGCACCTGACCAGTCGCTACAGTGTCAACATATTGTCATGTACAAGCTAGAGACCTAGCCCCCTTCTTACGATCCATTATCACCAACACCACTTGCTATCCAAGAGGTGAATGACATATGGAACAACGATGCCCAATTGGTCCTTCTATGAAGGCAACAACCAATCTAATCATCCTCTATTCGGTCATATAACCAACATCAGGGTGGAAGGATTGTCCAGTAGAACCAGCCTTTGCAGCACCAGCCTCCACAATATCAGAACACTTGGAGGAAGAATCAGCAATAACAACAACTCACATATCGCCAATACCAGCCGTACCACAACTATGCGGCTACTTCTCATAGTCACTATCCTCCTCCTCCGTAATTTCTTCAGCAGCAACTTCCTCCTCCATACCACAACCAACAATATTCCCACCAGCAGCCTCCGCAGTACCATTCCCAGTGTGGTCAGCATGCTGAACCATCTGATGTCACTCCTGTAAACCCAACACTTGACTACTTGACCCAACTCATCAAAGGCCTCACAGAGATGTCCCAAAATCTAGACAACCTTACTACCACCAAAACTTCTATTCCAGCACAAGTTGAGGTGAACTCAATAATTTCAAGCATAAAGAGCATGCAGTTTGTGATGTCTCTGCCAATCCAACCGAGTCAGGTATTTTATATTGTAAATTTTCTAATGTTATGACTCTCAGGAGAGGTAGA
This sequence comes from Ottelia alismoides, assembly GCA_037367405.1. NCBI lineage: Eukaryota > Viridiplantae > Streptophyta > Magnoliopsida > Alismatales > Hydrocharitaceae > Ottelia > Ottelia alismoides. Next base: position 945,273 of record JAZKJV010010627.1, on the reverse strand, counting down.
GTGTTGCAGCCATCAACCACCACCAAGGGGAAAAATAAGGCATCTTCTACAAGTCATCTTCTACATCAATCGGTCTAGCAACAGAGCTAGCTGAGGAAGAAGATGATAGAGGAGAAGCACCACCAACCACCACCACCACCACCTTAAAGATAAAAATTACAAAAAAAATCAACAAAAAGGAAATTTACAAAAATAAATGAAGAGTCAAAGCCCAGATTTACCAGCCTTGGAGGAGCCAGCACCAGTAGGCGATCCGGAGCAGCCCGATAAAGCCAAAGTTCACGTTGATATATTTTTTCCTATTTTGCATGGTGGCTCGTCCTTTGGCCAACCATCTGTAAATAAGTGTGTAATTAAGAACATTGAATTTTCTTTTGTGAATATACCATTTCCTGAAGTTATGAAAAATACCAATAAAATTTAAAATTTGGAAACTACATTGTCCAACCCTGGTAATGTTGAAATAATTGTAAGTCTTGTATTGAAAATTCCATTGATGAAGGCTATGAACTACATGCCTGCAATGAAATAGGATTAAAAGAGGTATGTACCTCCAAGCATCAGAGCTGCAAGAACATACACAATAGAGGAGAGAAACACATCTTGACCATGGCCACAGTAAATGTAATCAGTGACTTCCCCCAGAAGTACAAAGATAAGGGATCACCCAAAATCAGATGCTAGATTTTTGTCCAAGCTTTCAAGCGGACTCTGCTTGATAGTGGGTATTCAATAAACCTCATGCGCTCCTCACTACTACAAGAATTTGGGCTTGGATTACTTAAACCCACAAGAATGATCTTGCAATTTGCAAATCGATCCATTAAATGACCCAGATGTATGTTAGAGGATGTTATCATAATGGTACAGTACATGAAATTTCTTGTTGACTTTATAATCCTAGATACGGATTCCCCTGCACCGTTACTCTAGACTCCCATCATTTTAGGTCGACCGTTCCTTTGTACATCTGAGGTGGTCATGGACTACAGGTCAGGGAAGATCACCTTATGCTCCAGCATATATAAAGTCACCTTGGATATGGTCAACAAGCTGAATGCCACATTTGATGGAGGGAATCTAGAATTAGCTACAGAAGATTGTGATATTGTTGATGTCAGTGATCAACATCTTTCTCTGAATGACATTATCTTATAGGAAATCCTCTCTTATGAGGAGGGCATGGAGCACAATCAGTCCATGTTTCCTTGCCAATTGAGAGTCGGAATCCGAGTCACTGATAAGCATGTTTGAAGAAGATTCTTAATAGTTCAAACATGAGGAATTCATTGCATATATATTCAACACATTTATTTCAGAGCCAACAGTGACAAAGGTGAGCAACACCTCATTTAAATTTGCATAATATCCATCTATGAACACAGTCTCTGAAGTGACCGCAGAGCGAGCTCAATAACTACCAGAACTCAAACCGCTCCCGGTAGGCCTGAAGTATGCATTCCTTGTGGGTAAAGAACACATGTATCCGATCATCATCAATAGCAGGCTAACTCGTAAAGAATCTTGACTTCTCGAGGTTCTAAAAAGGAATCACAAGGCACTTGGTTGGAAAGTCTCAGATCTCTGAGGGATAAATCCCTCTCTGGGCTCACATCACATCTATCTATAAGTTAATTGCAAGACGCCCCAAGAATTTTGAAGAGGACTGAATCCCAACCTGCGTGACATAGTTATGAAGGAAATCTTGAAGCGCTTTGAAGTAGGCTTCATCTATCCTATCCCCTATTTCAAATGGGTGAGCCACCTGCATGTAGTTCCCAAGAAATTTGGGCTTACCATGGTAAAGAATGACCAAGGAGAGGAGATATCTACCCGGGTACCGATATCTTGGAACATATGTGTTGGCTACCATCATCTGAACTCAACGACAAAGAAGGGCCATTTCCCTCTGCCATTCATTAACGAAGTTCTTGACCGACTAGTAGGGAAAGAATACTTCTATTTCTTAGATGGGTACTCTGGGTACAATCAAGTGGATATCGTCCTTGAAGACCAAGATAAGATAACTTTCACTTGTCCGTTCGGCACATATACATTTCAAAGAACGCCCTTTGGAATTTGTATTGCTCCATCTACTTTCCAAAGGTGCATGATTACCGTCTTTCCTGACATGGTTGAAAAGTTTTCTTGAAGTCTTCATAGATGATTTATTTATCTACAGTGACCATTTCGATTCATGCCTTATGCACCTAGATAGAGTACTCCAGAAGTGCCGTGACGTCAATCTTGTTCTATCATGATAAAAGAGCCACTCCATGGTTACAAAAGGAATTGTGTTGGGCCATGTCATCTCCAAGCGTGACATGGACATCGACTCGACAAAGGTGGATATAATTTTTAAACTCAAGCCACCTCAGAATGTGAAGAATGTGAGGTCATTCTTAGGGCATGGCAGCTTCTATCTCCGATTCATCAAGGACTCCAACAAGCTTACTCGACCTCTTACCTAGCTTCTTTGCAAGGAGAACGAGTTTATTGTAGATTAGTCGGTTCTCCAATCATTTTATTAATTGAAAAAATTGGTCACTCCAGCTTTAGTCCTACAACCACCGTATTGGTCTCTTCCATTCAAGATCATGACAGATGTGTCAGATTTTGCATTCGGGGTTGTTTTAGGATAAAGAAGGATAAGATTCTCTATGCCATTCACTATGCCAGAAAGACTCTAGATGAAGTACAAAGGAATTATATAGTCATAGAGAAAGAGATACTGGTGATAGTATTTACTTTAGAAAAGTTTAGATCCTACCTTCTCGGATCAAAGGTTAATGTTTTCATTAACCACCCTATCATCTGACATTTACAACAGAAGAAGGATTCTATCACATCTACTCAAATTGATCCTTCTCCTACATGAATTTTACTTGGAAATCAGAGATAAGCCTGGAGTTCAGAATGTGGTGGCAAATCACCTATCCAGAATTAAAAGCCAAGATACTCATCTGAACAGTGCACCAAAGATATATACCTTCCCTCATGAATCCATCCTCAGCATTGGGTCTCTTCCATGGTATGTTGATATTGTGAACTACCTCATCTCTGAGGTAGTTCCACAAGATTGGATGAAAATAAATAAGGAAAAGTTCTTGTCTGATATTTATTTATACCAATGGGAAGATCCATCCTTGTTTAGGGAAGAGCAGATTGTATTTGGCATTGGTGCATTCCCCAAGAGGAGTACACAAGTATCCTTGAGCACTGCCATAAGCTCAAATCTAGTGGATACCATTCTAGAAGTAAAATGACAACGAAGATACTGTAGGGTGGCCTCCGTGGCCTACACTCTTCAAGGATGAAGATGAATATGTGAAAGCCATAACCGATTATCAGAAAATGAGAAAAACCCTTCGCATTAAAGACGCCATACCACTCAAATTTGTCTAGATGTCTGATGTGTCTGATGCATGGGACATTGATTTTATGGGTTTGTTTCCTAACAATCAGGGCTTTGAATATATCTGGTTTGCTGTAGATTGTGTGAATCGATTGATGGAAGCCATTCCAGCTCGATCCACAGACAACAAAATAATCTATAAATTCCTGAAAGATAAAATCATCTTGCATTTTGAGATTCTGAAGATTTTAATTTCAGCTGGAGGTAGCCATTTCATAACTAAAGCGGATGAGAAATTAACGAAGGAGTACGACATAGATCACTGTGTCACATCTCTTTATCATCCACAGTCAAATGGCTTGGTAGAATTGTCCAATAGAGAAATCAAGATGATCTTGCAGAAACATGTGAAGTCGGACAAAAAGAACTACTCACAACTTCTCGACTCAGTTCCCTGGGCATACAAAATGGCCTACAAATCTCCCTTTGGCATGTCATCCTATCATCTTGTCTATGGAAAGCCATGCCACCTACCCATGGAATTGATTCACAAGTCACTTTGGACAGTTAATATCTACAACCTCAACTCACAAAAAGATGGTCAGCAAAGGAAACTGGATCTGAACAAACTCCTGGAATTCAAAGATTACACGTACAACAATGGCTTTATGTGCAAAGTAAAGGTCAAATGCTGGCACGACAAGCATATCAAAAGTAGGATCTTCGAACCTGGATACGCGAAATTGAATATTTTTCTAGGAAAATTAAAGAGCAAATGGATATGATCGTAAAGATTCAGGACTGTGTGTGACAATGGAAGAGTTTTGATATCCAAATTGCCAGCAGACGTACAACCCTACACAGTCAACGATCAGTTGCTAAAGCCATATTTACAACATGATACATTCCTGGATGTTGTCGACTCTACTACAAGTAATTCTTGTTGAAGAGATCACTGCTTCAACAACTTCAGTGGAGCTGGACAATGCTCTCCAAAATATCTTCGATTAATTTTCTTATTTTCTTCTTTTCGTTTTCATTCTTCTAATTCTTCTTCCGTGTTGCACTCAACCCATTCATCTGTACTATGCTTATGATATGCTTCTTCCTAAGTATGGGGGTGAGTGCATCTAGGTTATTCAATATTCATTCTCTCGCCTGTCCCTTAATTTTTTATACTGTATCTATACTTAGGGATATTATACTATAAGTATAGGGGGACAAGTCAAGTTCGTTGATTTTGTAAATTTTGATCCTCGATCATCCCTATTTTATATATAGTCTGATATACTTAGGATTAATTGATCCTAAGTATAGGGGGATAACCGACTTCTTATTCCTTATTTAGTTTTTGTAGTATAGACTTTTTTATACATAGCACGACTTATGTCTTTCTCTGACCTATGAGGATAGAGCTCAATCTAAGTATAGGGGTCATATATACATTATATATACTTTATCCATAACTCATACTTGCGTATTTTCAATAATATGTCTAATATACTATATGGATAGAAATATACAATCAATAAAGTGTAAAGAACACATTCTAAATATGTATAAAATTTTCAAAAACTCTTTGTATATATTAATTAATAAACCGATTTAAAATTGTTTCGCAAAATAATTTGAAAAATGGTTGGAAAATATTTTTGAAAATCTTTTGAAACAATTTCAAAAACTTTTGTGAAACATTTTCAAACCTTTATGAAATATTTTCAAACTTTTGCAAATATCCGTTTCATTTATTTGAATAAAATTTTTGAAAATTCAATTTACAAATGACTTGGAAAATGGTTGTAAAAATATTTTGAAAAAATCTATACATACTGTTTGAAAACATCTTTGTAAAATGATTTTCAAATTTTATATATATTTGCAAAAGTTATTTGTAATTTTTTTTGAAAAATGATGTTTTCAAAAATATTTGTTAAAATATTTTCAAATTATTTTTTGGAACTTGTACATAACTATGAAGATAATGACCTGAACACAATTTTGTGTATATATAATCATTGTATAAAAATTTGTAAATAACAACTAACTTAATAGTAAAAATACCTAGAGTAAATTCTTAAGCCAATTCTTGTAAATATTGTTGCACTCCCATGTAAATATCTACACATAATTCTTTCACTAACCTTTTATGAAAAATCCCTAAAAATTTCAAAACTTTCAAAACACAGAAAAAATTACAAAATATTTTATAAAAATTCAAATGAATTTGCAAAACTTTTCAAAATTTCATAAAATATTCAAATTAGAAAATTGCTTCACAAAAAGATTTTCTTGCATTGTACATAGCATTTGCATTTTTCGGAATAATCAAGATAACTAAAATTATAAAATAAATGTGAAGATTGGAACTGATATAGACCTTAATACAATTAATTTCAGAGGAACCCATTGAGAACTGAAATTGGGATACTTCAAGTCACCTTGACTTAATTCTTTAGGTTCCATGAGACTATGTTCTTGAGTTGATTCAATGTGTCTAACTAGAACCCTTCATATCATTCATAAGACTCTTGAGATAATGGCTTGATTAGAAGCCTCACACCTAATACTCCGCTCAACCTAGATGGATTGTTGAAAGATCTTGGAGTCTAAGTTGGGACGATGCTAGGCCGCTTCGTTAAGGGTGGCTCAGGAACCATTCTCAGGGATTTTCGAAATCGGTACTCCAACCCACTTCTTATTATAGCCATGATATCTAAAGACTGTAGATTTGATTGAGATAATGCTTCGGATGAGGAATGGTCTACTGGCGTAACTTTTTCCAAGACCCCAAAATATGGGTAGACCAAAAAACTCTATATCTTTCAAGGTACAAACAAGAATGCAGAGTAATGTAAAGCCAACGAAAAATCAAAAAAACAAGCCTACACCAAAAAATATGTAAAAAGTATCGAGCTTCTTAAAAAATCTTACTTTTTGGTGAAGATTCGGTTACACTGACTGTGCTTTACAAAGGAATGGAGACAACACTGGTCCATTCCCACTTCTTTTTCTATTCTTCTATACTTCTCCCTTTCTCGGTTGTGAAACTAGCAGCACTTGTCCTTAGAAGGAAATGTCTATATCCATGAGGATGAGTTACGAGAAGGGCAGATTCTTTGATGGTTCAGTGGTTTGTCTGGGAAGAGCTAGCAAATTCACACACATGGTTCTATCATTTCAAGGTTGCGAGAGTATGCGACTGAGAGGATGGTTCTGACCAGATTGTGGACTGAACATGATAATAGGAATAAGGAACCTAAGGGTTTTTGTGTCACACTTTTAAAACTTAATAAGGTTCCCAACAAACCAAGAATCCAATGGTCTTAACTGAGCTCCAAGCTTTGATTTAAATAAGACAAGTTCAAGAGTAAAAAATTATTCCAAGTTCTTTCTTTTTCTTTTCTTTATTTCTTTTGCACTTATAAGTGTTTGCTAGGGACTAGGAAAGGCAAGTATAGGAGTTGATGAATCTCCATTTCATCACCTTTATTCTTCTATTTTAGCCTTAAATCCGTAGTTAAATGTATGTATATATCATTAATTTGTGAAAAATAACACTCGATAAAACACATTTAATACTATATACAATATTGTATATAATATTGTATTTAATCCTAAAACAAAAGAATAAAGGAATGAAAAGAAAAAATGAAGTGTCAAAGATACTCAGAGCCCCCGAGACCAAGTCATCATGATGACTTGGTTGATAAGGAATAAAGGTGGGGGGAGATAGGGAAGCCAATTCTATAGAAAATACACTCAAAAGCCCTAACTTGATTTGACAATAATATGCCTTTTGGGACCTATTTTATTTCTTATTTTTACACCTCAAATCAATAAACTTTCAAAATGAATTTTGTACATAAAAAAAAAGAAAAATACAAAATTTATTTCACTAAAAAACAATGCACAGTGTGCGTGGGACACACAAAATAAAAAGTCGCAAAGAAAAAATTACAGACATGTATTTTATCTCTACAAACTCAAAATTTATTAAGCTCACCTTATTGTTCGTAAAATTTTATTATCTATTTAATGAAGGTGGTTTCATTCAATACAAAAGTTGGTTTTTGGGCCCTCATTATGCAATATACCCTTATAAAATATTCATTATATTCAGTCTTTATATTTTTCATTTTCTCATATTTTTATAAATGTGTAAATATTATTTAAAATACATGTACATAATAAAATTAGAATAAAATAATTAAAATGCATTGAAATAAATAATGTACTTTACTAGATAGGAAAACATACTTATAATATACCTATATAATATGTATGCATATTTATTCAAGTATATAAATAAACTTAGAAAAATACACTAAAAAACCTAAATATGTAAATAAAAAAATTATAAATATATAAATTATGTATAAAAAGTAATAAAATATAAAATACAAATTAAAAATAAAATATGCTAAATATAGTTATAAATACCTATATATTCACGTAAATAATAGCACCTAATAAAATGCATTGAAAAAATAAAGAAATATGCCCAAAAAATACTACATAAAATTACAAACATATTCCTTGTTTTAAATTTAATAAATTCATTTTCTTTTTTTATCAAATTTATAAAACATTTATTTCAATCTTTTTTCTGGTTGCTCCACGTGAACAAACCAGGTGCCGGGGATTGTTGAACGGGCGAGTCAACTATCCTTCCCAACACCCCCACTCTTGTTAGAGCCGCACCTACCCCTCTTCTCCCTATTTTTCACGCCACCTCCATCCTCCATCTTCCTCAAGACCAACCCCACTCTGTAGCCCTATTATCCTTGACATCCCCCACACTCATATTTTTACCTATCATGCCTCACCTTCCGCCATCTCCTCATCTTTTTGGCTGGAACCCACATCTATAAAAATCCCCCTCCATCTCCCTTTTGATTTTTGACCCATCTCTCTGATTCGTAACTCTAAAAGGAGCCTCTTATTCGATCTTGTAGGTGACAACATCAAGACCATCCACCTTGTTGGCGTGGAAAAGGTCTGAGGAAGGCGATCCAGGTTCTGCCAGACCACCGCCGGCAACGCCTCTTCTACTATGAGCTCCAGTGATTGTCAAGCTACTTGGTAACTTTGTTTTGCTTGCATTTTATTTCCTTAGTCTAATTTAGTCTTTGATTTGATTAGTTAGCATGTAGGTTAGGGTAATTTTAGGAATCAAAATCATCAGAGCCTTAAGCTCCGACCCAAAATCTATCGTGAACTCACCATTTTCAATTCCCAATTTTGCCTCATTTCCTTTCCTCTTCATTGCTCCACTAAAGCCCTTTGTTTCACCTCGAATCCCACACAGATTTGAGTCGTCAGACTCTACTTCTACCATCTTTGCTAGAGTCCCATCACTTCATCTCCCCTTGCTTCTTCAGCTTCAATAGAGGGACGAGGAGATAGCCCTCGCCCCCTCATTCTTTTGGTGCAGATCCATGCTCGAAATGACCACCTGGAGCACCATCCCGATGCAATGGCTCCAGGGGACCTGAGCTCCAGGGCTCCTCCGATGAGCCTCGGACATCCTTGAGGGTTCTTGCATACGCACATCACTTCCAGGAGGCTAGGAAGCCCCTCAACCACAAAGGAGGAGGTCAAAACAAGGAGGAATCGTTGCTCGAAGCTCGTAGGAGGTGAGTTCTTCATGTGTTCATCCAGGTCGCGCCATAGCCATCCGATCAAGCCCTCGACACAAAACTAATCTGGGCCATTCATTCTCAACAAAGCGGTACACAACATCCATTGTCCATCGTGCCATGTGGAAGATCCAGAGCACTCTGGTAACACACATATTGAGGGGTAATTTATTAAGTAGCCCCTGTCCTTTTTGTAATTTTGTAATTAGTCTTGTAAATATTTTAAAAAATTCAATTTTTTTGTAAAAATTGCATCTAGGCCCCTATCTTTATCGAATATTGTACTTAGGTCTAGTGTCAGGTCAGCTCACGTGGTCCACCACGTGAGTTAGAAAATTGCACTGACCCCCTCCTAGTTCTTTTATTCATTATAGTGTAAAGATTTGTAATATTGCTTAAAACTTTTCAGGTATTTTGCATGAACACCCTCATACTATATTATTATTACAAATACACCCCTACTAGAACTATATAATTAATTCTAAGTCTTTTAATTTTTATTAAATAGGTCATATACATGGAAAATTATGGAAAAATTACATGCGCTTTAAACGCCGCTATCATGCCATGATTTTTATTTGTCATTTCATTGCATTTATTATTTATGAAAAACAAAAAAAGAGCTATTTAATCCATGTCTAACTACAAAAATATAAAAAACTTATTTAAACATTACAAATAAAAATATGTAATATATAACTATATAATATATATACATACCAAAAATAACAAAAAATATAAAAAGAAGAACTTAAAAATTGAAAAACCCTCCTATCCCTAAAATAATTAGAAAAAACTATATAAATCAAAAAATAGCTTTCTTATGTATATTTTTATTTATATTACATACTATATATGAAAATTAGTTTTGGGAAATTTTGAGCTTATTATCTATTTATAAATCTCAAAACAATTTGGCTTATTTATTATTTCCTTGTTTTAGAGTATTTTTGATTTTAAAAATACCTAAAAATTAGCAAGAAATACCAAAAAATTCCAAAAAACAACGAAAATATAAAAAAGACATAACATTTTATTTTATATTTTTTTGGATATATTAGTTAGAATTATAAATATAAAAACCTAAATTACCTATACATATTATTACTTATATACTTATTAATATAATAATTATTATAAATACTTATAAACATTTTAAAAATTCCTTTTAAAAAATAAAAGGACTGTTTCTATGTGTATTTATTGAATATATATTATGCATATATTACTTATATTACACATACATAGATATATATCCTTATTACATATTAAAAAATAAAAAGAAATTAAAAATCGGAAAAATATAAAAAACAAAAATTATAAAATTATAAACATTAAAACATAAAATTAAAAATACATAAAAATAAATATAATTAAAAATTCACAAAAATAAAAAAACCCAAAATACACAAAAACATTTTTTGTTTCTTTGTAGACAATAACTAACCTATCCCCGTAGCTCTTAATGATTCAACCCCTACACTTATTTACTATACATATTATTTGCATGTATAATAAATTTCGGCCCCGACAATTTATTTAATTTAATATTATTGTGGATTGATTGTTTGTTTGAGTTGGTTGTCCACGATCCGAGCATTGAGAGAGTGATCAACACTGCGTTTGCTGGACTCGACTTGTCGGGCACCAAAGATCCTCCAAGATTGGATGTTAGGATCCTCTGAACAACTCTTCAATAGTCGGGTATTAGTATTCCCAAACCCATACCAATTTATAATATCACTATCCAAACCCACCCACTGATTAAACATGTTGTTGTAAGTGGATACCCATATTCACATCGAGAATCCATGTACCTACTGGGTATCCACACATCTAATATAAAACCAAATCCTTAGCTAACCATTCATATAATAATTTGTCACAATAAGATAAGATAGGTAAGTTATATGGAAACTTCACATACACATCCAATATAGAGTCAGTTATAACCTAATTAAAGGTATGAGTTATTTGAGGATGTCAGAAATCTATATTAAATGGAAATATTGAAGATGCACATCATGTTGACATTTAGTTCATGGATAATACATAATATATGAGGTCCATGTGAGAACGTCAAATATATGCAACACGTGCAAGGAATATCATGTTAATTCGATAGTTTGTCTCTATTTGATTAAAAATATATGAACATTAGATATTCGTAAAGAAAGTTGAATATGAATTAGTGAATGATGAGGGAGTATAGCGAGACTTGTATACATGAGTTGAAAACGATTAGATATGGGTTAGGTTTGACTAGCTTAAATAACGTGAAACACATAGATACTTACACATGTACACATACATGTATGTGTATGTGTATGTGTATATGTATATATATGTATATGTATATGTGCACGGGTATATATGGGTGTATTACGTACATGTATATATGCATGTAGATGTACCCGCATTAGTAAGTTTCATACCTAAACACATCTAAAATTAAATAGGATGGGTTTCAAGTCATTCAATGGAGGTGGTTCGGGTCGGGTACCCAACGAATACAACCGGATTAACATCCCTAGTCTTTGGAAAAGTTTGTCATGCATTTCTCAAACTGAAGATCTTTATTGAATATTTAATGACAAAGTTAGTTGTCTCCTCCCAACTGTATGGTACTCAATATGTCCATGGTACATAACCCTAATTGTACAAAGGGACCTTAATATTAAATGCATTCACAAACATTCATTTCTGATGGACATGATAAAGTAATATCTTTTATTACATTACTAGGTCTCCATGTGCTTAGAAGTCCAACTGTCTCCCACTAGCCCTTAGAGTCATTCATGTACAACTCTTAACCCCATATTTATTACGTAATGGTTGAAGACCTTCTAAGTCAACAACTTGGTTAGCAAATCAACAATGTTGTCAGTAGAGGTAATCTTGGTAATCATGATACCACCACGCTTATAGATCTCTTAGATGATGCGATATTTCCTCGCCATGTGTTTGCTTCTTTGATGCCATCAGGGTTGCTTCGCTTGCGGTATGGTACCTGTGTTATTGCAAAGCAATAGAATGTGATATTTCGATGAGTAAACTATTCCAAGTTCTAGGATGAACTTGTATAACCACATAGACTCTTTAGCAATTTTTGATGCGGTCATGAATTATACTTCAGTCATTGAGTCAACCATTGTGTCTTGCTTCTTGCTTATCCAGCTTATAGTACCACCGTTAAACAAGAATAAAAACCTTGAGTTGATTTCATATCATCCACATTTAATTGGAAGTCTGAATCTGTGTACCCTAAGACTCATAGATCAGTTGGACATCATTATCTCCATAAACCAAGACGTAGTCTTGAGTTCTTCTTAGACACTTGAAGATGCTCTTCACTACAATCCAGTGTTTCTCTCCATAGAGGGATTGGTAACGACTTGCCACTCTCACTACATGTCAGATGTCTGGTCTTGTACAAATCGCGACATACATCAAGCTTCCTACAACTGATGCATAAGGGCATCAAGCAATGGCTTTTATTTTCTCAACCATTTGAGGAGCCATCCCTTTAGATAGGTGAATACCATGTCTTAAGGGAAGGAAGCCTTTGTTGGAATTATTCATATTTAATATTTCCAAGATATTTTTGATATATCTTTGTTGTGATAGTCTCAATGCCCTCTTTTATCTATTACTAAATAGCTTTTGACCCAAGATATAAGAGGCTTATCCGAGATCTTTCATCTCAAAGGTATGGGACAACCAAATCTTAACACTAGTAATCATCCATGCATCATTTCCAATGATAAGGATTTCATCTACATAAAGTACGATGAATACGATGACACTCCCAATAAGCTTCTTCTATACATATGGCTCATATGAATTCTACTAAAAACCACAACTCTTTATGATTCATCGAATCAGATGTTCCTACTATAAGAAGCATGTTTGAGCCCATAGATGGACTTCTTTAGCTTGCACACTTTACCTTTACCAACTATGAAGCCTTGGGGCTGCTCCATAAAAATATCCTCCTTGAGATATCCATTAAGGGATGCTAATTTGACATCTATATTCCATCTATCATAGTCAAGGTGTGCAACTATAGAAATTAATGCCTTGATGGACTTTAGGATGGACACGAGACAGAACGTCTCAACGTAATTGATGCCTTCTCTCTATATGTATCCATTGGCTACGGGTCATGCTTTGAAGGCCTCTACCTTCCCATAAGGTCCCTTCTTTCTCTTTAAGATCCATTTCCACCCAATGGATTTGACCCATTTATGTGGATCTTGGAGGGTCCATACACCATTCTTATGCATGAAGTCTACTTCAGACTTTATTGCTAACGTCCAACTATCCATGTCACGATCACTTAAAGAATCATCGAATGAAGTTGGATCATCACCAAACTCCTCCGATACATGGAATATGTACCTTCAGGTTGTCTTACAATGCTTGAATTCTTTCTAAGAGATATAGTTATGTCATTTCAGTTATCTCTTTGGTTTCAGGTGTAGGAACTTCATCGATCTCTCTAGATATGATTAGTTCCTTAACTTCATTACTTTCTAGACTTTTAAGGAATTGATCATCCAGAAATCTGACATCTCTAGAAATGAATACCTTTTGAGTTCAAGATCATAAAGTTGGTATCCTATATCATTCTTTATGTATCCAACGAAGCAGTACTCATAAGTGCGAGGTTCCAACTGGCATGCATCCATGTTTTTAGCATGGACTAAACAACCCAAAATCCTCAAGTGTTGTACACTCGGCTTGGTGCTATGCCAAAGCTCATGAGGGGTTTTAGGTACATATTTAGATGGAATCTTGTTTAGGATATAAGTTACAGTCTCCACTAAATGTCCTAGGGATCTAAGTGGTAATTTTGCTTTACTCATCATTGATCTCACCATGTCTAACATGGTTCTATTGCATCTCTCTGCTTCTATATTGAGATGATGAGTTGATGAATCTATGATTCATCACTTTAAAGCTGAAAATAAAGCTATGTTTCTGATGAATAGCCAATCATTCACCTTTATTCTTCCATTTTGGCTTTAAATCCCTAGTAAAATACCTGTAAATATCTGTAACATGCATGAATTAACATCTAACATTAATATGTAATTATTATGTAAATACATGTATTTAAACCAAAAATTAAAGAATACAAAAATAAAAAGAAAAAGAAGAGAGTATCAAAGATACAAACTAACCCTAAACCCCGAGATCAAGTCAAATATTGACTAGGTCAACAAGGAATAAAGTGGATGGAGATTGGGTAAAATACTGTAAAAAATGCCCTAATTCTTTTAAGTGCAATATATTGTGTAAATAGCCAAACTTACACTATTTTATTTATTAATATACACACCTCAAATAATAAAGTTATCGACACTAAACTTGTACATAATAATGTGTAGAAAACAAGAAAAATATTTTCCAAAATAAATCGTGCATATGTCACATGATATATTCAGTTGAAAAAGCCATAAAAAGAACTTCATTGATCAATATATTCTCTATATGAACTCAAATTGGATCTAGCTCACATCCATTATATTTAAAATTAACTTATCTATCAAATGATGGCAGTTTCATTGGAATTGGAGCTAAGATACAAAAGCCAGCATTTTTGGTGTACTATTGTACTTGGGCATCTGAAAATATATCCAATTATTTTATTCTTTACATTTTTAATATCCTTATACTTTGAATTATTATATATATATATATATTATATATAGTACATATTAAGAATATAAATACAAATAAAAAACATTTAAAACACATCCAAAATAATTAATACATTTAAATACATAGGTATAATAAACCCATAACATAGATGCATGTAATTAATTATACATAAAACAATTATAAAATACCATGGAAATATGTAAATATGTATTAAATAATATTATAAATAATAAAATAATAAAATATGGTATTATATTGAAAAATAAAAATAGAAGTTTATAATGTACATGCATATATACCTATAAGTAATAATATATAATAATGAACTATATTAAATAAGGTTGTAAAAATGAATAAAAATGACCATAAAATAATGTAGAAAATAATAAATATTTTCCATGTTTAGATTTTTTGTAAATAAAATCATTTATTATTTTATTTCTAATTATATAACTTTTTTATTTGTGTTTTGTCCTATTTTGTCTTACGTGGCCCAATGGGAGCGTGAGGAGTGTTGAACCCCTAATCAACACCTCCCCCCACAGACCCTAGCTCCTTTTGTCAGAAACTCTGACATGTCTTCTTTGTCAATTTTTCACGCCAACTCAATGATTTGTTTCGCCTCGAGCCCAACACAAGAATTGTGCAACAAATCATAAACTCCCTCACCCTAGCATTAGCCTACACCATCCCCCTTGATCTGTGTGCAATCCATGAGCGAAGGTACCCTGTCCGTCACCTCTATAAAAAAAACTTTTTCCACCTCTAACTAATTTTTGATCCCTTTTCTCCCTCGTAACCCCCTGAATAACCAGCTGGAGCGAGCCCCTTTGTGATAGGAAGGAGTGCTCCCCCTCCCCCAACACCCCTTCCCACCGATTCGAGGTGGGGAGAAGGAGGAGGAGATCAATCCAACTGCCGACAGCAAACTCTGTCTTGTTCTCTACTCCCAGGTCCTTAAGACCAGGTTCAAGATACTAACTTAGGTTTTTAGGTTAACACTTTAATTTCTAGCGTAATCTTGCAATTTATTTCTGTCCGTTTCATCTTATTTACTTAAAATTCAAAAAATTTTGTTGGAGCTCTACGCTTTGGCCATCATTCGTCGTGATATACACCTTATTTTGACCATCTGAGCAACCCGTCTTATCCCCCTACACATTCTCCATCTTCCTAACAATCTAAATCACCTTGGTTATGCAAGAATTGGGTCCATCCGATCTCCTCTTCTACTGCATACTCGGAGATCAACATTCATCCAATCCATTATTGTTCAGCTTCAAAATTGGGTCGAGAGCATTGCTCTCAAGCCCTAAATCATTTTGTGCAGGTTAGAGCCTCAGATCATGCCATCCGAGGTTGTGATTTGATTTGGGTTTGAAGCCCCATGTGGCCGAAGAAAGAACTAACCTCCAGGTCTCCTCCGATGAGGCCTGCAACTAATTTTAGGTCCCTGCAAATGTAAAGGGCTGCCAAGAATAATTTGAGCCCACCGGAAGCGCGTGAGGTGGATGGAGTGAGTAGTTGTGCCGTATCGAAGGACGGGGAAGAAGATCTTTTTCCATGTTCTTAAATACCCCTCGAGGATCTTCAAATGAAGACCATCGCCTAGATCTAATATGGGTCATCCAATCGAGGTGAAATGATGCACGTCAGGAGCCATCAGATCATCTTAAGAGACACACCCCCAGCTGCTGGATCAGTTGCACGCTCCAACATGCACACTTTAGGTATATTGCGCCGACCTCCTCCGCACTTTTTGTATTTATTTTTTAGTCTTGTAAATATAGTTTAATGTGTAAAATATTTATGTTAAATTGTAGTTTGGACCATGAACTGTTTTATATTTGTAAATCGGTCCTATACCAGGTCACCTCACGTGACCCCTCATGTGAGGCATCTGGACATTTTGCGTGCATACCCTTAAACTTTATGGACCAGTTATTAAAGTTTTTAAAACTTACAAATAGATCATCATTCTGTTACATTAATTATTTTGTGTATTTTATTTGTATTAAATATTTCTTTTATGCGAAAATTTGTAGGAAAATTATGTTGAGATCACAAATAATTTTGCCAGGCATTTAGCCCTATTTTCTTATTTTTTAAAATACAAAAATGTTGATTTTCCATATTTAGCAATTAAAAGTCCATAAAAATTAGAATATCTCCCAAAAAATTCCAAAAAATTATAGTTGTTAGATTTTACTATATTGTATCACATATCCAAAAATCACTAAAACATACAAAATATAAAACATAAAAACATAAAAACTCTAAAAATCTTATGAAAATTTGCAAACATTCCAGAAATCTGAAAATATATCTTTCGGTTTCTGAATTTTCTTCGTTATATATAGTATATATTAAAAATAGTTTTGGGTTAATTTTGGACTTATAAAGATTTACTAAACCTAAACAAGGTTGTGAAATTACTATATTAACTGTTTTGTGTATTTTATAACTTTAAAAATCCATGAAAATATCCGCCCCATTTTGTTTCCATGTATTTTATACTCTACCATACTTATGCCTATATATATTTAGATAGAGTTATAATAAATTTTGACTCACATACATTTCATTTTGGTACACATTGTGGGTTTATTGTTGTTCGATTCCGTGTCGCCGCGGCGATTGCTTGTCTCATTTGTTAGACATAGCAGATCGATCTCTTGAGTCAACAAATGGCACCATTGTTGGGGATGTAATGGTTAGAGTAGATTATTTTCTCTTTTTATTTTATTTTATTTATTTACTCTTTATTCAATTTTGTATATATTTTGCATAAATATTCTAATCACCTCTTATGTTTGATTTTCTTGTGAGGGCCCATGGATCGAGGGACGACTTCTTATGAGGTGTAGGGCACCTGAGCGATGCGAAGGCTAACTTTCAAATCGAGCCGATAAGAGAGAGCAACAGAAGAAGATCGAAAGCCGAGAAGAACATCCTTCGTGTAGCATTAGTATAGTCTAGATTTTCATTTTCTTTTGTGAGAGAGTGGTTTAAATAATAATTTGTAATAATTCATACATTCTCATGACACTTTGCACTACGAGTCTATTTACCAAGAATTTGTTCACTTGAGGACCCATCCAAACTTTAGCGATTTTTATCACTTTCTTTCTTTTATTCTCCCTAATTCTCCATTGTTTCACTTTATTTTCTATGATTTTAGTTTTTGCCTTCTTTTCAGTTTACATATTCATTGATTGATCCCTTAGATTTTAGGATTGCTAGATTCGGTAACTAGGTTCACAACCTAATCTATTCAGTGTACCTATAGCCTCTTTGCTTGGACTTAGTCAAATACAAAATCACTTCATGATAACAACAATTCCTTTTCTAGGGTGATTTCATTGAATGCATGCGCATGTAGATTAGTTTCATTTTATGCATGTATCACCATGTATGTAAAGTGTTGGATCAAGGTATGTATTTTTGACTACGCATGCATTCCTAGTTTTCTCGCGCGTCAGCTTTTCAGTCTTCCTTCCCTTGATTTCTTGGACATGGAAATAAAAGGAAATCATAAAATTTGTTAGGTTATTTTATGAAAAATATCCAAAAAGTGAAAACCAAAAAAATTTAAAAATAGACTGCCTAAAAACTTTGACCAAAATAAAATCAAACAATAGACATCATTGTATTGGGTGCATAAATCCAACATTATATTTAGGTACTTTCCAGATTGAGCACGGCACGACCCTAGGAATTAGAACCCAAAAACCAATCTAGATATTGCATTATTTATTGCCTCGGTCTACGAAGTATTAGTGCTTCTATTGGTGCATGGGCGCGTTGGGCCAAGGGTAATGCGATGGCGAGGCCTTGTCTTATCGTACCATGTTCGAGTACCCTCAAGGTGAAGTACATAATTCACTATATCAACTTCCTTTCCCCCTCTTTTGTGGCTGAGTAGTGGGCACAGATCCAATAACAAGGACCTCAAAATGTACATGCTATAGGTTACAAAGAAAGTGGGAAGTACAAGACGCCTGTTTGGTAGTATTCACTCTCCTATATGGGTAGCGCTAGCTTAATCTGATAAGTTTTCTCAAAAACAATCAATAAAAACTACCAAGATTAATATTCGAACTCTCACAGCTTCACGTATTATGTTGGTGAATCCACCCTTGTCTTGTTGTTTGATTGATTTTATTTAGGTCAGAGATCAGAAAAATCGCACACTTGCACCATTTTTCGTCACATCTTTTCATCACTTATTTCTTGTTCATTTGAAGCCTTCATTTATTTTCCTCTTCAGTTTATTCCATGTTCATCTCTCTGCTCTTAATTCTTCATCTACATCTTTTTATTCTGACGATGTCAAATCAGGGATGGTTTTGTTCGGACTCTACAAACACCGACATTGATTCTCTGATGCCGACATCTCCCATAATTTAGGGCGATTCCAAAAAGATCGATTCGGACTTTGCAAACTGCTCTCAAGACTCCCTGCTTCTTTCTTCACCTAGAATTCAAAATTACCCCTCTTCTCGAATTCTCTTCCTCGAATGGAGAAAAACAATTTCCATTCACATCACCTACTCTAATAAAGTTCACAATTGACCCTAATATTGAACAATTCTCATCATCCAGTGCCTATTTCTAGATTGATAGAGGTATATTTCGTATTGTAGAATAAGAACACGATCTAAATTTTCGGTCTTCTGATTCAGAATATGAAAAGAATCCTCATAAAGGGAAGGCACATCAAATAGAGAGAAATGAGGTCAACATACAGATGCTTGCCTCCATTCAAGAGATTCATCAACAATAGACCGCATAAGTCAAGTCTTAGACCACCTTCTAAGAAATACTTATGGAGATGAGGAGGGACATAGCAAATAGAAGAGGATGAGAACATTAGGTGGATGGACACCATGGTGGAGAGGAAGAGAGATGAGAAGTACCTAAATCGATGATGAATCTCCATTTCGTCACCTTTATTCTTTCATTTTGACCTTAAATTCCTATCTAAATGCATACATATAACATTAATCTCTACAAAATAACACACAATTATTGATTTATAAATACTATATAAAATACTGTATTTAATTCTAAAATAAAAGAATAAAGGAAGAAAAGAAAAAGAATGAAGTGTCAAAGATACTGAGTGACCCTAGACCCGGAGACCCAATCATCATGATTATTTGGTCAATAAGGAATAAAGTTGGGGGAAGATAGGGCAATTCAAATGTACAAAGAAGACTAAAAACTCTAATTTTCTTTCATCAATAAAGACATTTTTTGACCCATTTTATTCTTTATTATTTATACCTTAAACGAATAAACCCTCAACATGAATATTGTACATAAAAATACAAAGGAAAATACAAAATTTATTTCATTAAAAAATAATGCACAGTGTGCCTAGGACACACAGAATAAAAAGCTGCAAAGAAAGCTTTGCAGACCTTTATCTTCTCCATGCATACCAAAATTGATCAACCTCACATTCATTGTTCATAAAATTTCTGTCTAAAGAAGATAGATTCACTTAATTTGGAGTTAGTACATAAAAGTTGGCTTTTGGGTCCTCATTATGCAGTATACATATATAATATTCAATATATTTATTCTTTATATTTTTCATTTTCTTATATTTTATATATTTATATAAATTATTTAAAATACATGTACATGATAAAATTAGAATAAAACCATTAAAAATTCATAAAAATAAAGCTATAGAATATATAGGTAAACTACAACTATAATATACATATATAATATATACCCTTACTTATTTAAGTAAATAAATAAATTCAAAAAAATACAAAAATATATTAAGGTGTAATCAAATAAGTTATAAATATATAAAATACATGTATAAAATAATAAAAATATAAATATAAAATAAAAATATAACACTATAAATACATGTATATATACCTATGTATATACATGTAAATATGAGCACCTAATAGATTAAAATTTAAAAATAAATAAAAATCAGAAAAACATACTTAAAAAATATAAATATTTTTTATGTTTTGACCAAAACTTAAATAATTCATTTATTATTTTTAATTATTTTTATAAGGGATTTTTAATTCTATTTTTTCTGTTTGGTCCACGTGGATCAACAAGAGGCGCACGTTCATTGACTTAGTGGGCCAACAGTCCTACCTCACTCTTCCTTCATGTGAGAGGTCATGAGATCTCTGACTTCTCTAATTTCTCGATGCTTCCTCCATGCTCCTTCTTCCTCAAGCGCCCCACAATCCTACTCCCCTATTGATGAAACACTAAATGCATGTATTAATTTCGATCTGTTGTAGCACGAGTACTTAGCTTCTCATACAGAACCGAGGGGAATCTCAGTGACGAGGTTATCAGCTTTAATTTATAACCTGGGAAGTCCAGGGACGAACACTAGGACGCGAGAAATTTAATGAGTAAACTCAGAGATCAAATATCTTGGATAGCAATCTTTAGAATAATTATGTCAAGCAGATGCACAAATCACAGTAATATAGATAGATATATTTTCGAACACATTTGTATGCAACTAAACTACATGTAACCAAGGATGCATAAACAACATGAATAGAGCAGCCACACTTAGCAACACATGACAAATAACTTAGATCAATTATGACAATACCTTGAATTAATTATTTAAGATATCGATTAAGAAATATGTGAAATCAGTCTCAAAACATCACATTAATGACTTAAAGGTTTCAATCCACAATTAAATATTGTAATGACCTAATAAAGATTTAAATTCGATTAACAGTAGATCATTAAAAATTAAGAAAATTTGTAAGCTCAAATGTTCTCTCAAAGTATTTTTTCAAAAAATTTTCATGAATTAATCAAGCACTTTAAACACAGATCAATTCATGCGTGAATTTTAATCCAAAGTCATCCACAAAACTTGCTACAACATAGAGTATCAAACATGCTTTAAAACAAGACCAAAATCACATTATTTGGAGTTCAAGATAGATATATATTCAACAATGAATCTAGAGGAATAAGTGTAATAAAGACTTCCAAGTTTTATTGCAAAATAGGACAGACAAGGACTAAATTGTAAATAAAATAAGCTGTAAGGGCTAATATGCAAATTGCACATAGGGAAAGGACTTATCTATAAATATGGAAAAACCTGAGGGTAGGCGCTAATATTTCTCCACTCCACGTGCACTCAAACACGTGACCTGGAGAGGCTCGGGTTGGAAGGCTCAGGCTACGTGTCAGCTTCTGGTGCTCCGCGCGAGTCATGGATACAGGCTCGATACATGAGCATGAGGCTTGAAGCGATGCTTAAGGCTGGCGACGTGGACCAAATTGGACAGTTAGATCTCGCCCAATTTAGAGGGATCAACGGTATCTGCTCCTTGTATGTTCATACGCATCCTCCATGCACAACGGTTACAAGGATGTGCTCCGACAAAGGATCAAAAGCTCTACCGTGCTCCTTGTAAGATTCTGGTGTTCTTACAACCCTCCCGAAGGTTCAGTGAAGGTTGTCGAATGTTAAAGAAGAATATAAGCACTGTGGATATCTCTGTCGATGAAGCATCGCCGTTGAATAAGATTAAGATCAGAGCTCAGTTTCGATCTCCGATTATTAAAGCCAATTAGAGACTTGGAAGGTTAGCAGAGAAAGAACAAGTATATGCGAGTATTTTGCATGTTAATGCGAGCGGAATGGAGGGCCCGCCGTAGGTGAAGGATTAAGCCCTAATGGGTGTCTCCTTCATGCATAAGCATGCAGTTGCATGTAGTGATCACAGAGATGTAGCAATAATGAGATAAACTAGAGGATTACGCGTGAGTCATGGTTTGATGGATGACTTGATGGTGCATTCTAATAGTGGTTTAAAGAAGTGAAATAGATGTGATAAATATGCGAATAATAGTAAAACTCATAATCGGAATTTTCACCTGAATTCGAAGGTTGAAGATGACGTGAATCGGGTTGAATCTTAACCCGAAATACAAAGCTTGAGACTTCGCGCTCTTCGCTTGAAGTTCCTGACTATGGAACTAAGCTCAAATAGCCTTGCAATCAGGTTGTAACTTGGCAACAAAGCCGAGGATCTCACCGGAGCTCACACCCTATCTTTGCTCAACCTTGATCTCTTTTTCCTCCACAGGAGAGGTTAGATGGCTAAGGAGAAGCTCTTGCAAAGGCAGACAACCTGAAAAAGTAGTGGCGAAGGGTTATTTAATGAGTAAATGACGGAGGTTGGAGGTGGTTTTTGGCCAAGTTCCAACTGTTGTCACTGTGAAATCAGTTAGTTTAGAAAGGAGTTAAGATGTTTGCGTGGATTGGGTTGAACGATGAAGGGATTAGTGGATGTTTAAAGGGGAGATGACACATAAGGAGGTTGGATAAATTAGGGGAAGTTATCAAGGAATGAAGAGTTGCGTCGTTTGAGAGGCAAGGCTGGAGGTTGAAGAAATCCAAGGTCCGTTGGATCTTAGATCCAACGATCCAAAATGAGGTGCAGAAGGATGGACGAGATCCACTTGATCAGTATGATCAAATGGTCAAAAACAAGGTGCTAACAGACGGCTGCGATCTGATCTAAGAATCAGATCAAAGGGTTATAATGAAGGCATTGATGAACAAATCAAATGCGCCTGATCAGGATGCAATCGAATGGTGGACATGAGAAGTCAGGTGGCTTAGCCAGGAACTAGCCATGTGGCACAATCTGAAGGTGCCATGTGACCCAATCAGATTGAAATAAATGAATAAATCAAAGAAATTCAGATACAAAATAATTACGAGTCGAATCAAGAAAAGTCATGAACATGAAAGTTGTAGATTTAGATGAGATCTACAACTTTGATGGAGAAGTTAAAGAGATCATAGGTCGTTTGTACATAGATAAAAATTAAATACTATTTAAAACCATAAAAAAACCATTTTCTTTATTGTTTTGCTTATTTTTTGGATTTTTGTTTTGTTTTATATTATTTTATTTATACACAACATAATTCTAATTTTATTTGATTTTTTATAATAAATAAATATATAAAATATTACACCATATTAATATATAATAATTAGTGTTAATTATATACAACACAGTAGTTAGTAATTAGGGTTAATTGGCCAATCAATCTAGTAATTAACTTATGCAAGAGAGATAAATATAATCAAGTAAGGAGGTAAATCTAGTATTTATCACCCCCTATACTTAAGCTAAGCTCGTCCGCGATCTATTAAATAAAGAATTTGTTAGGAAGTTACTTTAATTAGTGAGACCCCTGACAAGTGCGAGTGAAATTACAAGGGTTTTGACCAAGAACACTTTTGGGAATCCTAAAACTCTAAGCTGATCCAAGTATTAATAAAAAGGAATTCAACTCTTCTAATTGTCAGACTCTCAATGTATAAATAAATATAATGAATATAACTTAGTGTTAACTACATCAAGAGAGTAGTTTCAAAGCATCACCACAAATTCCAATCTTGGAAGCTCTCCTAAGGACCCAACTCTCAACTCAAGGGAATAGATCTAGTCTTGCTTCATTCCACCGTCTCTTTAGTTTGTCAGACTTTTAAAAGGATAAATGGAAGGCCCGATTATGAAGGATATATGATTGTGTTCTTATTTTCTCTTCCTCTCATTGGAACAAGGTTCTCTCTAGTGCCAATATGCAACATAATTTCATTTTGATTTTTGCCAATCAGTGTGTCCGTCAAGAGAAGTTGGAGTCATCTGCACTTGTTTTCCTGGGAACACACTGGGGTGTGCCTCTTTTGAGCATCTAATATACATTCTACACCCAGACTTGTAGAATTTACGATGCAGAGCCTTTTTTGGATGCTAGCCTGATTCCTGGTCCTAATAGCTATGGTCCAAATGGATACTTTGAAAAGGTTGGGAGCGCTTGCCTATGGTGGAAGCTCTTTGACATTTGTCTTTGTATGTTGAGAGCTTTTCTTTCATCATTTCTTTCTTTTTTTGTTTTTAGCTAGCTCCACTGCTTTTACCAAAAGATTGGCGCACACTGATCAACTTATAATTAATGTCATCACACCCTGATACTTTATGTTTGATCAAGAGATAGCATGAGAACAAGTCCCATACTGTCTAAGATGCTGACACTCGAGTTTCATGAAGCCATCATTAATCTTATCCCATCCTCGAGAACCATAGAAATCAAGTCCAAACTCAAACTTCCAATCCCAGTTTCCTTAGTGATACCTTGACTTATCTCAATCATGAAAGCAGTCGTGCATGTGAGTGAAAGTCAACTACTTTTAAAGGAGATTAAGCATGGGATATAACATGCATATCTTTGAACTAGGAGAGTATGAATCTTTTAAGTCCAAGACCCTAATGATTAATACATGATAACTCTAAGCCTAAGGATTCCTTGACAAAGTGTTAAATATCATCTCAAGCCTTGAGTGCATAGTGAAAAAGATCTTAAAAAAAACTTAATGGCTTCTTCTACGGTTCTTCTCAGTAGGAACTCAAACTTGAGATTCCAGCCTCCATTCTCTACGAGCATCCTCGATGAACGTGCCCTATCATAGAAGATAAAATATTATATATTTCAAAGATTATCAACACACATATGTATAATAATATAGAAAACATCACAACATGGGATCAACCTGGATAAAAAAATATTTTAACCACAAAATGAAAACCTAAGTAATTATATTAATGAAGCAGTATCCCAGGTAATGGTGCCATCTGATGAAACGCTAAATGCATGTATTAATTTTGATCCATTGTAGCACATGCACTTAGCTTCTCATAGAGAACCGAGAGGATTTCAATGACGAGGTTCTCGGCTTTAATTTTTAACTTGGAAGTCCAGGGTCGAACTCAAGGACACGAGCCATAATACAATTTTTTAGGCATTAAAATGTCTATGTTAAGTGACTGATACATTATCTAGGTCAAAACATACAAACAATGCAGGCAGGCAATGCAGAATAATGCACATCACGAATGTAGGCATGGATGAAATGGACTGTGATTTAACACAGTAGTGCATATTAGACAAAATGAACATAATGAACAGATCGACAAATGCAATTATACTCACAAATATGCCTTAGAAAGAATCATCAAACTAAAGGAATCATATATCTTAATTCTAAGTCGAAATGATCAATGCCGTGTAGAGTTATATTTCATTTAATAAGCATGGATGCACAAAATAGACTCTTCACGAGTTAATCCTTCATTTATTATCTAATTTAGAAATTAGATCATATCAGATCAAAGAAAATTAAATGAGGATCAAAATGCTAATGAAATCATCTTAATCAGATAAACAATGCTCAAGTTATTTAGGTTTCGATGCAGGGGCATAATTGTGATAAAAACATGCATAAATCCTTACACATAGGTCCCGGGAGGGCCTAAAGTGCAATTAATAAAAATCGTTGGGCATTTTATGAAATACCCCCATGGCGGGGGTATTTTTGCAATAATTGGAAATCGATAGGGTGGCTATGTAATTAACCTAGGTTCGCACGTGCTATGCATGTGCGGTTTAGGTTCGGGCGAACTTGCATGGCTCGGGCCACGGGGCATGACGTGATGCTTCGGCTGGTGGTCTGGCTGCTCCAAGGTTGTAGGGTTGGTGTCGATAAAATGGCATCCTATAGACCATTAGATCGTGCCCAATTTGGTGCGATCCAATGGTAACTGTACGTCGAGGATCATCTACTTCACCTTACGCGGCAGCGATGAGCTGGGGCTCTGGTGAGCTCCTCCTTTCTCTACCCAGCCCCTAAAGGCTATCTGATGATTCGGGAGACTCCAAAGAAGGTTCGCAAGGCTGATGCGAGGTCGGTGAACATCATCGTTTGGTCGAAAGTTGATGATGATGAATACCCATCAGAGACAAAGCTCCAGATCGGAGCACTTCCTAGAATTCCGACCATTGAAGGATTTCAGACCTGCAAACATTAGAATAGATATAGAGGAAGCAAATACAAGTGAGTGTGTGCACATTGTGAGTGAAGTGAAGGGCTAGTCGGAGATGAAGAAGGTAATTCCCAATTGGGGTTCCTCCTCCATGACCAGAGGAAGAAGGAAAAGGTGGAAGGTTGCGAATGAACTAGGGATACAAAGGTAGAAGTCTTCTGCGTGGATCAGGGATCCACGGTGACGATCACGAACACCTAGGTTCAAAGGATGGACATATGTACAACTGGGAAGAAATCCATAAAAATGGGAATGAGAAAGTAAATCAAACACCTGAATTACTTGAATCTTCAAAGATGGAGGATAGATGATCTTGGCTTGGGTTGAGGCTTGATATGAGCCTTTGGTCTTCGCTTCATCTCCACAACCAATGGAGAAAGCTCAAACAGCCACCAAGTTGGTGTTGTAGCATGGTCGGACAACCATTGGTCTACTAGAGCTCCGGTCATCTTTGCATCGTCGATCGGACCTTCCTCTGTCACAGAAAGGTAGAGAGATATTGGGTCGTGGCTCATACAAGGGTGGACACTGGCCAATGTTGTTAGTGAGAGGATATTTGAAGGCTGAGGGGTGGCAGTTCGAGATGGAAATGGAATCATTTATGACTGCTGCCATTTCTGGGGAAGTTAGATTTAGGAGAAGTTTATGGCGATTCGTGTGGGTGAGGGATGATTGAGCTAGAAGTTGGTGGCGGTTTCGAAAGAAGATGGAGCGTGAGGAGGTTAACCAAATTGGGTGAAGACAGGCGGTTGTAACGAGGATGGCAATGTCTGGAGGTTGAAGGAGGTTCAGTCACCGTTGGAGCTTCTAAAGGAGCAAATGGGTGGCTGGGATACGCCTGATCTAAAATAGATCAGTTCGCTCAAATGGTGATGGGTGACGACATCAGAATGGGCCATGTGGAGTGCTCTGGAAGCGCCACGTGTCCCAATAAGAATTGAAGGAAATAGAAAAATTGAAGTTAATTAGGAAAGAATTAGTTAGGTTGTAAATTAGGAAAAGTGGTAAACATGAAAGTTATCGATCTCGATGAGATCTACAACTTTTATGTAGAAGTCAAAGAGATCAGAGGTCATCTGTACATAAATAAAAATTAAATATGGATGAAAAACTATATAAAACAATTTTCTTTATTTTTCTTTTGCTTATTTTTTTTGGAATTTTGTTTTATTTTATATTATTTTAGTTATATACAATATTACTCTAATTTTTATTTGATTTTTAATAGGAAATAAATACATAAAATATTACACCATATTAATATATAATAATTAGTGTTAATTATATACAACATAGTAGTGATTAATTAGTGTCAACTAGTCCATGAATCTTGTTATTAACTTAATCAAGAGAGATAATAATGAAGATTAATGATGATAAATCTGAGATTTATGACCCCCCTATACTTAAACTGAGCTTGTCCTTGTTCTATTAAATAAAGAATTTGTTAGGAAGTTAGTTTAATTAGTGAGATCCCTAACATGTGCGAGTGGAATTACAAGGCTTGATTTGACCTAGAACAATAGGTTTTGGGAATTCTAAAACACTAAGTTGATCCAAGTATTAATCAAAAGGAATTCAACTTTTCTAATTGTCAGACTCTTAATGTATACATATTAAATATAAGGAATATGACAGTGTTGACTGCATCAAGAGAGTAGTTTCAAAACATCACCAAAAATTCCAACCTTGGAAGCTCTCCTAAGGACCCAACTCTCAACTCTAGGGAATAGATCCATTCTTTCTTCATTCCATCATCTCTTTAGTTTATCAGACTTTTATAAAGCCAGATTATGATGGATATATGATTGAGTACTTATTTTCTCTTCCTCTCATTGGAACAAGGTTCTCTCTAGTGCCAATACACAACAGAATTTCATTTTGATTTTTACCGATCAATGTGTCCGTCAGGAGAAGTTGGAGTCGTCTGCACTTGTTTTCATGGGAAGACATCGGGGTGTGCCTTTTTTGAGTATCTAATATACCTTCTACACCTAGACTTGTAGGATTTACGATGCAGAGCCCTTTTTGGGTGTTAGCCCGACTCCTGGCCTAATAGCGATAATCCAAATGGATACTTTGAAAATGATTGGGAGCTCTTGCCTATGGTGGAAGCTCTTTGACATTTGTCTTTGTATGGTGAGAGCTTTTCTTTCATCATTTCTTTCTTTTCTTTGTTTTTGGCTAGCTCCACTACTTTTACCTAAAGATTGGCACACATTGATCAACTTATAATTAATGTCATCACACCCTATCACTATAGGTTTGATCAAGAGATAGCATGAGAACAAGTCCCATACTGGCTAAGATGCTGACATTCCGGTTTCATGAAGCCATCATTAATCTTATCCCATCCCCGGGCATTATAGAAATCAAGTCCAAATTCAAACTTCCAATCCCAGTTTCCTTAGTGATAACTTGACTCATCTCAATCATGAATGCAATCATGCATGTGAGTGAAAGTCAACTTCTTTTAAGGGACATTAAGCATGAGATATAGCATGCATATCTTTGAACTAGGAGAGTATTAAACTTTTAAGTCCAAGACCATAATGATTAATACATGATAACTCTATGTCTAAGGGTGCATAGTGAAAATGTTAGAGAGTAATAAAAAATTAACAAGTTAGTCATTTTTTAGAGAGTTAATCGATTAAACTCATTTACACCCTTAGCTTTGAAAAGAATTTTCGAAAATTTTTTGCAAACATTGTCACATATGTATATATTTTTCCAAACATTTTACAAAGTTTTTTTTTTCAAAACAAGTAAAAACCCATTTTTCAAACCTAAGTAAAACATTTTTTCAAAACAATGTCACATACATATGTAGGTTTTCAAAATATTTTACAAATGATTTTCCAAAACATGTCAAGCCGTATTTTTTGCAAACCATGTACAATAATTTTCAAAATCATGTTAAATATATATAATTTTCAAAAATTATTTTCAAAACATTTTTACACAAATCAGTTTCAAAAATATAATGCGATACCCATAACCCCAATAGTAGAAAATTTTTAAACATATGAGCTATGTCTAAAGTATATATGCAATATATACGGTAGATCCACCTATACTTAGCTTTTGCTATGTCCTCATAGCACAAAGTGATATGAAGCCATAGCTCATGCTAAGTATAAAAGAATATACACAAACTGAATCCAGAATCACATATGCATCATGAGTAAAAGAATTAGTCAGAGGAAAATATGGCCTCGGGTCCCCCTATACTTAAGCTGGAAAATAGCTTAAGTATAAAGATGTGAATTAAAAACCAGGTGACTCGAGGGGAACAATAAGAATGACAGAAGGATCCCCCTATACTTAGGATGAAAATAGACCCAAGTATAAAGAATAGGAAGCTCAGTGATAAAGGGCTCAATGTTAGCTGAATCTCAAGATGATGAATCTCAGGAGATGATAATGGAGCCTAGGGTTTTCGGGAGGCTAAAAAATCAAACAAGAACAATCAAACCCGATTATTTCACCAACACACATAGTGAAGATCATAAATATGGTTTAATTATATTGTCTCTTTTATTGGTGATAATATAAAATTCGTGTTTATTACGAGCATGCTGAATTAGGGTTTGGACTCTATCCTAGGGACGCGTCCTCACCTCTCAATGAAAGCATATATCTGCAAGTAAAGCAGGGTTTTCTCTCCCATAAACAAGTTGAGTTTTATTTACATCAAATTGCATTAATTGTCACATTTTTAGAGATTAGGTTATCATTTATCATAAATCTCTAAACACAAAAATTATCGTCTACCATCTAGTCCCATTTCCATATTATAGTAAATGACAAATCATGAAAGGAGAAAAAATCATGCAGACGTAAAATCACGATGTCATGTTCAAGAGAAATATTTACAGTGGCTCCTACTCTCTTCATGCATATGCTAGACTTAATATAAAATTTAACTAAATGCATGCAAGTCGATGGAAATTCACACCTAATCATGTGTCTATTAGCAGGAAGATATCCATTTATTTGAGATAGGTTGGACGAAGATTACATACATCTCATGAATCTTAGAGATGAGTTAATCTCATAAGATGATGTTCATGTGCCCTATACTACGATTCAAGCACTTAGGCATATAAAAAAGAGGAAGCTCTAAGATCCGCATGCCTAAATCCTAGTATCGGTCACTCAAGATGAATCCCACTCACATGAGGGTGAAACAGACTCATCACACACACACAATAAAGTCCAGTCTACAATTATACATCGAGAATATCGATAAAAAAATAATCATCATCATCATCAACAACAACAAAGCCTTTTCCCACAATTAAGTAGGGTCGGCTACATGGATTCTTCGCCTCCATTCAGATCTATCTTGGGTCAATCCCGAACTTATATCTACAAAACAAAGATCCCTTTGTATGGTCTCTTTCCAACACTTCTTGGGTCATCCCCACCCTCTCTTAGCCGGCTCAACATCCCAACACTCGCATCTCCTAATTGGTGCATCAGCTGATCTTCTTTGCAAATGACCAAACCATCTTAAGCGGTTTTCTCACATCTTATCCTCGATCGGAGCAAAACCAACTTTCTTTCTAATTGCATCATTCCGAATCCGATCTTTACATGTGTGTGTCCACACATCCACCTTAGCATTTTCATTTCTGCTACAACCATTCTCTGCACATGTCTATGGTTCACAGGCCAACATACAGATCCATAGAGCATAGCAGGTCTCACAGCTGCTTTGTAAAACTTTCCTTTAACTTTTAAAGGAATTTTCTTATCACAGAGAACAACAGAGGCTCCTCTCCACTTTAGCCAGCCTGCATTTATTCTATTAGTAACATCTCCATCAATTTCCCCATCATGTTGCAAAATATATCCCAGATATCTAAAAGAATTTCTCTTCTGAATGTTATCATCACCAATCTTCACCTCAATTCCTTCACCATTGCTTCCATCAAAGGTGCACTCCATATACTCTGTCTTAGCCCTACTTATATGAAATCCTTTACTCTCCAACTCATGCCTCCAGCCCTTGAGCTTCTCATTTACTCCATCTCTAGCCTCGTCAATCAACACAATATCATCAACAAATAACATACACCAAGGTAACTCATACTGAATGTGACTTGCCAACTCGTCCATAATCAAAGTAAAAAGAAATGGACTCAAAGCTGAACCTTGATGTAAACCAACGTTGATGTCAAAATAGCCAGTCTTCCCAAACGGTATCCTTACACAAGATAAAGCCCTATCATACATGTCCTTTATGAGGTTAATGTATAGGACATGCACTTGTCTCTTCTCCAAAACTCTCCACAGTCTCTCATGGGACATAATCATAAGTTTTCTCCAAATCATTAAAGATCATATGGAGGTTCTTCCTTTTAGCTCTATAAATTTCCATTGTTCTCCTCAGCAAATGGATGGCTTCAATAGTTGAGCGACCTGGCATGAATCCGAATTGATTTTCTTTGACGTTGGAAACTTGCCTCAACCTTCCCTCGGTCACACGTTCCCAAATTTTTATAGTGTGACTCATCAGCTTGATACCTCTATAATTTGAACAATTTTGAATGTCTCCTTTATTTTTATAATGAGGCAACACGATACTCCTCCTCCTATCTTTAGGCATTTTCTTGCTTCGCTAAATAACATTGAATAGATTTGTAAGCCAAGTCAAACTGCGCTCACCTAAAACTTTCCATACTTCTACAGGGATGTCATCCGGTCCTACACCTTTCCCAGGTCTCATAACCTTCAAAGCCTCCTCTACTTCCTTTCTTCGAATCCGTTTATAGCTCGCACGATTCAAGTAACTTTCACTACTAGCCAGATCACCCAAAGTGATCTCTCTATTTCCTTCCCCAATGAAAAGTTTATGGAAGTACTGATCCCATCTAGTCTCTATATCCTTCTGAGTAACAAGCGTGTGACCTTCCTCGTCTTAATGCATCTCACTTGAGAAAGGTCATTGGTCTTTCTTTCTCTTGCTTTGGCCAACCTGAATATATCCTTTTGCCCCTCCTTAGAGTCAATATTTTTATATAAAACTTCATAAGCTTTCAACCTAGCTTCGCTTACAGACTTCTTTTCTTCCTTCTTTGCTATTTTATAGTTTGTGACAGTTTCCTCTATTCTATCCTTAGACATACTTTAAAGCCTGCTCTTATAATTTTTAGCTCCTCTTGCACCCCTTCACTCCACCACCAAGCCTCCTTTTGACTTGGGGCTCCTCCCTTTGACTCACCTAGCATTTCTTTGGCTACCTTTCGGATACAAGATGCTATTGCCTCCCACATCTCGTTTGCACTTCCACTACAATCCCAAGATAAATCTTCTAAAACCTTCTCCCTGAAGCTAGATTACTTCAGTGGAAGATTCCACCATCTAGTTCTAGTTATCTTAAGAACCCTCATTTTCTTTACCAGCCCTTTTATTTGTACATCCAAGACTAACAAGCGATGTTGGGTTGTCAAACTCTCTCCTAGGATTACTTTGCAGTCTTTACAACACAACCGATCTCTTCTCCTCAACGCAAAGTAATCTATCTGTGTTCTCGTTGGCCCACTCTTATAAGTATTAAATGCTCCTCCCTCTTCTTGAAGAGAGTGTTTGCTATGAAAAGATCATATGCCGATGCAAAATCCAGGATGACTTTTCCCTCTTCATTTCTATCCCAAAACCATGTCCTCCATGAATACTAGCATACCCTAAATCATCTTTTCCCACATGTCCATTAAGATCTCCACCTATGCAAATCATCTCTCTTTGTGGGATTTCTTGTAAAATCTTATCTAGATCCTCCCAAAAAGCTTGTTTAGTCCTTTCATCAAACTTATTTATGATGCATAAACTGAGATTATATTCAAAATTTCTTCTTCAAGCACCAATTTTAGCAAAATAATCCGATCCCCGAATCTTTGCACCTCAATCACACAATTCTTCAAATCCGTATGAACAACTACTCCAACACCGTTTCTACCCTTATTTTTACCTGAATACCAAAGTTTAAAGCCTGTCTTCTTGATCTCCCTTGCTTTCTCTCCACCCTATTTAGTCTCTTGAAGACATATTATATGAATTTTCCTTCTTTCCATTGTATCCACTATCTCCATCAATTTTCCAGTCAAAGTGTCAATATTCCAACTACCAATCCACAACTTCCGTTGCAATCTCTTTTGGACTAACTTCTTTACTCACATGTGTCCATTATGTGAGAACCCTTGTAAATTTTGGACTGCGTCCGGGCGGTGATGCAGCGGAACTAGCTTAATTACCCTCATGCGTTCCTCATACGAGAACCCTTGTAAATTTTGAACTACATCAAGGCTGCGATGTAGCGGCCCTTGCCAATTTTTCATTACACTCGGGCGATGCAATTCATCGCAAGTAGGGAATACCCCAATGAAATCTGTATGTTTGCTTAAATCCATGTTGAAAAACTAATCTTAAAAAAAATTAATGGTATACAGTTTTTCACAACATGAACTCAAACTTGAGCTTCCAACCTCCATTCTCCACGAGCATCCTCGATGAACGAGCCCTACCACAGAAGAGAAAATATTATATATTTCAAAGATTATCAATACACATATATATAATAATAATGCAGAAAACATCACAACACGAGATCGACTTGGATAAAAAAAATCAACTTAATCTGATGAAGCCGTGTCTACAGAATTAATGCCATCTGATGAAACGATAAATGCATGAATTAATATTGATCTGTTGTAGAACGAACACTTAGCTTCTCATACAAAATCGAGAAAAATCTCAGTGACGAGGTTCTCAGCTTTAATTTTTTAACCTGGGAAGTCCAAGGTCGAACACAAGAACACAAGACATAATAATTATATTAATGAAGCCATGTCACCAACAATAATGCCATCTGATGAAATAATAAATTCATGAATTATTATTGATCCGTTGTAGCACGAGCACTTAACTTCTCATACAGAATCGAGAAAAGTCTCAGTGATGAGGTTCTTGGCTTTAATTTTTAACCTGGGATTGGAAGTCCATGGTCGAACAAAGGACACAAGACATGATACAATTATTTAGGCATTAAAATATCTAGGCTAACTAAATGATAAGTTATCTAGGTCAAAACAAATAAACAATGCGGGCATGCAATGCAGAATAATGCACATCACGAATGTAGGCATGGATGAAATGGACTGTGATTTAACACAACAATACATGTTAGACAAAATGAACATAATGAATGTATTGAAAAATGCAATTACACTCACAAATATGCCATATAAGGAATCATCAAACATAAGCAATTATATCACTTAATTCTAAGTCCAATTGATCAATGCCATGTAGAGTTATATTTCATTTAATAAGCATGGATGCACAAACTAGACTCTTCACAAATTAATCATTCATTTATTATCTAATCAGAAAGTAGATAATTCAGATCAAAGATAACTAAACGAGGATTAAAATGCCACTGAAATCATCTCAATCGGATAAACAATGCTCAAGTTATTCAAGTTTCAATGCAGGAGCATAACTGTGATAAAAACATGCATAAATCCTTAGATATAGGTCCATGGAGGGGTTAAAGTGCAATTAATAACAATCAGTGATGCATTTTTTGAAATACCCTAGCGAGGGTATTTTTGCAATAATTGGAAACTGGCCGGGTGGCTCTGTAATTAACCCAGGTCTGCACGCGCTACGCACGTGTGGTCCAGGTTCGGTCGGACTTGCATGGCTCAAACCATGTGGCGTGACGTGATGCTTCCAGCTGGAGGTCTGGCCGCTCTACGGCTGCAGGGTCGGTGTCGATGATGTGGCATCTTGTAGACTATTAGATCGTGCCCGATTTGGCACGATCCGACGATAATTGTATGTCGAGGATCATCTGCTTCGCCTTACACGACGGCGAAGAGCCAGGGCTCCGGTGAGCCCTCCTTTCTCCGCCCATCCCCTAAAGGCAATCTGATGATCATGAAGACTCTAGAGACGGTCCACGAGGCTGATGCGAGGTCAGTGAAGATCATTGAGTGGTCGAAAGTTGATGATGATGAAGACCCGTTAGAGACAAAGCTCCAGATCGGAGCACATCTCAGAGTTCTGGCCATTAAAGGATTTCATACCTGCAGACGTTAGAACAGACATAGCTTAAGAAACTGCAAGCGAGTGTGTGCACATCGTGAGTAAAGTGAAGGGCTAGTTAGAGATGAAGAAGGTGAAGCACTATTGGGGTTCGTCCTCCATGACCGGAGGAAGAATGGCAAGGTGGAAGGTTATGAATGATCTAGGGATACGAAGGTAGAAGTCTTCCGCATGGATCAAGGATCCACGGTGACAATCGCAAAAACATTGGTTCAAGGATGGACGTATGTATAGCTGGGAAGAAATCCATAAAAATGAGAACGCGAAAGTAAATCAAACACTTGAACTACTTGAATCTTCAAAGATGAAGGATGGATGATCTTGGCTTGGGTTGAGGCTCGATATGAGCATCTGGTCGTCGCTTCATCTCCGCAACCGATGGAGAAAGCTCAAACTGCCACTAAGTTGGTGTTGTAGCATGGTCGGATGACCATGGGTCGATCAGAGCTCTGATCGTCTTTGGCATAATCGATCCAACCTTTCTCTATCACAGAAAGGTGGAGAGATACTAGGTTGTGGATGATGTAAGGGTTAACACCGACCAATGTTGCCGGTGAGAGGATATTTGAAGGATGAGGGGGTGGCAATTCCAGATGGAAATGGCGACAGTTACGACTGCTGCCATTTATGGGGAAGTCAGCTTTAGGAGAAGTTTATGGTGATCCGTGCGAGAGAGGGATGATTGAGCTAGAAGTTAGTGGCGGTTTCGAAAGAAGATGGAGTGTGAGGAGGTTAGTGAAATTGGGTGAAGATGGGCGGTTGTAACGAGGATGACAATGTCTGGAGGTTGAAGGAGGTTCAGTCACTGTTGGATCATAGGATCCAACGGTTCCTGTAAAGGAGTAGATGGGAGGTCGGGATATGCCTAATAAAAAATATATCAGTTCGCTCAGATGGCGACAGGTGGCGACATCAGAACATGCCATGTGGAGCGCCATGGAAGCACCACGTGGCCCAATAAGAATGGAAGAAAATAGAAAAATCTAATTTAATTAGGAAAGAATTAGTTATAGGGCAAATTAGGAAAAAATGGTAAACATGAAAGTTGTCGATCTCGATAAGATCTACAACTTTCATGTAGAAGTCAAAGAGATCAGAGGTCTTATGTACATAAATAAAAATTAAATATGAACAAAAACTATATAAAATAATTTTCTTTATTTTTCTTTTGCTTATTTTTTTATTTTTGTTTATATTATTTTACTTATACACAATATTACTCTAACTTTTATTTGATTTTTAATAGGAAATAAATACATATAATATTACACCATATTAATATATAATAATTAGTGTTAATTATATAAAACATAGTAGTGAGTAATTAGTATGAATTAGTCCATGAATCTTGTTATTAACTGAAGCAAGAGAGATAATAATGCAAATTAATGATGATAAATCTGGGATTTATCACTTGTCATCCCTCTACCTCACCATTTCCCAGCTCCCACCAACTCATCCCCTACCACATGCAATCTCTCCATCTTTTTGCCTGACCGCCATCTGTATAAAATCACAGCTCCGCCCTCTTTTTGCCTTTTGATACCGTAATCCCAATAGGATTCAAGGGTAGAAGGATGTCGTTGATAGCTTCATCCTCCCCTCCTTGTCCACGTGGAAAAAGGGATAGAATCGACATGATTCGAGGTTTGCCAAAGCTCCTAGGACTGAGCTTTTTCTTGCTCCAAGTACACATGTTGAGCAATTAGCTTTAGGTTTCTTTAATGATTTTAATTCCGATAACTTATATTTAGCTTTAGTTTTATTAACTAGTCTTTACATTAGTTTAATTTAAGTTTTAAAATCGTTGGATCACTAGGATCCAACCCTAAATTCGTTGTTCTCCGACTGTTCATACCTACCATTTCGCCTCATCTTCGAACCCCTATGCCTTCTCCATCGAATTCCCTCGTTTTCGTCTCGAATTTTGCAAGGATTCAAGAAACCAAGGTCCATCTCCTTCACCTTCGTTGGACCTCTTCAATCCCTTCACTCACGTGCTGCCCAGCTTCATCTTTGGAGTTGAGGAAGACCCCCTCGAGATCTCATTCATTTTTTGCAGGAGCCCAATCAAGGAGAGCACCTGGATAGACATCTCATCTCTTAACAAAGCTCCAAATGTCTCAAACCTCCATGCCCCCTCCAATGGGGCTCGGACAACTTTGAAGAGCCTTGCAGGTGCGGAAGACCATCATGGAGAAGAGGAGGCCTTCAGCAAGACAATCAGAGGTCGGGAACGCACAAAATCAAAGATCAAAGCTCGTTGGAGTCGAGTTCTTGAGGTGTTCTTCATGGACCCTCAATAACCGTTATATGAAGCCTTCGACCCAGATCTAATCTAGGTCGTTCTTTAAAGATGAAGCGGTGCACCTTGGGCCATCGATCATGCAACACGGAGCACCAGTAGCCATCCAATTCATGCCATTGAGTGGGTAAATTAATTAGCAACCCTCTTCTCTTTTTGTAATTGCAAAAGAGTCCTGTAAATATTAAGTTAAGTAAAAACTTTTACGTAAAAATTGCAAGTGTACCCCGTATTGTTTGGATATTGCTTTTAGGTCAATGCCAACTCACTTCACGTGAAAATTGCAATTATACCCTGTTAGGTTCTATTATTCTTGTTTAGTATTTTAATTTTATAATTAAGTGTAAACTTCAGGTTTATTCGCACACGAGTCCCTAACTTTATTTATTATTGCAAATATACACCTGCTAGGCTGTAAATTAATTATTTGCCTTTTGATTTTGATTAAATAGCTCCTTTGATTAAATAGCTCCTATGCTTGTAAAAATCAGGGAAAACTGTAGAAAATACTTCATATTATGGTTGTTCATCCCATATTTTTATTTTAGCATTTTACTTGCATTTTCCATTTATTAAAAATCATTTAGAAGCTATTAATTCACTGTTTAACTATAAAATTGGAAAAAATTCTAAAATCTTATCTAAAAATTCAATATATATATCATATATTACTATATATTATAACTCCAGATCAAAAATCACAAACAAATATAGAAGAAAATAGTAAACATTGAAAAATCCTCCTGACCCTAAAAAAATTTGCAAAAATTCTATAAAAGCAAAAATTAGTTTTCTTTGGTATATTTTTCTTTATATTATATAGTATATATATTAAATGTAGTTTTGAAATTTTTGAACTTATTATCTATTTTTAGATCCCAAAACAATCCAACCTATTTATTATAGCTACTGTTTTCCTATATTTTAGACTTTCAAAATACCTAAAAATTAGAAGAAAATAGAAGAAAAATCACAAAAATAGAGAAAAATATTAAAAACCCAAAGCATTTTATTTTGTAATTTTTAAGTATATATACATATATTTAAAAAAATACGAAAATCCTATATAGACAATTTATACTATATATACTTATATGAGGAAAGGGAGCCTACTTTGTGAAGTAGGTAGCCTTACCTACTTCACATTCTATTTTTGCAATTTTTTTTATTTTTTTTTGAAAAATTCCACCGTGGATTTTCACAACTATATCCCTCTAATATGTCATTCAAATTTCGTCAGAAACAGAGACTCCTACGGCGTCCATCCAGAACATGAAAAATACAGCAAATCTGTGACCGTTAAAAAATGACTATCTGGATGGAGGCCGTAGGAGTCTCTATTTCTGAGAATTTGAATGGCACATTAGAGGGATATAATTATGAAAATCCACGATGGTATTTTTAAAAAAAATATATAATTTGTTAAAAATAGAATGTGAAGTAGGTAAGTTACCTACTTCACAAAGTAGGCTCCCTTTCCTCTACTTATATATTTACTATTAAGATTATTATTTATAAATACCTTAAATATATTTTAAAACCTTTAAAAAATAAAAAGGATTATATTTTTGTATTTATATATATTTATTATATATCATATATAGTACTTATATTATACATATATATATATATACTTACTATATCTTTAAAAACAAAAAAGAATTAAAAATCAAAAAATAGAAAAAAGGAAATAAAAATTTTAAAATGTAAAAACAAAATTTAAAAATCCATAAAATATAAATATAACTAAAAACCCAAAAAAAATCTAAAAAAGCCAAAAAGTACAAAATAGTTTATTTTTTAGACAATTATTATTACCATATCACGTAGCTCTTAATGGTTCGACCCGTATATTTGCTTGCTATACACATTTATTTGCTGGATATAATAATTTTACCTCGCACAATTTTCATTGATTTATCGTAGATTATGGGTTGATTACTGTCTTAATTGATTGGTCGAGATCCGAGTCAAGAGAGGCACCGATACATCACGCCTTCCAAGACTGGACACTAGGATCACTGAAAGACTTATTGAACAATCGACTCTAAAAGAAACATATTACCCTAGAGCCGGTTAAGTTACCAAGTGGATCCATATCCCGCAAATCCATGGACACTTTGAACTCAAGCTGCAACTACTCTCTCTTGTCAACATTCCATGATAATACGAATGAGGAACTCTACATTCATCTGCATCGGTTTAACCACATCTGTGGAACCATGCCCTACGCCAACATTCGTTGGATCTAGTTAACATGTCCACTTTCCCATTTAACCTTCAGGACAAGGCTCTCTACTGGATCAATCATTTAGAGGAAGTGGTAACAACTTTGGAAGAGCTTAAATCAATTTTTTTCACAAGTATTATCTCCGGGTCATTTAAATTAGATGCGAGCAATAATCTCCAACTTCTCACAGTTGTCCCATGAGCGTATTCGTGAGGTATGGGAATGCTTCAAATATCTACAGGAGAAGTTGCTCCATCATGATATACTGAAGATCAAATTGGTGCATAACTATTTCGGGGGCTTGAACTAAGATAGTCAAAGTATGGTTGATGTCACCCGTAGAGGCTCTCAATTTAATAAGGATGAAGATGTCGTATGGCAAATCTTCGGGGAGATGGTTGAGAGATCAACCGCATTATCGCCATCCCGTTCATTCTAGAAGAATCATTATATCCTCTATAAGTCCATCAACATGGCATCATCGCACGAAGAGGACATGAAGAAGAATTCCAACCTGAGCATTATTGAGAACCACCTGTCCAAAGTGGACACCGTTGAGAAACAATTACAGAATCTCGATAAACTAAATGTGATCGAATAAAAAATAAAGAATCTGGACAAGCTTGTCCAGATTACAAAGTAGTTGGAGATCTGAAAACTAGGATTTTGCCGAAGTCTTGTCAATCCACAAGACGGGTCAACAGTCATCGAAGCAATGTCAGACGAAATCCAAAAAATTCAACAATTAACCCACAAATAAATATAAAGCAATGTAAAATAAATTGTGGAGTTAAAATTTATTATAACTCTACAACAAAGGTGTGTATAGGTGTAAGTATTGTGTAGAGGTCGAACATAGGGAGCAAAACTAGATAGAATGTGCAATCAAATGCAAAGGATGTGATATGTGCTTCTTGTCTATTTTTATATGGGTTTTTGGTTTTTTATTATATTTTATTATTTTATTTTGTTTTATATTTTTTATTGATTTTGATTATCTGATTTTGATTTTCTTTTTATATTTTTCGAATTTTTAATTTCTTTTCTTTTTAAATATATAATATAGGATATATAAAATAACATATATAATAATAGATAATGCAATTATAAAAACTAAAAATATAGGAAATAAAATCTTTTTGGGTTTTAAATTTTTACTATTTTTGTGATTTTTAGTGAATTTTGCAATTTTCACATATTTTAAAGTAAAAAATATCCCAAATCAAGGATTTAGTAAATAGCCGAAATTGAAATGAAGATTAAAAATAATAAAATTAAGTCCAAAATTCTTCAAATCAATTTTAATATATATATATAATTATATAAATAAAATGATAAAAATAAAAAAACACTATTTTTGATTACTTTAGAATTTTTTAGATTTTTTATAAGTATTTTTGGGGTTTTTAAAATTTTAAGAGTTTTGTTTTTCTTTTTTTGGATTTTTTGTCTAAATGGTCAAAATACTTAAATAGACGAAGTATATTTTTTGGAAAATGCTCAAAACATTTTTATATTTTTTGGTATTTTATTAGCTAAACTGGGAATAATTGTGTTCTTTTTGATTTTTAATAAATACTAAAAGTCCAAAATTGCAAAAATAAAACTATGGTGAGAAGGTGTGTGTAATCGGGACCTACTTCTATTTTTCATTGAATTTCAAAGTACAATAGTTATACTAAATAAATAGAGAAAACCAACAAAAATGCATGTACTGGTAGGGGCATAAAGGTAATTAACATTAAATGCGAGGGCATCTTTGCAAAATATCCAAAAATATATTACTACAAATGAAAGTTTTAAGACTAATTAGAAATATGAAGAAATGTAGGGACATGGTCTCAAATAAGCCAAGCCCACATGTACAGGCATGTGAGCTTCGCTAGCACGAGTCAAGATGCAATTAAAGATATTAGCAGGGACCTCTATGCAAATGTACCAAAAGTTTTATGCTACTTAAAAAGATTACAAAATGAAATAAAAAAGCTACAAAAACTGGGGGCCAAAGATGCAAATTAACCCACAGGGCGCACGATCGTGTGACTTGGAATCTCTCACTTGACACACGTCAAGCTCATGATGCACGAAACATCTTCATCCGTAGACGGTCAAGATTAGAACCATTAGACGGGATCCTACATCTGAAACACAACATATCCAACAAGTGTGGCTATAGCTGGGATGAGGCTGATGATCCAACGTTTGGAGGGATGCCTGGAAGAACGACGAAGAACTTGTCCAGGAGTAGCTTCGATCCGACCGTGTGTGCAGCTATGTCAATCTGTGGGGCCCTCCAATAGATGCTTCACGTTTCACTTGATGCCAATAAGCTTCCAGAATGTTCAAAAATGCCCAAAGAACCGATATGGCCGCCTGGAGCTCAGTGGTCTCCGGCGAGGGTTCTGGGTGCCATTCTTTGCTACAGATGCGGTTCAGATACCCCCTTCAGCACCTGCATATGATAGAAGCAATGCATCTAGGGATGGTAGGGGGGATGGTCGTTATTTAGTGGAGGTCAGAGATGGAATGAGGGTGGACAAAATGGTGGTCGGAGCTCAAGAGCTTCGACGAAGGATAATGTCTAAAATCTAGGCGAGACAGATAAAATCCAAACGTGAATAAACACATAAAACAACATCTACAACTAAATCTATCTAAGAAAGCAATGGAAATGGGTACGGAAGACCACAAAGATGAACCTCAATGGCGACTTCATCGGAGATGGAAAATCCACCTAAGACCGCCTTCTTCGATCAACCTAGGTGCACGACGTGGATGATGTCACCACCCTCGAATGTCTGGGCGCAAGAAGGAAGGGAAAGAGTGGCCAAAAGGGGCTCAACAAATGAAAGAAGATGACAGGGGAACTTACGTACATGCAGTGGAGGTGGGATGTTCAAGGACAAATCACTGGCGAATCGAAGGGGATCAACCTAAATCGATGAATCAACGTGGATCTAGGAT
Organism: Ottelia alismoides; assembly: GCA_037367405.1. Taxonomy (NCBI): domain Eukaryota; kingdom Viridiplantae; phylum Streptophyta; class Magnoliopsida; order Alismatales; family Hydrocharitaceae; genus Ottelia; species Ottelia alismoides. Next base: position 902,060 of record JAZKJV010010627.1, on the reverse strand, counting down.
GTACAAGGGACAAGTCTCATGAAGGGTCCCATACTTCTCGAGAAACGCATCAGAGCGTAAAAATTTGAGAAGTAGGGTCGATGCAATAGGCGTGTCCGGGCTAGACCTGGGAAAGGATAGTTGACCGAAGTCAACTGTAAACTCAATTTGATTGGTCCACGTGCACCAACCGGAAAAAAGGTGACACAAAATTATTTGTAAATTAGAAATTACATAATAAATGATTTAATTAAATTAAAGTTATAAAATGAAAATTGCTTATTATTTTCTATATCATTTTATTTTGATTTTTATTTATTTATTCGAGGTATGTAATTACAAGTTTATTTCTAGAGTTCCATTTATAGGTATATTTATCTATATTTTTGTATAATTTATTTTTATTTTGCATTTATTATTCTATTATTTTATTTTCTTAATTTATATATTTATAACTTATTTTTATATACATAAATATATTTTTATTATATTTTCTTATATAATATATACTTAAATAAATAGGTATTTTAAATACATGGGTATAAGTATAGGTATTTCATCTATGTATTATATATACATATTTTATTTTAATATTTTTTGGGCTTTATTATAGTTTTAATATGTACATGTATTATAAAAAATATTTACAAAATTATAAAATATAAAATTATAAAAATAATAAAGAGCAAATAAAATGAATATTTTATTCAAGTATATTGTACAATAGGAGTCCAAAACCCAACTTTCACACCTTAACTCAAAAAATATGAAACCACCTTCGTTAAATTTTCTATTAAAAGATACATACAATTAAGGGTGATTTTGATATATTTTGAATTCTTATTTGAGAGATATGGATCTGGGAAGTTAGGATTTTGGAATCTTATTCAGAGTATAATTTATACACTATATATTATTTTTTGCATGAAATCAATTTTATTTTTCTATATATTATTATTTACAACTTTCATGTTCAAGGTTTCTCTATTTGAGGTATAAAAAATAGACAATAAAATGGGTTCCAAAAATTTATAAATAATGGTATTGGCCCTTATCTCCCCCTACTTTATTCTTTGTCGATCAATTCAATTCTTGATTTGGTCTCGGTTTTTAGAGTCATAAATACCTTTGATATTTTATTCTTTTTCTTTTATTTTCTTTATTCTATATTTTTTGCATTAAAAATTATGTTTTATACAATATTTATACAACAAAGAATGAATGTTAATTTGTACACATTAATGGTATTTACATGCATTAGATAGGGTTTTTAAGGCCAAAATGATAGAATAAAGGTAATAAAATGGAGATTCACCACCCCCATACTTGCCTTTGCTAGTCCCTAGCAAACACTTATGCAATAAGTGGATAAAATGAAAAACAAAGAAAAGAAAAAGAAAGAAAGTGGATTGAATTTAATTGTCAAACTTGTCTTCACAAAATCAAGTTTGGAGCTTAAGTCGGACTTTTGGAATTTTAATGCGGTCAAAACCTTATTGGGAATAAGATTTGAAATACAACAGCCTTAGAGAATCCCCAAACACTTCTCAATATCCTTAATAGCTAGGTCGGAATATTTCAACTCATACGCAAACCCTTATGACTATGAATCTCACTTGTATAGTGTATGTGATAGTGGCTCTCCTCAAATGAAATGACAAAGAGACTGACTTCTCCAGCATTACAACCCAATGATTCCCCAATCCAGCAACTCTTTCCTCGAGGAGCGGGGTATTCCCTTCTAAGTTCAAGTGTTGACCAACTAAAGAGGAGGGGGTGAAGAGAAGAATGTACGGTAGCCAATGTAGCTACCTATCCTAGGATGCTCGACCAATGTAGCCAAGTCATTCGTCTGCAGGCTCACAAGGTATGACTTTGAAGCTCAAGCTTGCTTATTAGCTATACAAATATGTACACTCCTCCAGGCATTTTATTTTCATATAGTCCTGTCAGTTTTTTTTTGAAGTTTTTGTTCTTTTTTTGAAATATTATATACAACAACATTTACATAAGGAATTTTCCTCTTGAGCCAGTAGACTATCCTTCTTTTGAAGCATTATTGCAACCCACACTCTCTTGTCTTTATATGTCTCTACTGAACGGGTTGTGGTGCACTTCCCTCCCTAGACGAGGACAAATGTTTCCACTTATGTGCATCTCATACCAGTAAATCCAACCCCTCACCACTCAAACTGAGTTGAGCCAAGTGAAAGGTGCAGGTGTCCAAGTTAGGTCATTATCGACAAGAGCTATGTGTGTGCTCCGAAATACTCTACTTAGGCAGTCAAGAATATATTGAACCAAGTCTCACGATTCTCAAAGAATTAAGTCAACTAGAATTGAAGAACCTCAATTCCAGCTCCTATAAGGTTCCGGTGATTGGGTAGATTTAAGGTTCAACCAAGCTCCAATCTTCAGATTTTACTTAGACTTGTTCAATTATCAAACTTAATCCTAAAAATGTGAATGCTATGCAAATGATATGTACAATGCAGAAAATATTTTTGTGATGCAATTTCAAACTTTTGAACTTTTTATGGATTTTTGAAAAATATTTTGTAAATGTTTTTGGATTTTCAGTTTTGCAAATATTTTTGTGATTTTTGAAAAAGATTTTGGATAAAATTAGGTCCAAAAATTTACACGGGGATGCATTTTATACTCACAAGAGTTTGATTTTTAAGATATTACAAGGGATGTGTGATCTTTTTTATAGATACATATATACAATTAGTAAAGAAACTTTTTTTTGTGTGACGTATATATATTCCTCAAATTATTTGCAAATGATTTTACAAACAATTTTCAAAACTGTAGTCCAAAATATTTTTCATAATTAATTTTTTACAAACATTTACAAATATTTGAAAATCATTTTGTAGAGGTTTTTCAAATAGTATATATAGATTTTTCAAAATATTTTTGCAACCATTTTCCAAACCATTTGCAAATCGATTTTCAAAAGATTTTTATTTAATACAAAGAAAAGAAATTTTTACAAACAAAATATCTTTACAAAGGTTGAAAATATTTAACAAAACATTTTCCAAATAGTTTTCAAATGATTTTTCAAAAAGATTTTCAAACTATTTTTCAAACATTTTGCAAAAAATTTTTTACCTGATTTATTAATCAGTAAATATGAAAATAATTTGAGGAATAATAAACATCTTTTTTAAGAGATTTTAATGAATTTTATTGTTTATTGTATACAATATTTTTGCCATATTTATTAACAAAATACGAAAGTACGAGTTATGGATTCATGTGTATACGTAGTATATATGACCCCCTATACTTAGTTTAAGCTATGTCCTCATAGATGAAAGATAAAAAAGAAGACATAACTCATATTGAGCATAGAAAAGTCTAAAGAGTAAATGAATAAGGAATGAATGAACGAATGGGAAGTCTACGGTTCCCCCTATACTTAGGATCAAATAATCCTAAGTATAACATACTGTACACAAGGCTAGGAGTGTCAAGGAGGAATGAACAGATCGTACTCAAACTGTCTCCCCTATACTAAGGGTAAGGTATCCTTAAGTATAGACAAGAAGATGAGACAATGGAGGAGATCAAAGAATAGAAGGCCTCGGAGCGCACACCCCCTATACTTAGGACAAAGTACGTCTTAAGTATAGAATACTGACAAAAAGGGGTGACACTTTTTCAGTAGAAAATGAAAACAAAAAAGAAGAAAAGAAGGAAAAGAAGAAAAGACAGATGAAGATATAAGAAGTGATCAAATAGAATGTACGCATCACTCCCCCTATACTTAGGGTAAAAGAGACCTAATTATAGGAAACAACAAGAGTGATGAAACCGAATGAAGAAGGAACACTCGGCTCATCCACTCCCCCATACTTAGGAGAAAGTACGTCCTAAGCAAGGCTCACTCGAAAATGGAGTGGATGAGCGATACGGTGGATGTACGGAGGAAAACGAATGTGAATATACAAGAGGATGGATATACAAAGGTCAAGAAGGTAGAAAGAGAACCTTCTTGCAAGACCGATGAGGTATGGATCTGACAAGGTGTATGTCGACATCGGGGTCCTCAGAAACCAATCGATTAGGATCAGCCTGGATAAGGTCCTCAGTGGTCTCAAAGCGGAAAGCACGAACTGATCAGTGGAAGTAGTGTGGTCTGGTTCGGCCATGGGTGCCTCAACTAGGTCAAAATGAAAAGGAACGAACTCATCTGTCAAGTAGTCAGATCATATTCGTCCTGTGAAGGCCCGCAGATATCGAAGTGAAAAGGGATGAACTCATCATCAAAAGAAGTAAGGTCAAGTTCATCCTGCGAGGTTTCTACTGGATCATCATTGTCATCAAAGGGCCCGAATTCATTTATAAAAGCAATCCGGCCAAATTCAGCCTCATCAGTCTCTACAATGTCTGTCCTCTGCTCAAATGTATCAATCGTGTAAATCCCGCGGATGTCATCAACACAACGCCAATCACAGGAAGAGGAAACTCCAAGGTCTATGCTTTCTAAGTATTCCTCATTGGAGAGGAATTATCAGGTCTCGTCATCAGTCATAAAGCATACCTCTCTGATATCAGCAGATAGGTCATAGGCCTCGGGGTTGGCTAACACATGCACGCTCTTGTGGGATGCGGGTCTCTAGTCCATGGTAGGTGCAGTGATCAACACATTGCTCCCTATATCAAAACGGAAGCGAATCTCTACGGATCCATAGTCAATAACGACCCTCGTAAAGGCGAGGAAAGGCCGTCCGAGGATGATTGGAGAGCGTTGCATAGGGTCGGAGGTCTCCATGGGCAATACAACAAAGTCCGTAGTGAAGCTCATGTCCTGAATCAGAATGACAACGTTATCAAGAACAACCTTTGGTCTCCTTATTGATCCATCAACAAATTGAACAATCATCCTGGTTTTCTTGAGAGGCCCAAGATGAATAGACTGTACCAATGAGAAGGGTATTATATTAATCGATGCATCACCATCAAGGATAGTGTTATCACATGTATGGTCAGAGATGGTGTAACTCACAAGAGATGTGACAGTGTTCCTTTCTCTTGAAGAAGGGAGGTGGGTGATGGTGTGGGCAGTGGCCATGGTCAAGATATGACGCTAAGATTGGCTCCTTTGCTTTCTCTTCTTTAGTTGTGGAGAAGATAAATGGGTCATGGCCTGGCGAAGTGGGTCATCAATGATCTCATGAATAGCACCCACCACTTCGGGTTCGGTCAATATTTTTTTTGAATTTTTGGACCTCCTCCATACAAGGGAGGAGATTGAAATCATCATCTACACAAGGACGACTAAGAGCAGTCTGTACAGTGTCGTCCTTGGGGTCAAAGGTGGGACAAGGAGTGAGTGAATGTGTGGGTAAATGATCTGGCATTGGGGTCCTCTCCTCACAAAATGAATCAACAATGTGTTTCCTGAAATCTTTTTGGATTTCAAAATTTTTCTCAATTTTTGTATTTTGGGCAATTGCAAGCTCTCATGGGAATCCTCAAATGAATCCATATCATCAAATGGAGGAGCGACATTTTGGCTTTTATTCAAATAGTAAGATCGTCAATCCTCGAACTCATATACTCCAATAATCGAGTCAAGGTCTCAAGTATGGACTCCATGAAAGGTGACTCCAACATATTAGTCTCGGGTGGGTGATATGGAGGAAAATGTGATGGTGGTGGTGGATCAAAATCCGAGGTCTGATACTGTGGTTGAGACAGATATACAGAATCTAAAAAAATCAAGAGGAAAATTCTTCTGATAAAATGGAGGTGGACCGACAGGAGGGCACAAGAGTTCCATAAAATCTGGGCAAAAATCACTCAAGGTGGCCATCTCTGAAACAAGAGAAAATGATCGGGAGAACACAAAGGTAAAGTTAAAAGATGCGAAGAAAAAGGCGCAAATGCACAAAAGGATCGAGTATACACACGAAAAATCACAAACAAACCCACACAAAACAAAACACAACCTATCAATTCACCTACTCAACACAAATGAGGACATGGAAAATTTGATCTTTTATCTTGTCGATTTTAGAGTTAGGTGAGGAATATAAAAGTTGTACAAATACTTAGGAGGCTTATGGGATTTGGGCACTAGTCCATAGTGTGTACGTGAGCAATCTAAAACGAATACAATGAGGGGATTACTCGTCCCAAGACAATGATTTTTTTGGTCTTTTCTTATGGTCAAGTAATTTTAGCAGTCCCAATTTTATTGATTATCACTTTTTGTATTTTTAATAAGAAATGCATGTGCCTAATGAGGAGTCAGTTCCTTTAGAAACCTAGGTGATCAAACTCAGAGGGAGAGAGTCGGAAAAGCAATGCTAGGTGAAAACGATGATGTATGCTAAAGTGAAATGCTCACCTTGCCTCCAGCTCTCTTCATGCAAGGATGCTTGACAGAATTGAAACCTACACTATATGCAAATGGAAGCCGATGACATCACCCTATATCTGAAATTGCTATTATCGTGAAGAACCAATGCTAATCACTCAGATATGGAACCCAAAGTACGGTCTTGGGGAGCTCTTTGATGCCCACCACAATGGGTCCTGTAAGCATTGTATAGATTCCCTCTCGGCGCTCGATTCCAAGTCTAAATGGGAAGCAATTAAAATTGGACTAGATCCAAACGTAGACTATAGGCACATGAAATGATAATTAAGTGTTTGGACTTAATACTATCATCAAGCAAATCCTAATGCTAAGGCTCAATCACACAAAATAAAGAAAAGTGAAAATCAGAAAACAAAATAAAAAAGGGGGAAAAATCACGACAAAACCGACGATGCCCCTAAGGGAACAATCCCTCGTGCACTAGACCTCGTGAAGTGTAGCAAAGTCCTAAGAGTGTCCAAGTTATGGCAATAAATGTCACTCTCTCACTTGAATTACAAAATAAATACAATCAAATGAAAGTGGCTCTGTATTAAAAATTCTCTATGTCTCCCCGGGTGCAAGGTCCGAAATCTGAGCTGGCTTCACGTGGGTGCATAGGCGCTCCAAAGAGGGCCTCCCTTGATCCGCGGTACCTCATAGCAAAATCAACAAAGAGAGTGTTTAGACAACTCAATAATAAAATCAAATAAATAGGAAATAAATAAAGCACAAATAAAGACAAAGAAGACACAATCAAACAAATCCAATCTATGCACAGTTGCTCCCCGTCAACGACGCCATTTGAAAACTAGGATTTCACCGAAGTCTTGTCAATCCACAAGGCAAATCCACAGTCGTCAAGCGACCTCAGACGAAATCCCAGAAATTCAATAATTAATCCATAAAAATATAAAGTAATGCAAAATAAATTGTGGAGTTAAAATTTATTATAACTCTACAACAAAGGTGTGTATATGTGTAAGTATTGTGTAGAGGTCGAACACATGGAGCGAAACTGGATAGAATGTGCAATCAAATGCAAAAGGATGTGATGTGTGCTTCTTGTCTATTTTTATGTGGGTTTTTAGTTTTATATTATATTATTTTATTTTTTGTTTGATATTTTTCTATTGATTTTGATTTTCTAATTTTTATTTACTTTTTATGTTTTTTTTAATTTTTAATTTCTTTTTCTTTTAAATATATAATATATGATATATAAAAATACATATACAATAATAGATAATGCAATTATAAAAACTTAAAAATACTTAAAATATTAGAAATAAAATCTTTTTAGGTTTTCAATATTTTTACTCTTTTTTTATGATTTTTAGTGAATTTTGCTAATTTTAATATATTTTTAAAGTCAAAAATATCCCAAATTAGGGATTTGGTAAATAGTCGAAATTGAAACGAAGATTAAAAATAACAAATTAAGTCCAAAATTCTTCAAAAAAATTTTAATATACAGATAACAATATAAATAAAATTATAAATAGAAAACACTATTTTTGAGGATTTCAGGAATTTTTTAGATTTTTATAAGTGTTTTTGATTTTTCAATTTTTAAGAATTTTGTCTTTATATTTTTTTGATTTTTGGTCTAAATGCTCAATATACTTAAATAGACAAAATATATTTTTTTGCAAATTTTTCAGAATGTTTGGTATTTTATAAGCTGAACAGAGAATAATTGCGCTCTTTGTTATTTTTAATAAATACTAGAAAGTCCAAAATTGCAAAAATAAAATTATAGCATGAAAGCTTGTGCAATCAAGAACCTACATCTGTATTTTGGTGAATTATGGAGCACAATAGTTATACTAAATAAATAGAGAAAACCAACAAAAATGCATGCACTAATAGGGGCATAAAGGTAATTAAGATTAAATGCGAGGGCCTCTTTGCAAAATATTCGAAAAGATATTACTGCAATTGAAAGTTTTGGGAGTAATTAGAAAAATAAAGAAATACAATGACATGGCCGCAAAATAGACAAGCCCACATGCACAGGCACACGAGCTTCACTAGCACGGGTCGAGATGCAATTAAAGATAAAAGCAGGGACCTCTATGAAAATATACCAAAAGTTTTAAGCCACTTAAAAAGATTACAAAATGAAATATAAAAGCTACAAAACTGGGGGCCAAAAGCAAATTAGCCTGCAGGGCACGCGATCGTGTGGCTGGGAATCTCTCACTTGACATGCGTCAAGCCCACGATGTGTGATACCTCTTCATCCGCGGACATTCAATATTAGAACACTCAGACGGGATCTACGGCTAAAACACAATAGATCCAACAGATGTGGATGTAAATGGGACAAGGCTGATTATCCAACGGTTGGAGGGATGCTCGGAAGAACGGCCGAAGAACTCATCCAAGACAAGCTTCGATCCGACTTTGCGTGCAGCTCCGACAATCCGGGAGCCCTCAAATAAATGCTTCACATTCCTCTCAACACCTAGAAGCTCCCAGAACCTTCAAAAATGCATGAAGACCCGAGATGGCTACCTGGAGCTTAGTGGTCTCCGGTGAGGGACCTAGGTGCCATTCATTGCTCCAGATGAGGTTCATATACCCACTTTAGCACATGTAAGATAGAAGCGATGCGGCTAGGGAAGGCAGTGGTGCTTGTCGTTATATAGTGGAGGTCAGAGATGGAATGAGGTGGTCAAAATGGTGCCAGAGCTCAAAAGCTCCGGCGAATGATAAGGTCTAAAATCTAGGCAAAACAGTAATCCAAATGTGAATTAAATGCATAAAACAATAGCTACTCCTAAGCTATTTAAGAATGCAATGGAATGGGTACCTTAATGGTAGGAAGACCACGAAGCTAAACCTCGACAGTGACTTCGTTGGAGATGGCAGAATCCAACTAAGATTGCCTCCTTCGATCAACCTAGGTACATGCCGTGGATGTTGTCAGCACAGTCGATCGTCTGGGCTCAAGAAGGAAGGGAAAGAGTGGCCAAAAGGGACTCAAAAATGAAAGAATATGATGGGGGTACTTATGTACAAGCAGTGGAGGTGGGATTTTCAAGGACAGATCACATGCGAATCAAAGGGGATCAACCCGAATCGATGAATCGACATGGATCTAGGATGTATGGGAGCAAGTCTCATAAAGGGTCCCATCCTCCTCGAGCAACACATCAGAGCGCAAAAATTCGAGAAGTTGGATCGATGCAATAGGCGTGCCAGGGTTAGACCTGGTAAAGGATAGTTGATCGAAGTCAACTTAGACTCAATCTGATTGGTCCACATGGACCAACCAGGAAAAAGGTGACACAAAATTATTTGCAAATTAGAAATTAAATAATAAATGATTTAATTAAATTAAAGTTATTAAATTAAAATGTTTATTATTTTTAAAGTTTTTCATTATGATTTTTATTTTTTAAGGTATTTAATTACAAGTTTATTTAGGGTTCCATTTATAGGTATATTTATCTATATTTTGTATAATTTATTTTTATTTTGTATTTTTGATTTTCTTATTTTATTTGCTTAATTTTTGTATTTATAACTTTTTTATATACATAAATATATTTTTAATACATATTTTTGATATAATATATACTTAAATAAATAGGTATTTTAAATACATAGATATAAGTATAGGTATTTCATCTATGTATTATATATACATATTTCTTTTAATATTTTATTTAAGGTTTTAATTCTAGTTTTAACATGTACATATATTATAAATAATATTTATAAAATTATAAAAATATTAAAGAATAAATAAAATGAATATTTTATTCGAGTATATTGTGCAATAGGGGTCCAAAACCTAACTTTCACAACTTAACTCCAAAAAATATGATACCGCCTTCATTAAATAGATTATTAAAAGTTATATACAATTAAAGATGATTTTGATATATTTTAGTTTTTATTTCATAGATACGGGTTTGGAAAGTTGGGATTTTGGAATCTTATTTAAAGTATAATTTGTACATTGTATATTTTTTGCATGAAATCAATTTTTATTTTTCTATATTTTATTATCTACAACTTTAATGTTCAAGATTTCTTTATTTGAGGTATAAAAAGTAGAATATAAACTGGGTCCCAAAATGAATAAATAATGAATTAATAAATGGAATTTTTATTGTATTATTGGCCCTTATCTCCCCCTACTTTATTCCTTGTCGACCAATTGAATTCTTGACTTGGTCTCACGGTTTAGAGTTATAAAATACCTTTGGTATTTTATTCCTTTTCTTTTCTATTCTTATTATATAATTTTAGCATTAAAAACTATATTTTATACAATATTTATACAACAAAGAATGAATGTTAATTTGTACAAATTAATGGTTTTTACATGCATTAGCTTGGGGTTTTAAGGCCAAAATGATAGAATAAAGGTGATGAAATGGAGATTCATCAAGCTCCTAGTGAGGTCGATCAACTCATGTAAGTCTGCAAGTTTATCAACCGAAACCTCTACTACTGAGTAGAAAGAACCATCACCACAATAGAGCTAAGGGCATCCACAATCAGTCTAGCATGTGTATTATGTACGAACACCCGATCAGGGCATACCACTATAGCAACAATAAATATAGATGGTCATGTACCATCTAGAGCCCTCGACGTATGTCGAGTCATTCTTTCCAACTCCCCACAAAATTCAAGAGGTGAATAACAAATGGAGTAATGAAATGTAATGCACCCATCCAGGAAGACATCAATAGGGTCAATCATTTTCTATCAGGTTGTTCCACCATAGCAAGGTGGAAGAACAGTACAAAACTAGCCATTCTAGAACCTGTCTCTACATAATGCTAACACATGGAGATAGAACTATCAACAACCATCATATCGCCATCAACAACAATTATACTATCAATCGGTTTCTTACTATCACGATCAATATCAACCTCCTTAAAACTATCAGTATTTCCCTCCTTGTCATTACTCTCAGGATCACCTGTCACAGCCTTCGCACTACTATCAGAATCAGCATGCTAAGCACATATAACTGATTGAGGCTGCACCAGTGAATCCTACACTTGACTGCTTGGCTCAACTTGTAAAGAACCTGATAGAGACGAGCCAAAAAATTGGACGACCTGATAGCCGCAAAGACCATCATTCCTACTCAGATTGAAGCCAATCCCAATAATTTCCATCATAAGGAGAACATAGATTGTCATGAATCCTCACCCACAAAGTCAGGTATTGAATAATTCATTTTTGTTATGTAATGTTTTAACTCTTGGGAGCAGTATGACCTTGCAACCGTCTACAACTGCGTAGGAGAAAAATAAAGTCAGTCCCCATCGTCTGAAGTAGTTTATCCACATCAAGCGGGGATGATGATGAAGAGAGAGGAGCCACACCAGATCAAAACACCAAAACTGAATAAAATGAAAAATATCAAAAATAGAATAATAGTTGAGGATGAGCCAACAGTCTAGGCTGAGCCAAGCAAGCCAAGGAGACGCCAACACCTGCATCTGATCCTGTGCTTGCCGATGAGGTCGACGTTTCTATTTTTAGTTCTCCACCTATTTTGGATGATTGCATCCCTTATAAATCATCCAATTGTCAAAGCTGATTCTCATGTAAATAATAACATTTATTTTGGTGATGTAAATATTCCTTTTCCTGATGCTATAAAATCTAAAAAAATCAAAAAATAAAAAACAACATTGTCTGATCTCAGAGTGATACGGAGTATCTTTCTATAAATATCATTATTGAAAGACATAGAATACATGCCTAGTGTTAAAAAGGAATTCAATGAGGCATGTAAATGCCATTATCTAATGTTTTGACTCTCAGGAGTAGTAGGACCTTGCAACCGTCTGCAACCATGAAGGAGAAAAATAAAAGTCAGTCGCCATCATCTGAAGCAGCTGGTCATACATCAAGTGGGGATGATGGAGAAGAGAATGAAGCCACACCAGATTAAAAACACCAAAAAATGAATGAAATGAAAAATATAAAAAATAGAATAGCAGGTGAGGCTGAGCCATACAAGCCAAGGAGACGCCAAAACCTGCATCTGATCCTGTGCCTGTCGATGAGGCTGACATTTCTATTTTTAGTTCTCTGCCTATTTTGGATGATTGTATCCCTTCTAATCATCCAATTGTAAAAGTTGATTCTCATGTAGATAAAAACATTGATTTCGGTGATGTAAATATTCATTTTCCTAATGCTATAAAATCTAAAAATCAGAAAATTAAAACAACATTATCTTATCTCGGAATGATTGAAATATTACATAATATCTTTCTATAAGTGTCTTTATTTGAAGTCATAGGATACATGCCTAGTAATAAGAAAGGATTGGATGAGGCATGCAAATCAAAGCATCATCCCCACAAAAACATCCGTAAAATTATACACAACCGCGAAGAAAAGCACATCTTGACAATGATTACTATGAATACGATATGCATCCTCTCATATAGAAATAAAGATATGGGAGATCCTTTGATTAGATGCGAGATTTTCTAACAGATATTTAAGTGCACTCTTCTTGATAACAACTTTTCATTAAACCTCATACCCACATCTCTTCTCAAGGAATTCAGGTTGTGTCAACTGAAATCAATCAAGATGATCCCGTAGTGTGCTGATCGATCCATTAAGCGACCCTGAGGTATATTGGAGGACTCTATTGTAACCGTGCAAGGTATGAAATTCCCACTGGACTTTATTATCCTGGACATGGAATTCTCTACACCATTACTCTAGACTCCTATCATACTTGGTCGACCATTCCTTTGAGTAGCTGAGGTGGTAATTCATTATGCACCTAAAAAGATTACATTTTACTCCCGCAACAATAAGGTTTTTATAGAGATGCTTGTAGAGCCAAAAGATGCAGATTGAACATCTGAGCAAAGTGATCCTGAAACACCAAGTGCAGAAGATTGTGACATTATTGAAGATATCAGAGATTCAGACTTATCTTTGAATGACATTTTGACCCAGGATATCCTTCTCCCGGAGGAAGACTTGAAAATCACAATCAATTATTGTTCCTATGCCAACAAGGAGATATTTGCATATGAGCTGATAGAACTATTTGAAGAAAATTCATCCCAAATTTAACAACAGGAAACAATTGCAAATGTGTTCTGTACTTTATTCTTTGAACCAAGAGGGATAGAGGTGGATAACAAACTGTTGGCATATCGTGCACAAAACACCAGCACCATTTCAAAAGTTGGTAATAAGCCAACTCAGACTCCATTAGAATTGAAGCCGCTTGCCTTAATTTCGGGTGAGCGAGAACAATATCCAGTGATCATCAGTTCGTGATTGACCTTGGATAAAGAATCTTGCTTGCTAGAGGTAATAGAGAAAAACTGCAAGGCTCTAGTTTGGAATGTTTCAGACCTCTAAGGGATAAATCTGGCCATGTGGTCACATCATACCTACTTAGAGGATGTCAGCAAATGGTCCCAAAAGTTTCAGCGTAGGATGAATGCTAATATCCTATATGTTGTCATGAAAGAGATCACAAAGTGGTGTGAGGCTAGCTTTATTTATCAATAGACACATCCTGCTTATTCTCGTCAACCATATTATAAGAAGTAGCCTGCATAGTATTTGCATTCTCCTCCTTCTCATTATCATTACACACCACAACCTGCATATTTTGGGTACCAGCAACCTTCACACTACTAGTCTCAGCGACCACCAGTTGTTGAGCAGGAAGAGGCACCCTTAGTGAACTCTGCACTGGATTATCTTTCACAGTTGATGAAGAACATGATTGGCATCGACTAGAGGCTTGATGACCTGACAGCCATGAAGACCATCATAACAAGCTAGGTCGAAGCCAATCCCAACAATTTCAGATGCAATAAGGAGCAGGTAGCACATCATGATCTAATCACTCCCAATATAAGTATGCCTTTTGAATTTCCATGTTTATCTAATGTCATTACTCTCAGGAGAGATAGGAAATTGCAACTGCCATCACCAGTAGGATTGGGTAAAAAAGCTACCGATCGAGTATCATCTTCCTTCTCACATTCTTCATCTACTGAGCATAGATCGAGCAGAGTTGCAATCCACGGAGGAGCATCACCGCCACCATCCACCACAAAATTTTAAAAGAATGAAGAAAAAACCCAAAAAGACAATAATGAGAGATGCAGAATCGAGTCAACCTTGGAGCAGAACACACCCGTCGCGGATTCTTCTACTCCAGCAACAGACAAAGCAACCCAAGATATTTGTATTTTTCCTTACCTTTTATGGATGATATTGTACAGACTTATTTTGATTATCCATATGTAAATGTTGATTCAGATAGGAATAAAAAGAATGTTAGTGTTGACTTTGATTTTGTTCATTTTCCTGATACATTGAATAAAAGCAAAAAATATTTGAAAATTAAAAACAATACTTTCTCATCTTGGAGTGGTTGAGATACTTCAGAACATCTTCCTTGAGATACCACCCCAAAAGACCATGGATTACATGTCTGTTGTAAAAAAAGGTTAAAAGAAGTATGTACTACAAATCATCAATCAAAGTAGAACCCACGTAAAAGAACTGAGAAGCATATTTTGAGTTTGGCTACTGTTCATGCCATCCGCAAATTTCTATATAAAAAGAAAGTAAAAGGAGCACCTCATATCCGATTTCACATTTTTTATCAGGAGGTTGATTGTACTTTACTCGATAGAGGATCCTCCATCAATCTCATGCTGACCGTGCTACTCAAAGAGTTTAAGTGTGGGCCTCTAAGATCCCCCAGGATGATCCTTCAGTTTGCTGATAGATTAATCAAGAGACCAGGTATATTCTAGAGGACATTATTGTAATGGCACAAGGAATGCAAGTCCTAGTTATCCTAGACAAGGACACCTCAACATCGCTACTCCATAACCCAATCATACTTGGTCGATCGTTCCTAGGAACTGCCGAAGCGGTAGTAGATTAAGGTACTAGATAGATAACCTTTCACTCCCATAGTGATAAGTTTAAAATAGGGATGATCCCAGATCCGAAACCTACAAAGCCAACATCAATTGATAGAGAACCTATTACACCTGATTTAGAGGACTGTACGTGTTGTAATATGAACTCGTTGTAATATAGGTACTTAGTGAATCATGTAGATTCTAGAAGAATCTCAGTGACGAGATTCTCGGCTTGAATTTATAAACCTAGGAAGTCCAGGGTTAAATATGATATATCAAAGTTAAGTGACTGATAAATCACCTAGGTCAAAACAAAACACAACATCTAAATGCACATCAAAATGCATGCATGAATGAAACAAATTGTACTTTGAAGTATTTTAATGCATGATAGGAATAATGCCACGACGAACAGAATGATATTACACTAACACATGCATTTCATCACATTATTATGTCCTAAATTAATTAATCAGACTTAAGTAAGTTATCAATTTAATTGGGGCCCAATAAAATGCTTCAAACTAGAGTCAAGTTTTATCTAATAAGCATCGAATCATTTATATAGACTCTAATAAAAAATCCTTATTTTATTGTCTAATTAGGAATTAAATCATATCATATCGAAGACAATTAAATGAGGATCAAAATGCTAATGAAATTACTTTATTTGGATAAAAGATGCTCAAGTTATTCGAGTTTGAAGTCAGGGGCATAAACGTAAGAAAAATATGAGAAATAGCTAGCACAAACACTATTAAAAGGTCTCTGATAACTAGTTGTTTGCGAGGGTCTCCATGAATAATAAAAATGTGTCGCTGAGGCGACCGCTCACAAATCATCCAGTCAACCAGCAATTAACCCACGATCCAAAGAATACAACAATCAATGCTCAAAACAAATATGAATTAATCTTTATTTACTCTACCATAAAATGTATAATGACAAGTATGTAGAGGTCGAACCACAGAGGGCAACACAAAATACAATAGCCGACATGTCAATCACAGTCATCCTTGTGTGGGTTTTGTTTTATATTATTATTAAAATATAATAATTAAGTATTATATATATGTATATAATACAAATATATTAATTATATATCCATAGAGGGTAAGTATATAGCTTATAATACATGTAATGTATATATATAGGTATATATAAATATAATAAAATAAATATATATATATATATATGTTTTTTTTATGTTAAGATTAATGAGAATACATATAACTAATTACATATATATAATATTTTTTTCTTTTTTTAGGATATATAGATATATATATACATAAAGGGGGCATTAGAATATTCAAAAAAATACACAAAAATAGTCAAAAATTCAGGAAAAGGGTCTTTTTGGATTTTTCATGGTTTTTTACTGTTTTTATGATTTTTGAGTATTTTTGCAGACATTTTTAGTATTTTTAAATAGCTAAAGAATAGCAAACAGTGGACTAGGTACTGGCTGTCACAAAAATAGAGATTAAAAATAGCTAACAGCTCAAAAATTTTCCACCCTAATTTTCTAATAACGATAATAAAATATAGCATAAATAGGGCTTGAGTTTATATTTTTCTGATTTTTCTTTGATTTTTTATATTTTTTTTGAAGTTTTTGGGTATTTTTGAATTTTTAAGGTTTTCTTTTTGAGATTTTTAGGGATTTTTGGACTAACACTAATATAGGTCAAAATACACCATAGGTAATTTTTTTGGAATTTTTCGAGGCATTTTCCTATTTTCTTAGGATTTTATAAGTTAGACAGGGAATAAAAGACATGTTTTTGATTTTTAATAAATGCAAAAATGCAACAAAATGCAAAACTAAAAATATAGCGTTCAAGCATGACCACACAGGAGCTTAAGTCTATTTTTGCAAGATTTTTCGATTTAATATGAAGCATAAAATAAATAGACAAAGCCTTCAAAAATTAAATGGCCTGGTAGGGGTATTTTTGCAAATAAAATAGTTGGCAGGGGCATACATGCAAAAATTACAACAAAAATACACTTTAACTTTTATTTTCAGGACCATTTAATAAATACAGGAACCCGACAGGGTTTAGATGCAAATTTCACGCGCCTCACGTGATTGCTGCATGTGAGGCACGGGAGGACTAAAGTGCAAATCTTGAAACATCGGGGGTCCGTCCGCAAAATATACATTTTATTGACAACTGAAACTTCTATTTTTGGCATTAAATAATAAATACAAAAAAACAAGGGGGCTGGATGTGAAAATTACCCCTAAACAAGGCTTTTCATCCTGCGGCGCTGGAGGCGCCACTTATCCACGTGGCGGCCATCGGACGGCGGACATCGGTTCGGCGATGAAGGGCCAGGATTAGAACCTCCTGGCTGATCTGACGGTGGATGTACATCTTCATCGAGCGGTCGGCGTTCAATCTGGGTTGCCCCTCTCGATCCAACGGTGCGGAAGGCACCTGGAAGAACTGGGAAGAAGCTCGCCCCCGGCAAGCTTCGATCGGGTAGCTCGGGCTCCTCCGGGCACCTCCCGCACATCTGAAGCTCTCTGATCGTAGCTGGGAGGCTTCCGCGTCGTCTGACGGTGGTCTCATGACTCCTGGGGGTCCGAGTCGATGGAGCGAAGTCTGAGAAGAAAGGGGCCCCCAGGAACCTCTTCCTGGTTCAATGCGAGCCTATTTGGGCTCGGTTCTTCGAAGTTCCTGCACAGGAAGAACCGCGGGCGAGAGAGCTTGCTCCTCGACCCGGGGTTTTGAAGCTGCAACGCAAAAATGAGGTGGGCGGAGGGGCTCCGGCGAACGGCGGACGAGGAGCCCCGATTCGCCAAGACCTAGGGTCTTGGGTTGAACAAATGCGGGCGTTGGATGGAGAAGGCGACGAGGAACGAGTTGGGGTGCATAGAGCGGGCGGCAACAGTGAGATTCACGGTGAAGAAGTCGCCGGAGCGGAGCTCCGGCGAACTTCGAATTTTTTTGGTTTCTAACTACGGTGATTAACTAACCACTAATCTAACTACTGGAATGAAATGCTAACATTAAAAGCTAACTAAAAATGCATTAAAGGGCAGCTCTTATACCTGGGGGCCTCCAGGGAGCAGGGCGGACGCCGGAGCTCCGCCGCGTCAAAATCTCCTTCCTCCGGCCGTGTCACGGCGCTGGGTTGCTCCCCCTGTCACGAGGAACACTCCAGGAACTAGATCTAGGCTTTAGGTCGGAATAAAAGTGGCCCAATTCGAGGAAGGAGGCGGAGCTTTTTATTTATAAACATTGGTAAGGGGCCTTATTACCCGGCGATTATTAACTGATCCAATGAACATCTCGTTGATCTATGATTTCGGCGGGCATCATGGAAGATCAGGGAACAAATCTTGTGAAGGAAGCGTTGTCGATTGATGGATGGTGTGCCCGGGAAAAAGGCATGAAATCGGGGGAGTAGACAGTTCAGAGACGCCAGGCGAGGGATGGGACAGTTGACCTGGGAGTCAGCGTTGGCCGGCGCCTCATTGGGCCACGTAAGCCGCTACGAGACAAAATAGCAAATCTGAAGGAAGATTGATTTATTTGACGCCCTAAATGATTTTATTAATTTTTTCTTATAAAATAAAAAATGTGTATTGTTTCATCTAGTATTTATTTATGATTTTTATTGAATTTTTTCGAGGTGTTTTGTTATAGTTTTATTTGGATAATATGTATATGTATGTATTTACATGTATTTTTGGGTATTTTATTTTTAATTTATTTATTTCCTTTTATTATTTTCTTGGCTTATTTTATAAAGTTATAATTTATTTTTGTGAGTATAAAGATATTTTTGTTTGATTTTTATAAGTTTATTTGTATTTTTAAATAAATAGGTCTATGTATATGTAAGTATACTTATAGGTACTTTACCTATGTATTATACACATTGTATTTATTTAATGGATTTTATTTGTTTTTATTTTAGCTTGGTATTTTTAATAATATATATATATATAATATATACATTATTATAAAAATATAAAAGAATGAAATAATTAAAGAATGCTTTTCTCTTTTTATTTATGTACATCCTTCTCATAGGTATTTTGCCTATATAGACTTATTTTATTTTACATATTCTTTTTTTTTGGTTTTATTCTAAGGCTAATATGTATATGAATTATATACATTATTTTCAAAATTCTAAAAATAGTAATTTATAAAAATAATGATTAGTGAATATAATGAATATTTTAATCAGGTATTATATACAAGAAGGGCCAAAAACCTAACTTCCACAGATAGACTCCAAAAATTATGAAACCAATTTTATAAAATAGTTTATGAAATGCTATATACAATTAAAGGTGAGTTTGGGTGATTTGGAGTTTTTATTTGCAAGATGTGGGTCTGTGAAGTTGAGATTTTGGCTTTTTATTATGTGTATAAAATGTACACTGTGTATTATTTTTACACAAACTCAATTTTGTATTTTTATTTACATTATTATCTACAACTTTTATGAACAAAGTTTCTTTATTTGATGAATAAATAATTATGTACAAAATAGGTGCCAAAAATGCATGAATGAATGAATGAATAAATGAGGTATTTATTGTATACTGCCCTTATCTCCCCCTACTTTATTCCTTGTCGACCAATTCCATGCTGGCCTTGGTCTCGGGGTTAGGGTCATAAAATATTTGCAATATTTTCTTCCTTTTTCTTTTCTTCTCTTTATTCTATAATTTTGGCATTAAAAACCTTATTAATACAAATGAATAATGAATGCTATTATGTATAGATTGATGCTATTTTCATGCATTTGCTGGGGTTTTTGAGGCCAAAATGATAGAATAAAGGTGATGAAATGGAGATTCATCACCCCCCTATACTTGCCTTTTGCTAGTCCCTAGCAAACACTTATGCAATAAGTGTAAAAAGAATAAAGAAAAGAAAAAAGGAAAAATGAAAGAAATATAGAGTGAATAGGGATGCTTTCAGTGCAATGCATGTCCTTACAAAGTCTGAATTTGGAGCTCTTGTCAGACCTTGGTGTGAAGGTGTGTGGAACCTAGTCGGGAACCAGCTCTAAAATACAACAGCCTTCGATAGTCACAAAACTCGGTTCAACCCACCTCAATAGCCGGGTCAGAACTAGTCTACATCATACGCAAACTCTTATGACTATGAAGCTGACTTGTACGGTGTAAGTGATAGTGGCTCTCCCCAACTGAAATAATAAAGGAACTGACTTCTCCAGAATGACAACCCAATGATTCCCCAATCCAGCAACTCTTTCCTCGAGGAGCAGGGTATTCCCTTCTAAGTTCAAGTGGCAACCAGCTCAAGAGGAGGGGGTGAAGAGAAGAATGGACGGTAGCCAGTGTAGCTACCTATCCCGGGATGCAAGACCAGTGTAGTCAAGTCATCCAGCTGCAGGCTTACATATTTGACTTTGGAGCTCAAGCTTGCTTATTGACTTTGTACATACTTTGCAGGCATTTTATTTTTGTACAGGCCTGACCATTTTTTTTTCAACATACTATTCACAGCAGCATTTACATAAGGAGTTTTTCCTCTTGAGCCAGTAGACTATCCCTCTTTTGAAGCTTTATCGCAACCCACAATCTCCTGTCTTTAGACCTCATTGCTATTGGATCCGGTTGGGGTGCACTTCCCTCCCTAGACGAGGACGAATGTTTCCACCCGTGTGCGTCTCAGACTGGCAAATCCAACCCCCTCACCACTCCAACTGAGTTGAGCCAAGTGAAAGGTGCAGGTGTCCAAGTTTGTGTCTCGAAAAGTTCTAGTTAGTCCACTGAGGTGACTTGAACCCAGCCCTGATTTCTCAAAGAATTGTCTGTATAGACCTGAAGTACCTTAAACCTAGTTCCCATAAGGTTTCAGTGCAATTAGGTGCGGTAAGGTCTAACCGAGCTCCAATTTGAGATTTTCTTAGACTGATTCAATCATTAAGCTTCACTCAAAAAAAGAATATGAATGGTATGATGCCATTTTTCACAAAAATTTGAAAGGATCAAAGAATGTTTTTACGAAAAGAATTTCTGCACAAGAAGTACGAACTGCAAATATTCAAAAAGTATATACACTTATTTACACGGGCGTGCTGCTTTATTTTCAAAATTTAGGAATTTTTAGCAACCTTACAGGTGTGAATGAAATAGTTTATTTAAGTATGTACAGAAAGAATTGTATGTGTCTTGTTTCTGGTTTACTAGTATCTGCAATGGTGTTCTTATTAGCTTTTTGAAAATAATTTTACAAACTATAGTACACGATAATTTTTGCAATCCTTTACACACATTTGAAAACTATGCTTGCAAAGATTTTTCACACTATATGTATATATATACAATTTTCACAATAAGTTTGACAAGCATTTTTCAAAACATTTGCACATAGGTTTTTGAAATCCTTTCTTTCACACAAAGAAAAGTTTTGCAATCAACACAGTTTCACACATTTGAAATCATTTCACATCAAATTTTTCAAAACTACTCACACTATTTTTCAAATCATACTGTATAGGTATCTGATTTATTAATCAGTAGATACAAAAGAAGAAATATGGTTTCAGTTCTTATAAACTTTATTTGACTTATTCCTTATTTACAAATGAGAGATTTTTGTGCGGATTCCTCAGACTTACTCGAGAATCATTTTCACAAGGGTTTTTGAAAACTCTAGTCCAAAATAATTTTGCAACATGTACACGCATTTGAAAATCCTTTTACAAATGTTTTACACAACCTATATAGAATTTTCAAAACACTTTTGACAATCAACTTTTCACAATCATTTGCACACTAATTTTCACAAAGTTTTTGCTTTCACTCAAAGAAAATAGGTTTTACACACAAACTAATTTTTCAATCGTTGAATACTTGTTCACGCTATTTTCAAACAAATTTCACAAGATTTTTCAAAGGAAAACGTTTCGTACAAAACACTTTTCTGACTTACTAGTCAGTATAATTACAATGAGTCTGAGGAACTCACAATCATCTTTCATTATTATAAAGCTACTTTTTACATTTTATTTTGTGTTGTAGTGATATTTAATTTTTCAGTGTGAGTTATGGCTTTTAGTATATACATGGTATATACGACCCCCCTATACTTAGCTTGAGCTATGTCCTCATAGATCGAAAGGAAAAAGCAAAGACATAACTCGTACTGAGTATAGAGAGATCTAAAGAATAAATATGAAAGAAATGAATGAATGAGAAGTTGACCGTCCCCCCTATACTTAGGATCAAATAATCCTAAGTATAGCAGACTGTACAAAAAGCGGGGAGGGTCAAGGGTGGGAATATACTGATCGTACTCAGATTGTCTCCCCCTATACTTAGGGTAGGATACTCCTTAGTATAGAAGAGGAGACAATGGAGAAGATCGAACTGAAATCAAAACTGTAGGTGCTCATCCCCCTATACTTAAGACAAAGTACGTCCTAAGTATAGAAAACTGTCCACAAAGGCGACACCTTTTAGATAGAAAAAGAAAATAGATAAGGAAAAGAAGAAAAGAAGAAAAGAAGAAAATTAGAGAAATAGTGGTTGGAGTACATCGTCTGAATCTTTTGGTGATGCAGGTGCTGTGGAGGTGTCATCGTGGTGCACTAGTTGAATTGAGTCAACAATGGCCAAGAATGCATCGGGTTCCAAGTAAGGCTTAAGTAGTTGGCCGTTGACGACGAAGGGCTGTGCGTCAGGGGACAATTCTGATATCGCAATGCTTCCGTTGTCATGCACTTCACACACTCGGAATGGCCCTGTCCACTTACTTTTTAATTTACCTGGGAATATCCGCAACTTTGCATCAAACAACCACACTTTCTGCCCAACGTCGAAGGTCTTTCGTCTGATGTGCCGGTCATTCCAGCGTTTCACCTTCTCCTTGTACATCAAGGTGTTATCGTATGCGCAGTCTCGGAATTCCAAGAGCCTGTTCAGATCGTCTTTTTTCTTCTGACCACTTTTTCGTGAGTCCAAGTTACTATTACTGATTGCCCAAAGGGATTTGTGAATTAATTCCACGGGCAGATGGCATGGTTTTCCATATACAAGACGGTAGGGCGACATGCCCAAGGGAGACTTGTAGGCCGTACGGTAAGCCCAAAGAGCTGAGTCCAAGAGTTGAGACCAGTCTTTTCTGTTTGGCCTAACAAGTTTCTGCAATATGGTCTTGATTTCTCTATTGGATAACTCCGCCATACCATTGGTCTGCAGATGATAAGGAGACGCGACACGGTGATCGATGCCGTACTCCTTCGTTAACTTCTTGACCTCTTTGTTGATGAAATGGCTACCCCCGTCTGAGATGAGAATCTTTGGTATCCCAAACCGCGAAATGATGTTCTTCTTCAGAAACTGGCAAACCGTTTTGCTGTCGGCGGCTCGGGAGGGGATAGCTTCAACCCAACGGCTCACGTAATCTACAGCAAGAAGGATGTGCTCAAAACCTTAACTGTTAGGAAAGGTCCCATGAAGTCAATGCCCCATGCATCGAAAACATCTGCTATCTGAATGATTTTCAGAGGCATTGAGTCTTTGGCAGTGAGTGTCCCTTTCAGTCGCTGACAGTCAATACATCTTTTAACAAATTCTGTTTCATCCTTAAATAAAGTGGGCCACCAGAGGCCACACTGCAATACTTTTGCTGCCGTACGATCTCCAGAATGGTGCCCACCAGATTCGAGCGAATGACAATGCTCGAGGACACTAGATTGCTCCGTCTGAGGAATGCACCTGCGCCAAATACAATCTGCCCCTTCTCTGAATAGGAGAGGATCTTCCCACTGGTAGAAGCGGATGGTCGACATGAATTTGTTCTTCTGATTCTTCGTCCAATCCGAAGGTATTACCCCCGAGGCGAGGTAATTGACAATGTCAGCATACCAAGGGAGAGCATCCACAGCTAAGATAGCTTCGTCAGGGAAGGTTTTTGTGATAGGTGCATTACTCGCAGGAGGCTCATGCTGCTCAATTCTGGAGAGGTGATCTGCTACCACATTCTGAACTCCAGGTTTGTCTTTGATTTCCAGATCGAATTCCTGGAGGAGAAGGATCCAACGAATCAGTCTGGGCTTGGCATCCTTCTTCTGCTGTAGGTACCGAATAGCAGAGTGGTCCGTGAAAATTGTGACCTTCGATCCCAACAAATAGGATCTGAACTTCTCTAAGGCGAAAACCACAGCCAGCAGTTCTTTCTCTGTCACTGTATAGTTTCTTTGAGCTTCATCTAACGTTCTGCTGGCATAGTGAATGGCATAGGGCGCCTTATCTTTCCTCTGTCCAAGAACAGCTCCAACTGCAAAATCTGACGCATCGGTCATTATCTCAAATGGAAGAGTCCAGTCGGGAGGCTGTAAGATTGGAGCCTGAGTGATAAGCTCCTTCAATTGATTGAAAGCAAGGAGAACCGGCTGATCAACAATGAACTCCGTCTCCTTGCACAAGAGTTCTGTCAGAGGTCGGGCAATGCGGCTGAAATCCTTGATAAATCGTCTGTAAAATCCCACATGCCCCAGGAATGACCTCACATTCTTTACTGACTGAGGTGGCTGAAGGTTTGAAATGACATCCACCTTGGCTGGGTCGACTTCCATGCCACGTTTGGAAATGACATGGCCCAGCACAATACCCTCTGTGACCATAAAGTGGCTCTTTTCCCATGAGAGCACTAAATTGACTTCTCGGCATTTCTGAAGCACTCTGTCTAGGTGCTCGAGGCAAGAATCGAAACTATCACCATAGACAGAGAAATCATCCATGAACACCTCGAGAAAACTGCCTACCATCTCGGCGAATACAGCTAGCATGCATCTTTGGAAGGTTGCGGGTGCATTGCATAATCCAAAGGGCATCCTCTTGAAGGCGTAGGTACCGAACGGGCAAGTGAAGGTAGTCTTCTCTTGATCCTCAGGGGCGATCGCCACTTGGTTGTACCCGGAGTACCCATCCAGGAAGCAGAAGAACTCCTTGCCTGCTAATCTCTCTAATACTTGATCAATGAATGGCAAGGGGAAGTGGTCCTTCTTGGTTGCTGCATTAAGACGGCGGTAGTCAACACACACCCGCCAGGATGTCGGTACCCGAGTTGAAATTTCCTCTCCTTTTTCATTTGTGACCACGGTAAGCCCGGATTTCTTGGGAACTACATGCAAGGGGCTTACCCATTTTGAATCGGAGATGGGATAGATGATGCCTGCTTCACACCATTTTGTGATTTCTTTCATGACCACGTCCCGAAGGTTAGGGTTCAGCCTTCTCTGAAATTCGCGGGACGGCTTGGCATCATCTTCTAGATAGATATGGTGTGAGTACAGAGCTGGATTTATCCCTCGGAGGTCTGATACGCTCCAACCAAGTGCCTTGCGGTTCTTTTCTAGAACCTCGAAAAGTCGAGTTTCTTGATCCGGATTCAGCCTGCTGCTGATGATGACCGGATACATGTGTTCTTCACCTGCAAGGAAAGCATACTTCAGGCCTGCAGGAAGTGGCTTGAGTTCTGGTTTTGTTCTTTCCACTTTATCTGTTACTTCAGATACCATGCTGGTGGTGGGATGTACCTTGAGACTGTTACCATCCTCTACATCCTGTTGAGATCCTAGTGATGTACCGAACGGTTCTGCAGTGAGCTGATCATGTTCGGTCTGGAGTGAATGCTCAAGAAGCTGCGCCTGCATCTGAGAATCTGTCTCCCACAAATCATCGGAGCATATGCTGACTGTGCTTTCCAAGTCCTCCTCAAGATTGAGGATTTCTCGGGTCCATGGATCGTCCAGCGACAACTCTGAATCTCTGATTTCTGCAATAAAATCACAGTCTGCTTCTGATGCTGCTTGACTCTCATCAGTTGTGGCATTCTGCTCCTTGTTCATATTAATCGTGATTTGCTGGGTGTTCGAGCTGAAAGTGATCTTTCCAGACCCGTAATCAACCACGGCACCTGAAGTACGGAGAAATGGTCTTCCAAGGATGATAAGGGTCTGGAGTAGTGGTGCAGGCGAGTCCATATCAAGGACTACAAAATCAGCTGGGAATTTCATCTCCTGCACGGTAACTATTACGTCTTCCAACAAACCTCGGGGCCGCTTAACGGATCCGTCAGCGAACTGAAGGATCATTCGTGTCTGCTTGAGCGGTCCCAGCCCGAATTCTTGCATTATGGACGAGGGCAGAAGGTTGATGGAAGAACCACTGTCAAGAAGAGTACGCTCGAAGACCTGATCGAAAATCACACAACTGATCAGAGGTGCTCCTGTGTCTTGCTTTTTCTGGGGGAGGTTGGTGATAGCTGCAACTGTGGCCATGGATAGAACGTGCTTTTCTACTTCTCGGCGTCTGTTGTCTTGCGCTGGGCGACGCCTGTTAGTACATGCCTCTTTCAATCCTTTCTTCATAGCTGGCATGTATTCCACGGCCTTCAACAAGGGAATCTCAACAGTCAATTTGTCCAAAATGTCCACGACACCTGGATCAGACAATGCATTTTTTCTTTTTGCAATTTTTTTGGATTTTTGTATTGCATGCGGAAAAGAATATTCATATTACTGGCAGGAAAATTAGAGTTCTTATTTACATCAAAATCATCGCCCACAGAATGTTGTACATCCGGACTACAAAAAGGAGTACAAGCTGGATCTGAATATGCTGGTGCTGCTGGGCGATCAAAAAGGGTAGCATCGGCTCCATCAGCTGGCAAGGGATTGGCTGCTGCTGGCGGCTCCTCCAAAGCTGGCGCGGCTTCACTTTTGCTACATGCTTCTTTTTGTTGTTTTTGTTTTTGCTGATTTTTTTGTGTTTTTGGCTGAGGCTGATGACATGGCACGACGGCTGGACTGGCTTCTCCTTCCTCTTCCTCCTCACCCGCCCCTGGAGTTGGCACAGCTGATGCGGAAGATGACGATCCACCTGTTTCTTTATTCACCCCACATCTGGTAGCAGGCGGAGGCAAGGCCCTACCGCTCCTGCTTCTTCTTCTTGAAATTGTTGGGGTTGGCTTCGACCTGCGCCGGAATGGTAGTGCGAGTGGCGGTCAGGTCATCAAGCCGCTTGGTCATCTCCGCTAGCCCTTGGACAAGCTGGGCTAGACACTCCATAGTGGGATTAGCTGGGGGGACATCAGAAGATGCAGCGTGCAGACCACGCTGCTGTTGGTTAGATGAGTGGGGAGGCTGCTGGTGGTGTTGCTGTGGTGGAGCAGGAAGTTGAAGTTGCTGGTAGGACGGAGGTGGATATTGCTGGTATGGTTGGGGCTGAGCAGCCGCATACTGGTGATACGGCTGTGGATGGCGGTACGGTGGCTGCTGGTAAGGAAAATTCTGCCTCCATTGTTGTGCAAACTGGGGAGGCTGCTGGTGTGGTTGAGAGGTTTGGCCAAAACGACCACCCTGAGGTTGGTGGTACTGCCGGTTGGCAAATTGCTGACCCTGGGGTTGTCCCTGAGGACGGGTCGGCTGTGCATCATTCGTCCATACCCCGTTAACTTCTTGGATCA
Source organism: Ottelia alismoides (assembly GCA_037367405.1). NCBI lineage: Eukaryota > Viridiplantae > Streptophyta > Magnoliopsida > Alismatales > Hydrocharitaceae > Ottelia > Ottelia alismoides. The sequence continues at coordinate 874,308 of JAZKJV010010627.1, read as the reverse complement.
GGGGTGGTGGTGGGAAAACTGGATCAGGAATGGAAAGGAACTCTGGCTGGTAAACGACCATCTGCTGCTGCGGCGGGCCCTGGTCGGGCGCCTGCACGTAGTACACGTGCTGGACTGCCGGTGGCTGCTGGCTCGGCTGAGGCTGATGCTGCGGTTGCGGCTCGTCCTTCTTCTCAGCGGGAGCGTCTGATGGTGTAGCCGACTGGACAGAGTTGATCGTACCGACCAACAGCTCTAGGTTCTTGTTGATCTGATCGAGTTTATCCAGGTTCTGGGTCCTCTTCTCGATCACAGTGAGTTTTTCAAGGTCCTGTGATCGCTTCTCGATTATGTCGACCTTAGAGAGATGGCCCCCGATGATGCTGAGGTTGGAGCTCTCATCTCTCTCTGCTTCCTTGGATGCAGCCATGTGAACTTGTTTCTGGAGGATCTGGGGCTGCTTCTGGTACGCCTTGGATGAAGAGAGGGCGGCCTCTCCTTCGGCCATTTCTTCGAAAATCTGCCATACAACATCTTCATCCTTGTTGAAATGGGAGCCCCCACATGCTGCGTCCACGAGCCTTTGACTTTCAATATTAAGTCCCCCGAAGAAATGCTGGACTAGGCTGGTCTTAGGGATCTCGTGGTGGGGACACTTCTCCTGCAGATCAGTGAATCTCTCCCAAGCCTCATGTACGGACTCATGTGCCCCTTGGGAGAAATTGCTAATACGGGCTCGCATCTGGTTGAGCCGACCGAGAGGGTAGTACTTGTGCAGGAAGGCGGACTTCAACTCCTCCCAGGTCGTCACGACCTTTCCCATATGATTGACCCAATAGAGGGCCTTGTCCTGTAGACTGAAGGGGAAAGCCGTCATCTTGACAATGTCCAGGGGGACATTTGGATAGTGGGTGGTGCGGCAAATGCGGGAGAATTGCTGCAGGTGAATGTACGGCTCTTCATTGGTGTTGCCATGGAATGCAGGGAGAAGGGCTATGAATTGGGGCTTCAGCTCAAAGTGAGCGTGTACCGGTGGAATGAGAATCCACTCAGTCATCTGGCTGTCTCCCGGATTGTATGTTTCTTTAAGTGTCGGCTTTGGCGGTGGTGGGAATTCAGGATCATCATTGGGGTCATCACCACCTTCTCCACCTCCACCTCCTCCTCCCCTGCCTCCTCTGCCTCGGCCTCCTCCTCCGTCGTTGCGGTTTATCACATCATTCAACATATCCTGGAAAGCAGTCTGTGTAAGGGCCTGCTCAGTCAGCTGCTGCTGTATGGCCTGGATAGATGCCAGCAACTGTGCATTGACTTGGTTCTGATCTGGCACCTGTCCCTCTGGTGGTGGCTGCTGACCCTTGCCTTTTCCTCCTGGCGCCATGTCAGGGTCTGAGTCGGACGAAATGAACTCCGGAGTAGACTCCAGGGCTCGCTCTGGCTTCTATCTGCAGAATGAGGTAGTCCGAATCAGATCACTTGTAATTAACTTTCAGCTGCCGTGATTAAGCTGGAATTCAGGTCAACCCCAGCATGTTGTGAATGGGAAAGAGATGTAGACTGTAATCGACTCCCATTCACAACGGCGGTAGTGGGACAAAAGTGATCCCAGTTTATTGGGTGGCCAAGAGAAAGGTAGAAAACGAGGAGTCTGGAGATCGATCCGCAAAGTCCGGATCGGGTTCTCGGGAATCGCCTCGAAATTATTGGCGAGGTTGAGTCCATGGAATCGATGTAGGTGTCGGCATGGTCCCGACGAAACCATCCATGGATCAACTTCACGAAGCACAAGAGAATGTCAGATTTTTGGAAGAATGATACGATGGCCAACGAGGAACAAAAGGAGTGTAAAACAGTAGAAAGGCTCGGTTGAGCGGGGTGGTCAAAGAAAGACATAACAAAATTTTGCGCAAAGGCGCGGGACTTTGATCTTTGAACCTTAATCTAGATCCATTCAAACACAAGACAAAATCGGGTTCACCAACTCACGCCATGTGAAGCCGTGAAAGCTCGGCTATTTATTATCTTTTCATTTGAGTTGTGATTTTCAGGCATATCTTATAACAAGTCCTTAGTACGCTACCCTAGAGGAGAGAGAGTACTGCCGGAAGAGTATCCCGTACTTGTCCTCCTCCTGTGTAACCTGTAGTCTGTACTTTTTGGAGTCCTTGTAACCCTTCCTGGATCCCTACTCAGCCAAAGAAAAGAGAGAGGAAGCCGATAGGCAAAACCAATACTTCGGTTCTCGCACGCAACGGAATCACCCGTGAGCGCGCAAGAACCTACTCGGACGCAGGACGATGAGACAGACACCCCCGTGAAGGCGTGGCCTATGCTCAATACTTCGGACAGGGTCGATGCTCTCACAACAGAGAGTCACCATTGGTGACCAAGTCCTACTCGCCTACGTACGATAGAAGCGCCATTACTTCGGAAATCCAGGCGATACACAAGGCAGTTGCAGACTGGGTTTTGGGCTTTCTATCCTTAGGGGTCGCACTCGCTCAAGGGAGTAGGGTTTTGGTCCCCCTCCAAGGTACCTGAAAACAATGAGGGCTTTATGAACCCGGTACAATGATAGTCCATTACAGATTTTAATTAAGGTCAAAGTTTATTTAGCAGTCCCCTGGTTTTAATTTTTTTTTGGTTTTCACTTTTTTTTTGGATCTGTTAGCATACCAGCGCCTAACGTTTTTGTAGATTTTCATTTAAGTCCTAGGTGCTCAAAATCAGAGGGAGATAGCGGAAAAGCCGTGCAAGTGGTTCCATGATGGAAATCTCACCATTGAACCGAATGATGCATGCTGAGTTAGAAGACTTACAGTGCATCCCAGCTCTCTCCATGTGGTATGCAAAACAGAATTTTTAAACCTATCTACATGTCGGCATGCAAGGCACAAAATCGTCCTAAACATAAGCTGCTATTAGCGTGAAGAATCATAAGTTGCTTATTTGTCTCTAGCCCAAGAGAGTCCGGTCTTGGCTCACCCCTCCTCTGCTCAACAAATTGAGGGTAGGAGAAAGCGCTTTACAGGGTTTGCTACGGCACAGAGGGCTAAGAGACAAATTTACAACTTGTTTGAGTTTGACTAGATCCAATCGAAGTAGACTATAGGAACATGCATTCTTATTAATGTTTGGACCTACCTACCGAGTCAAGCAACCTATATCTAGGGGCTCCAAGCACACAAAACAAAGTAAAAGAAAGGCGGAAAGCTCAAAACTGCGGGAAACAAAATAAAAGAAGGCGATGAAAACTCGAAAAAAACCGCGATGAGGCCCCCAGGTGAACAATCACCTGGGCACTGGACCTCATTGTGAAGAGTAGAGTCCTGTTTAATTACATGCCAAATAGTCTCTCTCTCACCATGAATTACAAAAATAGTTCTAAATAGCTAGCCTATCTAATGCCCCTCTCTTTGCTTCTTTGGTGCACTCTCCAGATGGTCATGAGAAGAGAAGACCATCCTCCTCCAAGCTCGGCTGCCTTGGCCTCCTAGGAAGCCATCCTAGCGTGGCGGTCCCTCGCATCAAAGTTACAAAAAAATTGCATTAGCATACTCAGTTAATCAAATAGAGCAGATAAATTAATCACAATAAATAAATAAATGAAGCATGGTGATAAATGACAATAAAACAATAGCTGCTCACACAAAAATGAATCATGAATCAAAAATTTTTATACAAGGATGACAAAAATCAATTTGGCTATGCTCATTGCTCCCCGGCAACGGCGCCATCTGATAACCAGTTGTTCGCGAGGGTCTCCATGAATAATAAAAATGTGTCGCTGAGGTGACCGCTCACAAATCATCCAGTCAACCAGCAATTAACCCACGATCCAAAGAATACAACAATCAATGCTCAAAACAAATATGAATTAATCTTTATTTACTCTACCATAAAATGTATAATGACAAGTATGTAGAGGTCGAACCACAGAGAGCAACACAAAATGCAATAGCCGACATGTCAATCACAGTCATCCTTGTGTGGGTTTTTTTTATATTATTATTAAAATATAATAATTAAGTATTATATATATATGTATATAATACAAATATATTAATTATATATATCCATAGAGGGTAAGTATATAGCTTATAATACATGTAATGTATATATAAATAGGTATATATAAATATAATAAAATAAATATATATATGTTTTTTTTATGTTAAGATTAATGAGAATACATATAACTAATTACATATATATAATATTTTTTTTCTTTTTTTTAGGATATATAGATATATATACATAAAGGGGGCATTAGAATATTCACAAAAATACACAAAAATAGTCAAAAATTCAGGAAAAGGGTCTTTTTGGAATTTTCATGGGTTTTTACTGTTTTTATGATTTTTGAGTATTTTTGCAAACATTTTTAGTATTTTTAAATAGCTAAAGAATAGCAAATAGTGGACTAGGTACTGGCTGTCACAAAAATAGAGATTAAAAATAGCTAACAGCCTCAAAAATTTTCCACCCTAATTTTCTAATAACGATAATAAAATATAGCATAAATAGGGCTTGAGTTTATATTTTTCTGATTTTTCTTTGATTTTTTATATTTTTTTTGAAGTTTTTGGGTATTTTTGAATTTTTAAGGTTTTCTTTTTGAGATTTTTAGGGATTTTTGGACTGACACTAATATAGGTCAAAATACACCATAGGTAATTTTTTTGGAATTTTTCGAGGCATTTTCCTATTTTTTGGGATTTTATAAGTTAGACAGGGAATAAAAGACATGTTTTTGATTTTTAATAAATGCAAAAATGCAACAAAATGCAAAACTAAAAATATGGCGTTCAAGCATGACCACACAGGAGCTTAAGTCTATTTTTGCAAGATTTTTCGATTTAATATGAAGCATAAAATAAATAGACAAAGCCTTCAAAAATTAAATGGCCTGGTAGGGGTATTTTTGCAAATAAAATAGTTGACAGGGGCATACATGCAAAAATTACAACAAAAATACACTTTAACTTTTATTTTCAGGACCATTTAATAAATACAGGAACCCGGCAGGGTTTAGATGCAAATTCCACGCGCCTCACGTGATTGCTGCACGTGAGGCACGGGAGGACTAAAGTGCAAATCTTGAAACATCGGGGGTCCGTCCGCAAAATATACATTTTATTTACAACTGAAACTTCTATTTTTGGCATTAAATAATAAATACAAAAAAACAAGGGGGCTGGATGTGAAAATTACCCCTAAACAAGGCTTTTCATCCTGCGGCGCTGGAGGCGCCACTTATCCACGTGGCGGCCATCGGATGGCGGACATCGGTTCGGCGATGAAGGGCCAGGATTAGAACCTCCTGGCTGATCTGACGGTGGATGTACATCTTCATCGAGCGGTCGGCGTTCAATCTGGGTCGCCCCTCTCGATCCAACGGTGCGGAAGGCACCTGGAAGAACTGGGAAGAAGCTCGCCCCCAGCGAGCTTTGATCGGGTAGCTCGGGCTCCTCCAGGCACCTCCCGCGCATCTAAATCTCTCTGATCGTAGCTGGGAGGCTTCCGCGTCGTCTGACGGTGGTCTCATGACTCCTGGGGGTCCGAGTCGATGGAGCGAAGTTGGAGAAGAAAGGGGCCCCCAGGAACCTCTTCCTGGTTCAATGCGAGCCTATTTGGGCTCGGTTCTTCGAAGTTTTTGTACAGGAAGAACCGCGGGCGAGAGAGCTTGCTCCTCGACCCAGGGTTTTGAAGCTGCAACGCAAAAATGAGGTGGGCGGAGGGGCTCCGGCGAACGGCGGACGAGGAGCCCCGATTCGCCAAGACCTAGGGTCTTGGGTTGAACAAATGCGGGCGTTGGATGGAGAAGGCGACGAGGAACGAGTTGGGGTGCATAGAGCGGGCGGCAACAGTGAGATTCACGGTGAAGAAGTCGCCGGAGCGGAGCTCCGGCGAACTTCGAATTTTTTTGGTTTCTAACTACGGTGATTAACTAACCACTAATCTAACTACTGGAATGAAATGCTAACATTAAAAGCTAACTAAAAACGCATTAAAGGGCAGCTCTTATACCTGGGGGCCTCCAGGGAGCAGGGCGGACGCCGGAGCTCCGCCGCGTCAAAATCTCCTTCCTCCGGCCGAGTCACGGCGCTGGGTTTCTCCCCCTGTCACGAGGAACACTCCAGGAACTAGATCTAGGCTTTAGGTCAGAATAAAAGTGGCCCAATTCGAGGAAGGAGGCAGAGCTTTTTATTTATAAACATTGGCAAGGGGCCTTATTACCCGGCGATTATTAACTGATCCAATGAACATCTCGTTGATCTATGATTTCGGCGGGCATCATGGAAGATCAGGGAACAAATCTTGTGAAGGAAGCATTGTCGATTGATGGATGGTGTGCCCGGGAAAAAGGCATGAAATCGGGGGAGTAGACAGTTCAGAGACGCCAGGCGAGGGATGGGACAGTTGACCTGGGAGTCAACGTTGGTCGGCACCTCATTGGGCCACGTAAGCCGCTACGAGACAAAATAGCAAATCTGAAGGAAGATTGATTTATTTAACGCCCTAAATGATTTTATTAATTTTTTCTTATAAAATAAAAAATGTGTATTGTTTCATCTAGTATTTATTTATGATTTTTATTGAATTTTTTCGAGGTGTTTTGTTATAGTTTTATTTGGATAATATGTATATGTATGTATTTACATGTATTTTTGGGTATTTTATTTTTAATTTATTTATTTTCTTTTATTATTTTCTTGGCTTATTTTATAAAGTTATAATTTATTTTTGTGAGTATAAAGATATTTTTGTTTGATTTTTATAAGTTTATTTGTATTTTTAAATAAATAGGTCTATGTATATGTAAGTATACTTATAGGTACTTTACCTATGTATTATACACATTGTATTTATTTAATGTATTTTATTTGTTTTTATTTTAGCTTGGTATTTTTAATAATATATATATATAATACATTATTATAAAAATATAAAAGAATGAAATAATTAAAGAATGCTTTTCTCTTTTTATTTATGTACATCCTTCTCATAGGTATTTTGCCTATATAGACTTATTTTATTTTATATATTTTTTTTTGGTTTTATTCTAAGGCTAATATGTATATGAATTATATACATTATTTTCAAAATTCTAAAAATAGTAATTTATAAAAATAATGATTAGTGAATATAATGAATATTTTAATCAGGTATTATATACAAGAAGGGCCAAAAACCTAACTTCCACAGATAGACTCCAAATATTATGAAACCAATTTTATAAAATAGTTTATGAAATGCTATATACAATTAAAGGTGAGTTTGGGTGATTTGGAGTTTTTATTTGCAAGATGTGGGTCTGTGAAGTTGAGATTTTGGCTTTTTATTATGTGTATAAAATGTACACTGTGTATTATTTTTACACAAACTCAATTTTGTATTTTTATTTACATTATTATCTACAACTTTTATGAACAAAGTTTCTATATTTGATGAATAAATAATTATGTACAAAATAGGTACCAAAAATGCATGAATGAATGAATAAATGAATAAATGAGGTATTTATTGTATACTGCCCTTATCTCCCCTTACTTTATTCCTTGTCGACCAATTCCATGCTGGCCTTGGTCTCGGGGTTAGGGTCATAAAATATTTGCAATATTTTCTTCCTTTTTCTTTTCTTCTCTTTATTCTATAATTTTGGCATTAAAAACCTTATTAATACAAATGAATAATGAATGCTATTATGTATAGATTGATGCTATTTTCATGCATTTGCTGGGGTTTTTGAGGCCAAAATGATAGAATAAAGGTGATGAAATGGAGATTCATCAGTCTCTAAGGGACTAAAATGTAATTATAAAAACCTAGCCATTAATTTTATTTAAAAGCCCCCTGTGTGGGGGCATTTCTACAATATTGGGAAGTTGGCAGGGGATTGTTTGCAAATAGTTCGGAGCTGCATGTGTAGAGCACGTGTTGCCCTAGGCTCAGGTGGAAGGAGTGGTTCGGGCCACCTGTCAAGTTGAGGTGCTTCATACAACAGTCTAGAGCAACCAAGGCTACATACTCAGACTTGAAAGACATGGACTCCTCTCAACCATTATATCACGCCCAATTAGACATGATCCGACAATGCATGTATGCAGCGGGGCTTCTTCTCCGCCTTGAGTGACGGCTATGAGGTGTGGCATCGATGAGAGCCCCATTGATCCTCCATTGTTCTGGAGGGTCTCGAAAGGTTGTTGAAGGTCCGTGCATGACCCGCGAAGGTGGAGCGTGTTCTCTGAAGGTTCGTGAATACCTGGAAGTTGGAGACGAAGACGATACATCTGAAGCGAAGCTCCAGATCATAGCACACCTTCTTCTTTCGACTATTGAAGGGTCTTTACACCTGCAAGAGTTAGGGAAAAACATAGCTGAAGCAACTACACATGAGTGTGTGAAATGAGTGAAGCGGAGGGCTAAACAGGGCGTAGAAGAGGGAGCCCTATTGGGTTTCCTTCACCATGAACGGAGGAAGATGGATCGAAGTGGATAGCCGTGAAGGAACAAGAAACATAGAGGACAACACCTATAGCGTGGATCAAGGATCCACGGTGAAGGTCGAAAACACCTTGGATAAGAGGATGGATCTGACAATATGGTTGGAATAATTGAAGAAACGAGGAAGAAAAACTAACTACCTAACATGTACATGAAGAACTCACGCTAGCGGAGGATGTTTGGATTGGGCCCAAGGTCTTCAGACCTTGAGGTCATCGCTCCATCTCCGCAACCGCTGGGAGATCTCGAACAACCGTCATGGGTGTAGCTTGGCCATTCCGACCAAGGGTTTCACCAGAGTTCTTAGGTTGTCGCCGTATCATCGATCCAACCTTTCTCTATCACAAAAAGGTTGAGAAACACTGGGTCGTGGCTCATGCAAGGGTGTACACAGGCTAAAGCGTCGGTGAAGGGATTTTTGAAGGTGGAGGAAGTCAGAGGTTGCGAACCCAGGTGGTGGTTTCAACCACCATCTCTGGTTAGGGAAGTTAGGGATGAGAGGTGTTATGGAGTTAGTGTGGAGGAGGGATGATAGGGGAAAGCGATGGATGTGGAAGTTGGTCATAGAGTTACTCGAGGAGGTTGGCAAAATTGGGAGAAGTTGGGTTTGGTTAAGCAGTTTGCACAATAAGAGTGAGGTGCTGGAGGTTGAAGATGAAACTCGACCATCTGATCATGTGATTAGATGGCCAACGATTGGGCGTGAATGGAGAGCTATGGTCTCCTGATCAGATAAATTGAAAGGCTATGGGGACAGTGCTGGGGAGCGGCTAGGATTCGATCTTGGTCAAAGATCCAATGACTGGAAATGAAAGGCACTAGCTATTGAAGAGCTGGGCCACATGGTGTGTTGAGATGATACCATGTGGCCTAAAGAGAAATAAAGAAAGAAATAAATCACTAAAAAATAAAAAATAAAAAATAAAAAATAAATAGTTAGATTATGAAATGGAAAAATGTAAAACATGAAAGTTGTAGATCTCGATGAGATCTATAATTTTCACGTAGCAGTCAAAGAGATCAGAGGTCATTTGTACATGGATAAAAAGTAAACGAGTAATTAAACAATGTAAACAGTTATCCTTTAATTTCTTTTTTCTTTTTTTGAATATTTATTTTATATTTTAGGTTATATTAATTATATACAATATTACTCTAATTTTTATTTGATTTTTAATAATAAAGAAATACATAAAGTAATAACGCATTAATAAGGTTATATACTATATATAAATTAGGGCTAATTATTTCCAACACATAGATAATTAACTAATGTTAATTGTTATTGAATCTTTGTTGATTTGCTTAAGCAAGAGAGATAATATTGATAATTAATGATGATAAATATGGGATTTATCAGTTGTGATTTTTCTGGTTGAGATCAGAGATATAGATTTGTTTGTGGATTACATTGATACCCAAAATTTCCTTTCTCGAAAGGAAGGCCTAGAAAGCACAATCGACATTGGATCTACTACTGATCATGATGAGTTGTATGCTAATGGATTTTCTAAGCTATTTTCTGATGAGTACACTGAGTTTTTTGAGATTATTGATGATCCATCCCATTCTGAGCAGAGAGAGAGAGAGAGAGTTTATTGTGGATCTGTTTGAGACACTATATGTTGAGCCTATTGTAGCCACGATGGACACTTCACAGTTGCCAGATCATTTACCTTCCACCAGTGATGTTTCTGAGGTTGCTACAGAGCAGATTTAGACCCCACCTAAACTCAAATTTTTACCATCAACACTGACGTATGTCTCCTTACGGGTGAACCCCACATGTTTCCAATATCATCGGTTCACAATTGACCAACAACATGGAATCTCGCTTGCTAGAGGCTCTTGAGAGAAACTGCAAGGCCATAGGCTGGAAGATTTCGGATCTTTATAGGATTAGTCTTGGATTGTGCTCGCATCATATATACTTAGAGGATGACAGCAAGCCGACTCGTAAATTTCAGCACCGTCTGAATCTTAATCTCCGCGATGTTGTCACGAAAGAGATCTGGAAGTGATTCGAAGCTGGCTTTATTTATCCCATTTCCGATTCTAAATGGGTAATCCTGTTACATGTGGTCCCGAAGAAATCTAAGATTACAATTGTGATGAATGATCGTGGTGAGGATATTCCAACCCGAGTACCCACTTCATGGTATGTATATGTAGATTACCGACGTTTGAACTCATCGACTAAGAAAGATCACTTTCCACTGCCCTTTATTGACCAGATTATCAAAAGACTGGAAGGGAAAGAGTTATTTTATTTCTTGGATGTATACTCAAGGTATAAACATGTTGCAATATCTACTGAGAATCAAGAGAAGACCACTTTTACTTGTTTGTTTGACACCTAAGTCTTTAGACGGATGTCCTATGGATTATGTAATGCTCCATTTACATTCTAGAGGTGTATGTTGGCCATTTTTGCTGACATGGTAGGTAGTTTCCTTGAGATCTTTATGGACAATTTCTCAGTCCACAAAGATAGTTTAGACACGTGTCTTGCTTATTTAGGCCGAGTACTTTAGCATTGTTGTAAGTTGAACTTAGTGCTCTCATGGGAGAAGAGTCAATTTATGGTGACTAATGGAATTGTATTGGGCTAGCTTATCTCCAAGCATGGCATGGAGGTTGACCCAGCCAAGGTTGATGTGATCTCCAAGTTAGAGCCGCCAACGAATTTGAAGCAGTTGAGGTCATTTCTTGGGCATATTGGATTGTATAGCCAATTCATTAAGGACTTCAGAAAGATCACCAGACCATTAACTGAGCTTCTATGCAAGGAGAATGAGTTTATTGTTAATGAAAAAGTCCTCCATGCATTTTATCACATGAAAAAGTTGGTACTAGTGCTCATGTTCTACTGCCACCAGATTGGTCTCTTCCTTTTGAGATCATGACAGACACCTCATATTATGCAGCTGGAATTGTTTTAGGGAAGAGAAGGGATTGATACCATTTGCTATATACTCTAATAGCAAGGGTCTCAATGGTGCACAAAAGAATTACACCGTTACAGAGAAGAAGATGCTAGCAGTGATGTTTGCTTTAGAGAAATTCAGATCACACCTACTGGGTTCTACAATTGTTGTATACACATATCATACTGTCATACGGTACTTGCAAGCTACGAGGGATTCCAAACCACGTCTACTCAAATAGATCCTTCTACTCCAGGAGTTTGATTTGGAGATTTGTGATAAACCTAAAGTAAAGAATGTTATGACAGATCACCTTTCTTAGATCACAGATACAAAGTCTCCTGAGCAGTTACTACTTTCTATTACAAAGACTTTTCCAGATGAGGTGATCTTATTTGTGGCCTCACTCCCATAGTATGTTGATATTGTGAACTTTCTTGTCTCCAAGAAAGTTCCATAAGATTGGCCCAAGTTGAACATAGATAAGTTTTTATCAGAGATTCATTTCTATCCGTGGGAGGATCCGTACATATTTCATGAGTGTGTTGATAGTATCTAGAGGAGGTGCATTCCTCAGGAGGAATACATCCATGTCCTAGACCACTGTCACATATTAGAAGTATGTGGACACCATTTGGGGAAGCGCACGGTAGCAAAGGTTCTACAATGTAGCCTATGGTGGCCAACTCTGTTTAAGGATGCTACTTATAGCTAGAGAATGGAAGGATTTAAAGGATGCAAAGGTTCTACAATGTAGCAAAGGTTCTACCATATGAGGTGTTGCACTTATAGCTAGAGAATGGAAGGAACCATCGATTCCAAAGACACAATGCCCCTGAAGTATATCCAAATTTCAGATGGTTTTGATGCTTGGGGCATTGACTTCATGGGCCCATTCCCTAGCAATCAGGGATTTCAGTACATCCTGCTTGCTATTGATTATGTTTGTCGTTAGGTGGAGGCCATCCCCATCTGAGCTGCTAATAGTTGTACGAATTGTCACTTCCTCAGTAACAATATCATTGCATGGTTCGAGATTCTCAAGATTCTCATTTAAGATGGGATAAGTTATTTTATTAACAAATAGGTCAGGAAGCTAGTTATGGAGTATGGCATTGAGCATCGTGTCACTTCTCCTTATAGCCCACAGACTAACAACTAGGTTGAGATTTCAAATAGGGAGATCAAGACTATTCTTTAGAAACTTGTTTGTCTGGATAAGAAGAATTGGTCGTAGATGCTTGACTCAGTTTTATGAGCTTATCGTACATGCACAAGTCTCTTCGGGTTTGTCTCCCTATCAATTAGTTTATGGAAATCCTTGCCACTTGCCAGATGAAGTAATTCATAAATCTTTGTGGGCAATCCATATATGCAATTTGGACTATGAGAGTGCATGACAGAGTAGAAAAGTGGATTTGAACATATTGCTATAATTCAGATATTTTCTTATGACAACAACCTGATGTATAAGGAGAAAGTCAAGAGATGGCATTATAGACACAATAGGAGAAAATATTCGAGCCTAATCAAAATGTCTGGTTGTTTGATGCAAAGTTGAATCTATTCCCAAGCAAACTCAAGAGCAAATGGTCAGGACCGTTTATTGTGAGATCTGTACGCGATAATGGTAGCATTGTCACTTTTGGGTTGTCATCTTACGCATAGCCGTTTGTGGTGAACAGACAGTTGCTGAAACCATACTTAGATCATGATACATTCATTCATGTGGTATCAAACGATGATTCTTTGATTTCTTACGTGTCTAATACATGAGTTGATTTTCTCTTGTGTATATTCATTTTGTATTATTCTTTCTTTCTTCCATATTTATCATTCACCTCTTTTCCGTATGTGTGTGTGCTATACTTAGGATTTACTTTATCCTAAGTATAGTGGAAGTGAATGACTTGATTTGTTCTTATTTTTTTCTTTCATCAGTCCTCATATTTCTTATACTTAAGGATTCTTTACCCTAAGTATAGGGGGAGTGATGTCGTTCATTTCATTCTTCTTTATTTTTTACTTTATTCTGTTCTCTCGCTTCTCCTAAATTTATTGATATTATTTTCTATACTTAGGGATATTTTAGCCTAAATATAGGGGGTACAAGTCAAGTCGTTGAGTTTGTACATTCTTTTCCTCGATTTTCCACATTTGTACAATCTTCTATACTTCGGATTATTTGATCCTAGGTATACGGGGGATCACTGACTTCTATTCATTTTATTCTTTATTCTTTGAGTCATTGCAGTATAAGATTCTTTTTACTTTTCTATATTAAGCATGAGTGATGTCTTCCTTTATTGCTTCTTAGTCACTATGAGGGCATAGTACGAGCTAAGTATAAGGTGGGTGTCATATATATTGTATATATATATATACTTCACCCATAACTTGTACTTTTGTTTGCTTAATAATATGGCCAATAAAACTAGAAAATAAAAATGTTCTCATAAAAAGTTTGTAAAAATTCTTTTGCAAAATTCTTTCCTAAATATTTTTGTAAAATATTTGAGAACTCTATATAATAATCTTTGTAAAATTATTTTTGTACAAATTGTTGTAAAATATTGGTAAAAAATACTTTGTTTGTAAAATATTTTTGTTGTACAAAATTATGAGTATGTAAATTATTTGAAAAATGCCTTTTAAACAAAATGTTTGTAAAAATGGGCTTGTAAAATTTTTGTAAATTTTTTGTAAATTTTTTTGTAAAATATTTTATGATGGCTTTTGTGAATTTTTGTAAAATCCTTTGTAAAGTAGTTTTGTAAAATTATTTTCTCACCATGTATATAAATAACTAAGTGTGTAAAAATGTTTATAACTTGTTGTAAAGTTCTTGTAAATAAACCTTGTAATTAATTGTAAAATATGTGTATAAAATTCTTTTCTTTAATAAAACTCTTGTATAAAAGTTATGTTTAAAACTTGTTTATACAAATATTTAATAAAATATGTATATAAAATTCTTGTGTAGATAAAATTCTATTATAAAATTTGTACTCTAAATCTGTAAATAAAATTCATTCTATAAATAAATTCTTGTATAAAACTTGTATAGTTCTTGTACATATCTTTGTATAAATTTCTTTGTAAATATGTATAAAATCATTATGAATTCTTGTATACACTCCTAATTCTCTAACTCTATTAAAATTCATAAAAAAATGAAAACGTCAAAAATCAATAAAATTTTGCAAAAGTTTTCTAAAAATCACATAAATGGTTTAAATCGAAAAATTCTATTCAAATACAAATAAAAAATCTTGCATTTATTTTTTTAGAATGATATTGATGCCTAAACTAGTCTGGAATAAAGTCTTAATAATGGATCTTGGTTAAGACCTTAATCAACTTAATTTCAAAGGAACCTTATAGGAATAGAAATTGAGACTTTTCAGGTATATACACGTGATTCTTTTAGACAGTAGCCTAACTTGGACAAACACCTTGCATGTACCGCAACATAGATGAGGTGGTGAAGGGTAGAATCCTCTTGCAAGAGACACATACGAATGGAAACATACACAGCCACTTCGAGTGGCCAGCATGCCTCAACCTAGTCTAGTGGCATTGACGTCTAAAGACAAGATGTTGTGGGTTGAAATAAAGCTTTGGGTGATGGATGGTCTACTGGAACAATTTTTTCTAAGACTTCAAAACATGTGTGGAAAGAAAGATTCTATATCCATTGGGGCACAAAAAGATCAATGCAATGCAATAATATTTTTTGCCAAAAAGAAGCCAATACACCAAATATACATATATGACCACAATGGTACAAGCTTCAGAGAACCTGCATATCTTAGTGGAGACTAGGCTACACTAGCTGGCTTCACAATGAGATGTGGCTACACTGGCCACACTCCAATTCTCTTCTTATTCTTCTATCTTCTCCCCCTCTTCGATTGTGGACATAGCACGTACCTGAACCTAGAAGGAAGTACCCAGTGCCTCGAGGAAAGAGTAGCTAAACTGAGGAGTTAGGGTCACCTTGCTAAGAGAAGGTTGTTCTTTGTCATCTTAGATGTGGAGAGTTGTATATCACATACATTGTACAAGTAAGAATCATAGTCATCCGAATTTGCTAGAGAACTTGTTCTGAACTAACTGTTGAGGCGAACTGAATAGAGACTTACGGAACTTAAAGGATGTTAAGTCCTAAATCCTCTTCCCAATAAGGTTCCGCTAAACTAATAATCTAAAGGTCTAACCAAGCTTCATACTATGATATTATGAAGATTAGTTTATAAATCAAAATTATTCTAAGTTCTTCTTTTTTACTTTATTATTTTTCTTCTCAGCCACTTATTCTTTAAAAAACTATTTGCTAAGGGTCTAATAAAGGTAAAGTATTGAGGGGTGATGAATCACCAATTCATCATCGTTATTCATTCATTTTGGCTTAAAATCACTTACAAAATAGTTGTAAATATAATTACTTATCACTTTTTAATAA
Source organism: Ottelia alismoides (assembly GCA_037367405.1). NCBI lineage: Eukaryota > Viridiplantae > Streptophyta > Magnoliopsida > Alismatales > Hydrocharitaceae > Ottelia > Ottelia alismoides. The sequence goes on along the minus strand of JAZKJV010010627.1, from coordinate 858,429 downwards.
ATCTCAGATCATCTGTAAATAGTGTATATTTATCATTATCTTAACCTAAAATAAATAAATAAAGGAAAAAGAAAGGAATAAGAAGACTGTATATATGTAATAAATACAGGTTGTTCCTAACCCTAAGAGTAGGTCAAGACTTGACCTAATTGATAAGAAATAAAGTAGGAGGAGATAGGGTATTTAATCTATAAACAATTCAGAAAACCAAGTTCACCTGTACATATTCATCAATGTCCATACTGCACATATCTTTTGTTATTTTACTTATCACTAAAACAACCTCAAATAAAAAGGTTTTTTTGTAACTTGTATATAAAAATAAGTTGTAAATAATAAAAATAATTACAAGAAAAACACTATATAGAATATGAGAAATAACACTTTGAAAAAGCCGTAAAGCCAAAATTGACATATCAATATCTACATCATAAAAACTCTGTTCATGAAATCGGAGTTAAGATGTGAAAGTTGACTTTTGGAGTGTTGTTGTATATTGTCTATAGTATAGTATATATATAATTTATTGTATTTAATTATTTCTTTTTCTTTGTTGCAATATTATTTTTTAATATTTTTTTTAATTTTTTATTATTTATATAAAATACAATTAAAATGAATACAAATAAAATAAGTATATTTCTACTATAGGTATCATATTCCTATGTTGTATATAGTCTTATTTAATTAACTAATTAAATTATTTAACAAAAATAAAATAAAATAAAATATATATATATAATCCATAAGTTATTCTATAAATTTATAAACTATTAAATTATGTATTTATTTGTAAAAAACATTAATTGAAAATGTGTATATGACATATATAGGTATTTGTACTCATGAATAAAGGTTTTTATTTATTTTAACTTATTTAAATTATTAAAAATCACCAAAATTAAGTATATTTATTTATTAACATTATTTATTAAGAAACATTTTTAATTTAAAATCATTATTTATTTATTTTTTTATTTATTTATAATTATTCCTAAGCTTTTTGTCGTGTAGTGGTTTGGACTCATTCGGACTGCAACCCTATTTGTCCAATCCAGGTCTGTTGACCCGGGTTAACTGGAACACCTTCTCTTTTGCCTGATTAAATAAGCTAAACCGCCTACTTTGATGATTTATCTCGATCATATCCAACTTCATCCTCACGTAATCTCTCCATCTGAATAAAGTTCGATCCTCCTTCTAATTCGTCTGATTAAAATTTCATCTAGATCTACCTCGATTCACGCACATTTGAATTTTGATATTCGCCCTTCATCTTCCTCTATAAATAAGAGCTCCGTGATTCAATTCAAACCTGATTCATTTTTATTGCTTCTTCCCCCTAAGATCGGCTCACGGAGGTCACCTGAGATGACAATTAGGTCGCCCCTCGATCAGGAGCACGTGGGGAGATGTCAATTGCGAGATCCAGCACTGTCATCAGAGCTTGTCAGTGAGCTTAGATTCTTCGACTCTACACAGTCGAATTAAGTCCGTAACCCTTCCTTTTCCACTGTATCTAATCGTAGATAGTTTTCCCTTTCAAATTCGCATTTAATTCAATCACATTTTGTTTGATTTCATCTTTGAATAGTAGCTTGTAGATCCACCTCCCGTCCTACAGATAGGAGGTCTATTGTGTGTTTTCTATAAGATTAGACCATCACATATCCATCACGCTTCTTCTCTACTCATCCTTACATAATCTGATCAATCACATCTTCACCAGATCTGAAATTTTGGTCTCACGTCCCCCACCTCATTGAAGATCGAATCATCCCATCCATTTACAGTTGTTTTTGCTCAATAACTATCGTCAGAGCACCTCTTCTGAGCACTAAATAAGTTGCAGGTTGTAGGGGCTTCTTTTGGAGCTTGAATCATCACCTAGAGATAGAAATGCACACCTTATAGAGCTCGAGCCCTAGGTCCCCGTTCAATGGGACCCGAACTCTATTTTCTCCTCCAATCATCGCAGAGGATCACCAGGACACGGTCAAAGACACTAGAGATTGTATCAGGTTCAGATCAGCCGATATTTGATCGATCCAAGTTCAGACTGCCTGACCTTCAAAGTGTTCTTCCAGACCCTTCATCTGCGGTCCGATCAAGCATCGTAGCACTAGATTTGATCCAGACCACACGATCATGCCCAATTTGCACTGTAAGATCAGATTAAGTAGTGTTGCATCACCATTGTCCATCGCACACGTGTACCTCATGCTCCCTTAGTGATTTTTCACTTCTTATGTTGCATTTATTTTAATTGTAAATAAGTCCTTTGTGGAACATGTGTTTGTTTGTGGTCTGTTGAATAATTGCATAATTTCACATGTTTTAGTAATTACATTCTGGTCCTTCCTTTTATTGAACCATGTTTTGTCACATGTTATTTGAGAAATTGCAATAAATCACTTGATTCCTTGTTATTATTTGCTCTGCTTTTAATAATTACAATCAATTCCTCTAAGTGCCGATTCACGTGCACATGCATGGGTATTTATAGGACATTTGCAAGTTTAGTCCTATAGTCCTTATTGTTATCAATCAGTAGTGAAACTTTAAATAATTACGTTTAGGTCCTTCTCATGAAGATTTTTTACCTTGCCTTTAATTGCTCTTACAAAATAGTTAACCATTTCTAAAAAATCTCTAAAAAATAGATTAAATTGATGATAAGTGATTTAATCATTACTAAATTTTATTTTGAAAATTAATTAATTTTGTTATTTAAAAATTTAAAAAGCTTTCATATTTTCATGTTTGAATTTAAAAATTCATAAAAAATTAAAATTATTTTAAAATTTCCGAAAAAATTAGTGTTGGTGTCTTTTATATAGTTTTATCGTTTGTATTTTTTTGAAAATTCAATTAGAGAATCCTAAAAATAGAAAATTACAAAAAATCTATAAAAAAATCATATAAAATCATTAAAAAATCAGAAATTGAAAGCTTAAAAAATTATCTTATGTTTTGACTTGATTTTAACTTTATTTGATTTTATTTTTATTTTTAAAAGCCAAAAACTATAGTTTAAATTTGTTTTGTGTTCTATTTTAGTTTAAAATCTTCAAAATATATAAGAATTGCATAAAAATAAAAACAATATAAAATTACATAATACACGAAAAGATTTTATTTTAATTTTTGAGTATTTTTATTACTTTTGAAAAGTAAAAAGTTCATTTATTTTCTTTATTTACACATTTTCTTATTTTGTTTTCTTTTAAAAAATTAAAAGATAAAAAACAATAATTAAACATCATTAAAAAATAAAAAATAAGAAAATATATTTTTTTAAAGATATAAAAAACCCATAAAAAGAATAAGAAACATTAAAACAATAAAAAGAGAAAAAGAAAAGGAAAAAATCCTTTATTAATTAGCATTAACTAAATAACCCTTAGGTAATATTGCCTCCCTGAGTTCGATCTTGCATAACTATATATGTGAAATAATGGCACTAGCATTTTCTTCATTTATCTGCTAGAAAAATATTTTTTGTTTGAGACAAATTTGGGTTACGACGACACATTTATACATATCACTCCACTTGTGATATATATATCCATCACACTTGTACATTTTATCATCATTAAATAATTAAATCCTGAAAACCACCTCTTCAATCACCTCCTTCTTCTACTAACCACTTATCCTCCAATCTAGAGTTTTTGCATTCTCATATTCCTTCTTCACCTATCAAAAAGACCAAAAATTTGAAAATCTTAAATAGACACAAAAATATGAAAAACCAATTAATATCATAAAAATTGAAAATGAAAAAGACCTAAAAATTTTGGACCTGCCCTGTGGGAAGCGATCACTAAGAAACTGATTCTAGAACTTCCTTTAACAAAGGCCATAGAATACTTTTCCAACCTCAAAAGGTTTGTGAGAAGTAAATTGACGCCTAAGAGGTCAGGCAATAAGAGAATCAGGACTGAGAGACACCTAGTGTCTATGGCCACCTCCTTGGTGATGGGGAGAAAGACCATGAGCCACAAAGTGAAGCGGATGCCTAGGATTGAGTGTGAAATCAAAGATAACATCTTAACCCATGCTCATATTGATGATGACTCATCAATTAACATCCTCTTGACCTCTATATTTGACAAGCTCAAACTTGGACCCATTAGGAAGTCAAGGATGATTGTTCAGTTGGCTGACTGATCCATAAACCGGTCAAGGGGAGTTATTTCAGTAATAATTAATTTCCAAGGTGCTCCATTTAGAGTGGGTTTTACGATCATTGATATTGAGCACTAAGGAGAGTTAACCTAGTCACCCATTATTTTTGGGAAGCTCTTCTTAGCTTTGGCTAAGGCGACTATATATTGCGAGACTAATGCAATTGATTTCCCAATATTGGATACATACCTATATCACGTGACTTTTTAGGACACACTACATCACAAGGCGAACCACATAGTCATTGATAGTCGTGATCGTCGAGAGATAGATGAGTCATGTCCCTCTACTACACCTGAGGTACCAACTGTCAAGGTGACATTGGTTCAGAAACTCCCCACACTCCCATGTTTCATGCTTCTTGCAACACCACCACTATGACAGCTTCTATAGAGGATTCACACAGAGAAGCCATCCCCAAGTCAGACACAACTTTTCTAACTATCTTGACCATTTTGGTGATCCGATTCATGTGCCTCCACTGCTGCGGTTGACTACATCCTTCTCCACATCACCTTCAGGACATAGACCTATAGAGACAATCATTTACTATACAACTCCATTTCACGAAGGAAATTGTTTCCTCTAGTTCGTTATCTAGAGAGAAGAAGATGAGACCTGACCCCACGAGGTGTTCCCCTGAATTCCTCAAGGCACATCATTCTCTTCCTCCTCTCTCTGCTTCAAGTTCTAGATCACCAACCAAAATGGCCTCCACAGACATGGAATCTTTTGATTCCTCATCTAGATCTGGTGATGTAGTCATCATAAATGCATGTGGTAAGGTTGTTATTCAACCCCACTCAATCAAGCAACCATGTGTCGATCCTCGTTAGACTTTCCATACTCCTCATTATTACTCTTAATAGGATTAATATGACATCGATGCATATCCTCAGTTCATCTTCTCTCTCCATTCCCTTAAGAAGATTCCTCACAAACCTTTTTGATCCTTGTATATTCTCACTCCATCTTGTATATGGTTTCTTTCTTTTTTGTTCCCTACTCTCATGTGATTCAGATCACTCACCCTGATTCTGTATCATTTTCATTTTGTGGCTATACTTAGGATGATTGGATCCTAAGTATAAGGGGTGAGTGACCCGAGTTACTCTTTCCTTTCTTTTTCATTTTCCATTGTACATTCTCCAAATCCCATCGGACTCCCACTCCTATACTTCCATACTTAGGATGACCAGAGGCTATGTATAGGGGGGTCGATGCTCGTTGTGCGTTTTCCACATCCACTTCTTCCTTTTCTCTTGCCCTCGGTCGTCTCATTTTTGTCTTCTTCTAAACTTAGGTCTTCAAAGACCTACATATAGGGGGACGACTGACTTCTAGACTCATATTCTTTGCACCTCTCTACGCTTAATCTGAGTTATGTCTGATTTCTCTCCATGTTTTGAGGACATAGCATGAGCTAAGTATAGGGGGTATTGTATATAGGGTATATATACTTTACCCATAACTCGTGCATTCGCATATTGTGTATACGATATTCAGTATAATATAATATGGGTAGCCACTTGTAAAATTTGTAAAAAAATAAAATTTTAACAACACATGTAAAATTCGAATGATTCTTGTAAAATTTTAAAAATATTTTGTAAAAAATGTATAATGTTTATATAGATACCCTCTGTAAAATTTGTAAAATATGTATACTCTTGTATAATCTTGTAAAATATGTGTATATAATACTCTTGGTATAAAATTGTTGTAATTTTTGTAAATACTCGTGTTGTAAACTTGTGTAAAATTGAGTGTATAACAAGAAAAATTTAGATAAAATGGCTTCATATTTTTTCATTCATTTGTAAAAAAAGAGAAAAAAAGGAAAAATCTTTTTTTCATGCATTGCAATACATTCTACATATCATGCATACACACACATACACACGTAGAAAGTCAATGGTTCTGAACCGAGTCGTGCATAAAAATCGAGTGTGTCTTGGACTTAACCTTAAACCACTTATCTTTCAAAGGAGCTTCAATGAGAAGTAGGATTTTAGAAACTTCGGATCATAGAAAAATTCTCTGAGTTCCTACAATATAATGTCTAGACTTTGACTCTTATGTCCAATCTGATTGCCTCATTCTGAGTATACCTTTGGATATGGAATTAATCTCTACTCTATATCGTGCACTTAGCTCAATTCAAATGGGGTGTTGGAAGACTATGACTCTTTTTCTTTGGTAGCGTGGACATCTAAAGATAGGAGTAACTGGTTGAAATAAAGCTTCGGATGAGGGATAGTGTGTTATTCCTAGCCGTTCAGTCAAGGTGGGGGTTAATGCAACCACTTCACATGGTTATTCACATTTGTACCCAAAAAAGAAAACTACCCTGAATAAATGGGCCAAAAATCAAAGAAAAAAGTCCCAAAATAAATGTAGTGCAAAGGTTTCAAAATCCCCATTTCTAGACCAAAATGGTCCAATGCCTACATAGTGAAAAATTGGCTACACTGGCCAAGCTTCAAATACGAGACTTAGCTACACTGGCTAGGCTCCAACTTCTTCTTCCTTCTTCCATTTTGTGATACTAGCATGACTTGAACTTAGAAGAAAGCACTCGACTCCTCGAGGATGAGTTACTAGAGGAAAAGATTGCATGGTAGTTTGACATCTTTAATGGGAAGAGCTAACACCCCTCATATAAAAGAGACAGTTATTCAATGTTCATGTTGGATATTTTAGGAGGGGGTTGATCTAAGATGACTTCTGAGTTGAACTTGGATGATGAATTTTACAACTTAGAGACTGTTTGTTTTAAAACCCTAATTGTCATAGAGAGTTCAGCCACATTATTAATCCAAAGGTCAAGTTGAGATCCGTTTTCACCTTTTGTTCATGACCTTGGTAAGGAACCAAATCTCATTTAACTGATACATTCTTTTAGTTGCTCGGGGACGAGCAATGTTTAAGTATAGGGGGTTGATAAATATGTTACTCATCACATTAAAAGATGAAAAATAGAGCTATGTTCCCAAGTAATTAATTTCATTTAGAAATTAGTAGTGCATTATCATTCATGCAAATGTAAATAATCTTTATATTTTATCATTCATAATTGCATTAATAAGAAGGAAAAAATTAGGTGTAAAAACTTCTCATAATTTTATTTATTTTATACTAACTCTAAATCCTACAAAATCAACTCCATTGTATACATAATACTAACATTACTAAAGAAAAATACCGTAAAAATACTAACTTGTATATACATCAAATAAATCCAAACTCTAGTTTTGAGATAAAAAAGTTGCAAAGCAAAAATCTCTCACATACAGACTCCTATGAACCCCTACTCAATTTTTTAATTAATTTACATTCAATTATCTACAAATCAAGAACAAATTCAAAGGAATCAAAGTTCATATGTGAAACTTGAATTTTGGGTCCCCATTGTATTTTGTATATTTTGTCTAATTTTGACTTATCATTTTTTGTAAATAATTAAATCTTTATAACTTGATTATTTTCCATTTATTTCTATTTATTTATGTTTTAATAAAATATGTAAAAATCCAAGCCTTAAACAATCTAAAAATCAAAGAAAAAGAATATGTTTGAATATGCATATAGAGTTTGTAAATGAGTCTCTCCTATTTTATTTCCTTGCTTTCTTAATTATTAAAAATATAAAAATATTAGATTAATATGTAAATATTTTTATTATATTTTATTCAATTTTATTTTTAATTTTATCTCATTTAAAAATAACAAAACATGCAAAATATAAAAATTTGGTATTCTCTGCAGATAGAATACCATCAAAAATACATGTTATACATATGTTATACATATGACTTCTTTTGATTTTGATTTCTTCATGAATGTTGATCTCATCGAGATGAAAAAAATTCATGATGGAAATTTTTTGATTTGAGGTCGTTTACTATTTTATTTTTATTTTGATTTTATTTTCAGATTTTCGCTTGAGCGACATGTGGCGGCTCCTGGAGCCGCCACATGCCCACCACTTAAGTCCCTTATCCCCCTTTGTGGGTCGTTGGATGAAGTACCCCTTCATCCAATGGCTCGATCATTTCCTCTTTATTTATTTTCTTTTATCTTTTTGTTATCCTTTTTATTTAACCCCTCCATATGGCACTCTCTCAGTCCCTTCGATCTGACCCCATCAGATGGTGGGGACTTCATCTCCCACCTTCGGATTTTGCTGTTTGCGACGACTCCCCTCACCGCGCTGCTCCTCCAATCGACCAAGATCACCTCCCGCTTCACTCTGCCTCATCCTCCACGTCCCCCCCTCTCTCTCTACGTCACCTCGCCTCTGCCCCTTTCGCGTAGCCCTAACCAATACCCTTCAAAAACCCAGCTCTGCCCTCGTCGCAGCCCATCCTCCAGAGGAGCATGCTCAAGACGAGCCTTGGTGATAGCAAGCTCCTTCTTAGATCGACGACTTCCGGTAAGATCCGAAGGCCACTGCCTTCGGCACACTCCCTCGTGAACTGCTCCAGTTCAGAGCAAATCGCCCAGCTCTTCGAGGCCACGTCCGAAGCCATGCATCGGTACTCTAACTCTGACGAAACTCCAGGTAAACTCCTTCCTCTTTCCTTCCTCTTCCTCTTTACAGGTAAACTCCTTCCTCTTTCCTTCCTCTTCCTCTTTCTTTCTTCTTCTCTATTGATCTTCCCATCTTCTTCCCCAATTACCCATTTCTTCTTCTTCGTGAATACCAATTTGGAAACCAAAACTCCAATCCAGTACAATCTTTGCCCCATCGTTGATTGCCCTCCTCGATTATCTTCTACCTCTCTAAATCCCCTTCACCTTCGGTCCGATTAGGATGGAGCAACGACTCCAATCCAGCACCAGCAGGAGCCCTGGTCATCCTCCATTTGCGACTGAGCTCCGCTCGAGCCGGGCTTTTCAATTGCTAGCTTCACCTCCAGGAGATAGACCGAAAACCTCTAACACAGCAAAGGACAACCTCGGCCTTCATTCTGTTGATTCACATCTTCCCCAAGCTGCCAATCTCCAAATGATGAACGACTTCCATCAACAAACCCATGCCGTCCTTTCACTCCCCTATAACAACCAGACCCGACAAAATCTCGACTACAACAGATCCATGGATCCTCCACAATCAAGGCGTGTGTTGCCCTAACTTTGAAGCAGCAGCTGCCTCTCCACAAGAGCCATACACTTCGAGCACCCCCACATCGTGTGCAACACTTCAACCTCACTTCGACGCATTCGCAGCAAAACACGACCGATTCCCCACGCACCTCCACTATCTCGGTCGCCCCTTCATCATCTAGCAACCGTCACCGCCTCTCACAGTCAGCAGTGCTTCGGCCTCGAGCTCCTGCTGGTCTGACTCCATTCTCGACTCTAAGAGGTGCTCTGAGATCACCCCAACGTCGCAGATCGGTAAGCATGGAGAGGATGAGGAAGCCCTCATTGAGCAGTTGCCGCCCGTTTGAGATCAGGTGGTCCGCATTAAACTTGCCTCGAGTCGTCAATCATCGTTGATCCGATGGTCCAGATCTCCCCACAAAGCCTCGCTCAAAACCTCGAGCTTCGGGCCACCCGAGGCTACGTCTTGTGACACGTGGAGCCTCACGGCCGGACCTCAGCAGCGCCCACACGCAGCACTCGTGGGTGTTGGGGATTTTTGCATATACACCCTTACCTTCTTGAACAATTACGCGCCAGCCCCACCACCCATACACACGTGGAATCATACCCCTAGAGAAATTGCGTAAAACTCCTCGTAGTATTGGTAATTAAAGAAGCGTGCTATTTTCTTTTAAGTTTATTTTGTTTATTTTATTTGCATTCAAACCCTAACTTTAAGCTTAATTTCGTAACCTTATTTCTCACTACTTTTTAAATTCCCGAAATTGCATGTTATAGTTTAATTAATTTTCTATCTTGTGACCATTGATTTATATTTTTGTGAGCTTGGATTAATCTGCTAAAATTCGTTTGGTGTGAAATTTCATAATTTTACCCATATGTAAGTAATTAATTCATGATAAATTATAACTTGCTCCAAAAATTCATCAAAAATCTCAAGATAGGAATAAATGCCCCTTGATTTGTGTCCAAATTTCATTTCATTGACATACATAAATTGCCACAGGTAAATAGTATTGTGATTTCGGTAATTGATTTTAAATTGATCAACCACATACGATCTTTACGAAATTTAAATTCCCATGGATTCATTTTATTTAGATAATTCTAGGGTAATTTTGATTTTAAAATTATGTGTACTTGATATTTATTAAAATTAAATTACTCTAAAGTCTGTATATTTAATTCACAGAAATTTTAATTCACATCAGAAAAATGCCAAAAATTTGCAGTAGTTTAAATTTGCATCCATACACATTCTTGCCACGTTTAGGATTTTTGGATATCATCTGATTAAAAAGTGCAAAATAGCCCATTAACTTACTCGAAATTGCATCTGCACTTTTAATTGCACAAAAAATAAAAAATCTAGGCTTTAAATTATCTAAAAATTAGCCTAAGGAGATAGTTGCCTCCCTGTGATTGACCTTCGACTTGCACAAGTAAAAAAATCCACCGCTTTTGCATTTCATTCATTAATCAGTATAAATAATTTTTTAGTGATCCTAAATTGCATGATTAGAACAATATGACTTAATTAACATAGGGTGACTCAGGATAATCAACTGTACAATCTAAACCCCCTCTCCTCCTTGATTTTTCATGACATCTCCTTACTTTTGATCACCTTGAGCTCTTTCACCATTTTAATTCCTCCAATCACCTTTACCTTGCCATGTCCATAGCCTCCACCAACCCTCTTCCATCTGCACGCAATCGCCATCCCAACTCACACCATCGCCATGACTATAAAATCCACCCTCCACATTCATGTCCGATTTTGATCCCACTTTGGCCACTGTAACCCCCAACGGACCACCTTAGGAGTGAGCCCTTGGTGACAGGAAGGTCCCCTAGGTTCTGCTACGAGGATAAAGTGGTCGAGAGCTCGACCACCATCGCCGGAGAAATCTTCTGACGAAGGATCTACTTCCAGGTGTTTCCTATTGAGGCGCAACTTTAATTAGGATAATTAGGTCGCATTCTCATTCATTAGCATAACCTTGCATTTATTTCATGTTCATTTAGCATAATTTTTGTTCAAATTCCCAATCAAACTTCACCGGAGCACTGGCTCTGGCCATCTGTTCACTGTAATCGCCATTGTCTCTAACCCATCTGATGCCACCATTTCAATCCTCAACATTTCTATATCATCACCTCCATTATTTCCACCTCGATTATGCAAGGATAGGGCCAATCGAGTCTCAACTCTGTCGCCTCACTGGAGACTCCCGGACCCCTTCATTACATGCTTATTTTGTACAATAAGTGGTCGAGGAAAGTCTCCATTGAGCTAGAAATTTTTGGGTGCATGTTGGAGCTCTAGATAGATTACCTAGACATAGATTGGATTGAGGAATATCAACTCCATTTAGCCAGAGAAGACTCGACTTCCAGGCCTCCTCCGATAAGTCATGGACTTATTGAAGCCCACCTACTAGTGAGGAGATCTCCAAGGAAGGATCTGAGACGGTCAGCATCGCCTGAGACGGTCGGGAGGAGCAACAATCAAGATCAAACCTTAAACAAGGAATCGTTCTTTCCTATTATTGTTGACATCGTAAGGACCGTTCGATCGAAGACTCGACCCAGATCTAATCTGAGTCATTGAAACCAAGTGAAGCGACGCCTAGCCTTCGTCGTTGGATTTTAAGTGGACCCATCGCCTCCAGCCATTCGATCCGCCCTCATGCGTAAGTCACAAGCTGCTTGGGGTATATTTCAAGCTTACTATCCCTCATTTTATCTTTACATTTTAATATTATCAATTAAATATGCAGTGTAATATTTTTAGTATAAACTGCAAGTAGGGCCTTGAACTTTGTTGTTATTACAAATAGGTCCTTCCACCTCATGTGTTGTGTCAGGTGAGGTGTTGTAAATTTTGCAATATTTAACCTTAACTTTTAGACCTATTAACAAATGTATTTATAGTTTATTTTAATAGCAAATTGGTCCCTGTTTGCTGTGTTATTTATTTTTTGTGAAAATTACTTGGATTAAATATTTTCTTTATGCTGAAAACTATGGAAAATTACAATAGATGTCTGGAACAATGCTTTCTCATGCATAATGTTTATTAGGCATTTAACTTATTTTTTTATTTTTAAAAATACAAAAACATTCATTTATTCTCTATTTAGTATTTAAAAATCCAAAAAAATACAAATCCCAAAAATCCAAAAAATTATATCATTTATATTACAATATATTATACGACATGCCCAAAAATCACTAAAACATAAAGATATAAAATATAAAATAACAAAACCCTAAATTTTTTATATAAAAATTAGCAAATATTTTATAAAAATCCCAAAATATATCTTCATGTCTGTAATTTTATTTATTATATCTATTATATATTAACAATTGATTTTGTTAATTTTGGACTTATATATATTTATTAAACCCAAAACAATATCACAGATTTAATATATTCACTATTTTGATATATTTTTATTTTAAAAATGCATAAAAATAGAAAAATTAAATAAAAATTACCAAAACATAAAAAAGTATAAAAATAAAATTGACTAAATTTCTATGATTTGACTTTATTTTGACTTAAATAAAACTATAAATAGTTATATATATACTATATATGGGGGTCCTTCCAATAGGATGCAATCCTTCCCGAGTTTAGGAAGGCCACCCTTTTTTTGTATAAAACACGAGCATACATATATATTTTGTATTACCTCTGCACATTATAAATACAAAACTGCATACAAAACTGCACATTATAATACAAACATCAAAACTGCACATTATAATACAAACTGTATATGTATTCTTCTAAAGTCATCGTGTTTTTTTTACAAAAAAGGGTCAGCCTTCCTAAACTCATGAAGGACGGCATCATATTGAAAGGAAATCATACTATATATTACTTATATAAATTTAATATCTAGTAATATCTATAATTAATTATCCTATTCTAAAAAGCAAACAAATTTTAAAAAATAATAAAAAATTATCAAACAATTAAAAATTCATTAAAATTAAATATAATTATAAACCCATAAAAACAAGAAAATGAGAAAATTCTAAAAAAATTATTATTATTATCTAGCAATAATTAGTACCCTACGTTTGCGTCCCGCTGTTCGACACTCTACCTACTTACGCCTATATACATATTTATTTATAGTTATAATAAATTTTGACTCACACATATTATTCATTAATTATTATGGGTTGATTGTTTTGATTTGCGCTTGGTCACTTAATGATTACCTATCTAGCTTGTCATACGGTAGACTAAGGGCATTTCAACAGTTGGTATCGATCATATGCTTTCCAAAAACATATATCATACCTATAAATTCTTGTCATGCTTCCAAAGCATGACAACCATGCATGGAATTTGATTAGTTCCAATGCCTCATGAGTGAGCTAATATATTCCAGTTCAGTAGTGAACCTATATAATTGCTTTGAGAGATCATGTTGCTCATATGTCCTTGTATGCACACCATCTCATCGATGTATAGAACTTGATTAGGTCATCAACCTAATTGTCTGTCTAATATACATACTTAGACATATCGTAATGCATATATCTCCAGTCAGAGGATCTGTGCCTATATCATGATAGCATACGACATAGGTCTTGGCTGACACCTCTCAATCTCTATTCCTGTGTAGAGGAACTGCATTAAGAGGATGGTCATATATCAACCTTTATATAAGGATTGACATCTCCGTCTCAAGATAGAGATCCTCTCTTAACATTCATTTGACGGTGTTTAATGAGTTCTCAATCTAACTCTTTAGATAACATCCAAGCACCAGCCTCTATGATTCAACCTTTGAATCAACAACTATAAGATTATTAAGATGGACATGATACATAATTCTAATTGTACTAAGGGACCTTATAAGTGCATCCGTTCATTTAATCTTAGACAATGAGCAAAATAAATCAATAACTTTTATTAATATATCAAAAGATTACAGTAGCATTTATCGTAGAATTGGTTCGCTTAGGGTTTACATGTCTAACAGGGAGGAGGAGGAAGGGGATCAAGGAAGGAGGAGGAAGGGGTGAGGGTTGTGACGAGCGGACCCCCTCGCGGTTATTTATGTTGTCGGTTATAGCAAGTACGGAGAGAAGCATTGTATCAAACAAAAATATAAGAGAGAGAGAAATAAGGAAACATAGATGAAGAAGATAATTTCTCTGTCTTTTATTTCACTAGAGATGTACAAGGTAAATGTCCATGGGTCGAACATAAGGAGGCCGGAAGCATACCGAGATTTTAAGGTCGGTTTTGTAATGTTAATTCTTGTTCGAAAGCTTTTTCTGTGGTTGTTAGTTTTTATCATTTTTATTTGGCTTTTATTTTTATAAATTTTTATTTTATTTTTATTTTGAAATTCTTATTTGATTTTCAAAAGTGATTAATTTGGAAAAAGAATGTGACACTATATAGCAGGTGGTATATAGTGTAATATACTATTCTAATATAGTGATTAAAGTGAAGAAAAGAAATAAAGATGGTTTTTTATTTTCAGAAATGGAATATACTTTTAAATGATATACTATATAAAATAGGTAGATGATACTAAACATTTATTCACGAGAAAAGAGAATCGAGCAACATGCTTGAAGAAAAACACAATAAAATAGAAAACAATATGAAGTTTGTAAAAACCGAATCGGAGAAAATAATGATGCAATATCTCAACAAATGCACTAAAATCACACTAGGGTAGTTGGGTAACTGCCCCAAAAAATCAAGGAAAAATAATATCTCTATGATGTCTAATAGTCAAATACACTACATGGGTATATCTGAAAGAAAAGTTTCTGGAAAGAAAAAGAAGAATTATGTTTAGGTCCCTATAGAGGGACCTAAATTTAATTTCTTAAAATGTTTGATGCGTGCAGGATTTTATGAAATCTGGTAGGTTAAATATGCAATTTTCCCATCTCTTTGGTTTAAGAGATCTTGATTAGAAGATGATATGTGATCTTGGTTGTTGGTTGGTCACATGCGTCATACAATTGTGTGTTCTAGTTTTCTTCAAGTTCTTCCCCAAATCTTTGCAAGAGCGACGACGATGATTGGTTTGGTCAACTTAGGTGGCTATTGCGGTGGTGGCGCAAGGTTCTATCGACTCCGGCATGGCCAGAAGGGGGCTCCACCCCTTCGCGCTCCCCTGCTACATGGATAATTGAAGAAGATGCAGATCAAGACCTCCTTAGGGTTTCAAGTTGTTGAAGTTGGTTCCAGTTCTTGCACATGTTGAATTTCTCCTCAGATTGACGCAAGGCACACATTGCGAGTGTCATTGGTGGATTGCTTCAAGCAATGAATATACCTACAAGATATTTTATGGCTCAATTTGGATTGAATCAACCTAGAGATGGAATGATGTCCTTGTGAATAACATAATAGGGTTTCGTAGAATATGAATTTGAAATTCGAATTGCTCACGAATCAAAAAAGATGGGATATGGATTTTGGTATCAAACTCAAGAAGGGTAATTATTAAGTCTAAGAGTGATTAATATACATAAAAAAGGATTAAAACGAACAAAAATTTGTAGATGAAGTCATCTGTCAAATAGAGGTATGAGACCTCCAGTTGTTGCTCCATAACTCGATGGAAGCTCGAGATTTACGCAAGTGGATACTTACGATTCAAGGTCAAGTAGACCTTGGAACTCCTTCCCGGATCAACCTTCTTCCTCGTGGTTGCTCAAGCTCCTTCGTCTATCACCCGAGGAGGAAGATATAAAGCTTTGAAGATGGGATTCAGGTAGTTAGAACTGAAAGTTAAGAAAGTTAAATTTTGCATCCACTTTAGGGGATTAAATATAGAAGAGGGAATGGAGTTAGGATGAAGTGGTTAGATGGCGTGGATGTAGATTGATTGGGTTAAAAGTTCCATGATTTAGATTGTAAGTTAGGTAATAATCAAGGGCTCAAATAAATGGTGAAACATGCTGAAACGAACTAGAGTTCTTAAAGAAGATGGCCATGCTGCTGATAAGTGTCAGCACCACAAAATTCTAGAGATAAAAATGCATTATAAATTAAGTAATAAATCATAGATAAGGTTATTCTAAAAATACGTAAAAATGAAAATATAGATAATTAAATTATCTAAATTATGATATATTATATATAATATATATATTTTAGGATACATAAATAAAATATTAATAAATATAATGTACTTCATAAATAGTATTTGGGTTTGAAGGGGCTGCCCCTTGCGGGCAGCCAACATAGCTGCCCCGCACCATTTTGCCGCATTTTTTATTTTTTTTGAAAAAATTCGCCATGTATATTCATCTATATATCCCTCCTATATGCCATTCAAATTTCGTCAGAAACAAAGACTCGTAAGGCCTCCATCCAGAAAGGGTCGATTTAAAAAATCATGCGATCGTTAAAAAATGAATGTCTGGATGGAGGTCATACAAGTCTCTTTTTCTGACGAAATTCGAATGACATATAGGAGGGATATAGAGATGAATATACATGGTGATATTTTTTCAAAAAAATAAAAAATTTGTGGAAAAATGAGGTGGGGCAGCCAACATGGATGCCCGCAAGGGGCAGCCCAATTTTCTCCATAGTATTTACATTTTAATTAAATGTTTTAATAAACAAGATACCATTTTTATAATTTATTAATTTATATAATAATAAATAAGGTCTATATGTTTTTTTATATATTTTAATAATTTATTTTATATATATTAATAAATACATGTATATACAATACATTTCATTTTTACATATTTTTAAAGGTTTTTGATTTATTTGAAATATTAAATAAGGATTTTATTTTTGGTTTTTATTTTATAAATAAACTGTAAGATCAAGAAAATAATTAAAAAAATGTTAAACCAATTATACTATAAATACTATGTACATAATAAATTCAACAGCCTACAAACCCACTTGTCATGAGGTCCAAAAATCGACTTTTAGCAAATGGACTCTGTTTCGATGAAATCACTTTCATTAATTAGATACGAATGCGCGAAGCAGCCCTTGCATCAAATGCCGCTTCAGTCTCCCGTCTAAGCTGCTCAACCAGCCCAGCTCTGCTTCAGCAGACCAACCAGCTCACCTCTTTTATAACTTGAATTTTAAAGATGTGTAGAGTGAAATTGAATTCGTATGACGACGTTATGATGTTCGGAATTTGGAAAATTGACAATTTGGAAGTTTGTTTTCTTGACATATGTAAAAGTTGAAATTTTTATATTATTTTTATATTTTATATACATCTTTTGTACACTTTAGTGAAGAGTTTAGTGAAAAATATATACATATGAATTAAATATAATTATGTGAAGATTGTATATATAATAAATAAATATAACTAAATGTGTTATGTACATGATCAATTATTTTTGAGTTTTCTTCATTCTCTCCCCCGATTTTATTGTTTGTCGACCAAGCCATGTTGACTTGGTCTAGGGAGTTAGGTTATATAAATATATCTTACATCTATATTTATATTTTCTAAGTCAATTTGTACAATATATACATATTTAATACCTGCCTTGATTTCTTTATTTTTTATTTTTTATTTTTTATTTTTAAATTTATGACTTTTTGATGTATAAAAATGAGTTTTTATTCATGAGTGGGCTTTTAGTAAAAAAATGAATATTAATGCATATTTACAGGTATTTGTTAAGGATTTTAAGACAAAATACGACAGAAACCTTAATGAATAATGGATTCATCATGCTGGCTTTCATTATAAATAATAAAAAATAATGAAAATGAATATATACACACACACACACTATTAGATTGAGCATAATTGAATTAACTCAAGGAAATGGTTAGGTTAGTGGAGGAAACTATCGAAGGGGCTTACATGTAAACAGAAGTCACTTTCAAGGATTCTCCCTATAATTTATGGTTATCGAGGGAAAAGCATAATATGAATCTATGTTGTGATATATGTGTAAAAATCCCTAATTTATTTTGAGAATCGAAATTGAATTGGAATCTTATGCTATGTAAATGCACAAGGTTTATCTCTCTTAATAAATTAAAAAGAATCTGAGAACTCTTTAAACTTCATTTCATAATGACCTCTTCTCAGTTTGACAGCTTTTTGAACTCTTGTGGAATGATCCAATAGCTTAATTGTAGTTTGTAGTAGCTTTAACTCAACTTCAGCATTTCACCTTTTCTCATCACATTCTTTGCCATCTAAAATAAAAGATAGTACAAGAATAATATTGTTGTCATCACTGGAAAAATTCATGCATGAGCGCATGTTACTAACATATGCATAAAAAAAGTGGATAAATTTGACATATGCATAATTTATAAGGATTTTTACACCACAAACTCTACAAACTTTGTCAAATTACCCATTATATATATACTTTTTTATTTATCTAACGACCCCTACAAAATTAAACTCTTATTACACCATAACCTCCTTAGTTAACACATCCATTTAGCTGTTACATTTACCAGATTCCGTTAAAAATAAAAAGTATATGCCCCTCATCTTTTATCATATTTACCAACAACACCATTCACTTTCTCCTCGCTAGAGCATACCTTCCCTAATCGTTGTTCTCTGCATAACTTTGTCCCTAGTAGATACTCTTACACTTGTTTAAAACTTAAGCAAATTTGGCAAGAGCAGATTCTCCATACCCATTTAAAGGATAAAAGGGCAAAAAACAAACAACTACAATGATGTTAAATCGGCAGCTATACAACAAGATTCATAGAACAATTACAGGGAATATTGCCATTTCATTCAATGCTGGGCAGCAACAACAAATACACAGCAAGAAAATTGTTTCATTACTTGTCAAACATCAGTGATCATCACAAGTGATCCAAGTTACGATGCTTTCATCTATAGAGTTAGTTCCTTTTCAGAAACTATATCTTTGAGTAAATGGCACAAGCAAATGTAACGAATTTATACGACAAACCAAAGCCACCAAAGTCTAAATATAATCCATTCTCAGCGATCTGCATTCGCCAGAAAAAAAGAGTCAGAGCATTTACATCTAGAAACGCATGGTGAATGTGCGAGTTTAAGATGGATAAACTGCAACGGCATTGTAAGCTACGCACTTTTTCTCTATCGGAGCAGCATAGAAGATGCAGATAAGGAGTGAAAGAACCCAAACCCAGATTTGGGGAGAAAAATTCACCCAGGCTGTATGCATCAAATCTTATTCGTCATGTACGGTGAATATTTTTATATTTAGTTAAGTACCGTGAGGAAGCTGTTTTTTCCTTTTGAAAAGGCAGCTTCCATTTGAGCCAAAACCGTCTCTTGAAAAGACGGCTTTGGTGTTGTGCACGGAAGCCGCCTATTCAAAAGTCGCTTTTTGTGCACTGCAGCAGAATCTTGTGTGTATGCACCTTTGAATCGCACCAAAGCTGCTTTTTCAAAAGACGACTTTGGCTCAAATGGAAATCGTCTTTTGAAAAGATGACTTTTTCACGATACTTGACAAAAATATAAAAATGTTCACCGTATGTGGCGAATAAGATTCGATGCATTCGGCCTGAGCTAATTTTTCTCCGGATTTGAGTCATCCTTTTCATGCTCTTCTCCCCATCGCCATTCTTCCACTGTTTTTTTCTATTTCGATGGGAGACATGTTATGATTAGAGTCATATTAGGATTGAGAATCCTAATGGGATTGGACTTCTAATCCTAATAGTAGTTGAGTTGTATTCTATTTATAGTCCTATTGGGAATAGAACTATGGGGTTGTATTTGGGCTATATAGAGGGGGTGGAGGCATTACCTCACCATCACCACAAGAACAATGTAACCCTAGAGAGAAAGGGGGAGGGGGAAAGAAGAGAGGAAGAGAGCGAGGGAACAGAGAGAGTTGTACTCATTCCTCTTTTAGTGATCTTACTTCTCCGGTGGTCGCGAAAGGTGACCGACCACCGTTATATCCAGTTGTTCTTTTATCCATGTGCTTCTGTGATGGTGATCGATTGCGCATCCACATCCGTATCTGTATCCGCTTCCGTATCCAGGGGTCCTGTATCCGAGAGAAGACGATATCGATGGGTCATGTTCCCATCAACTGGTATCAGAGCAGAGTTGGTGTCGCTTCCGCTCCCAACACGACATATATCAACCCTCCAAACTCGTGTCACATCTCTAGCAAAATCTACTCTTCCGAAAGGCAACGTATATTCGGGCGGCTACAACTGCTTTCAGGCAATTACTTCTACTTCTAGTGGCGACTAACCACCATCGCAACTACCGCTCTTAACTTCCATCGTGTTGACCCAATCATGGATCTAACCTCGTTCCTGTCGAGACTGTAATCTCCATTGAGATCAGCCCCACTGTTTCTGCACCACACCTTAACTCTTTGCCCCCACGGCCACCACCCCTACCTAATGCCCCTCCCAGCACTGATGCTACCCTCACTCCATTGTCGCCGCCTCCAAGCCACTTTCTTCGCTGCCCCTCTCTACCACCTCTGCCATCTCCGCCCCTCCTCCTCACCCCCACCATGTGCATCAAGGATAACAACCTAAAGAATAATGGCGAGAAGAGGTTATAGAACAAGGGAGGGGATGCGCCTCAAGGACTACAAATACAAGTGGAAAGGAGGATTGAGAGGAAAAAAGATATGTTTTTTAAAAACCACCTGACATCAAACCGACTAGGAATCGGTTTTTTTGTTTTTATGGTCCAATCAAGTATAATATTATACATATCGATATGAAAAATGTTACATTATATTCTCAGAGTATTTTATATACTCATGTCCTTCCAAGTTTCTCCAATAACATTTATACTCCATTTTTGTGTGCCCCTATATTTTTACAAAATGCATAGTAGCCTTTTACTAGTACACTTTTGCTCCTATATTATACCAACATAAGGATAATAATGTGAATGTTTTAAAATATATAATCACAAGAGAAATTGATAAAAACAAGTCAAAGGTATATATGTGATGAATCCACATTTCATCATCTTTATTCTATTATTTTGGCCTCAAAAACTTAGCAAATGCCTGTAAATAGCATTAAATATAGCATCTTAGCAATCATACATGTACCTGTAAATAGTGTGTAAAATACTGTAATTAAAGTCAAAATTATAGAATAAATAAAAGAAAAGAAAAAGAATAAATATTGTAAATATTTTATGACCCGAAACCCTGAGATCTAGGCATCTTGATGAATAGGTCGACAGGAATAAAGTAGGGGGAGATAAGGGTCAAATATCTATACTTTTTAATTCATTCTTTATTCATTTTGGGACCCATTTTTAGTTCCACTTTTTATACATCAAATAAAGAAACTTCGTACATGAAAGTTGTAGATAATTTTATATAGAAAAATACAAAGTTGATTTCACTGAAAAATAATACATAGATAAAAAGTTATGGTCCGAATAAAAATCCAGAATCCCAACTTCCCAGACCTGTATCTCACAATTGAAAACTCCAAATGCAGCAAACTCACCTTTAATTGTATATAGAATAAATAATCTATTTAATGGCGATGGTTTCGCATTTGGCGGAGCTACGGTTTGAAAGTTGAGTTTTGGACCCACATTGTATACTTGTATAGATTAAAATATTCCTTTTTTATTATTTTTCATTATATTTCTATTTTTATATTTTTTACAATTATGTAAATATTACTTATAATAATTATATACATTAAAATCAGAATAAAAACCAAAAGAAATATAAAATAAAAATACTTGTATATATGATACATAGGTATACTACCTATACTTATACATATATAATACACACTTTTATTTTATTAAATACACAAAACAATTCAGAAAAATAAAACAAAAATATAGTTGTGTGTATAAAAGTATTTCATGATTTTATAAAATAAGAAATAAAAATAATAAAGTTAAAATCACAAAATAAAAATCAATTAATAAAATATATAGGTACTATACCTATAAAGGCTATAAAAAGGTAAGTTGTAAAAACACACCTCGTAAAAATAATTAAAAATTACCATAAAATAATATAATAAAATAATAAATATTTTTTATATTATAACCTAGATAAAATAATATCACTTACTATTTTATAAATGAATTAACAAAACCTTTTCCAGAGGGTTTTTCTGGTTGGTCCACGTGGACCAACCAAAGGGCTTGGACAGTTGACCCCGGTCAACTGTCTGACCCCCCTCTCTGTTGCTGTCAGAAATGGGTTTTGACCCATCTTCATGGATTTTTGGGAGCCACGCCTTTCACCATTTGACCCCGCTCCCTTCACAACTTTTGTAGCCCACATATCGAGGATTCACGCCCAGGTGATACCTTGGGCATTGGATCATCCAGCCGCCCGAGATCGCTCCTTGAACCTCACGCCTCGACCACATTTCAACATAAAACCCTTGTCTTCCATCTCCTCTTTGAACCGCCTTTGGCCAGAGCCAAAAACCTCCGAGGGCTTGTTGCTGGATCCCCTGTGACAGAGGGTTGATCCCCGACCTTGTCGAGGTGCATCGCTAGCTCGGCGGCGTGATTCCACCCCATCTCCGGCCAACTGGCCGTGAGGTTCTATCTCGCGGCGAACAACCGCTCGAGGTTGTGTTCTTCTTTTTTTTCTTGCTTGTTGTGTATCTGTAGCCCATAGTTTTTACTTCATGCGTTTTTCTTCACATTTAATCGCATCATTAGTGTAGATTCTTCATCAAACACCTTGCCGGAGCCCTCGAGCTCCGGCCACCATCGCCGAACCTCCACACACACCATCACCGCCAATAAAAGCCTCTGCCTGCTTGCTAGATATCTGCCACCTTTGTTGGTTTCATTTGCAGGTTGAGAAGGGGGCGTCTGAGCCCTGATTCGACCAGGGAAGAACCGCCCAGGCCCGCCGACGTTCGCGTGATCTCCTGGGACCATCCAAGGGTCCCTGGAGTATTTGGAGGGTATCTGGTGCTTCACAGTTGCCGCAGGAAATTGTACGAGTGATTGGAAGCGCGTGAGGAGGCCGGAGGAGCGCGCTGCACCTCATCAAAACTCACCAAGGGGCGAGTTCTTCCGAGTTCCTCCAGCCTGCTTGCCCGCCGTCCGATCTGTGTAGCGGCCCAGGACTTCCAGCCACCGTCAGATGAACCCGAACGCCCAGCCGTCCGATCAATCAATAACCTTCTAATCCTAGGCGTCGGCGTTCGAAGGGGTATCGCGCAACCCAGTGCTGACACGTGTATTAGTGGAGGTTGCGCACCGTTGGATCACCCCCTGCCTTAGGTAATTTTGTCCCGTACCCCTGTGCAATTTTTGTGTTAGTTAATATTCCAGAAACATTCATCTGCCTATTTTCATATTTGTAATATTTGCTAAAAGCCCCCTGCGAATTCCTGCATTAATATTCCAGCTCTTGCCAGCTAGGCGCACGTGCGCGAGCACGTGCGCGTGGCTATTTTGCGGACAAGGCCCCTGCTGCTCTTGTTATTGGTGCTTAGTCCAAAAGTTTTATATATCAGTATTAATTTTGTGGACATTTTGATTTTCTGCCCTCTGCCTTTTTGCATATTACAGTTATAACCCTGACTGGGGCGCGTGCTCTGGCACGTGAACTTGGCCTTTTTGCGAAGCATACACCTACAGTTTTTGTGACTGACATCTCGTCCAGGAAATTTGTATTTCAGTTATATATTTTGTGGGTAAATTGCTATTGTGTCCTTCAACCTTGCCATATTTACACAAATACCATGCATTTCTAAAAGCCCAAAAATTCTACAAAAAATAACATAAGCTCCTGTTAACTTGCACTTGCACGTCATATTTTTAGTTTTTTATTTTTGTTGCATTTTTATATTTATTAAAAATAAAAAATATGCCATTTCAGTATTGTCTAGATTTGAAAATAACAAAAAAAATATTAAAATACCTTGAAAAATTCCAAAAAAAATCACCTACTGTCTATTTAGTCTATTTTAGTGTCAGTCCAAAAATCACTAAAAATTCAAAACCAAAACCCTAAAAATTTGAAAATACTGAAAAACTTCTAAAAAAATCTAAAAAATTAAAGAAAACTCCAAAAAATGCAAACTCAACTTCTGTAGGTTCTATATTTTAGTATCTTTATTTTAAAATTAGTTTGGAAAATTTTTGTGGTTGTTTGATATTTTTCATTCTCATTTTACCTTCAGCAAGTGCTTACTCCCTGTTTTCCTTTATTTTGACTTTTATAAATCCAAAAACATTCTGAAAAATACCCAAAAATCTCAAAAGTAGTAAAAATTCATAAAAAGACCAAAAATATTTTATTTCTGAATTTTTGAGTATTTTTGCATATTTTTATAAATATTCTAGCACCTCTTTTATTATATAGCTTATATATTCCAATATTGAAAAAGAAAATAAAAATATATATATAAAATTTAAAATAAAAAATCAGAAAAATTAAAAATCAAAATATAAAATAAAAAATTATTAAAAAATTAAAAACCCACAAAAACAATTGCTTTGCATAGTTAGGCAACACACTCACATTCACACACACACACACATACACACACACATCTGTTTGATTTACCCTGCCTTGCTCCTTGTGTTCGAACTCTCTGCATACTTGCTCTATACACCATTTATGTAGAGTTAAAAATAAATTTTAACTTCACATTGCTTGTCATTGCTTGATATCTATAGTGTGGGTTAATTGTTGAATAATTAGGGATTTTTAGCGGTAACCGCAGCGACCCTAGTGTTCCCGCCTTGTGTGGAATACTAGACTGCTAGAAATCTCTAGTTATCAAATGGCGTCGTTGTCGGGGAGCAACAACGCGTAGATCATTTTTGCTTGTGTCTGTGATTATTGGTCTGCCTTTGCGGCTTTTATTTCTGCTTGTTTTATTTTCCTTATTTTTTGATATTTCTTGCTTGAATAGTCTAACCCCTCTCTTGTTTGACTTCTTGCGAGGAACGCGGATCGAGGGAGGAGCTCTCTTCCAGGAGCACCTGCGCACCCACGTGAGGTGACTTGATTTAGCATGAAGGCGGGCTAGGAGAGGATTTTGAAGATAATTCTAGTCTATTTATTTGTTGTATTTATTTTTTTAATTTGTGAGAGAGAGACTATTTATTGTAATAATACAGGTACTCCCAGACATTTGGACTCTCGAGCTTAATTTCCATGTGATTGTTCACTTGGGGGCTCACCGCGATTTTATCGGTTTTCATCGAATTTTTTTACTTTGTTTTCCCGATTTTCGATTTTCTCTATTTTGTGTGATTGAGCCCCTAGTTCTAGGATTGTTTGCGATAGACTAAGGCCAAACACCTAATATCTTGCATGCACCTATAGCCGCGTTTGGACTTAGTCAAATTTTAAACAGTTGATCACCGTCTTCGATCCGCCGCTCCGCGAGCTCTCCCTGCCAAGCGCTTCTCCTGAACTCGATTTGTCGAGAGGAGGAGGGGTGAGCCTAGATCAGACTCTAGGGTTGAGGATTGGTGGTCAACTTGTGGTTCTTCACGATAATAGCAATTTCTGAAATTTAGGGCGATTTCATCGGATTGCATTTGCATATAGATAGGTTTCAATTCTGCTAAGCATCCTTGCATATAGAGTACTGGAGGTAAGGTGAGCATTTCTCTTTAGCATACATCATTGATTTGACACTTGCATTGCTTTTCCGACTCTACCTCTGATTTTGCCAACCTAGGATCTTAAAGGAATCGACTCCTCGTTAGGCGCGTGCATTACTCACTAAAAATCCAAAAAAGTGATAATCAATAAAATTGGGACTGTTAACATTACTTGACCCTAAACCGACCAAAAAGAAAAAAATCTTGTCTTGGGGCGAGTAATCCCCTCATTGTCTTCGTTTTTACTTGCTCGCACACACACACACTAAGGATAGTGCCCAAATCCCATTCAGCCCCCTAAGTGTTTGCGTAATTTTGGACTTCTCACCTAACTCTAAAACAGACAAGATAAAAAGACCGACTTTTCGGTCTCTACCGAGTTGAGTAGGTGAATTGAGGGTTTGTCTTATTTTAATTTTTGTCTGTGATTGTTTTGTGTGTGTCCTAGATCGCTTCTGCGCACTTGCACCTTCTTCTTCACTCTCTTGACTTAACCTTCATGCTCCCCCGAATCATTTTCTTTTGCTTTCGAGATGGACCTCTGGAGCACATTTTATCCGGACTTTGCGGATCCCTCGCTCGCTCCAGCCGGTCCACCTCCCTTTTATCAGGAGGATCCCCCTCCTATCTTTTCTGAGTTTTGTACATACCCACCTCAGCCACAGTATCAGACCTCGAACTTCTACCCACCTCCACCCCCACCTGTATATTATCCACCTCCACCTTCACATCCACCCGAGTCTGACCTGATGAAGTCACCTCCCTTGACCTCTATGAGTGATATCTTGAATCGGATGACAAAGCGCATTGATTTGATGAATGATGATCTGCTTTCTTGAGGAAGAATCAGATTAATGCTCCTTTTGTCGGGGATACGGCTTCGCTTGTGGGTGATCATGGGAGCTTGCAATCGCCAAAAATACAAAAAAATGAGAAAAATGTAAAAACCCAAAAAGAGTTCGGGTGACCATTGGTCGATTCATACCGTGAGGAGAGAGTCCCACTTGCCAGAACCCTTGACCACACATCCATTCACACCCTGTCCCATCTTCAACCCCGAGGATGCCGCTGTACAGACTGCTCTTGGCATTCCTCGTGTATATGCTGATTCCGACTTCCTCCCTTGTATGGAGGAGGTCCAAAAATTCAAAAAAATGTTGACTGAACCCGAAGTGGTGGCCACCATTCATGAGATTATCCGTGCCCCA
This sequence comes from Ottelia alismoides, assembly GCA_037367405.1. Taxonomy (NCBI): domain Eukaryota; kingdom Viridiplantae; phylum Streptophyta; class Magnoliopsida; order Alismatales; family Hydrocharitaceae; genus Ottelia; species Ottelia alismoides. The sequence goes on along the minus strand of JAZKJV010010627.1, from coordinate 831,338 downwards.
CTTCAACAGGCCATGACTGATTTTATCTGTTCCTCTTCCCAAGAAGAGAAAGCGGAGGAGCAGATCTGAGCGTCACATTCTGACCATGGCCACTGCCCACGCTATCACTCATCGTCCCATTCCCAAAAAGAAGAACACAACTACCCCTTTCATCACTTGCACCATCTCTGACCATACATGTGATCACACTCTCCTGGACGGCGGTGCATCTATTAGCATATTACCCTTCTCGCTAGTACAGTCTCTTCATTTAGGGCCGCTAATGAAAACCAGGATGATCGTACAGTTTGCTGATGGATCTATCAAGAGGCCGAAGGGTATCCTTGAAAATGCCGTCATTTCTATTCAGGGCACGAGCCACCATGTTGATTTTGATGTACTGCCCATGGAGAGCTCCACAGAGGAGCCATCTCCAATCATCCTGGGACGACCATTCCTCGCCTCTGCGAGGGTCGTTATTGACTATGGATCAGGAGAGATTCACTTCCGTCCTGTTGACGAGAGCGAAGTGTCGATCACCGCACCCACAACTGACCAGAGACCTGCACCTGATACACCTTCACCCGATTCTAGCTGACTCCGAGGCTTGTGACCGATCTGATGGTATTAGAGATGTTTGCTTAGCGACCCCTGATGAGACCCGACGAATCCCCCGAAAGGGGAGGAAATCAGAAAGCATAGACCTCACCGTTCCTCCTTCAGGTGTGTGGCGATGTGTTGATGAAATCCAAAGTATTTACGTGATTGATCCAATTGAGCGGAGGGCAGATACCAAGACTAGACAGGACGGACCTCGTTTGACTACTTCCACCGATAAGTCCGTTCCTGGGCCTTCAAAAGCAATGATGATTGAGGTCGGTTATGATGCGAATGTTCAAAATTTTTGGCCTCTTGATGAAAAAGATTATTCAGGTGAGATTCTTGAGGACGATCTGAGTTCGTATACTTCTACTGATGATTTCGTGCCTTTTGATTTTGACCTAGACGAGCCCTCGCAGGACGACTCTGATTACACTTCTTCCGAGGATGATGAGTTTTTCCCATTCCACTTTGATATATGCGGGGCCTCCAAGCCAGACCTGACCACACTTCTTCCACTCGCCCGTCTGTGCCTTCACACCATAGGACCACCAAAGGCGAACCTAGCCAGACTACTTCCATTGACCCGTTCGTCCCTTTCCGATTTGACTCCACTAAGGGCCTTCACCGTGTCGACCTTGATCGGCTTCCGTCCACTGTGGACCCCGATGTCGACATACACCACATCAGATCTATCCCTCAGCGGTCTCGCAAGAAGGTTAGCTTTCAGCCTTCTTGATCATATGTGCATCCACCTCTGTTGTACATTCTCCTTTGTTCATCTCTATCTCTCCCGTATTGCTCGTCCATCCATTCTCGTCTTTGCCTGGCTTAGGACACACTCTGTCCTACGTTTAGGAGGGGTGGACGAGCCGAGTGCTCTTTCTCGTTCTGTCATCACTCCTATCGTTGCCTATACTTAGGTCTTCTTTTACCCTAAGTATAGGGGAGTGGTGTAGACATCCTCACGATCTCTTCATCCATCTTCTGATTTCTTCTCTTCTTTTCTTCTTTTCCTTTTCTATCTTCTTCATCTATCAAAAAGGTGCCGCCCTTGTATACAGTTTTCTGTACTTAGGACGTACTTTGTCCTAAGTATAGGGGGGTTGACACCCTGAGTTGATTCTATTCTTTTCGATCCTCTCCATTGTCTCCTCTTCTTGCTTCTACTTAGGGATATCTTACCCTAAGTATAGGGGGAGACAAACTGAGTACGATCTATTCATTCCCACCCTTGACCCTCCCTGCGTTGTGTACATTCTGCTATACTTAGGATTATTTGATCCTAAGTATAGGGGGGACGGTCAACTTCTCATTCGTTGATTCATTCATTAGTTCTTTATTCTTTAGACTTGCCTATACTTAGTACGAGTTATGTCTTCTCTTTTCTCTCCGATCTATGAGGACATAGCTCAATCTAAGTATAGGGGGTCGTATATACTACGTATATACTTTAGCCATAACTCGTACTTTCGTATTTTCTCATAATATGGCTAATCATTCTTTAAAATTCATTAAAACCTTAATAAAAAGGTGTTTTGTTCCTCAAATTCTTTTTGTATCTACTGATTAATAAATCAGGTGAAAATGATTTTTTGCAAAATGTTTGAAAATAGTTTGAAAAACTTTGTGAACATTTATTGAAAACTATTTTGAAAATATTTTGTTACATGTTTTCAACCTGTGTAAAAATGTGTGGTTTGTAAAATTTATTTTCTTTGTGTGAAATAAAATGTTTGAAAAATGATTTGCAAATGGTTTGAAAAATGGTCGCAAAAATATTTGAAAAATCTATATATATTGTTTGAAAAACCTTTGCAAAATGATTTTCAAATGTGTGTACATGTTTGTAAAATGTTTGTAAAAATTATTTTGGACTATAGTTTTCAAAATTGTTTTGAAAAGCTTGTTTCAAATAAGTTTGAGGAATACATACATCTCACTAAAATCCATCATATATATATATATAATTGATCACTTACCTTGTAAATTCTTAAAATCCACTTCTTGTAAATATAAGAAGCACTCCCTTGTACATATTTTTCACCTAGTTTTTAGCCAAAACTTTTTGTTTTCAAAATTCCCAAAACATTTGCAAAATTAAAATCCAAAAACATTTGAAAAATCTTTTTGAAAAATACAAAAAAATGCATAAGCATCATCATCATCTTTTCAAAAAAAATCCATAAAAAGTTCCAAACTTTGAAAATTGCATCACAAAAATATTTTATGCATCACATTGCATAGCATTTGCATTTTTCGGATTGAGTTTGATAGTTGAACAAGTCTAAGTAAAATCCGGAGATTGGAGCTTGATTGGACCTTAAAATCTACCTAATAATAGGAACCTTATAGGAACTGAGTTTGAGGTACTTCAGGTCTAGTTGACTTAATTCTTTGAGGATTGATGAGTGCGAAATCCACCTCTTTAATAGTCGATAATTGTAGTATAGGAAGCAGATTTCGGTCGTCAAAATACCACAAGCGTTGAATGTTGTGGAATATTTTTACTTGGTAAGTTTACCAAGGTCGAACACAGGGAACGGAGATTTTTACTTGCGTGGTTTTTAAATCAAATTAAATAATTAAATTTATGCTCGATTAATTTTTGTGTTGGGAAAATATAATGCAACGATGAAAATGCTATGCAAGGAAAATAAACAGAAATTATGCCCAGGATCTGTGATTTGGATCGTATCTAATTCTCAATAATTTCATCAAAATTAATCACAGATCAACATGTAATGCTTCAGATCAATAAATTTAAGCACAGAATAATTTGAAGCGAGAGATTAGACCTCCAAATGTTTTTGAATTAATTCCTCGAATAATTGGCTATAAACTTAGAGGAATGGATCTAAACTAATCCCCTATAAAATCTTAAATGTGATATTAACCATCAATGACAATCAGAGTTCACTATCCGACCTGCAAAAATTTATCACTCAATTCCCAAGCATAAGTATGTCAAAATAAGCCTGCAAAAGTCAGTGATGATCCGCAAATAATAATTGACAATAAACCACCTCAGATCTGTTCACAAACTATGCTAAATGAGAGAGCATGAAAAGAGCTTCAAAACGACATATTATATGCTAAAATCGGAGTCCGTATAACAAAGATATGCTAAATTAAAATTTCAGGGACTAAAATGGAAATAAAATAATACTTTCTTTGCAAAAAGGTCCCCGGGGAGGACTTATCTGTAATTATTAGAAGTCGGAGGGGCTCGGACGTAATTTACCCAGCGGGGGTATTTATGCAATTTCGGAGACCTTCGGGGGGTTTTCTGCAATTTTCCCAGAGCGCACGTGCCTGGAGGCTCGGGTGCGAACCGGCAGGCTCGGGGTCCCGAAGCAGAGGCTCGGGTACCCGAGCCTGTGGTTCGGATGTCGAAGGAGAGACTCGGGTCCGCGCCTGTGGTTCGGGGCTCCCGACCCTTGAGGTTTGGAGATTGGCTCGGGCGCCGACACGTGGCGGTCTCTGGACCGTTGGATCAAGGGCTTGTGCCCTGATCCAACGGCACCTGTACGGTGGCGAACGCGACGCGTGAGGCGGCGCGGAGACGGTGGCGTCGCGCGGGCGGCGAGGCGGAGCTGAGCGGCCGAAGCGCGGGGGCGTGGTCGGCTGGCCCTAGGCCGGTCGAGGCACGACTGGCGAAGGGCGGTCGAGGCTGAGGAAGCGAGCGCGGAGGCGATGGCTGTCGGCGAAGAGGCGGTGGGCGCGGGCGACGGCTGGGACAAGCGCGCCGAGGTGCGGGGCGGAGCTCGAGGGGCGGTGCCTCCGCGCGGAGGCGGAGGGCGTGGGCGACCGGAGCTGGAGCCCAGCCTGGGCTCGGCGGAGGTAGGAGCGGGGCTCCGTGTACCTGCAAGGTTTAGAACAGGAGAAAAACAAAATAGTGGGGCGTGCTTGGGGGAGGATCGCCAGCAGTTGGAGGTGCTAAGGGCCGCCTCCTGATGTTCGCTTCAGACGGCCGGCGAGGAGGCCTTGAAGCTTCTGCAGAGCGGAGAAGCACTGCTACGAAGGTGAACCTTCGGATCACGCCGTCGCTTTTATGCCGCTGTCACCGGCTCTGCGAACGAAGGGCGGATGAAGAAGAAGATGAAGGTGCCGGGTTTTTATAGGGGAGAAGGCGGTTACGTGGGCGAGGTCCATCCTCGTAACGACCGGAGATGAAGACGGCGATGGCCGTTACGAGGAGGAGGTCGGCGGCGCTATGGAGGAGGAACGGCGGGGGGGGGGGGGGGGGGTTTGGGTTGTAACGGCTGGGGGTTGATGATGACGGGATCACGTGCCTAGCACGTGACCCGGGAAGGGGGAGGCTGGAGAGAGTGGGGTGCCACGTGGCACGCCTAGGAGCTGCCATGTGGCGCCCCCAAAAAAATTTCAACTTTGACGATGGAGAAGAAGTAGAAGGAGACCTCGGATCGAAAAATTTCCTTCACAAAAGTTGTTCGTCTCATCGAGATCTACAACTTTCATGAAGGAGCCGTGAGCAAAAGAGGTCACCTGTGCGAAGTGGTATTTTTGGTGGTTCTCCATGTATATGGAAAATCGATTTTTGGGATTTTGTATTTTTTTTGGTGGTTTTAGAGAGGATAAAAAATCTAGAAAAAATATGGTAAAATAAAAGAAAATTAATTACACACTAATATATTTTTTTGGATTTTTAATAAATAAGAAAATAGGAAAATAAAATAAAAGTAAGAAACAGACAACTTTTGTACAGACCGACAACGGACACTCGGACTTGGTCAATTTCTTTGATTTCAGTTTTGATATGGATTTGGATTTTCACGTCGCTTAATAAAACTTTCATCAAAGAACATAAATGAAAAAGAAACAAAATTAAAAGAGTTAATTAAGCACATAAAATCGCAGGTCAAAATTAGCAAGAAGTTAAAATGCGCAAAAGAGGCCCAAAACCCAACTTTCACATATGAGCTCCGAATTTTATGAAATTGGTCTTGTTTTGAAGGTATTTGAAAATGGAGTACTTTAAAAGTGAGTAGACCAAAATCGGACACTGTATGTGGGAGATATGCTCATTTTAGTCCGTCAGATGTGAAATTTGACTTTGGGATAATTTGACACTTATTGAAGTCAGTAATTTTTTTGTATTTTTTATTTAATAAGGTTAGTAATATCTACACAATGGAGGTGGTTTTGGGTCAATCGGAGTTAGGATGAATTAACTAAAAATGTGAGAAGTTAGCGGCTTTTTGGGCTAATTTACACAAGGGATTTTTAATGCAATTTATGCATGATGAAATGCAGATATTACTTACACATGTATGAATGCTAATAATGCTCTATTAATGATTAATTGCAAGTGGATGATGGGGTACAGAGCCTAAATGACCAATTTTAGCATGATGAATACGGGATTCATCAAGGATCACGAGACTTAGTTCAATGGATTCTTGACTGCCTACGTAGAGTATTTCGGAGCACACGCACGACTCTTGTTGATAATGACCTAACTTGGACACCTGCACCTTTCACATGGCTCAACTTAGTTGGAGTGGTGAGGGGATTGGATTTGCCGGAATGAGACGCACCCAAGTGGAACATTTGTCCTCCTCTAGGGAGGGAAGTGCACCCCAACCCGTCCAGTGATGAGGAATTCTAAAGACAGGAGAGTGTGGGTTGCAATAAAGCTTCAAAAGAGGGATAATCTACTAGCCCAAGAGGAAAAACTCCCTATGTAAATGCTGTTGTGAATAGTATTTCGAAAAAAAAGAGAAAAAAAGAGATATGCTTGTACAAAAATAAAATGCCTGCAAAGTATGTGAATATGTTGTATAGAAATTAAGCAAGCTTGAGTTCCAAAGTCATATCATGTGAGCCTGCAGCTGGATGACTTGACTAAACTGGTCTTGCATCCTAGGATAGGTGGCTACACTGGCTACCGTCCATTCTTCTCTTCACCCCCTCCTCTTGAGCTGGTTGCCACTTGAACTTAGAAGGGAATACCCCGCTCCTCAAGGATGGAGTTATTGGATTGGGGAATCATTGGGTTGTCATACTGGAGAAGTCAATTTCTTTCTCATTCTAGCTGGGGAGAGCCACCATCACTTACACTGTACGAGTCAGATTCATAGTCGTAAGGGTTTGTGTATGAATTGAGATATTTCTGACCTGGCTATTGAGGAGACTTGAACAGAGTTTTGGGATTCTCAGGGACTGTTGGATTCCAAATTCGGTTCTCATTAAGGTTCCGCCCGCACTAAAATTCCAAAGGTCCGAATAAAGCTCCAGACTTTGATTTTGTGAAGACAAGTTTGATAATTGAACTAAATCCAAGTTCTTCTTTTTCTTTTCTTTCTTTTTCTTTTTGCACTTATTGCATAAGTGTTTGCTAGGGACTAGCAAAGGTAAAGTATAGGAGGATGATGAATCCACATTTCATCATCTTTATTCTATCATTTTGGCATCAAAAACCCTAGCAAATGCCTATAAATAGCATTAAATATAGCATCTTAGCATTCATACATGTACCTACAAATAGTGTGTAAAATACTGTAATTAAATCCAAAATTATAGAATAAATAAAAGAAAAGAAAAAGAATAAAATATTGTAAATATTTTATGACCCAAACCCCGAGACCTAGGCATCTTGATGAATAGGTCGACAAGGAATAAAGGAGGGGGAGATAAGGGTCAAATACCTATACTTTTTAATTCATTCTTTATTCATTTTGGGACCAATTTTTGGTTCTGCTTTTTATACATCAAATAAAGAAACTTCGTACATGAAAGTTGTAGATAATTTTATATAGAAAAATACAAAATTGATTTCACTGGAAAATAATACATAGATAAAAAGTTATGGTCTGAATAAAAATCCAGAATCCCAACTTCCCAGACCTGTATCTCACAATTGAAAACTCCAAATGCAGCAAACTCACCTTTAATTGTATATAGAATAAAATAATCTATTTAATGGCAGTGGTTTCGCATTTGGCGGAGCTACGGTTTGAAAGTTGAGTTTTGGACCCACATTGTATACTTGTACAGATTAAAATATTCATTTTTATTATTTATTCATTATTTTTGTATTTTTATATTTTTATAATTTTCTGACCCCCCTCTCTGTTGCTGTCAGAAATGGGTTTTGACCCATCTTCATGGATTTTTGGGAGCCACGCCTTTCACCATTTGACCCCGCTCCCTTCACAACTTTTGTCGCCCACATATCGAGGATTCACGCCCAGGTGAAACCTTGGGCATTGGATCATCCAGCCGCCCGAGTCTCTCCTTGAACCTCATGCCTCGACCACATTTCAACACAAAACCCTTGTCTTCCATCTCCTCTTTGAACTGCCTTTGGCCAGAGCCAAAAACCTCCGAGGGCTTGTTGCTGGATCCCCTATGACAAAGGGTTGATCCCCGACCTTGTCGAGGTGCATCGCTAGCTCGACGGCGTGATTCCACCCCATCTCCGGCCAACTGGCCGTGAGGTTCTATCTCACGGCGAACAGCCGCTCGAGGTTGTGTTCTTCTTGTTTTTCTTGCTTGTTGTGTAGCTGTAGCCCATAGTTTTTACTTCATGTGTTTTTCTTCACATTTAATTGCATCATTAGTGTAGATTCTTCATCAAACACCTTGCCGAAGCCCTCGAGCTCCGGCCACCATTGCCGAACCTCCACATACACCATCACCGCCAATAAAAGCCTCTTCCTGCTTGCTAGATATCTGCCACCTTTGTTGGTTTCATTTGCAGGTTGATAAGGGGGCGTCTGAGCCCCGATTCGACTAGAGAAGAACCGCCCAGGCCCATCGACGTTCGCGTGATCTCCTGGGACCATCCAAGGGTCCCTGGAGTATTTGGAGGGTATCTGGTGCTTCGCAGTTGCCGCAGGAGTTTGTACGAGTGATCGAAAGCGTGTAAGGAGGCCGGAGGAGCGCGCTACACCTCATCGAAACTCACCAAGGGGCGAGTTCTTCCGAGTTCCTCCAGACTGCTTGCCCGCCGTCTGATCTGTGTAGCGGCCCAGGTCTTCCAACCACCGTCAGATGAACCCTAATGCCCAGCTGTCCGATCAATCAATCACCTTCTAATCCGGGGCGTCGGCGTTCGAAGGGGTATCGCGCAACCCGGCCATGACACGTGTATTAGTGGAGGTTGCGCGTCGTTGGATCACCCCCTGCCTTGGGTAATTTTGTCCCGTACCCCTGTGCAATTTTTGTGTTAGTTAATATTCCAGAAACATTCATCTGCCTATTTTCGTATTTGTAATATTTGCTAAAAGCCCCCTGCGAATTCCTGCATTAATATTCCAGCCCTTGCCAGCTAGGCGCACGTGCGCGAGCACGTGCGCGTGGCTATTTTGCGGACAAGGCCCCTGCTGCTCTTGTTATTGGTGCTTAGTCCAAAAGTTCTATATATCAGTATTAATTTTGTGGACATTTTGCTTTTCTGCCCTCTACCTTTTTGCATATTACAGTTATACCCCTGACTGGGGCACGTGCTCTAGCACGTGAACTTGGCCTTTTTGCGAAGCATACCCCTATGGTTTTTGTGATTGACATCTGGTCCAGGAAATTTGTATTTCAGTTATATATTTTGTGGGTAAATTGCTATTGTGTCCTTCAACCTTGCCATATTTGCACAAATACCCCTGCAGGATTGGTTTTTCTTTGTGCTTCTAGTAATTTTTGCATGCATTTCTAAAAGCCCAAAAATTCTACAAAAATTAATATAAGCTCCTATTAACTTGCACTTGCATGCCATATTTTTAGTTTTTATTTTTGTTGCATTTTTATATTTATTAAAAATAAAAAACATGCCATTTCAGTACTGTCTAGATTTGAAAATAAAAAAATATTAAAATACCTCGAAAAATTCCAAAAAAATCACCTACTGTCTATTTGAGTCTATTTTAGTGTCAATCCAAAAATCACTAAAAAATTCAAAACCAAAACCTTAAAAATTCGAAAATACCCAAAAACTTCTAAAAAATCTAAAAAATTAAAGAAAACTCCAAAAAAATGCAAACTCAACTTCTGTAGGTTCTATATTTTAGTATCTTTATTTTAAAATTAGTTTGGAAAATTTTTGTGGCTGTTTGATATTTTTCATTCTCATTTTACCTTCAGCCAGTAGCTTACTCCCTGTTTTCCTTTATTTTGACTTTTAAAAATACCAAAAACATTCTGAAAAATACCCAAAAATCATAAAAACAGTAAAAATTCATAAAAAGACCAAAAATATTTTATTTCTGAATTTTTGATTATTTTTGCATATTTTTATAAATATTCTAGCACCTCTTTTATTATATAGCTTATATATTCCAATATTGAAAAAGAAAATTAAAAAATATATAAAATATAAAAAAAATCAGAAAATTTAAAATCAAAATACAAAATAAAAAATTATTAAAAAAATTAAAAACCCACAAAAGCAATTGCTTTGCATAGTGTAGGCAACACACTCACATTCACACACACACACACACACACACACACACACACGCGCGCACACACCTGTTTGATTTACCCTGCCTTGCTCCCTGTGTTCGAACTCTCTGCATACTTGCTCTATACACCATTTATGTAGAGTTAAAAATAAATTTTAACTTCACATTGCTTGTCATTGCTTGATATCTATAGTGGGGATTAATTGTTGATTAATTAGGGATTTTTAGCGGTCACCGCAGCGACCCTAGTGTTCCCGCCTTGTGTGGAATACTAGACTGCTAGAAATCTCTAGTTATCAATATGCTATTAGAAAAACTCAAAAGGGCATAACAAACATATTTGGTAAAATTCATATAAATACATATATTTGATGTACAAAATTAACAATTTAAAATTATTAACCTCTAATTAATGATAAATATTATTAGTTTATTGCTCCGCGTCTTTCTTTGTTATTGTTGGAAGTAGACAACCTTATACACAATGTGAGAAGAGAGAGACAATGCTCGTATGATAGGAAGAGAGAGGTGATAATGGGTTTGGCACATGAAGAAGGAGAGAAGATAACTGAGTATTGTACTATGGGTTACAATGAAACTATATTATGACTAATTTATAAAGGTTTTCATTTTATTAATTTATTACAAACTATTTTTTTGTCAAAAAAATGGATGGTTGAACCGGTGATTGGTTTAATTGGTTCAACCGGATTTAAGAGGTCCAACCGGATTATTACCAATTTTGCTGGTTTTTATTTTCTGAAAAAATAGTGGTTCGACCGTTTTTCTTGTAACTCACTTAAACCAGTTGAACCATCTAGTTAATTTCAGATTTTAAAACCTTGGATAGAAGATCCACCACTGTTAGATTAACTCAATGTTAACTCAAGTTACCGACTCAAATAAAGTTACAAATGACTGTATGGTTTGTGATTTTAAACATAGCATGTTTTTGGAGGTTAAGTGATAACTACGAAGAATATCAAGTTGAGAAAGTAATTTACAATGTTTTTAAGGTTCATGGTGTAAAAAACCCTAATTTATAAGATTTATGAGGGCATCATATATAATACAAATATCTATTACCCTAACTAAATCCGAGTTTCTCTACCGGTCGCTATCACGTGGGGCTCTAGCCTTTTTTCCATCCCTCTCCCCTACTCCACTCACGACACTCTCTCCCCTCTCAAGCCCTTCTCTCTCCTCAAGCTATAATGCCCATATCCCTCCTCTTCGTTATACATGGTAGACCTTCTCTCCCCTCCCATAATTCAATCTCCCATCGGTCACGTGGCTTTCCTTTCTCTCTCCCTCTCTTTCCATATTTCGAAATTTAGAAAAGTCACCCTCCTCTCTCTCTTTCTCTCTCCAATATTACTTCTTTTCCGACCCCTTGCTTTTCTTTTGAAGTTTTAACACCACACTAATTTCATTTTATTTAAATAGTTGTCCACCCTCATATTTTTCTTAGCAAACTTCTTCTTAATCTTATGGAAATTTAACTTCTGTGTATTTTTTAAGCCTTCGTTCTTTTAGCTTAAAATTATAATATAACAATATGTTTAGCTTTTATATATCACTAGCATAACCTCAAATATGTGTGTGTGCATGTGATTGTGCAGGCATATGTGCATGCATGTGTGTCTTAATGATCTTTAATTTGCAAGCTTTATTATGCACATTTCTTCCTATATTATGACGTATGTTCAAGTTATATTATTTTCAAAATAGAGTCTTATATGAAGTTCAAACAAATGCTACATATATAGTAGTAGTCTATATATTACTATAACTCACCTACAATATTTGGAAATATATGCCCTTTTATTCATGACTCATTTAATCAAGAAAATCAACCATAATTAATAATTGAACTATTATAAAATATATATTTGCAAATTTGGCAATCTCAATTTCTATCTTTTAATGCAAACACTTGCTAACTTTATATTAAATGTTAAGTTATTCAGCTCGAAATTATGATTTTCGAGTAATTCTTATCATCTTAATTGGGTAATATACTTTTCCATAATTAGTATTCTATTCCATTTAATTTATAAGCAGATTAAGAAATATTTATTATAATATTGAATTAAGTAGATTTCGAATCATTTCTAATGTAAGAGTTTTTGAAATTTTGACTTTTGATTGTACCATATTGATTCTTATACAAATTATGTCACTTGGATCTAATTTGTGAACATTACTATGCACTTGTTAAAAAAATATTATTTCATTTATAAATTTATGGTGTAAAGTTTTCCTGGGAAGATATTTTAACTTTTATCTAATCATGTTTATTCAAAATGCTCCACTTTAGGCGTATTTTAAAGAGATAAACATTTCCTTTATGTGAATCATTACCAACAATATCACATCTTGATCATATTACAATTATTGACAAATATAAAAGTGTTTATACTATGTAATGTGGTTGATAACTAAATTAGAAAAAAATTCTAACTGAATTTTATAAAATCGTGATCAACTTAGAATATGTGTGATTTGAGATAGTTTTACAATAATTTATGTGCAATATAAGTTTTGACATAGTTTTACTCTTATATGCATGATGTAACATTCGATTTTTCTTTATAAAAAAACATGCAAATTTCACTATTGAAGTTTAAGCTTCACCAGTAAGAGTTTGTATTATAGTCCTATGATATCTGCTCAATTAATGGGATCATCATTCATGTCAAACTTTATAATTGCATACATGAAAACGTATTGATGAGCATATGAGATTTAGAATAATGGTAAAAAATAATGTGAAAAGTAAGTTTTCAAGCACATGTTCCATTTGTGTTACCTAATGTTTTTGTCTATTCCAGTTCTTCGATGTCAACTTTGCTTGAACAATGGACAATACTAATCTTATTTGTCCATTGCATTTGATTTTTATTCTAGCGTTAATAATAAGCAAAAAACAAAATTTTATAAATGATCATATCTAATGAGATTTTCACCATTCAAACTTTATTGATCTATATTCTTATGAATAATAAAATTACATGGATTACTAGTTAAAGTTTTTTTAGTATATTTGATTTTTCTACTTACACAATATTTGACATACATTTTAGATGTTGAACATGAGCATAAACATTTAGCATACCAATTTGCCATTACTCGAAGTAATTTTAAAATAATTAAAAAATGATTTGTTCCTTTCATTATTACGAAATAAATATAAATTTATAAATTATTTCATAATTTAAAAAATATAAAAAAGTAATCTGACTTTAAAATACACCTACTCTCCTATTTCCTCTCTCTCTCTCTATATATCACTCTTTAATGCTCCACTTTTACTTAATATATATGTTACTTCAATGAAAAAACAGAAGTAAACTATGTAAATTTTCAATTGCTTTTTATTTCGTCATTATTTTTGAATAAAAATTTAACTTTTAGCTAGATATTAAAAATATGTTACTATGAATGCATGTTCTTGCAAATAACTTCTAATTTGTGTTTATATTCATTTTAACGTGAGTCTTGCACAAAATTAAACTAGATATGCTTGATTCTTCTATCATACTTCCATAAAACTATGAATTTGTGTTATATTGACAGCGTCTTCTTTCTTAAAATTGTTCAATTATAATCATGTTAATCGATTATTATTTGAACTTGATTAGTCAATTTCTTCATATATTTTAATCAAGTAATGCAAGTTTCATTTTTAGATAATTAATGTTGAGTAATTGCAATCTTACAGTAATTACAAAATTAGTTATTTATATCACATCTTATTACTATTTGATTGGTGGTAAATATTGTTTAATATCTAACTATATTTTGAATACATTATATTTATATGTTTAGGTTGTTAACAAATCTTAGTGGATAGAATTGGCGTCTTTAGGGAAAGATGCTTCATTGATCGAATGAATTACGAGAAAACGAGCAATTAAACGAAAAAAGAAAATACACATGATCAATTGTTTGGTGACATATTATCGATATACTCTATTTAAAGTTGGATTTTTTAACCCAAAAAATGGCATGTGGCTTCATGTACGCATTTCCCTTTCTATGTTCTAACATCCCTGCCTCCTTTTCGAGTTGGGATCTTCCAGCATATTTTATCAGCATTATTACAAACTTATACAGCCCGTCTCGAAGCACGGGTATGCTCCCTAGTTCCAAGCATATTTATCACCCATTAAAGAGTTAACCATTTAAAAAAGAGCTAAATAATCTTAGTCAAATAGTTGACCATTTAAAAAGAGCTATAAAATCTTATTCCTATAAGGTCGTAATACAAATTTCAAATCAACACTTAGGTAAATTTTTTTTTGAATAACAAAAATATGAACAAAACATCAAGTATTGGATGGTGCATGGAACAATGTGGCTTAGCATCTACTTAAATTTGATCTATAGATTCTGAATTCAGCATAAAGAAAAAGATCAACAACTGGTTAAGAATTGCAGCTTCCTTGACATGCCATTGAGCAAACCAATAATGTTATGGCATGTATATAATAAGAGGGCAATGAGTATGTGACTGCGGGCACACATGACCTTGTGCGTCCACTAAGTTAAAAGCGCCAAACAGCTAGTGTAAACAAAATAATGCATTAATGAACAATCAACAGCTACTACAAGACGCATCCGGTGTCACTCGATGGATGAATTATAGAACTTCAAATGACTTGAAATTTTATTACATGCATTTAAAGTATTCGTCAAAATCAATAGCTTTAATTTACATTTCAAGAATAAAATACTACCGTGGAAACATACACTTGTGTGTTCTCATGAACATATTTACTTTTTTCCCAAATAATAATCCATATCTGACTCGTTGTTCATATAGAATGGATTAACCTGGACAAGTTGCTAGGAATGACAACATGTACACTATGTGATCGATCACGAAATTGCTACAATCATGCTCACATCAACAAGATAGTTGCCCTATTTCTTACGAATTTGCAGAAATGGCTTGAATGTCATAATTGCACTTATAAGCTGGATCAAGTTCAAGAGGAAGAACACCATTTGATCGCTTGCAGACAGGTCATGTGTACTGAATGTTAACAGAGATTTATACTCAATGTCAATGGTGTACTTTTTTAAACCAACATTTCACGAGCCATATTATCAGTTAATCTCTAAGACTAGGAACACATGATCGAGAGTTGTGTTTCGTTTGATAGATAGTGCCAATGCGCATCCTTGCAGGAAGTAGACAGTTTAATAGAAATGGGACTTAAAACATGCATCGTACAAAATTGCATTAGTTGAGAGATGATACCTGGTAGGAAGGAAGCTGTTTGTCGTTGTTGTGCCCAAGCAAATCTATATAAAGAAAATTGTGCTTTTATTAGCTAAAAAAACTATATTTTGATAAACAGAAAACTAATTGCTAACCAAATAGATTGTGCACTATGTTATAACTTAAAACGCCCACACAGGCCTATCAAATTAAACAAGTTATGAGGAATAGTTGATTCGATCAGGAGGAGTTCGATGGTGTACGTACACGGCACCTCCAGATGCTGGGGCAATTGCTTTAAAGAATGACATCGCTGTCATAGAGAGTCCATTTGCAGCTCCTCTTTGATCTTGATCCTGTTGTTTCGCATATAAATTATTAGATTAGATGATGAATGGCATACAAACATCATCGTTGATTATACTTCATGAATTATATTTTACCACAGCATCGTTTTGCAGAATAAACAAGCCCGTTATAATTATAACCTGGTTAACACATGAGAGATTACGTAAAGATGTGAAAAAAAAGATTAAATACACATTGACATAAGGACAAATCAATTACTTACAGAGAACACATTCTTCACTACAGAGAAGGCATTCACGACGAATTTTAGAGTAAAGCCCGACAAGTACGTGAAATACGGGTAACAGAACAGAACAGGGATAGATAACAACTGCACAATCATAAAGACAAACATGCATGTTTGAGTGATAAAGAACGATCACAGTAGGGCTACTCAAATGTTGAACGGATTTAAAACCTACCGATGCCGTCCGAGCAGACGTGATGGGCCCGAGGACCTTCTCGAGAGGTCGATAAAGGAAGAACTGAAAAACCAGCAGACTAGCACCTGAAATGAAGGTTATATTATCTATCTATAACTAGCTAGATAATGGGTAATTGCCCCTCTTTGCATTTTGTTTGGCTATATATAAAGAAAGATCATGCATCTTATGGCGAAGAAAAGTTATAGCAATGACGGACATGCACCTGATATAGAAAGGATTTCACCAACATCTTTTGAGTTGAAGTTTAATCCTCCATAACTTCTATCGCTCTCGGCCCATAAAGAGAAAATCTACAGATATTCTCCTAACATAGTTAGTCATTGATAAAATTTTATAACACTGTACCAAACAAGTTTTTGATCACTTAAGATGGGCTCACATTATCTTAAGATATTATTTCGACATTGCAAGAAAAAATATACTTCCAAATGAGAGTCGGATACATAGAAAGAATCATATGAAATCACTAGAATATATGAGCACATGAGGATTCTAGTCAAAATAAATCACCTCGGTGTATGCCATATTGTGAAGCGATACCATGCAATACACAATGACAGAAGACATCAATGGCCAATTTTTAAAGAGACTTGGTTTAGATTCCTGCTTATTTTCGATGTTGTTTTCTGAACCAGATTCGCAGGCTTCAGGATCTTCTTTCACTACCTCTACTGGACTCTGCTTATGTGTATGCAAAGTTTCCTGCAGAAACGATCCGGAATGATTTATTTGCATTTTTAATTTGGGTTTGTTAATGGAAAATAAATATTGAGCAAACAAGGAATAGTGTCATTTTCCATAATTTGACATAATATGGACAAATGAAATAAGAATAGAAAACTTACAGGCATCCAAAGGCATGCTATAAACACTCCAGCAGCAAATATTGATATGCATAAGCAAGGTAAGAAGTATGGAAACCTTCAACAAGTTGAGTTATTAGGTTAGTAATAGAAAACTGAGAGTAAATCATAAACAAAGGAAGAATCTACAAAGATTAAGGTACCTTCCAAATATGGAATCTTTTGAAAATATGTTCGGAAACTTGTCAGCAGGCTGAAAGAGATTAAAGAAGTATTAATAAGAAACAATCACATGCATACGATGATTAATCAAGAGACTGACGTTTGAATCAACTTCCCACTTTAACTTCAGGCGGTAATAAGCACATACATGTATGCAGATTGGTAATTAGCTTATGTTCTATTTAACTTCTACCAAGAACATTCAAGTTCAAGTCTAGTACAGTAAAAGTCGTGGAAGTTTAGACTTAAGGAGATCAGATGTAGTTTGAAACAATGATAAAGTAGGTCCGACGATGCGCAGGATGCCAACTTCGGCTCCCCTTCCCTCCCCCCATGACGCCCCGGCGGCCTGAATCCTCCGCTCCGGCAACCTCTCACCCTTCGTCAGGTACGCCACAGTTACTCCTTCCCCTTCCCCCGCCCCTTCTTGATTGCCGGTGATCTCCTCCTTCCCATCGCCCAAACCACATCTCACCTTCATCCATTTTGGGCTACAAAAAACGACTTCTCCGAAAAGCCTCAAGAAATTTTGCCATTGCCTGTGGTGGGGAAACTGCGCCTACTTCCCCATCCAAATATCTCAAATCCCCTCCTCCGCCAAAATGCCCTCCGCCTACTGGACGCAGAGCTAAAGCCCTAGTTGGTCGAAAACTTAAGGGTCGAACACGACTTGCCAAACCACCATCGCCTGAGAAGGAAGAATCTTTACTTCTACTTGGGCGGCTGACCTAACTATAAACCTCCAACATAGCAGCGTCCATTCTTGCTATCAAGTAGGGACGCCTGTGTGGGCAACCAAACAGGCCCCTAATATCCACCGTCGACATCCACCGCATGGCTTAAGTGCTTAAATCTGGAGCACACCATGAGCCATTGCATGAACCATATTGTTTGATTTTACTACAGAAGTGCGGGTCATATAGCCAATGAATGCTTAAAATCTTCCCCCGTGTTCCCCTCCAATCCTGATCAGAATCCCAACCACACCCAAAAATGCAAGCCGGTTACCTCACCCACTATGCAGCGACAAGCATTTGTTCCGAAAATTCCGGTGCAAAGGCTTTTTCCTCCGAATGACGTCCCTCTCCGCCCCGCTCAAGAGACCCTAAATCTAAAGCAGATACAATTGTCATGGATTTTAACAATCTTCTTAAAATTTTTGGGAAGTTGCTCGCCTCTGAAGTCCTCACTTTCTGAACTCTGACGACGCCTCGGTTGTAAAAATTGGTGCGGACGTTCCAAAGGTCCAAGCTATTCCCAAAAGGATAGAGGTACTCGCCACTGATGGTGTCTTTAAATCCACCTTCCACCACATCCAACCCGTCGATGATACGTTCTAGAGATTTGGGGAGAATTGTTGGGGTGGCAAGAGAAGAAATCAAGGTAAGAAGATAGGGAGGAACATGTGAAAATAAATGGCTCGCCCGAGAAGGATCGGGAGTTGAATCACCTGGAGAGCGGTCTCCGGCGACGGTGAACCTCCTTCGTCATCCTTCTCTGCTGCCGTTCTTTGACCTAGCTCAACCAATGAAAAGGAATCAAACACAAATAAATAAATATATTTTTTAAATAAATCTCAAAATATGAAAAATATTTATTATTTTAATATTTAAAGGCATTATTCGAGCTCCAAAGTTTAATTTTGTGAAGAGAAGTTTAAAAATCATAATCATTCTGCATTCTTTATTTTCCTTTTTTTTTCTTTTGCATCACTTATTCTTCTAATAAATTTTTGCTAGGGACTAGTAAAGGTAAATATACAAGGGTGATGAATAACCATTCATCTACCTTTATTCGTACATTTTATCTTTAAATCTCTAGCAAAACATATGTAAATATCAATAACTTGTGTAAAATAGATTCATTATTAGTCTATAATTAGTCAGTAACTAATGTATAAATATATGTATTTAAATCCAAAATACAAAAATAAAGAAAACAAAAAAATAAATGAAGAAAAGATACTGAATAATCCTAAACCCCGAGACCTAGTCAATATTGACTAGGTCGATAAGGAATAAGGTAGGGGGAGATAAGGGTCTATATATAGAAATCCTAATTTTAAACTTCAAAAATAGCTATTTTTACACCATTTTATTATATAATTTACGCACTCCAAATAGTAAAATGTTTGATATAAAACTTATACAAAAATATATAGAAAATTATGAAAGTAATTGCACATTAAAATAATACATAGTGCAAATGAGACACAAAGATGAAAAGTCGTAAACCAAACTAAAAAGATCAATATATTCTCCATATGAACTCAAAATTAATCAAACTCATCTCCATTGTATTTCAAATTAAATTATCTATCTAATGAAAGTGGTTTCACTAAAAATAAAGTTAAGATACAAAAGCTAGCTTTCTGGGATCCTACTGTATATTTTATTCTTATATTTTTACTCTTCTCATATTTTAAATAATTTTAAATATTATTTAAAATATTAAAAATATAAACATACAATAAAATAACTAAAATACACTTGAAATAAATAATGCATTCAAGTATATAGATATATTATACCTATGGTGTATACATATACATATATTTATTTATATATGTAAATAAAATCAGTAAAATAAAAATATGTTGTAAATATATAAAATATATAAATAAGATAATATGTATTAAAAATACAAAATACAAATAAAATACCTAAAATATAGGTAAAAACACATATATCATGTAAATATTAACATCTTACAAATAAGGTTGTAAAAATAAATAAAAATCACCATAAAGTAGTTTGAAAAATAAGAAACATTGTCATGTTTTGAGTTTTAATTACTAAAATCATTATATTTAATTGAATTAATAAAGTATTTAATCCATATTTTGTCCGGACTTGGTCCATGTGGACCAATCATGATTCAATGACTATTGACCTCGGGTCAACTATCCTTACCCGAGCTTCGAACTTCGTCAAAAGTCAAAAGCAACCCTTCTTCTCCATTTTCTTCACCTTCCTCCACGCCTCCATTCTTCTCAAGCAACTCATCTTCTTCCATCCACCTCAACCCTCATCCACGTTCACACTACAGGAAATGGGACCTTTCAGACGAGAATAGGCGACGATTAACAAACGACCGTCCCCTTTAGCAGCTATGTGAGACTGTAATAGAAAAACCATCTTCTATTCCATTAATCTAGGTGGTAGACCAAGAGACATCGTCTCCTTTGGTTGTTAAGCATACAGGAAGGTCATGGGCGACCATTTCCTCTGGGCCGCCCCCTCTCTGGCCCAATTCTTGGCACTTGAGAGTCTTAAGGGATGGTTTCGACCATCCCCTATGCGCTTTTGTCGGCGTCACGGATGAGTTGCAGTTGCATTGCTCGGACCAAAGGGGACGACTGCCAACGATTGGCCTAATTCTTGGCACTCGAAAGCCAAAGGGAATGTTTTTTATCGTCTTCTGTGCGCTTCCGACAGCATCACAGATGAGTCAAAGTTGAGGTGCTCTGACCAGAGGGGACGATTGCCAATGACCGTCCCCTCTGTGCTGCTGTCTCTTTGGCCCAATTCTTAGCACTCGAGAGCCTTAGGGGATGGTTTCGACCGTCCCCTATGCACTTCTGACAGCATCACGAATGAGTCGAAGTTGAGGTGCTCAAATTGAAGGGGGCGCTCGTTGGCGACCCCTTCAATTACATAAAAATTAGTAAAACATCTATAGAAATTATCAAAAAAAGAAACATATAAAAATCACAAAAATATTTTACTTCTTGTATTTTGAGTATATTTTAATATATTTAAAAATACAATATCTTATATACTATATATCATATATTACTTATATTATTAATAATATCATATTATTATACATAATTATATGTCTTATTTTAAAAACTAAAAATAAATTAAATTTTTACAAATTAAGAAGAAAATAAAACTATAAATATAAAAATATAAAACAATTAAAAACTCATAAAAATTAAATATTACCAAAAACCCACATATAAATAAGAAAAACATAAGAAAATACAATAATAATTATTATTAATTATAAATAATTATTAATAATTAGTCGATCTATATTATTTTCTCCCTGTGTTTGACACTCTACGCGTACTTACGTCTATACACATACATTGTCGAGTTATAATAAATTTTAAGTCACACTCCGTATTCATCGCTTAATTTCATTAGCGGGTTAATTGTTGCTTAACCAAGTGTTGGTAAACACAATGATTATGGTCCCAGCCTTTGCTAGGAACTCTAGACCAGTTGTCTGTGTTAAACAACGAGGCAATAAGTAATCATTTGCTACATCGTTGGGTGATGCACAAGGCGACACTAGACCTCAGGCAGCGGTGTTGAACCATGCTGAGGGGCAAGAAACCACCGATGGTAGTGGGGATCTGTGCACTGGAGATGATCTAGCATCATCGTAGATCCGAGGAGAGAGAGGGAAGGGTGGCAGGTGGGGATTAAAGCGTGAGAACACCATAGCCCCGAGTTAGGACCCTTGATCTGATACCATGTTGAAAAGAAATAATGAGTTATTCATTAATGGGACCCTAGGGTTCTCATATATAATGAGGAAAAATCCTGGTGAACGAATTGCATACTAAAAATAAATAAAAATATAAAACAGAGAATTATAAATTTTTCTCTCAATAGATACAATAATTTATTTACCAAAACGGTCAGCATGTGTGGGTGCATACGTTTGTGCAATCTCATCAAACTCTAACATTTATCAGATAAACGTATGTTACATTCACATTCGTTGAGATAAACTTATCGAACTAAAATTTGAAATTACATTCAGTATGTTATCAATGAAAGATCATTTTTAAGTATTATTGAATGAAAACTAAACGAATTCAATTCGACTAAGACTCCTTTGACGAAATTTAGGGGTGTGAATGATGTGATGTAAGTTTCTAAGTAAAATAAGATAGCATCTATGTCTTCAAGCCTACTACGTTATAATGTTGTTTAGATATTCATTTTTTTCCTTGCGGCAATATTACACTAAAGGAAAATAAAAAGGAGATGGTAAATTATGCATGATATATAATAGTGGAATACCTGAGCCAAATATCCTCCAATGGATGGTCCAATAATCAGTCCGGTGCTTAGTGACGTACTAACCTACACCAGACATTTGATTTTAAATCAGTAACCTTAGAAAGAATGCAGTACAGCACCCTTCTCAAAATCAAACGTTTGACCATCAACACAATTATCCTTTATTATAAGATGAAGGTTCGTTAAATAGGCTTGATCGTCTGTTAAAAGTAATACCATGCTGGAAAATTTTAAACCCAATATCCATATGTAAATCTACTTGAAAGCTGCAACCTATAATAAAGATGAAGCCTCTTACCAGCGATAATCCTAAAGCTTCATATTGTGGAGGACATACTTCCGAGGCATATGCCTGAAAAAAATTATATACATCGACAAGATGATAATCTAAGAGTAAGAAATAGTTATTACAGAATGAAGATAACTAATGCTGTAGTCATCAATCTCTAACAAGTAAATACTGTCAGATTAACACTGTTCTTATACGGTTTTTCTTCTAATTTCTCATGCTTTGGCGATTACTTGATGATATGTAGAATGATAACAAACGTACTTTGATGGGTCCGAGAATTCCATTGAGGCACCCCAGAAAGAATCTGGTGGAAATCGCCATCCAATAGTTTGTACTGAGACCAAAAAGTCCATTTAATACGATCCTGATGATAATAAGACAGCAGAAAGAAGAAACGAAAATAGTTACATATATAGATTTTTCTGTAAACAATAGCTAAGCAAAAACACCAACACTGAAATGGCACCGGCAAGTATAACTTTCTTCCTTCCATGTCGATCAGCCATATTTCCCCAAAACATAGATGTCATCGTTCTTCCCACCATGTAAGCAGACCCTTCATGAACAAAATACTACTCACTAAAATTTCAACATTAGCTTTGTCAGCAAACGAAAACAAAAGGATGCAGTGGATCGCCCACCAACAAATCCTGCATAATAACCAATATCTTCTGTCCGTTTAGCTATGTGGAAATCTCTGATCTGCAAATAAATTTGATAAGAGAGTTAACACAAACAAATCGCATTCGACTGGAGGTCAAGAACAGGGTATTTTTGATTAGGTTAACATCCAGTTTACGTATATGACAGTAACTTCAGAATATATGAATACGAGCAAGGAAACCAAACGCTCAATCATGATTAGTACAGCAATATCAAAGATTTATGATTAGTCTATTTTTTAAAAAAAACTTGGAGATATTAAATTCGAAACATATTTTACAACAATGAAAGCCATGCACGTGGAAGAAGGAGGCGGATCATCTGTTGTGGTGTTGTCCCTGCTGTGATGGCGTGACCGCTCGATCTTGATCGAGCGGTTCACACGGTTTTACACGGTATGGACCCACAAAAAGTGCAAAATCGTACGAACCGCTCGATCGTGATCTAGCGGCGCACACTGCTACTGCAGAATCTGCCGTATTTTGGCCTGCAACAGACGATCCTCTCTACGTGGAAGAATGACTAAATGCAAAACGTGCTGGTAATAAAATCTGCAAAAGGTTTAAGCATAAACGGGGCGTATTTTCGGAGATGTATACGTACCATGAAATACAAGAACGGAAAAAGGGACTGTATTGGCAAAGCTGAAAAAGGAAGACGAATTAATATGAGGTAAAAACGATACTTCAACTTGGATGTAAAGGAAAGCAGCTAAAAAGACTTTTGTAAAAAGTCTACAAGGTTGTTAAAAAAACCATTTTTTTGCAAATTAAGTTGCACTCCTGCCGTTAAATGTTAAAATATTTTAGGATCTTTTTTACGACAATTATACCTCCCAGCCTAAGAGTTGAGATGGACTTGCGGGTAGGATCTAAAATTAGTTTCCACAAGTTTTACATGTAATTACTTACAAGCTCGTTAAATGTAGATTCAAACTGATTAATACCTTTAACTAACTAGATAAGATTAGCAACTCATGGTAAAGGTTTCTTGACAATTGTGAAATGCATGTGATGATTTTCCAAGGAACCTAGGGATTATTGGAAAATCATCTTGTGATTAATTTGAAAGCCATCATTCAAAACAACTAGTAATTTTGCAGGCCTCTTTTCTATTGTAATATGATTACTCGGTTGACCGATATGCTGACCTAACAAGCTAGGCTGGCAATTGATGTGGTGATCAATCACCAAATAAATAAAAAATAATCCCATAATGTGTATCAAAATGAAATGCGTGAGAGTCAAAATTTATTATAACTCTTTAATAGATGTATAGGTGTAACTGCGGAAGAGTGTCAAACATTGGGAAGCGAAACAAGGGTAGAAAGCTATTACTAACTATTGCTATAATAATATTTTTCTGGATTTTTATCCCTTTTTTATGTGGGTTTTAATTAAATTTATTTGTATGATTTTTAAATGTTTATATTTATACTTATATTTTATATTTTTGTTTTCATTTTTGCAAAAATTAATTACTTTTGATTTTTAAAATAAGATAAATAATAATATAGATATCGATAACATATATATGGGAAAAGGGAGTATGCTCCTTGGGAGCATGTAACTTACATGCTCTCACCCTTTTTCTGTATTTTTTATTTATTGAAATGAAACCTATGGAAATTAGACCACCATACATCACCATGATGTCATTCAAAATTCAACTTAGTTCGTGACTTCTATACCCTTCATTAAGACTGCCAAATTTTAACAGTATCAGAATTGCTGAAGTTGACCCCCTCTTGATGGACATGTTAGGAATGTATGTTTTACATGAAATTTGAAACACATATTCCACTTATTATTCTAAGTAAATATCCTCAAGGTTTCATTTAAAAAATAAAAAAATTGTGCAAAAAAGTGGGAGCATGATCTAATATGCTCCTTGGGAGCATACTCATTTAACCACATATACTATATAATATATGCACAATGTCTTTTTGATTTTTTTAAACAAGTCAAATAAATAAATAAATTATTTTTGAGTTTTTTATTTTCTTTATTTTTGGTTATTTTGGCATATTTTTCTAATTTTATGGATTTTAAAGTGTTAAAATTATCAAAATAGTGAATATGTTAATTCCACTAACTTATTTAGGGTTTTAAAAATATCTATAAGTTTAAAATTAAACCTAAAATATTTTAAATAAATTTTATATATAATAAATAAAATTTAGAAATAGAAAGCTATATTTTGGACTTTTAATTTTTTTTCTAAATTTAATAATTATTTAGGGTTTTGAAGTTTTTATGTTTTATATTTTATATGTTTTTAGTGATTTTTGGATATACGATAAAATATAATAAAATATAACTGATATATTTTGGAATTTTTAGAGATATATTTGAATTTTTATGGATGTTTAAATGCTAACATGAATAATATATAAGTTTTTTTGTATTTTTATAAATAAAATTAAATGCAAAATAAAAAATATGCGAGACAAATCAAGGTTCCAGGTATTTATCCTAAATTGCCCATAATTTTTAACGAAAAGAATTATTTAATATAAATAAAATACATAAAATAAATCTATATAGGAGATAAGGACCTATTTGCAATAAAAATAAACTAAGTATGTATTTCATAATAGATCCTTAAAACATAAGATAAAACACTCAAAATACACAAAGTTACATCGCGTAGAGAACCATGTGAGGTGACCTGACATGGACCTGATTGCAAATACAATATAGTTCGGGGTGTCCACACACAAAATAACCTAAATAATTTATGCTACACTTAATATTTACTGGATTGAATATAAAAACAAAAATACGAA
Source organism: Ottelia alismoides (assembly GCA_037367405.1). Lineage (NCBI taxonomy): Eukaryota > Viridiplantae > Streptophyta > Magnoliopsida > Alismatales > Hydrocharitaceae > Ottelia > Ottelia alismoides. Next base: position 805,503 of record JAZKJV010010627.1, on the reverse strand, counting down.
GGGGCTTGGGTTCTATTTACCCTCCAATTGTGCAAATCCATTGGTCAGGGACGCTTCACTTAATTCAATCGTGTGGCTCTTGATGCACATCATTTAATATAGATCCAAGGGTTAAAATTAGATCTGGACCAAGCCCTCGATCCAACAGCTATTGATCTTCTCCAAGAACGGGGAAGAACAATTATTGAGATGAGCTTCGATTAACTGGTTCTCCATCGTCCGACTACCAATCTCTCCCTGGAGAGGCTCAAGATATTATTGGGACTCATCCACGTTAGCTGGTGGTCTTAGATGGGCCCATACCTCATCTGAGGAGGCCATGATCTTGGCAAGTAATCAGGCCATCTGGAGCTCTGTAGCAAGCTAAGATTTTCCTCCCTGAAGAGGTCTTCAGCTCAGGACATGCACAAAAACTTTCGGGGCTTGAGAGCGATGCTCTTGACCCAAGAATGAAGTTGGGAAGCATGGGGAATGTGATGGATGATGTATATCTGACGATGGGTGGCATTTTGGAGATCAAGAAATCGATCTGAGCAAGATTGAGGTGGTTGGGGAGATCAAGAAGATGAAGAAATGAAAGGGGAAGGTAGTAGGGTGTTGTGCATGTCGAAAATGTGTATTTATCTCTATAGAACAGAGGGCCCGAGCCTAGTGCTCTGACTTACATATCTTTTGGATTATTTGATGAAATAACATGAAATCGACTAAAATAAAAAGCAAGATTACACTAGAAATAAAAATGCCAAGCTAAAGACTTAATCTAACCTATGCCTCGACATGTGATTACTTGGAAGCAGGGATGTCGTCTGGAGCTATGCCAGCGATGGTAGTTCTCGATTGATAACCTTCTCCTCACCTCGAAGCAAGAACGCCTCCCTATCACGAAGAGCTTGCTCCTTGCAAGGATTCAAATGGGTTACGATGCATAAAATCGGATCAAATGTGAAATTGAGGACCTAGACAGGATTTTATAGAAGAAAAAAGGTGGAAGTTGACCTTAAGATTGGGCTCGAGTTGATTGGTGGAACCTAAAACTAGGGCATGGTAGAGCATGATCTTGCACACAAGTTTGGTGAAGGTCTCGATGTGAAAGGAGGAATGGAGATGGAGTGAAAATTGGGGAAGGAGACGGGTTTTTGTTTCGGATAGAAGAAAGGGGCTAGGGTTTGAGTAGGGGAGGTGTTGACTGAGGGGTCAACACTTCGTGCGGTGCGATTGGGTCACATCAACCCACTATAGAACAAATCGAAATAAAATATATGAAATAATTCAAAATAAAACAATAAATATTGATTTTATCTAAAAAACTTAAAATATGAAAACATTTTCTTATTTTATAAACTATTTTACGGTGAGTTTCTATTTTACAACTTTATTTGATATAGTCCATTATTATATATTATTATTTATATGTATATATACATATATATTATGTAATTCTATTTTATTTTATTGTTTTTATGTGTCATACCATATTTACATAATTTATATGTTTACAACATTATTTAATACATGTTTAGATGTATTTATGGTTTTTTATTTTTTGATAATGTGTATAAATAATTACATGTATCTATACTATATGTAAATTATATCTTTGTATTTAAATGTATTAATTATTTTTATGTGTTTTAAATATTTTTTATTTATATTTTAATATGTATTATATAATATATACAACAATTCAAAAAAATAAGGTGATGAATAATATAAAGAATAAATTAATTGGTTGTATGTACAAATGCCTAAGTACAATAATACCCCGAAAAGCTAGCTTTTGCATCTTGACTTCAAATTAAATGAAACTACTTCATTAGAAAGATAATTTAATTTCAAATATAATGGATGTGAGTTTGGTTCATTTTGAGTTAATATGGAAAAGACATTGATCAATTAATTTTGATTTGCGGATTTTTCATCTGAGTGTACCATGTGACTTATGCATGATTTATTTTGGCAAATACTTTTATTATTTTCTATACATTATTGCATACAAGTTTTGTGTTGAACAAGTTATTATTTGAATGCCCATAATAATAAAAAAGTGTAAGTTTGGGTTATTTATATAATATATTGCAACTTAAAATAATTAGGGTTTCTCGGTTACTTTTGCACAATAACTCACCTTATCTTCTCCTACTTTATTCATGGTTGACCTAGTCAATATTTGACTTGATCTCGGGGCTCAGAGTAAGTCAGTATCCAGGATACTTCCTTTAATTTTATTTTCTTTTATTTATTCTATTATTTAGGGTATAAATACATGTATTTATACAATATTTATACAGTAATGTTAGTTGTTAATTTATGCAAGTTAGTTGTATTTACATGCATTTAGATAGGGATTTAAAGCCTAAATGAATGAATAAAAGTGAATGAATTGCTATTCATCAACATACTCATGGAATTCAGAGATTATGCATATGATAACAACCTGATATACAAGGAGAAAGTCAAACGATGGTATGATAAGTATAAGGGGAGACAAGTTGAGTCATTGATTTCGTATATTCTCACCCTCGATCATCCCCCTCTTAGTGCACAATCTTCTATACTTAGTATTAGTTGATCCCAAGCATAGGGAGGATGATCGTTTTCTCATTCTTCCTTTGTTGCTCTTTGATCACTAAGAGAACATAGTTCGAGCTAAGTATAAAGGGGTCATATATATATGGCATATAAACTTTAGCCATAACTCCTACTTTTTTGCATTTTCAATAATATGGCTATAATACAATGGGTAGCATAATCAATAAAATGCCTGATGAAACCCATGTAAATATATGTAAAAAGATTTTCAAAAATGCTTTTAAAAAATGGTTTGAAAATATTTTACAAATGGTTTTGAAAAATGGTTACGAAATATTTTGAAAAATCTTTTAGAAACCTTTTGAATAATCTTTGTAAAATATTTAAAAACTTTTGTAAAATATTCCTTTGTAAATATTTGTAAAAAACTGTAAAATTGTTGTAAACTGGTTGGAAAATTATTTGCAAAATAAGTTTTCAAAAAAATGGTAGAACATTTGCAAAAATGTTTTCAAATAGTTTTGAAAACCTAATAGTATTTTAAAGTTATCCTAATGTAACCTTTTGTAAATAAAATCATGTATAAAACTTGTATAAAGTCTTTTGTAAATATGTACACAATCCTTGTGAATACTTTTAAATACATGCAATTCACTAACCCTTTCAAAAATACCTAAAAATAAAAAAAAAATCAAAACTCATGAAAATTTGCAAAACTCTTCAAAATCTACATAAAAGTTTGAAATCGGAAAATATACTTCGTAAAATATCTTTGCATTTGCATTCGTATTTTTAGAATGATTTTGACAATTGAACTGTATGGAATAAATTTTGAAGATAGAAGATTGGTTAGACCTTAATCCACTTAATTTCACTGGAATCTCATAGGAACTGGACTTAAGACTTTTCATATCAATGTGACTTACTTTTTTGAGTCCACAAGACTATGTTCACATGTCATCTTGAGTAGCCCGAGTAGAATATTTCATGAAACATGCATGACCCTTGTTGGCAATGGCCCAGCTTGGACAAGCACTCTATACATGGCTCAACTTAGATGAGGTGGTGGAGGGTAGAATTCTTTAGCTTGAGAAGCACGTGTATGGAAACATACACCGCCCCAATATGTGGCTAGTGCACCCCAACCTAATCTAGTGGCACTGACATCTAAAGATGGGATGCTGTGAGCTACAATAAAGCTTCAAAAGAGAGACAGTCTATTGTCTCAAGAAGAAAAACTCCTTATGTAAATGTTGACATTCTGTACATGTAAATGTATGAAATAAAAACTCCAAAAAAGTTTGACGGGTAAAAAGTCAATAAAAAATCAATCATGTCAAAGTTATGTATTAATAAACAAGGCTTATGCTTCAAAGTCAAAATTACAAGGTTGTATGCAACTGGAGACTTGGTTACACTGGCCAAGCTCCAAAGGATATGTGGCTACACTTGTCACAGTCTACTCTCTTCTCTACCCCCTCTTTTTGAGCCGATTGCACTTGAACTTAGAAGGGAATACCTTGCTCCTCAAGGAAAGAGTAGTTAAATTGGAGAATTAGGGTTATCATACTAAGGAAGATTGTTTCTTTGCTACATCATATGTGGGGAGCTACATTTCACATACATTTCACAAGTGAGTTTCATAGTTATAAGAGTTCATGTAAGAAAATACTTGTTCTAACCTAACTATCGAGTGAACTATGAGAATTGTGGAAATTGAGAGCTGTTAAGTTTTAAATCCTATTACCAATAAGGTTCTACCAAACTAACAATCCAAAGGTCCTACTAAGCTCTAAACTTTGATTTTATGAAGACAAGGTTATGAATCACCATCCTTCTAAGTTCTTTATTTTCCTTTTCTTTTTCAGCACTCATTCTCCTAATTAGTGTTTGCTTGGGAAAAGCAAAGGTAAGTATATGCGGGAAATGAATAACCATTCATTCACCTTTATTCTTTCATATTGGCTTAAATCCTCAGTAAAATACATGTAAATATCACTAACTTACTTGAATTAACATCCCCACGTTACTGTATAAATATTATGTAAATACATGTATTTAAACCTAAAATAAAAGAATAAAGAAAAGAAAAAAGGAGGTATCTATGATACCGACTGACGGGAATCTCAAGACTAAGTCAGTAAAGTAGGGGGAGATTAGATGAAATAATGTAAAAAAGTTCAAAGAAACCGTAGAAATTCTAAGTAAAATATACTATGTAAATAGCTCAAACTTATACTATTTTATTTATCATCCACCTCAAATAATAATGTGTTTAACATAAAACTTATAAATATTACTGTATAGAAAATAAGAAAATTATTGGCAAAAATAAATCATGCACATGTCACTCGGTACACTCAATTGAAAAGCTACAAACATAATTTCATTGATTAATATCTTCTCCATACAAACTCAAAATGGACCAAAATCACCTCCATTGTATTCCAAATGAAATTATCTTTACAATGAAGTAGTTTCATCTGACTTGAGTCAAGATGCAAAAGCCATCTAATTGGGATACTAGGGTGCTTGTACATCTGTATAATAAGCCAATTTATTTTATTATTTATATTTTTTGTCTATTTATATTCCTAAACCATTGTATATATCATATAACACATACTAATAATACAAATATGAATTAAAAATACTTAAAAATACCAAGAATAAATAATAAATCCTAATATATAACTATATTATACAAGTATTGTAAATATATGTATTTATTTGTACACATAAATAAAATCATAAACAAAATCCAAAATTACCTGTAAATATGAATTAAATAAAGTTGTAAATAAATAAATTACGTAAATAGGGTATTATGTATGGAATAAAAAATAAAAATACAAATGCATAGTATATAGGTATAAATGTTATACATAATAGTATACAAATAATATACTCTATTAAATAAGGTGATAAAAATAAATGAAAATCACTAAAATATAGTTATAAAATAAGGTACATTTTTCATGTTTTGAATTTTTAAAAATAAAATCATTTACCACTTTAGTTTGAATTATATTTTATTTTTAATTTTTATTTTGCCTTCTAGCAATCCTAGTGGACTAATAATGCGCTTGGAGTGTTGATCCCCGTTCAACATTCGCCCCTATGCCCTAGCCCTGTCAGATATGTGAACCCTCTCTTCTTCTCCAATTTCTTCTTCATGATACACTCCTCTGATCGCCTTGAGCCCTTCATGAAACCTTATATCACTATCATCCTCCACCATACCCTACTCCAAGATCTCACTAACCGTCGTCGATTCGTGCAAAATCCAAGGATCCAAGCAACTCCTGACACTTATAAAATTTATTGCCCAACCTCCAGCTCCAACTAATCAACTCTTGACCACTCGTAACACTACAAATCAGTAGCTAGAGTGTCACCCTTCGTGACATGGAGGAGTGCCCCATGATTCACGACGAGGAGAAGGGAGGAGAGGTAAGATTCAACCATCGACGATGTACCTCTACCAGGTCTTTTGATCCCAGGTCTCCAAACTAGGTGAGCTGTTTATTTCGTACTATTGTGTTTCGTATTTGTATTCTTAGTGTAGATCTGCAGTTTATTTCAGTCATTTCCATTTATAGTTCAACAAAATCCAAATATTTTTAGTGCGATAGAGCACTAGGATCCAACCATTGTTCAATGTGACTTTGACATCGTTCTGACCATCATATCACTCCACTTTATTACCCTTCATCTTCTTCATCTTATCGACTCATCGTACCACCTTGATGGTGTAGCTTCCAGGTCCCCATCTGTCGCCCATCGTCAGAGTCCTTTTACCCACCTCATTTCCCCTCTGTTTCCACTAAATAAAAGGTCAGGACGCATTGCCCCCGAGCCTTCTAGCTTATTGTGTAGGTCAGAGCTGCAAAGACCCACTTGGGAGTTATTCAAGCCCAAGATTTCATCTCTAGGTCTCCAAAGCTTCTTGAGCTCTAGGCCTCTCTACAACGAGGTATGGACCATTTGAGCACCTCCTTCAGCTGTGAAATGGCCCTAGGAATGTTTTAAGCCCCTTCCGAGCTTGGGAGGTGATCAAAGGATTAGAATCATTCGATTGAAGATCGGGGAGAACATTGTTCTTCCCCATTCTTCCAGGCACCTTTTCAACCATCAGATCAAGGATCAAGCCCAGATCGAATCCTGGTCATTCAAATGAGGCAAAGCGGTATACACCCAAGACCTTTTAATCAACTTCAGTGGCATGCCTCCGTTACTGGATTAAAGCACCTCGTACGCGTCACGCACAACCGCGCTCGGGTAATTACACCCAACCCCTCCTCATTTTTGTATTTACATTAGTTCTGTAAATATCGTGAAACATGTAATAACTTTAGGTAACTTTGCATTTAGACCCTGGACGTCTTTGTAATTACAATTAGGCCCAGTCCAAGTCACCCCACGCTGTTCTCCATGTGAGGCATGTGGGTATTTTGATGGTATCACCTTCTATTTTGAGGATCTATTCTGAAATGCATCCTTAGTTTCTACAAATTACAATTAGGTCCTTATTCTATTTTTTATTTATTTTGTGTATTTCCATTTGATTAATTGCATTTTTAATACAAAAAATGGAGACATTTGGGTAGATGACTGGAACCATATTCTAACATATATATTTTTATTTAGCATTTAAATATATTTTTCTGATTTTTAAAAATATAAAAACATGCACATTTTCCATGTTTAAACTTTAAAAATCAATTTAAAAATCGATATCTCTCTAAAAATTCCAAAAATATAAATAAGATGGATATTTGTATGTTTTATCACATGATCAAAAGTCACTAAAAATACAAAATATAAAACTTAAAAATCTCAAAGTGCTTAAACCCTTATATAAATTATAAAATATTCTATAAAAACCCCCAAAATATTTCTTTTAATGTTTAAAATTTTCGTTTTATATGTATCTTATACTAAATATGATTTAGGTGTATCTAGGATATATATATATTAAAATCCTAAACAAGTTTGTGGATTAATATTATTCACTCTTATGAGTTTTTCCAACTTTAAAAATCCATAAAATTTATGAAAAAATCGACAAAGATATAAAAAATATTATAAAAATACTAAAAACACAAAATATTTTATTTACTTTATTTTGACTTTATTTGACTTATTAAAATATCTAAAAAGATATTTTTCTCTACATATTATCTTTATATTATATATATTATCTATATTATTACTTACCTTATTTTAAAAAATCAAAAGGAATTAAAATTTTGCAAAATTAAAAAAATATGAAATTAAAATAAAAAAACTTAAAAAAAATAATATAAAAACATTTAAAAACTATAAAAATTGCATAACCAAAAACACACAAAAACTTTAAAGACAAAAAAACATAAAAGCAAGTAAAACTAAAGAAATTTAAAAATTATTAGTTAAAAATAATTAATAATAATTAAATATCTACCCATGTTTGTTCTCAATGGTTCGACACTCTTCATACTTGCACCTATAAATATTTTGAAGATTCGTAATAAACTTTGACTCGCACGCTCTCAATATTCATCGATAAATTGTGAGTTGATTGTGGTCTAAATTGAGAGAGATATCTGATCGACACATTGATTGTTTCTCTATCGTTTATAGATTAGCAGATCGGGCACCCTTCTCGTTCAATCAAGGGCACATTTGCTCCCCCCTATCCCCCCTCCAGGCTTGTTGACTCCAATGGTGGTAGGGTTTGTTGGCAGGATACAGTTATGATTCAAAGCGTATCAAATTTAAAAATATAACGCCTAGCATCATGTTATATGCAAATCTAAAGATATTTGATACAGTTTCCACTGTAAGATGATTAATAATTAAATGTTCGACTATTATCTGTATCTTTTTAAATGTATACGTATTCCTATTTGTTTTTTAAAAAACAATGATACCATCTTTTAATATAAGCCTAGAAATTATTTTTAAATTTGAAATATAACAACTGTAATATCCGTTGATACGTTATTAGGATGGTGCGTATAGCAACATTATTTTTCAACAAAAAGTGCTAGCAATTGCTATTAGTTCAAAAATTGATGATGATTAATTTAAATTTGGATTTATATCCCACTAACAAAATCTTTGTAAATTACTTACGCGACCCTCTAAACATCCGTATTATACCCTCGACCACGTAAAGTTGCTAACCATTACACCAAAGATCCTATGGTTAACTCACATCTATTTAACCATTAAATTTAGCAGGATTCCATTAAAAAAGGAGCATATTGCCCTTTTTCTTTATCAAATTTACAAAAGATGCCCTCCTTCACCATCTTCCTCATATCCCTTCCCCTCCACCATCGTCCTCGTGCTGCTACTCCGCCCCCTCCCCTCACACCGCCTGACCTCCGCCTCGCCTCCCTCGTGTCTCCCGCACCTCTAAGGAGAATAAAACATTAGATCAGCTGCTCTTCTTCACCCTCCTTCCCTGCGATGCCCAATCTATGACCCCTACCCCTTGCCCCGCTTGACCTCTAGACCCCTCCCCTTTGAAGGTGAAAAAAACACCAGATCTGCTTCCCTCCTTCACCCTCCTCTCTTGTGCCGCCCGATCTCCGGTCCCCTCCCCCTCACGCTGCTCATCCTCCATCCCCCTCCCCTCACGTCGCCCGCACTCAGAAGGAGAACAAAACACCAGATCATCTGCTGCACTCCTTTACCCTCCTCCCTCACCACTTGACCGCAAAGGAAGCAGAAGAAGGGGGAAGAAAAAGGAGAGAGAGAGAGAGAACTTATCGTTGTATTTGTTTTGATTTGATTAAATCATCTTTTACCCAAGCAAGTTAACTCAAGAAGTGTCAAATTAACGACGGTGTTCGTGGTGTAAGACAAAGCAACTTTATATGATCGAGGGATAATAATGATGTTTACATGGTCGAAAACAGGTAATTTAAAAAGATTCTATGATTTGTAGGGTAAAACTCTCATAAATTTTTGAGAAATAGAAATGAATACAAATTGTTGTATTTACCATCATTAATAATATAACGAGTATAGCATTAATCATTGATTTTTAATTTAAAAATAATTTCACATATGAATAACATCATCATCATATATTTAACAACAGACATGCATCGACATATTTTTTAAAAAAAATAAATATATTTTATTGTGATGATTTTAATGGAAGAGTGATATAAAAATACATAGGTGTTCCGGTGTAGCTTTCTTTCGTAAACTTAAAGTGGGAAGGCCCACGACCAATTTGACAAGTTACGGGGAAATAGTTGGGAAAACTTTCTTTACGCACAATCAATTATTAAAATATTGATCGGATTTTGTGCAATCTTCTGACTTTATTGATACTGTGGGGGGTGTGGGCAAGAGGTCAACGTCTCTCTTCATTTGTTTTCTCTTGGGTTGGTCTGGGTATACTATGTGAAAAGTAGCCGTTGGGAGGGTTGGAATAATAATTGTAATGTGATGTGATATTTATTATGTATTATATTAATTTTTGGGGTTGATGAGACTGCCCTATGGGGGTAACCAACATGGCTGTCTCGTCTCATTTTTTGCAATTTTTTTTTATTTTTCTGGAAAATATCACCATGTATATTCATCCTTATATTCCTCCTATATGTCATTCGAATTTTGTCAGAAATAGAGACTCATATGGCTTCCATCCAGACAGGGTCGATTTAAAAAATCCTGCAACCCTTAAAAAAATGATGTTTGGATGGGAGGCCGTAGGAGTCTCTGTTTTTTGAGGAAATTCGAATGACATATAGGAGGGATATATAATATATAGTGATATTTTTCCAAAAAATAAAAAAATTTTACGAAAAATGAGGTGGGGGCAGCCAAGGGGTAGCCCCATTTTCCCTTAATTTTTTAATGATTATAATATATATTTTTATATTAATAATTTTACTTGAACATAGTTAAAAAATATTATATTAAAGAAATTGTAGGGTCAATATAAGTAATCCCAACTCATGTTGGGAAGGTTGGAACGAGGGGTACGCCGATGTACATCAGTGTACACCATCAACCAAACAATTCCTAGGGGCTAGTTTGGTTACTGGGTTGTGGGCTAACTTCATGTGAATAGTAACTGTTTGGATCGTTATGAGGGTTGGTAGAGGGTTAGAATAAGGAATCTAATACGATGTCACATTGATTTGTGATGGAATTTCAACCTATATTTGGAGGATGGTTTACCGAGTTAATTGATAGTAACCCGGGATATCGTGCGCTATGTGTGGTTTCCATTTGCGCGGTCTCGTAACGTGTGGGGGCGGGGGGCATGTTGTATGGTCTGTCTTGATTTGTGTTCCCTGTGCTGAACACGAGACGGGATGATCTCCCCACCGACATACGACACCGAGATCAATCGTTGTTTTAGTGCCGAATTAAGCAAGTGAAATAAAAGAAAGGAAGTCATATATAGTTAGAGGATTGGGAACAATCCGTGTAAAGGAAGAAATGATGCATGGAAAATATATCAAGAGACCATGAGATATGTTGTCGCCGGAGACGAGATCATGAGTCTGAGAGGGTGGCAATCCAGACGTAGAAGAACCCACGGAACGGGATGCCGTGATGGGAATCCTTCTGGCGGTCGAGGCGGCAGCCGGGGCAGTCGTCGTAGTACACCTTCTCGATCAGAGGGCTGGAGTCGATGGTCTCCCCGTCCGCCATGACGATTCCTCAAGTAGAGCTAAGGAGAGACGAGAGACGTACGTGAAGCAAAGCAATATATGATCGGTGAGTAGGGAAACCATTCCAATTTCCAGCTCCTCCAGCTATTGAACGGAGCATTTGGCTCTCACCTGCGATGGATGGAAGAGGCCGCTCGCCTGTCTCTCCTCTCTGCCAAATGAGCTGAGCGCATAGGCAATTATTTCTTTGTCGTTAAATAGGATGGGATCTACCTTTCTTTGTACCATTTGCCAACCACAACAATCTCACTTTCTTCGTACCATTTCACATGTGCCAACAGCCAACCACAACAATATCTCTCTTTTTTTATACCATTTCATCACAACAATATCTCTCTTTTTTTATACCATTTCATTTGTGCCATGCCAATCACGACAATCTAAAATCACATATAATTATATACAAGAAAAAGGAAATTGTTCTATGTAACAGCCAAGTTGGCTGTTACACGGAACAATTTCACTTATTTTTTTTATTTTTTTTCAAAAATTCAACCATGTATATTTATCTATGTATCCCTACTACATATCATTAGAATTTCGTGAGAAATAGAGACTCGTATGCCTTCTATCTAGAACATGTAATTTTAACGGTCTGAAATTTGTTGTAATCGACATGTTCTAAAAGAAAGGGATAAGAGTCTCTATTTCTGATGAAATTTGAGTAACATATAGGAGGGATATATATGTGAATATACATAGTTTTATTTTCAAAAAAAAATAAAAAAAAGGAGAGGAAGGGAGATGGGAGAACTGCCTTGTGTAACAATCAACTTGGTTGTTACTCAAAACAGCCTCCCACCCTCATTATATATAATATATAAATACTCCCCAAATTTGTGATAAATGATAAGGACGTTTCCGGTAATTCTAAAAGGAGCAACAACATGGACATGAATGTCGCTATTCTAATAATTTTCAAAAAGTAATATTATATTCCATCCAATATTTTCATATAAAAAATCGGTCCAACATACCGCACATAGTTTTCAAACCCAAAGAAGAAGACATACTCTAATGTATGAATTAGCAAGTTTGCGGGAGTTGAGTAATAGTTACCAAGAATAAACATTTGAGAAGATAATTTGTAAAAAAAACCGTTTATATTTAAGATAGAGGGGAGTGAGGACAAAAAAAGTTGATATGTACCTACCAAAATGCACGGCAATTCAAAAGCAACGTGTGAGACGAGAAGGAAAGTTCTTAACAACAAGTGGGGGAGAACGACCAAATGAATATTAAATAGGGATGAAAACAAATATGAATAGATTCTCGCTATCTATCGTATTCGTTTTATGCATATTTTGACATTCGTATTTGTTTTAAAATGAATGCAGATATGGATATCAATTTTACATTCGCTAATACTCGCATTCATATTCGTATATCTGTTTTCGTACATAAGTATAGTGATATATTTATTTATAATTATACTTAACAATATTTTATGATTGCATTCAGCGTTGTTGATATACCTGTTATAAAAAGAATATGTCTGGTATATCTATTTTATGTATAAACCATTCTAAACATGTATATTTTTGTTAATCTATCAATATATTTTTATTATTATTCGTATCTGATTCGTATTTGTTTTACACTCGTATTTGCTTTTAAGGATTTGGTAACACAATTTTCATATTTGTCAGTATTCGTATCTGCATTTGTGTTCATATTTTAAAATAGATAAGGATGTGATTATACCAATATTCGTATCTGTATCCAACCATTTTCATCCCTAATATCAAGTATCAAAATGGATCCACCTTTATATGTATTTTTATATTACAAAAACTTATGTAATTTTTTAATTATAAAGAATTATATAAATATTTCGAAAGATATGGAAAAAATATGATATAAGGATTTACTAAGAATTGAAGGAAAGAGGAGAGTGCTAAGAATTGAAAGGAAAGGGGAGACCCTCGTGTGATTTTCTTCACCACCAAATACGCTTTGAATATACGAACTACCTAGCCGAACTGATTGGATCGAGAATTGGCTCAGACCTGCTCGGTTCGGTCAATTTTGTACTATATTAAAAGATACATTTAAAAAATAATTTGGGTACAATCGATTAGTCCAATACAACTGAATCAGAAATTAAAGGTCAAATTTTCCTTTGTTATAATTGTAATAAAATTTTATTTTATATTTTTCATCATAATATAAAATGTAATAAATGCATGTATAATTTTGTTGGATTTTTAGGATGCAATATATGATATTTAAAAAACACAAAATATTTTTTGGTGGGTCAAATGTAATTATATCATGAAGTCCTTTTTTCATCTTTTTTTTATTTTTAGTTTATATTTTTTGGAAATTAAGAATTTACAAATGAAATAATAAAATTGAAATCTGTAAGAAATGATAAAGTATGTGTTATTTCCAAATTATATAGAATGTTAGTCAATTGTATGATGGGTCCTAAATGAACTTTTCACAAATGAGCATGTCTCAACCTTTTAGTATTTTTAGAATTTAGTATATCCATTAATTTTGGAGCATATTCTACAAATATAAAATCTGGAATGCATGCATATAGAGAAATATGATTTAGGTTCTCAACCATGTAGAGTACAAATTTTGAATTATATATATATATATTATTAAATTAATGGATAAATGATTATGTCAAATTGATGTACTAATAAAAAGATAAAAAAAATCTTGAAAGCTTGTATATATTTTATGTTAGTGTTTTGTCATTTTACTTGTATCTTTTATTTTTTGTTTTTAGTTCCTTATTTTTCTACTTTTATTCAGTTGACCACGACCTACAACCAAGGTCTCTTGTGAGGGTCTGATATAAACTTTACAGGTCCATTTCCTCTGATTTCGGCGGCAATATGCATATGTGTATGTTCATACCTCATGCCACTCTTCCTTTTTTCTTTTTGTCTTTTTCTTTCACATATTTTTGAAGGCTAGTGTTTAGTTCTTAACGCATCATGGAAGCATGAAGATCGTATAGAATACGATCTAAGTCAACTAGTTATACTAGATAAGATGGGTAATATATTTTAAATTTTTTAGATAGATGAAATCACATGATTCGAGAACACTTCTCAAATTGTTTCATCAAGATCACAAATGAATAATTAGGATTACCTCTTGGAGCATGTTTAGGATCGCTAATGTCTAAAGTAAGAGATTCTCCCGTCTCAAGTCCAATCCGACATAGAAGCACTTACTGATGCATAGATGACACACTGAGCTCCTACAATCTGAGTTGATGATCTAAGATTGGAATCTCTTGATTTCTTCTAATGAAATACAGATCCTTCTTCATGAGCGAGGAGCACCGAAGAAGGCGTAGATCCACGAGTAGTTGATCTGGCAGTACAATGCAATTGCGACGACGGGTATGCTCTCAACAATGCTAAAGTGGATGGCCACTAGGATTTTAGAGAGGGAGGCTATGGATGTGTATGAGAGAGAAAGAGAGAGGGAGAGAGTTTATTGCTCTTGCAATTATATGTGTGTAAAAGGAAAGGTTAGGTCTACCCTTTCTTTTATACTAAATTACATGGTGAAGATGCACTCCTAATGCAAATCAATGGTAGAAATTTTGTTGTAAAAAATTTACAATAATAATTAATTTAAAAGAAAATAAATATGGTGTAATAACATATTTAGTTTCAACGAAATCAATATTCTTATGAATGAAATAGGACTAGAGAGCCTCCTTCCATAAAAAGGGGAAGGAGATAGCCACCTTCTCATTTTAATCAAGGTGACGTCCAAGTCCTAATTGGAGAGAGAAATTCTCTCTCCAATTATCATCTAATGTAATCTTATTACATTAAATATTAATTCATGGAATCTTTTGTTCATAAAATATCACCAAATAATTATTAGAAACTATCTGTGATAATTACAAACAAAAACATTGACAGTTATGAATCAAATTCAACCACCTAATATAAAATATAAATTACACATACAATTAATTGTACAATGTGAATCCAATTCACATCAATATTTAATTCGTAAATCCTATTTACAATTAAATCTCTCTAACATATTACATTTATATTATTTATAATTATTATGGATAGTAATATCCATATTAATCACATCTTTGATAACTAAATAATATTTAATTATCTTAGATGTCAATTCTCATGTGACAAAATAATATGAATAATATTCATAATATTCATGATAATTAAATTATATTTAATTATCTTAAATAATCATTCTCATGTATCCAAATAATATGAATCCTATTCACATTGTTTATCATAATTAAATCATAATTAATTATCCATTTCTCATTGCTCAGATATATTATCAATAATTGAATTATTCTTGAACTCTTTCAAGAACAACGTCTTTTCTCCACGTATACTTAGAGATAAGGACACAACGGTTGTACATTCCATGTATAGTGACTTGGATTGAGATCTTATCTCAAATCTTGATCTCAGGAACCTCTCATAGATGTTTGATTAAATTAAAATATAAATATAAACTTGTTATTGCATTTGAATCATATTCAGATCGATGTCCAACATTTGGACTAAGATTAGTTTACTGTGTTGGACATGCGATCCACGGTGAGCCACTATGCAATAAATGTTATTGCAAATATCATTCCCTGATCTGAAATGAAGAATAACTAATTTGCATAATAGGTCCCTTAGTACAATTAGAATTATGTACCATGGCCATCTTAATGATTATACAGCTGTTGATTCGATTATTGAATCATAGAGGCTGGTGTTTGGATGAATATCTAAGGAGTTAGAATGAGGACTCATCAAGCACCAACAAATGATTGTTAAGAGATGATCTCCAGCCTGAGTAGGAGATGGCAATCCATTCTCATTTGGCTGATATCTGACTGACCTCTTGATGCAGGTCCTCTGCATGGGAATAGAGATTCGGAGGTGTCAGATTAGTTAGGTCAAAGAGTTGACTTAATGAGTTCGAGAGAACCAAAGCCCTACATCGTATGCTGTCGCAATATAGGCACACATCCTCTGACCGGAGACAGATGTGTTACTATATGTCCAAGTATGTATATTTGGTAGAGCAAAAGGTTGATGACCTAACCAAGGTATATATACCGACGAGCTGGTGTGCATATAAGGGCATATGAGTAATATGATCTCTCAAAGGGATCATACAGGTTCACTTCTGAACCGGAAGACATTAGCTCACTCATGAGATATTGGGATCGATAAATTCCATGCATGGTCGTCTCGCTTATGAAGCTTGACAAGATTTAGAGGTATGATATATGTTTTTGGAAAGCATATGATCGATACCAAATCCCAATGATCAAATGAGAATCTTAATGAAAAAACCCTGAAGGTGACAGTCTAAAAGAGATCTATGGCTTCGGGTTTATTTGAGGTCTTCCAATATGCAGGATGTACATGTATTGGGAATACCTGAGGGTGATGTGATCATAAACGATTGTATAACTATGATGCTTCCATTCTGAAGGGGGTGATGAAACATGTCTGGACTTTAATGACTCCTCTCAATAGAGAAGTAACTTGATCTTGGTCCAAGTGTTGGACATTGATCTAAATGAGATTCAGATGCAATGAGATGATTAAGTTTACGGACTTGATTTAATCAAGCATCTATGGGAGGTCCGTAAGATCTGGATTTGAGATATGATCTCAATGTCAAAGTCACTATGCGTGGAATAATACAATCACCATGTCCTTATCTCCAAGTATCTACGGAGAAAGCACACTATTCTTGAAGGAGTTCAAGAATAATTCCTTTGATGAAATATGTATCCAAGCAACATGATATTGATGATTAAATGAGATTTAATTATCAAGAATAATATGAATGAGATTCATATCATGAGAATGATTGTCCAAGATAATTAAATGAGATTTAATTATCAAGGAAGTGCAGAACGTGGATAGTACTATCCATGCTACCCATAATATCAATGTATATTATAAATATGATTTATAATATATTGGAGAGAGCACTTTTGTAAATAATATTTACTGATTGATTGTTGATGTGAATTGAATTTACATTAGACAATTAATTGGAAATGTAATTTATATTTTGTTTTGGGTTCTGAATATGATTTATAATTTTTTCAATGGCATGATTGAAATATTCACTAATTAATTTGGAATTAATTTAGTGAATATATTTGCAATAAATGTTGTTGCAAATAATAAAAAGGATAATGAGATGATAATCAACTTAAGAGGTGATGTCACCCTTGACTTTTTTAAGGGTGATGCCATCCCTTTAGGAGATAATCATTATCTCCTTTATTATCCTTTGTTGATTAAATTTATTAAGTTAAATTATGTTGATGTTAATGCAACATATATTTAATTTAATATAAATCAATAGTCGTTGCTTTATTAAACAACAAATGATCATGGCCATTGATTAAAAACACAAATTAACCTAACCATTGATTTTGTGTGTCCATGGATTGTGACCCAAACTACTATTTAAGAAGGATCAACCCTAGCCCTTGGCACACGCATGAAGTTTCTCTCTCTCCTTCTCTCATTCTCATGCCCCATCTCTCTCTAAGAGTGCACGTCCACTCTGAGTTCTTGAGAGAACTACAGTCGTCGCTACACCGTCGTGCTGTCGAATCTCCGTCTTCCTTGGTGCTTATCGCACAAGTAGAAGACGTCGGATTTCATTGGACGAAATCCGGAGATTCAAGGCTTGGATCTTTATCTTGGATTGTGGGAAGTATGCATCTCATCATCGCACCCGCAAGTGCCATCTTCGTGGATTGAACTTGAGTCAGGAGGATCTCTTGCTTTAGAGATCAAGTGATCACAATCACGCTTCAAGAGGTGTTTCTAATACTTTGTGGTTAGATGAAACGATCCAAGAAATGTTCTTGGATCATGTGGTTTCATCTTATGATTTAAATTTTTTAAAATTCCGCTGCACCGAGCAACTAGTATGACTAGTCGCTCTTGATCGTATACGATACGATCATCACGCTTCTGTGATGTGCTTAAGGATCCTCTCGTATCCTTCAAGTGGTATCAGAGCCAGTTTTACGAAGGTCTTGGATATGATCCATGAACCTACGAAGATTTGGGCTCGTTTGGGTTCGTGAAGATTTTAGCATTTCAATTTTCGCAGCCCTTTTTTGTGATAATTTTTCGATCCTGTTTAAAATATTTAAACATTAATTTATCACTTGGATAATGTTCTTCATTAAATAAGGAAAATGTGGGATTTGAGTTTGCGTAATTTGGATTCCGTTTGCTCAGGATATGATCATTTTAATGATCATATGTCCACTGTTTCGGGGATGGCGGTTAGAGACGTAATTAAGATGTTAATTATTGTTTTAAAATACCTGGAAATATATGTTTATCACATGGTTTCTATTTTAAATCAATTTATCAATCTCTTAAAATTGATTTTTGTTTAATTTGGATTTAAAATGAATGAGATATGCTAATATTAGTTAGTGAGGGTTACAGCTGGAAATTGCATGTTTATCCAAAACTTTATGATTGTCATTTAAGAATCTTGTAAAATTAATGATTAATTTCCTCGAATAATTATGTATAATATTTGGGAAATATTAAAATAATAATTATTCCCTTAAATGACATTACCTCAACCAATGAATGATTAGACTAGATCTAGATCACCAATTGGTTACTTGATACACTTTCAACAAACTTGTTACTTGAATAGGTTTTGAGAATTTATCTAGCAATTTTCCTTATAATCAAAATGATTTTGATTATTTCTATATGGTATAATTTCAGTTGAAAGACTGATGATCATCTCAAGTACAAAGTGATTGGCTCGACATTATTTTTTCCCGAGGAGATATGCTGTCTAGTCGGGGAGCGTTGGGGTAGTAAGTTGCTCCATGTGTAGTCTATCTCACTCCCGCCAGTACTGGCCATGACAACGGGTAGGGAATGAATGATGCCTAAGAGATCATGATGTATTTTCTAATTATTAAAATTAGAATAATACGTACTTTGAGATAATACCACTAATTCAAGTAACAATCAAGTTTGATGATTGAATTAGTTTGATAATTGATTTAATGAGATTAGATTAATTATATCCAATTGAAGCACTCTATTATGAATAGATGTGTATTTTCCTTGGAATAATTACTTGCATGAATGTGATTCATGATAATTAATTGAATTTGAATTAGAGGTGGAGGATCACATAAGTGATATCCATGGTCTCCCGTCAAGGCGAGGGGTTTTCGTCGCCAGGGATTGTATGTAGGAGATGCTTGTCTGTAGTGACAGCTCCTGCATATATGCGCATCTGGATCGGGCTCTTTGCTTCTCGAAAGAGTAAGGTCGTATGCATAGTGACCCCAATATCGAGTCCTCATATTATTGGGGTAATATTAGATTGCACATAGCAAGTGCTAATCCTGTTGACGATTGGTTCAATTAAAAACGGGTCAACATCACCTTAGGGGTGGTGGGCCCGGGTGTTAAAGATCGAATTGGGAATGCAAGTTGGACTTGCAAGGTGGAATATATTCCCGCTTCTTTTTATCCAAGTTACAAGTTCTCATATTATTAGGATGTAACAAGGATAAGAAAGGTGATCTCAGATCTTGCTTGAGATATATTGGTAAGTATATCTCTTACATTGAAAGTAATTAAGGGAATGAACTTTCAGTGTTGACAAGGCAAGATAACTTTGATATAAAAATTCCTAAATCAAAGAAATGTGTGTATATATATATTTATGCAAATTTCTTATTTCCGATATTCCTTCAAAACCCACTCAATATTATATTCAATAATAACCAGTAAAATATCATGGATTAAATCCATGATCAAGATATTGTACTTGCAGTTGGACACATATTATATGTGGTTACAATGTGCAAGTTTTCTTATAATAACGAGGAATGATAATTAAATAGACAATAAGACACCAACCTAGGGTTTGTATGTCTCTATAGTCTTGATCTCTCATCGAATGTACTTTGGAAGTTACATGTCGATGATGATCACAATTGTCAAATAATCCTTATAAAATTCTAAGAAGATGTTCTGGCATACATATGTGCTCTTGCCATTTAATCATGAATGACATGGTTCACTGAATTATGCAGAATGGTGGTTCAATACGAGATGATGTATTCAAAATGTTTGAGTATCTACCTGACCTAAGTCTTTGAGTTTTAAGATGTATGTAGATATGATGAGTGTCATCATCCTACTATCTATACTCTAGTCATTCATGAAACTTCATAATGTTCATATTGTATGAATCAAATGAGGCATATATAAATGTCGAAATACTCTTATATTGAAATCTTTTGAATTCAACATAAGAGATCCTTTTTCTTAAGCAATGGTTGTTTAGAGATGAAAGGATCGTAGTGGAAGCATGGGTCGGACCTAGGTTAGAAGGAAAGTCAAAGAGTTGACTGTACTTCGATGGTTTCCACACATATGACATCCAAAGACTTTGATGAATGCCAATACTGCAATGAGTTGATGTGTTGATAATATGACTATCAAGTCTATCTAGATCCTTAGAGAAAGACCCAGATAGTGCATCTGAATAATCTACATCTACATATAATCATTGAAATTGACTTTCTTATTTGATAAGATCAAAGTCTAATAATTGTATCTCATTCTTCTAATAACACTTGCAATTGGTTGCATATGTATTAGAAGACTGAAATTTGATCTTAAGGTTTAATAATCATCCATGGACATTGATGCAATGGTTGCAACAACCTCTATTGGACAAATAGGCTTCATATTTTCAGTGGGAGAGCCCTTAGTCATAGATTATGTCTCTATGACCTGGATATTAGAATACACTCATTGTTTATTTCTAAATGTTGGAAATAAGCATAAATTCTAGAATAGACCTATCATAAAGAGTTATGATGGATATATTTCAGATAATATTTTGATATATGGAGGACTCTACTAAAAAATTAATGAATGGTTCATTAACATTTCTAAATACTGAAAATTAAACCTTATAAGATCAATAGGAGGATAAAGATCATTTGATAATGATCTGGCATCAGACCTTGGACATTAGTCTACTGATGAGATCAATAGACTAGTAAGAGATGAACTTTAGAATGTCTAAAATCTCAAATCTTACATACTTTTGAATATTGTATTCAAAGTAAAATTATCCTATGTGCACATCTCTAGGAATGGTGTAAGATGCCAAGGTATTAAAGATCTCATACATACTGATGTATGTGGATCATCTGTATCATAATGAACATTGATGATATGTAATATCGTTTAATGATTATTTGTGATATGAGATTTCTTCCCTTTACCTTAGAAAGCTTTGAAATGTTCAAAGATTTCACAATTTTTGGGTTAGAACCAAAGTTTTAAGGAAGATGAAATGAATTTGATCTAACCTAGGTAGCTTGTACCTATTAGATGAATTCAAAGGAATATCTTATGGAGATATGAATCCTCCTAATGCACCTAAACTTGATAGAGCTATAGGGAGATACAATTGATCACATGTGACATGATTTGATCAATGATTAATCTTAGCATAATTTTCTCTTAGTTTCCAGGTATATATATGTGTGGTAGAGACTACATTATATATCCTTATAAGGTTTCATGCTAGTAAGCTAGAATCTAGCACCAGAGAATGCTACTTCATTAGGAAAATAAAGGATGGTATTGGATACCTACCTTATGACCTTGAGATTCTTAAAAGATCTCATCTCTAAGGATATGATTCTTAGAGGATGACTCTCTTGAGAATCAAGATGAAAATAAAGTTAAGGAACTCATTTAATCTTGAGAAGATAACGAGGCTCCTAAAATCGGAAACTAAAAGGACAATTAAAGATGAACCACTAATACCTCTTCAAATGCGTTTGAGGATGAATTCCATGTGTCAGAGAAATTTGACAATGATCGAACTTCATGTGATGAAGCTTTTGAAGATCATGTCATGGAAAGATGGATGTTAGCAATAAAGTCTATAGTAGACTTCATATACAAGTGTTGTATATGGACACTCGAGGATCCACCTATATGGGTAAGACCCGTTAAGGTGTATATGGAACTTCAAAAGAAAGAGGAAACCTGATGAGAAGGTAGAGACCTTCAAAGCACGGCTCGTAGCCATGAGCTATACACTGAATAGAAGACATCGCTTGCGATGAGACTTGCTCTCCAACGACCTTGCTTAAACCCATCAGTATATTGCTAACTATAGCTACACAATTTGACTTTGACATCTACAAGATGGAAGTCAAGATTGCATTCCTCCACGAATATCTCTCCGAGGATATTCACATGAAGTAGCCCCAGGGCTTCATGGTTTAGGAAAGCAAGGTGTGCAAGCTAAAGAAACTCCATCTATGTACTCGAATAAGCTTCTTGTAGTTGGAACATAAGATTTGATGAAATTATAAATGTTATGATTTCAGATAGAATCTTGATGTACCATGTGAAGCTTAGTGGGAGTGCCATTGTGTTCATCGTGCTATATGTAGATGATATCCTAATCATTTGGAATGATATAAGGTGTTTTATATACTGGCTATTCCATACCTTGAGATATGATCTCAAGAATACC
Source organism: Ottelia alismoides (assembly GCA_037367405.1). Taxonomy (NCBI): domain Eukaryota; kingdom Viridiplantae; phylum Streptophyta; class Magnoliopsida; order Alismatales; family Hydrocharitaceae; genus Ottelia; species Ottelia alismoides. The sequence goes on along the minus strand of JAZKJV010010627.1, from coordinate 782,719 downwards.
TCTTAGATCTTAGTTCTGAAGATGTTCAGAAGCAAAGAGAAGAGGGCATTGGAACCACCGTATTAATGGTACACCTTGGATATATTCTATTTTCTGGAAAATTCCAAGAAGGGCTTCCTTCTCTTAAGATATGGAACTGACCTATCTAAAGGGATATCACCTCAAAGAGTTGAGGAAATGAATGCTAGAACTACTTGCCCTTGTGCATTAGTTGCGAGAAGCCGAGTGTATGCTAGATGTGCACAAAAGTTAGATATCTGCCAGTGGGAGTATTAAATGTTACTAATCCTACTAAGGAGATAAAACACTTGATTACAGCGATAACAATATCTTCAAAGATGAAAAGATTTTTTTGATAGTGATCTTAAAAGTCTTATCTTCAAAAATTTAAGACTTTATAGATAGTGATCTAAAAGGTCTTAACTATGGATACCTTAGGAGATAGAGATCTCCAGGAATAAGGGTATTCTGATAAGGATTATAGAAATACTGGTTATAATAATTATTAAGCTATAGTGTCAAGGACACTATAACTGACAAGATTGAGTATTGGTTGCATAAGATGCAACATTTGCATTGGATGCGAGCACTATTATTGGGGGATATGCAAGTGTCGTAAAAGGACTTGGCGTAGTCTCTCAGGAATAGAGTGACTAATCAGCTTACCTAGCTATTTTTCTAAATAGCCTATGATTGTTACATGAGTGCGGGTTTAAATGATTGGTCCATTAATGGCTCTTTGGGCTAGTGGGAGATTGTTGGACATGCGAGCCCACGGTGAGCCATTATGCAATAAATTTTATTGCGAATAGCATTCCCTGATCTGATATGAAGAATAACTAATTTGCATAGTAGGTCCCTTAGTACAATTAGGGTTATGTACCATGGCCATCTTAATGATCATACAGCTGTTGATTCAATTATTGAATCATAGAGGCTGGTGTTTGGATGAATATATAAGGAGTTAGATTGAGGACTCATCACGCACCGACAAATGATTGTTAAGAGATGATCTCCAGCCTGAGTAGGAGATGGCAATCCTTTCTCATTTGGCTGATAGCTGACTGACCTCTTGATGCAGGTCCTCTGCATGGGAACAAAGATTCAGAGGTGTCAGATTAGTTAGGTCAAAGAGTTGACTTAAGGGGTTCGAGATAACCAAAGTCCTACATCGTATGTTGTCGCGATATAGGCACACATCCTCTGACTGGAGACAGATGTGTTACTATATGTCTGAGTATGTACATTTGGTATACTAAAAGGTTGATGACCTAACCAAGGTCTATATACCGACGAGCTGATGTGCATATAAGGGCATATGAGTAATATGATCTCTTAAAGGGATCATACAGGTTCACTTCTGAACCGGAAGGCATGAGCTCACTCAGAAGATATTGGGATCGATAAATTCCATGCATGGTCGTCTCGCTTATGAAGCTTGACAGAATTTAGAGGTATGATATATGCTTTTGGAAAGTATATGATCGATACTAAATCCCAATGATCAAATGAGAATCTTAATGATAAAAACCCTGAAGGTGACAATAAAAAAGAGATCTATGACTTTGGGTTTATTCAAGGTCTTCCAGTATGAAGGATGTACATGTATTGGGAATACCTGAGGGTGATGTGATCATAAACTATTGTATAACCATGATGCTTTTATTCTGAGGGAGTGATGAAACAGGTCTGGATTTTAGTGACTCCTCTCAGTAGAGAAGTAACTTGATCTTGGTCCAAGTGTTGGACATTGATCTGAATGAGATTCATATGCAATGAGAAGATTAAGTTTATGGACTTGATTTAATCAAGCATCTATGGGAGGTCCATAAGATCTGGATTTGAGATATGATCTCAATGTCCAAGTCACTATACATGGAACAATACAATCTCCCTGTCCTTATCTCCAAGTATAAATGGAGAAAGTACACTATTCTTGAAAGAGTTCAAGAATAATTCCTTTGATGAAATATGTATCCAAGCAACATGATATTGATGATTAAATGAGATTTAATTATCAAGAATAATATGAATGAGATTCATATTATGAGAATGATTATACAAGATAATTAAATGAGATTTAATTATCAAGGAAATGCAGAATGTGGATAGTACTATCCATGTTATCCATAATATCAATGTATATTATAAATATGATTTATAATATATTGGAGAGAGCACTTTTGTAATTAATATTTACTGATTGATTGTTGATTTGAATTGGATCCACATTGGACAATTAATTGAAAATGTAATTTACATTTTGTTTTGGGTTGTGAATATGATTCACAATTTTTTCAATGGCATGATTGAAATATTCACTAATTATTTTGGAATTAATTTAGTGAATATATTTGCAATAAATATTGTTGCAAATAATAAATAAGGATAATGAGATGATAATCACCTTAAGAAGTGACGTCACACTTGACTTTTTCAAGGGTGATGCCACTCCTTTAGGAGATAATCATTATTCCTTTATTATCCTTTGTTGATTAATTTTATTAAGTTAAATTATATTGATGATAATGCAACATATATTTAATTTAATATAAATCAATAGTTGTTGCTTTATTAAACAACAAATGATCATGGCCATTGATTAAAAACACAAATCAACATAACCATTGATTTTGTGTGTCCATGGATTGCGATCCATGGACTCCCAAACTACTATTTAAGAAGGAGCAACCCTAGCCCTTGGCACATGCATGAATTTGCTCTCTCTCCTTCTCTCATTCTCGCACCCCATCTCTCTCTCTAAGGGCCTGTTTGGTTGCTGGGTTGGACTGGGTTGGGTTGGGTTGGGGTACCCATGTGAATAGTAAACTGTGAGGATGATTGAGAGGGTCGGAAGGAGGGGTACACCGGTGTATCTCAACCCAACCCAGTCCAACCCAGCAACCAAACAAGCCCTAAGAGTGCACGTCCACTCTGAGTTCTTGAGAGAACTGTAGTCGTCGCTACGTCGTCGTGCTGTCGAATCTCCATCTTCCTTGGTGCTTCTCGCACAAGTAGAAGATGTCAGATTTCGTTGAACGAAATCAGAAGATTCAAGGCTTGGATCTTCATCTTGGATTGTGGGAAGTACGCATCTCATCATCGCACCTGCAAGTACCATCTTCGTGGATTGGACTTGAGTCAGGATGATCTTTTGCTTTAGAGATCAAGTGATCGCAACCACGCTTCAAGAGATATTTCTAATACTTTGTGGTTAGATGAAACGATCCAAGAAATGTTCTTGGATCATGTGATTTCATCTTATGATTTAAATTTTTTAAAATTCTGCTACACCAAGCAACTAGTACGACTAGTCGCTCTTGATCGTATATGATACGATCATCACGCTTCTATGATGCGCTTAAGGATCCTCCCGTATCCTTCATACTGATCTACTGAGAGGAGTCACTAAAATCCAAACTTGTTTCATCACTCCCTCAAAATGGAAGTATCATGGTTATACAATTGTTTACGATCAGATTACCCTCGAGTATTCCTACTACCCATATATCTTGCATACTGGAAAACCTATATTAGTCCCAAAGTATTTGATCATATTTGAACTGTCTTCTTCAGGGTTTTATCATTATGTTTCTCAATTTGATCATTAAGAATTTGTATTTATCATATACTTTCCAAAAGCATATATCACACCTATAAATTCTGTTAAGATTCCAAAGCGAGATGACCATGCATGGAATTTAATCCCAATATTTTATGAGTGAGCTCTTGTCTTTCGGTTCCATAATGAACCTGTATGATCCCTTGGAGAGATCATATTAATCATATGCCCTCTTATGCACACATGCTCGCTAATGTATAGACCTTGGTCATCAACCTATCAGTTTGCCAAATGTACATAATCTGACATATAGTAACCCATCTATCTCCGATCAGAGGATGCGTTCCTATATCATGATAGTATATGACATAGGTCTTGGTTATCTCAATCTCTTTAAGTCAACTCTTTGTCCTAACTTATCTGATGCATCAGAATCTCTATTCATATGCAGAGGACCTGCATCAAGAGGTCGGCCAGATATCGGCCTTTAGAGAAGGATTGACATCTCCTTCTCAGGCTGGAATCCTTTCTTAACAATTATTTGATGGTGCTTGATGAGTCCTTAATCTAATGTTTTATGTATCATTCAAGCACTAGCCTCTATGATTCAACATTTGAATCAATGGTTGTATGATCATTAAGATGGACATAGTATATAACCCTAATTATATCACCTATTATGCGAATTAGTTATTCTTTATTTCAAATTAGGGAATGATTTGCAATAACATTTATTGTATAATGGCTAGCCATGGGCTCACATGTCCAACAATCTTCCACTATCCAAAAAGCCATTAATGGGCTAATCTTTAAACCCATACTCATGTGCCAATCATTAGCTATTTAGAAAAATAGCTTGGTAAGCTGACCACTCACTCAGTTCCCGAGAGATTACACCAAGTCCTTTTATGATAATTGCACATTTCCTTGTAATAGTGCTCACATCCAATGCGAATGTTGCATTTTATGCAACCAATACACAACCTTGTTAAAGTAATTATAGTATCTTTAACACTACAACTCAATAATCATTATAATTATTATAATAAATAAGAAGTTTCTATTATCCTTATTAGAACATTCTTATGCCTGGAGATCTATATCTTCTTAGACTAAGATATAGTCTCAAGTAGGGCCGGTTATCGAGCATAACTAGCCGAGCAAGCCCAACCAAGATGGCTTGAGATTGGGCTCTACGAGCTAGACCCATTATTGAGCCTGGTCTGAGTTTGAGCCAAGTTTGGCTCGTTAAGGAAAATGGGATTTTTTGGTATAAAAGTGAAGTGCCAAGGCTTGAACCCGTGACCTCTTCTTTGGGCATTGTCTTCCTTACTAGTAGGCCATTATCTAGGTTACATTTAAAAAGCTAAATTATATCATATATCGTAACATTATATTTGCTAATAAGAAATGATAATTTACTAATAATAACCTAGAAAAACATAAATATAGTTGTAGCTATATGTTCATTAAAAAAACATAATATTGGTCGACACGTTAGTGGATAATTTATATTATCAAATATATTCCTACTTAAAGATGTATAATAATATGAGATCATAATTAGGTCTACAATATCATATATATGGAACATTGCCATGTTGGAATTCACATTCATATATTTGGAGAAATATAGTTCTATGGTACCCACGAAACAAAATTGTACCAATCTACAGTTTGGTTGAGTATAATATACATATTTAGTTCCTACTTACGTAGCCCACTACAACTATAGATATATGTACCGATTGTTGAGCATGCAACTCCTCTTGTGTGTATTATATATAAATATATAAATATAAATATCATAAATATATTCCTTATCGAGCCTCTTATCAAGTTATCGAGTCGAGCAGGGCTTAGCTCGGGCTTGGCTCGTTAAGCTATCGAGCTCAAAATTCTGGATTGGGCTCGGCTCAATAGCTTAATGAGTCAAGCTCACGAGCCCATATTGAGTGAGCCCGAGCCTAGCTCATCGATCCTTGACTCAAAAGCCATACCTAGTCTCAAGTCTTATAAGGCATCTATAGGTAAGACCTTTTAGATCACTATTTTATAAAAGTCTTAAGTTTTTAAGGATAAGACTTTTAGATCACTATCTCAAAAGTCTTGTTATCTTTGAAAGCATTATTATTACTGCAATTAAGTGTTTTATCTTCATAGTATGATTAGTAATATTTTACTGTTCCCACTGTATGGCAGACATCTGATTTTTGTACACATCTAGCATACACTAGGCTTCCTGTAACAGATGCACAAGGGAAACTACCTTTAGCATCTACATCATCAAACACTTTGAGATGCTATCCCCTCATATAGGTCAGTATCATATCTTAAGGAAATGAAGTCTTCCTTGGATTTTTCCGAAATGGAATATATCCAAAATATGCCACTAATGTGACTTGCTTCTAAATAATTTCAGAACTAAGACTAAGAGGTATCTTTGAGATCTTTCATCTCAAGATATGGAACAACCAGATTGTAAAATACTTATTATCATCACCCTTATCCCATTTCAAATGATTGGGACTTCTATCTACATTTATCATGGTGAACACATCGGCACTCCCACTAAGCTTTACACGGTTCATCATGATTTTGTACGAGATTACAACCTTAATAATTTCAACAAATCTGATGTTTTGACTATAAGAAGCTTATCTGAGTCCATAGATGGAGTTATTTAGCTTGCACACCTCACCTTCCTCAACTATGAAGCACTGGAGCTACTTCGTATGAATATCCTCGTTGAGGTATTCATGGAGGAATGCAATCTTGACTTCCATCTTATAGATGTCATAGTCAAGTTGTGTATCCTTAGTTACCAATGTTCCGATGGGTTTAAGCATGGATACCGGAGATCGTCTCATCGCAAGCAATTTCTTCTCTCTATGTGTAGATCTTGGCTATGAGCCATGCTTTCAAGGTTTCTGCCTTCTCATAAGGTTCCCTCTTTCTCTTGAAGATCCATTTGCACCTAATGAGTGCAAATATTTTATTTCTGATTTTTTATTATTTTTATTATATTTAAAAAATACAAAAAGCTCTATTTTCTTTTATATATATATATTTCCTAAATTGATGTTAAAAAATAAAAAATATAAAAAATTGTAAAATTAAAAATCTTTTAAAAATTAAAAATTAGAAAATATAAAAAACATAAAACTTTTAAAATCTATAAAAATATAAAAACTTTAAAAAGACATAAAAATAGAAAAGAAAAATAGAAATCTTTATTAATTAGAAATAATTATTTTTCCCTCAGTTTTGTGTCCTCCCAGAGTTTGATCCCATTGCTATAACACGTTAAATAAGTAGCACTTGTTCTCTCTTCTATTGATTAAGAAATTTTTATTGATTTGGGAATTTGTGGGTTGTAGTGACATTGACATATATTCATTGATTCATATTTCTTCTACTAAAACCAGTGAATCTTTGAATAATCAAATGGCGCCATTGCCATAGAGGCTCGACAAGGGTATATACATTTATTTGCCTTTTCTTCTACTTATTTACTTGTGTATTTGTTTGTTTTATTTCATTTCATTTTATCTCTCTCTCTCTCTCTCTCTTATTTCATCTATTATTTTTATAAATTGTTTTAACGCGCCTCTTTATTTCACCTTCGTCGCAAGGGTCAGACGAGAGAGGGACGTAATCCTAAGAGAGTCGATGCACTCGAGAGAGACAAAGGTCGGTCCTTCTAAACCAACCAGTAAGAGAGAGCGACCGGGGAGGAGCATGACATGCTGTAGACTGTCTTTCTTTTTCTAGTTTTATTCCATTTTTATTCCATTTTATTCTTGTAATAATTTGTAATAATTAGTTGTCACCTTTTTTGTTTTCTATAGAGCCATTAGACATGCATGTGTAGTTGTGCGGGGTCTATTTCACCAAGTGCTGGTGCACTTGGGGGACCCCATAACGGTTTTGTTTTCTTCAACCTTTTCTTTTATTCCTCCCTATTTTTCTCATTTTTATATTTGATTTACATGATTTTAATTTTCTATATTTATTTTTATTTGCTTGGTGTGCTTGAGCCCCTAGATTTAGGGTTCTATTATTGGTTGAGCCTGGTAACTCATAGGTCCAAACCCTAATAAGAATTGTTGTTCCTATAGATATACAATTTGGACTTAGGCAATAAATCGGTTTTTCCTATTCATAGAAATTCTCCGCTTGGGAGATTCTCATTTTTGCATTCATGTAGGGTAGATTTACATTATATGTGCGGATCATTTTGCATGTAGACTGTTGGTGTAAGGTACGTATTCTATCTCGTGCATGCATCATTGATTTCACATGCATCAGCTTTTCTGACTTCCTCCCTTGATTTTCTAGATTATGAATAAAGGATTTGAAAAAATTATTAAGCGATTATTTTTAAAAAAAATATCTAAAAAAGTGACTACCAAATAAAATCGGGACTGCTAACCCTAAAAATCAATGTAAAGATTCATTTTCTATTGGGGAGAGTAACCCCCTCATTAATCCCAAGTGCTTACCTCCATATAGTGGGGTTAGGATGTATTTCTAAATATAGAGCAAAAAATCCCTGGTCTTGTGCTCTAAGCACCTGTGTATTACTCTTTGGTACACGGTCGAGTTGCAACACTTGCCTCCGACCATAGAGAGTCGTTTTGGCGTACTCTACCTCACATTTCCGTTTGGGTCTGATATAACCCAACAAAATGAGTAGATGGTTCCACTGTTTGGGGAGGTGTGAGGACGTACACTGAGGACAAGGTGTCACTACTTGGGAGTTTGTTCTAAGTAACTGTATGCGTCACTAAAATCTAGAAGTTAAAAGATAAACAACCAAACTTTCACGGTCATCATTATGTTTAGTTAGTGAACTTGACTATTTGTTTTGTGTATGTTTGCTAGAATAGAGATCCTTCTGCACACTTTGTGCCTTTCTTCACTTTCTTATTGATTTGACCTTTTGTGTTCTCGCATCTTCCTTTTGCATTGAAATATTGGATTGGAGTACTTTTTGTTCGGACTTCGTCAACTAATCTCTTACTCTTCAATTTGATTGTCTTCACTTCAGGATGTCTCTCTTCCCGAATTTTCTTCTTTTTCTTTTACACCATATCTTTCACCAATAAATCCTTTGTTTGAGATGGATTCTCATCTTTAGCTTTCCTTTGAGACTCCTTCATTATTGATGATTGATCGAGTGCCTTTCATGCTTATGAAGATCGATTTAGAGTTAGAGGACTTGATGGAACTGAAGGGTAAGGGACTCATGACTGAGCAGTCTGAGATTAACAATACCATGTTGGATTCCATTCATGCCATTTAAGCCTAGTTGACAGAGCATGCCAACATTCATGCTGGATTGATAGAGAGATCTTAGATATGAGGAATGACAGAGAGAGGAGGATGAGCAGAGAGGGGGTGGGAATGGGGGAGAAAATGAGCAGAATAAAGCAAATCTAGAGCAGAACCAAGTAGATGCTAAGCTCAATCTTAGATATTTCTATAACCTAGAAGCACGATAGATAGTTAATTGGATTAAGATTCTTGTGGGACATGGGCATTTCAAGATAAAGCCCCAACTTCTTCCACTTCTCCTCATATTCTATGGACATACTAGCGAGGAACCTTATATACACCTCCAGCAGTTTGATTGCATATGCAGTACGATGCACAACCCTAACATACTGTTAGAGGTAGTGAATATGACAACTTTCTCCTTCAGACTTATGGATAAGGCGCTATACTTGATTAATCATTTAGGAAGGGTGGTGATGTCCTAGGAAGAGCTGAGATTAGCTTTCCTGAACAAATATTATACCCTAGGACGATAAATCAAATACGGTCATTGATAACCAACTTATCCTAGATGTCCCATTAGCCTATTAATAAGGTGTGGGAACACTTCAAAGATTTAACGGAGAATTGCCTCCATCATGATATACCAAGGAATAACCTTGTGCAGAACTACTTTGAGGGTTTGAGCTTAGAGAACCAAATGATTGTAGATGCTGCTTGTGGGGGTTAACCTTTCAATAAGGATGAGGACATTCTATGGAAAATCATTGAGGAAATGGTGGGGATTTATGCAGCATTATCTTCTTCCCATGCATTTCAAAAGCATCCTTCTACTATACCTTACAAGACTATCAACGTGATGGCATCTCGTGGTGTGGGAAGGGTCGATAATTCAGACTTTACCATCATTGGAAATCATCTATCCAAAGTTGATATTAGTGAAAAATGATCGTAAGACTTAAGAAACTTAATGTGATCGATCAGAGGATGAAGAAGCTGGATAAGTTGGATGATATCACGAAGCATTTGGAGTTACTTATTAGTACTATCCATTTGTGTCATAGTTCAAGTGCTGAAGCCAAGACATCTACACCTGAGAAGACTTCTTCCACTTCAATTTAGCAGAGTCCAGAGCACCTCCTACTGTTCAGCATGTATACTATGTGCAGACTCCAGATCATGTACCACAACGGCAAACTCCATCATATATGATGATATACTATTAAGAGACTCAATTCTTTTCAGAGCCATAGTTTATACATCCACCTTAGATTCAGGAGGTGAATGGTATTTGGAGCGGTCAAGAGCACAACCAGACCCATCCATCAGGGCATTCTCAGTTGAGTTCTCAGGCCAACCCTAGGTCGGTTTACCAGTTCCATGGAGGTAGATAGTACCAGCACCAGCTACAGCCTTAGTATCAGTCTCCATCACACTTTTAGACTTGGAGACATGGTCATCAGCAGATGCAGCTTGCCCATTCATATCGGCCATATCACCCAGAGCTTGTACAGTATTCACATCCTCCTCCTCCTCCTCCGTATTAGTATCCATCTTCTTCTGGTTATTCTAGGTACCAGCAACAACCTCTACCACACTTTCAGACTCATCGAACACCAGTTGTTGAGCATCCAGAGGCAGCTTCGATGAATCCAGCACTTGCTTATCTTGCACAGTTGATGAAGAATATGAATGACATCAATCAGAGGATTGATGACCAACTGCTACAAAGTCGATTATCCCATCTCATGTAGAAGCCAATGAAAACAAATTTTGCCACAATAAGGAGTAGGTCACACATCATGATCCATCCACTCTTGAGACATGTATGATTTCTGATTTTTTTCATGTTTATATACTGTCGTTACTCTCAGAAGCGGTAAGACACTACATCAACCATCACTAGTAGAACCCAAGAAAGTCAGCTCTTCTGTCGCAAGTGCCTTTGTTTAAAAATGAGGATAGCTTTACTAAAGCTTCATCAAGATCAAAGGTCACAAATATGCCCATCGATGATCTTTCATGAATGACAACAATCCTCACATCAATTATCTTATTTTGAACTGTTGACCTCGGGCTCAGGCACCTAGCCTAATCCTAATTAAGAGTACGACATAGGTTCCGAAATCGATGCTTGCATTAAGGCACCTTAGGGGCTGACAAAGACTAGTCCTACCCGAACAAACACACTACTTCTACCACCATGAAAGGAGGCTTCTTCGATCCCTATAACTAGATAGAAAGGGAGGTCATGGACTCTTTTCAACTGATTGAGGATTAAAGCCACTAATCAAGCTTCATCTTCTTCTTCATCTAGTGAGTAGAGATCGAGTGCCGCAGTAGATGGAGGAGCATCCACATCATTAAAACACCAAAAAATGAAGAAAATCCAAAAGTAAAAAAAGATAATAATGGGAGATGTAGAGCTGAGTCAACAGTAGAAGAGAGCACACTCGTCGTGGATTCATCTTCTTCAGCAACAAACAAAGCATCTTGCTTTCCTTTTTCTTTACCTGTTATGGATGACATTGTATAGTCTGAGTTTGGTTTTCCATACGTACATGTTGATTATGATGTGAATAAAAAAGTTGATTCTAATTTTGTTCCTTTTCCCGATGCCTTGAATAAAAGCAAAAAATTTCATAAAATTAAAAAAAAGTTGTTTGATCTAGGAGTGGTAGAGATACTACAAAACATCTTTCTTGAGATGCCACTCTTGAAGGCCATGTAGTACATGCCTGCAGTGAAAAAGAGGAATAAAAGAAGCATGTACCTCTAAGCGTTAACCTAAGCATCACAGATGCAAGGGAACTGAAAAAGACATATTAACTATTGCCATCATTAATGCCATTAGCAATCTCCCTCTTAAAAAGAAAGAAAAGGGAGCATTTCTTATCTGATGTAAGATCTTTGACCAAAAATTTGTTCGTACTCTTCTTGATAGTGTATTCTATTTAAATCTTATGCCGACCTTGCTACTCAAAGTGTTTTGGTTGGGGCCTCTTAGATCAAACAAGATGATCCTTCAGTTTGCTGATCGATCGATCAAGAGGTTGAGGGGCATTTTAAAGGACGTTATTGTAACATTGCAAGGAATGCAATTCTCAGTGGTCTTTATTATCCTAAACATGGATACATCTTCTCCATTACTCCATATCCCTATCAAACTTGGTCGGTCGTTCCTTCGAACACCCGAAGCGATAGTAGATTATGGTACTGTAGAGATAACCTTTACTTCCACAGTGATAAAGTTAAGATAGAGACGATCTCGGATTCGAAGCCATCAGATCCAGTGTCAGATGAGAGACATATACTTACACATGAGATAGAGGACTATGATTTTTTAGATAATATCAGAGACACAACACTTTTCCTGGATGATTTTGATACCTAGGAATTCCTTTCCTAAAAGGAATGTTTGGAAAATACATTCGGTATTTTCTCCTTTGTTGATGATGAGTCGTATGTTGATGAGTTCACTGAGTTGTATGATGATGATCCATCCGAGTTGAGCAGAGAGAATTTATTGCAGATCTTTTTGATACAATACACTATGAGTCGATTGTAGCCACGATGGACAGTTCATAGTTGACAGATCATTCACCTACCACCAGTGTAGTTTATGAGGTTGCTATAAAGCAGATTTAGACCCCACCTAAGCTTAAAGTATTACCTTCAACAATAAAGTTTGCTTTCCTTACGGGTGAGCCACAAATGTTTCCGGTGATTATTAGTTCGCAGTTGAGCGGTGATCATGAATCTCGCTTGCTAGAGGTTCTCGAGAGAAACTGCAAGGCCATAGACTGGAAGATTTCGGATCTCCATGGGATTAATCCAGCATTGTGCCCGCATCATATTTACTTAGAGGATGACAACAAGCCATCCCGTGAGTTTCAACATCATATGAATCCTAATCTCCAGTAAGTTGTCATGAAAGAGATCAGATTGTAGTGTGAAGCTGGATTTATTTATCCATTTCTGATTCTAAATAGGTCAATCCATTACATGTAGTCCTGAAGAAATTCGAGATTACTATCGTGACAAATGACAAAGGTGAGGAGATTCCGATCTGATTACCCACTTCATGGCATGTCTGTGTAGATTACCGATGCCTGAATTCAATGACCAAGAAAGATCACTTTCCGCTGCCCTTTATTGACAAGATCGTTAAAAGATTGACAGGGATACAATTCTTTGTTTCTTGGCTGGGTATTCAAGGTATAATCAGGTAGCAATCACTCCTGAGGACCAAGAAAAAACTACTTTTACTTGTCTATTTGGCACCTACACATTTAGCTGGATGCCCTTTGGATTGTTTAATGCTCTTGATACATTCCAGAGGTGTATGTTGGTCATTTTCTTGATATGGTAGGTAGTTTCCTTGAGGCCTTTATGGATGATTTCTCAATCTATGGGGATAGCTTTGATTTATGTCTAAATTATTTAGATCGAGTACTTCAGCGTTGTTGTGAGGTGAATTTGATGCTCTCGTGGAAGAAGAGTCACTTTATGGTGACTAATGGGATTGCGTTGGGCCATGTCATCTCCAAACATTGTATGGAGATTGACTCGACCAAGGTGGATGTGGTTGCCAAGCTTGAGACAACGGCAACACTGAAGCAATTAATGTCTTTTCTAGGGCATGTAGGATTTTATAGGTGATTCATAAAGGACTTCAGCATGATTGCCCGACCTTTAACTTAGCTTCTATGTAAGGAGACTGTGTTTGTTATGGATGATAAGGTTCTTCATGCATTCTATTAGATGAAAGATTTGGTTACACGAGGTCCTATACCGCAACCACCAGATTGTTCTCATCCTTTTGAGATTATGACGGACATCATAGATTATTTATTGGAGTTGTACTAAGACAGATAAGGGATGGAGTAGCTATTCATTATGCTAGCAAGACTCTCGATGAAGCACAAAAGAATTACACCATTACATAGAAAGAGATGCTAGCAGTTGTGTTTGCCTTGGAAAAATTTAGATCACACTTGCTTGGTTCTAAAGTGATTGTATACACAGATCATTCTGCCATACAGTATTTACAAGGTAAGAAGGATGCCAAACCACATCTACTTAGATGGATCCTTCTACTCCAGGAGTTTTATTTATAGATACTTGATAATCTTGGAGTAAAGAATGTGGGGTAGATTACCCTTCCTGGATTACATATGTGGAGACTCTTGAACAGTTAATTCTTCATATCACAGATACTTTCCCAGATGGGGTGATCTTATTTGTCACTTCGCTCCCATGGTACGCTGATACTATGAACTATCTTTTCTCCAAGAAAGTTCCACAAGATTGACCCAAACTTATGGTTGACAAGTTTTAATCTAAGATACATTTTTACCGGTGGGAGGATACGTACCTATTTCCTGAGGGTACGGATTGTATCTGGAGGAGGTGCATTCCTTAAGAGGAAGACACCAGTGTCCTTGACCATTGTCACATATTAAAAGCTGGAGGACAACATTTGCGGAAGCGTGCGGAAGCTAAGGTTCTTCAATATGGTCTTTGGTGGCCAACACCTTTTAAGAATGCTACAACTTATGTCAAGGGTTGTACTGATTATCCAAGAATGAGAGGAACCATCAGTTCCAAAGATACAATGTCCCTCAAGCATATCTAGATTTCAGATGCTTTTGATGCTTGGGGCATTGACTTCATGGGCTTATTCTCTAACAATCAGGGATACGAGTACATCCTACTTGTCATGGATTATGTTAGTTGTTGGGTGGAGGCTATCCCTCTTCAAGCCACATATAGGCGTACTGTTTGTCACTTCAAAAAACCTCAAGGACCACATTATCTCGTAGTTCGGTATTCCCAATATTCTAATTTCTGATGGGTGAAGCCACTTTATCAACAGAGAGGTCAGAAAGTTCGTAAAGGAGTACGACATTGAGCATAGTGTCGCATCTCCTTACCACCCACCGACTAACGGCTTGGCTGAGATTTCTAATATGGAGATAAAGATGATTCTGCGTAAACTTGTTCATCCATATTGGAAGAACTACCTGTAGTTGCTTGACTCAATTTTATTGGTCTATCGTATGGCTTACAATTCTCCTTTACGTATGTCTCCCTATCGCTTGGTATATGGAAAGCCTTGCCACTTGACAATTGAGTTAATTCATAAATCTTTGCAGGCGATCATTGTATGCAATTTGGATTCTAAGAGAGCAAGCCAGAGTACGAAGGTTGATCCGAATAGATTGTTGGAATTCCGAGATTATGCTCATGACAACACCCTGATGTATAAGGAGAAAATAAGAGATGGCATGACAAATACATTAGGACAAAGACTTTCGAGCCTAATCAGAAGGTGTGCTTGTTTGACATAAAGTTGAAGTTCTTTCCAAGCAAACTCAAGAGGAAATGGTCATTACCTTTTGTATTGAGATCTATGTGTGACAACGATACCATTGCCATTCAGGGTTGTCATATGACACACATCCATTTGTGGTCACAGTTGCTGAAGCCACGTCTAGAGCACAATACATTCATATTCGTTGTTGATTCTATTCATGTGGTATCATACGATGATTTTTGGTTTCTTCTATGTTTGATACATGAGCTGATTTTCACCTTGTATATATTCATTTCATTTTATTCTTGCTTTCTTCCATTTTTATCATTCACCTATTTTTTGTGTGTATGTTATACTTCGGATGACTAGATCTTAAGTATAGGAGAGGTGAATGACTTGAGTTGTTCTATTTTCGTTCCATTTCATTACTCCTATTGTTGCTTATGCTTAGGGATCCTTTACCCTAACTATAGGGGGGTGATGTCTTCTTTTCGTCTTCTTTATTTTCATTTTATTTTCTTCTGTTCTCTCACTTGTCCCTCAACATGTTGATATTATTTTCTATACCTAGGGACATTTCACCCTGAGTATAGGGGGAACAAGTCGAGTCGTTGAAATTGTACATTATATTTCTTAGTTTTCCCTATCTGTAAAGTCTTCTATACTTAGTATTATTTGATTCTAAGTATAGTGGTGATAAACGACTTCTATTCATTTTATTCTTTATTTTTGAGTCATTGTAGTATAGGATTCTTCTCACTTTTCTATACTTAACATGACTTATGTTTTCCTTTGTCACTTCTCGGTCACTATGAATTGTTTAAGCTGAATATAGGGGGTATCATATATATTGTATATATAAACTTTATCCATAACTCGTACTTTTAAACATATGTCTAATAAAATTGGAATAAAATCTTTAGTTAAAAATTTGTAAAAATTCTTTTGTAAAACATTTTGTAAATATATTTGTAAATTTTTTGAATACTCTTTGTAAAAATATTTATAAAATTATTTTTGTAAAAATAGTTGTTAATATTTGTAAAGTCGTGATGTTTGTAAAATATTTTTATAAAATTATTATTGTATAAAGTTATTATTGTACAAAATTATTATTGTGTAAATTATATATATAAATGTTTGAAAATGGGTATGTAAATTATTTGTAAAAGATTTTCAATATTTTGTAAAATATTTTCTAAATTTTTGTAAATTTTTGTAAAATATTTTGTAAAGGTTTTTATAAAATTGTTTCTAAAAATCTTTTGCAAACTAGTTTTTAAAAATTATTTTCAAACATGTATATAAATAAAGTTGTGTAAAATGTGTATAAATTTATTGTAAAATTCATGTGAATAAATCTTGTAGTTACTTTTAAATTATGTGTATAAAATTATTTTATAAAAGTTGTACTTAAAACTTGTATATAAACTTCTTTTGGAAAAGCAGTATATAAAATTCCCTTGTAAATAAATAAAATCTTTTTGCAAAATTTGTACATATAAGATGTAAATAACATGTAAATAACATTAACTCTTATTCCTTAAATACAATATCATTTGTTAATAGTGTGTGATTATCATTATTTTAACCCAGAATAAATAAAAAAAGAAATACATGAAAACGAAAGAGAAAGAAGAATGTATATATGAAATAAATACTGACTGATCCTAACCCCGAGAGTAGGTCAAGGCTTGACCTAATCTGCAAGGAATAAAGTAGGGGATGATAGAGTTTTTAATGTATAAAATCTCAGAAAATAAATCTCACACATACATAAATATTCATCATCATTCGTTATGTATATATCTTGTATTATTTTATTTATCATCAAATAAATCTCAAATAAAAATGTTTTCATCTTGAAACTTGTACATAAAATTATTTTTTAAATAATAAAAATAATTGCAAAAATAAACCTTGTACAGATAAGAGAGACAATACTCTGAAAAAGCCAGAATTGAAACATTAATATCTACTCCATACATACTCAAAATAAACTAAACTCAATTTCATTGTGTTCAAAATAAATTAAGCTTTAAAATGAAAGTGGTATCATAAAAATTGGAGTTAACATGTGAAAGTTAAGGTTTTGGAATGCTTTTGTAACTATTTTCTATAATACACCTATTTATTTATTTATTTTATGTTTTTACACATATTATATTTTAATATTTTGTACATATTTTATGCTATTTATATAAATTACAAATAAAAATAACAAAAGTAAAAATACTCAAAAATAAAATAATTGTATTTATACTATCAATATAATGTACATATATTGTACACATGTTTATATTTATTAAACTCATTAAATAAGCATACAAATGGAATATAAATATATTTAAAAATTTCTAATTATTCTGTAAATTAATAAAAAAATAAATTAATATGTATATTTGTAAAAAAATAATTAAATTGTGTATATTGTATATATAGCTATTTTATACATATAAATAAGGGTATTTATTTATTTTAAACTTATTAATTAAGTTATTAACTTTATTAAAAATCACTAAAAATTAAATTATTAATTCATAAACATTTGACAACTTGTTAATTTAAATTAATTTTCTATTTACTTTCTATGTATTCCAATTTATTTAATTATTTTTGTCGTCTAGAACTTGACCCTATTTGGGTTGTCTTCTGATTGGTCCAACCTGAGTCCGTTGACCCGGGTCAACTGACCCCCTTTTCTTTTCTATGTTTTTTGAGAGGGGTCGAATTTGTATTTTAATTTGGTCAAGCCCATCGTTGAACTCAGGCATGCCACTGTCTCCTTAGGTTAATTATTAGATAACCCAGAACTTAGGTTTTCAGAGGAATATTTTTTTTAATTTTTTATGCAATTAATAAATGCAATGTAATTTCGGTAAAGTTCAGGGAATAAAATACAAATTTTGATTAAATGAACTCCAAACTCAATGAAACTTAACCAAAATGTGGAATGTGTATGAATGCAAAATTAAGCTATTGTGATTTTTTTGGAATTTTCTGATGTAATATGAATTAATTATGAATTAAATATGAATGCAGGGTGATTTCAAGTAAATTAATTTTAATAAATACCAAATACCACTATTTTCAAGAGATTAAATTATCTAGATAGGTCTACATAAGAGGTATCTAGAACAACGTTTAATTCCTTAAAATCTGAGTATGGAATTAGTTATAAATAAATTACTCAAATCACCATTTAATTTATTGTGACCTTGATATGCGTGCAAATAGATGAAATTTGGGAACAATGTAGAACACAAGTAATCCTATCTAATATGATTTTTTAAGAATTTTTAGAGCGACGAATGATTTAATAGCAATTTCAGAGCATAAAATGGGTAAACTATGCAAGTTTTCACCAAATTAAATATCATAAATCAGTCATTATTCAAAAAATATCAAATAAATAATCATTAGATAAAAATTAGTTGAACTACAATATGCACTTTTTGGAAATGAAAATTGATGTGAAAATGTGACTCAAAATAAGGCCATAATACATGGTTCTCAATGCAAATTAAAAATTAAATTGAAATAAAAAAATAACACTAAGGGCACTTCTTTAATTACTAGCATCTACGAAGAATTTCTCTGCAATTTCTCTAGGTAGGGGGTTGCATTGCACATGCCTCCAAAGAAGTAGGCTTCTTTGCATTTGTTGGGTCTGCAGGGGTATGCATGCAATTGCTCCCTCTCTCACGTGCCTCGCACATGAGGGGGAGGGATGGGGCGGCTCGCAGACTGAGGTGGAGAAATATTCTGGAGTGGTGGGCAACTCGGTCCACGGTAGGCGCAAGGGCTATCGTAGGCGACAAACTAGAGAGGTTGTGTTTGGGGGATAGAGGTGCGGCTCGCAGGTCAGCGGTCAGTAGAGTAGAGGCTCAAGGTGCTTGGTTGAGGTGAAGGTGGCATGAGGCGGTTGATACAGGTCGTGGGTTGAGAAGCGACACGTGATGCGGTGGGAGTACTGCTGATGGAGGCATGGAAGGCAACTATCGAGGGGTTGTTGCGCGGAGGCGACCGATGGCTGGGATTTGTGGAGGAGTCGAGATGAGGTAGAGGAAGCGTCTTGGCTGCTCTGCGGTCTGGGTGGTATGCGAGGAGCTTTGTCTCTCTACGAGATGAGGCAGAAGGCGCAATGCGGCAGGGGCATCCAGATGCGGTGGCGGTGCATCTCCGATCAGCGAAGTGGGTGAAGGCACGAATGATGGAGGCAGGGGGAGGCGATGAAGACTTCAGGTATGCATGGGTTTGGAGGAGCTATGCTCCACTTCGGTCATCGCCTCGAAAGGTTCGACAAGGGGACCTTGAAGCTCAAGCAGTTGTAATGGGGTGCAACTATTGCAAGTGGTTGAGCCTCCTAGATCTCGTCGATGGTAGATGCTCACCATTGCTCGACTCGTTGGATCCCTGCTGTCACCAGATATGTGACAAGGGGCTAGGGTACACTCGCAAGAATAACGGATGGATTGCAACGGGAAGGTGGCTACCCCTTTATGGTGCGGTTGGAGGAAATGCGAACGATGCGAAGATCGTGGGCGAGGAATGCGGTGGCACGGAGTGGAGAGGGGAGAAGATGGGTAAAAGTGATTACGCAACCCCTGTGCAAGGTGCGGGGAGGTAGTGTAGGCGCGGGTCCTGCGGACGGCACATGCCGTGCAGGAGAAAGGTGGGGGAAGAAGAGGGGCCACGTGGCTTGCGGGCATGCGGCCACGTATTTGGAAGAAGAAAAAAATTAAAATTAAAAGATAAAAAATAATTAATATTTATAATTATAATTAAAATAGTAATAATAAATAAATAATAAATTAATTAATAAAATAGATAAAATAAGTAAATAAAATGAATAAGTAAAAAATAAGTAAGATAAATAACTAAAATAAATAATAATAATAAAAATATAAATAAATAAATAAAAATATAAATAAATAAATAATGAGAAAAATAAAATAAAATAAAATAAAAATAATAAAATAACATAAAAAGGAAAAAAATAAAAAAGTGGGTGATAGGTGGCGGCTCCAGGAGCTGCTACATGTCGCTCCAAGAAAAATCAAAAAATTAAATGTAAAAGAAAAATAAAAAATAAATAACAAAAGAGGTCAAATCATAGTCAACACACTCTACTCGACGAGATCTACAACTTTTGTGAAGGATCAAAAATCAAAATAAATCATTTGTACAAAAAATATTTTTGGGTGGTATCTTATATGTATAAAATACCAAATTTTTGTGTTTGTCATTTTTTATCATTTTTAAATAAGATAAAAAATCAAAATAAAATTATATAGAATATAAAAAAATATTTACAACTTAATCTTTTTTTTAATAATTAAGAAAATAAAAAAGATAAAAATAAAATAACATATGTGCAATATACAATGAGGGCCCAACCCCCAAGTTTCACATACGAAGTCTGATTCTTTTGAATTCGGTCTTGTTATGAAGATAATTAAACGTACATAAATTCAAAAGTGAGTATAGGTCCATAGAATACTATATGAGAGAGATATTCACATTTTAAGGCTCTTAGTCTCAGACTAGTATTAGGGTTTTATTGGTCAATTTTACAAGTTAGTATTTTTTTTGATGTTTTTTATTTATTAGTGTAAGTAATATATACACCATAGAGTTGATTTTATTCCATTCCGAGTTAGAGAAAAATAGATAAAAATAAAAAAATATGGTTAATACAAAGGTGATATTTACAAGTGAATTTGGCTTCTTATTTAATGCAAATATGCTAGCTAAAATGCAAAGATTAATTCTAAATGCATGACTGAGATTAATGCAAAATAAATGGAGAAATGAAGTTAATTACTCATCAACGAAGCTCTATTTTTGACTTTTAGAGTGATGAATCACATATTCATCAGCCCCCTATACTTAAACCTTGCTCGTCCCCGAGCAAATAAATAAAATGCAAAAGTGAAATGATTTTGGGTTCCATACCAAGGTCATGAACAAATGGTGAAAATGGAGCTCGACTCGACCTTTGGATTAATAATGTGGTGGAACTTTATTGGGAAGAGGATTTAAGACTTAACAGCCTTTATGTTCCACAAGTCTTTATTCAGGTCGCCTCAACAGTCAGGTCAGAACAAATACTCATATGCAAAATCTAATGACTATGAATTTTACTTGTACTGTATAAGTGAAATACAGAAATGGCAAAGAAATAACCTCCTCTAACAAGGTAACCCTAATTCCTCGGTCTAGCAACTCTTTCTTTGAAGAGCGGGGAATTTCCTTCTAAGTTCAATTGCAACCTACTCAGGAAGAGGGGGTAGAGAAGAGAATGGATTGTGACCAGTGCAGTCACATAGCCATGGAGCTTGACCAGTGTAACCAAGTCTCCAGCTGCAGGCTTCCTTGGTATGAGACTTTGAAGCATATGCCTTGCTTATTCATATTTTTCTGCAACGGGAATTTTTATTTAATTACTTTTTGCCCATTTAACTTTTTTGGATGCTTTCCTTTTTTTCTTCTTCTTTTTTGATATATAGAAAAGTGCATCATGTACATAAGGAGTTTTTCAGCTTGAGTCAGTAGACTATCCCTCTTTTAAATCATTATTGCAACCCACAACATTCCGTCATTAGATGTCGACATCACTAGACTAGGTTGAGATGCACTCCCCTCCCTAGAGGGGGATGGATGTTTCCACCCCCGTGTGCTACTCCAAGCCAAATGATCCTACCTCCTCACTACATCATCAATGAAGAGCTACGTGCATGGTGCTTGTCTAAGTTAGGTCACGTCTAAAAGAATCATGCGTATGTGTAAAATATTCTACCTAGACTAATCAAGATGACATGTGAACATAGACTTGTGGACTCAAAAAATTAAGTTGCTCGACCTAAGAAATCATAACTCCAGTTCCTATAAGGTTCCTCTAAAATTAAATAGATTGAGGTCAAATCAAATCCATTTTGACTTCTATTCGTAACTTGCTTCAGAACCCACTAACTTTCCATTTTATATATGCTAGATATGCAAATGAAATGCAGATGACATGCAATGTATATGAATGAAGTGCAAGACAATTTTTTTAATGTATGCAAGGATGATATGTAGAGTAAATAAGAAGCCTCTTTTTTATTTTTTAGGTACACCTCCTATTTTACAACAAATTTTACAAAAGTATTATTTACAATAATTTTACACATTTATACACATTATACAATTTTTACAGCTTGTATACAATATACATATTATACAAGTATATATGTATTTTACAAAGAGTTTTTTTACCAATTTTACCCACCCCGTAATTATTGCATAATATATACAAAAATACGCGAAAGTACGAGCTATGGGTAAAGTATACATGTAATATATACACACCCCTAGACTTTGCATGTGTTATCTCCTCAGAGCATGAGAAGTGAGGAAAAGACATAGCTCGTGCTAAGTGTTGGGGAGTTAAAATAACAAAAAGAATAGAAATCGACCCGCCCTTCTATATTTAGGCTCTAGTCAGCCTAAGTATAGGCGGTCGAGGTCAAGAGGAGAAATAGATGAATATATATATATATATAGGACGGGCATCAGTCCCCCTATACTTAGGCTCTGGTTAGCTTAAGTCTAGGATATGAGTAAGTGTGAGAACCAATGAGATCTGTAGAATACACAAAGAATGGTGAAGTAAAGAAGGAGAGACTCGGGTCGCTTCTCCCCTACTCTTAGGATCTGGTCATCATAAGTATAGATAAAAAAATGAAATGATATGGAGCGGGGGCGAGTGATACGAATCACTAGGGAGGGATATAAATAAAAGAAAGAAAATCTATACAAGGAGGACAGAGAATTTATAAGGATCAAGAAGGTTTGTGATGAACCTTCTTGCGGGAGTGAGGAGGTGGGTAATATACATATGTGTCGTTGTCAAAATCATCCTCAAATGAATAGTAGTGATGGGCGGGGAATGTCCAATGAGGGTCGACACGCGACTACTTTCTCAAATAGGGCTTAAGAACATCTGAACTGAGCTCACTCATATAAATCACCTCATCCAAACTCGATGAGGATTCCTCAGAAAATTCCTTCTCTGATATGTTGAAGGAAACTTTCTTAATTGGTTTTCTAAAACCTGAAGCGTTGAGAGGGAGAGGAGAGTGACACGCCTTGAGGAGTTCGAGGGAATGCCTCGAGGAATCAATTCTCAACTTCCTCTCACTAGATAACTGACTAGAGGATGGAGCAACCATGTTTTTAGGTGGGGTCAATTTAGTCCTGTTTGTCTGCTTTGTCAAAGTCTGGGGTGTGGTGCGGTGCTGGCCATGGGTTCCTCATCAAACGAATCACCGTATAGATTTTAATATTCCTGAAGGATCAACACACATCTCGGATAGGTGCTAGTGATCTCAGTTGGCTTTGCATTAGTAGTGATGCAAGCAACAGAAGTTGTGGATGTGTGGGGAGTCTCTAATGCTATGGTTGGCTCGACAGTCGGCATCTCAGGTGTAGTAGAGAGGTGGGACTCATCTACCTATTGATGGTCACGACTATAAGCAACTTTGTGGGTTTTCTTAGAGTATCGTGTGTCAAAGAATGGGTGAGATCAGAGTACTCCCATTACTGTAAAATCGATTTCCCAAATCTCGCAATCTATAGTCGCCTTAGCCAAGGCTAAGAATGGCTTCTCGAGAATAATCGGAGACTGGGTAAATTCTCCTCGATGTTCAATTTCAATGATCGTGAAGTCTACTTGGAATTGAGAACCTTGAAAAGTAATGATGATTGAAATGGTTCTCTCGATCATTTTATAGATCGATCAACCAGCTGAATGATCTTTCTTGTCTTTTTGATTGGCCCGAGTTTGAGCTTGTCAAACATGAAGGTTGGGAAGACATTTATCGTTGAGTCATCATCAATTCTAACATGGGTTAAGGTAGTCGATCTTTTCCACAGTAGCAAAATGAGTATCGCATAGTAGAGATGCACTTAAGACTCCAGCAAGTCCCATCATAGTGTCTTTGATTTCACATTCAACCTTAGGCAACCGCTTCACTCTGTGGCGCTTGGTCTTTTTCCGCATCACCAAGGAGGTGGCCATAGACACTAGGTGTCTTTCTATCCTTGTCCTCTTATTGCCCGACCTCTTAGGCATAATTTACTTATCATAAATCATTTGAGGTCGGGGAAGTGATCTATGGCCTTTATTAAGGGAAGCTTAAAAATTAATTCCTAATCAAGTGCTTCCCTCAGGGCAAGATCCATATTTTTTAAGTCATTTTCATTTTCAATTTTTATGAGTTTTCTGATTTTCCATTTTTTTTTGGGATTCAATTTTTTGATATTTTTAATAGGTGAAGAAGGATGGGAGAATATGCAGACTCGAGATTGGAGGGCAAGTGACTAGTAGAAGAGGGAGGTAGAATGGACTCTAGCTGTACAACGTGTGTGAGTTCCCTAGTGTCCGCTCGGTTTTCAACATTGAATCCGCTCATTTCCTTCTCCAAATCCATACCTAGGCTGGAATAAAATGAAACTAGTCATTCGATGACATTTCTATATTTAATCTCCCTTAATTCATATATCTTAATAATCCTTGAAATGTTATCCTCCAAAGATTCCTCATAATAAATCATGGAAGCAGTTTGTTCACTTGGAGGATATTGGTGAGATCTTGAAGTCTCATACTCAACATACCTACACTCTGGCATGTAATGATGGGTCGAGTATGGACCATCCGAATGGTATACATTGGTCAGAGCCTCAAATAATGGAGTAAATGAACGGGGGGCTTGTAAGTCTAGCTCATGAGTTTAAGCCCGTGCATGTGTAGGCTCTCCAAATGTGTGATATGAAGGCTGGTCAACGTGGGCTTGATCACTAAGGTCAATGAATTCAGGAAGATCATATGGTGCATGCCTCTCCATTCGATTTGTTTGATCGACCAGTATATTATTCCCTAAGATCAAGTCGGGATGTGTATATGTGAATTATTGTACAGTCTCAACTTGAGGTGAGAAAGAGGTATGTGGGGATAAATAATTCTGCCATTTCTTTGTCTCAACAGTAGTTTTATCTTCAAATGATTCCTTGATTCCAGCAAGCTTCCGACTATAAGGTGAACCAACCCAGGGTAGAAGTGGACCGGGGTATAAGAAGGTGGGGTAGGTGAGAAATACGAAGAAGTGGGGAAGTCAGTCGAAGGTCTGACTTCATAATCATGTCGAGGTGGAATCGACCACCGGTAATAGTCTTCTACGGATGGTGGAGGATACATGGAAGAAGGAGAAGGTGAATATGAACGGTATATGGTCGAGGGGAGTGATCAGAGAGGTTAGGGTTTAGGGTCCAATATCCCGACATCTTTGAGAGATGAATTTAAGTGGATGGTGATCGAAAATGTGCAATTGCACAAAATGATACACGCACGGACAGACACAAAACAAATGCAAGAGCAAACCCTAGTTTCACAAAATCAACATAATGATGGTCTAAAGATCCGACCGTTTATCTTTTCAGTTTTAGTTAATGGAAAAATAAGAAATAGTGTCATTTACACAAGATTTAGATGTGGGTTTTGGGCACTGTCCTAGGGATGCACCCTCACCTCTCAACAATCAATATAAAATGTGTACAATGACGGGATTGCTCTCCCACAAAAAAGGGTTACTTTTAGTCAATTTTATCCAATTTAATTAGCAATCCCGATTTTAGAGATTAGTTGTCATTGTAATTAATCCACACAAGCAATCACTCTACCGTCCTGTCCCAATTCCTTTATCCTAGATTAGAAAAACTGAGAGAGGGAATCGGAAAAAGTTGATGCGATTGAGAAAACGATGATGAATGCTTGAGTAAGAATACTTACAGTTCCTCCAGTTCTCTACAATGCAAGATGCATAACTGAACCGAAATTTTTTTACTATATGGAATGCAAACGATGAAATCGTGCCTACCAGAAAGTTCTAGTACTCGGGAAGAATGTGATTTCAGTTTGGACTAAATAGAACGATTTAAGGTACGTATTATTAAATGTGAATGTGTGGTCCTAGATTTTACGAGCACAAGCAAGTAAAAACCAATAAAAGCCCTAACAACCGTAAGTGCAGGTCTGACCTACGAGCCACTCAAGTCGAGCTTCACCCTCACCGTATAGTGAAATAGGTCTCGACACACCACAAGAATAATGTCCAAAGTCTGGGCACACAGGCGAGATCCCAAATGAGACCACTAGAAATGTGAAACTATTACAAATTATTTAAAAAATACAGAAAATAAAATCTTGGGCTTTACACTCTCTCACGACTCAACTCAATCTTAATTTTTAATGCGGATCTTTCAGTTGGCTTAGTTCCTAGACAAACCAACCTTCAATGCTCCTGAGTTTCTCGGCCACCTAAGTGGTTGCTCCGTCGTGCCGGGTCCCTCACACGAAAATAAGATGGTTGTCAAAGAGATCGACACAATAAAATAAAATAAAATAAAATAAACAAAATAAAATAAGAGAGAAGAAGAAAAATAGCAAGAAAATAAAAGAGTAATAATTACAAGAAAAACATGAATTAGACTACCAAGGGGTGTCAAACCTAAAAACTAAATTTTCTAAAAATCAACCTAAGACGTGCCTCCCCGACAATAATGCCATTTAAAAAACCCATGAATTACCCTAATTAATAGTGTTGAATTGTTTAATTGGGTAATTAACAGTTCAACCAAAAAGACCACTCAATTAATTATTAAATAAAAAGAGAGCGGTCAAATGTGTAAGCCCAAGGTCGAAACTCCAGGAGGCCACTTTCTTCTTATGTTAATTATTAGATGATCAATAACTTAGGTTTTTAGAGGATTTTTTTATTTTTTTATGAAATTAATAAACACAATGCAATTTTGGTAAAGTTTAGGTTGCTAAACTGCAAATTTCGATCGAATGAACTCCAAACCCAATGAAAGTTGACCAAAATGTGTTTGAATGCAAATTAATCTACTGTAGTTTTTTTGGAATTTTCTGATGTAATATGAATTAGTTATGAATTAAATATGAATGTAGAGTGATTTCGAGCAAAATAATTTTAATAAATATCAAACAATAATATTTTCCAGAGATTAAATTATCCTAGATAGATCTAGATGAGAGGTATCTACAACAATTTTTAATTCCTTAAAATACTAAATATGGAATAATTTAAAAATAAATTACTCAAATCACCGTGTGATTTATTGCGACCTTGATATGCATGCAAATGAGATGAAAGAATTTTTTGAGCAACAAATGTTTTAATAGCAATTTTGAAGTACAAAATGGGTGAAGTATGCAAGTTTTGACTAAATTAAATATAATAATACAGTCACCACTCACAAAATTGCAAATAAATATTTATTAGATAAAGAATTAGTTCAACTACAATATGCAATTTTTGGAAATGAAAATTGATGCGAAAATGTGACTCAAAACAAAGATATGACACAAGATTCTCAATGCAAATTCATAAATAAATTTTAAATAGAAAATAGCGCTAAGGTGCTTCTTTAATTACCAGTACACACAAAGGGTTTCTTTGCAATTTCTTCAGGCAGGGGGCTGCATTGCATGTGATTCCAGAGAAGTAGGGCTTCTTTGCAATTGTTGGCTCTACAACGGTGTGCATGCAATTGCTCCCTCTCTCACGTGCCTCGCGTGTGAGGGGGAGGGATGGGGCGACTCATGGACCGAGGTGGCGAAATATTGCCCAAAGAAGAAAGGGAAAGCTACAATTGTTGTCGTGGCTCATGGAGGCACAGATTCGAAAGATGATCTGGTTCTCACCATCACAAATAAGAAGATGACGGATAACACATGGATTCTTGATTCATGAATGTTCTTACCATATGACTCCCAATGAAAATTGATTCTGCACATATGAGAAGATATATGGCGGAAACATTGTCATGGGGAATGATGCAGCATGCAAGATTATAGGATTGGCTCTGTGAAGATCAAGATGCATGATGGAGTGATGAGGACGGTGACAGAAGTACGCCATATTCCCCATCTGAGGAAGAACATCATATCCCTTGGAGTCTTGAACTCTAAAGGATAGATGTACAACGTTGAAGGTGTAGTCATGCAGGTTGCTAAAAGTGGGGTAGTTCCCATCAAAGGCAACAAGAAAAAGACCCTATATGTGATGCATGGGTCTATAGTTACAAGTTCTGTTACATCAGCCTCCCAAGCCATGAGATCAAAGCTAGAATTGTGGCATATGCGGTTGGGACACATGAGTCAGATGGGGATGAATATCCTCAGTTAGAAAAAACTTATCGAGGATCTCAAGGGATCCAAGCTGGAGTTCTGTGAACATTGCATGTTTGAGAAACAACACAAGAAGCAATTCAGTAAAGCCATCCACAGGATGAAGGAGACACTCGTTTGCATCCATGCTGATTGTTGGGGTCCTTGACGGTCCCATCTTTGGGAGGTGCCATGTATTTTCTATCTATTATTGATGATTACTCCAAGATGGTGTCGGTGTACATGATGAAGCACAAGAGCAAGGTATTTTAGACCTTTAGGCAGTGAAAGATCTTGGTGGAGAACTAGACTTCTAAGAAGGTGAAGCATCTTCGTACAGATAATGGGCTGTAGTTTTGTTCATTATAGTTCAATGAGTTCTGCAAGGAGGAGGGTGTTGCGAGACACCTCAACATCAGAGATACACCACAATAGAATGGAGTTGCAGAACGAATGAACATGACACTTCTGGAGAGAGGAAGGTGCATGCTCTCTAATGCTGGACTTGGTAGAGTATTCTTAGCTGAAGCTGTGAATACAAGTTGTTACTTGGTGAATCAGAGACACACATCTGCCATTGATTGCAAAACACCCATGGACGTATGGTATGGTAATCATGTCGATTATTCTATTTTATGAGTCTTTGGTTGTGCTTCCTATTATCATGTTAATGAAGGAAAGTTAGAACCAAGGGCAAAGAAAGGGATGTTTACAGGCTATGGCGCAGGAGTAAAGGGGTGCAGAATTCGATCCCTTTCTGATCAACGAATTATTGTTAGCAGGAATGTTACTTTTGATGAGAATTCTGTGCTCCACTTGAGTAGTAAGTCTGTTGATGCAAGGACAAGTGATGATGTGGCCGAATAGGTGGAGTTATAACTGACACCATGTAGTGATCACACAGCCGATCACACCACTTCTGATCAAGTTGTTGCTGAATAGCCTTAAGCTGAGCAACTAGAGGAGTGGAAACCAAGTGTTGCTATTGATCGGCCTCGTAGGGAGATACATCCATTGTAGAAGTATTGATTTGAATACATGTTTGCATTTGCACTGCAGGTTGCGGAGGAGGCAGAGTCTCCAAAGCTCTCCACTTATAGGGAGGCAATATCTGGTGAAGAATCTGGGCAGTGGATTTGTTGCTATGGGTGAGAGGCTGGAGTCTCTTCACAAAAATAAAAAATGGGAGCTTGTCAATTTGCCAATGGGGAGGAAGGTTGTTGGATGCAAATGGGTCTTTAAGAAAAAGACAGGAATCTCATGCAATGAAGGCATCAGATACAAGGCACATCTAGTTGCAAAGGGTTACAGTCAAAAGGAAGGTGTGAATTACAACGAGATATCTCTCTCGTTGTAAGACATACATCCATCAGGATACTACTAGCTATTGTAGCACAAAGAGACTTTGAGCTGGAGTAGTTAGATGTGACGACCGCTTTCTTACATGGCAAACTCGAAGAAGACATTCTTATGAGCCAACCAGAGGGATTCACATCTTAGGGCAAGGAAGACCATGTGTGCAGATTAAAGAAGTCTTTGTATGGGCTTAAGCAGTCTCCTAGGCAGTGGTACGAAAATCTTGACAGTTTCATGCTAGATCATGGGTTCAATAGGAGCCCATACGATTGTTGTGTTTACCACAACAAGGTGGAGGATGGCTCCTTTATTTTTTTTCTTACTTTATGTCGATGGCATGCTAATTGCTGCCAATAAGAAGAGTACCATAGATGATCTGACGAAGCTCCTTAGTTCAGAGTTTGACATGAAGGACCTTGGTGCAACAAAGAAGATGTTAGGGAAGATCATTAGAGATCGTGTAGAAAATTTTTTTTTCTTATCTCAGAAGAATTAAATTGAGAAAGTTTAGTGAGATTTGGGATGTCTACAACCAAGCCTCTAGGTACTCCATCCGCTACAAACACTCATCTTTAATTTTCTTTTGCACGATAGTCAGACATAAAGAATGAACACATGTCACGTGTTCCCTATGCTAATACAGTTGGGAGTCTTATATATGTCATGGTATACACAAGACTCATATTGCTCATTTTGTGAGTGTTGTTATAAGGTTCATGCGCAACCCAAGGAATGAGCATTGATAGGAAGTCAAGTGGATTTTTCGCTATCTGAGAGGAACATTAGACATCGACATCATATACAGAAGTGATTCAGAGTGTTTGGTTGCTGAATGATCAGATTCAGACTATGTTGCAGATGTTGATGGGAGGAGATCGGTGACATGCCATGTCTTCACTTTAGGGAATTCGGCCATCAGTTAAAAGGCTACCTTACAACCATCAGTTACTTTATCTACCACAGAGGCAGAGTACATGGCTTTGACAGAGGCTGCAAAGGAAGGCATATGGCTTAGTTGGAGATCTCGGTCTTCAATAGGATCATGCTATAGTATATTGTGACAGACTATGTGTGATATGCTTAGACAAAGATCATGTGCATCATGACAGGACTAAGAACATCGATGTCAGATATCACTTCATTCATTTTGATAAGAGGATCAAGGTGAAGAAGGCCTGCACAACATATAATCCAACTGATATGTTCACAAAGGCAATTCCTGGGAGTAAGTTCAAACACTATTTGGACTTGCTCAATATCGATAGTTGGCAGTAGCCCCAAGGAGGGGTTGTCGGCGGCACGAAAAAGCTTGGCGAAGCTTCTCAGAGGATTCAATTCAAAGTGGAGATTGTTAATATGACTTGAATCCTAACTATTTGTTGTGATGCTGATGTGGCCATTCTATGTCCTGCCTTTTGATTGGCTGAGAGCTGTTGGGTTAGGATTGCTGACATGTTTGATCCGCCTCCTGAAATCTGATTGGTTGAGAGCTATTTGATAAGGATTGCTGACATGTTTTTTCTGCCTCCTAAAACTTGACTGGCTGAGATATGTTGGAATGGATTGCTGAATACAAATGGTATTCTTCTGTTGTATTATAAAAGGTGCCCCAGGGCCACAAGATACTGCAATCCTCATTCTGGTCCTGATTCTCCTCCCAAATTTGTACCTTCTCAGTATCCTATATATTACCTTTTCTTCATATAGTGAAATCGACCACCGTTGTCCAAGGATGTAGCCTAGTTATAGGTGAACCTTGTAAATCTTTGTGTTTGCTTCTTGCTTGTTTGATCGTGTGTGTGTGCACGTTTGCTTCCGCGATTCGCAACAAAGGCTTCTCTCCTCCATCTGTTATCGTTTCAAAGGTCCGAAAGGTTTACTTCTATCGCTTGTTCCTAATGTGGAAGGTGTTCCCTCCTACATTTGTTGTTCATTTCCCCGATATCAAAGGGCCTTTGTTTTGGACCTCAGGTTGACGTTGCACCTTCCGTTGCTTTGTCTTTCTCTGTATTGGAATTCTGATGGTCGGTGTTCTCCCTTCAACAACATTTTTCTCTCTCTTCCATGGCAATGGTGGTCACGATAGAGATTAAAGTTCGAGAAGATTAGAGTCAGATGTAAGGTACTTTGCTTTAGACATCTGGTTGACGTTGTGAGTTTTCTTACTCTCTCCTTTTCTTTCGAGGTAATCTCATGATTTGTTTATGAATCTTCCTTCCACAATGTTGGCAGCAACGATTGAGTTTAAAGCTCGAGAAAATTGGACTCGGGTTGAAGCCACTTTCCTTTGAATCTCTTGTAGGCGTTGTGAGTTTTCCTTTTTTTCCCTCTCAAGTCTTTATAACATGAATAGCTCATTATCTAGATTCGATCGTTGTTTTAGTTTTATTCATAGCATGTATTCCATTGTTGTTTTTATATCATTTGGAAATTTATTATAGTGTGTATCTTATAGCATTTATAGCATTGCTACTTTTAATTTCATTTCGAAAGTTGTTACGATAAAGCATGCATTTCATTGTTTTTTTTAATGTCGATTGTAGATTGTGTCTATTTTGATTTTATATGTATCATGTACTACATTGCTATTTTAATTTCGTTGAGAAATTTGTCATAATATAATGTGTATTTCATTGACATTTAATTTCGATTGTAAATTTGATTTTTTTTCGGTGGTACCATTTATACATATTTGTTTTAATTTTGTTTGGGTAAGATGACAACTATCTTTTTTGCAAATAGTAAAAGTTTTTAGTTCCAGATTCTCCAAAAGAGTTTGATACGTATGATAACCTTTTAAAATAATCTAAAATTAATCAAGAAGACCTGTAATGGTTGGTAAGCGGAAGTTTATTAGCAAATAAAAAGTTTATATATGGAGTCTTTTCAGAAGGGTGAATCGTACCTAAAGTTTATATATGGAGTCTTTTTAGATGGCTGAATCGTACCTGTAAACCCCGTATTAGGTAAACCTGCTCAAGAATTAAATATTAATCCTTAAGTTTCACCTTATATTTAGGTTGATGCCTATACGCAAAAAAGGCAATGATAGAAAAGAAGATCACAAAATAAGAATTTAAATTTTAAAAAGAAAAGAGAAAAGTAAAAAAAAGTAGGCAAGCGTTTGAGGATTAGCTTGTAGTTGGCAACTTAATTTGCTAATTAGATCAGAAATATTGTATTTATTGCCAATGTAATTAGGTTTAAAATAAGTAAGCCTATGCAATTACATTAGGTAAGAAATTGATTTCAAATGGAAATCAATTATATTAGGGAGCTCCACATGGCCCAATCAGAATATTCAGAAAATAGAAAATAATGAGAAATTCAAAAGCAAAAAAGGAAGAAAAATTAACAAAAAAATCAAAACATGAAAGTTATAAATCTCGATGAGATCTACTAGTTTCATGTTGGACAAAAAGTAAAAAGAGATCAAATAAATAAGGAAATATTTTGGAAGAATTTTTAAAGGATTAAAAACACATGTTTTAATTGTTTTGTGATTTTTCCTTTTCAATTTCTTTTAAAGACCGAAATAAATTTATACTATATTTAATCTATTTTTTTGGAGTTTTTAATATGAAATAAAACAAGGAAAATAATAAATTAAAAGGTATTAATTTATATACAATAATTAAGGTTATTTACAAGAAAAGGGTTTACTATTAATAACACGGAATTAATGAAGATTTCTGTTGAGTTGTTTAATCAATGAGGAGAATAATTGATAGATAACATGATTAATTAGATATTCATCAGCTGGCACTATAATCAGGTTTACCACTGGAAGAAGGATTGTTCGTCCTTAAAGGCTCAGCCTAAGACTGCAGATGGGAGTCTACAAGTGAATATGATCACTGCAGGACTTGGGTCTAGCGAGGGGTATGAATCTGTAAAGCTTGAACTATACCATATTCATGATCCAAATGAGTGGCTTGTGGATATGGTAGCCAATTACATATTTGATATGACAGAACCTTGTTTTCTTCTTATCGGAACTACAATGGTGGGATTGTGAAGATGGAGAATGATTCTGTAGCCAAGGTACTAGGGTTGGGACAAGTCAACTTGAGGTTCTCCTCTAGACATGTCTGAACTTTCCACATGGTGTTGCATGTTCCTAATGTGAAGAAAAATGTTCTATCTGGATCCATTTTAATTAGAAATGATTTTGAGTTAAACTTTGAATATAATAAAGTTGTTATCTTGAGACATGGCATTTTTTATGGAAAAGATTATTTGACAGACCTTGATTTGTTATTTAAACTTAGATGTGATTCAGTAATCATTCATTCAGTGAATGTTTTGAATTCTGAAAGTTATAATTCTGTCTCATGTTGTTAATAATTTAGAATCTTGTTATATGTGGTATGTTAGATTGGGACATGTGAACCTGAATTCAGTTAAAAGAATGATGAATTTAGATTTGATCCCTAAACACACTATTGATAAAATTCAAAAATGTGAAATATGCGTGCAAGCGAAGACACCTAGGAAGTCTTTTCAATCTATTTCTAGAGATAGTGAGATCTTGGATCTAGTGCACATGGATATCTATGAGTTTAATGAGGTGTTGATCAGAGACAATAAGAAATACTTTATTACCTTTATAGATGATGGCAGTAGATACTATTATGTGTATCTAATGAAAAAAATGATGAAGCCTTAGAAAAAATCCTTATATTTAAGAATTAGGTTGAGACGCAAACATGAAAAGTGCTTAAACGCCTTGTGTCAGATAGAGGGGGTGAGT
The DNA here is from genome assembly GCA_037367405.1 of Ottelia alismoides. Classification (NCBI taxonomy): domain Eukaryota; kingdom Viridiplantae; phylum Streptophyta; class Magnoliopsida; order Alismatales; family Hydrocharitaceae; genus Ottelia; species Ottelia alismoides. The sequence continues at coordinate 748,218 of JAZKJV010010627.1, read as the reverse complement.
ATACTTCTAACTTGTTTGATGAAGAATGCAAGATGCTTGGCATAATTCATGAAGTTATTGCCCCATATTCACCACAATCAAATGGGATAACAGAATGGAAAATAGAACCTTAACTTACTTGGTCAATGCTCTCCTACAGAGTTCTTGACTTCCAACCTATATGTGGGGAGAGGTAATGAATATGGCTTGCCATATTTTGAATAAGGTTCCTCAAGACATATGGAAAAGTGTCCTTTTAATATTTAAAGAAAATAAAAAACCAAGCTTAAGGTATCTCAAAGTATAGGGTCTCGCTAAGGTGTTAGTCCAAGAATACAAGAGAAAGAAGCTAGGTCCTAAAACTGTTGATGCAGTCTTCTTAGGTTATATGAAAAATTGCTACGTATGTAGGTTTTTGGTAATTCGGTCTGAGATACCGGATGTCAAGACTGTTGTTGAACTCCATGATGCTACCTTCTTTAAGGATGTCTTCTCTAAGAAGACTAGGATTCCTCAGAATCTGACCAATGATGTTGCCTCCACATGGGAATTCATTCCAGATCACGTGGAAAGGATAATGAATGTGGTAGTTGAGACTCAACATGAACCCAATGACCTTTAAGAAGAAATTGAGCCAAGGAGGAGTAAATGACCATGGATAGCCAATGATCTTTTTAGTGACTTTGTTGTCTACCAAATCGACGGACCCACAAAGTTACAAGGAAGCTATGGCTTTATCTGAATCAAAATAATGAAAGAAAACCATCAAATCTGAGATGGATTCCGTTATAATTAACATAAATTAAGAAATGGTTGATTTATCCAAGAGGCGCTCTAGCATTAGGTGCAAATGGGTGTTTAAGAGAAAGCTTGGACCTAACGTATCAATTGAAAAGTATAAAGCCAGATTAGTTGCTAAGGGCTTTAGTCAAAAGGAAGGTATCGATTATTTTGATACCTATTCCACAGTGACTAGGATTACCGTAATATGAATGCTCATAGAATTGACATTTGTATATGATCTCTCTATCCACTAGATGGATGTGAAGATCACCTTCTTGCATTACGATCTTGAGGAGGAGATCTATATGGATCAACCTGATGGGCTTGTGACTCATGGGAATGAGGAAAAAGTTTGCAAGCTTGTTAAATACGTTTACAGATTGAAACAAGCACCAAAGAAGTGGCATGAAAAAAATGACAAAACTATTTATCATGTGTCTTTAAGGTTCATGAATCTGACAAATGTGTGTACTCCAATGTCAAAGGTGATGAGTATATTGTCTCATACCTGTTGTTGATGACAAACTATTGTTGGATCAAATGCGAGGATTATTAATGAGACTAAAGCATTCTTAAGTAACAAGTTTGAGATGAAGGACATGGTGTTGTTGATGTGATCTTAGGCCTCAAACTGTCAAGATTCAGTTGATGGGATTGTGGTTTCTCAATTCACTATGTTCAGAGGTACTTGAGAAGTTTGGATATCAATATTGCAAAGATGTAAGCACTCCTTTTGATTCATCCAAAACATTGTTTAAGAACAAGAGTGGGGTACCCATGGCTCAGCTAAGGTATTCACAAGTCATCAAGATTCAGTTGATGGGATTGTGGTTTCTCAATTTCACTATGTTGAGGTACTTGAGAAATTTGGATATCAATATTGCAAAGTTGTAAGCACTCCTTTTGATTCATCCAAAACGCTGTTTAAAACAAGAGTAGAGTACCCGTGGCTCAGTTATGGTATTCACAAGTCAATAGAAACTTAATCTATCTTGCAAATGTTACAAAACTTGACATTTCATTCTCGGTAGCAAAACTGAGTAGATACACTAGTTATCCTGACCGTACTCATTGGGAGTTCCTTTACACTAGAACCCAACCTATCTGAGTGGAGATCCCACAGAGTAGGTTCAATGTGGTAATAACAAACCGTTTGGAGAACCGGTTGACTTTCTTACTTTTGATGTTTATGCATGAATGCCTTATCTCTAGAAGCATGAGTGCCATTTATCTACAAGTTTAGGGAGGACATAGGCTCTGAATGGATTCAAGTTTTTGGGCAAGATGTTAGCAGTGCATCTTTGGATAATGCCACCTACGTAAGTGTTAGTGTGGGTGGCAGTCTTGAACACACTCGTGAAACATGATAAGGGTTCATGGTCTTTAAGAGCACCGACCATACAGATTGTACCAATAACAATACTTTGTTATTTCTACCATATACTTTAATATTAAGTTCTGAAGTTTAAAACGTAGTTCACTTCATTCATGTTGAGGTGAAAGTAGTAAACTCAGGTAGAGGTTCAAACTGGATGGTATATTTACTGAAAGTAAAGTGTGACAGTCAAAAGATGTCCTTTGACACTCTTTTTCAAATTGATGAATTCGTGGGAGATTGTTATATTTATTGCCAATGTAATTAGGTTTTAAATAAGTAAACCTATGCAATTATATTAGGTAAGAAATTGGTTTCAAATGGAAATCAATTGTGTTGGAGGAAAATTGGGAATTTCCAAATTTAAGACATGGAGAGTTTTTAATGAATTTTTAGTACCACATCTACTAATTCTAAAAACTTGGTGGACTTTTATATGAGTTCATGACCCAAGGTTTTGTAGCAATAATAGAGAGGAGGACCACACGTGCGCACACGCTCTGCTCCGTCTCTGGTATTGGCACCAGCTCGGGCTCGGGAAAGTCAATACGGATCTCGGATATTGATACTTTTATTGCGGGTTTCATTAGCGAGTCAAATAAATTAATTCCATGATTTAATTGTGATTCGACTGCATTAAGAAAATTTGACTTGAATCCAACGGCTCTTTTCTAGCCATAGTTTCATAATCCGAAGAGGCGCTCGTTGGAGGGTGTTTTCAGAAGATGAAAAGTTACGTGCTAAGTCTAGTTATTCCCTCTCCTTGGACACCGTTTTCTTTAATCGCAAGAAAACATTCTAGTCGTCGTTGCTCTCTATTTCTCTACCGCAACAATGTTCTTCTCCCTTCTCTTGCCTGCTTGGCTGCAAGTTCTGTGAGGTACTTTCTAGGACGATCTCGATGGTGTGTGCGGACACTGATCGTGTCTCGTCGTATCCTCGGAACGGATCGTCAGTACCCTTTACCGGTATTGTGGGGGCGACATCCTATTTAAGGAGAGTCCATTTCATGAACGATTCGAGGATCTCTTATCTAATTTATTTACTATTTTGTTTGCCTCAACTTGTTTATTGCATTGTCTTTCCTAGATCTTGTCTTGAAATGGTTTATATGTTATTATATTGGTTCACGAATGGATATTATCATTGGATTTTGAATATGTTACGGTTGATTATTCATTTGCTATCATGTTGTTAATTTGATTCTTTTTAATCCGGATAATTACCATTTAATGCATGCCGAGTTGATCATGTGAACAACTGGAAATCATGCGAAAATATCAGAGTTGTGCATGCGAAAATATCGGAGTCGTGAGATGCAGACGGATCTAGACCATTACAAATATATCATAGTCATGGAATCTTTGGAAATGCAGCAAGTAAAAATTGTGCAGGACCAATTTCCATCAGCCCAAAAAGGACCACGTTGGACCATCACTGGAACCGTTCATAAGCATGTCTGGTCCCCAACTTGGGTTATTTTTATTGATAAATGAATTCCCCATGTGTTTTAAACTGAAGCAGTTGCTTTCACGGATATTTAAATCGATTACGAAAGGTTTGTGGAGATGGATCTCCTTGTCCGACGAACAAGTCGAATGCTTGTTTGGTAGTGATCACGTGACTTCCGGTCCCTCTTCGTTTTTTGTTGGCTTGCTATTTTTGTGCTTTGCGTGGCAGTAAATTTCCGTACTCATGGTTTGTTGTGAATCTTGTGATAGAACAAAGACTTGAACTCCCTTCGGACTCCTCTCCACCGCCAACGGTGTTGCCGACTTCACCATCCATCACCCTCTTCGGTGGCCCTCTGCTGCGAGAGCAGTCGAACATCCCTGTTGAGCACATTAAGTATTTGAACATTTTAGATTGCATGAAGTATCATATCTATATATTTGTCATAACCTACTTTAGCATTTTAGATTGCCCTTCTGCGATTCCTTCATTCTTGAATCATGTATTCTTGCTTCAGTATCTAACATCTGAAGTTTATTCAATGCAGTCAGTGCCAGCTGTATTGAATTAAATTATTCGTGAAAGCAACTACTACAGTTTAAAAACACATGGGCATGGGTCCATCTCTCTCTCTCACCAGCTGGATCGATGGTTACTGCGGTGTGACGGTGGTTTCAGTTTTCAGAGACAGTACAAGAAAAATAAGTTGTGGCTACAGAATTATTCTCACAGATGTGGGATTTGTTGTTACATAATTGGAGCTGGCCACAATACGTCGTGACCAATAGTCGTGACTATAAGTCTCGTCGCGAGAGTTCTCTAACCACGAATATGTCGTGGCCGCTACAAGGGACCACAGAACTTGTCGTGGTCACAGCTCTTTTATGAATATTCTCCTTAGATATTTGAAGACTTTGATCACGTACGAGAAACTATTGGCCATGCAATTATCGTGACCACAAGTTTCGGTAACCACGTTCTATGACCACAACTCATTTTTCATGTAGTGAAGCAACCACATGGTCATGTTCCGGGACCACCTTCTTCCATATAGTACATGGCATAAATGCTCTTTTGTAATTGTAACATTTGATGTGGGGCCGAAATAAGAAAGTACTACAAAATATCTAAAATTAAAATTCTGGCACCGTCAAGATCTTAGTAAGAGCCTCCCCTTCACCATGACATAGGTAAACTCAATAATTCTACTATTTTTGTGTTTTGAAGATAACAAGAGTGAATAGTTTTAACATCATTCACGTGCTATGAAAATGTTACTTCCAACGTTACGTTGAAATAACATTTTAGATTATTAGTAACTTGGATGAATTTTTTTCGCATCATACATTACAATATAAGAAGGGATGTTTACCTCACGAACCATATACTCTTTGTAAATTACCTTCTCAGCCCTATAAACATCGTTATTACCTTGTCGATTCTGTAAACTACGACCCTACGGTTGACTCTCATCCATTTTGTTATTAAAACAAACCATATTCATCAAAAAGTGTTTTTATTACCCTTATTATTTATCATATTTACAAATGTATACCCTCCTCTCCACATCCTCCTTCTCACTCTCATCCATTTTGCTATTAAAACAAACCATATTCATCAAAAAATATTTTTATTACGCTTATTATTTATCATATTTACAAATGTATACCCTCCTCTCTACATCCTCCTCCTCACACCTCTTTTTCCATTTTGTCTTGATCTCCAGCCTCCTCAAGGGGTGCTAATTGAATTGAATACGTTCGAATTCACTGGGGTTCATTATAAAAGTTTTGAATCCGAACTCGAATCAAACTTTAAACGAATTTGCTTACTTAAATTTAGATTCAATTCATTTTGAGCTTCGAATATTCAAATTCGATTCATTTCATTTCGAATTTTAAATGTTGATTAGTTTTTTAAAGCTTATATAGATAATATTATATGAAGAATATTATAATTTAAATATTTTATTATATAAATCTAATTTTTGATATAGATTACTAAGATAAGTTGAAAAGACTATATAATCAAGAAAAATATCAAACTGATAATATAGTTGATAAAAGTATATAATTTTTACAATTATATGTTTTTTATAATATAAATATATTTCTACGATGAAGAAATATATAAATATAATATAATTATATGAACATATCAAAGAGATAGAATATATTGGATGAAAAAGTTGAAAATATTATGATTAAAATTGCATGTTAAAATAAAATAAAATAAGGTTTATATAGACAGTTAATACAAATTAATTTTATTATTTGAAATGATGAAAATAGTAAAAATAATGTAGCAAGATAAAACCTCATCATTCAGCGTGAGGATCTTCAATGTCGAAAAAATAAATCCATGAGAATGAAGTATACTGAATTTGTGATGTATAAATGAAGAACTTACATTATGGTGAGAAGAGTTTGTAGATTACTCATGTAGAATTTTTTATCTTTTCTAGTGATTTTATGATGAATATATTATATTCTTTTTTATATTCAATATTTACTCTTTAACTAATAGGATTATACATGCATATATATAGATACATATAAAATTGGGTATGGTCTACAGTGCTTTGTGATATTCTTAATTAGTGCTCAAATTTCTAAATAGCATGCTAAGATTGATTATTATACTTATACTAAGTAACTCATTCCCAAGCAATTGTCACTAGGCTAAACTAAGAAGTAAAGACGGGAACTTAGATGTTGTGTATAACCAATGCATGAAGAACCTACGTCTCTGACTCAAGATATATTTTGGAGCAAAATCACAGGAACTTAGTTATAAGGGAGAAATGAAAGAGATTTGGTCTCACTATGGGGGCTTGGTGTTGCATATACATGTTACACACATTGACAAGTCACGTCAGAGTAGCCTGGGAGTAAAGAAATCATGTCGGTGAAGTCTGCACATGATAATAAGTTCAAGAGTAACCACTTAATAATTGTAGCAAGCCGGTGGTGCTTTTTTCTCTCATACATAGCATCCAAAGTTTGATTGACAGCTTTAGAAATGATGAAATCAAAATAGAAATGAGAAATTATTTATTCTATTACCATATTTTGACATGTTATGCTTAATAATACAATAATGCTAGATCTTTCATTGTGAATTAAATGTCATAACATTTTCTAGTATACATTAATATATTGTTTTCCAGATCTATTTACTTACAAATTAATTCGAATAAATGCATGTCAACCTTTTGATCTAATTATATTATTACTCCTTGCACGAGAATATTCAGTAAATGTCATATCGACCCAAGGCAGGATTGTTACATGTGTGTATATAAATATGTATGTATTGTATGCATGTATATATGTACGCATGATGTATATGAATATAAATACATGAATACATGCATATATATATATATTGAATTATTATCGAACAAATCCATGTTAATCCAGATGCGATTCATTTAGGAATCAAAACCACAAGTTAAATTCAAATTCTGTTCATTTTATTTCTAATCGAACTTTCTCGATTTTTTTATCGAATGGATCCTAATTGAATTTGAATCAATTAAATTAACACCCCTAATTTTATATATTTATGATTTATTTATTTATATATTTACATATTTTTATTTTATTTTTTTGATTTTTTATCAACTTAAATAAATATACGTATATATATTATAGGTTCAATGGGGCTCAACATGGTTGCTCCCACCCCTATTTTTCTGTAATTTTTTTATATTTTGAAAAATACCACTATGTATATTCATCTATATATCCCTCCAATATGACATTCGAATTTCAGTAGGAACAGAGACTCCTATGCCCTCAATCTAGAACATGTCGATTATAGCAATATTTATAACGTTAAAATTACTTGTTCTAAATGAAGGGCATAGGAGTCTCTGTTTTCTGATGAAATTTGGATGATATATTAGATGGATATATAGATGAATGTACATGATGATATTTTTCAAAAAAATAAAAAAAATTACAGAAAAATGGGACGGGGCAGCCCCATTTTTTCCATATATTAAAGGTATAGTATACTGGGTTTGGGGATCCTAAACCCAGGTGTAAGTAACTTTCCTACACCCACCTCATTTTCTCTAAGTTTTTTTATTTTTTTTTGAAATGGATCCTTAGGGGATTTAATTAAAATAATAAATTGAATATATGTTTCAAATATCGTGTAAAACAACATTCCTAACATGTCCATCGGAAGGGGGCGATTTCAGTAAATCTGAGACCGTTAAAATTTGACAGTCTTGATGGATGAGTTAGAAGTCTCAAAATAAGTTGAAATTTGAATGACATAATGGTGATATATTGTGATCTAAATATCTAAAGATCCATTTCAAAAAAAATTAAAAAACTGAGAGAAAACATGATGGGTGTAGGAAAGTTACCTACACCTGGGTTTAGGCTCCCTTTTCCCTAGTATACCTATATAGTTTATTATTTTATTTGTTTTAATGTATTTTTAATTATTTTATTTTGTGTTTCTATTTTTAATATATTTCAGATTATATTTACAAGTACTTAAAAATATAAGAAAGTTAGAAATATAAATAATATATTAAATGAATAAAAAATACAAGTGTATAGTATAACGAGACCCCAAAAAGCCATTGTTTACATCTTGGCTATATTTTTAATGAAACTACCTCCATTAGATAGATAATTTAAATTTAAGAATAATAAAGGTGAGTTTAATGAATTTTTAGTTCGTATGGAGAAGATATTGATCAATGAAATTCAGTTTGCGGTTTTTTCATATGTGTGTCTGAAAAAAGGGTTTTACTTGGTTAATTTTGATGTCAGATGTAGCGAACCGATGAGAAAAATATTGTTTCCAAACAAAAGACATCGAACTCAAGAGAGAGAGAATGAACAAAGTCGATTTCTCTCCTAATTTTGGTGTTTCACAATTTTATTTAACAAAAAAAGTGTTCCTAGTTTGAACTCAAGGAGGCATAAAGGCGTGTTCAAATTAGAGAGAAGAAATAATTTTGTGATTTTTTATCACTTTCTTTTCTTCCTCGAGAAAATCTTTTTTGTTTGCTTTTTAGTTTTTATTACTTTTATTTGATTTTTAGTTTTCAATTTTTATTTTAATTTTCAAAGGGTTATTTTTCAAATAATTAATCTACAATATAGTACGTAAGGATGATAGTAAAAATGTACTTACATTATATAGTAGATGAATCGCTCTAGCAACGAGCTCAAAGAAGCACTCAGAAAAGAAATCAAAACGAAGTGAAGATCAAAGAATAAAAAGAAATCAAAATGTGTTAAAACTCTTCAAAATTCGATTCAAAATAAAAATGTAGAAAAATACTATTCTTAGATAAATGTCCAAAATAGTTCCACAAATGTTCAAGGGTCCAAGGTTTAATGTAGCACAAATAAAATAAAAGAATATAAGACCTTTCAATTAGATCCATGGTTAGGGACCTAATTACAAGAAACAGTCTAGAATCCTTACACTTAGGTCCTCACATGAGGACCTAAATGTAATACTAAAAACTTCTGGTGGTGGAAATGAAATTTGGAGTATTATAGGGGCTTATATGCAATGTTTCCACCGATTGGATGATCAATGGTCAAGATTAGAACGTGTCTTTGGATCTAGACCATCGGTGGACTCCACGTGGCAGCAACCTGCATCTTGTGTTCCTGGAACTCGTCTTCCCCAAATTTGGGTGTGGGCAACAACAAATTTTCTTTCTCTCTGATCTCTAGCGTTGAGTGGCAATAATTGTCCTCCTGCAGGGCCAAAAAGGGGTCACCTTCCCCCTTCGAACTCACCTGCAGTGGAGCTTTGTCGAAGAAGGTGGTAACAACTGATGAAATACGACGACTAGGGTTTGGACAAGAATAAGAACTGCAGCTCAATTGTTCTATGAAAATGCTCAAGATGATGGTCAAGATGCTCCAGAAGCTTATGCGCCCTACAAACAAATTTGGATTGCTCGATTCTCAAAGAAATAAACCACGATGTTATTGGGTTTTGCAGTTCAAATAGGTTCCAGAATAAAGGAAGTTCGGACTGAAAATGGGTTGATTTGAAATTTAATTGAATGGGGGTTTTGATTATGGATAGAAGAATGTAATTAAATAGAACTAATGATGGGATTAAGATTACCCATTTAGGCATGGATATCAAGAAAATTCACATAATGAATGAAGGTACCTAGGGAGAAGAAGGTATCAAACCCTCTTGGTCTTTGCTCGACAGGTCGGTGTACCTGGAACTTCACGCACTCGATGGCGGTGATGCAAGGCGGCGATGGCACCTTGGAACCTTCCTCTGACTATCCCTCTTCCACGGGGAGCAATGACCATGCCCTATCATGACCGGAGAGGGCGACGCACTATGGAGAAGTTGGATGTCGACCAGTTTGTTTCTAGTTAGGGAGAGTTAGTTATAGGGCTTTGGATCATTATATAGGAAGATTGAAAGGATGTTAAAGATGATCTGAAATTGGGCGTGAATCTAGGTAGTTAGGAGAATCAAATGGAGGGTGGAGATCAACAAATGGAGATGAGAATCGACGGGAAGAAATATGTGAAGTTGGCCGGTTGAAACAACCTCCAATAGATTCTTGACAGGGAAGAAGGCATGTGGTTCTGACACATGTCAGCACCACATTGGCCAAAAAGAAAATACCTTATTAATATATATTAAATAATAGACGACCTTATTATAAAAACTATAAAAACAAGAAATTCATATAATTAAGATATCTAATTTATGACATAATTTAATTTTTATAAATAATATATATTTTATGTATTATAAATATAATATTGACAAATACATATATAGTATACTTAATAAATTGGTTTTGTATTTTTAATTCAATAATTTAATAAATAGTATTTTATTTTTATATTTTGTAAATTAATATAATAAAAAAGATGTATTATATGTTTTTTTAGATTTTAATAAATTAATTTACACATATAAGGAAATACAAGTATGTGGTCTACAATTCAAATCATCTATAATGTTGGGTTTTTTGAATTATTTAAAATATTAAAGGGTTTTGAATTCTGAAATAATTTATAGATAATTTACAAGATTAATAAAATAATTAAAAATTAGAAAATCAATGATACTATAAATAATAAGTTCAGAATAAAAGAAATAGCCTAGAAACCAGTTATCATTAGGTCTCAAAACTGACTTTTGAAACGGGCTCCGATTTTAGTAAATTACATTCATAATTAGATAATATTATTTTATGAACTTTGAAGGTGAATAGAGTGAAATTAGAGTTTGTATTAAGAAGTTATGAGGTTCAGAAGTTGAGAAATCGATTAATTTGAAAGTTGGATTTCTGGGCATATATACAAGTTGGGATTTTTTATGATTTTTGTCTGTGTGTGTATGAATATATAGGAGAATTGATGAAATATATATATATATATATGAATTAATTAAAAATCGATGAAATTTTGGTAAATAATGAATAAATAAGGAGTTAATGTATGATGTACAATGTTAGTTATTTTTATTATTTTATTCCTTGTTTCCCCCTACTTTATTATTTATCGACCAATCCATGTTGACTTGGTCTCGGGGGTTCGATTATATAAATATATCTTGCAGTTATATTTATATTTAATTTAGTCATACTGTACATATATACATATTTACAGTTTGCCTCTTTTCTTTCTATCTTTTATTCATTTATTTACATGTTTTAATGCGTAAAAGTGTATTTTATGAATGTGTGCTATTTTATAAGATTCGAAAATTAACATATATTTACATGCATTTGTTATGGTTTTATGACAAAATGCACAAGAAAAGTTAATGAATCATGGATTCATAAGTGTCCCAATCACATTGTGCATTATTTTTATTGGAAATTAAATTTGTATTTTCTATGTATTTTTATGTACAAGTTTCATGTTGAATAAATCTCTATTTTAGATTTGTATAAAGAAAAATAAAAAAGTGTAAAAATTACTATTTAGGATTTTTGTGAGTACTTCCGTACAGTTATTGGCCCTATCCCCCTACTTAATTCCTTATCGACCAAGTCATTATTGACTTGGTCTCGGGATTAGGGACATTTAGTATCTATGATACTTCATTTTCATTTTCTTCTTTCATTTATTCTTTTATTTTGGAATTAAATACATGTATTTATATAATATGTAAGGTCAAATAATGAGTGTTATTTTATGTGAATTAAGAAAATTTACATGCATTTTACAAGGAATTTTAAGTCAAAACAAATGAATAGAGGTTATGAAATGGAAATTCAACAAGTACTGTGACGACATGATCCTGTCTCACCGTTCCGCATCTGAGTATCCTTTAGGCCCCGTTTGTTTGATTGGAAAGGAATTATAATGCAATGGAATCAAGACAAGAATGGAATTAACAATGGAATGGAAAAGAATAAGTTTTTCCATTCCATTGTTTGGTTCATATTAGGAATTGCAAATGTTATTATGAGACACATTCTTTCTTATGTTTGGAAAGGGAAAAGAATAGAAAGAAAATAACATTTCTTTGATATATTTCATTATGAAGAAAAAATAATCAGTATCCTCCAACTTATTTTTCATATAATTGCTATATTTCATATAAGGAGTCAATAGTAAAATTTAAATGAAAACTACTTTGATTTTTTCTCATATTTTTATATTTGATATATCCATATCCGTATCTGCTAAAAAGATTTATTACTATATCTGTATCCATATCCTAAAAAATGAAAATGCTATGGGTGTCCATATTCGCAAAAAAATGAAAATATATATCCATTTCCGTATATGTATCCACTAAGATGTAACCCATATCCATATCCTAAAAAAACCTTAAGATGGTATATGTATCCATATCTATTGCTGCAAAAAAATAAAAATCCATTTCCATATCCATATATATCCCTCCCCCCAAATACTCATTCATGTCCATATCTGTATACGCAAAAAAAACCCATATCCATGTCCGTATATCTATTCGTTAAAATATAATCAATATCCATATATTAGAAAAAAATGAAAATTGCATCCTTATCCATATCTATATTAGAAAAAAATCCTATATCCCTATCCATATCCATATATGAAAAAAAATATATCTATGTTCGTATCCATATCCGCAAAAAATCATCTCATATATTTTATACCTGTAATAGATATATTTAATTTATATTTATTCCTATCTACTGGAATATCTTGTAACCATATCCATATCCGTATCCAAAAAAAAATTTGAACTGTATTTATATTCGTATCCAAAAAAAATATCACATATCCATGTCAGTATCCATATGTACATATATTTGTAACTTATCTGATCTTTTGTGTCCATATATTTGTATCCATATTAGTGTCCATTTATCCATGTCCAAAAAAATCATATCCATGTTAGTGTCCAGAGAAATATCCAAAAAAGAAAAACATATATCCATGTCGATAACCATATATTTGTAACAATGATATACTAATTAAAAAATATTGAATAAGATTCATTAGCATTTCTAAGGAATGGAATCGCAATTCCTAGGGGGGTACCTAGGAATGGTGATTCCCACATATGAGGGAATCAGGTTTCCTTTGTAATCGTTATTCCTGCCTTAATATGGTCTAACAAACACAGGAATGGAATCGGCAGGGGAATGGTGATTTCATTCTCCTCTCTATTCCTGCATAACAAACGGGGCCTTAGGGGAAGTAGTGGATTCCCTATATCAGCTTTCTTTCCTCTACTTCTTTGGCCGAGTAGTGGGATGACAGACCCATATTTATCATGGTTAATAGTGTCAAATTGTTGTAGTCAGACAATTAATAGATCAATAAAAAATCGCTAATTAATTTGAATTTGTCGATTAATATGAGCGATCAATTTATTGTTACTTGGGAAAGTCCAAGGTCGAGCCTAGTGAGGCCATTATCTCCTTAGGTTAATTATTAGGAGATCTAAAAGCTAGATTTTCATGGAAATATTTTTTTTGTAAATTTTTTATGCAAGTGAAAATGCCATGCAAATTCAGACTAGTTTAATGGCAAAAATGAAATTTACAATCAAATCAACTCTAAAAATCCTCAAACGTGGCCAGAAGATGAAAAATGATGAAATTAAGCTACTTTAATTTTTTTGAAATTTTCTGATGCAAGATGAATTAACTATGAATTAAATATGAAAGCAGGGTGATTTCGAGTAAAATAATTTTAATAAATATCAAATACCAATATTTTTAAAAGTTGAATTATCCTAGATAGATCTACATGAGAGGTATCCAGAACAATTTTTAATTCCTTAAAATACTAAGTGCAAAATTAATTAAAAATTAATTATTCAAATCACCAACTATTTTATTATGACCTCGGTATACATGCAAACAATATAAGTTTTAAGCACAATGAAGAACACACTAAAATCTACTAACTATGATTTTGAGAATTTCTAGAGCTATGATTGATTTATTACGAAATTAGTAGCATGCAATGGGCAAAGTATTCAATTTTCCACAGCAATAATTATTTCAAATAAATCATAGCTCACAAAAATCAAACAAACATATATGATAATAAAGAATAAATGGCTCTATACAATATTATTTTTGGAATTAAAAATTGATGCAAAAGTGTGCTCACATAAACATGCAAACAAAAGGTTTTAGATGCAAATACAGAAAATAAAAAAAATAAAAAATAAATGCGAATAAAATTACGTAAATTCAGGAGGATATGTTTGTAATTGCTCCAGAGGGCATGTAGAGCGTGCGACGTCTGGCTGGCGGGGACTTTTTAGTAATTGCGGACAGGAAAGGCGTCTGTGTAATTGTCACATGGGAGAGGATGCATTGCACGTGACATGGCTGAAGGGGTGTGTTGGTTATTTTCTTGAGCTTCGAGGTGTTGGGTGCAAATATCCCCCTCACCCCACGTTCCTTGCACGTGACGAGGTGTCTTGGGCGGTAGACAGCAGAAGTTGCCAGTGGTTTGGGCGTGGGGAGCGGATCCTCTGCCGTTAGTGGATTGCAGCAGAGTCTGCTGCAATCCACGGATGAATGACACGTGGCGGTGAATGATCCAACGCCGAGGATCCCGCCTCCAGCCCCTCCTCTCCCGAATTCCTACCCTCGTCCCCGACCCTCTCGCCCCCGACCATCGCCGCCTCTCGACCCTCTCTCGCCCACCCCCGAGCATCACCGCCTCTCGCCCTCTTGTCGACCATCGTCGCCTCTCGTCCCCCTCGCCGCCCACCCCCGACCATCGCCGCCTCTCGCCCTCTTGTCGACCATCGTCGCCTCTCGTCCCCATCGCCTCCCACCCCCGAGCATCACCGCCTCTCGCCATCTTGTTGCTTCGCTGCCACCGTCTCCCGCCCCTCTCCTCCCCGCCGCCATCCTCTCCCCCGACATCAACTACTCTCGCCGCCGCCTCTCGCCGCAACCCTCTACCGCGACACTGAGCCCCTTCTCGACGCCACCCTCTTGACGCCTCATCGCCAACCTCTCCCCCGACCTCGAGCCCCCTCTCGCCCCCAACCCTCTCCCCCTACATCAAACCGTCTCGCTGCCGCCGTCTCTGTTCGGTCGTCACCGCCCTCTCGCCGCCAGAGGAGGGCACATCCTCCCCCCACTCCAATCCCTGTAGCCGCCATCCTGTAGCGTGAGGCTCCCCCTGCCCGCAGCCAACCCAAGCCCGCTCTCCGCCACTCTCTATCTCGAGGCTGTCGCTGCAAGAGACAACATCCTATCCCCCGACTCTGCCTCCTCGGTCCTACCTCTCTCGTATCACACGTTTTTCTCGTCGCCGGCCTAATCAAGAAGCAAAGGGTATTCAACTACTTGAGATTACATCCTATCCCCTGACTCCGCCTCCTCGGCCGTTACATTTGAGCTTTTACTTGCTTCATATTGGTCTTGCGTATCCAAAACGTGTATTGTATGCGTTACACTGTAATATTGCATGGGATTTTGATGCTTAACTTATAACGTTTTGAGTGAACATTTTGAAGTACCTCTAAAATAGGATTCCAACACCAGTGATCTAAACTTGACGAAAACACAAGCAAAAAATCGTAACCAACACAGTCGTAAACAAAACGGTGAGATGGCCACGAACACGAAAGTAAGTTCAAAACAAGTACAGATATCCAAAAGCGGGTATATTCATACCAAAACTCGCACAACGAAGAATCCTATACAAAATCCTATTCATACCAAAACTCGCACATATATACAAAAACACGCACATATATACAAAAAGACCATTTATCCAAGTAGAGCCTCTTCCATACCAAAATGAGCACATATATACAAAAGTGGACTCCTCCATACAACAGAGAGCACGATCATACCAAAACTCGCACATATATACAAAAACACTCACATATATACCAAAAAACTATTTATCCAAGTAGATCCTCTTCCATACCAAAATGAGCACAGATATACCAAAGTGGACACTTCCATACAACAAAGAGCACGACCATACTAAAACTCGCACATATATACAAAAACACGCACATATATACCAAAACGTGCTTTTATCCAAGTAGAGCCTCTTCCATACCAAAACGAGCACAGATATACAAAAGTGGACACCTCCATACAACAGAGAGCACGCCCATACCAAAACTCACACATATATACCAAAACATCGTTTATCCTACAAAGAGCGCTTTGTGAAGAATCCTACTAGAGCCATCTACTATTATACAAAAGTGGATGTTTTCGTACCAAAACACACACATATATACCAATACATCGTTTATCCAAGTAGAGCCTCCTCCATACCAAAACGAGCACCGATATACAAAAGTGGACACTTTCATACAACAGAGAGCACGCTCATACCAAAACTCGCACATATATACCAAACATCATTTATCCTACAAAGCGCTTTACGAAGAATCTTACTTGAGCCCTCTACTATTATACCAAAATATGATGTTTTCATACCAGAACACGCACCTATATACCAAACCTCGCACATATATACCAAAAGTCCATTTATCATACAACGTGCGCTTTGAGAAGAATCCTACTAGAGCCTTCACTATCATACAACAGAGAGCATGACTATACCAAAACTCGCACATATATATAAAAACACTGTTTATCCTACAAAGAGCGCTTTGCGAAGAATCATACTTGAGCCCTCTACTATAATACAAAACACGCATAGATATATACAACAGAGAGCACTTACATACTAAAACACGTACAGATATACAAAAATATGCTTCTTTCTATGAAGTGCATTTACATATATCTTTGAGTTCATACAGAAGTTCATATCTATTAGTCCAAAAAATGTGCCCCCTTTAGAGAAATCCCAGCATCTGCAGCAATATCTATTTGAATTGATTGCGTCTCCAAAATTTGTCTTTGTGATCTCATCATGTCAGCACATTCTTCCAAATGGAATGGATGATTATGCTCAAATTTCAATTGTGTTACAACATACTTCTCATATTTCTTATCCCAGTTGATCTTCAAATGAGCACCACAACCGCATCGTGTTTGTGCTCTTGGCTTGGTTGTATCTTTGTCTCTTTTATCAAACCCTCTATAACCCTCCTTAGCACGAATAAGTTTGGCCGAAGTAATAATTCTCGTGATTTTACTTTTGTTTATGTAGTCTTTACGAACACTGAAGCCGTATTTTGCTGCAAATGAATTATACAAATTGAACGCGTCTTCCACAGTTTCAAATTCTTGAGTCAACGATGGTCCATCAAATCCATTAGAGGGCTCTTCTTCCATTGACAATTCAACACTGTTTGGATAATCGGTATTAACCATCGTGGGAGAATCAACAACATCAATACCTACTAACTGATCTCCAGTTATTGGCATGCATGGGATCTGACTATCTTCCATTAACCAACTACAAGAGACAAATTCATTGAAAAATGAACCAAGCATTAACATACAAGAATATGCACATTTATTTAAAAAATACATAAAAAGGTTTTTATACAATAAACAAGTTTATTCTTACAATGTACAACATGATGGCATGTGACTCGATGACCTAAATATACATATCCAAAGAAAATCATAACTAAAAAAATGTTATATTACATTATCAAACAAACGAGGCGGGGGTGAGAGGAGTTGAGATCGAGGGAGAGGATGGCGGCGGGGACGAGAGGGGGCGGAGATGGTGGTGGTGAAGCGACAAGACGACGAGAGAGGGCTTGGCGGCCGGGGTGGGCGTCGAGAGAGGGCTTGGCGGCGATGGTCGGGGGCGAGAGAGGGTCAGGGACAAGAGGCAGCGATGGTCGAGGTGGGCGGCGAGAGAGGTCTTGGTGGCGATTTTCGGGGGCGAGAGAGGGTCGGGGATGAGAGGCGGCGATGGTCGGGTTGGGCAGCAAGAGAGGGCTTGGCAGCGATGGTCGCGGGCGAGAGAGGGTCGGGGAGGCGGTGATGGTCGGGGGCGAGAGGGTCGGGGCGATGGTCGGGGGTAGCGAGAGGGTCGGGGATGAGGGTAGCGATTCGGGTGAGGAGGGGCTGGGGGCGAGATCCTCGGTCGTTAGATCATTCACCACCACATGTCATTCATCCGTGGATTACTGCAGACTCTGCTGCAATCCACTTACGACAGAGGATCCGCGCCCTTGGGCGTGGGAGCGGAAGGTGTGTCGATGGAGCGTCTGTGCACCGAGGGCGGAGGGCGATGCCCCATCGACACATTCCAGGGGCTTGGTGGCACGTGAACCAGGGTGGTCTGGTCAAGGGAGCAATCTCCAATGAGAGGTGTAGCGGACGCGCAGCCACGTGTAGGCGAAGGTGGGTGGCGAGGGAGATCTGGATCCAGAAGGTGCAGGGGTGCATGGCTGGCAGCACTGGAGGGTGGCCGTTGGCTGCAGCTTGACGGGGCCGCAAGAGGGAGCTGCACTGCGCTGGGCTGGGTGGAGATGAAGGACGGCGGCCGCACACGACCGCACAGAGGTGGACAAGGAGAATTTGAAGCTAAGGTTGTAGTCGAGATTCCTCAGCTGGAGCAAGGGGTTCCTGGTCGGATATGGGGAGGTTTCTTAGAAAGAAGCTCGAGGTTGAGCTTCGTTCTTCGCTTAAGGGCCGACAAACACGAGCTCAAGCATGAGCCTGAGCTGCTGCAACAAAGCTGGATGCACTTTGGATCTCGCCGGAAGATATGGAGGTTGTCACTCAAGGGTCGGCTAGACGCTGTCACCGGGTGCCTGTATCTCAAGAGCTTTCTCCCAACTCCGTGAAATGGTCGATGCCCGCAAAAGAGAGCGGCGATGCTACTTTATGGTTGGTTGAACGGAGATGGGGAACATAGGTCACGTGAGTCATGGGCGAGAGAGAGAGAGAGAGGGAGTGGGGGCGTCGGAGGGTGCTGGTCAAGGCGATTGCGCCCGACGCGCAAGGGGCGTTGGTGCAGGAGCAGGTCCTGTGGGGAAGATGACCGTAAACACACACATAGAGAGAGACAAACGAGGGGCTGTGGCGGTTGGGGGTTGCACGCAACCACAGTGTATGTAGCAGAGGCAGAAGGGTGGTTGCACTCCGCAGGATGCGAGCGTGGGAGTAACAGGCGGTCAAGCACCGGCACCGCCGCAAAAGGCCAACGGTTGCGCGCCTGCAACACGCGGGAGGAAGAGGGACGCCACGTGGCATGGGGGAGGCGGCCACGTGGCAGGTTAAAATTAGAAATTAAAAGGAAAATAAAAAATTAAACTGAAATAAAATAAATTATAACAATTAATAAATAAAATATATAAATAATAATAGATAAAATAAAATAAAATAAAATAATAAGTAAAATAAAATAACAAACAAAATAAAAATGAATAATAAATAAATAAACTAATAAAAATAAAAGTGATACGTGGTGGCTCCAGGAGTGATCACGTGTCACTCTCAGAAAAAAATCAAAAAATAAATGTTAAATATCAAAAAGAAATAATAAAAGGACTCAAATGAAAATGTCGGCAACACAAAAATTGCTAGTCTCGACGAGACCTACAACTTTCATGAAGGATCCGAAAGCAAAATAAATCATCTCTATAAAAAAGTATTTTTGGTGGTATCATATAGATATATAATACCTCATTTTGTGTTTTGTCATTTTTTGTCATTTAAAAAAAAATAAAAAATGTAAAAATATGAAATAAATATTGACAACTTAATCTAATTTTTTGGATTTAAAAAGATAAATGAAATATAGGGGCATATGCACAATATACAATGAGGGGCCCCAAACCCATGTTTCGCATACGAACTCCGATTCTTTTGAATTTGGTCTTGTTTTGAAGGTAATTGAACATACGTTAATTCAAAATGAATAGGAGTCCATAGGAGCCTGAATGAGAGAGATATTCACGTTTTAAGTCTCTTAGCCTCAAATTAGGGTTTGGATTTTATTGGTCAATTTTACATGTTAGTAATTTTTGTTTGATGTTTTTCTTTTATTAGTGTTAGCAATATATACACTATAGAGTTGATTTTATTCAATTCAGAGTTAGTTAAAAATAGATAAAAATAGAGAAATATGGTGAATATACATGTGATATTTACAAGTGAAATTGGCTTCTTATTTTATGCAAATATACATGCTAAAATATATATATTAATTTTAAATGCATGAATTAGAATAATGCAAAAGAAATGGAGAAATACAACTAATTACTCAAGTACGAAGCTCTATTTTCAACTTTTAGATTGATGAATCACATATTCATCATGGGCTCAGATCTGATATCAATTATTTTTACAAAGTTTAGGCTACAGTTTACAAAGGAAGTGGGAAGCACGTGACACTTGTCTAGTAGTACTCACTCTCCTATAGGTGTGGCGCTTAGCCTAATTTGAAGATTGCTTGAAAATAACAATAACAACTACCAAGATAAATAGTCAAGCTCTCACATCTTTACAAGTTGAATTTATGAACCCATTTTTGTTTTGAGGTTTGTTTGATTTAGTTTAGGTCAAAGATCATAAATATTGCGTACTTGTGCATTTTGTTTCTCGCTTCTTTTATTTCTCCTTTCATCTTGCTTGTTTTTAACCTTCACTCTTTTCCTTTTCCATTTCTTCTTCATTCCATGCTCTTAATTCTACATCCTACTTCTTTTTTATATCTAAGATGTCAGATCTGGTATGGCTTAGTTAGGACTCCGTGAACATCTACATCGATTCGACGATGATGATATCTCCAATAATTCAGGTAGATTCTAGGGAGACTGATTCGGACTTTGCAAACCTCTCTCAAAGCTCCCCACTTTCTTCTTCACCGAGAATTTTGGATGACTCTCTTCGTGAGTTCTCTTCTTTCAAAATGGAGATCTACTAGTCTCTATTCACATCTCCTACTCTAATAAAATTCAGGATTGACCCTAATCTTGAATATTTCCAATCATCTGGTGTATATTTCAAGACTGACTAGAGTATATTTCCTATTGCAAAACAAGAACTTGATCAAGGTTTAATCATCATCATCAGATTCAAAAACTGAAATGACTCCTCAGAGAGGGAAGGCATAATAAATAGACCAGAACGAAGTCAATAACCGAATGCTAGACTTCATCCATGCTATAAAACAGTTGATCGCACTGGCCGAGGCTCAGGTCACCTTCCAAAAATGCATATGGGGATGACGAGAGTCTGAGAAAATATAGGAGGAGGTGAAGAACAACAGGATGATGGACACCATACAGGAGAACAAGAAAGAAAAGAGGCACCAAAGCCGACTCTGAAGGAGACATACAATCTTGGAGCTGGTAAGGTTCCATAGGGGATCCGAATACCACAAATACACGAACACTTCAAGCGGAAGCCGCATTTGCTTTCTCTCTTGACAACTTTCCATGGGAATACGAATGAAGAACCCTACATCCATCTGCAGCAATTTAATCACATATGTGGAACAATACACTAGCCAAATATCTTATTTGAGGTAGTTAAGATGACCACCTTCGCATTTAGCCTTCAGGACATGGCTCTCTACTGGATCAATCATCTGGGGAAGGTGATGACAACCTAGGAAGAGCTGAAATTAGCTTTTTTGCACAAATATTATCCCTTGGGTCATCGCAATAAGATGTGTGCGTTGATATCAAACTTCTCCCAAGTGTCCCAAGAGCCAATTCATGAGGTGCGGGAACATTTCAAAGATCTAGAGGAGAAGAGCCCCATCAAGACAACTTGAAGATTAGTCTGGTCCAGAATTTCTTTGGGTGTTTAAAACAAGATAATAAAAGGTTGATAGATTCCACTTGTAGAGGCTCTCATTTCAATAAGGACGAAGACGTTGTTGGGCACATCTTTGAGGATATGGTCGAAGGATTGATTGTGTTATCTTTGTCTCGTGTATATCAAAAGAACCCATAGATACTCCACAAACCGATAAATATGGCAACATCTTATGAAAAGGATAACAATGAGAGTTCCAATCTCAGCATTATCAGGAACCACATGTTCAAGGTCGATATTATTGAGAAGGGATCACAAGACCTTGAGAAACTTAATCTGATAGAATAAAGAACTAAAAATCGGGACAACTGATAAATTCCAGATTTATCATCATTAAATACAATTATTATCTCTCTTTTTTAAGTTAATAACATGATTCATTGCCTAATTGACACTAATTACTAACTATTGCGTTGTAAATAAATAACACTAATTACTATATATTAATAAAACTCTATTATAGTGTAATATTTTATGTATTTATTTCTTATTAAAAATCAAATAAAAAGTAGAATAAATTTGTGTATAAATAAAATAATATAAAATAATATAAAAATACAAAAAATAAGCAAAAGAAAAATAAAGAAAATTGTTTTATATGGTTTTTATTAGTATTTAATTTTTAACTATGTACATATGACCTATGAACTTTGACTTCTACATAAAAGTTGATGATCTCATCGAGATCTACAATTTTCATCTTTGAGTTTTCTCTAATTCATTCTCTAACTATTTTATTTCTTTTTTATACTAATTTCACTGACTTCTAATTATTCTATTGGGCCACATGGCACAATATGTTTTGGCCACGTGGCCTGCTCTTGGCTTGCCACCCGTGTTTTCTACAGACCATTTGATCGCTTGATCAAATGGCATGTGATCATCTGTACCAAACCATTTGATCTTCTCAGTCAGATCCATCTCTGCCATTGATCAACGCCTTAACTGCAACCGTCCGATCATATGATCGGGCGGTCAAAGTCCATCGTCAACCTCCAACATCCTACCTCCTCATCCAAATCATCCTTCTTCTCCGACTTTTTCCAACTGCCTCCAGTTACCTTCTGACCAACATCCACTACCCTCGTATTTTCCTAACCACCCTAACTCATGCTAAATTCCATAACGTCTTCACACCTAACTTAATCGACGGTTTCAAGAGGCTGAAAATCTATCGAGAACCACCTAACAACTTCCCTTCGTCCTCTTCAAATACTTCACCACTCTCATGAGCAGCGGTTGTCAACTCTTACGATAAGGACCCCTAGCCACTTCTCCTCTTCGTGACAAGAAGAAGCAGTCGACGTCGAGCAATAATGATAGATCTTCTTCCGGTTCGACCCATGGCTAGAATAGCCAAGCTACGACCATGTTTGGTTGTATGAGCTTAACGAAGTTGCTTCCCGGGTGTGAAGCGACGAATAGGCGTCGAGAGCGCCGCCCCAAGCCACTTCCTCTATCCCGGTGACCTGGAGGAAATCTGGGCAACACAGGTCTAGTTAACTTATTTTTCTTGGGTTCTTCAAATTTTCAAGCCATTTTGTGAGATCAACTCCCTTATTTGAATTGGTCTTGATCTTCATCGTGCATCTCTGATCCACGCAGAAGACATCGATCACCACCTTCTCTTCTGCCAGATTCTAACCATTGCACTCCATCTTCTTCTCCTGTATTGGAGGACAACCCACATGGGCTTCACCTTCTTCACCCACTTCAGCCCTCCATTCCATTCACTTACGCACACATATGCCCATTGTCTTTGCTTCGGCTACTCTTCTCTAACCTTGTAGGTTCAAGAGGACTTCAATGGCTAGAATTCTTGAAGAGATTTTGATCCGAAGTTTCTTCCCCGATGGTTCTTCATCATCTCAAACTTCCAGACACTTGTGGATCTTCGTCAACGTTCCACCATCTTCACGAGCTCTCTGAGGATCTTCACTAAATATCTGACACTTTCCAGGAGCATGAAGGAGTCAAAAATGGTCGTCGGAGCCCATCTTTGAAGCCACTGTGTACGGCGATGCTTTTCCGAGGAGATGGCACAGTTGTCGTCGGATAGTGCAAAGTTGGGCGCGATCGAACGACTCAATTTTAGCCACATCGACTACACCGAATTAGCAGCTCAGGAGGATCCGAGCCTCAACTGAAGCTCCATATGCCAACGCGTGGTCTAATCCATGCCCCTGGGCTTGAACCTAGGACTGCATGCGCATCATGCGTCGGGGCCTGGATTGGTTGCACTTCTACCTCGTCAGTTCTTCATATTTGCAAAAATCCCCCTGTGTAGGGTGTATTTCATAAATTTCAAAGTTGGTTTTTATTATTTACACTTTAGTCCCTTCAAGGACCTAGTTGTTATGTTTCATGTTATGTTTTATCACATTTATGCCCCTGGATTCAAACATGAATAACTTCAGCTTATGATCTCCAAATGAAGCGATTTCAGTGGCATTTTAATCCCTGTTTCATTATCTTTTGCACAGATTAATTTATTCTCTGATTTGATGCTCATTGGTTGGTTTTTTAGTTTAGATATTATTGGTGCTATAAATCACATGAAATGAAACTGGATTTCTGATTCAGTGTGCAATTGGACTTAGTTCTAAATTGCATAATTACTTATGATTGAATAATCATCTTAGGGCATATCCGTGAGTAAATTTGCATGTGTTAGTACTTTATCATTCTATTTATTCTATTGATAATATCTAACATGACATAATTGTTTAAAAATCACATTTCATCTCATTCTTGCATGCATTAGTGATGTGCATTTCATCTTGAATTATTTGCATGCTTGCATTGTCTGTTTGTTTTGACCTAGATTAATTATCAATCACTTAACCTAGATATTCAACTCCTAAATAATCATATTATGGTTCGTGTCCTTGTGTTTGATCCTGGACTTCTCAGGATATAAATTAAAGCTGAGAACCTCGTCATTGAGATTATTCGCGGTTCTGTATGAGAAGCTAAGTGCTCATGCTATAACAGATCTCTCTTAATACATGCATTTAGTGATTCACCAGATGGCTTCATTTCCAGGGTCACGACTTCATTAATATAATTATTTAGGTTTAATATTTTTGTTAAGTTGATTCTTATTTTATTTAGGTTGATCTAGTGTTGTGATGTTTTATGTACTATTATCTATGTTACGATAATCTTTGAAATATTTATACTTTTCTCTTCTGTGTAGGGAATCCAATTCATCGAGGATGCTAGTGAAGAATGGAGGTAGGAGCTCGAAAAGGAGTTCATGCTGAGAGGAGCCGCAGAAGATGCCATCAAGTTTCTCGAAGATTATTTTTGTTGATATTCGTGATGTATAATTATGGACCAAAATTTATTATGTGTGTGTGTCGAATCTGTTTCACCCATGCGGATGGGACTCAACTTGAGTGACGATTTAGGATCTAGGCACACGACTCATAAAGCTATTTTCGATGTATTATATTATGTGCTTGATTCGTAAGTTAGGGTACACTAACTTCATCTTATGAGATTCACTCATCTCTAAGATTCATTATACACATGTAATCTACGTTCAACTTAGACCAAATGAATTGAATATCTTCCCGCTAATAGACACATGATTAGCTGCAGTTTTTCGTTGACCTGCATGCATTAGATAAAATTTTATATTCAGTCGTGCATATCATGAAGAGAGCTGGAGACACTGTCGGTATTTCTCTAAAGCATGACAGCATAATTTTATGTCTGCATGATTTTTTCCCTTTCACGATTTGTCACGTAGGATAATATGAAAATGGGACTGGACGGTAGACGATGATTTTTGTGTTCAGAGGTTTAATACAAGTGATAATCTAATATCTAAAAATGGGATTGTTAATGCAAGTTGATATAATAAAAACGGAGCTAAAATTCACCTTGTTTTTGAGAAAGAAATCCCGGCATTAGTTGTAGGTATATATACTTTTGTTGAGAGGTGAGGACGAATCCCTAGGATAGAGCCCAAACCCTATTTCAGTCTGCTCGCAATGAACGCGAATTTTGTATTATCACCAATAAAAGCGACAAAGATAATTAGACCATATTTATGGTCTTCACTGAGTGTGTTGGTGAAATAATCATGTTTAATTGTTCTTGTTTGATTCTTCAGCATCCCGATACCCTAGGCTCCATTATCATCTCCTGGGATTCATCATCTAGAGATCCAGCTAACATTGATCCCTTCATCATTTAGCTTCCTATTATGTATACTTAGGCTTATTTTCAACCTAAGTATAGGGGGAATCAGACTTTGTTCTGATTGTTCTGCTCGGGTCACCTGGCTTTAATTCATATCTTTATACCTAAGCTATTTCTCAACTTAAGTATAGGGGGACCCAAGAATTCAAAACTTCTGGGGTTATGGGTATCATATTACATCATTGAACTGATTTGTGTAAAAATATTTTGAAAATAATTTTTAAAAATTATATAAATATTTGACATGGTTTTCAAAAATGTTTTACATAGTTTGCAAAAATATGACTTGACATGTTTGGAAAATTATTTGTAAAATGTTTTGAAAACCTACATATTTATGTGACATTGTTGTGAAAAATACTTTACTATGGTTTGAAAAATGAGATTTTTACTTATTTTGAAAAATTTTTGTAAAATGTTTGGAAAAATTCTATACATATGGGACAATGTTTGCAAAAAGTTTTCAAAAATATTTTTCAAATCTAAGGGTGTAAATGAGTTTAATTAATTAACCCTCTAACTTAAAATAAAAAAACAAATAAAAAACTTATTGATTGGTGTTATTCTCTGACACTTTCACTATGCACTCAAGTCTAGAGATGATCTTTAACACTTGGTTTAAGGAGTCTCTAGAACTTAGAGTTATCTTATGTTATCATTAGGGTCTTGGACTTAAAAATTCATACCATCCTACTTAGAAGATATGCATGATATATCTCTTGCTTAATCTCCCTTAAAAGAATAATACTTTCACTCACATGCACGACTGCATTTATGATTGAGATGAGTCAAAGTATCACTAAGGAGACTGAGATTGGAAGTTTGAGTTTGGACTTAATCTATATGATGCTCGAGAATGGGATAAAATTTATGACATCTTCATGTAACATGAGTGTCAGCATATTAGCCAGTATGGGACATGTTCTCATGCTACCTCTTGACTTTGACCTAAAGTGTCAGGGTGTGATGACATTAATTAATAAGTTGATTAGTGTGTGCCAATCTTTTGGTAAAAGCAGTGGAGCCAGCCAAAAACAAAGAAAAAAAAGAATGAAACAAATGCTCTCCCCATACAAATTCAAATATCAAAGAGATTCCACCAAAGGCAAGCGCTCCCAACCATTTTTAATGTATCCACTTCGACCACTGTTACTAGGACCAGGAGTTGGGCTAGCACTCAAAAAGGGCTTTGCATATTAAATGCTACAAGTCTAGGTGTAGAAGGTATATTAGGTTACTCAAAAAAGGCACAACGCGGTGTATTCCCAGGAAAACAAGTGCAGACGACTCCAACTTCTCTTGATGAACACACTGATTGGCAAAAATCAAAATGAAATTATGTTGTATATTGGCACTTGAGAGAACCTTGTTCCAATGAGAGGAAGAGAAAATAAGTTCACAATCCTACATCCTCCATAAATTGGCCTTCCATCTATAACTTTGAAGTCTGACAAACTAAAGAGAAGGTGGATTAAGGCAAGACAAGATTTGTTCCCTAGAGTTGAGGGTTAGGTCCTTAGGAGAACTTTTAAAATTGGATTTTTTGGCGATGTCTTGATTCTACTCTCATATATGCGGTCTACACTAAGTCATACTTCTTATCTATATGTATACATTGAGAGTCTGATAATTAGAGGAGTTGAATTCCTTTTGATTAGTATTTGGATCAACTTAGAGTTTTAGGATTCTTAAAAACTAGTGTTCTAGGTTAAATCAAGCCATGTATTCCCACAAGCACATGCTAGGGAGCTCACTTGTTAATCTAACTAACTTACTCTTTATTAGCTCGAGGACGATATTAACTTAAGTATAGGGGGGTATCCCATATTTATCATCATTAAACACAATTATTATCTCTCTTGCTTAAGTTAATAACATGATTCACTACCTAATTGACACTAATTACTAACTACTGTGTTGTAAATAATTAACACTAATTCCTATATATTAATATAACTCTATTATGGTGTAATATTTTATGTATTCATTTCTTATTAAAAATAAAAAATAGAATAAAATTATGTATAAATAAAATAATATAATATAAAATAAAAATACAGAAAAATAAGCAAAAGAAAATAAAGAAAATTGTTTTATATGGTTTTTATTAGTATTTAATTTTTAATTATGTACATATGACATATGATCTCTTTGACTTCTACATGAAAGTTGTAGATCTCATCGAGATCTACAAATTTGATGTTTTTGATTTTTTTTCTAATTCATTCTCTAACTATTTATTTCTATTTTATACTAATTTCGCTTATTTCTAATTATTCTATTGGACCACATGGTGCAATCTATTTTGGCCACGTTTCCCGCTCTTGGCATGCCACCCGTGTTTTTTGCAGACCGTCTAATTGTTTGATCAAACGGCATGTGATCATCTGTACCCAACCGTTTGATCTTCTCACCCAGATCCATATCTGCCATTGATCATCGCCTCAACCGCAACCGTCCGATCGTATGATCGGACAATCAAGGTCCATCGTCAACCTCAAGTGTCCTACCTCCTCATCCAAACCGTCCTTCTTCTCCGACTTTTCCAACTGCCTCCATCTCCCTTCTGACTAACCTCCACCACCCTCGCATTTTCCTAACCACCCTAACTCACGCTAAATTCTATAATGTCTTCACACCTAACTTAATCGTTGGTTTCAAGCTGTTGAAAATCTATTGAGAACTACCTGACAACTTCCCACCGTCGCCTTCAACTACTTCACCACCTCCACGAGCGGCAGTATCAACCCTTGCGAGAAGGACTCCTAGCCACTCCTCTTCATGATAGGAAGAAGGAGTCGACGTCGAGCAATAATGGTGGATCTCCTTCCGGTTCGACCCATGGCTAGAATAGCCATGCTTTGGCCATGTTCGGCCGTATGAGCTTCTCGGCATTGCTGCCCAGGTGTGAAGCGACGATCAGGCATCGAGAGCGCCACACCCAAGTCACTTCCTGACCTAGAGAAAATTCGGGAAAAATAGGTCTAATTAACTTATTTTTATTGTGTTCTTCAATTTTTCGAGCCATTTCGTGAGATCAACTCCCTTATTTGAATTGGTCTTGATCTTCACCGTGCATCTCTGATCCATGCAGAAGACATCGATCACCACCTTCTCTTCTTCCAGATCCTAACCACTGTGCTCCATCTTCTTGTCTTATATTGGAGGACAACCCACCTGGTCTTCACCTTTTCACCCATTTCAGCCCTCCATTCCATTCACTTACGCACATTATCTTTGCTTCGACTACTCTTCTCTAACCTTGCAGGTTCAAGAGCCTTCAATGGCTTGAATTATTGAAGAGATTCTGATCTGGAGTTTCTTCCTCGATGATTCTTCATCATCTCAAACTTCCAGACACTCATGGATCTTCGCTAATGTTCCACCATCTTCGCGAGCTCTTTGAGGATCTTCACCGGCTATTTAACACTTTCCAGGAGCATGGCAGAGTCAGGAATGGCTTACCGCAGCCCAGCTTCGTAGCCACTATGCACGACGGTACTTTTCCG
This sequence comes from Ottelia alismoides, assembly GCA_037367405.1. NCBI lineage: Eukaryota > Viridiplantae > Streptophyta > Magnoliopsida > Alismatales > Hydrocharitaceae > Ottelia > Ottelia alismoides. The sequence goes on along the minus strand of JAZKJV010010627.1, from coordinate 718,730 downwards.
AGGAGATAGCACAGTTGCCATCGGATCGCGCCAAATTGGGCACGATCGAACGACTCAATTTTAGTCACGTCGACTATGCCGAATCAGTAGCTCAGGAGGATCCGAGCCTCAATTGAAGCTCCATATGCCAATGCATGGTCCAATCCATGCCCCTGGGCCCGAACTTAGGACCTCATGCGCATCACACGTGTATTTCATAAATTTCGAAGTTGGTTTTTGTTATTTACACTTTAGTCCCTCTAGGGACCTAGTTGTTATGTTTCATGTTATGTTTTATCCCATTTATTCCCCTGGATTCAAACTGGAATAACATGAGCATATGATATGCAAATGAAGCAATTTCAGTGGCATTTTGATCCATGTTTCATTATCTTTCGCATGGATTAATTTATTCCATATTTTATTATCTTTCGCATGGATTAATTTATTCTCTGATTTGACGCTCATTGGATGGTTCATTAATTAGAGATATTATTGGTGCTATAAATCACATGAAATGAAACTGGATTTCCGGTTAAGTGCTTAATTGGATTTAGATCTAAATTGCATAATTGCTTAAGATTGAATAATCATCTTAGGGCATATTCGTGAGTATATTTGCATGTGTTAGTATTTTATCATTCTGTCGAAAATATATAACATGGATTAATTGTTTATAAATCATATTTCATCTCATTTCTGCATGCATTAGCGATATGCATTTCATCTTGCATTATTTGCCTTCTTGCATTTTCTATTTTGACCTAGATTAATTATCAATCGCTTAACCTAGATATTCAACACCTAAATATTTGTATTATGACTCATGTCCTTGTGTTCGACCATGGACTTCCCAGGATATAAATTAAAGCCAAGAACCTCATCATTGAGATTCTTCTCGGTTCTGTATGAGAAGTTAAGTGCCCGGGCTACAACAGATATCTATTAACACATGCATTTAGCGATTCATCAACAACTCAACTAGATCACAAAGTAACTAGAGCTTCTAGTGAACATGATCAACTCATGCTAGTCTACGAGTACTACAGCTGAGAACTCTACCATCGAGCGTAAAGAACAACCACAAGAGTAGAGACCAAGGCAATCTTAATCCATCTAGCATGTGTACTATGTGTAGGCACCCAACTCGGGAAAACCATCATAGCTGCAAAAAGAAGCAGATGGTTATGTACCATCCGGAGCCCTCGATGTATGTCGAGTCGATCTTCTTACCTCCACCACAAATCCAAGAAGTGAATGGCATTTGGGGCAATGAACCATAGTTGACCTATCTTGGAGGATAACACCAGAGCCAATCTCTAGCCATCCGACCTTTCAACCGACATTGTGATGAAAGAATAGTCCAACACCAGCCTTTTGAACATCAATCTCCACATAATGCTCAAACAAGGAGATAGTTGCACCAACAATGGGCATATCATCGATAACACATCACTATCAACTAGTTTCCTAGTATCAATACGAGTATCCTCCTCCACATTATCAGTAGTATCCTCATCATCCTTTCTACCAGAACTAACAGTAAATGTCTTTGTACCATTATCAGAGTCAGTGAGCTCAACCCGTCGAACTGAATCCCGTACTTGACTACTTAGCTTAACTAGTGAAGAACATGATGGAGATGAGACAGATGGATGACTTAACCTTCGTGAAGACTATCATCCCCGCACATGTTGAGGTTATCCAAATAACTTCCATCAAAAGGAGCATGTAGATTGTAATGAATCCTTACTCACCGAGTCAGGTATGAGTACTTCATTTATTTTATCTAATGTTGTGACTCTCAAGAGCGGTAAGACACTATATCAGTCTGGAACCACAAAGGGGAAGAATAAGGCTTCGGAGGGCCAGTTGTCATCTTCTACAGTTGATCCCTTATCAAGTCGAGGGAAAGAAGAAGAAGATAGAGGAGTTGCACCTAAAAATTCAAAAAATCAAGAAAATCCAAATAACAAGAAGAAATGACAACCAAGGCCAAGCCGTACACACCAATGAGATGCCAGTAACCGATCACGTGCATACCGACAATGCCAATACATCAACTTTTATCTCTTCCTCTGTAACGAATGATTGTACCCCTTCTAATCAATAATTTGTAAAATATGATTCCCAAGAACATTTTGATTTTGTCCATGTAAATATTCCTTTTTATAATGATATGAAAAAAAAACAAAAATAGAAAATTGAAGACATCATTATCTAATCTTGGAATTATGGAAATATTGCAAAACATTTTCTTGAAAATGTCATTGTTTAAATCCATGAAATACATGTCGAGTGTGAAGAAAGGACTGAAAGAGGCATGTACATCAAAGCGTCAGTCCTACAAGAACCGATGCCAAAAAGTAGAGAAGCACATCCTGACCATGACCATAGTGAATATGGTCAATAATCTCACAACCAAAAATAATTACTTGGGAGCTCCTTTGACCAGATGTGAGATCTTTAACCAAAATTTTGAACATACTTTACTTGATAACGTCTCTTCGATAAACCTTATTCCCACTTCTCTCCTCGTCTAATTCAGGTTGGGTCTGCTGAAATCAACCAGGATGATTCTTCTGTTTGCTGATCGATCTATTAGGTGACCCCGAGGTATATTAGAGGATGTTTATTGTAATAGTGCAGTCATGAAATTACCAGTGGACTCCATTATCCTGGACACGGAATCCTTTGCGGTTACTCCAAACCCTTATAGAACTTGGTCAATTTTTCCTTCAAACAACCAAGGTGGTAATTGATTATGTGTCTGGAAAAATTGCCTTTCGCTTCAATAACGACAAGTTTACCATAGAGATGATCACAGAACCCAAATCAATAGATAGTACATTTGAGAGAAGGGAACCTATTACACCACACACAAACAACTATAGAATCATTAATGAGATCAGGGATCCAAGTTTGTCCTTAAATGACATAGATACCCAGGAATTCCTCTTCTGGAGGAAGAGCTAGAAAGCACAATCAAATTTTGTTCCTTTGCCGACAAAGAGATCTATGCCGATGAGTTGATCGAGTTGTTTGAAAAAGAACCATCACAAATTTAACAAGACACAACACTTACATATATGTTTGGTACTTTGTTATCTTAGCCAAGAGTAATCGATGTGGATAGTAAATTATTAGCAAACCATGCACCAACCACCAGCTCGGTCTCAGAGGTTACTGAAAAGTTGACTCAGACTCCATTGAAATTAAAGATGCTTCTGACAAATATGAAGTATGCCTTCCTTACGAGCGAGCTCAAACAATATTTAGTCATCATCAGGTCATGATTTACCCTTGATCAAGAATATCGCTTGTTAGATGTTCTAGAAAAAAAACCGCAAGCCTTTTGGTTGGAATATTTCAGATCTTTGAAGGATAAATCCGACTTTGTGTTAGCATTATATATAGGATGACAACAAGTCGTCCTACGAGTTTCAACGTTGGCTGAACCCTAATCTTTAGGAAGTTTTCATGAAAAAGATTAAAAAATGGTGTGAGGATGGCTTTATTTATTCCATCTATGATTCTAAATGGGTAAAGCCCATTGCATATGGTCCTGAAGAAATCTGGAATCACAGTATTTACAAATGACCATGGAGAGGACATCTCAACTATTGAATCAATGATTCATCACTATAAAAGATGAAAATAAAGCTTTGTTCTCAAGTAATAAATTGCATTTAAACATTTAAAATTTATTATTAACATTCATACATGTGTAGATAATATTCATATCATCAATAAGAAGCCAAAATATTCTGTATAAATAAACACATGTATATTCTAAAAAATTCCACTATTTTTAATTATTTTTCACTAACTCCAGATCAAACAAAATCAAATTGATTATGTACATATTACTAACATTAATGAAGGAAAAATATCAAAAAATATTAACTTGTATAAATGCTAAATAAACCTAAACCCTAGTTTTGAGATAAAAAGCTGCAAATCCAATATCTTTCACATATAGTCTCCTATGAACTTTTACTTATTTTTGAATTAATATACATTCAATTATCTACAAAATAAGACTAAATTCAAAAGAATCAGAGTTCATGTGTGAAATTTGGGTTTTGGGACCTCGTTGTATATTATATATATTATCTGATTTGACATTATTACTTAATGTATAAAAATAATCCTTTTAATTTATTTTTTAATTTATTTTTTTGATTTATATTTTAATAAATTGTATAAACATACAAATCAAAATTGCATTAAAAATAAAAAATAAGTCACTTTGAGTCCGTATATATAATATCTATATATGTCTCTCTTCTTTTATTTCTTTTTTTCTAAATCATTAAAAATACCAAAAAATACATTAATATGCAAATATTTATGCTATATTTTATTTGACTTTTATCTTGAATTTTCTAATTTAAAAATTACAAAAAAGTGCAAAACCCAAAAATACAGTATTTTATATACATAAACTACAACCAAAAATTCATTTTGTACAAATGATTTCTTTTGGTTTTGGTCCCTTCACAAAAGTTGTAAATCTAGTTAAAATGAACAACTTGTATGAAGACTAATTTTGATTGGACATTATTTTTTATTGTATTTTGATTTTTCATTTAATTTTTATTCTGATATTTTAGCAGCGACATGTGGTAGCTTATGCCACGTGTAACCCCCACCTTCTCTTCATCTGACCTCTTATCTGGGTCGTTGGATGAAGGGTGCTTCATCCAACTGAAGGATATAGGATAATCCTCAAGCGCATCACGGAAGAGTGAGCATCGTATCGAATACGACGACGAACGACTAGTCGGACTAGTTGTTCTATGCAACGGAAAATTAAATTTTTTCATGTGACGAAACCACATGATCCAATAACTCTTCTCGAATCGTTTCGTCTAAACCACAAATAAGTAATAGGATTACCTCTTGAAGCATGGTTGCGATCGAGTCTCTAAATGAAGAGACCTCCTGTCTCATGTCCGATCCGACGGAGGAGACGCTTGCGAGCGTGTTGATGAAACACATGCTTCTTACAATCCATGTTGATGATCCAAGCGATGAATATCCTGATCTCGACACACTAGATCCGACGTCTTCTTCACGAGCGAGGTGCACCGAAGGAGACGGAGATCCACGAGCAAATGATCGCGCAGCATAACGACGACGCTGTGGCGATGGAGAACCTCTCTAGGGCATCCATGGTGGATGGCCACATGAGAGAAGAAGAGAGGGCATGTATAGAGAAAGAGAGAGAGAGAGACTTATGTTCTCTTGTGTGTAAAGAAGAGCAAAGGGGTGCCTCTCCTTTTATATTATTTTGGGATCCATGGATCTCAATCCATGGACAACACAAATCCAATGGCTCACATTGATTTGTGTTTCTTTTAATGGCTAAGATTTGTGTTGGTAAAAACCAATAAGAATTAACTTATTTTAGATTAAATCTATATTGATAAATCAATATAAATCAAACCCGAATTAAATCAAGCAATCATGGAGATTATTGGAATGAAGATTGCCTCCTTTCATAATATGGGATTTGGTGGCAATCTCATGTAATATGATGATATCTTATGAGATTACATTATTCCATTGAAATCTCCAAGATTTACAACAACACTTGTTGTAATTATTCAACAAAATTAATTGATAATTATTTTATGAATATTGCAATCTTGCCATTGGAAATTTGCGAATCACATTCACAACATTTTCAATTTAATGTTCAATGAGAATCCAATTCACATTAACATTTAATTAACAAATTTAAATTACAAATAGCTCTCTCTTATATATTATAAATCACATTTATAATATATATGATTAATATGGATAGTGCTATCCATATTATTCAATATCCATGATAATTAAATCACATTTAATCATCTTGGATCTCTATTCTCATGTGCCCAAATAATATGAATCATATTCAAATTATTCACATCTTTGATAATCAAATCACATTTAATTATCTAAGATAACTCTCTTTATAATATGAATCAAATTCATATTAATCATGATATTTAAATCACATTTAATTATCCATTTTCTCAATGCTCGGATACTTATATCAACAATGAAATTATCTTTAACTCTTTCAAGGATAATGTGCTTTCTCCACGAATACTTGGAGATAAGGACAGGGCGATTGTATTGTTCCACATATAGTGACTTGGATATTGAGATCACATCTCAAATCCATATCTCGAGCCTCCCATATATGCTTAATTAAATCAAGACCGCAAATCTAATCTTCTCATTGCATCTGAATAATATTCAGATCAATGTCCAACATTTGGACTAAGATTAGATTACTTCTTTACTGAGAGGAGTCACTAAAATCCAGACCCGTTTCATCACTCCCTAGGAATGGAAGCATCATGGTTATACAACCGTTTATGATCACATCACCCTCAGGTATTCCCAATACCTGTACATCCTGCATACTGGAAGACTCAGCATAAACCTGAACTATAAGATCAATTTTACACTGTCTACTTCAGAGTTTTATCATTATGTTTCTCATTCGATCATTGGGAGTCGGTATCGATCATATACTTTCCAAAAGTATATATCATACCTAGGTCTTGATCATATACTTTCCAAAAGTATATATCAAACCTACAAATTCAGTCAAGCTTCCAAAGCGAGACGATCGTGCACAGAATTTGATTCTTCCCAATATCTCATGAGTGAGCTCATATCTTCCGGTTCGGTAACTGAACCTGTATGATCCCTTTGAGAGATCGTATTACTCATATGCCCTTACATGCACACCAGTGTGCCGGTGTATAGACCTTGATTAGGTCATCAACCTATTGGTCTGCCAAATGTACATACTCAAAAATATAGTAACACATCTGTCTCCGGCCAGAGGATGCGTGCCTATATCATGACAACATACGATATAGGACTTTGGTTATCTCGATCTCGTTAAGTCGACTCTTTGATCTAACTAATCTGACACATCCGAATCTCTATTCCCATGTAGAGGACCTGCATTAAGAGGTCGGTCAGATATCCGCCTAAATGAGAAAGGATTGCCATCGCCTACTCATGCTGGAGATCATCTCTTAATAATCATTTGATGGTGCTTGATGATTTCTCAATCTAACTCTTTAGACATTCATCCAAGCACTAGCCTCTATGCTTCAATATTTGAATCAACAGCTGTATGATCATGAAGATGGCCATGGTGCATAACCCTAATTGTACTAAGGGACCTATTATGCAGTATTCTTCATTTCAGATCTGGGAATGATATTCACAATAACATTTATTGCATAATGGCTCGACGTGGGCTCGCATGTCCAACAATCTCCCACTAGCGCAAAGAGCCATTAATGGGCTAATCATTTAAACCCACATTCATGTGACAATCATAGGTTATTTAGAAAATTATCTAGGTAAGCTGATCAATCACTCTGTTCCCAAGAGACTACGTCAGGTCCTTTTACGACACTTGCATATCTCCTAGTAGCAGTGTTCGCATCCAATGCGAATGTTGTATCTTATGCAACCAATACTCAATCATAGCAGTCACAGTGTCCTTGACACTACACCTCAATAATTATTATAACCAGTACGTAATTTCAATTATCCTTATCAGAATACCCTTATTCTTGGAGATCTCTATCTCATCAGGTATTCACAGTTAAGACCTTTTAGATCACTATCTATAAAGTCTTAATTTCTTGAAGATAAGACTTTGAGATCACTATATCAAAAGTCTTGTCCTCCATGAAGATATTGTTATTACTGCAATCAAGTGTTTTATCACCATAGTAGTATTAGTAACAGTTTACTACTCTCACTGCATGGTAGACATCTGGCTTTTGTACACATCTAGCATACATTTGGCTTCTCGGAACAGATGCACAAGGCAAGCAGTTTTAGCATTCACATCCTCAACTCTTTGAGGTGCTATCCCTTTAGGTAGGTCAATACCATATCTTTGAGGAAAGGAAGCCTTTCTTGGAATTTTCCAGAAAAATGGAAATGTCCAAGATGTATTATTAATGTGACGGTCCCAATACCCTCTTCTTTTTGCTTCTGAACAATTTTAGAACTAAGATCTAAGATGTATTCTTGAGATCATATCTCGAGGTATGGAATAACCAGATTATAAAACACTTATTATTATCCTTATATCATTACAAATGATTAGGATGTTATCTACATTTAACATGATGAACACAATGGCACTCCCACTATGCTTCACATGGTTCATCAAGATTTTATCTGAAATCATAACATTTATAATTTCATCAAATCTTATGTTCCAACTACAAGAAGCTTATTTGAGTCCAAAGATGGAGTTCTTTAGCTTGCACAACTTGCTTTCCTCAACCATGAAGCCCTGGAGCTACTTCATGTGAATATCCTTAAAGAGGTATTCATAAGGGAATACAATCTTGACCCACATCATGAAGATGTCATAGTCAAGTTGCATGGCTATAGTTAGCAATATTCTGATGGGTTCAAGCATGGTCACTGAAGAGCAAGTCTCATCGCAAGCAATATCTTCTCTTCGGTGTGCAGCTCATGGCTACGAACCGTGCTTTGAAGGTCTCTACCTTCTCATCAGGTTCCCTCTTTCTATTGAATATCTATTTACACCTTAATGGGTCTAACCCTTATAGGTGGATCCTCGAGATCCATATACAATACTTGTATATGAAGTCTACTTTAGACTTTTATTGCTAACATCCATCTTTCTATGTCATAATCCTCAGGAGCTTCATCACATGAAGTCCGATCATTGTCACACTTAACTGATACAGGGAATACATCCTCAAACTTATTTGAAGAAGTATTAGTGTTTCATCCTTAATTATTCTTTTAGTTTCCGATTTCAGGAGCCTCATCATCTTTTCAAGATTAAAAGAGTGCCTTTACTTCTTTTTTATCTTGATTCTCAAGAGAGTCATCCTATAAGAATCACATTCTCAAAGATGAGATCTTTTAAAAATCTCAAGGTCATAAAGTAGGTATCCAATACCATCCTTTATTTTCCTAATGAAGTAGCACTCTCGAGTGCTAGATTCCATCTTACATGCATGGAACCATATTAAGGATATATACTGTAGTCTCTACTACATATGTACCTGGAAACTAAGAGGTAATTATGTTAAAATTTATCATTGATTAAATCATGTCATACACGATCAATTGTAACTTCCTACAACTCTATTGAGTTTAGGTGCATTAGGAGGAGTGAGATAAAAATAATATTCATACCTATATAAGATATTCTATGAATTCATCTAATAGGTATTGACTACCTAGATTAGATCAAATTCTTTTATTCCTTCAAACTTTGGTTCTAAACCAAACTTGTGAAATCTTTGAACATTTCAAAGGTTTCTAAGTGAAGAGAAGAAATCTCATATCACAAATAATCATCAATAGATATCACATATCCATAATGTTTATTCTGTTATAGATGATTCACATACATCAATATGCATGAGATCTTGAATACCTTGACATCTTACACCATTCCAAGAAAGGGTGTATTGGATATTTTTACTTTTGAATACAATATTGACAAGTATGTAAGATTTGAACCTTTAGATAATCTAAAGTTTCATCTCTCACTAGTCTATTCATCACATCAACGGACAAATGTGCAAGGCATGATGCCATATCATTATCAAATGATCTTCATTCTCCTATTGATCTTTTAATATTTAATTTCAGTATTAGAAATGTTAATGAACCATTCATTAATTTTCTAATTTAGTAGAGTCCACAAGATTTTAGATTACTATCTGAAATATCTCCATCATAACTCTTTATGATATGTCTATTGCAGAATTCATGTTTATTTTCAATATTTAGAAATAAACAATGAGTGTATTCTAATATCTAGGTCATAGAGACATTCTCTATGACTAAGGGCTCTCCCACTGAAAATAACAAGTCCATCTATCCAATAGATATTGTTGCAACAATTGCATCAATATCCATATGGATGACTATTAAACCTTAAAAACAAATTTTATAGTCTTCTAATACATATGCAACAAATTGCAAGTGTTATTAGAAGAGTGAGATACAAATTATTAGACTTTGATCTTATCAAATAAGAAAATCAATTTCAATGACCATATGTAGATGTAGATTATTCTCATGCACCATCTGGATCCTTCTCTAAGGATCCTAGATAGACAAGATAGTCACACTATCAATACATCATCTTATTGCAGTACTGGCATTCATCCAACTATTTGGATGTCATATGGAAGTTCCAGAAGTACAGTCAACTCTTTGACTTTCCTTCTTACTTGGTTCCAACCCATGCTTCCACTGTGCTCAAGACAAAGGATCTCTTATGTTGAAATCAAAAATTTCTATATAAGAGTATTTCAACATTTATACATGCTTCATTCAATTCATACAATATGAATATTATGAAGCTTCATGAATGACTAGAGTATAAATAGTAGAATGATGCCACTCATCGTATCTACATCCATTTAAACTCTTAAAACTTAGGTTCAGGTAGGTACTCAAACAATTTGAATACATCATCTCCTATAGAGCCACCATTCTGCATAATGCAGAGAACCATGTCATTCATGATTATATGTCGAGAGCACATATGTATGCCAGAACATCTTCTTAGATTTTATAAGTATTATTTGATAATTATGATCATTATCGACATGTCACTTCAAAAGTACATTCAATGAGATCAAGACTTATAGAGACATACAAACCCTAGGGTTTTAGTCCTATTGTCTATTTAATAATCATTCCTCATTATTATGAGGAAACTTGCACATTGCAACCACATACATTATGTGTCCAATTGCAAGTACAATATCTGGATCATGGGTCCAATCCATGATATTCTACTGGTTATTATTGAGTATAACATTGAGTGGGATTAAAGAAGGATTATCCAAACTAAGAAATTTGCATAAACATATATAAAAATATAATTTACTTTGATTTAGGAATTTTATATCAAAGTTGCCTTGCTATGTCAACATTGAAAGTTCATTCCCTTAATCACTTTCAATATAAGAAATATACTTACCATTATATCTCAAGCAAGATCTGGGATCTCCTTCCCTATCTTTGTTACATCCCAATAATATGAGAATCTGCAACTCTGATAAAAAGAAGAGGGAACATATTCCGCCTTGCAAGTCCAACTTGCATTCCCAATTCGGTCTTTAACACCCGGGCCCACCACCCCTAAGGTGATGCTGACTTGTCGTTAATTGAACCAACCGTCAACAAGATTAGTACTCGCTATGCGCAATCCAATATCGCCCCAATAATATGAGGATCTGATATTAGGGTCACTACGCATATGGCCTTACTCTTTCGAGAAGCAAAGATCCCGATCCATATGCGCTTGCATATGGGAGCTGTCTCTTCGTATAGGCGTCTCCTATATGCAATTCCTGGCGACGGAAACCCTTCGCCTTGACGGGAGACCATGGATGTCACTTATGTGATCCTCCACCTCTTATTCAAATTTTAATCAATTATCATGAATCATATTCATATAATTAATTCTTCCAAGGGAAATAATGACTCTATTCATAATAGAGTGTTTCAATTGGATATAATTAATTCAATCATATTAATTAATTATCAATCCAATTCAATCAACAAACTTGATTGTTTTTACTTGAATATATATATGGTATTATCTCAAAGTACATATTAATTCGAATTTTAATAATTAAAAAAATACATCATGATCTCTCAGGCATCATTCGTTCCCTACCCGTTGTCATGGCCAGTACCTGCGGGAGTGGGACAGACCGCAACCGGTGTGACCCGCTACCCCAACGATCCCCGACTAGACACCATATCCGCCTCGGGAAAAAAATAATGCCGAGTCAATCACTTTGTAGTTGAGATGATCATCGGTTCTTCAACCGAAATTATACCATATAGTAATAATCAAAACATTTTTTGATTATAAGGAAATTTGCTAGACAAATTCCCAATCCTATTCAAACAAGGAGTTTGATGATTGTGTTTCCAATTATGATCTAGATCAAATCTAATCAATTTATTGGTTGAGGCCAAGTCAATTAAGTAAATAATCATCATTAAATATTTCTCAAATATTTTCTATAATTATTTCATGAATTAATAATTAATTTCACTAATTGACAATCACATGGTTCTTGATTAGGACTGTAATTTCAGCAGTGACCCCTACTTAATAAAATTAATTTATCTCAATCAATTTAAATCCAAATTAGACAAAATCAATTGTCAAAGATTGCTAATTTGATTTAGGACAGAACTTAAGTGATATTTCATGTATTTCGAGGCAGATCAAAACAGTAATTAACTCATTAATCATGTTAAGATTCGCAGTTCTCGCAAACAGTAAATACAAGTTCATTAAAACAACTATATCTCGAGCAAACGGAATCTAAATTACGTAAACTCAGATCCTATGATTTCCTTATTTAATGGAGAACAAAATCCAATTATTATTTTCGTATTTAAACAATTTAAACAGGGCCGAAAGTAATCAATAAACAGATGTGCGAAAAAGAAATACGACAAAAACTTTCGCAACCTTAACGAACCTAAGTCGTCCTAGGTTTACGGATCGTATCCAAAACCTTCGACCTGAGACTATGACACCACTTGAAGGATATAGAATAATCCTCAAGCGCATCATGAAAGCGTGAGCATCGTATCAAATACGACAAGGAACGACTAGTCGGACTAGTTGTTCTATGCAGCGGAAATTAAAATATTTTCATGTGACGAAATCACATGATCCAAGAACTCTTCTCGAATCGTTTCATCTAAATCACAAAAAAGTAATAGGATTACCTCTTGAAGCGTGGTTACGATCGAGTCTCTAAACGAAGAGACCTCCTGTCTCAAGTCCGATCCGACGGAGGTGACGCTTGCGAGCATGTTGATGAAACGCGTGCTTCTCGCAATCCATATTGATGATCCAAGCGGCGAATCTCCTGATCTCGACACACGAGATCCGACGTCTTCTTCACGAGCGAGGCGCACTGAAGGAGATGGAGATCCACGAGCAAATGATCGGGCAGCATAACGACGACGCTGCGGCGATGGAGAACCTCTTTAGGGCATCCATGGTGGACGGCCACATGAGAGAAGAAGAGAGGGAATGTAGAGAGAAAGAGAGAGAGACTTATGTTCTCTTGTGTGTAAAGAAGAGCAAAGGGGTGCCTCTCCTTTTATATTATTTTGGGATCCATGGATCTCAATCCATGGACAACAAAAATCCAATGGCTCACACTGATTTGTGTTTCTTTTAATGGCTAAGATTTGTGTTGGTAAAAAGCAACAACAATTAATTTAATTTAGATTAAATCTATATTGATAAATCAATATAAATCAATCCCAAATTAAATCAAGCAATCATGAAGATTATTGGAATGAAGATTGCCTCCTTCCATAATATGAGATTTGGTGGCAATCTCATGTAATCTCATGATATCTTACGAGATTACATTATTCCATGGAAATCTCCAAAATTTACAACAACACTTATTGTAAATTATTCAACAAAATTAATTCATAATTATTTTGTGAATATTGCAATCTTACCATTGGAAAATTGTGAATCACATTCACAACCCAAAATAAATGTGAATTACATTTTCAATTTAATGTTCAATGTGAATCCAATTCACATTAACATTTATTTAATAAATGTAAATTACAAATAGTTCTCTCTTATATATTATAAATCACATTTATAATATATATGATTAATATAGATAGTGCTATCCACATTATACAATATCCATGATAATTAAATCATATTTAATCATCTTGGATCTCTATTCTCATGTGCCCAAATTTTATGAATCATATTCAAATTATTCACATCTTTGCTAATCAAATCACATTTAATTATCTAAGATAACTCTCTTTATAATATGAATCGAATTCATATTAATCATGATAATTAAATCACAATTAGTTATCAATTTTCTCAATGCTCGGATACTTATATCAACAATGAAATTATCTTGAACTCTTTCAAGGATAATGCGCTTTCTCCACGAATACTTGGAGATAAGGACAGGGCGATTGTATTGTTCCACGTATAGTGACTTGGATATTGAGATCACATCTCAAATCCAGATCTCGGGCCTCCCATAGATGCTTGATTAAATCAATACCGCAAATCTAATCTTCTCATTGCATCTGAATCATATTCAGATCAATGTCCAACATTTAGACTAAGATTAGATTACTTCTATACTGAAAGGAGTCACTAAAATCCAGACCCATTTCATCTCTCCCTAGGAATGGAAGCGTCATGGTTATACAATCATTTATGATCACATCACCCTTAGGTATTCCCAATACCTATACATCCTGCATACTGGAAGACTCAGAATAAACTTGAAGTATAAGATCAATTTTACACTGTCTACTTCAGAGTTTTATCATTTAGTTTCTCATTTGATCATTGGGAGTCGATATATATCATATACTTTCCAAAAGCATATATCATACCTAGGTCTTGATCTTATACTTTCCAAAAGTATATATCAATCCTAAAAATTCAGTCAAGCTTCCAAGCGAGACGACCGTGCACGGAATTTGATTCTTCCCAATATCTCATGAGTGAGCTTATGTCTTCCGGTTCGGTAACTGAACCTGTATGATCCCTTTGAGAGATTGTATTACTCATATGCCCTTGCATGCACACCAGCGCGCCGGTGTATAGACCTTGATTAGGTCATCAACCTATTGGTCTGCCAAATGTACATACTCAGACATATAGTAACACATCTGTCTCCGGTCAAAGGATGCGTGCCTATATCATGACATCATACGATATAGGACTTTGGTTATCTCGATCTCGTTAAGTTAACTCTTTGACCTAACTAATCTGACACCTCCGAATCTCTATTCCCATGCAGAGGACCTACATCAAGAGGTCGGCCAGATATCAACCTAAATGAGAAAGGATTACCATTGCCTACTCAGGCTGGAGATCATCTCTTAATAATCATTTGATGGTGCTTGATGAGTCCTCAATCTAACTCTTTAGATGTTCATCCAAGCACCAGCCTCTATGATTCAATATTTGAATCAACAGCTGTATGATCATCGAGATGGCCATGGTACATAACCCTAATTGTACTAAGGGACCTATTATGCAAATTATGTATTCTTCATTTCAGATCTGGGAATGATATTGGCAATAACATTTATTGCATAATGGCTCGTCGTGGGCTCGCATGTCCAACACCAACAACCATGATTATTCCTGCTTTTATTTTTTTAACTTTATTTATTTAATTTATTGTATTTTCATTTATTTCTTTTATTTTTTTATAATTTACCTCGCAATATGATGCCTTGTATGCTCTCCAATCTAGGTCGATCCAATGACTCAGACCTGGTCATCCCCTCTACCCTTGCCCAAGCTTCCTCTACGTTCTCCACCACCCATCCACCTTCCCCCATTCTCTTGGCATGCCTAGACAATCCCTCCACCTTCCTCGCATCTCTCTCCCCCCTACATATGCCTCCTCCTCTCTCTCTCCCACGATCGCCTCACCATCCTTCACATCACCCCACTGCCTCGATGTAGTACTAGGCCAGACATCTTCCATGCAGTGGGAGTGGTAAGTCATTATCAATCCTGCTATGGAGAGCAACACTGGAATGCAGTAAAGAATATATTCAAATATCTAAGACGGACGCAAGATTACATCTTGGTCTATGGAGATGGGGATCTCCAAGTCTTGGGATATACATATTCAGACTTCCAGTCGGATATTGATGATCGAAAGACGACATCAGGGTTTGTATTCCTATTGAATGGTGGTGTTGTGAGCAGGAGAATCAAGAAGCAGGACACTACGGAGGATTCAACAACAAAAGCCGAATACATTGCCGCATCGGATGATGCAAAGGAGGAGGTGTGGTTGCACAAATTCATCTTGAAGCTTGGCGTAGTTTCCTCTGATACTCCCATCATGTTACTCTGCGATAACACTGGAGCCATTTCCCAGGCAAAGGAACCCAAATGGCATCAAAAGAGCAAGCACGTGAAAAGAAAATACCACATCATTCGGGAGATTCAAAAGCCTGGTGATATCATCATCACCAAGGTGGCCTCTGCCGACAACGTTGCTTATCCTCTTACCAAACCTCTGACACAGAAGGTTTTTGACCAGCATATAATGAGTATGGGTTTAAGGATTGTTCTTGAATGGTTCTGAGGGCTAGTGGGAGATTGTTAGCCATGTGTGCCCGAGGCGAACTATTCTTACATTAAGTGTTATTGTAATAAATATGTTTATCAATAAAAGTTATTGATGTTTTGCTCCCTTTCTGAAATTAAATGAATGAATGCACTATAAGGTCCTCCCGTACAATTAGGGTTATGTACCATAGCCGTCGTGATAATCATATAGCTGTTGATTCATTAAATGAATCATAGATAATGGTGTTTGGATGAATATCTAATGAGTTAGATGGAGGACTTATCAAGCACCGTCAAATGATTATTAAGAGATGATCTCCAGCCTGAGTATGAGATGGCAATCCTTTCTCACAAAGGCGGATATCTGACCAACCTCTTGATGCAGGTCCTCTGCATGGGAATAGTGATTCGGAGGTGTCAAATTAGTTAGGTCAAAGGGTTGACTTAACGAGATCGAAATAACCTAAGTCCTATGTTGAATACTGTCACAGCAAAGGCACACATCCTCTGACTAGAGACATATGTGTTACTATATGTCTGAGTATGTACATTTGACAGACCAATAGGTTGATGACCTAAACAAGGTCTATACACCGGCTAGCTGGTGTGTATGTAAGGGCATATGAGTAATACGATCTCTCAAAGGGACCATACATGTTTACTTATGAATTGGAAGACATGAGCTCACTCATGAGGTATTGGCACGATCAAATTCCATGCATGGTCGTCGTGCTTTGGAAGCATGACAAGAATTTGAAGGTATGATATATGCTTTGGGAAAGCATATGATCGATACCAATTCCAATGACCAAGATTGAGAAACTTGGTGATCGAACCCTGAAGAAGATAGTGTAAAATTGATCTTCATCTTCAAGTTGTTCATAGGTCTTCCAGTATGTAGGATGTGTAGGTATTGGGAATACCTAAGGGTGATGTGATCATAAACGATTGTATAACCACGACGCTTCCATTCTGAGGGAGTGATGAAACAGGTCTGGATTTTAGTGACTCCTCTCAGTAGAGAAGTAACTTGATCTTAGTCCAAGTGTTGGACATTGATCTGAATGAGATTCAGATGCAATGAGAAGATTAAGTATACGGACTTGATTTAATCATCTATGGGAGGTCCGTGAGATCTGGATTTGAGATGAGATCTCAACATCCTAGTCACTATACGTGGAACAATAATATCGCCATGTCCTTATCTCCATATATCTGCGGAGAAAGCACATTGTTCTTGAAGGAGCTAAAGAATAATTCCTATGATGAATTTTGTAACCAAGAAACAAGATGTTGATGATTAAATGAGATTTAATTATCAAGTATAATATGAATAAGATTCATATTGTGAGAATGATTATCCAAGATAATTAAATGAGATTTAATTATCAAGGTGGTGCAGATCGTGGATAGTGCTATCCATAATATATGTGTGTATATTATAAATATGATTTATAATATTTTAGAGAGAGAGCAGCTTCATAAATAGCATTTGTTAATTGTTAATGTGAATTGGATTCACATTAAGCAATTAATTGGAAATGCAATTTACAATCATGTTTGGGTTGTGAATATGATTCATAATTTTTTCAATGGCATGATTGAAATATTCATTAATTAATTTGGAATTAATTTTGTGGATAATTTTGCAATAAATGTTATTGCAAATTATTAAGAGATAATTGGATAAAATAAAAAGAAGATAATTCATCACCAAAAATAGGTGACTCACCTATGACTCAGTCATAGGTGACACCCCTTTTTTGGGGTGATTTATTATCCTCTTTTTATTATCCTCTTTTTTATTAATTTATTATCTAGTGATAATTAATTTTATTAAATTAAATTATGTTGATGATAATGCAACATATATTTGATTAATTTAAATTAATAAACTGTTGTTGAGAACAACAATGATTATGGCCGTTGATCATATGCTTAAATCAATCCGATCGTTGATTTTATATGCCATGGATTGAGATCCATTGGCTCCCAAACTAGTATCTAAAGAGGGCAACCCTAGCCCCTTGGAGTACATCAAGAGTACACGCCTACTCTCTCTCCCTCTCATTCTCGACTACTCTCTCTCTCTCTAAGGTGGACGTCCACCTTGTGTTTTGAGGGAACAAGCAATCGTCTCCACGCCATTGTGCTGTCGCTTCGATTGCTCGTGGATCTCCATCGATAGAATTTGTTGGACGAAATCAGGAGATTCAAGGCTTGGATCTTCATCGAGGATTACGGGAGGAACGCTTCTCATCATCGCGTCCGCAAGTGCCATCTTCGTAGATCGGACTTGAGTCAGGAGGATCTCTTGCTTTAGAGATCTCGTGATCGCAACCACGCTTCAAGAGGTATTTCTAATACTTTGTGGTTTGATGAAATGATCCAAGAAATGTTCTTGTGATCATGTGGTTTCATCACTTGATTTAAAATTTTTTAATTTCTGCTGCATCTAGCGACTAGTGCGACTAGTCGCCCCGATCGCATGAGATACGATCAACACGCTTCCGTGATGCGCTTAAGGATTCTCAATATCCTTCAAGTAGTATCAGAGCCTTAGGTCGGAAAAGATTTTGGATACGATCCATGAACCTAGGACGACTTGGGTTTGAAAGAGTTGCGAAAGTTTTATTGCATTTAAATTTTCGCACCTCTGTTTATTTGGATTTTTCAGCACTGTTTAAATTGTTTAAACACGAAATATTCAATTGTATTTTATTCTCCATTAAATAAAGACACCATAGGATCTGAGTTTACGAAGTTTGGATTTCATTTGCTCAAGATATGGCCTTTTGAATATACATGTATTCACATTGCGGGAACTGCATATCTGAACGTGATTAATGAGTTAATTACTATTTTGATGCTCCTTGTAATGTGTGAAAAATCACTTGGATTCTGTCATAAATCAAATTGTCAATCTTAGGAAACTGATTTTGCAAAATTTGGATTTAAATTGATCAAGATAAGTTAGTTTTAGTGAGTAGGGTCACTGCTGGAAAATGACAAACTTGATCATGAACTTGTGATAGTCATTCAAATAAATTGATGAAAATTAATTGTTAATTTTCTGAAATGATTATTGATAAGTATTTTTGAAGTATTTAAAGATGATTATCATTTCCTTGAATGACATTGATATGAAATCATCAACAAACATTATTTGCATACAAAACCCTAGTTTATACTACAATAGTTGTAGGACAACTTTTACAAGCAAACCTTCTTGCTTGAGTAGGATTGGGGATTTGTTTAGCAAATCTCCTTATAATATTATCAAAATGATTTTGATGAATATTATATGGTATAATTTCGGTTGAAAACCCGATGAGCATCTCAAAGTACACAATGATCTATCTGGCATTATCCTTTCCTAAGGTGGATATGGTGTCTAGTCGGAGAGTATTGGGGTAGCGGGTTGCAACGTATGTGGTCCGTCCCACTCTCGTCGGTACTGGCCATGACAGCGGGTAAGGACTCGATAATGCTGGAGAAATCGAAATGTATTTTTCTAATTATTAAAATTCGAATAATATGTACTTTGAGATTATACCTACTATTCAAGTAATAATCAAGTTTGTTGATTGAAAATTGGATTGATAATTAATTTAATATGATTAAATTAATTATATCCTATTAAAAAGCACTCTATTGTGAATAGATGTGTATTTCTCTTGGAAGAATTAATTATGTGAATATGATTCATGATAATTAATTACAATTTGAATATGAGGTGGAGGATCACATAAGTGACATCCATGGTCTCCCGTCAAGGCAAAGGATTTCGTCGCCAAATGTTGTATATAGGAGACGCCTGTCCGAAGTGACATATCCTATATATAATTTATTTGGATCGGGTTCTTTGCTTCTCTAAAGAGTAAGGCCGTATACGTAGTGACACCAATATCGAGTCCTCATATTATTGGGGCGATATTGGATTGCGTATAGCGAGTATTAAGCCTATTGGCGGTTGGTTCAATTAACGATGGGTCAACATCATCTTAGAGGTGGTGGGCCCGGGTGTTAAAGACCGAATTGGGAAATGTAAGTTGGACTTGCAAGGTGGAATGTGTTCCCGCTTCTCTTCATTCGAGTCACAAGTTCTCATATTATTGGGATGTGATAGAGATAAAGAGGAGATCCCAGATCTTGCTTGAGATATAGAGGTAAGTATATCTCTTACTTTGAGAGACAATAAGGGAATCATCTTTCAAAGTTGACATAGCAAGACGAATTTGATTTAAAATACCTTAATCAAATGAATATATAATTATTTATATGTTCTAATATAGTGCATTCTTAATTTCAGAAAATGAAGTCCATGAACCCACTGAGCAGGCTCCTAGAGGTCAATCAGTTGACCGGACCAAATTATTTGGATTGGATCCGAAGTTTGGATCTTGTCCTATCTGCAGAGCGCATCTCATATGTGCTAACCAAGGATAAGATTGCAGACCCTCAGACTCCGGAAGATAAATCGTTCAATGAAAAATATGATGAAGATCATAACTTGGCAAGGTGTTATATCCTTGGCTCATTGTCTAATGTGCTTCATAAGCAACATGTGGAAATGAACCGCTGCTAAGAAATCATGTTGAATCTGAAAGAAATGTTCGATGACATAAACCGCACACAGCGTTATAATGTGATGAAAGAGCTTATTCGCTGCAAGATGAAGGAAGGGACCTCTGTCAGAGAACACGTACTCAAAGTGTTTGGGTACCTCTATGAATTGGAAACCCTGGGATCTTACATAGATTCTGATATGCAAGCTGATTTCATTCTCCTATCACTCCCTAAGTCTTTCAACAACTTTGTCATGTCATATCACATGAGCAAAGGTGATTTCACTAACACTGGGCTGTTAGCTGCATTAAAATCTGCAGAAGACGTAATGAATAAGGACGGCCCCTCTACCAGTGCAATGGTTGCACAAGCAAAAGGAAAGTGCGGTCGGAAGCAAGGTTCTCGAAAGGGCCCGTCCCAGAAGAGAAAGAAGAAGAATCAATGAGTTGGTTCATCTTCCAGTGCTTCCACATTAATGACATCAAAGAAGACAGATGTCTGTCACCACTGCAAGAAGCCGGGGCACTGGCGGCGTAACTGCCCAGAGTACCTGAAGTCGGTTGATAAAGGTAAAGCCCTAGCAGGTATGAAATCTACTTTCATCATTGAAACTAGTTTTCGCGTTGGACGAGAAGGAAGTTGGGTTGTAGATTCGGGTGCTTCCGTTCATGTATACAATTCGTTGCATTTGTTTCAGGAAACTAGGAATCTGGAGCAAGGGGAGATAGTCATCCAGATGGGATCTGATGCAAGCGTTGCAGCAGTCGCCATTGGGACCTGCCGACTATCGTTATCTAGTGGTCAAGTCTTAGTTCTTAAAGAGTGTCTTTATGTACCTGAAGTCAGGAGGAACTTGATATCTGTATCTAAACTTGTTAGAAATGGATATTCCTTCCTATTTTGTAATAAGTTAGTCATTAATCAATATGATAAATTTATTGCGGATGGTGTTTTGACTTCTGGTGGACTCTATGAATTGTGCATTGATGAACATGTCATGAATGTCACTGCCACTAATAATAATAAAAACCCTAAAAGATCCAGGGAGAATAAATCATTCGAATATGATTTGGCATCAAAGGCTTGGTCATTTATCTGTTGATAGGATCAATAGATTGATAAAGGATGGACCTTTAGATTTTATACAGGCTCAATATTTTCCTACCTGTAAACATTGCATTCGAGGTAAAATGACCAGGATGCCTTTACGCAACACGGTTGTAAGATGTGAAGGTCTTCTTGACCTAATACATACTGATGTATGTGGTCCCTTCAGTACCGCGACTCGAAATGGATATCGATATTATTTGACGTTTATTGATGACCATTCGCGATACGGGTTATCTTCTTACTACGTCATAAATCTGAAACCTTTGAAAAGTTTAAAGAGTTTAAGGCTTTGGTTGAGAACCAAACCGATAGGAAGATTACATGGATTCGATCTGACCGAGGTGGCGAGTACCTCTCAGATGAATTCAAGGAATACCTTATAGAGAATGGAATTGTCTCCAATCACTCTCCCCCTGGAACCCGCCAACTTAATGGTGTTGCTGAAAGACGCAACAAGACCATCATGGACATGGTCCGTTCAATGATGAGCAAAGCACGTTAACCTCTTAGTTTCTGGGGATATGCTGTAGAGACTGCAATATATATCCTGAATAAGATTCCTAGCAAATCTGTACCCAAGACTCCTCACGAGCTCTAGTATGCAAACAAACCTAGTGTTAAACACTTGAGGGTTTGGGGTTGCTTGGTCCATGTGAAAAATGTGGACGCAAGTAAGCTAGAATCTCGCACTTGTGAGTGTTACTTCATTGAGTATGTTAAAAGATGGTATTGGATATCAACTTTATGACCCTGAGACTCAAAAGGTTTTATCTCTAGAGATGTGAAATTTCTGGAGGATGATTTCCTTAAAGGTCAAGACAAAAATGAAGTAGAGGAACTCATTGAATCCCCTGAGGATTTTGCGATTCCTGAACCAGAAACTGAAGAGAAAAATGAAGATGAAAAACCCATACCTCTTTGAAGGAGTTAGAGGGTGGTTGCACCACCTGAAAGGTATGGATTCCATGTGTCAAGTGAGACTGACAATGATCCTACTTCATTTGATGGAGCACTCACGGATCATGACATGGATAGCTGGATGCTAGCAATGAAGTCAGAGATTGACTCCATGCATAAGAATGGTGTATGGACCCTAGAGGATCCACCTAAAGGGGTGAAACCCATTGGGTGTAAATGGATCTTCAAGAGAAAAAGGGGACCTAATGGGAAAGTGGAGACTTTCAAAGCACGGCTCATAGCCAAGGGCTACACACAGAGGGAAGGCATCGACTACGATGAGACGTTCTCTCCTGTGGCAATGCTTAAGTCCAGGACACTGCTAGCTATATATGCATCTCTTGACTACAACATCTGGCAGATGGACGTCAAGACAGCTTTCCTCAATGGATACCTCGAGGAGGATATCTATATGGAGCAGCCCCAGGGCTTCATAGTTGAGGATGGAAAAGTATGCAAGCTAAAGAAATCCATATATGGGATCAAACAAGCTTCTCGTAGCTGGAACATCAGACTTGACAAAACTATAAAGAGTTATGATTTTGTGCAGAATCCTGATGAACCTTGTGTGTACAAGAAGCTTAGTGGGAGTGCCATTGTGTTCATAGTGCTTTACGTAGATGATATCCTTATCATTGGGAATGATATAGGAATGATGACCAATGTGAATATTTGTCTATCTCATACCTTCGAGATGAAAGATCTTGGAGAATCCTCTTACATCTTAGGCCTGAAGTTGTTCAGAAATCGAGAAAAGAGGATATTGGGATTATCACAACATGGATACATTAAGAAGATTCTTGAACGATTCCGCATGGATAGTTCAAGAAAGGATTCCTCCCTTTAAGACATGGTATCCATCTGTCTAAAGGGATGGCTCCTCAAAGTGTTGAGGAAAAGAAGGCCATGGATGGATGCCCCTATGCATCAGCTGTAGGAAGCTTAATGTATGCCATGATGTGTACTAGGCTAGACATCTACCATGCAGTGGGAGTGGTAAGTCGTTACCAATCCTGCTATGGAGAGCAACACTAGAATGCAGTACAGAACATATTCAAATATCTAAGACGGATGCAAGATTACATCTTGGTCTATGGAGATGGTGATCTCCAAGTCTTGGGATATACAGATTCAGAATTTCAGTCGGATATTGATGGTCGAAAGTCGACATCAGGGTTTGTATTCCTGTTGAACGGTGGTGCTGTGAGCTGGAAAAGCAAGAAGTAGGACACTACGGTGGATTCATCAACAGAAGTCGAATACATTGCCTCATCGGATGCTGCAAAGGAGGCGGTGTGTTTGCATAAGTTCATCTTGGAGCTTGGCGTAGTTTCCTCTTATAATCCCATCCCGTTACTCTGCGATAACACTTGAGCCATTGCCCAGGCAAAGGAACCCAGATGGCATCAAAAGACCAAGTATGTGGAAAGGAAATACCACATCATTCAGGAGATTTAAAAGCATGGTGATATCATCATCACCAAGGTGGACTCTTCCGACAATGTTGCTGATCCTCTTACCAAACCTCTGACACAGAAGGTTTTCGACCAGAATGTAATGAGTATGGGGTTAAGGGCTGTTCCTGAATGGTTCTGAGGGCAAGTGGGAGATTGTTAGCCATGTGAACTCGAGGCGAATAATTCTTACATTAACTGTTATTGTAATAAATATTTTTATCAATAAAAGTTATTGATGTTTCACTCCCTTTCTGAAATTAAATGAATGAATGCACTATAAGGCCCCTTTGTACAATTAGGGTTACGTAACCATGGCCGTCTTGATAATCATATAGTTGTTGATTCTTTAAATGAATCATAGAGGCTGGTGTTTGGATGAATATCTAATGAGTTAGATGGAGGACTTATCAAGCACCGTCAAATGATTATTAAGAGATTATCTACAGCCTGAGTAGGAGATGGCAATCCTTTCTCACAAAGGCTGATATCTGACCGACCTCTTGATGCATGTCCTCTGCATGGGAATAGTGATTCGGATGTGTCAGATTAGTTAGGTCAAAGGGTTGACTTAACGAGATCAAGATAACCTAAGTCCTATGTTGAATACTATCACAACATAGGCACACATCCTCTGACCAGAGGCAGATGTGTTACTATATGTCTAAGTATGTACATTTGGCAGACCAATGGGTTGATGACCTAACCAAGGTCTATACACCGGCGAGCTGGTGTGCATGTAAGGGCATATGAGTAATACGATCTCTCAAAGGGATCATATATGTTCACTTATGAACCGGGAGACATGAGCTCACTCATGAGGTATTGGGACCGATCAAATTCCATGCATGGTCATCGTGCTTTGGAAGCATGACAAGAATTTGAAGGTATGATATATGATTTGGGAAAGCATATGATTGATACCAATTCCCAATGACCAAGATTGAGAAACTTGGTGATCGAAACCTAAAGAAGACAATGTAAAATTGATCTTCATCTTCAGGTTGATCGTAGGTCTTCCAGTATGCAGGATGTGCAGGTATTGGGAATACCTGAGGGTGATGTGATCATAAACGATTGTATAACCATGATGCTTCCATTTCGAGGGAGTGATGAAACATGTCTGGATTTTAGTGACTCCTCTCAGTAGATAAGTAACTTGATCTTAGTCCAAGTGTTGGACATTGATATGAATGAGATTCAGATGCAATGAGAAGATTAAGTATACGGACTTGATTTAATCAAGCATCTACGGGAGGTCCGTGAGATCTGGATTTGACATGAGATCTCAACATCCAAGTCACTATACATGGAATAATACAATCACCCTGTCCTTATCTCCAAGTATCTGTGGAGAAAGCACATTATTCTTGAAGGAGTTCAAGAATAATTCATATGATGAATTTTGTATCCAAGCAACAAGATATTGATGATTAAATGAGATTTAATTATCAAGTATAATATGAATAAGATTCATATTGTGAGAATGATTATCCAAGATAATTAAATGAGATTTAATTATCAAGGTGGTGCAGATCGTGGATAGTGCTATCCATAATATCTGTGTGTATATTATAAATATGATATATAATATTTTAGAGATAGAGCAGCTTCGTAAATAGCATTTGTTAATTGTTAATGCGAATTGGATTCACATTAAGCAATTAATTGGAAATGCAATTTGCAATCTAGTTTGGGTTGTGAATATGATTCACAATTTTTTCAATGGCATGATTGAAATATTCACTAATTAATTTGGAATTAATTTAGTGGATAATTTTGCAATAAATATTATTGCAAATTATTAAGAGATAATGGGATAAAATAAAAAGAAGATAATTCATCACCAAAAATAGGTGACGTCACCTATGACTCAGTCATAGGTGACGCCCCCTTTTTTGGGGGTGATTTATTATCCTCTTTTTTATTACCTTATTATCTTGTGATAATTAATTTTATTAAATTAAATTATGTTGATGATAATGCAACATATATTTGATTTAATTTAAATTAATAAACTGTTGTTAAGAACAACAATGATCATGGCCGTTGATCATGTGCTTAAATCAATCCGACAGTTGATTTTATATGCCATTGATTGAGATCCATAGGCTCCCAAACTAGTATATAAAGAGGGCAACCCTAGCCCTATGGAGTACATCAAGAGTACACGCCTACTCTATCTCTCATTCTCGACTACTCTCTCTCTCTCTCTAAGGTGGCCGTCCACCTTGTGTTTTGAGGGAACGAGCAATCGTCTCCACATCGTTGTGTTGTCTCTTCGATTGCTCGTGGATCTCCATCGTCGGATTTCGTTGGACAAAATCAGGAGATTCAATGCTTGGATCTTCATCGAGGATTACGAGAGGAACGTGTCTCATCATCGCACCCGCAAGTGCCATCTTCGTAGATCAGACTTGAGTCAGGAGGATCTCTTGCTTTAGAGATCTCGTGATCGCAACCATGCTTCAAGAGGTATTTCTAATACTTTGTGGTTTGATGAAATGATCCAAGAAATGTTCTTGTGATCATGTGGTTTCATCACTTGATTTAAAATTTTTTAATTTCCACTGCATCTAGCGACTAGTGCGACTAGTCGCCCCTATCACATGAGATGCGATCAACACGCTTTCGTGATGCGATTAAGGATTCGCAATATCCTTCACATCCATCGCCATCCCGCTTTCTTGATCGGATGGATCTCATCCAGCCACGCCACCTCCACCCAATTCACATGCTTCTGGTCACCCGAGCCACAGATGCCCGCCACATGGAGCGGTGGAATCATGGCAGCAGTCGGGCCTCACTAGTCACGTGCCCAGGCACGTGCCTCGATGGAGATTTGCATAGGTGCCCCCACACTCCCTCAAATTTGCATTGAAGCTATGATGAATCTTAGATTCATCACTCTAAAAATCATTAATTAAGCTCAAATCCCTAAAATTCATTGGCAATTCTTTATTTATTCTGCATAATTAGCAATCAAGTACGTATTGATAAGAAATGCATTTTATCACTCACAATTGCACAAAATAAGAAGCCAAAAATCTCAGCCCAATTGACCAGTAAAATAACCTAACTTCCTTGATTTTTAACAAATTCATGCTAACACCAAATGACCTGAAATACCTCCACTATGTACATATTACTAACAAGAATAAATAAAAAATATAAAAAATCACTAACCTTAATAAGTGGACCAAAAACCCAAACCCTAGTTGTAGGATTTTCAGACTAAAACCTTGATATCTTCCTCATACAGTATCCATTTGATCCTACTCACTTTTGAACTAATATACATTCAAATACCTTCAAAACAAGATCAAGTTCAGGTGAATCAGAGCTCATATGTGAAAGTCTTTGTACATTTTGTATTTTAGCGGTTTTTGACTTATTATTTTATGTACATAATAAACTCATTTTGTTTTATTTCTTTTTCATTTATTTTCTTTGATGAAAGTTTTATTAAAATGCACAAAAATACAAATCCAAACTGAGCTTGAAATCAAGGAAACTATTTGAGTCCGAGTCCTTACTAACAGTCTGTACAAAAATTATCTCCTTCGTATTTTATTTTATTTCTTCTTTTTCTTACCTAATAAAATTCCAAAAAATAGATTAATATGTAAATACTTATCTTATCTTTGATTTTATCATATTCTTTTGAATTTTTATTTGGTCTAAAAATAACAAAAAAATTATAAAATAAAAAAATCAAGGTATTATATGTACATAGAGTACCCCAAAAATATCACTTTAGGCAGATGATCGATTTTGATTTTAGTGTCTTCATGAAAGTTGTATATCTCATCGAGACGAGCAACTTTATGAAGAAACATTTTCAATCCAAGGTGATTTGTTATTTATTCCATAATTATCTTTACAATTTATTTTCGATTTTTCTGGTGGTGACACATGGCAGCTACTGGAGACGCCACATGCCACCATTTTTTAGCCCATTTATATATATTTATTTTCGTTTAAAAAATTATTAAAAATTAAAAAAATTAAAAAAAATAAAAAAATAATAGGCCCCACACGTGCAGAGCATGTGCCTTCTACGCACGCGCCTTGTACGTGCATCGCCTTCCCCCTTTCAATTTCCGTAGCCGGCTCTACCCTCCTTTTCTATTTAAACCACCACCGCCATCCTCTTCGACTATCCGCTGATAACGCACCGGACAAGCAGAGATGACAGCTCCGTAGACACCACTTGCAGTGAGACCCGGCCATCACGGTCGTTGCAGAGCATCCTCGACGCCTGCCACACTCCGATTTCTACGTTGAGCATATACCTCCACCTCCACCATCATCGTCCACTCCATTCAATCCACCTTATCTACTTTCTTCAATCTCACTACTACCACCGCACAATCACCATATTCCATCCTCCGTTGAGACCCCGTCCGCCTCGCGCTCAGGAGCGCCTTCATCGTGCCTCTTCTTGTCAACAATGCCCACTTCACAACGTACATCCGACACCTTCGCTCGCTTTGACATCAACCTCCAGGAGCATCGCTCGCCATCATCAAGCTCCAGCAGAGGACCTTCGCCATCAACGTCGATCTGCAGCTCCACCGGTACCCCTCGACTCAGCCTTCATCCATAAGCTTCTCCTCCTAGGCTCCCCTCGCCGCACTGTCGTTGTTCACCACCGACGACACAACGAGCCAACGCCACCACCAACAGCCAGAGGCAGCGCGATTCCTCTACTATTCAACCGCCCTCTCTGTCGGGCATAGGTCCCGAGACCCTCCCACAGGCTGAGCACGTGTGATAGGGGACATCTTGTACATAAACCCCTGAAGGTCTCCGGATTTTTGAAAGCAACCCTAGCCTGAGGTTAGTGCCTCGTACGTGACCCATTGAGAAATTTGCAGAGACCTCCCCAGAGAATCACCAAATTGCACAACAGTCCCGCCATTTAGAGGGCGCATGCGACGCACGTGCCCCTCTAGCAATTTTGCACATCTCCCCCCGGAGGGCTCGGTAATTATATTCTAGTCCTTTTGCGGCATTTCTTTTTTATTTATTTATTGTAATATTACAGACAGAACCCTGAGTTGTCATTTTATTATGAGTCTCTACATCGCGTGAATGTATCTATTAAAAATAGGCATTTTGTTCTTCAATTAATTCCCTGTATCATGGCATGCTTGTGATATTTTTGTGGTTTGTGGTTAATTAATGATTAATTGTTTCATGAAAAATTATATATTTTACCCATTATGTACTTTTAATTCATAATAATTGACAGTTGCTCGAAAAATTGCCAAAAATTTGCTGATTGTAGAATTAGTTATATGTTACATCATGCCCAAAAAGAATTGCATTTGCATGCATTGTTGCCTTATAAAAAGCATTTTTCATATTTCAATCCTTAATTTTTAGTAGGTATTAAAACTTGTATTTTTGAGGTTTAGGATTTTTATAAGATCAATCACCTAGTGATAGATCTTGGATAATTTTATTCCTTGAAAATAAATAGTTTTAATATTTATTATAATTAATTATTGAAATTCACTTTGTTTGCATTCATAAATTCGTAAAATATTTACCTTGCCTCTAAAAGTTTCAAAAAAATTACAATACATTCATTTCACCATATTTATCATATTGGCCAAGTTTTAATTTTTTGACATCGTTTGATTGATCTTTACATTTTAGTCTCTAAAATTGACTACATTTGCATTTTGCATCTCAAAATTTCATTAAAAATACCAAAAGAAGACCACCTTGAAAACCGTACATGAACTTTGGTAGACAAATTTCTATGTTGTTCTTTTGCATCCTTGAGTTCGACCTTGGGACTTGCCCAAGTAAAATAAACATAAAACCACGTCGAATAAAATTAATTAATTTATTGTTGTTATTTCTTGATCGATTCTGAATTCCCAACGTAATTACAACGACACATTTAACATTAATTTCAAAATGCTTAATAATTCACATAAATTAAGCAGGACTTTTTTCGATTCGTCAGATGGTGCCGTTACTGGGGAAGCAAACGGCTTAGATTTATGTCTAAAAATTTTGTGTTCGGTTTTCCACATTCGGGTAGTCTGATCCCCGAATAATCACTGTATATTTTTCATTTTTCGTCTTTTTTCTTTTCTATATTTATTTTATTTCCAACATTTATTTCCTTATTTTATTTTATTTTTGTATTAATTTTGGTGTCATTCTCTTACACTCTCTCTTATTTTTTATGCGAGGTACTCGACGCCCGTGAAGCGGTTCACTTTAAACCGACGCATCTTCACTGACTTCTGAAAAGCCGCATTAAAATTAAGATCGAATCGAGTCGTGAGAGAGCGTAGAGTGTAGGATTTACTTTTTTTAATTTTAATTTCCGTAATTAATTTATCATTTATAACGGTATCCGTTTGGATTCTCGTGTGTGTAAAAAGACCTTGAACTTTATCTGTGGTGTGTCGTGGCTTGTTTCACTCTCCGCTGAGGGTGGGGCCCGACTTGGGTGGTTTGTAGGTTAGACCTGCACATACAACTATTATAGCTTTTAGAATTTTTTATTGTGCTCATAGATCCTACGACGACACTTCACATTAATTGAGACACACATTAGATCGTTCAACTTAGTCAAATTAAAATCAATTCTTCACGGCTAATAGAACCTTTTGCTATGTGTGGTTTTCATCAGCTTGCATTCATATAGATTAATTTTCAATTTTTGTATTACATACCATATGGAGATTGCGAGGAATCACTATAAGTCATCTATTTGAGCATATATCATTCTTCCACGTGCATCAGCTTTTCCCGAATTTCTCCCTCCTGTTTTATCACATAATTTTAAAAGGAAATTGGGACTGGATGGTGGACATGTATTTAAGCTCACCTAATTTTTCAGTGATCACGTAATTAAATTGGGATAGCTAAATATAGCTGACCAAATTAACTCATAAAATCAAGAATTTTTGCAGGAGAGCAACTCCGACCTTGGATGCATTTATTTGTCTAAGTGAGCGAGAGGCGACACTTAAGGTTAGAGTCCAGCTCCAGGATCTTCATTTTGACTACTGATTCTATAAAAACGATTAGGTACTTCTCAGTGAGGATCTACTGGTAGCCAGTAAACGGTCCGAATTTCCTTAGCAGAGTGGGTGGTTTAAAGGATATTGCGTAATGCTCCATCCTTAAGTAACACACGTAGCCATTTTACGGTTCGTACTTACACACATACTGACTGAAAGTAGGTGCAACTAGTCGTAAGAATTTGGACCAGTCTTTAAGAAAATTTTCAGCACCTAACAACTCACTAATTTTTTTTCCAAGATTGAAATTATCACCAACTAAAATTGAAAAGATAATTGCCGAACTCTTACGGCTTCATTTTGTGAGTTGGTGAATCTGGGTTTGATTTGTGTTTGCATTGGTGTGCTGAACCAATTTCGAAGATCAAAAAAACCGCACACTTGTGCCAATACCCTCCTATATTTAAAATTTCGGGTTCTACTGTTGAGTATCCTGTGCACTTGAATCGAGATCAACCATGTTGATTCATCATCAAACCTCTTTGACAAATACAAGACAATGGTCCGATTACCCATCTAATCTATATTATGAAAATGAATTTGTTTCGGTTAGACCCAAACCCTTAAAACCCCCTTCTGCTAGATATCCTCCAACATTTACGGAAGACACCCCCGGATGAATCTTGTACAAACTTTGAATTCAAAACCAGTTTAACCTGATCTTCTGACCACTTCTACATAAATCCTATCTCCCTCGACCTTTATCACACATGATCAACTACCATCCTGGACTGAACCATCTTACTCCCAGTTTCTTGTCAAAACTAATGAACCATTTAAAGATCAAATCACTTTTGAAACTCATGACTGGACGAGACACCAAACCCATCCACCTTCATTCTTTCCTCATAATCTTGTTGGGACAAGTCCTCAATTCATAGAAATGCATCCAGACTGGACCTTAGGGAATAATATGATGGCCCGATCAAACCACAAGGAGAGGTCCACACCTAATGATCCACCATATTCGATTGACCCTAACGAACAAGTACCTATTGACCAACCAGAATACCACTCCTTCGGATAACTCGCACATACAGAGGACCAAACTGATGATATCGACACATATTAACCACGTGTGACTTCATTATTTGGGGATACGATCAATCATGACCATGAAAGTAGACTCTACTCAAACTAGAATTGCATGCCTGAGTCACAACATGCTGAGTATGAGACCTACAGATTCCCGCAAAATCCTTCCACTGAGCAGACTCCTTCTATGATTTTTGAGGAGAAATTTTCAGAAAATAACGATCATATATTGGATATTCCAAGAGAACCTCCTCTTACCTCATACAAGAAAATGGAAGATGAAATAAATGGATCTCAAATTCAAGAAACCATACATACTGCTCACATGATTGATCTTGAAAATTCTTTGGAGGATAATATATCGAGGATAAGTAAGAGATATGAATTAATGGAGGAAAAATTCAGAATTTTCACTGACGACTAATTTCATTTTACGGTAGATCGAATGTAAGAATGGATGATGAAAAGATTGAATCTCATGTTTAAAATTCTGAGGATTCAGAAACCCAGAGACTATGATCACCCTAGGGACGATCATGATAGTGACACATCTTCCTATTACTCCCCTAGAAACAACTCTGAATCTGGCTCGGCATATCTAAGCTCCTCCTCATCTGGGGAACACAACTCATCTACACATCACACAAAAAATACCAAAAAAATTGAAATATTCAAAAACATCCAAAAAATAAAAAATCTAGAAAAATACAAAAAAATTGAAATTGAAGAAGATCCGAAGAATTTGGATCCTACTCTAAGGGAAGCATTGGAGAAAAGACTGATTTTTGAACATCCCTTGATACAGGCCATTATACACTTTCCTAGCTTTAAAGGATTTGTAATGGGCAAATTAGTGACGAAAAAGTTGGGTAGGTTGAGAACAAAGACTGAATGACATATCTTGTCAATGACAACTTCCTTGGTTTTGAGGAAAAAAACCAAGAGACACATAGTGAAGTGGTTGCCCATATTTGATTGTGGAATCAAATATATAATATTTACCCATTCTCGAATCGATGATGACTCACCAATCAATATCCTCCCGACTTCTGTAGTTGACAAACTCAAATTCAGACTATCAGGAAAATAAGAGAGATCGTTCAACTAGCAGATCGATCTATAAAGCGGTCGAGAGGAACAATTTCTGTCATCATTACATTCTAAGGTGCTCCGCTCAAAGTGGACTTCACGATCATGATATTGAGCATCAAGGAGAATTCATCCAGTCTCCGATCATTCTCGGAAAGCCATTCTTGGCATTGACTAAGGCAATTATTGAGTGCGAGACTCGAACAATCAATTTTACAACACTAGGAGCACTTCAATCTCAACCAGACTTTGAGGAACCATGATTTTTGGAGGCAATCCACGAAGCTGTCAACAGCCGTAACCATCAAGCAGTAGACGAGCCCTACCCTGTTGCTACACCTGAGATAACGGCTGTTGAAGAGACTATTGGTTCAAAGACTCTCCCCAATGTTCCATTTCTCGCTGCTCTCACCATGGAAAATCAAATATATGACTTCTTATATGATCCTGAGACATATGCATGGGCTCACCCAAAGATTATTCATCTAGAGACTCAATTGTCAACACCTCACTCCCAGGACCAGCATCTTCACAGACAACATGAAACAAAATGGTTGCTCCTTCATCTAAAAAGAAAGCCGCCTTTGATATGCCGAAAAAGGAATCATTTGATGATTCCTCATCAGGTCCAGAAAGGGTAATCTACATGAGCGAGGTCTGTTCGGCAATAATAAAACCCTATCTACGCAAGGATCTAAATTTCAATTCCCGTTGGACGACTCCTATTCCTCACTATTATTCATCCAAAGTCGATTCTCCCGGCCTCATTAAATATACTGGAATAATTTCTTATGAGCTGACTGAGACTAGTACTTCAAAGTATTCTTCATCCGAGGACGAATTGTTTGACCACAAAAAGGAACAAATTATGATAAAACAACTGAAGCAACTAAAGAACAAGAATATCTGGAATGCCTCCACTTTCAAATACTATTCCTCTTAGGATAACTCCGATGATGGTTATCTTTCATCTGATTCATACGCTTCATCTACTCTCCAGCATGATTTCTCTGAGAATAACACTAATAGTGGTTGGGAATCATATGCTTTATCTCCTTCTTATCATTGTGATCTCCCACCATAGGCTCACAAAAAGATTGGCCGAAAACCACCGTAATTATCGACTACCCTCCCTCCTGACCCCATCTGTCTCCTTGTACAACTTCTTCCTCTACTTAGGCCAAGGCCTAAGTATAGGGGGGACCGATGCCATCTGTATATACCTCTCCTCATCCAACCATTCTCCTCACCCCATTTCCACCCTTCTTCTGTACTTATGCTGACTAGAGCCTACGTATAAGGGGGACCGATGCCCATTTATATATGCTCTCCTCGTTCACTTATCCCGGCCTCCTTATTTTCGCTCTTCTTCTATACTTAGACTGTTCACAATCTAAGTATAGGGGGACATGCCGATCTATCTTTTTCTTTTTCTTTTCCACTCTCTTACGCTTTGTCCGAGCTATGTCTTCTCTACACTTCTTGTTCTATGAGGACACAACACTCGCTAAGTATAGGGGGTGTATATATATACCGTGTATATATTTTACCCATAGCTCGTACTTTCATGTATGTCTACATGTATTTACAAGGTGGGTAACTAACTTTAAAAACAATAATAAAAAACACAAAAAAGGAAGTTTTGCTACAAACACTGACTGTATCCAACCAATTTTTTTTGAAAAAAATGGCTGCATAAAAAAACCCTTAAAAAAATAAAAAAAAATCGTGTGTCTGCATTTCACGCACCTGCACTTCATCCAGCATTACATGCATTTGCATTTGTGAAAAGTCCTTGGGTTCTGAACCGTGTTATGAGCAGAAACCGAGAGTGGTCTGAGCTTGACCTTAATCCACCTAATTTCGGAGGAACTTCACCGAGAAAAAGGATTTTAGAAGCTTTAGGTCTTTGACTTAATTCTTCGAGTTCCACATGACAATGTGCAGCGTTTGACTCTTAGTGTCTAACCTGGTCTCTTTATTTTGGGTACGACTCTGGAATAGGGAATTAATTTGTACTCTCACACCATGCACACTAGCTAAACTCAGACGGGGTGTTGGAAGACTGTGTCAGTTTCTTTTCTGGTAGCGTGGACATCTAAAGACCGGAGTACGAGTTGAAATAAAGCTTCGGAAAAGGGATGGATGACTGGGCAGAATTTTTTCTAAGACCTCAAACATGTACGAAAAAAAAGATTCCATATCAATAGGGGCACAACAAGATCCAGGTAGAGTCACCAAAAATCCAAATATAAAGAAGCCTACACCAAATAAACATTTGACCAAAAAAAGGTCCAAGCTTCAAGGAAACCTGCAGATCTTGGTGGAAACTAGTCGGATTTACAAGGAGAGGTGACTATACTGTCCACCCTCCAGTTCTTTTCTTCTTCTTCTAATTTCTCCCTCTATCCGATTGTGAACACAACTGGATAGACCTTAGAAGGAAATACCTAACTCCCCTAGGGAGAGTTACTGGAGAGGAGGTTTGCATGGTAGTCCGACATTCTGGATGGGAAGAGCTAAAACCTCTCACACACATGAGTCGATTATTCAATGTTCATGGGGTATGCCTTGGGAGGAGGATTGATCTAAGATTACTTCTGAGCCAAAACTGTGACAATGATGTTTAGAACTTGAAGGCTGCTGTTCATAAAATACTAAGTCTCATAGAAGTTCCGCCAAACTAATAATCCAAAGGATGGGTCTAGTTCCATTAACACCTTCTGCTCATGGTCTTAGTATGGAACCCAATCTCATTTCACTTCATTGCATTTCTTTTGATGCTCAAGGACGAGCATGGTTCAAGTATAGGGGGATGATGAATCTCAGATTCATCACTCTAAAAGTCATTAATTAAGCTCAAATCCCTAAATTTCATTGGCATTTATTCATTTACTCTGCATAATTAGCATTCAAGCATGTATTGATAAGAATTGTATTTTATTACTCATAATTGCACAAAATAAGAGGCCAAAAATCTCAGCCCAATTGACCTGTAAATAGCCTAACTTCCTTGATTTTTAACTAATTCATGCTAACTCCAAATTACCTGAAACTACCTCCATTATGTACATATTACTAATAAGAATAAATAAAAAAGATAAAAAATCATTAACCTAAATAAGTGGACCAAAAACCCAAACCCTAGTTGTAGGATTTTCGAACCAAAACCTTGATATCTTCCTCATACAGTGTCTGATTTGATCCTACTCACTTATAAACTAATATACATTCAAATACCTTCAAAACAAAACCAAGTTGAAGTGAATCAAAACTCATATGTGGAAGTTGAGTTTTGGGCCTCTTTTGTGCATTTTGTATTTTAGCGATTTTTGACCTATTATTTTATGTACATAATTAACTCATTTTATTTTATTTCTTTTTAATTTTATTTGTTTGATGAAAGCTTTATTAAAATGCACAAAAATTCAAATCCAAACTAAGCTTGAAACCAAGGAAAACTAACTGAGTCTGAGTCCTCACTAACAGTCTGTACGAATATTATCTCTTTCGTATTTTATATTATTTCTTCTTTTTCTTACCTAATAAAAATCCAAAAATTATATTGATGTGTAAATACTTATATTTTATTTTTATCATATTTTTTGAATTTTTATCTA
Organism: Ottelia alismoides; assembly: GCA_037367405.1. NCBI lineage: Eukaryota > Viridiplantae > Streptophyta > Magnoliopsida > Alismatales > Hydrocharitaceae > Ottelia > Ottelia alismoides. The sequence goes on along the minus strand of JAZKJV010010627.1, from coordinate 681,679 downwards.
GTTAAAAAACAACAAAAAAAATATAAAACCTAAATAATCAAAGTATTCTATGTACATAGAGTGCCCCAAAATATCACTTTATGCAAATGATCGATTTTAATTTTGGTGCAATAAAATTTTTAAATATCATCGAGACGAGCAATTTTCATGAAGAAAATTTTTCGATTTAAGGTCGTTTGCTATTTCTTCCAAAATTATCTTTACAATTTATTTTCGATTTTTCTGGTGGTGACACGTGGTCGCTCCTGGAGCCACCATGTGTCACCCTTTTTTAGCCCATTTATATATTTATTTCATTTAAAAAAATTATTAAAAATTAAAAAATTAATAATTTAAAAATTAAAAAAATCTAATAAGCCCCGCACCTATAGAGCACATGCCTTCTACGCACGCGCCCTGTAAGTGCATCGCCTTCCCCCTTTCAATTTCCATAGCATAATCCACCCTCCTCTGCTATTTAAACCACCATCGCTTCCCTCTTTGCTTATTCGCCGATAGCGCACCAGACACGCGGAGGTGACAACTCCGTCGACACCACCTACGGTGAGATCCGACCATCACGACCGTTGTAGAGCATTCTCGATGCCTGCCACGCTCTAGTTTCTCCGTTGAGCAAATACCTCCACCTCCACCATCTTCATCCTCTCCGTTCAATCCACCTTCTCTACTTTCTCTGATCTCACTGCCACCACTGCACAACCACCATACTCCATCCTCCGTTGAGACCATGTCTGCCTCGCGCACAGGAGCGCCTTCATCGTGCTTCTTCTTGTCAATAATGCCCACCTCACCAACATGCATCCAACACCTTGCTCGCTTTGAATCAGCCTCCAGGAGCATCGCTCACCACCACCGATCTCCAGCAGAGGACCTTCGCCATCAACACCAATCTGTAGCTCCACCTGTACCCCACGACTCCACCTTCAACCAGAAGCTTCTCCACCTAGGCTCCCCTCGCCACACCGTCGTGGTTCGCCACCAACGATGCAACGAGCCAATGCCACCACCAATCGCCAGAGGCAACACAAGTCCTCCACCACTCGACCGCCCTCTCCGCTGGGCACAGGTCCCGAGACCCTCCCACATGCTGAGCACGTGCGAGAGGGAACATCTTGCACTTAAACCACTGAAGGTCTCCAGATTTTTGAAAGCAACCCCAGCCTGAGGTCACGTGCGAGCCTACTAGGAAATTGGTAGAGACCTCCTCTGAGAATCACCAAATTGCACAACAGTCCCACCATCTAGAAGGCACGTGCGACGCATGTGCCCCTCTAGCAATTTAGCACATCTCCCCCCTGAGGGATCGATAATTATATTCTAGTCCCATTGCAGCATTTCATATTTATTTATTTATTTATTTATTGTAATATTACTAACAGAACCCTGAGTTGTCATTTTATTTTGTCTCTACATCGTATCATTTTATCTATTAAAAAAAGCATTTTGTTCTTTAATTAATTCTCTACATCATGGTATGCTTGTGATATTTTTGTGGTCTATGGTTAATTAATGATTAATTATTTCATAGAAAATTGCTTATTTACCCATTCTGTGCTTTGAAATTCACAAATGATTAACCATTGCTCGTAAAATTACCAAGACTTCGTTGATCGTAGAATTAGTTATATGTTACATCGAGCCCAAAAAGAATTGCATTTGCATGCACGGTTTGCCCTATAAAAATCATTTTGTATATTTCAATCTTTAATTTTTAATATGTATTAAAACTTGTATTTTTGAGGTTTACGATTTTTCTAAGATCAATCACCTAGTGATGGATCTTGGAAAATTTTTTTACTAGAAAATAAATAGTTTTAATATTTATTGTAATTAATCATTGAAATTCACATTATTTGCATTCATAAATTTATAAAATATTTATCTTGCATCCAAAAATTCCAAAAAAAAGTGCATTCATTTCACTATATTTAACATATTGGCCAAGTTTCGTAATTTTTTGGCATCGTTTGATTGATCTCTACATTTTAGTCCCTAAAATTGGTCACATTTGCATTTTGCATCTTAAAACTGTATTAAAAATACCAAAAAAAGGCCACCTCGAAAACCGTGCACAAACATTGATAGAAAATTTTCTATATTGTTCCTTTGCCTCCTTTGAGTTCGACCTTGGGACTTGCCCAAGTAAAATAAACATAAAACCATGCTGAATAAAATTGATTAATTTATTGTGGTTGTTTCTTGACTGATTCCGAATTCCTAACGTAATTACAATGACACATTCAACATTAATTTCAAAATGCTTAATAATTCACATAAATTAAGCATGGCTTTTTTGGATTCGTCAAGCTCTCGCCAGCAAGTATCACGTGCACAACACGTAACACATGTAAAAGTTGTAATAAAACTGCATCGGGATTAGGTAATTACATTACGATCTCTGTTAGCAATTATTTTATTTAATTTATGGTATGTAATTGCATTTATATCCTTGTATTGTAGTACACTTTTGAAGCCCTATTTTGCGTCATTTTCTAATTCCAAAAATTGAACTATATTATCCAATTAATTCTATATTATGTGATGATTTATAAGTATTTTTGTGAGCTTGGAAGTATTTATTGATTTAATTGTGATGAATAATTGTTTACTTTACCCACTACGAGCTCTGAAATTAGTAGTAAATCAATCTTTTTTCCCAAAAATTTATCAAAAATCACCATAATCATGATAAATTTCCCTCATAATACCCCTAAAAATCATGTAAATTGCATGCCTATAGTCCTTAAAATAATGGTTTTTGTGATAAAAGTAATTGATTTTTAGTTATCTGAAAATTTAATATTTTTGAGAATTAGAATTTTCCTGGATACATCTTAATTGGACATATCTACATAATTTTGTTTTAGGAAAATAATTAAATTTGTTAATTACTAAAATTACTTTTATGAAAATCACACTGTCTGCATTGTTTAATTCATGGAAATTTCATGTTTCATCCTAATTCCAAAAAATACAGTAGGATAATTTCATCATTTCAAACCTGCTATCCAATTTTCATAATTTTTGCATTTAATTTACATGGAAATTTGCATAAAATCCCCTTGAAAAGTGTCATTTTTCATGCATGCATGTTATGTTATAAAAAGATAAAATGAGTTCTGGACTTGTCATTGCATAATAAATAAGGAAAATTGCCTTCTTGATTTATGAGCTTATTGTCACCAAATTTTAGATTTTTTCGCTTTAGGCTAATTTGACCTTAAATTAGTCATCCTGCACTTGCTTCACATCATCATTTACATTAAAAAAAGACTAAAAAATTCTCCTCGAAAAACCTAGCACCTAAATAATCTAAAAATTATCTTGCAGAGTCGGTGGCCTCCCCGCGTTTGACCTTAGACTTGTCCAAGTAAATTAATTTTGATCGCTTTTGCATTTAATTGAATATTGATTAAGTGATATTTTTGATTACACCATGCTTCACATTTCGTAATGCCCACCTTAGAACACTCTACTTAGTCAAATTAAAATTCTTACCGATTAATAGAAGTTTCTTCTATGTGTGATTTCCTCGCATGCATTTGTATATAGTGTATAAATTTCAATTTTATATTGCATCCCACATGTAGAGAGCTGGGAAGCACTGTAAGTATCCTAACTAGGCAATCATCATTATTTTCAACTTTGCATCGATTTTTTTGATCTCCTTCCTCTATTTTATAGATTAGAAAATTAAAGGAATTGGGACTATCAATAGGCATGCCAAGTATTGGATTAATTACCAGAGACAAGTAATCTCTAAAATCAGGACTGCTAATTGAACTGGATCAAATTAATCAGACTAAAAATTATTCATTATTTTCGAGAGAGCAACCTCATCGTTGTACGGAGGTACCTACCTCAAAACAAAGTGGGCGAGGACATACACACTAAAGTTAGAGCCTGAATCCATGGACTTGCACACTAGGTCTCCATGTTTGACTCTTGCAAACTTGAGAGCTTCAAGTGCTTTCCTTCGACCTTAGAGAGATGTTTTGATGTACATCTTCTCACTGGAATCCTTAGGGATGTGATATAACCTGACAACCAAGGAATATCATCTCTTTGATTGAGATATTGTGGGAGTGTTCGTTGGGTGTCAAGCGACTCCCCTTGTGTGCTTGTGTAACAAGATTATTTTATCACTTAACTAAAACCAAAAAGAAAAGATAACGATCGAACCTTTGCGACCATCACCGTGTTGAGTTGGTGAAACCATGGTTTGATCTTGCATTGGTTTTTGTGTCTGTGTATGTTATCCTTATGTGCAAATTGCATGTTTTTGCCCCAATCTGCTTTCATTTCTTTTCAAAGATGTTGGCTTATCGGTCTCTGTACCCAAACTCTACATGTAACCTTTATTTAATCGATTATCGACTATCTTCACCATTTCAATCATGTACAATCCACCCCATTCCAACTACAAAGTCAGAACTCTGACTGACTTCTTCACTTTTTCTCACTTCTCATCTGCCCTACATTCTTACACTACAAATCCACTTCCATCGTGGCTGACTCACCATATTCACGAATGCTCTCCAGAATCAAAGAACCATTCGAAGAGCAAGCCACTGTTGAGACAAATGACTGATAGAGTTACTTACCCCCACATGCCACATTTCCTCTTCATATGAATGATGGGACATTTCAACGATTAACACATACATATCCTGACTTGACCTTAGGGTATAACATGGTCGAACAATTAAAATGAATGGAGAGGTTTGCACCCCATGATTTCTGGACTTGATTGATCTAAGCGGTCAAGCTCGCATTGACCAACCCTCATACCACCAATTCAAAGAGCCTACACATGGGGGATTGGACCCATGAGATCAATCTACAAGCCCCCTGTTTGCTGATTCCACCATATGAGACTTTGACCAATGTCTGCTAGAGGGATGATCTATACTCGATCCATCATTACATGCTAGAGTCTAGGTATGTTGAGTATGAGACCTCAAGTTCTCAACAGAATCCTCCAACTGAACAAATTGCTCCTATGATTTATCATGGGAATATTTTGGAGGGTGACATTTATAGAATTGTTATGAGATATGAATTAATTATGAACAAAAAAATGAGAAATGTCACTAACCTATTAATTTCATTTGTTGCTAGCTCAGGTATGGAAGTGGAGAATGAAATGATTCGATTTGATGTTGAAAACTTAGACGACACTAGGGAACCCACACACTCTGTACAATTAGAGTCCATTCTGCCTCACTATTCTACTAATGCAGTCGAATCTAGAGTCTGGACATTCTCCTACTCCTTGTTCAACTATCAAAAAGACCACAAAAATTGAAAAATAAAAAAAATATAAAAGTGAAAAATGAAAAATATTTTTTAAAAAATTGGACCCTTCCCTTAGGGAAGTAATCACTAAAGAATTTATTCTAAAGATTCTCTTAATAAAGGTCATCAAACACTTTCCAAGCCTTAAAAGATTCCTAAGGAGTAAATGAATGCCTAAGAGGTCATGCAATAAGAGAACAAGGACTGAGATATGCCTACTGTTTATGGACACCTCATTGGTGATGGGGAGAAAGACCAAGAGACACAGAGTGAAGCGGTTGCCCAAAATTGAGTGTGAAATCAAAGAAACCACATTCACCCATCGGATTGATGATGACTCATTAATTTACATCCTCTCAACCTCTGTCTTTGACAAGCTCAAACTCGGATCAATTAAGAAGTCAAGATTGAAAGTTCATCTGGTTGACCGATCCATCAAACGGTCGAGAGGGGTTATTCAATCATCATTACTTTCCAAGGTACTCTACTTCGAGTGGAATTTATAGTCATTGATATTTAACACCGAGGAGAATTCACCCAGTCTCCCATTATTTTTGGGAAACTGTTCTTAGCCATGGCTAAGGCGACTATAGATTGCGAGACTCAGGCAATTGATTTTCCAGTATGGGTACACACCAGCCTCATATGACCTTCGAGGACACAAGCCAACCCAAGGATACCCACATAGCTGCAGACAATCATGACCATTGAGAAGTGGATGAGTCCCACCTCTTTTGCTACACTTGAGACATTGCTATCGAGCCAACCATTGGTCATGAGATGACTCACACCCCAAGACCACCACATCTACTAGGGGAATTCCTTATCATCAAACACCATTTTCCTTATCCCCCAATGGACACCTCATACATCACAGGACGATGACAGGTGACATCACCTACTTCTTGCCTCACCATCATTATGACAACTTCTATAGAGGACTTACAACCATAAGTTATCCCTAAGTCGGACCCACCGTTTCCAGATTGTCTTGACCATTTCGATGATACGACCCATGTGCCTACACTGTCATAACCAATTGACCCCTCACATTCATTACCTACAGGACCTTCATCAAAGGAGACAACCAGGACCCAATTATCCCTTTCCAAGAATGCGACTGCCCTATCCTCTAGTTTATTATCTAGTGAGAAGAAGTCGAGTATTGATTCCTCAAGGTGTTCTCCTGAACCCCTCAAAGCATGTCACTCTCGTCTTCTTCTCAATGCTTTAGATTCTAGAAAACCAGTTACGAAAGTTTCCTTTGACGTACGAGAGAAGGAATTTTCTGAGAATTCATCATCGGATCCAGATGAGGTGATCTATATGAGTGAGCTCAATTCGGTTGTTCTTATACCCTATATGAGCAAGCAATTGTGTGTCGACCTTCGTTGAACGATCCCTCCACCTCATTATTATTCCTTTGGGGATGATTTTGACAGTGACATGTCTGTATATTGCCTACCTCCTCGTTCATGCAAGGAGGTTCGTTACAAACCTTCTTGATTCCATGTATATTCCCCAACCCCATCGTTTCTCACATTTACTCCTTTTTCTATACTTAGGTTGACTAGAGCTTAAGTATGGGGGGACTGGTGCCCACCCTATATATTCATTTATTTATTCATTCTCCTCTTGAACTCAACTGTCCCATTTTTGCTCTTCTTCTATATTTAAGATGATCAGAGCCTAAGGATAGGAGGACATGTTGACTTCTGTACTTATTTTATTTTTACTCTCTTAATACAAGCTATGTATCTTCCTCGCTTATTGTTCTCTGAGGACATAGCACACTCTAAGTATAGGGGGTGTATATATTACATATATACTTTACGCATAGCTCATACTTTCACGTATTTTTTGTGTACAATATGGGATGGGTAACCTTTGTAAAATTTGAAAAAATGTGTTTGTACAATATGTTAAATACATGTTAAATTATATAATGTGTATATTTCATACAAGTTGTAAAATATGTATAATCTTGTATAAGTTTGTGTAAACCACACTCTTTTTGTAAATTGTTGTAAAATGGGGTGTATGACAAAAATTTGGTGTCACATAAAAATGGCTTCTCATTCATTCTTGCATAAAAAATCATCATAAAAAAACTTGCACTTCATTCATATGCATCTGCATTTCATTAGCATATCATGTATATGCAAAGTGGAAAATCAGTCGGTTTTGAACCGAGTCATGAGTAAAAACTAAGGGTGAAATTGACCTAAACTTAATCCACTTAATTTTCAAAGGAACTTTACAGGATTTTAGAAACTTTAGGCCATAGACTTAATTCTTCTAGTTTCAAAAGACAATGTATAGACTTTGACTCTTAGTGCCTAACATGATCGCCTCATTTTGAGTAGACTATTTGATAAGGAACTAATATGTACTCTACATTGCGTACTTTTCTCAACTCAGACGAGGCATTGGAAGGATGTATATCTTTTTCTTTGGTAGCATGGACATCTAAAGATCGAAATAACATGTTAAAATAAAGCTTCGGAAGAGGGATGGAATGCTAGCACAAATTTTTTTCTAAGACCCCAAAAGATGGGTAGAATAAAAGATTCTATATCCGTCAGGGAACGAAAGATCAATGCAGAGAAACCTCGATTCCTTACCAAAAAGAAGCCAATTCCAAAAAAAGAACATCATTGCCCACAACAGTCCAGGCTTCAAATACCCTGCAGATCTTGATAGAAACTTGGCTACACTGGGCAAGCTCCACAAGAGAGTTGACTATACTAGTCACCCTCCATTTCTTTTCCCTTTATTCTAGACTTCTCCCTCTGCATGTTGTAAACTAGCATGTACTGGAACTTAGAAGGAAATACATGACTCCTTGAGGATGAGTTATTGGAGGAAGAGATTGCGTGATAGTTCAGCATATTGGATGGGAAGATCTAATACCCTTCACACACCAGAGATAGTTATTCAATTTTCCTGTGGGATACTTTGGGAGGGGGTTTATTTAAGAATGACTTCTGAGTCAGGTCTGGATGATGATTTGTACAACTTGGAAACTATTGTTCTTAAAACCTTGATCTGAGACGGAGTCCCACCACATTATTAATAAAAAGGTCGAGTCGAGCTCCATTTTCACCTTTTGTTTATGAACTTGGTATGGAACCCAACCTCATTTCACTTATGCATTCATTTTAGTAACTCGGGGACGGGCAAGGTTTAATTATAAGGGGGTTGATGAATCTATGATACATCGTCCTAAAAGATGAAAATAAAACAAAACTATGTTCTCAAGTAATTAATTGCATTTAAACATTTATATTGCATTATTGGCATTCATACTTGTGTAAATAATATTCATATTTTACCATTCATGGTTGCATTGATAAGAAGCTAAAAAAATTCGTGTAAAGAGACACATGTATATTCTTACAACTTCCCTTATTTTTAATTATTTTTCACTAACTACAAATAAAAAAACAACTTTATTATGTATATATTATTAATATAGTAGTGGAAAAATATCAAAAAATACTAACTTGTATCATTGCTAAATAATCCGAAACCCAAATTTTGAGATGAAAAGCCGCAAAGTACAATATTTCTCACATACAGTCTCTTATGAATCTGTACTCACTTTTGAATTAATGTACATTCCATTATCTACAAAACAAGATCAAATTCAAAAGAATCGAATTCAAGTGTAAAACATGGATTTTGGGACCTCATTGTATAATATATAGATTATCTGATTTGACATTATTATTTAATGTATAAAAATAACTCTTTTAATTTATTTATTTTTTACTACATTTTCTTTTTTATGTTTTAAAAATGTGTAAAAATCCAAATAAATATTAGATTAAAAATCAAAGAAAATGAGTGTGTATATATAGTATGTCTATTTGTCTCTCTTCTTTTATATCTTTATTTTCGAACTTATTAAAAATAACAAAAAATTGCATTAATGTGTAAATATTTATTTTATATTTTATTTGATTTCGTCTTGAATTTTCTAAATTAAGAAATAAAAAATTGCAAAATCCAAAATTTTGATATTTTATACATGTAGAGTACCACCAAAAATACACTTTGTACAAAATATTTCTTTTGATTTTGGTCCTTTCACGAAAGTTGAAGATATCGTGAAGATGAATAACTTTAATACGATAAATTTATGATCTGGCATCGTTTTCTATTATATTTTAATTTTCTTTTAATTTTTTATGTATTTCTGGGAGCGACATGTGGCAGCTCCTGGAGCTACCATGTGTCATGCCCCGCTTTCTCTTCATCTACCCTCTTATATGGGCTATTGAATGAAGAGTGTTTCATCCAAAGAACCTGATTATTCTTGCCTTTTTATTTTTTATTATTTTTATTATTTTTATTGTATTTTACTTTTTACTTTTTATTCTTTTATTATATACCTCGCCACATGGCGCCTTGTACGCCCTATGATCTAGGTCGATCCAACGGTCTAGACCTAGTCATCCCTTCGCCCACGTGTGAGCTTCCTCCAACTTCTCCACTACTCATCCACCTTCCTCGATCCTCTCACCATGCCTAAACCATCCCTCCGCCTTCCTCGCATCTCTCTCCCGCACACACCTTCTCTCTCTCTCTCTTCCATGATCTCCTCGCTGTCCTCCATGTCTCCCCATGACCCTGAGCTTACCGTGAAGCCCTAATGATCCTCCATTAAAACCCTTGCTCCGCCCTCGTCACACTGGTCTATCGCTTCGCACCCCAGTGATGAATCTCAGATTCATCATGCTAAAATCTACATATTAATCCCCATGCCTAAACAATACAATAAAAACCACTAATAATTCATTAATACTAACTGTATTATATTGTGTATATTCTGTGTATAATTAACCTATAAATAACGCTAAAAAGATAATTATATTTATTGTATTTAATTACTAACATTTATTATTTATTTTCTATTTTATTAAAAACTCCTAAAAATTAGGAAAATTATTGTATATATTTACTTTGGCTTTTTAAAGAATTAAAAATAAAAAATCTCAAACCACAAAAATAAGTGTTTTTGCCAATTAAAAATAATCCAAAAAAATCACTTCTGTACAAATGACCTCTTTTGGCTTTTTATTCAACATGAAACTTGTAGATCTCATCGAGATCTACAACTGTTATGTTTTGGGTTTTTTCTAATTCGTCCTCCTTTTATTTTTTTGAATTTTTCTTTATTTTTCCAATTTTCTAATTTTTCTATTGGGCCGCATGGCATCCTCTGGGCCGCCCACATGGCCCACTCTCCCTACACCACCCACCACCTTCCTTGGCTGTTGGATCCGCATCTAGTCACCTTCATCCTGGCCATTCATCTCCCCTTACGTCTCCACCGCTGAACTTCATGCACGGATTCAATCATAACCACCTGCTCCACCTTCACCCCAGCCATCCAATCCATATGCATCTAATGGCTGTCAATCTTCCACACACCCCTTCCCTCCTAGTCATTGGATGAATCTCCAGACCACATCCCAACCGTACATCGGTAGCTAAACTTCTACTGCTTGATCAACTCTACTGAGCTGATCTTATCCTCTCCTCTACGCTCACATCTGGACCGTTGGATCATGAGATCCAACAATCCCTGCTTGTCTTCCTCCTCCAGCCAAGCCATTACACCTTGTGCCAGCTCCGCCCCTTCCATTTTTGGATCTCATCTCGACCATCCTTTACGCTCCATAACAACTCCCCTTCGAAGTCGTTACCTCCATCTTCTTCGCGCACTCATTAGTGCCCCAGATCACAAACCCTAGCTCTGGCATTCACCCATTCAAAACGTTGCTCCTCCACCTGTAATGGCCACCACCACCACTACAAATACCCCTCCTCCGCCTCTGTGCATCATCATCCACCAATTCATGGGTAAACCCTAGCTATATTCCCCCTCCGATGACAACGAAGGAGGCGTTTAATTAGCGATCATGGATTCTACTACCCAGGTGTCAACCCACATCCTCCATGGTCGTGTCGCTGTGCCTTCGGTAGTCTCTAAGCTCAAAGGCCTAGCAGCTTTTGCCGAGAGATGATCGGAGCGCCTTCTGGCATTCAGCCCAAGCTCCGCTCCGCCCCTTCTTCCTCCTCGAATTCCAGGTTTGTGCTCATGCTTTTTCCCTTATTTTCACGAATTTTTTCCACCACCTACAACAATCCTCACCATTGCATAACCATCCACTTAGCTCTGCCACCAAACCACCATCCACACCAGCCACTCCACGCATTCATTCCCCTTCTCAACAACCTCCACCACGTCCAACCCTTGTTTCTTCCCCTCTCCAGTGAAGAACTCCACTAGGGTCACCATCCTCTCCACCCCCACGACCCTCTGCTCACCTCACTTCACTCATACACGTCACAAGTACGCCTCGTATATCATCTAACTCTATAGGTACCTTCAATGGCCAGATCTTGCGCTTCATCGCCATTCTCGAGCTTCAGCTCTAGCAGTGCTTCACCGCCTCACACCATCATCCTCTGTCGGAGCTTCATCTCACCTCCAGCACCTTCGCGAGACCCTCAACCATATTCCTTGACCTTCAAGTGGGTGAATGGAGGATGGTGGAGCTCAGGAGAGGTCGCCGGAGCACAACCTTCTCTACTGATATCCAGGCGGAGCACGAAGATACAACTGTCATCCGATCCTCACGATCGGATAGCTCAGATGATGCCACACGTCCGCACGAGCCTCATGCCTATCCTATAGGCTTGGGTTGACCAAGCCACCAGGCTCGGAGGTAGCGAGCCATATCATGAAGCACAAGAAGCAGCCACGTGTCCACCCGAGCCTCCAGGCTCGGGCTGCCTGAACCAAGCACAGAAGCTTCCCGAACCAAGCACATGGCCCGAGCCTAGGATGTCTCCCGAGCTTGGCCCCTCGAGTTATTTGTATCAGAGGGCTTGGATAATTTGCATCGAAGACCTTGGTATTTTCTTATATTACATCTAGGTCCACCAACGTATGCTTTACGTATTGATGGGCCGCGTACTACCCTTTTTAATTTAATCAAATTAATGGTCAAATTAATGTTGTATCGTTCGTTGCAGTCAGGTAATATGAACAAATCAAAAACCACTTTTAATTAATATTTTAATTAATCATGAGCGGCAAATTTATTTTTTATTGGGCAAGACCAAGGTCGAACTCAGGGAGTCAACTATCTCTTTAGGTAGATTTTAAGTTAATTTAAGAGGTCGGATTTTCAGAAGGTATTTTTTTGTTTTTCAACAATTTTTATGCAACAAAGAAAAGACACATGCAAAATCAGGCCAGTTTACAAGTTAAATCAGAAATAGTGTCAAATTAATTCCAAAAATTATGAAACTTGGCCAGATGGTGAAATGCAATGAAATTAAGCTACCCTACTTTTTTGGATTTTTCTGACACTATATGAATTTACTACAAATTAAAAATTAATGCAAGGTGATTTTTACTAAATTAATTTTAATAAATACCAAATCACAATATTTTCAGATATAAAAATTATCCTAGATAGATCTAAATGTGAAGAATCCATGAAAATTAATAAACATAAATTTCTATGTGAAATGGACCTATTAAAAATCAACTAAGGAAATTAAAAAATGATTTACTCAGGCCTGGGGATGCGTGCAAATGCAAAGATTTTTTTAGCACAATGTAAACTAATTATCTAAGTCTAATGTCAATTTATGAGGATTTTTGGAGTAACAGTGAATTTACTGCAAATTAAAAGGCATAAATGGGAAAAATATAACAATTTTTCACCAATTATCTAATCATAAAATCCACTACTATCACAAAAATTAGACACGTGACACATATGAAAGAGGACAAGTTAAGCTACACAATGCAATTTTCAAACTTAAAAAATGATGTCAAATGAATGCCTAATGATGCAGGCAAAGACAGGGGCCTAACTGCAATTACAGAAAATAAAATTGCTAACAATCAAACATGCTGATAGGGACTAAATTGCAATTACCTATAATGAGGAGGACATGTATACAAAATTCCCACAAAACACGTGCGCCTTACGTGGTGCTCCTGGCAGGACTGAATTACAATTTTGAAAACCTCCAGGGGCCTCGGTACAAGATACCAAGACCGCACGTGAAAGACTGGGTGACTTCGGAGGCTCGGGGGCTCTGCAGGCTTGGACTTGGCTCGGGGAAGCTTCGGCGGCTCCGAGCATAAAGGTTGGGGCAGAGGCTCGGAGGAAGCTATGTGGCTCCTGCTAGACCGCGAGATCAAGTAAGGATCCAATGGCTTCTGGAGGCTGATGCATGGCGCGATGCAACCCGTAGGATCAAGATCAATCCAACGGTCACTGGAGCTCGATGCAGATGAATACGTGGACGATCAAGAGCTATTGGACAAGGATGAAACCAACAACACCTGAAGCTCGGGGGAGTGGCGACGTGGCATGCTCAGAAGCGTAGGATCCTCCTGATCCGACAATTGCAGGTTGAAGGCGACGTGGCGTGCTCAGAATCATACGATCATGTGGATCGGACGGTGACTGTACTTCCTTCTCAAATGGTCCGTCGCCTCTTGCGGCGGAGGTGGCTGCGCTCCGGCAAAGAAGCTGTAGCTCCGCCTCCTCCTCTGGTCATCAATGAAGGTCGTTGGAGGCTTCTAAGCTGCTGGAAAGGATCGTGGAGGTGTGGCGGAGCTCTTGGGGGTCTCAGCTGAGGCTGAGGTGGTCTGGAGAGCGGCTGCGATGAAGCTCGAAGGAGCTCCGATGAGGCGTCCGGTCAATCAAAAATGGGGTACCTGTAGAGGGTTATTTGAATAGCCGAAGCGTGCACCGTGAGTGTGGAGAGAGGCTTGGGGAGCGATGAAGGTGGTCCGGTGATGGTGCTCCGCCAAGGTGGCGGATCTCTCATCAGCGTGAGGTGAAGTGTGTGGTCTGAGAAGATGGAAGGGTATTTGAGGGTGCCAGCTCTGAGGCGAAGCTCGGAGGATGGTCAAATGAAGGTGAAGTCGATCGAGGAAGGCGAATAAGTTATGAGAAAAAGCAAGAAAAAGAAGAAGAAGATTGGGGAGGCGATGGAGGCATCTACCTGGGAAATGGAGCTCGTATTCGTGCTCCTGGTCGTCACTCAAAGGCCGGTAGAGGATCCTGAGCTAGTGCAGCTCACGGAGGAGACTGCAGCATGACGACTATGGCCGTGGATCTCTCCGAAGAAGAAGCCCGGTCTTCACTCAACGTCACGTCGAATTGTTGTCACCAAAATGAATGTCGGAGCTAGAAGTTTCTCTCTGGAATGGTGGATGCGGTCGAAGGTTGAAGGTGATGGAGTATTTAAAGGTGGAAGGTGACAGCGTAGGTGACGAAGTGGTGGAGTTGGTGGAGGGCATGGAGTGAGGTGGGAGCGAGTCATGGAGTTCGAGGGGTTCTGCGAGGATGAGGGAAGAGTGGGGTACGCAACAGTGGTGACAGGAGGCGGAGAGGGTGTCCGGAGTGGCTCCCAGAATAGGAAGGGGATGGCTCGCGTGCAAGGTGGGCGACGTGGGGCGCGGGCCTTGTGGGAGGTAGGAGACGATGTCTTGACCGTTGGATCGGGCGATCCAACGGTCAGGAGAAGGGCGGAAGAGGAGGGTTAGGATTAGATCAGCGGGGCGAGATCAAGGGCGCAAGGGGAGCCACGTGGAGGGCGTAGATAAAGGCGCTGACGTGCGGCTGAGATGATGCCCTGGGGTTTAATCGTAGGTTCACGATGGTGCGTGAGATGAGTGGCTAGGATGGAGGGTTTCTAGCGAGGATCGGAGGGTGCGGACGTCGCCACGTGGCACAAGGAGGTCACGGTGCTGGTGAGCGGCCTACATTAGATCCATGGTTTGATCGAAGGGCTGAGAAGCGTTGCAGCTTGGATGGCCCAGATCAAGAGAGAGAGGGCGTGATCGGATGGCGGGAAATGGAGGGTATGTGGCGCTCAATTGAGCGGGCCGCGTGGCGCAATCAGAGGGTGCCACGTGGTCTGCTCTAAATGACTGAAAAGAAAATGAATTTAGAGAGAGAAGGAGGCCGAATTTGGAAAAACTCAAAACATGAAAGCTGTAGATCTCGATCAGATCTACAAGTTTCATGTTGACCAAAAACAGAGATGAGGTAAAATGTGATACAAAAATACAAGGGTACAAATATACATACATATGGTACACAAAGGGGTCAAAAAACCCAAGTTTTGCATACGAGCTCTGATTTGAGTGAAAATGGTCTCATTTTAAAGGTATCTGAATGTATATTAATTTGAAGGTGAGTAGAACTAATTCGAAGGTTGTATGAGGTCGACATTGGCATTCTAAAGTCTGAGGTCTCCAACTGGGTTTGGGATTTTTATTGGGTAATTTACAAGGTAAGAATTTTTGGCCTTTTTCCTAATAATATACACAGTATAAGGAAGGTTTTATTGACTTTAGAGGGGGTAATAAAATACAGATAATTAGGTGAATTACTGGTGAGTATTTTACAAGTGAAATAGGCTTCATATTTTAATGCAAATATGGATGCTAAAATGCATGTATTGTGAATGCATGCATGAATGCTATTTATGCAAGATAAAGGGAAATATGTTGCTAAATACTCAGGAACAAGTCTCTATTTTCAACTTTAAGAGTGATGAATCACATATTCATCACATATGCGCCTGAGGTATTTTATAGGGAGGCCATCCCGGCTTTACAAAATTACAAAAAGGCCCCCGCGCTACATGGGTAAATTACACAGAAATCTAGACAACTTTTTCTATTTCCAAATAGGTTCCTTTAGGGGCCTATTTGCAATATTTATCTTTCTTTTCCTTGCATTTTATTACATTTATGCCCTCCACACTATTTTGAGCATATCTTGAGCATCTTATGTCTAAACTGCATGATTTCAGTTTCATTTTGATGCTTGTTTCACCCTCTATATAGTGGCATGAGTAATTTCTTAATTTGACACTTAATTAATGGAGCTAATTTTTGATGATCTATAGTGTCCCTGATTCTTTGATTTAAATGCCATTAAACATCTTTAATGCTCGATTTGACTCTGAAAGTGATCTTCATTTCCTTGCTCATTAATCTGATATATGTAGGGCATATTTACACATTATTGTCTGCATTCCTATATGTTTACACATCATTGCATGGTGTCCATCACATAATATATTTGCATTCTAAAAATCAAATAGAAATTACATGCATCATTCCTTGCATTGTTTTATAAGCATTTTCTTGTGCATCTGCATGAAGACCTAGACCTTTGAAAATAATCACTCGCTAATTAATCAATGATTTTTGATAAATAGACAATGAGGCTCGTGTCCCTGTGTTCGACCTTTGTATGCTTGACAAGTAAAACAACTTCCACATATTCAAAGGTGCGGTTTTTGCATGATCCAAATCTACCTCCTATGCTACGATAATATGACAATTAATTATAATTAAAGAGGATTGCGGTTCATCACCCATCGTGCGAGAGAGAGAGATCTCAGGGAGGTGCTCCGGTGACAGTGACACCTCGCATCTGGACGAAGACCTTCCCATTTCCTGACAAGATCCAGGAGGAGAACAAATTCTTGTCGTAGCTGCTCCATTGCACCTGCACATCTCAAGTCCTGCCGAACTCTTGAGCAAAGATCCAAGGAGCTGGAAGCTCCTTCTCCCAGGAATTCACTCATCCATCACCTTTTTGGTAACACCATTTTCTTCACCCCTTCTTCTTCCTCATTCTATTCTTCGATCCTTCGATCTCTGCTACATTCCATTCCTCATTTGATTCCACCATACTTATTCAGTAATCGAACACAAAATTGACACCCATCTTGCTCTGATAGATGAATCCATCTTCAACCCTTTTCATTTCTTGTCTTCCTCATCACAATCTCTCTTCTCTGTCCACGCACGATGGTCGGAGCAAAAGCTCCTCCATACACTCATATGGAGACCCCATCATTCATCTTTCTCTAGGTTACCCGCAAGCTAATCCAATCGCTCGAGTATTCCTCCATTTGTAGGTGTGAGATATACTACATACAAGCATTTGCATCTCGAGGTCGTTTTCATCCACTAGAGAGATCAAACCTTTATGCAACCCAAGACATCTGCAGAATCTCAGGAGCAGTGCCTTGCCTTCATCAATTGTTCCTCCACCTGTTCCTCCACCAGCCACTGAGGAACCCGGTCATGTGTCTATCGGGGACACCGCCATCATCTCCTCTGCCTTCTGGCTATCTCAAGCAATAAGGGACTCCTGAGACTTCTCCTTGTCATCATCGACTAGAGCTCAGTTCTTATGCATGTTCCCTCAAAAAGTCAAGGGAAAGGCTACAACCACCCATTGCCATCCTGTTTTTTTGATCAGATGGATCTCATCATGTCGTGTCGCCTCTACTCGACCCATGCATTTCGGGTCACTCGATCTACAAATGCATGTCACGTTGGGCGATGGAACCAAGGAACTAGTCGAGCCTCTCCAACGCTTGTTTTGTTTAATTTATGATCTATAATTGGGCTTTGTGTTGGAGTACATGTTTGAACCCTCATTTTGCATCATTTTTTAATTCCAAAAATAGCATTACATTATTCAATTAATTCTCTATTACGTGGTGATTTATTTACATTTTTGAGAGCATGGATTTATTTATTTATTTAAATGAGGTGAAAAATTGCATACTTTATCCATTGTGAGCTTTGAAATTAGTAGTAAATTAATCTTTGCCTAAAAAAATTATCTAAAATCATCATAACCAAGATTAATTACCCTCTATAATGCAACCAAAAATCACATAATTTGCATGCATATAATCCTTAAAATAAATGGTTTTATGATTAAAGTTGATGTTTAATTATTTTAAAACTCGGTATTTTTAAAAATTAGAATTTTTCCTAAATACATCTTGATTGGACATATCTAGGATAATTTCATTTCTGGAAAATAATTATGTTTGCTAATTACAAAAATTATTTATTGAAAATCACACTATCTATAAATTCATTTTGCATATAAAAGTTCTAAAAAAATTATATTATGCCAATTTCATTATTTCTAACCTACTATCTAATTTTCCTAATTTTTGCATTTCAATTGAAAGAAAATTTGCATAAAACCCTCGGAAATGGTCATTTTTCATGCATGCATCTTAGTCATAACAAGATAAAAAATATGCTCTGGATTTTTCATTGCATAAATAAATAAGGAACAATAGCCTTTTGCATTTTTATTTTCACCATGTTTTAGATTTTGCATTTTAGGCTAATTTGACCTTAAATTTGTCATACTACACCTGCATCACATCATCATTTTCATTAAAAAAGTCTAAAAAACTCTCCTAAAAAACCTAGCACCTAAACAATCTAAAAATCATCCTAAGAAAACAGTCGCCTCCCTGAGTTCGACCTTTGGCTTGCCCATGTAAAATAAATTTGGCCGCTTTGCATTTTAATTGAATATTTGATTGGCCGATCTTTTTGATTAATATGAATTTTCCCATATGCAACGATCATCGCATTCATTCCACATTATTAGAC
Organism: Ottelia alismoides; assembly: GCA_037367405.1. Classification (NCBI taxonomy): domain Eukaryota; kingdom Viridiplantae; phylum Streptophyta; class Magnoliopsida; order Alismatales; family Hydrocharitaceae; genus Ottelia; species Ottelia alismoides. The sequence continues at coordinate 662,880 of JAZKJV010010627.1, read as the reverse complement.
AGGGCATTTTCGAGGTTTTAATCGACCATAGTACCTACGTCATGGAGAGTTTGTGTATATTGCTAACACCTGAACTCAATGGCCAAGAAAAATCACTTTCCTCTGCTCTTTATTGTTCAAGTTATCTAAATATTTGAAGGGAAAGAGTTCTTTTATTTCTTGGATGGATACTCTGTGTACAAACAAGTGGCGATCTCTCCCGAGGATCAAGAAAAGGCTACTTTCAGTTATCTCTTTGGTATCTATGCCTTCAAGTATATACCATTTAGATTATGTAACGCGCTCGCTTCTAAAGGTATATGTTTTTGTGTTCGTTGACATGGTGGATAGTTTTTTGGAGGTTTTTATGGATGATTTCTTGGTCTATGGTGACAGTTTTGATGCATGTCTTTTGCATCTAGACGAGTATTGAAGAGATGTTGTGAGGTGAATTTAGTGTTTTTTAGAACAGTCACGTTTTGGTCATCGAAGGGATTGTGTTGGGCCATGTCATCTCTAAAAGAGGTATGGAGATCGTCCTGGTTAAGATGGATGTCATTGCTAAACTTGAGCCACCTAAAACACTAAAGTAGGTGAGGTCTTTTCTAAGGGAAATCGAATTTTATAGAAGATTTATTCGGGACTTTAATAGGATCGCCAGACCTATCACCGAGCTGTTGGGCAAAGAGGTTAATGTCATTGTGGATAACAAGGTCTACCAAGCATTCAATCAATTAAAAGAACTTGTTACTCAAGCGCATGTCCTATAGCCACCCGATTGTTCTCTCTCATTTGAGATCATGACGGATGCATCTGACTTTGCTATTGAGGTTGTGTTAGGACTATCTAGGATGGATTACCGTATGCTATACATTATTCCAGCAAGACATTAAATGAGATCGAGAAAAACTATACATTTACAGAGGAAGAGCTGCTGGCAGTGGTTTTCACCCTCTAAAAGTTTTGGTCCCACCTTCTCGTTTCAAAAGTTATAATATTCATTGATTACTCTGCTATCTGGTACATACAATAAAAGAAGGTTTCTAAGTCATGACTGCTTCATTGGATCCATTTGATTTAGAGATAAGATATAAATCTAGATTCAAGAATGTATAAGCATAGCATTTATCCAGAATTGAAAGATCAAAGACTTTATTGAGTAATGTACCAATCATAGAGACTTTTATTAATGAATCAATTTTAAGTGTTGTATCGTTCCCTTGATATGTTGATATTGTGAACTATCTTATTTCTAGGAAAGTTTCACAAGATTTGACTCGAGTAAAGGACAAGTTCTTATCCGACATTCATTTCTACCAGTGGGAAGATCCATACCTTTTCAGAGAAGGTGCATATTGTATTTAGTGAAGGTGCATTCCTCTTGAGTACACCAATGTTTGCGAGCACTTTCATAAGCTCAATGTAGGATGACATCATTATGGAAGTAGAACGACAATGAAAGTATTGTAGTATGACCTCCAGTGGCCCACACTATTCAAGGATGCCATAGCATATGTGAAAGGCTACATTGGTTGTAAAAAACTGGGAGGAACAATTGGTTCCCATGATTCAATGTCACTCAAGTTCATCCAAATATATGATGTATTGATGCTTGAGGTATTGAATTTATAGGAATGTTTTCTAATAATCAGGGCATGTTTTCTAATAATCAGGGATATGAATGCATCCAGCTTGTCGTAGACTATGTGAGTCATTGGGTGGAGGATATTCCCGTTCAATCTGCAGATAGCCATATAGTTTGTTGCTTTCCCAAGGACAACATTATCTCACGGTTCAGAATTCCCAAAATTCTAATCTCAGATGGGTGTACCCTTTTCACAAACATAGAAGTCAAGAAACTTCTAAAGGAGTACAACATTGATCATCGTGTTGCATCTCCTTACTACCCACAATTTAATGGCTTGGTTGAACTTTTAAAAAGGGAGATCAAGATGATTCTATAGAAATTTATACGATCGGACAGGAAGAACTGGTCTCAACTCCTTGATTATGTTCTATGGGCTTATTATACCACCTACAAGACCCCATTGAGTATGTCTCCATATCATCTTGTTTATGGAAATCCTTGTCATCTACCTATAGAGTTAGTTCATAAATCACTTTGGGCAGTCAACATCTGCAATTTGGATTCACAAACAAGTGGCCAGAACAAGAAGATTGATCGGAACATGCTTATGGAATTCTAAGATTATACATATGATAACAATCTGATGTACAAGGAGAAAGTCAGACAATGGCAATATAAACATATCAAATGAAAGACTTTCAAGCATGGTCAGACGGTATGATTATTTGACGTAAAGTTAAGGATATTCCGAGGCAAATTAAAGAACAAATGGAGAGGGTCATTCTTGGTGAAGACTGTGTGTGACAACATATTAGCATCATCATATCTGAGTTTTCATCTGATGCACAGTCATTCGTGGTCAATGGACAATTGCTAAATCTGTATCTCGAGTATGATACATCTATACCATTGCCATTTCAATAAAGTGGCACTTCAAGATGAATTCCCATCATTAGAAGATTCAGACAATTGAGCTACAAAAATATCATTTTTCTTCGTTCTTTTTCATTTCTTTTTCTTTCTTTCCATCATCTGTTTTATTCATTCGTCCCTTTCATCAGTGTTTTATTTAGGATGACTAGATCCTAAGTATATGATGGGATGAATGGCTCGAGTTTTGCCTTTTTGTTCCCTTACTTATCGCTCAACCTGTTGATATCCTGTTATATATTTATGGACTCTTTACCCTATGTATAGGGGGAGATAAACCGAGTCATTGATTTTATATATTCTCACCCTAATCATCCTCGTATAGAGTACAATATGATATACTCAGGATTATTTGATCCTAAGTATAGGAGGACGCTCTACTTCTCATTCTTTCATTGAGATGTTGTAGTATAGTATCTATACTTAGCATGAGTTATGTCTTCAGTTGTTCCTCTACAGTCACTATGGTCGTATATATGGTATATATACTTTGGCCATAACTCATACTTTCTTATATTTTCAATAATATGGCTAAAGTACAATAGGTAATGGTAATCAATAAAAAGATTGAAGAATTCATGTAAATATGTGAAAATTATTGAAAATATTTATAAAAATTGGTTTGAAAATATTTTGCAAACCATTTTAAAAAATAGTGGTGAAATGTTTTGTAATATCTTTTGGAAAACCTTTGAAAAATCTTTGTGAAATATTTGCAAACCTTTAAAGAATATACCTTATATATAAAACCCCTTGTAAATATATGCAACTCACTAACCCTTTCAAATATACCTAAAAATTAACTTTTTTTCAAAACATATAAAAAATTGCAAAACTCTTCAAAATCACATAAAAAATTCAAAACCAAAAAATTTACTTCACAACAATTTTTTTGCATTTTCATTCATATTTTTCAGAATGATGTTGGCAATTGAACTAGTATAGAATAAAATCTGAAGATTGGAGCTTGGTTTAAACTTTAGTCCACTTAATTTCACACGAACCTTATAGGAACTGGAATTAAGACTTTTCTAGTCAATGTGACTTAATTCTTTGAGTTTGCAAGCATGTTTTCTCATGTCATCCTGACTGGCTTAAGTAGAATGTTTCAAGACACACACATGACTCTGGTTGACAGTGTCCTAACTTGGACATGTACTATGCACATAGCTCAACTCAGATGAGATGGTAGAGGGCATAATTCTTTAGTTTGAGAAGCACACATATGGAAACATACACCGCCCCAATAGGAGGCTAGTGCACTCCAACCAAATCTAGTCGCGATGACGTCTAAAGACAGAATGTTGTTGGTTGCAATAAAACTTCAAAAGAGGGATAGTCTACTGGCTCAAGAAGAAAAACTCCTTATGTAAATGTTATCATTATGTACACATATATCATACAAAATTATGAAATAAATACTCCAACAAAGTTATACAGGAAAAAAGTCAATGAAAAAACATTCCTGCTAGATTTCGTATCAATAAGCAAGGCTTATGCTTCAAAGTCAAAGCTACAAGGTTGCCTGCAACTAGAGACTTCGCTACACCAACCAAGATCCAAAGGATATGTGGTTACACTGGTAACAGTCCATTCTCTTCTCTACACACTCTTCTTGAGATGGTTGCATACCCCACTCCTCAAGGAAAAAGTAGCTAGATTGGAGAATCAGGGTTACCTTATTGATGGAGGCCGTTTCTTTGCCACTTCAAATGTGGGAATCTACTTTTCACAAACATTGTACAAGTGAGAATTAGTCATAAGAGTTTGTTTATGAAAAGGCTTGTTTTGACTTGACTATTGAGCTGAACTGAACAAAGAATTGTGGAACTTGAAGGATGTTAAGTTCTAAATCTTGTTACCAATAAGGTTCAGCCAAACAAACAATCCAAAGGTCTTACCAAGCTCCACACTTTGATTTTATGAAGATAAATTTAAAAATTATAATCAGTAGTTCTTTATTTTTATTTTCTTTATTTTCTCTTTCAACACTTATTCTCCTACTAAGTGCTTACTAGGGATTACCAAAGTTAAGTATAAGGGGTGATGAAAAGCCATTCATTCACCTTTATTTTTTTATATTGGATTTAAATCCCTACTAAAATATATGTAAATATCAGTAACTTGCTTGAGTTTACATCCTAACGTTGTTATGTAAATAATGTATAAATACTTGTATTTGAACTTAAAATCAGAGAATAAAGAAAATAAAAATAAAGGAGGTATCTATGATACTGACTGACCTGAAACTCTGAGACCAAGTTAAATATTGACTAGGTAGATAAGGTATAAAGTAGGGAGAAATAGAGTGAAATAATGTACAAAAATTGAAATTATTCTAAGTACAATATACAATGTAAATAGCTCAAACTCATACTATTTTATTTATCATCATACACACATCAAACAATAATATGTTCAACACAAAACTTGTGCATAATAATGTATATAAAATATGAAAATTATTGGCAAAAATAAATCATGCACAAGTCACTCACTACACTCACATCTACTGTATTTCAAGGTTTCATCTGAATTCGAGTCAAGATACAAAATCGACTAATTTGGGTACTATTGTAATTGTACATGTATATAAAATCATTATATTTTACTCTATATATTTTTAGTCTCTTTATATTTGAAAATTTTAAATATTATAAAACATATATAAAAATACAAATAAAATTAAAGCACTTAAAAATAGCAAAAAGAATTAATAAACCCAAAATTTACATGTATAATATACCTATGCGGTAAATATATGTATTTATTTAGGGAAAAGGGAGTATGCACCGGCAGGTGCAGCTAACTAGCTACACCCAGCCATTTTTCTTATTGGTTTTCTATTTTTTTTAAAAAAAAACTTATGGAGATTTACTTAGTTTATTGAGAAGAATATGTGTTTCAAATTTCATGCAAAACAAACACTCCTAGCATGCCCATCTAGATATGGTCAATTTCAATAATTCTGAAACCGTTAAAATGTCATAGCCTTGATGGAGATGATAGAAATGTCGAATTTAGTTGAAATTGGTATGATATCATGGTGATATATGGTGATTTAAATCCCCCTAGGTTTAATTTCAAAAACACAAAAAACTAATGAAAGAATTGGCCGGGTGCAGCTAGTTAGCAAGACCCGCCAGTGCAGCTTCCCCAACCCCATTTATTTATACATAAAAATAAAATCCTAAAAATCCCATAAAATATGTAGAAAATCAATTAAATAATGTTGTAAATAAATAATTTATTTAAATATGGTAATATGTATAAAAATTAAAATAAAAATGTAAATATATACTATATAAGTATAAATACCTATAAATAATATATATAAATAATAGCTCCAATAAATAAGTTCGTAAAAATAAATAAAAATCATTAAATTTTGTTTAATAAATAAGAAACATTTTTATATGTTTTGAGTTTTTATTAATAAAATTATATTCTATTTTATTTTCCCATTTTTTCTATTTTTAGTTCTATTTTGTCATGTAGCGGGTGACGTGGGCCAATCAGAGCCCAGGAGGGTTTGACTCCAGGTCAAACTTCTCTTCCCCATTCAGGTCCCCCTTCAGACTGGTCCGATGCCTTTTCTCCTAAATTTTCACGTGCATCTAGGCCTTGTCTCACCATGATTACTTCATGAAACTTGACGATTGGAGAACCATGAATCACACCTACCCATCCAATGAGATCGATCGTCATTAATTCTTGCAAAAACCCCAAGTCAAAACCTTATCTCATGTGTCTACTATAAAGTTTTCTGCTTCACCACTGACAAGATCTAATCCCATTTCTTCACCCGTAACCCCTTGATTCAATAGCTAGAGTGTGCTTCGTTGTGACAGGAGGCAAGGCCCGTCGTTACGAGGCGAGGAGAAGGCAGAGGAGGGCTAGATTCACCAACTCGCGGAGCTTCTCCAGTGGTTTCTACTCCCAGGTCATTCCGATCAGGTGAGCTTCTTCTCCTTATCTCTTTAGGTTTGTATCTCATTTCATAGCATACATTCAGTTTTCGTTTCGTTTTGCTAAAAATAAAAAAATCAAAGCATACCGAAGCATTAGGCTCCAACCTTTGTCCCCTATGATTCCGTCACTATTTTGACATGTCGACTGCCCCATCTTCTTTCCCTTCGCTTCTGCACTTGCCTCGACCCATCAGACCCCCTCGATCTTGCACAGATCGAGTACCAGATCTCCTCCTCTACGCATCGTCGGAGATCCTATGCCACCTTCATCCCCTTGTTTTTTTACATAATAAATGAGTCGTAGAGCTTCATCCTCACCCTGAGTCTTTTCATGTAGGTCTGGGCGAGGACCCCATTTAGTGGTGTTTTGACCTGAACCAAATGCTCCCAGGTGCAGCAAGGAAGAACGACCTCCAGGCCTCTCCTCAACGAGGCCCGAATCTATTTGTCACCATCAGCTGATGCGAAAAGCTTCCAGGAAGCTTTTGGGACCCTTAACATATCGAGCCACAGTCGGAACATCGAGATCGAAGGGAAGAAGCTCACCTAGGAGAATGTTCTTCTATGTTCTTCCAGGCCTCTTCATGATCGTTGGATGAGGAGCTCAACCCAGGTTTAATCAAAGCCATCGGATCTAAGTGAATCATTGTGTGTCCTGAGCTGTTGGTCAAGCTTAAGTGGGCATGCCTCCACAGTTTGATCTAGAGAACCCATACATGCTATGCACGAGTTTGGGGGTATTTTGTACCGCAACTCCTCCACCCTTTCTGTTATATTGATTTAATATTCATAATTTCCTCTATTATGTATTATTTTTTGTATAATATGCACTTGGACGCCTGAACTCTCTGACATTTGCATTTAAGTCCCTGTTTGGTCACCTCACATGTCGCTTCGTGTGAGGCTCCTATAGCCATTTTGGGGGGTACCCCGTATCTTTTGTGAACCTTTTATGGAATACATGCAAACTTTTGTATATTTACACTTTAGTCCTTGCTAGGTGTGACATATTTTGTATTTTAAATTGAGAATATTGCATGTTTAGCACCTTGACTCTTATGAAATGTTCTGAAATGCATTGAAACTATCTGAAAATTAAGTTTAGGTCCATATGATTCTTTGTTGATTTAATTCTTGTATTTTATTATTTTTAATTGCTTGCTTTGTTCTAAAAATTATACAAAAATTAAATTAAGTTTAGGTCCATATGATACTTCTACCCCAATTTTCTCCTGATGGTTCAATACTCTTCTATACTTGTACTATACACTTTACTGAAGAGTTATAATAAATTTTAACTCACACTTTGATTGTTTATTTACATATTGTGGGTTGAGTCATCACAGTGATTGCTTGACCACCCTTTGTAGATTAATAAACCAAGATCTTTTCCAGTTCAATAGAGACCAAGAATAATCTTGATGTTATGATCTTATTTGAACTGTCTCCTTTAGGATTTTATCATAAGTTCTTCGTTTGATCATTGAGAGTTGGTATTGATCATATTGTTTCCAAAAAAGCATTTATCGTACCTTCAAATATTGCCTTCATTCCAAAACAAGATGACCAATATTGGAATTTGATCTATCCTAATATCTTATGAGTTAGCTCATGTTTTGAGAATAAGTAGTGAACCTGTATGATCCCGATGAAGGATCGTATTATTCATATGCCCTTGTATGCACACCAGCGAGATGGTGTTTAGATCTTGATTAGGTCATCAATCTAATGGTCTACCTAATTTACATACTTAGACATATAGTAATGCATTTGTCTTCAGTCATAGGATGTGTGCCTGATGAATACTCATTCATCACTCTTTATTCTTTTATTTTAGCCACAAAACTATGCAAAACACCATGTAGATACTTGTAAATACAATAAATTATCAAAATGCATGCTTTGTGTAAATATCAATAATTAGTATGTTTTTGTGCAAAAATAAAATAATAAAGAAGAAAGAAAAATAAGGAGATATTTAGAATAAATATCGAGTGACCCGAACCCAAGGGAGGGCCCAATATGGGCCTGACCACAAAATAAAATAAGTGGAGAGAGATAGGGCCATTCATCATTGTACAAATTTCCTTCTTTATGTATATTTTATTTTCATAAAAATAAAAATAAAAATGTGTTTCTCTTATTTTGTATATATTTATAAAAATAAAATAAAAATGAGAAAAATAAAATAAAACCAAAAATAAATATTTTCTCTCTCTCTTCAGTGTACATATACCATGTATATAAGAATAAAAGACTTATTTATGTTACCTTTGTAAATAATTAATAAAAATCAAATAAAAATTAGTTGATATCCCAAATTTTATGATGTAAAAAAATAAAATATAAAACTGGGAGAATTGGCAAAAATAAAAAAATAAAATAAAATAATACATAGGTATTTATACCAATATAATTATATATAAAGTATATACATAATTTATTTTTCAAAAAATTAAATAAAAATCACTAAAAAATACTTTGTAAATAAATAAACATTTTTTATTTTGTAAATATTTTTAAATAAAATCATTTACTATTATAAAATGAACTTACAAATAATTTCAGGGCTGGAATTTTCCCATTGGTCCACGGGGGATGTTGACCCCCGGTCAACTCCCCCCCCCCAAGGACCACCTTTCCGCGGATCTACGTCACCAACCCGACTTCACCCATTTTTCGCGACGTGATCCGCCTCCCATTTACCCAAACCCCTGGATCCGACTATCGACGAACAATCCGAGATTTACGCCCGACCCTCTCGTTAGGGATCCATGCATCGATCCGCCTTCCTCCTCATCTTTGGCCTTCCCCCTCACCTCCGAGAACTCCTCTCCTTCACCTGAGTGACAACCGTGAGAGAGAGAGAGAGAGTCACAGTGAGGGACGAGCAGCCGGGAACCTCTGATCCGACGATTTCCACCGTTGTGCTCCATCGCGAGGCGAGCTCAGCCTCTGGACGCGTCGCCCCATCGAGGCCATGACCCCAGGAGGTCCAGCACCTCCAGCCCAGACGACTTCGACCGGCAGGTAGCTTAGATCTTCAGTAGGTAGCCGTAGATTTAGATTTTTACTTTTCCGACCGCCGTCGTTCGCTGCCCATTTCTCGACGCTCCATTCACCCATTTGCCATCCGACCGCCTCTACACCTCCACGAGACCGCTCCGCATCTTCTTCGCCCCTTCGCTCCCCCTGGTTCACCCCAGAACATGGATTTAGGATCTCCTCCGTCGCCACTCGTCGGAGACCCCTCGCCGCGCCTCACCCGATCAGACCCCTCGCCGCGCCTCACCCGATCACCCTCTTCGCCCGCTAACGGGTCGAGGCAGTTTGCCCTCGATCCCTCTTTCTTCCTGTGCAGGTTACAAGGCTCAAGAGCCTCATCTGGAGGCTCAACCATCAGAGCACAACAACTCCAATTCGTTCACGTCGCCGGAGCTCCTTCGACGCTCCCGGCCTCATCGGAGCTACCCACCAGTTGCGGACGATTGAGGCCCTTCTTTTCCTCATCTCAGCAGCACCGGAGGAGGTCCCTAGCGTGCACATTGGCCCGGCGAAATTTGCCAGTGACTTGTTCTTCTTGAACCCTCCATTGTCGTTCGATCAGCCCCTCGCTCATGTTCAGATCTCGACCATCCGTTCGCAAGGGACTGTTGACCATTAGATCCATCTGAGGATCAGATCTGAGCCGTAGATCGCCGAAGGGGCATCCGTGAATCACAGTTGTTCGATCATATATCGAGCCGCCTCACAGCCGTCGGATCTTAATAAAGGGGTAAATATCACTTAGGCCCCTCTTTCTTTAGCATTTATAGTTTAGTCCTGTAAATACTTATCGTAGTTGTTTTTTATTTTGGGTAAATTACTCATAGGACCTCAGACTTTTAGTATTGCGATTTAGCCCATGTGTATGTGGAGCACATGCATCGACACGTGATTTGTAGAACATTTGCATATTTTATCCTAGAATTATGTGATGTTATGGTTTACATTTTTATAAATAGGAATGATATTTTAGTCCCTGTGAATGTGAATTACGTGCGTGCCTCGTGCCCTTCTGGGCTTTTTGCAACTTTGGCCCCAGGTTTTTAACACGTGTTATCAATTTGGCCCTTGAACTTATTTTTCTTTCACTTTGGTCCCTATGTGTTGTGGCTTCTTGATTGGTTGAATAAAATATCAAATAAACTCCAAATCTTGTGACTGCTACTGTGTAAAAAATTCACTAATTTTTTGGGACATTTTTGTTTTGTTTTTCTATTTTTAAAAATTCAAAACCCCTTATTTTTTCTAATGTTTGGATTATAAAATCAACTAAAAATATAAAAAATCATCTAAAAAATCTAAAAACATTACCTACTATTTGTTTGTGTGTTTACTTGCTTCGGTCCAATTTTTGCTTGATTTGGACTTATAAAACCCCTAAAAATTACAAAACCCTAAAAACCTTATAAAAATTATTAAAAATTCTAAAAATGCAAAAAATTGCTATTTCTTTTTCTGAAGCTTAGTTTTTATTTGTAGTTTTCATAAAAATTGTCTCCAGATTTTTAGAGGCTATTTCATATTTTTGAATAGCCTTTCAAATGTGGTTGCACATTGATTTCATTTTTTTCCTTATATCATTTTTATAAACTTAAAAAAATATAAAAATCTGAGAAAATTACCAAAAACACTTAAAAATTAAAAAACCCAAAAATAATTTTATTTTAATTTTCCGGTTTGTCTTTGTGTGTTGAATAAATTATTGATTGTGCTCTTTTTGCCTTGTTTTCTATTTTCCTCATAATTAAAAATACAAAAAAATCAAAAATTCATAAAGTCCACCAAAAATATTTTTTTTATTTTATTTAATTTTTTGACGACTTCGTAGGCCACTTGGCCAACCCATGCTCCTTGTGTTCAACCCTGGTCGCTATACCAGGTTAAATAAATAGCGAAGACCGCTATTCAGCTTTTTAACAGATTTACTGTATTTTAGTGGTCTATATTTTTCTTGTTGAGTCTGATTCGAGGGATTGAGGTCGCAACAACCCGTGATATTTATCTCCCTTTGTCTCTCATCTTTTTCGTCTCATCGGAATGGCGTCGTTGCCGGGGAGCATGGCTTAGTAATCGCTTTTTGTTCAGTTTTTCATTCCACAGCTTTTTCACGGTTTTCGATTCTTTTGCGGCTTTTCTGTGGCTTTTGATTTTTATTTTGTTTTCTTTTATTTTTGATTTCTTTTATTTTGTTTTTGTGTGTTTTTATTTTATTGTTTATTTCTATTTTTGCATATATTTCCTTTTTTTATTTTATTTTCATTATTATAATAACGATGTCTGATACTCTTCTGTCTCACTTTCTTGCAAGGGCCCAAGGACCAAGGCGGCTTTCTTCAGAAAGCCAAAGCAACCGCGGAAGCCGGAGGCAGGTCTTTTCTTCGTAGCACCGCGCGAGAGCGCGAGCAGGCGAACGGGAGAGCGGGAGCCGTAGATAGCCGTAGTTTAGCTGTAGTGTAGTTTTACTTTCAGTCAGACTTATTGTTATTGTAATAATATAGGGACAAGACTCTCAAACTTGTGACTTTCCAGGGTCTGTTTCGCCGAGCACAGGTGTGCTCGGGGGACCCCACCGCTGTTTTGGCTTTTGCCGCTTTTTCTTTGTTTTACGTGGATTTCTGTGCTTGAGCCCCTAGATTTAGGTTTTTATTTCGTTGAGCCAGGTAGCATCAGGTCCAAAGCCCTAATAGAATATATATTCCCATAGAACACGCTTGGACTTAGACAAATAAACCGGTGCTTCACAATAATAGGAATTTCTGTTTAGGACGGTTCTCGCCTTTACATCCATATAGCTTAGTTTCAATTTATGCGCGGATCATAATTGCATGTAGACTGCTTGAGCAAGGTATGCCTTCTATCTCATGCATGCATTCATAGATTTCCTCGCGCATCGGCTTTTATGTTTTCCTTCCCCTGTTTGCTGGACTTAGGAATAAAAAGGAAATTGGAAAATTCGTTAGACAATTGTTGATTATTTGAAAAATACTTAAAAAATAAAAAAACAATAAAATCGGGACTGTTAAACACACTTGACCCAAAAAGACATCTCATTTAAAAATCTGTCTTGGGGAGAGTAACCCCCTCCTTGTTTGGTTTGGATGAGCGAGAGAGTGACCTGTACACTAGGTTAGAGCCATATCCGATTTCCTATCAGACTACCAGCCTTTTATACGGGATAGTCTGTTGGGAGTACTGTATTCCCATCAGCTCGCTTAATCGCTCTGAAAAACTGACTTGATTACCTAAATAAAGTTGACAAGATAATTGACCGAACCTTTACGGTCTTCAGCTCAGTGTTGAGTAGGTGAATCAGGGGTTTGTTTTCTCATCTTGTATGTTTCCAGATCCCTTCTGCCTTCCAATCTATCTCCTCCTATAGTCATTTAATTTTTTCCCTCCCACCCTCCCTCCAGTCTTCTACTTCTTCCTCTTCTTGACCCCTGGATGATGGACCCCCCTCACTTCTTGCCGACTCTTGCAGCTTCTCCATCTTCTTCCCATCAGTCTAGTCTACCTCGAGGGAGGTCAGATCTCGACCGACCCTCCGTTCCCTCCCTCCCATCCCTTTCATTATTCTAGCCATGCTGCGCTACACGTCCGTGGAGATCAGATTGAGCAGATGCGAGACCCGGACAATGCCAATCCTGGATTGAGAGTGCACTCCACACATGATGATAGAGAGCAGATGTGAGTATTAGATGCCTCCTATGCCAGAATGATGGATGAGCAGATAAGACATGGAGCTCAGTCAGCTTCTACATTCGGACCATTCATTCTGGACTTGGAGTTTATTCAGAGACTGCTGACATTCTCAGGAGAGGTGCACGAGGAGCCCTATCTTCACATGTTCGAGTTCGAGGAGTTTTATGAGAGCCAGACATATTCAGATATCACTGTGGAGGAGCTAATGCTGAAGACCTTCCCTTTTACACTTCAGGGCAGATCCATGAGATGGCACAGACGATTGGGAAGGAGATTCACTACGTGGGGAGAGCTACGCTTCGAGTTTTTACAGAGATTTTATCCCCAGTGTAGAGAAGATATGATGCGGTCTTTGATAACAGATTTTTCAGTCTACTCCCAGGAGCCAGTGCATGATGCATGGCTGAGGTTTCTTGACCTCTTGAGGAGACTCCCCGATCACGGACTTTCACCGACGGACCTCATCGAGATCTCCATGAGGGGGATGACTGCGGGTCAGATAGCACTGGTCATGACCTCGTGTGGCTGTTCACACCGTATTTCCGACATTGAGCTACTTGATACCATATCGAGATCATTTTCACAGAGACCATCTTCACGAGATGCCATAGTCGGGACAACACATGAGGATGTTGCAGTACCAGTAGGGTGTGCCACACATGATGAGGATACAGCTTCTACAAACCCGATCTAGGACTTGGATTCTGTCTCAGCACAGATGACAGAGGAGATGACTACCACAGTGGAGGTTTTGACCCAGAGACTACTCGAGTTCCCGTTGGTCTTCCAGCTAGAGTTCGAGTTAGCCCCAGAGTTTTCAGTTAACGAGTCTTGGATATCAGATCTTCTGATATTCCAGGAGATGGAGGAGCCCCTGCTATCACAGTCATCAGTCCAGACTTTTCAGTGTCCAGTCCCGGATGACTTAGTTTCCATTCTGGAGAGATACTTCTCGGATTCAGACAGATACCAGGACTCAGCCCAGCAGCCACAGCTTGATACAGGACACTACTTTGAGATGACTGATATAGAGAGTCCGGTATTCGAGCCATTTATCCTCCACCTTGGTGAGACAGATACATTTTCTGAGGACCAGATGATAACCAGCACTGCCGCAGAGAGAGGATCAGTTTCAGCCACATTGCCAGCCTCCGCGGTGTTGACCAGTATCTTCTCCTGCTTCCAGATTGACCAGAGACAGACTTCAGATGATGATGCATCCTGGTGCACAGAGTGGGTGCTTCACAGCACCGCAGATGCCCTTATAAATCCTGATCCTCTATTTCTCACTGATGATCTGGCATTTCTCCCTGAGGGTTATCTGCGGGAGAATGCCCCACACGATGTGTACTCGGTTTCATTTACTGAGAATGTATCCGATCTGTCGGATCACGAAACTGAGTTTTCCAATCTTTCTGATTCTGTGTTGCCTCACCTCGACGACCCTCGCGAGGATGAGCCGATCCTTGAGATATTCGATGATCTGTCTGATTTTTCTCCATTATATGCATCGGATAACAGTTTTCTTAGAGAGTCTCCTGATCTTGACTTTCCACACCTTTTTGAGACGCTGATTGACGTGGAGGATTCCATGACTGATCCATCCTTCTCCACGTTTGATTTCTTCGGCTATACACTTCCACTCCAGTCTGATCCTGAGCCGATGATTTCTTTTGTGCTACCGGATCCCGATCATATCTTTCCATATCCTTGGCCGGTAGCAGACACCCGCCTGATTGCTTACCTGGGTGTCATTCTTTACACTGTTGATTTCGTCGTAGTTCTCATACCGAGACTGCGATGACAGTACAGCATTCGCCTTACAGATGCCATCTTGAACCTTGACACGATTTTGTCCTAGCCTTTACGCCCAGCTAGGGGCGTAAAATCTAGCGCTTGTTGAGAGGCACCTCAACATTGTACCCTTTTGTATATACGTGTTTTGTCATGATTTGATCGTTCTTTCTTCCGTGTTTGTTTCCACTCAAGTCTCGTATAGGATTATCTTTGCTATAGTTAGGATATACCTCATCCTAAGTATAGGGGGTGGAAACACGGAGTTTTTCTATTCGTTCTGTTACTCTTGTTGTTGCCTATACTTAAGGATTCTTCACCTTAAGTATAAGGGGAGTGATGCCCTTCCATCTTGTATATATTTGTCTTTTTCATCGTTTTCTGCCTTTGTTTTGTTGCCTATACTTAGGGATATTTTACCCTAACTATAGGGGGGGGGGAGACCCTGTACAGTCTCACTCAGATGTCCCTTTGTGTACAACCTGCTATACTTAGGATTACTTGATCCTAAGTATAGGGGGAAACCCCCAAGATCCTCTTTTTCATTTCTATTCTTTCATTTATCTTTGTATATAGCCTTCCTTTTCACTTCCCTATACTAAGCATGAGTTATGTCTTGTTCATCGCTCTTGATTTACTCTGAGGACATCGTTCGAGCTATGTATAGGGGGATGTCGTATATATCTTACTTTGTGTGAGTGTGCAAATAAATAAAATGGCTAAAACCCTTAAAATCCAAAAAAATAAAAAAATTTCCTTGTAAATAAAATTATTTTATTGCACATACATAACTATTTGTACAAAATTATTTTTGTAAAAATGTTTGTAAAAATCTTTTGTGTAAATAGTTTGTAAATATTTTGATATCAAAATTATGTATATAGTACAAATTTTTTGTAAAATGTTTTAAAAAACAAAAGTTTGCAAAAACCTTGTGTAAATTTGTGTAAATATTTTGCAAAACTTGCATTCATGCATACATCCATATTTTCAAAATATTTTTCAAAAATTTTGCACATTTGTAAAAATTGTGTAAAAATAGCATATTTTTAAATATTTGTATAGTTTTTCCTGAATCATAATTGACATTTAAACTAGTCTGGAATTAAAATGGAGCTTGGTTAAGATCTTAATCCACCTAATTATAAGAGGAACCTTAGAGGTCTTAGGGTTGAGACTTTTCAGGTCCATGGTGACTTCATTCTTTGAGTCCACTTGGCTATGATCATATGTCATCTCGATGAGCATAAGTAGAGAACTTAACAACATACACGTGACTCTTAGAGACAATGGCTTTACTTGGACCAGCACTTTACACTGAGCTCTCTACGGATGAGGTGGTGAGGAGGCAGTCTTCTTTGACTTAGGGTAGCATATGAGGGTAGTACATCTAGGCGGAACCTCTCTTCTTCTTATAGTGAAGGAAGTGCGTCTCAACTTGGTCTGGTTGCCGTGAGGTCTAACGACAGGAGTTGTGGGTTGCAATAATGCTTCAAAAGAGGGATAGTCTACTGGCTCAAGAGGAAAAACTCCTTATGTATATATGTTGCACTTTGTAGATATGTTGTAAATATGCACATCAAAAAAAGGCAAAAAGAAAAGAACTCCAAAAAACAGAAGGCGGAGACTCTTCTAGGAGATATTTAGAATAAGTATCGAGTGACCCGAACCCAAGGGAGGGCCCAATGTGGGCCTCACCGCAAAATAAAATAAGTAGAGAGAGATAGGGCCATTCATTATTGTACAAATTTCCTTCTTTATGTATATTTTATTTTCATAAAAATAAAAATAAAAATGTGTTTCTCTTATTTTGTATATATTTATAAAAATAAAATAAAAATGAGAAAAATAAAATAAAAACAAAAATAAATAATTTCTCTCTCTTCAGTGTACATATACCATGTATATAAGAATAAAAGACTTATTTATGTTACCTTTGTAAATAATTAATAAAAATCAAATAAAAATTATTTGATATCCCAAATTTTATGGTGTAAAAAAATAAAAAAAATGGGGATAATTGTAAAAAAAATAAAATAATAAAAATAAAAAATACATAGGTATTTATACCTATATATAATTATATATAATGTATATACATAATTTATTTTTCAAAAAATTAAATAAAAATCACTAAAAAATACTTTGTAAATAAATAGACATTTTTTTGTAAATATTTTTAATTTACTATTTTAAAATGAATTTACAAATAATTTCAGGGTTGGAATTTTCCCATTGGTCCACGGGGGATGTTGACCCCCGGTCAACTCCCCCCTAGGACCACCTTTCCGGGGATCCACATCGCTGACCCACTTCGCCCATTTTTCCCGACGTGATCCGCCTCTCATTTACACAAACCCCTAGCTCCGACTATCGACGAACAATCCGAGATTCACGCCCGACCCTCTCGTTACGGATCCATGCATCGATCCACCTTCCTCCTCATATTTGGCCTTCCCCCTCGCCTCCGAGAACTCTTCTCCTTCACCTGAGTGACAACCGTGAGAGAGAGAGAGTCGCAGTGAGGGACGAGCAGCCGGGAACCTCTGATCCGGCGATTTCCACCTCCATGCTCCGTCGCGAGGCGAGCTCAGCCTCTGGTGCGTCGCCCCATCGAGGCCATGACCCCAAAAGGTCCAGCACCTCCATCCCAGACGACTTCGACCGCCGAGTTGCTTAGATCTTCAGTAGATAGCCGTAGATTTAGATTTTTACTTTTCCGACCACTGTCGTTCGCCGCCCATTTCTTGACGCTCCGTTCACCCATTTTCCCATCCGACCGCCTATACACCTCCAAGAGACCTCTCCACATTTTCTCCGCCCCTTCGCTCCCCCTGGTTCACCCCGGAACAAGGATTTAGGATTTCTTCCGCCGCCGCTCGCCGGAGACCCCTCGCCACGCCTCACTCGATCACCCTCTTCGCCCGCTAACGGGTCGAGGCAGTTTGCCCTCGACCCCTCTTTCTTCGTGTGGAGGTTACAAGGCTCAGCAGCCTCATCTAGAGGCTCGACCATCAGAGCACATCAGCTCCAGTTCGTTCACGTTGCCGAAGCTCCTTCGACGCTCCCGGCCTCATCGGAGCTACCCACCAGTTGTGGACGATCGAGGCCCTTCGTTTCCCCATCTCAGCAGCACTAGAGGAGGTCCCTAGCACGCACATTGGCCCGGTGAAAGTCACCGCCGACTTGTTCTTCTTGAACCCTCCATCGCTGTTCGATCAGCCCCTCGCTCCAGTTCAAATCTCGACCATCCGTTCGCAAGGGACTGTTGATCGTTGGATCCATCCGAGGATCAGATCCGAGCCGCAGATTGCCGAAGGGGCATCTATGAATCACACCCGTCCGATCATATGTGGAGCCGCCTTGCAGCCGTCAGATCTTAATAAAGGGGTAAATATCACTTAGACCCCTCTTTCTTTAGCATTTAAAGGTTAGTCATGTAAATACTTATCGTAGTTGTTTTTTTTGGGTAAATTGCACGTAGGACCTCAGAATTTTAGTATTTGCGATTTAGTCCCTGTGTATATGGAGCATGTGCATCGGCACGTGATTTGTGGAACATTTGCATATTTTGTCCTAGAATTCTATGCTGTTACGATTTACATTTTATAAATAGTAATGACATTTTAGTCCCTGTGAATGTGAATCATGTGTGTGCCTCGTGCCCTTCAGGGCTTTTTGTAACTTTGGCTCCAGGTTTTTAACACGTGTTATCAGTTTGGCCCTTGAACTTATTTTTCTTTCACTTTGGTCCCTGTGTGCTCTAGCTTCTTGATTGGTTGAATAAAATATCAAATAAACTCCAAATCTTGTGAAATTAGGATACGTGGCCCCTACCACTGTGTAAAAACTTCGTTAATTTTTTAGGACATTTTTATTTTGTTTTTCTTTTTTTAAAAATTAAAAAACCCTTGTTTTTGCTACTGTTTGGATTATAAAATCAACTAAAAATATGAAAAAATCATCTAAAAATCTAAAAAAAATTTTTATTGTTTGTTTGTGTGTTTACTTTCTTCTGTGCAATTTTTGCTTGATTTGGACTTATAAAAACCCCTAAAAATTACAAAACCTTAAAAACCTCATAAAAATATTAGAAATTCTAAAAAATTCAAAAATTGCAATTTCTTTTCCTGAAGCTTAGATTTTATTTGTAGTTTTCATAAAAATTGTCTCCAGATTTTTAGAGGCTATTTCATATTTTTGAATAGCCTTTCAATTCTGGCTGCACATTGATTTCAGTTTTTTACCTTATTTCATTTTTATAAAATTAACAAAAAAATATAAAAATCTGAGAAAATTATCAGAAAACACTTAAAAAAATATAAAACCCAAAAATAATTTTATTTTAATTTTCTTGTTTGTCTTTGTGTGTTGAATAAATTGTTGATTGTGCTCTTTTTGCCTTGTTTTCTATTTTCCTCATAATTAAAAATACAAAAAAATTCAAAAATTCAAAAATTCATAAAATCCACCAAAATATTTTCTTTATTTTATTTGATTTTCTGACTACTTCATAGGCCACTTGGCTAACCCGTGCTCCTTGTGTTCGACCCTGGTCGCTATACTAGGTTAAATAAATAGCGAAGACCGCTATTCGGCTTTTTGACTGATTTACTTTATTTTGGTGGTCTATATTTTTCTTGTTGAGTCCGATTCAAGAGACTGAGGTCGCAACGACCCGTGATATTTATCTCCCTTTGTCTCTCGTCTTCTTCAGCTCATCAGTGCCTATATTTGTAAACATACAATATATCTCTTAGTTATCTCTATCTCGCAAAGTCAACTCTTTGATTTAGATCTTCCAACAACTCTTAATATTTATTCCTATGCAGAGGACCTACATTAAGAGGTCAGTCGGATGTCAGACTTTGGAGTAAGGATTTCCATCTCCTTCTCAGGCTAGAGATCCCTTCTTGATAATCACTTGACGGTGTGGTTGAGTTCTCAATCTAACTCTGTAGATATTCAACCCTATAACAACCTCTATAATCCAACCTTCAGATCAACAACTATATCATATCAAGTTGGCCATGGTACATAACCCTTATTGTACTAAGGTATCTATTATGCAAATATGTTATTCTTCGACTCATATTGAGGAATTATCTGCAGATAACTTTTATTGCATAATGGCTCATTGTGGGATCACATGTCCAACATTTTCCGCATTTCCGTGATGTGAAGTGCTAAAATTCCTTCAGACTTCTCTGACTCCACATCCTATAGTTCTTTCAAAAGTGACTCAAGCATCTCTGACCAAGAATAATCTTTGCTAGGACTTATGGCACTCAAATACAATGAGGTAACTTTTTACAACCCTATATAGAAGAATTATAAGATGTTACAACTATTTTATATGACTTATTATTAAGCTGAAAAAGGAAAATAAATTGTTATTATCGATTACACACACACACCTAATAGAAAAGCATGAATCTGAAGTAGGATTACTCAAATAAAATATTCATGAACTTATTAACTGTGTTTCCTTATCTGAAAATACCATTAAACTGAAATTAAATATCTTAAAAGTAAAACAAACAATCTAAAGACAAAATGTTGCTAAATTAAAGAAAAATACACACACCCTAGTAAAGTGATATTTTTAAGTTTACTAAAGGATATGAGAACTTAAATAAACTAATAGTATCAGATAAAAATCAAGTTTGGAATTAGATATGAACTCTCTATAACTAGTAGCTCTGAAATAGTTAAAATTAATAAACCTACTAAACCTATTAAATCTGCCAAAGTTATTTCTAGTCAAGTGAAAGCCTGTAAGATATCAAAATTAAGGAGAAATTCTGAGTAACCATCTTAATACTCCAAGACCCAAAACAATGGTACTAAAATGTATAGTCAACTGTTTGGCAGAATCAAATATAGCTTACAACTGAAGACATCATGAACCATGGTAGATGATGAGGCCGTATCTTATAAGATATCAAGGGTGAAAGACATGGCAAGTGGATCATAGACAACGGATGATCCTAACATATGACTTGAGCTAAGACCTCTTCCTTAGTATCAAGGCCAAAAGATTTGGTCACACATGTAGAAGCACAAATGTACATACACAAGTTCGTTGATTATTTATCAATAAAATGCTTGATGGAATCATAAGAGGAATCTTAATTATGGTATTAAAGATTAGGTCACATTCTTATGAAACTAATTAATCCACATGCTTAGTAACATGAATTAGTTAAGGACTTACCTAATTTATCCTACAAGAATGTGGACATGTGATCATGTAAATTACAGCGACTCCATAGAACAATCCTAGAAAGAAAACAATTTATCAACGCCTAATGACCTTTAGAGGTTCTACATCTAGACTTGTTTGGATCTGCAAAATCCAAAAGTGTAAGTAGTTATCGCTATTGTTTTTTCATAGTAGATGATCACTCATGTTTCACTTGGATTTTATTTTCATTTCCTCCAAAGTCATAGCTTTTTTAGAATTTGAGTAGCTAGCCAAGAGGATTTAGAATGAAAATGAAACCACATTCACTAAGTTAAGAAGTGATCATGGTGGGGAGTTCGAGAATTAGAACTTCTTTGAGTATTGTGCAAAGGATGGGATCAAGTATGGATTTCTAGTACCTAGAATAACAGCTCAGAATGCCACAGTTGAGTGAAAAAACACACTCTTTAGGATTATGCATGCACAATAATATAAGAATATGTCTTACCTAGATATTTTTTGATAGAGGTTGTAATTTATCATGCCATGTCTTAAATAGGACTTTGATCCGACCATGATTAAAGAAGAATCTTTTGAGCTATACTAAGGACACTTACCAAGGATTGGTTAGTTTTATGCCTTTGGATGCAAATTTTTGTTTTTAACATGGAAAATCTTAATAAGTTAAATTCTAGAGGTAAAGAAGGTATCTCCATAGGACACTCTTTACACATCAAAGATTACAATCTCTTTACAAAGATATTTATGGTTGTCGTGGAAGTAGTCAACATTTAGTTTGATGAGAACTTGAATAAAGGTCCTTAGTTACAAGAATTAGAAAAATGGGAAGAAGCTCCGGTAGATGATCCTTAAAGTATATGTGAGAAAGCATCTTCTCGCAGTCTACCCAAGAATCGCAATTTTGAGAGATCATCCAAAGGAATTTGTGATCGGAGATATCTCAATGGGAATCCAAATCGGTCAAACTTAAACACATCATTTTTCTACTTTTATATCCCTAGTTGAACTAAAGTCTATCAACAAGGCTAGAAACATTGATTCTCAGTTAATGGCAATGTAAAAGGAACTTGTCTAATTTGAAAAGACATTGGTATAGAGATTGTACCTACACCTCAAAATCATGTAGTTATTGGCACCAAGTGGGTCTATAAGAATAAATTAGAGGAGTTAGGAACAATGCAAAACTTGTTGACAAGGATATACTCAAAAGAAGGTATCCATTTTGATGAAACCTATGCTCATGTTCCTATGGTTGAGTCTATCATAATGTTGTTAGCATTTGCTTATTTCAAGGGAATCAAAATTTTTAAAATGGATGTCAAAACTGCCTTTCTAAATTATTTCATCAAAGAAGTCTACGTCAAGCAACAACCACTAGGCTTTGAAGTCCCCTCCAAACCAAAACACGTCTTCAAACTTAGAACACACACACACACACACACACACACACACACACACATATATATATATGGGTTAAATGGGCTGCCCCCTAAGGAAGCTAACTTCGCTCCCCCGCCTCATTTTCTTATTTTTTATTTTTTTGAAAAATACTTCGATGGAAATCATCACTATATCCCTATATTACGTCATTCAAGTTTCGTGCAGAACAGAGGCTCTAACAGCCTCAATCCAGACAATCATTTTTTAAAGGTCGCAGAATAGTTGAAATCGACCATGTCTGGATGGAGGTCATAGGAGTCTCTTTTTCGCACGAAATTATGACATAATAGAGGGATATATTTATGAAAATTCATAGAAGCATTTTAAAAAAAATTAAAAAATTGGGGGAAAATGGGTTGGGGGAGCTAAGTTAGCTCCCCCAAGTGGTAACCATATTTTTCCTTGTATATGTATGTGTGTGTGTGTATGTGTGTGTGTAGAGAGAGAGAGAGGATTTTTGAGCACCTAATCGCAGCTGTCCATCCACAATATTCAATCCCAACAAAATAGAAACGAATTGTAATGGAAATAAAATAAATTTTGGAATTTAAAATATTTCTAAAAATAGATATATATTTCTTGAAGTGGAAGGTTGTATTCAATTAGCAAAACCTATTGTTTCATTCTAAGACAGGACGATTCTTTCGTTTTAATGCAATGTTGAGTTTTGTTATTTGTTTTCATGATTTAATCATTTATTTCTATCATAATTTTGTTGTTTTAATAATTTTTCACGCCTATCAACAATGTTTAGGGATAAAAAGATTGAGATGATGAGTTTAGTAATTTTTATTTCATGAATGCTGCATATTTTCACTTATAAGCAATTTCCATTCGAGAAATTTTATAGAAATATGATAAAGTTATGTTCATAATATCAGTTTTTATTTATTTGTATCCATGATCTCTAGCTTTAATTTATTTTTTTATTAAATGCATTTTGATTTCATATAATAGAAAGTTACAGTAAACACAATTGTTACTTTTCATGCATTACTTTGAAAATATATTGAGTTACTAATGTATTTACTTATTTTACTTATAAGATATTTTATATTACTATTGCTAACACAATTATTACTTTTTATATGTTACTTTGAAAATATACTGAATTACTAATGTATTTACTTAATTTACTTATAAGATATTTTATGTTATTATCGCTAACATAATTGCTACTTTTCATGCATTATTTTGAAAATATACTAAGTTACTAATGTATTTACATGGTTTACTGAGACGATATTTTTATTTTACTATTGCCTACACAATTGTTACTACTTCCTCTTTAGTTCTTACAACTCGCAACTACTGGTTTACTAATTCATTTTTATTTCAGGTATGCCAGATGCCCGAACACTTCTGATGTTTCGTTGATGAAAAAAATCTAAAAAATGAAACATTGATGATTGTTGTATACTTCCTGATAAAAGAGGCGAGAACAATATTTTTGACAATATTATTAAGAACCGATCATTCTTAACTAATACAAGAGGTAATAACAAATACAATTATCAAATGAATATATTAATGTCTAACCATAATTTCAGTAACTAATCACAATGACTCAGTAATATGGACATGAATATTCAGTAATTCTTCGTATAACATCAGTAATATTCCTACTCAATTATCTAGTAATTATTCAGAAGTACTAAGTAACTATATATTCAGTAACAATCATAATTATTTCAGTAATATGGACATTGTAATAAAATTGTTGTATGGACTCTAGTAATTACATAATCAGTAATTGATGTATAGACACTAGTAACCATAACTTCAGTAACAATTATAATAAGTTCAGTGATATGAACATTTGTAATTAGTAATTTTTATATGAACATTAGTAATTATAACTTCAGTAACTAATCATTCTATAACTATAATTTCAGTAACTAATCACAATGAGTCAGTAATTATTCATATAAACATAAATATTTTATCTATTCAATTATCTAGTATATATTCAGAAGTACTAAATAACTATAATGTCAGTAACAATAATAATGCGTTCAGTAATATGGACATTTGTAACTGGTAATTATTTTATGGACATTACTAAGTCACGTAATCAATAATTATTGTAATCAGTAATTTACCTTTTCTAATCCATACATGGAATGATCATTTCATAAATAAACTGTATGCCGAAAATAATTTAAACGTGGGTTTTTTATCTTGTTAAAATCGACCACCTCTTTTTAAAGAAATGATTTAACTCAAATTCTTATTATGTTAATAATGTAAAGCATATTATTATTGCCAAACCATCTCATACCAAATAGAACCAACATATACATGTGACGAGCCCACGTTTGGTGCTCACCACAACTCAAATGAGCATAGGGCCCATTGGATACGTCTATATATATGTGTGTGTGTGTGTGTGTGTGTGTGTGTGTGTATACATAGAGGGAAAATTTGAATTGAGATGCCACCTTACCATGAGTATGATGCGACACCTCTTAAGAGTCCTCTGATTTGGATCAACGGTGGTTAACAAAACTGCTAAATTAAATCCAAAACCACCGTCGAAACAAACCTTTAAATCGTCATTTTTAGAAAAAAATTGAATCCTTCCATTTCGTTACATCATTATCCCGTTGATTATTAATTACTCAAATTTAATTTTCTAAATATAGCATCAATCACAATCTTAACTCTCAATTATTTGAATTTTCAAAAGAAGAACTCGACGAGGGTCCTGTGCTCTTCTCTCTCTTCTTCATCAACCTCGACGAGATGTTCTCGATTCTTTGTCCAAGCATCTATGACATATCCAACATCCCCGCTTGATCTTGATATTATAGAGGTACACATCATTTTTTATGAAACCATTCATATTTTTTTTTGTTTCTATCATGTTTTTATAAAAAATCACTTTGATTCAGTTCTGATTTGTTTTAATGGATCTGATTTATTTTTGTCATTCATTTATATGTTGTGTAATGTATTTGTGTTTAGATGTTAATGAATGAATGCAGATATTAAGATAAAAATGAATGCATTCTTCTTATTCGTTTATGATTTGATATCTAGATATGTATTGCATTTAAAAATATGTTGTTTTTAATTTTGTTCATGCTATTTTTAATCTTTCATTTATGCTATACTTTGTGATATATGTACTTTTTGGAGTGAATCTAAATATCCATGTTACATTCTTTCACAAAGTTTTACATTTATGTGCTATCCATGTTAAACAAATAGTACATATTTCACTTTCATTTACTTTATTTTACATTCTTTTCACAAAGTTTTATGTTAATTCAAACTCATGAGCCAACACTCGCTCAAAATGAAGACTCGCGGTACATAGCTACATCATTTCATTAACATATTTTACAATTGTAAAGTATGTTTTACATTTAACTCAGTTATTAAACAATTGTCTGGCATTTTCCTACAGTTATTTCCATGTATCCGATTGAATATTACTGATTGGCTTTTTATTTTGCAGATCAGAATATAAATTTTACAATGAGAGCATTGATTTTAAAAAATATATACAAAACTTACGATGGATGGTGAATTTTAATGGACCCACGACATTGGGAAACATATTGAATGGACATATAAAACAATTTATACATTGATAATAAACAATCTATTTTACAAAAATCACATGAATTTTACAAAATAGAAACAAATTTTACGAAAAAGTATCACAGTTTACAAATATTGCTCTAACATAATGTTCTCAAAAGAGAATATAAAAATTTTCAAAATAAATGAAATGCAGTTTATAAAAAAGACTACGAAATTTACAAAAAAATGTTAAATTTTACAAACATTGCTTCCGCAGAATGTTGGATGATTATTTTCAAAATAAACAAATCCAGTTTACAAAGGAATGTTCACCACGTGTATATTAATTGATTAGCACATGATCAAAGCACCTTATATTTTAGGAAACATACCTACACAAAAATCTTCGTAAATTAGGAAATATAGTTGTAACAAAATTTCCATCATTTTAAGAATTTTTTTCCACGCGTATATCAATTTATTGGCATATGATCAAAGCACCCCCTATTTTAGGAAACACATCTACAAAAAAATACAAATTTTCATCAGATTTATTTTTTTACGAATATCAGTGATTATGTGCTTGTAATTGATAACATAGAATTGTAAAATATCTTAATCATTTGTAAATTTTTAACGGTTATTTCAAAACCTGAATATTTATTTCATCCGATATTTCTAGAAAATTCTGTACATCACTCGATATATACGTAAATATAGAATGATCAACGACGTGTAATTTATCAAATTAGCAGTAATTAAATCTACCATCATATGAGGAATGTTAGTTGGCATGAAAACTACCTAGTGATTTCAATCTCATTCGTACACTATCATCCAACGGCTTAAGCTGACACATTTCCATAATCATGGAAATGTGCCACCTCAATTCAAGTGCTCCATATATATATATATAAAGAGAGAGAGAGAGAGAGGAGGTTGTTCTGTATAACAACCAAGTTGGATGTTACACGGAGCAGTTTCGCCTATTTTTTTATTTTTTTTCAAAAATTCCACTATGTATATTCATCTATATATCACTCCTATATGTCATTCGAATTTTGTAAGAAACAAAGACTCCCATGCCCTCCATCTAGAACATGTAATTTTAAAAGTCTGAAATTTGCTGTAATCGACCTGTTCTAGATGGAGGGCTTAGGAGTCTCTGTTTCTCATGAAATTTGAATGACATATAGAATGGATACATATATGAATATACATGGTTTTATTTTCTAAAAAAATAAGGAGGGCGGGGGGTGACATCCAACTTGGCTGTTACTCAAAACAGCCTCTCCGCCGTCGCATGCACGCACACACATGCGCGTGCGTGCGCGCACACACACACAAATATATATGGAAAAATGGGGCTACCCATCATTAAAATATCATAATGTATATTCATCTATATATCACTCCAATATGCCATTCAAATTTCGTCAGAAACAGAGACTCTTATACCCTCCATCTAGAACAGGTAATTGTAATGGTCTAAACATTGCTGTAATCGACATGTTCTAGATGGATGTCATAGGAGTCTCCATTTTCTGACGAAATTCGAATGACGTATTGGAGGGATATATAGATGAATATAAATGGTGATATTGTGATATTGTTCAAAAAAAACAATTCCAGAAAAATAGCGCGGGAGCAGCTAGTTGGCTACCCCTAAAGGAGTCCCATCAAACACTATATATATAAGTCGAAAAGCATGGTACAATAGAGTTGGAGACGTTCTACTCAACTAAAATTTTAAAGTAGGTTAAGTAAATTGCACTTTGTTTATGAAGTATGTTTTGTTTGATTTATTGCTTGTGAAAGTAGATTGCGTGATATTGTTTTTGATTCCATTAAAACATCTCTTTGCAAGGAATTTTTGCAAGCTATGCATAATTACTTCAACATACCTCGCTCGTGTGTCGTGAATACCCAAACCATTGTCTAGTGGAAAATTAAGTATCTCTTCGTTAGGAGGAAGGTGAAAGGTCTGATTCTTATCGTTTTGGCAAGGGGTTCTCTACCCAAACCACATCTTTTGTATATGGAGATGCTTAATCAAACATGAGAGCTTGTCAAGCAAAGGGGTCACTACTCAAACCATTTCGTCAGACAAACTTCTGTACATGCAGATAGCCAAAACAAAGATGCCAACTGATCCAGTGGGAACAGAAGATACATAAACATTTGAAGATTGGACCAGCCTGCAAGGATCCTCTTGCTCCCAACCACATCCAAGGATTATTCCGTTGTCTATATTGAGGAAAGTTTTCTCAAGCTGTTGCTTAATTTTTTAGTTCAATGATCGTTACTGTTGTTTATATGGAAGCCTTTCACCTTCCTTCTAACCATATGTGCTACTTTGGTAACAAAGATGTACTTTTTTATTTAAACTGTAAATTTTATTGTATTTTTATTTTAAATATATATTTTTAAAAATAAGAATTATAACCAAACCTATAAAAATGCCTGTTCGGATATGAATTAGTGATGCAGCTTGTTACCCATCTCCTATCAATAGAAATGCCACGAGTAATTACATAAACCATCGACAACTACACCATACACTGATGATTTGCAAACTGCCTATGTAAATCGGCTCAAAGACAGTTATGAAGACAGCCGTAGATAGATCCAGTGGTCCGGCCAACAATGTTTTATCTTTGTTGGCAAATAATAAGATAACATGAATATGCATATAAAAATAATGCTGCTGGAATCTTTCTACCGATTGCAAGCCAACTCCATCCATTTTAAAGAAAAGTAGTGTAGAAATAATGACAGGGACATCATCGCACCAGTTTGAGAGAAGGAACATCATACCACCAAAAATAGTAGTACAGGCAAAATTGATGAAAGGAACTCCGTTTTAAAGGATGTTTGCAACATTGGTGAAGGTGCCAGCACATTCAATGTGACAGTATGGCAACGTCATCAACATTTGAAGTGAGCGTCTATCAACCATTTCCCAAAACAGAAGCAAGCCAACAAAGATCAAACTTATCAACAAGGTTATCCCAACGTTCTTCCCCAACTTGGAAAAGAAGCTTAGAAGCCCGCCAAGAGACAACCTACAATTCAACAAATCAAGGACCCAAAGTCATAATGAGCTGGTGAGAATCGAAGATATAGGTCCCTAATCTCCAGAAACAGTAATATCAAAAAGAGAGAACCAATTAATGGCTCACCAATCGCCCATTGGTTAGTTCTTGCCCCATAAAAATGCATAGTTCCGAGAAGAGTCATCCATAGAATGCTGCCCAATAATAGAAAGAAATAAATACTTTGCGACATCATGTCAAATTACAAAAAACGTGGACACTAACAGGGACACACGTACATTAGGCTATTTGGTCTTTTGTAGAAGACTCCTACTATGGAGAGAAGTTGGTAAACTTGGAACCGACATAATACATGCAGCTTAATTAAGACATGATAGAGATGCAATAACCCAATCACTATTGGCTTCACGCATAATTGAGAGAATCCAATACCATTAGCCTTTTGAATGTTTTTAATGCAAGAACTGTCCTGAACTTCCACAAACTAGAGATAATATACAACAAATGGATGACATTTTACATTATATACAAGTTTCTGCCTAAATACAACAATGGAGGCCAATGTTGAACATAAGCCTCAATTGAACATCTCTTAAATTAAAGATTGCGGCTTCTGCATTTGTAACAAAGGGCAATTGCATATAATATAATACACTACACGGCGCAAATTAGGCTCAACAAATGGAATCAGATTACGAAGCGGAAACTCTGAGCAAGCATTGTCTGGTCTGCCTAATGGGCCTTCCGAGACACTTCTGAGTCAGGAACAAATATATTCTAGAATGTTGATTTGAGACGGTGGAGGGTTGGCTTAGGCATGGTTCGCAGCAAGTCGAGCACCTGTCTATCTTCTGTACCCAACTCCTACAAGGCGCCACCGGTGCTATGTATGGTTTTTTTACCTTTTAGGTACGTTTAAGAAGATATCAAAGGTTGAAATAATTCCAATCAGTTCTACCAAATTCAGGAAGAAGAAAACCAGCTGATCACCTGCGTACACGATAATAAATTTATTATTATTATTGATGCATATCAAAAAGGAAAGAAAATGAAGAAACATAGGATGTGAAACATGCCATGGAAAATAAAATAAAGGCTATGGGGTGGTGCATAAAAAACTTGACAAACAAGTCTGTATAATTAGAAATCAAGTCGCGGAGTTCTAATGACAGACTTCAGTCATTCAAAACCAGGGAAGACAAGTCGTAAATTATGGTAAGCCATACAGTACATGAAGTCAATTCCTCAAAGCTGACATTAGCGAGATGAGATCTAACTGGAAGGAATTGAAACATGTTGAGACAATGTACGAGGTTTACTGGCTCTTCGGTTTCATTCTATTGGTCCCACATATATTGCATATCATTTTTTCATAACAGAAAAAAAACCCATGAGAAACAGCAACGCCATTATTTCATGATTTTCTCCCTCTTGTGGAGAGAATTTCCACATAAATCATGTTTCCTAAGCACGATTATTGTTTGTAGCATTCTACATGGAAGCACAATTATTGTTTGTAGCATTCTACATGGTATTAGAGCCAATCTGAGCAACAGTTGGGGGGTCTTTGGAAACTTTCTGCATATTCACTACACATTTATGGTACCCGCACAATCATTTATGCAGTTGATTGTTGCACTTGCATTTCCACCTACTCAAAGTTGGGCCACAATTTCATGGAAAAACTTGTTTCAGGACTTCCACAAGGAGGTGGAGCTCTCATCGTGCGATCTAACTTAGCGATAAACATAATCACAAATTTGTAGTAAAGAACGACAGATGTTACGTTGAAGAATGAACCCTAACCCTCTATATATAAGATGACTCTAGATTTAGAAGAATAGGCGGAAATAATATGAAAATATCCCGGAAGTGTTGCATCTACCGTAGTCTAACACACCCACTTATGATGGAGCACAATATCTCAATAAAACAAAATGGGTATATAGTCACACATTTTTATAAAATCAATCACTATATCATCCATGGTTAAATATATAACGACACTAGTCGTTGCGAAATTATCTTTTTACTTGAAATTAGTGACGAATGCCATATCCATTGTTATATTATTTGTGACGGTGCATATAGCAATACTGATCCGTTATTATTTTTAAATTATTTTACTAATCGCCGCTAACTTTTCAGTTCAAAATTTAGTGTTGGAGGAAAAAAAAAGAAATTGTTTATTCCAGGGAAACCTAGGCACTCTTATATAGAGGAGGCCTACGGGTAAATTACATAAGGTGGAACAAGAAAGATAAATATAAAGGACGAGTACATAAATACAAGAAATATCTCTACACTCCCCCTCAAGATGGATCATAGATGTCAATCATGCTCAGCTTGGAAGAGCATTTCTGAAATGGCCCTCTGAGCAACGGCTTAGTAAAGATATCTGCAGTCTGCTCTCCTGAACTGACATGGGAAGTAGAAATCAAACCCTTCTAAATCATATCCCAGGTGTAGTGGCAGTCTACCTCGTTATGCTTCGTCCTTTCATGAAATGCATGATTATTTGCAATAAATAATGCTGCTTGATTGCCACATTGTAATTGCATGGGTAGAGGTACTTCTATATGCAGATCTTCTAATACGGCTCGCACCCACATCATCTCCGTACTCGCCTGTGCGATGGCCATGTACTCAGATTCAGCACTAGATCTCGCAACCACTGTCTGTTTCTTGCTTTTCCAAGAAACTAAGAAACTGCCAACAAACACTGCAAAACCTGAGGTAGATTTCCGGTCTCTAGGACATCCTGCATAATCCGTATCAGCACATGCCGAGATAGAGAGATTTGTTTCTTTTCTGAACAACAATCATGCACCTGGAGATGACTTTAGGTATCTTAGTATCATATATATAACATCCATGTGCACCTGTCTGGGTTGTTCCATGAACTGGCTTACCCGACTAACCGCAAAGGAGAAGCTTTCCCACCATTTCTCTATAACTTCTTTTGTCAACTTCATCCGTATCA
Source organism: Ottelia alismoides (assembly GCA_037367405.1). Classification (NCBI taxonomy): domain Eukaryota; kingdom Viridiplantae; phylum Streptophyta; class Magnoliopsida; order Alismatales; family Hydrocharitaceae; genus Ottelia; species Ottelia alismoides. The sequence goes on along the minus strand of JAZKJV010010627.1, from coordinate 630,653 downwards.
TCTCCATATAACTCCATACTAGGATACATTGGAGTAGTGGAGGGTCGACACCCAATCATACCTGTCTCAACAAGCATATCTGTAATATATTTCCTTTGGGTCATCACAAGACCCTGTGCATTCCTTGCAAATTCCAATCTGAGAAAGTATCGTAGAGTACCAAGATCCTTAGTCACAAACTGATGGCCTAAAAATTCTTTTTCCATTTTTATCCCCTGCATGTCATCACCCGTAACAAGTATGTCATCAACATATACCATAATAACAACAGTACCTCTGGGAGTCTTCTGGACAAACAAAGAGTGGTCGGCATTTGATATTATGAACTCTTGCTTCTGGATTAGATCTGAAAGCTTCTGAAACCATGCACGCGGACTTTGTTTAAGACCATATATGGCCTTGTGAAGTCTATACACTACCTGACACTCCCTTCAGCAGCAAACCCCGGAGGCTGTTGCATGTAGACTTCTTCCTGCAGATCCCAATATAAAAAGGTATTTTTAACATCAAGATGGAACAAAGGCCAATCACGTACCACAACGACTGGTAGAAGAACACGTAGAGTGGAATGACGTGCAACCGGAGAAAAAGTATCCATATAATCCACGCCATAGGTCTGAGTGAATAAGCGTGCCACTAGCCTTGCTTTGTAGCGATCAAGGCTACCATCTTCATTATATTTGACAGTAAAGACCCATTTACAACTGACCACAGAAGCTCCTGGGGGAGCAGGAACCAAGCTCCATGTACCACGAGACCGCAGTGCAGCCATTTCCTCCTCCATGGCCAACAACCATCATCTGTCTTTCAAGGCATCCTGATAATTCCGTGGTATCTCCACGGCAGATAAGGCAACAACAAATCTCTGAAAATCACCAGTGAGGCGATGGAATGAAACCTGTGAAGCAAGTGGATAAGACACACACATCCGCTTAGACTTACTCAAGGCAATAGTACATTCAAATCATCAGCAGTATCCACCTGTATGTCATTCTCTTGCGCGTGTGCATTGTCAGTCCCATCGTCATTAATATCATTTGGACATACCTGAGGCGTGGTGGATGAATGGCGGCCTCCATGAGCTGGATTCGGACGAAGGGTATAAAATTTTGGTAATGGTGGGACCGACGGTTGCGTAGGTGGTGGTGGTGGAGATGGTGGTGACACATCAGGAGGTGGTATGTTATCAAACTAACGCAAAGGAGGAGGTGGTACATAAATGTCATTATCAGTAGTGGAAGGAGTCATCCTGTCACCTGCAGGTAAGAAATACATGACATTCTCAAAGAAGGTGACATCAGCACTAACATAATATTTATTGTTCACATGATCGTAGCATCGGTAACCCTTTTGAGTACAAGAGTACCCAAGAAACACACACTTGACAGCCCTAGGTGAGAGCTTGTCAATCCCTGGAGTAAGTTGATGGACAAAAGTAGCGGAGCCAAACACACGAGGAGTCAGGGAAAACAATTCCTTTTCAGGAAAGACAACCGAAAGTGGAACTTTCTCCCCCTATACAGAAGATGGCATAAGATTGACCAGATAACATGCCATAAGAACAACATCACCCCCAAAAGAGAGAGGAGCACAACTATGAATGAGTAATGTCCGAGTTATATCAAGAAGATGACGATGTTTTCGTTCTGCAACACCGTTCTGTTGAGAAGTGTAGGCATAAGTTGTTTGATGAACAATGCCAGAAGACAAGAAGAAACGTGATAGAGCACGAGTGCAAAACTCTAAGGTGTAGAGGTTTATATTATGTTATGATGTACTGTTCTGTATTTCCTATTTATATAATGTACGTCTATGTAATTTACCCAAGGGTTTTCTCTCTATATAAGAGACCCGAGGGCTCTATGGAATAACACATTAGAGTATCGTTTACTCTAACATGGTATCAGAGCCGAAACCCTAGTCTAGGGTTCTCCTCTCCACCCGCCGACCCCCCCCCCCCTTTCACGTTCTTCTTCGGCAGCCGCCGCCTCAAGGCCCCAGCCTCCCGCCCTCCCGCTCGCTGCCTCCAGCGCCCAGGCCCCCCGCCTCCAACGCCCAGGCCCCCCAGGCCCCGCCGTCAGCAACCAGGCCCCGCCAGGCCCCGCCTCCACCGCCCAGGCTGCGCCTTCTCGTCGCAGTCAGACCTCCGCAGCCCTAGTCCCTAGCGTTCTAGCTAGGTTCTGCCGCTGCCAGCCTCTTGCCGAGGCCCCCACATTCGACCAAGGCACCAGCCGGTCCGGTTCCAGCCCTCGACAGGGGCTTCTGTCCAGCGTTAGTTCTACACTCGGAGTCATGACAACAATGGATTCAAGTGCATAGCGTCTACATATGCACTTGAATCCAACCGGGTCTTTGTAGACACCACTTTCTTTGTCTATCATCCCTAGGTCTTCCTCCTCGGTGATATGTCAGAACAGAAGGTTGATATGCTCGCCATAGGTGCCTTTAAAGGTTCGGCACCAATCGTCAAAATGGACGGGACGAACTACGAACTCTGGGCTATGCAATTCCAGAGTCTTATGCAATCGTGTGGTAAGAAGCATATTCTTACCGAAGATGTACCGCTGGAGAAGACAAGGATCTATGCCTCATGGGAGGCTGATGATGCGTATGCCAAAGTTTGGCTATCAGGAACGCTCACGATGGAGATAGCAAACGACGTCCTCCATCAGCCCACCGCCAAGACGATGTGGGATATTCTGGCCACGACATACTCTCAGGTGCGGAACGAGACGAAGATGCTGCAGTTGCAGCATGATATTTTTACCACGAAGCAAAATGGGAGGCCTCTTCATTCTCTGTACACGTCTCTTCGTGGAATGTTCAAGAAGCTATATAGCACCATCCCGCTCACAGCCATGCCAGAACAGCAGAAGACGTTCCGCAACGCCACTATGGTAGGCGTATTACTTGCTGCCCTAGACCCAGAGTACGAGGCAGCACGCTCTCAGATCCTTGTCGATGCCACTATTCCACCGATGGAAGAAGTCTACAGGAGGCTCTGTCGTGTACCAGTTCCATCAAATACAGCGACTCCAACTCCCTCGGCAATGGAAGTCTCCAGAGAACGAGGTAGTTCGTCTTCATTTCGTGGCAGAGGAAGTGGTGGACGTGGCCGAGGAGGTCGTGTACGCTCTACGTGCTCATTCTGTCGTCGTACTGGTCATTTGGAGGATGCGTGCTATTCCAAGCATGGCTTCCCTCCTTCTGCACGTGTCGCTGATCATGTTCAAGGTCCACCAGCATCTACTCCAGATCACAGGTTCGAGGAGCTAGTGGCACGGCTTCGTGATATTATGCCACAGTCATCTTCAGAGGGTGCTGACACTTCCGACGTTGCGGCTTCGGCGTCAGCTAGTACATCTGCTACAGCCAGTGCCTCAGGTAGTACTTCAGTCTCCTGTCATAACCATGATCTCACAGGTTGGATTGTTGATTCTGGAGCCACCCATCATCTCTGTCGTGATAAAGATAACCTGCAGTCCTATAGGGCTGTTCAGCCTGGTCGCTCCATACTCATAGCTGATGGCACTCATTCCCCTATTGTCGGTCAGGGGGAGACGGCTTTGCTGCCCTCTATGCACTTACAGAATGTTCTACATGCACCAGAGTTCTCTATGAATTTATTATCAATTAGTCAGATTACAAGAGATTTGCACTGTCATGCTATATTTGATCCATCTTCTGTCATTTTTCAGGACATACTAACGGGCAGGGTGATTGGCTGTGTTTCTGAGCACAATGGCCTCTATCGTCTCGTACGGAACTCTTACGCTGGCGTCTCACTACATTCTCAGGGTTTCGTATCTCCATATACCTGGCATCTTCGATTTGGTCACCTGCCGCTACAGAAAATGCGTCACCTCCTACCTCAGATCTCTCCGAATTCGTCATTTCGTTGTGAAGCGTGTCAGTTAGGGAAGCACCATCGGTCTAGCTTCCCCAGTCGTCAGGGTCGGAGCAGTCGCTCCCCATTTGAGTTATTTCATATAGATATTTGGGGTCCCAGTCGTGTCCCAGATCATCAGGGGCACATGTTCTATCTAGTTGTAGTTGATGATTTCTCTCGAGTGTCTTGGACTTTTCTTCTTAAAAATAAATCCGAAGCAGGAAGTGTTATTCAAAACCTTATCAATGAAGTTCAAAATGTTTTTTCATCTACTGTTAAGTATGTGCGTACTGACAATGCATTGGAATTCTGCACTCGTTCCCTTGCTCGCTTTCTTTCCTCTAAGGGTGCGTTTGGTTGGGGGGTTACCCTCCACTTTGGGTGGGTAACCCCCCAAAACCCCCATTTTTAACCCACTAGTGGAGCCCACTCCCTTCCCATCAAAAAAATATATATTATACCATCATATCATCTAAAAATCATAAAATACTCAACTTCTACTCACTAATCCAAACTTCAATACAATCACATCACAATAACCACCCACTTTTTCAAATTTCAATACAATCATATCATAATAACTACCAACTTTTTCAAATTCCAATACAATCATCACACAAACCCTCCCAACCCTTAACCCACCAACCAAACACACAAATACAAAATCGGGTTATCCACCGCTGGATAACCCACGAACCAAACGCACCCTAAGGGCATTATCCACCAAACCACATGTGCATACACATCTAAACAAAATGGTGTTGCAGAACGGAAGCATCGACATTTTCTTGATATTGCTCGCACATTACTTATTCAGAGTTGTGCCCGATTAGCCTTTTGGGGGGATGCTATACTTACAGCATGCTATCTGGTCAACCGCATGCCTGCTACTGTTCTTGGGGAAAAGTCTCCTATCTCTGTTCTCCTTCCTGACAAGGATTTGTTTTCACTTACACCTCGGGTCTTTGGCACAGTTGCGTTTGTCCACCGGTTATCTCCAGGACTTGATAAGCTCTCTCCTAGGGCTATCAAGTGTGTATTTGTGGGCTACTCGAGGACACAGAAAGGATATCGTTGCTATGACCCCATTCATGACAAGTACTATGTGAGTGCTGATGTTACATTTTTCGAACCAGTCATGTACTTCTCCCCTGCGGGTGACAGATTGGTCTCCTCCACACCCACGGATACTAATGTCTATGTGCCTCCACCTCCAAGCCTGGGTCAATCCGACTCCACTACACCACCACCACCACCTCCAATTGTACCATTTCCTAAGTTCTATACAAGGCGGTCAGGCCCTGCTCAAGCTACATGCCAACCACCCAGCACGCCTCAGGTATGTTCTGATGTTATTACTAATGATGGGTTAGATAATGCACCAGTGCAGGAGCCTTTACTACAGGAGGAGGATCCGCCAGTCATCACAGTGATAGATGATCTTGATCGGCCTATTGCTCAAAGGAAGCAGAGAAGTCAATGTGCTTCATATCCTCTTGCATCTCATGTATAATTTCATCGTCTCAATGGGGATTTCCAGAAATTTGCAGCTGCTGTCTCGTCGGTTGAGTTTCCACGAACCTATCAAGAAGCCATGAAGATTGATTGCTGGCGTCTAGCTATGGAAGAGGAGATGCGTGCCTTACAGTCTCGAGGGACTTGGTCTCTAGTCCCCATTCCTCCAGGTGCCTCTGTGGTGAGCTGCAAGTGGGTGTTTACGGTGAAATATCATGCAGATGGGTGTCTCGACAGATACAAGGCCAGACTTGTTGCACGTGGATTTACCCAAAATTATGGGGTAGATTATTTGGATACTTTTTCACCAGTGGCTCGACACTCCACTCTTCGCATCCTCCTATCTGTTGCTGTGGTACGTGACTGGACCATTTTTCAGCTTGATGTCAAGAATGCTTTCTTGTATGGTGATCTACAGGAGGAAGTCTACATGCAGCAGCCACCAGGGTTTGCTGCTGAGGGGGAGACTCAGATGGTGTGCAGACTTCATAAGGCTATCTATGGCCTCAAACAGAGTCCCCGGGCATGGTTCCAGAAGCTTTCCCAGCTAATTGAACGACAGGGGTTCAAGAGATCAAATGCGGACCATTCACTGTTCATCCAGAAGACCCCTAGAGGTACAGTTGTTGTCATGATATATGTTGATGACATTTTGGTTACAGGAGATGATGCCCAGGGAATTGAGATAACCAAATCCCTGTTGGGAAGCCAGTTTATTACGAAGGATCTAGGCACGATACGATATTTTCTGGGGATAGAGTTTGCAAGAAATGCACAAGGAATGGTAATGACTCAAAGAAAATATGCCACAGACTTGCTAGTTGAAACATGAATGACCGGATGCAGACCGTCGAGCACGCCTATGGACCCAAGCATGAAGCTGTACGACAATGATACCGAAGAGGTGGACAAAAGAAGGTACAAAGAGATGGTGGGTAAGCTCTTATACATTACTATAACTCGACCGGATATTGCCTTTGCAGTAAACCGGGTGAGTCAATTTATGGAGCAGCCTAGGCAAGTTCATATGGATGCCTTGTATATGATATTGAGATATCTGAAGTCTTCCTCAGGCACAGGGTTGCTATTCAGAAAAGATACAGATCTGTCTATTTCAGCTTGTGCAGATGCAGACTATGCAGGATGTCCAAAGGATCGTAAATCTACTTCTGGATTTGCTATCTTCATAGGAAGCTCTTTGGTTTCTTGGAAAAGCAAGAAACAGACTGTTGTGGCGAGATCCAGTGCTGAATCCGAGTACAGAGCCATGGCACAAGCAAGCGCAGAGATGATGTGGGTTAGAGCAGTCTTAGAAGATTTGAATGTAGATGTCTCCTTGCCTCTGAATCTCCAATGTGACAATCAAGCAGCATTGTTTATTGCCAATAATCCAGCTTTTCATGAGAGAACAAAGCACATCGAGGTGGATTGTCATTATACTAGATACATGATCCAGAAGGGCTTCATTTCCACTTCTCATGTCAGTTCAGAGGACCAGACTGCTGATATATTTACCAAGCCTTTGCTCAGAGGACCTTTCCAGAGATGTTCTTCCAAGCTGAGCATGATTGATATCTATGCTCCATCTTGAGGGGGAGTGTAGAGGTTTATATTATGTTATGATGTACTGTTCCGTATTTCCTATTTATATAATGTACGTCTATGTAATTTACCCAAGGGTTTTCTCTCTATATAAGAGACCCGAGGGCTCTATGGAATAACACATCAGAGTATCTTTTACTCTAACATAAGGCATTAGTTGTGCGTGCAATCTTCACAATAGAAGAAAAAACATTCCGAACTTCATTGATAAGATTTTTGATTACATCCCCCGCTTCAGATTTATTTTTCAATAAAAATACCCAAGACAATCTGGAGAAATCATCAACGACTACTAGATAAAACCTGTGTCCCTAATGATCAGGAACGCGACTCGGACCCCAAATGTCAACATGCGACAACTCAAAAGGGGAACGACTGCTCCGATAATCACGACTGGGGAAGGTAGATCTGTGATGCTTCCCCAACTGACATGCTTCACGCTAAAAAGAAGACTTTGGTGAAATCTGGGGCAAGATATGTCGCAGCTTCTGAAGAGGGAGATGACCAAAATGCAGATGCCAAGTAAAGGGAGAAGCAGTTCCACTGGACTGTGAGGAGACACCTGCATAGGATGTGCAGACCAACCGATAGAGACCATCTTGCTCACAGCTACAACCAATCACCCCGCCCGTTAGAATGTCCTGAAACATAATAGACCATGGGTCAAAAATAGCCCGACAATGCAAATCCTTAGTAAGCTGACTAATGGAAAGTAAGTTCATTGCAAAATCCGGAGCATGCAAAACATTCTGGAGTCGTATGGAGGGTGTCAAACTGATCTCCCCCTGTCTAATGATGAGGGAATGTGTCGCATCTGCTATTACCACCGATCTCTCTGGTGGAACCTCGCCGTATGCCGTAAACTTATCTCTGTCTCGATAGAGATGATGTGTCACACCGGAGTCCATAAACCATTCGAAAACATCAGAACTGTAACATGATGTAAATACATAAACACTACCTGATGTGCTAGCTGTGGCTGACGTGCTGGCAAAGGCTGAAGCTGCAATGTCTGAGTGACCACCTGGCGAGTCAGTAGTGGCAAGAGGCATGATATCTCATAGTCTTGGGGGGGGGGGGGGCAGCGGGAGGGGGGCCTGCGATGAGGACAATGCCGACGGCGGGAGAGGGTCGGCGACGGGTAGGGGCCGACGATGGCGGGGAGAGGGCCGTTAGCGGGAGGAGGGCCGGTGAGAGGAGAGAGGGTGGGGGGCGACAAGAGAGGTGGTGGACTAGGGTTTTGGCTCTGATACCATGCTAGGAGAAAAGGATTCATTATTATTCCAAAGAACCCTAGACACTCTTATATAGATAAGGCCTATGGGTAAATTACATAAGGTGGAAACAAGAAAATAAAATAACTGAAAAGGTACATAGAATATAGAAATACCTCTACATATATCATTGATATTGATGTTTCCTTTTTATTTTAGAGTTTATTGTATTTATTATTTCCTTTGAGCATATTCTTGAATTCAATACCTTTTGGATTTTAAGGTTTCATATCTGTGGAGAGGCTGAAAATTCATGTTTATTCCATAGGTCTAGGGGTCCTTATATAGGATAAAACCCTAGAAACCCTAGAGAGCCATACAGAGAAAAGTACAGAAGTGCCCTTAATGGGGATACAAAGAATAACTACGGTTACATTCTCAACACTCCCCCTCAAGTTGGAGCATACTTTTCAAGCATGCCCAACTTGAAAATAATCCATGAAAGCCGCTTCTTCGGTAAGGCTTTTGTGAATACGTCAGCAAGCTGAAGATCAGTACCAATATGAGGAGTAGTAATTCTTCCACTTCTAACAGCATCACGAACAAAGTGGCAGTCAACCTCGATATGCTTGGTTCGCTCATGGAACACAAGATTCGTGGCAATGTATGTAGTAGATTTATTGTCACTATATAACAGAATAGGAGTGGTAGTAGCAATTCCGAGTTCTTGCAGGAAGGTAAGTAACCATGTGATCTCACATGTAGCTTGAGCCATTGCCCGGTATTCTGCTTCAGCACTGGATCTGGACACAACTGTTTGCTTCTTGCTCCTCCAAGTAACAAGATTTCCTCCAACGAACATAGCATATCTTGTGATGGAGCGTCGATCCTCTGGTGGGCTCGCATAGTCGGCATCGACATAGGCAATAACATATGTGTATCCATGTGCCCCGTAGAAGAGGCCACATCCTGGTGATTCCTTCAAGTATCCTAGAATCTGAAGAGCATCCTCCCAGTGACTGTACCTAGGTTGCTCCATATGTCGGCTAGCCCTGCTCACTGCATAAGAGATATCTGGTCTAGTGACAGTTTGATAAATAAGTTTGCCAACTAAACTTCTGTATCGAGTAGCATCTTCAAAGACAGGATCATGTGACGTGACATGTTTCTTAGGATCTGCCGGAATACCAGCAGGTTTGCATCAAGTAACCCTGCTTCAGTAAGAATGTCTAGACAGTATTTCCTCTGTGAGATATGAAGACCCTCTGTAGTGCGTAGTACTTCTATGCCCAAGAAGTACCGAAGAGTACCACGGTCTTTAGTAACAAACACCTTCTGCAGGAAGGCCTTGGTCTCTAGTATGTCGTTGTCATCATCCCATGTGACCACCATATCATCCACATAGACTGCAAGAATGACCGTACCAGTTGTTCGTCTTCTGACAAACACAGAATAGTCCGAAGTTGTTCTCTAGAAGCCAAGAATGCTGATCTCAGTAGTAAGTCTCTCGAACCATGCCCTTGGGCTTTGTTTTAGGCCATAAATGGCCTTGTGAAGTCGGCATACACTCTCCCCCTCGACTTCATAACCTGGAGGCTACATCATGTAAACTTCCTCATCAAGATCGCCATATAAAAAGGTATTTTTCACATCAAGCTGAAAAATAGGCCGGTTTTTGTTAGCTGCCACAGAAAGTATGGTCCGTATAGATCCCATACGAACAACAGGTGAGAATGTCTCAAAGTAATCCACCCCATATGTTTGTGTGAAGCCTTTTGCCACAAGGCGAGCCTTTAACCTGTCAATCGACCCATCTGGTGACTGCTTGGTTGTGAAGACCCATTTACATGCCACGGGTCGAATCCCTTTGGGACATTGCATAAGATCCCATGTCCCCCTGGAAAGGAGAGCATCCATCTCTTCATCCATGGCCTTTCGCCAACCTGAATCCTGTAAAGCACTGTGATTGTCTCGTGGAGTAGAAATAGTCATGAGAGCATCTTCATATCGTATGCCAGTGCAAGATAAACCATCAGTAGAAGAGAAATGAGACATAGGATGAGAAGTACATTTCCTCTTTGATTTCCGCAAGGTAATGGGAAGATTTCTTGGATCATCCGAGATAGCATTGGAAGGGACACTTGAAGAAGGCATATCATCCTGCAAAAAGGGGATGGGCAAAGGGACATCTGGTGGTGAAGGTTGTTGGCGACGTTCATAAACAATTGGTGGAGGAGGAAGATCCAGAGGGATATCAGTGACAGGCTGTGTGAAAAAGCTGGTCTGCTTAAAAAAGGTAACATCTGCAAAGATATAATATCGATGTCCAACAGGATCATAACACCTGTAACCCTTTTGAGTATGAGAATAACCAAGGAAGACACATTTGATAGCACGAGGGGAAAGTTTGTCTGAAGTGTGAAAATTATGAACAAATGACACACACCCTCAAATTCGTAGAGACAGGGGATAAGGTAATTCATACGGGTGAAGTATAGAGAATGGTGTTAACTCCTTTAGGTTGAGAGAAGGAACCCTGTTGATAAGATGAACTGCGGTTAAAACAGCGTCACCCCAGTAATTTTTAGGAACCTTCATCTGAGTGAGAAGGGAGCGAGCAATATTTAGGAGATGTCGGAGTTTCCGTTCAGCTATCCCATTTTGTTGAGATGTATATGGACATGAGGTTTGATGTATGGTCCCTTGGGAAGCAAAGAAATCTGCAAGGTCATGTTGAGGAAATTCCAAGGCATTATCAGAACGGAAAGTCTGTATATTAGAGGAAAAATTATTTTTGACATAGTAGAAGAAATTTTTGACAATTTTATTGATCTCGGAACGTTCTTTTAAAAGATAGACCCATGATGACCTGCTATAATCATCAACGAAAACAACAAAATACTTATGCCCACTTATGGTCGAACCGGACAGGGTCCCCAAACATCACAATGAACTAAAGAGAAAGAAACTTCACGACAAGGCTCAGTACGAGCAGGATAGGAAGCTCCATGATGTTTCCTGAACTGACATGCCTTGCACTCAAAGGGCTTGAGCATAGATAGTTCGGGGAACATTAAGGAGAGAGCTTTTGCAGACCGATGACCGAGACGAAGATGCCAGAGGAGAGGGTCAGCAGAGATGGAAGTCGCGCCAGCGAAACCAGAGTCGGAAGGAATATCAAGATAATTTAGGCCATTCTTCTCATGTCCCCCACCAAAAATCTGTCTCGTCTGGATGTCCTGAAAATAACAACAAAAGCCATCAAATATCACTCGACAGTTAAGTTCCGTGCATAGCTTATGAACAGACAGAAGACTGAGAGGAAAGTCAGGAGCACAGTGGACATCGGTTAGCCAAAGTTTGGAGGAAAAATCCACGATTCCCATACTGGTAATAGGAGAATGAGCACCATTTGCCACACGAACAGTTTTTACAACAGAGGATGGCCGTGAGGAGGTGAGAAGACTGCCTTCTCCTGTAAGATGAGTGGACGCACACGAGTCGATTATCCAGGCGGGAGCAGAAGTGGAGGCAGAGCTGGCAGTTGTACATGTTGTGGCGGCCAGACTAGCAGTGGGGCCAGAAGCAGGAGTATCACTGGCAGAGTTCTGTAGCAATTGGCGAAGGCGAGCATACTCTGCTGCAGTAAAGGAACTAGCACTGTCTGTGGAGGACTGGGCATGAGAGGCGTCCATAGTATCATAGGTGCCATCGGAAGAAACAGTCTCATAGGCGTTGTTGGCATTAGGAGGCATGCCAAATTTCGCCCAGCATCGTTTGGATGGATGATTCCAGCGTTCGCAATGGGAGCATGCTGGGTAGCGGGCAGTAGTAGAATCACGTCCACGACCACGACCTGAGTCACGTCCTCGTCCTTGCTCACGTCCACGTCCACGACAAAAAACACGGCCACGTCCCCCCTGGTAGGTCGAACGTCCTCCTGCAAAGTATGCGGTAGTCTCTGCAGACGGAGGGGGTTTTGGAGACTCAAGCTCCTGGAGTCTGCCAAAGATAGCCTCAAGAGAGGGTAGAGCAGCAGCTGTCAGAAATTGATCCTTAACGGGCTTGTACCGTGGGTGTAGTCCTGAGAGGAACCGATACACCTGCCATTCTACACGTTCTCCTATCTGTTTGTCACAGCAAGCAGGTTGAAATATAAGGAGTTCCTTGAACAGACCTGTGAGGAGGCGATAGTATTCAATCAAGGACGTATCTCCTTGAGTTGCAGACCGGATCCGTGTGTAGATATCAGAGAGCCTAGACTTGGTCGTCTTTTGGGAGTAAGTCTTCTTAAGACTGTCCCACATCTCCTTGGCAGTGGATTTGTAGAGCAGGTTAGAGGCTATAGTTGGATCAACACTGTTAGTCATCCAAGTAATTACTTGGCAGTTGTCGACATATTAGGTGTCGTAGTTGGTCTCCGTCTCCTTGGGCGGATCAGTAGTGAGAACATAGATGCTGGCCACCAATAAATACTCGGAAGGAACGGGACCATAGAACATATTTTTCTGAACCCTTAAGTTTGATAGAAGTGCCATGTATCATCATAGAAGAGGTAGGGTACAGGGGCTTGGTGTCCGAAGATGCAGATGTAGATGCCATGGTGGCCGCACAGGTCAAGAAGAAGTGACCTAGAAAGTGTTTGAAGGCTTAGGTAGCAGGAGAACCTAGTAGTACATCATGAATAGGCAGTGGAGACCACAGGAGGCCGTTAGGTTGTAGGCAAAGCGGCGCGAGGAGGCCGCTTACAGCGCTGTGGAGACAGCGGGCCGCGGGGCAGCGCTAGGGCGACGTCGCATGCGGTGGAGGGATGCCGCTAGGACCCACGGAGGCCGCGAGCGGCGTAGAGGAGACCGCTGGCGGCGCTAGGGACGTGTTGGGGCCTGCGTGTAGGGGGGGCATGGGAGAAAAGGGCAGGCGGTGGCGGTGGGGAACAGGTTAGAACACCAGTCTAGGACCGCTGCTCTGACACCATGTGGAGAGGCTGAAAGTTCATGTTTATTCCATAGGTCTAGGGGTCCTTATATAGGACAAAACCCTAGAAACCCTAGAGAGCCATACAAAGAAAAGTACAGAAGTACCCTTAATGGAGATACAAAGAATAACTACAGTTACATTCTCAACAATATCTATATAAGAAACCCTACCTCATTACATCACACTTCTTCGACATGATTCATAGCAACGATCTTAGATCGGATCTCTAAATCTCTTTTGCCCTAAACCCTAGCCCTGAATGCATCAACTCTCCACATCACTAACCTATGGCTGATCACAGCCTTCAACGATACTACAGTGCCCCTAGCCGCATCTACAAGTGCCCTCCCCCCAAACGATGTTACTGCTGCTCTTCTGCAGCCATTACCATGACTCCTAACTTGATAAAAAGAAATAAAATCCAAAAAATCACAAAAACACAAAGAAAAAAGAAGAATCTGAATCTGTGTAAATACAAAATCTTGTTTGTCTTTGTTTCACAATTTTTTAAGCTATAAAAAATCCAAAAAATAGACTAATTATGTATACGTTGTATAAATATTAATCTCTAAGTAAACACCTAATTAAAAATACAAAAAATAAAAAACATAAATATAGGGCATTACTTGGTAATTAATCCTTATATAAAAATTGCATTTTGTACCGTTGTCTTATTTTGATTTGGATCATTAAAAAAAGGTTGTAGATCTGACTGAGACAATAATTTTCATGTTGACTATGTTTCATTTGAGCCCTCCTATTTTATTTCTTATTTCTTTTATTTTTCTCCTTGGTTAACTCTTTGATCAACACTCCATGTCACATGGCTCTCAGCCATTCATCCACCTCACTGCCAGGTCAAACTGACCCCTTAACCCGGTTAACGCATTTTGTCAGCTAGTACCCGCATCCTAGGCTGTTGGATCGATCTCGATCCAATGGCCGTGATAAGACCACACCTTATCCTGCCTCGCGCGCACCTCACGTGTAGTCGTTTGATCTCAGCCGATCCAATGACAGCTGCTATTCGCCCTCTTCCTCCCGACAACCATTAACCCCTACGCATCCTCCACCTCCGGTCGTTACCCATCCTCCTCGGATCCCGCTCATCACTACACCTGCATGTAACCCACTCCTCCTTTGTAGGACCTCACCAGGTGACGACGAGCAAGAGCAGCTTGGTGAGATCCTCGACCTTACTCCGATCGAGTTAGCAACTCCCATGAGTTGTTGAGCTCGGATTCCCGTTCGACAGAGTCCTTGAAGCAAAGACCTGTCAGAGGAGACCCAACTCCTCGTTCCAGGCAAAACTCGACCCATCATTGCATCCATTTCACCGCATCCATTCCATCTCCAGTCAGCTCCACTCCAGACCCACCTGAAGCATACCCTGTTCACAGCTCCATGTAACCCCTCTTCTTCCAGATACTACTTTTTCTTCTGATCTTCTTCTTCTTCGATCTTAGCAGAATGCTCCACCCTTCCTCCCCCACGCGTCTCTTCTTTCTTCTCCATGTCTTCTTCACCTCAGGCCTCGCACAGGCCGAAGCTATAGCTCCTCCTCCACCCATCAACAGAGCTCCATTCCCCTCTCACTTCCTTTGTTTTCTGTTGACCCCTAGTAGGTCAAAGGTGGAGCTTAGCTTCTTTTGGAGTCACCCACCTCGACCTGCAGACACGAAGAAGATGCCTTAGGTCGGAGCTACAACAAGCATTGGATCAAGAACACACTCGATCTCGACCATTCAAAAGCGCCAAAATTAGAGCCATCAAATCATCAAGATCCAACGCATCAGAGCCGTTCTTGCAAGCCACAAGAGCCGCAAATCGAACCGCAAATCGAGCCACCATGTCATGTGCATCGCATGCATGCCTGGGCTCTTTTGCGGAATGCCCCTCCGCCCTTTCCATATTTACAATGAAGTCCGACCACACGTGTGCGGCACGTGACATGTGTATTTTACGCTGAAGCCCTCCCACCTCCTGATATTTGTAGAAGAGCCCCCGCCTGGGGTTAATTTCAGAGGATACTCCTTCGGTTGCTATTAGATGCAGATAAGCCTCCTGAAGGACCATTTGGATTTAAAAACTTTATTTTTATTGTTCAGTGCATGGATCTTGTTTTCATCATATCTATCTCATTTTAATTCAATTTTGACATATTTTATGTCATTTCGAAGCTTGCTCTATTCTCTTCCATTTTATACTATTTCTGAACAGATCAAAGGCTTATTGAAGTAAATTATCATTTGAAGAGCATATTGATCTGTGCAGAGTTTGTTAGAATACTCAGATGATTTATTCTATAGAGCCCTCGGGTCTCTTATATAGGGAGAGAGCCCTTGGGTAAATTACATGAGAGATACATAAAGAAACTGAAATAACATGAAATAACATAAGAGACGAACAACTGTCTCTACACTCCCCCTCAAGATGGAGCATAGATATCTATCAGGCTCAGCTTGGAAGAACATCTCTGGAAGGGTCCTCTGAGCAATGGCTTAGTGAATATGTCCGCTGTCTGATCCTCTGAACTGACATGAGACGTGGAGATGAAGCCCTTCTGAATCATGTCCCTAGTGTAATGACAATCCACCTCTATGTGTTTGGTTCTCTCATGGAAGGCTGGATTATTGGCAATAAATAATGCTGCCTGATTATCACATTGAAGGTTCATAGGCAAGGGAACATCAACGTTCAGATCTTCTAAGACTGCTTTAACCCACATCATTTCTGTGCTTGCCTGTGCCATGGCTCTATACTTGGACTCGGCACTGGATCTCGCCACAACAGTTTGCTTCTTGCTTTTCCAAGAGACTAAAGAGCTTCCTATGAAGATAGCAAATCCAGAAGTAGACTTACGGTCCCTTGGACATCCTGCATAATCTGCATCTGCACAGGCTGAAATAGATATATCTGTACCTTTCTTGAATAGCAACCCTGTGCCTGGGGAAGACTTCAGATATCTCAATATCATGTGTAAGGCATCCATATGAACTTGCCTCGGCTGCTCCATGAACTGACTCACCCTGTTTACAGCAAGGGCAATATCCGGTCGAGTTATGGTGATGTATAAGAGCTTACCCACCATTTCTCTGTACCTTCTCTTGTCCACCTCCTCAGTATCATCATCGTACAGCTTCATACTCGGGTCCATAGGTGTACTTGAAGGTCTGCATCCAGTCATTCCTGTTTCGACTAGCAAATCTGTGACATATTTTCTTTGAGTCATCACCATTCCTTGTGCATTTCTTGCAAATTCTATCCCCAGAAAATATCGTAATGTGCCTAGATCTTTTGTAATGAACTGGCTGCCCAACATAGACTTGGTGATCTCTACTCCCTGTGCATCGTCTCCTGTAACCAATATGTCATCAACATATACCATAACAACAATGGTACCTCTAGGGGTCTTCCGGACGAACAGTGAGTGGTCCGCATTAGATCTTCTGAACCCCTGTCGTTCAATAAGCTGAGAGAGCTTCTGGAACCATGCACGGGGACTCTGTTTAAGGCCATAGATAGCCTTATGAAGTCTGCACACCTTCTGAGTCTCCCCCTCAGCAGCAAACCCGGGTGGCTGCTGCATGTAGACTTCCTCCTGTAGATCACCATACAAGAAAGCATTCTTAACATCAAGCTGGAAAATGGTCCAGTCACGTACCACTGCTACTGATAGGAGGATGCGAAGGGTAGAGTGTCTCGCCACCGGTGAGAAGGTATCCAAATAATCAACACCATATGTCTGTGTGAATCCCCGTGCCACGAGCCTGGCCTTGTACCTATCTAGACGACCATCTGCATGATATTTCACCGTAAAAACCCACTTGCAACTTACTACTGAGGCACCTGGAAGAATGGGAACAAGAGACCAAGTTCCCCTAGACTGCAATGCACGCATTTCTTCTTCCATTGCAAGTCGCCAGCAGTCAATCTTCATTGCATCTTGATATGTCCTTGGAATCTCAACTGACGATACAGCAGCTGCAAACTTCTGAAAATCCCCAGTGAGTCTATGGAAGGAGACCTGAGAGGCAAGAGGATACGTAGCACACTGTCTGCGCTGCTTCCTAAGAGCAATGGGCCTGTCCAAATCATCCAAGACCGTGCTGACCGGATGCTCCTCCTCCTGTAGTAAAGGTTCCTGCACAGGTGCAATATTTAAGCCATCGTTAGTGTTAGTTTCAGAACAAACCTGAGGCGTATCGGATGGTTGAGTTGTAGCCTGAGCATCGCCTTTCCGCCTTGTAAAGAACTTAGTGAAAGGAACAACAGGAGGAGGTGGTGGTGGTGGTGGTGGTGGTGTTGATGGAGTAGAGGATTGTCCCAGGCTTGGCGGTGGTGGTACAAAGACATTGGAATCTGGTGAAGTGGAGGAGGCCAATCTGTCACCCGCAGGTGAGAAATACATGACAGGTTCAAAAAAGGTAACATCGGCGCTCACATAATATTTGTCATGGACAGGATCATAGCAACGGTATCCTTTCTGTGTCCTGGAGTAACCCACAAAAACGCACTTGATAGCCCTAGGAGAGAGCTTATCAAGTCCTGGAGATAAGCGGTGGACAAACGCAACAGTGCCGAAGACACGAGGTGTAAGTGCAAACAAGTCTCTGTCTGGAAAAAGAACAGAGATTGGAGACTTTTCCCCAAGAACAGTTGTAGGCATTCGATTTACTAGATAACATGCTGTAAGGATAGCATCACCCCAAAAAGATAATGGAGCACAACTTTGAATGAGTAATGTGCGTGCAATATCAAGAAAATGTCGATGCTTACGTTCCGCAACCCCATTTTGTTGTGAGGTGTAAGCACATGTGGTTTGATGAACAATGCCTTTTGAAGAAAGAAAGGTAGCAAGAGAGCGAGTGCAGAACTCTAATGCATTATCAGTTCGCACATACTTAACAGTAGAAGAGAAAACATTCTGGATTTCATTAATAAGATTTTGAATGACACTTCCTGCTTCAGATTTATTTTTAAGAAGAAACGTCCAGGACACTCTAGAGAAGTCATCAACCACTACTAAATAGAACCTGTGCCCCTGATGATCGGGGACACGACTTGGACCCCAAATGTCTACATGAAGTAATTCGAACGAGGAGTGACTACTCCGACTCTGACGACCTGGGAAGCTAGATCGATGGTGCTTCACTAACTGACAAGCTTCACAACGAAAGGAGGAACTCGGAGAGATCTGAGGCAGTAGGTGACGCATCTTCTGCAGAGGCAGATGACCGAACCGAAGATGCCAGGTGTACGGAGATACGACGCCTTGGGAATGCAGAGAGACACCAGCGTAGGAGTTACGGACTAGACGATAAAGGCCATTGTGCTCAGAACCACAGCCAATCACCCTGCCCGTCAGTATGTCCTGAAAAATAACAGACGATGGATCAAAAATAGCACGACAGTGCAAATCACGTGTAATCTGACTAATGGATAAGAGATTCATAGAGAATTCTGGCGCATGTAGGACGTTCTGTAAGTGCATAGAGGGTAGCAAAGCCGTCTCCCCCTGACCGATGATAGGAGAATGAGTTCCATCAGCTATGAGTACAGATCGACCAGGCTGTACAGCTCTGTAGGACTGAAGAATCTCTTTCTCACGGCATAGATGATGGGTAGCTCCAGAGTCGACAATCCAACCTGTGAGGTCATGACAATGAGATGAGACTGAAGGACTACCTGAGGCACTGGCAGAGGCGGATGTACTAGCAGACGTTGATGCTGCAACATCAGAAACTTCAGCATTCTCTGGCGACGATTGTGGCATGATATCACGGAGGCGTGCCACTAACTCTTCGAACCTGTGATCTGTGGCAGGAGCTGAAGGACCCTGAACATGATCCGCGACACGTGCAGAAGGGGGGAAGCCGTGCTTTGAATAGCACGTATCCTCCGAATGACCAGTACGGCGGCAGAAAGAACACGTGGACCGTATGCGACCTCCACGTCCACGTCCACCATTTCCTCTGCCACGAAACGAGGACGAACCACCACGTCCCCTGGAAACTGCCATTGCAGACGGAGGTGCATTCGCTGTAGCGGATGGAACAGGTACACGACTGAGTCTCCTGTATACCTCTTCCATCGGCGGGATAGTGGCATCTGCTAGAATCTGAGAGCGTGCTGCCTCGTACTCCGGGTCTAGGGCAGCGAGTAATACGCCAACCATAGTGGCGTTGCGGAACGTCTTCTGCTGTTCCGGTGTGGCTGTAAGCGGGATGGTGCTATAGAGCTTCTCGAACATGCCACGAAGCGACGTGTACAGTGAATGGAGAGGCCTCCCATTCTGCTTCGTGGTAAATATGTCATGCTGCAACTGGAGCATCTTCGTCTCGTTGCGTACCTGAGAGTACGTCATAGCCAAAATATCCCACATCGCCTTAGCGGTGGGCTGGTGAAGGACATCATTCGCTATCTCCGTCGTGAGCGTACCTGAGAGCCAGACCTTGGCGTACGCGTCGTCAGCCTCCCATGAGGCATAAATCCCTGTCTTCTCCGGCGGTTCATCCTCGGTAAGAATATGCTTCTTACCACACGACTTCATAAGACTGAGAAACTGCATCGCCCACAGTTCGTAGTTAGTCCCGTCCATTTTGACGATTGGTGCCGAACCTTTGAAGGCACCTATGGCGGGCATCTCAAGCTTCTGTTCTGACATAATTCCGGAGAAGAACAAGTACTGATAGACCAAGAAAGTATTGTCTACCGAGACCTTGTAGGATTCAAGTGCATAGGTAGACGATTATGCACTTGAATCGATCATCACGACGAGTCCTAGCGAGGATGCGGTTCCCCGGCCACGAGTAGAGGCTCTGGGAGCCCCTACAACTGGATTACGGCGGCTGAAGGACTGTTGACAGCGAGCAGGAGGCTGGGGGCTGGAGGCCGGAGGGGTTGGGCGGCGGTGTAGGGGCTGGGCGGCGCTGATCGGAGGGCCGCAAGGTGCTGGGGGGGGGCCCGCTGGGGGTTGGGGAGCCCGCTGGGGGCTGGGGAGGCCGTTGCGGAGGGCGCTGGGGGGCTGCGGAGCCCGCTGGGGGGCTGGGCGAGGAGGCGGCGAGCCCGGGGAGGGAGGGTTCGAAACCCTAGGCGGTGGGAGAGAGAGGGGGGAGGGGCGGCGGTGGAGAACCCTAGGGTTAGGGTTATGGCTCTGATACCATGTTAGAATACTCAGATGATTTATTCTATAGAGCCCTCGGGTCTCTTATACTCCTTCGGTTGCTATTAGATGCAGATAAGCCTCCTGAAGGACCATTTGGATTTAGAAACTTTATTTTTATTGTTCAGTGCATGGATCTTGTTTTCATCATATCTATCTCATTTTAATTCAATTTTGACATATTTTATGTCATTTCGAAGCTTGCTCTATTCTCTTCCATTTTATATTATTTCTGAACAGATCAAAGGCTTATTGAAGTAAATTATCATTTGAAGAGCATATTGATCTGTGCAGAGTTAAATAGAGATAATTTTGCAATTAAATTTTAAGGTAGATTGATCTCTATGCAAGGACTCTTTGAGGAGGCTTTATTATTTAGACTCCTGATTTTATTATGATTTAAAATTATATTCAAGGAATACAATTGCAGGAAGCTAAGAGCTTTGAATTCAAAGAAATATTATATTGATTTTAGATTGTGAGGGCATGAATGATTTGATTGCCTGCAAGCTTGGATTTTAATTGAACAATATTTCTTGGAATTTTCCCTTAGATCTGTGAATTATTTGAGAGATAATTGATTAACAACTTGTGGATAGAAAGACACATATTCACAGATCATTCTCTTTATCTTTTTATTTCTTCTTCTATCTTATTTTTATTTGTTTGTCTGCATATCTTTTCCAGCATTTATTTTCTAACATAGAAATTCACATTACAAATAATTGACTAACTAGATTAATTTAAACATTCCAACTAAAGAAACATCATTTCCTACATTCAACCTTGGTACACTTACTAAGTTATAAATGATCCACATATTCAAATGTGTGGTTTTGCTGATCTGATTTCCACCTCCTATACTACAATTCCATATTATTAAAAGAGGCAGATTTCGGCTCATCAAAATGGCGTCGTTGTCGGAGATCAACATATTTTATGATTTTAAATTAATTTGTGTAATTAGTTTTTATGATATTGATTTTTGTGTCCAATGTATTTTTCAACCTATGTCACATTTTACTTCTATTGGTGGTTTATTTAACTGTGACAAGAGGTTTGCATATACCCTGATCGCCACTACAGTTCCCAGAGATCATCATAGTGCACTACAGAACCATGGCTGGAGACAAGCCATGGATGAGGAGATGGATGCCCTTACCTCCCGGGGCAAGTGGGATCTTGTGTTGTGGCCCACGAGAGTCCGTCTTATTGCATACAGATGGGTCTTAAGAGTCAAATAGTCGTCTGATGGGTCTATTGACATATTGAAAGCTAGATTTGTTATAAAAGACTTCACGCAAACCTATAGAATTGATTACTTCGAAACATTCTTTCCAGTTGCCATAATGGGGGTAGTTACGTACTATTATTTATGTTGCCGCTAATAAGGCATGGCCTATTTTTCAACTTGATGTGAAGAATGCCTTCCTCTATGGTGACCTCAAGAAGGAGGTTTATATGATGCAATCGCCAAGTTACGTAGTCGAGTGGGAGTTTGTATGCTGATTGCGTAAGGTCATCTATAGCCCGAAACAATGTCCTACGACATGGTTTGACAGACTTACTACTGAGATCATCACTCTCGAATTTTAGAGGACACTTGACTGCTCTGTCTTCATCAGACGACAACCTTCTAGCACAATTACACCTGATGTCTATGTCGATGATATGGTTGTCACTAGAGATGACGAAGCAAGCATTTCAGAGACCAAGACCCTCCTTCAAAAGGTCTTTGTGACGAAGGATCATGGCCAACTCTGTTACTTTCTTGGCATTGAGGTTATACACACTATAGAGGAGCTCATCTCTCACAGAGGAAATATTGCCTTGATATTTTTATTGAGGCTGGACTACTTGGATGCAAGCCATCTGGCATCCCTACAAATGTGAGGAAATATTTCACATCTTTTGATCATGTGTTTGAGGATACTACACGGTATAGAAGCCTAATGGGTAATCTTCTCTATCATATGCTACGAGCAGAGCCAACCAACACATGGAGAGACCCCTTTACAGTTATCGTCAGGATGTTCTTCTGATCCTTCGATACTTGAAGGAATATCCCAGACATGAACTCTTCTATGGGGACAATGATCACATTAATGTCTCCTCCTATAGAGATGCTGACGATGCTAGTTCCACTGAGGATCGTCGATCTACTACATGCTACCATGTTCGTTAGGGGTAACCTAGTTACTTGGCAAATCAAGATGCAGACAATGTGTGGAGAAAAAAATGAGATAATGCAATGTGATAAATCTTATTCAAGAGGTCTACGGGACCTTATATAGATCGAAACCCTAGAGCATTCAAAAACGAGAAATTACATAAAAGAACTCCAAGGAGTTACAACTAAATAGAAAACAATAATGCCATCTCTAACACTCCCCCTCAAGTTGGAGCATGTCTATGGACTATGCCCAACTTGTAGATTATCGATAAGAGGTGTTTCTTTGGTAACGCCTTCGTGAATACGTTTCCAAGTTGAAAATCAGTGGAGATGTGTGGAGTAGTGATCTTCCCTCATCGTACAGCATCACGAACAAAGTGATATTCAATCTCAATGTGCTTGGTCCGCTCATGGACAAGATTAGTAGTAATGTATGTAGCGAACTTGTTTGCCACAATACAAAGGAACAACAATATGAAGTTCCAGTAGAAAAGAGAGTAACCAAATAATCTCACAGGTGGCCTGAGCCATCACCTGTTTTCTGCTTCTGCACTCGAGCTGGAGACTGCAATCTGCTTCTTGCTCCACCAAATAATAAGGTTTCCACCAACCATCATAGCATAGCTTTTAGTGGAGCGACAATCCTAAAACGAACTAGTATAATCAACATCAACATAAGCAAATACTCAGTGTGGTCAATGACCCCATAGAAGATGCCTTGCCCTAGTGATTCCTTCTAGTAGTATAGGATCAAAAGAACATCCTGCCAATGACTGTAAAGTGGTTTCTCCATGTGTTGGTTGGCCCTACTCACAACATAAGATATATCCGGTCTAGTGACAATAAGGTAAAGCAATTTGATAACTAGGTTTCTGTATCGTGTAGTGTCTTCAAATGCAAGATCAGTTGAAGTAGAGCGCTTCCTCAGGTTTGCAGGGATGCCAGAAGGCTTGCATCAAAGTAGTCCAGCCTCAGTTAGGATGTCCAAGCAATACTTCCTTTGTAAGAGGTGAAGTCCCTCTGTAGTACATATTACTTCTATGCCAAGGAAGTAGCGGAATTGGCCAAGGTCCTTTATGACGAAGACCTTCTGAAGGAAAGCCTTGGTCTCTAATATATATTCATCATCATAACCTGTAACAACCATATCATCAACGTAAACTGCAAGCACGACAATACCAGTGGACCATAGTCTGACAAAAACAGAGTAACCATATGTTATTCTCTAGAAACCAAGCGTGTTGATCTCAATAGTGAGTATATCAAACCATGCTTGAGGACTTTGCTTTAGGCTATAGATGGCCTTGCGAAGTCGACACGCACACTCCCCCCTGATTTCATAACGTGGAGGATGCATCATGTAAACCTCCTCAAGATCTCCATAAAGGAAATCATTCTTCACATCAAGCTGAAATATAGGCCATCCCTTATAGACAACCACTAAAAGGATAGTGTGAATATAGACTATTCTTGCCACTAGGGAGAAGGTGTCGGAGTATTCAACCCCATAAGTCCGTGTAAATACTTTGGCAACCAGTTGTGCTAATCTGCCGATGGACCCATTAGGCGACTGTTTGGTCGTGAAGGCCCATTTACAAGCCACAGGTCGAGTTCCCATTGGACATGGTACAAGGTCCAATGTTCCCTTGGATGTAAGAGCATCCATTTCCTCATTCATTGCCTGTCTCCAGCCATGATCTTGTAAAGCACTATGATGATCTCTGGGAACAGAAATAGTCATGAGAGCAATAACATATATTTTGTCAAATCATAATAAACCAACAATAGAAGTGAATAAGACATAGAGTGGAAAGTACATTTCCTCTTTGTTCTGCGTAGAGCTATGATAAGCTCTTGAGGAGCATCCGAGGAAACAATGGTGGAAACACTTGAAGATGGCATCTCATCCTGCAGAAGAGGAATATGCAACGACACATGAGCATGCACAGATGTATGCTTGCGCTTATAAAAAATTGGTGGAGGAAAATCCAATGGAAAATCCGTGATAGACTATGTAAAGAAACTTTGTCTATTCAACAAAAGTAACATCCGTAAAAATATAGTATAGATGCCCAGCAAGGTCATAGCACCTATAACCCTTTTGGGTGCAATAATAGCCAAGAAAAACACACTTTTTCGCCCTAACTGATAGCTTATCAGCAACATGGAAATTATGGACAATATACACAAAAATTCTCAGAGGCAGTGGGAGGGTGATTCATTGGGATAGAGTGACGTGAAAGGAGTAGACCTCTTTAGAATCGAAGATGGGACCATGTTGATAAAATGGACAACAGTAAGAACAACATCACCCCAGTAGGTCTTCGGAACCTTCATCTGAGTGAGAAGGGACTGAGCAATATCAAGAAGATGCGCTACCCTATTTTGCTGAGAGGTATACAGGTAGGAGGTTTAGTGGACAACTCCCTGGGAAGCAAAGAAAGTCCTCAAGTCATGTTGAGTGAATTCCAAAGCATTATCAATATGGAAAAATTGAGCAGAAGTAGATAAGATAGTTCCGATGTACTGAAAGAAATTCGTGATAATTTTATTGATCTTTAAACTTTCCTTTAACAGATAGACCTAAGAGGATCGACTATAATCATGAATAAAAACAATAAAATATTTGTGTCCACTCAGAGTACAGATCAACAAAGACCCCATATATCACAATGGATAAGAGAAAAATGAATTTCACGATGGGGCTCAACAAGTGCAGGAAACGATGCTCAATGATGTTTCCTGAACTGACACGTATCGTACTCAAAGGGCTTCAACATAGAAATTTCAGGGAACATCATGGAGATAGCCTTGGCAGAATGGTGACCGAAATCGACATTTAAGGCCTTGAGTAAAGGATCGTCAGAGATAGACGCAGAACCAACAAAACATGAATCGGATGGAGTGTCAAGATAGTAGCGGTCATTCTTCTCATGTCCCCTACTAAAAATTTGCTTCGTCCGGATGTCCTAAAAATAACAATTGAACTCATAAAAAATTAACCGATAATTAAGCCTTGCATACAACATTTGAATAGATAATTAGCTAAGAGGAAATGCATGGACACAATGGACTCCAGTCAGTCGGAGCTTGGAGAACTCCACAGTTCCCATAGCAATGTGACAGGGGAATGAGCCATGTTAGCAACTCGAACCATCTTCATAGAAGTAGAGGGTTTAGAGAAGGTAAGTATACTAGCTTCTCCCATCAAATGTGTGGATGCCCCTGAGTCAATATCCCATGCGGGGCTAGAAGCATAAACAAAGTTGGCTACTGTACCTAAAGTTGTAGCAAGATTAACAGTAGTAACAGTGGGAGTACTATCACCGGTGGAGGTTCTGGAGTTCTGTAGAAGTTGCCTCAGGGGGGAGTATTCTGAAGTACTAAACAGGGTTGTCTTTCCACTAGAATGCCAATCAGGAAAGTCCTTTGTAGTATCATAGGATGTACCAAACTTTGTCCAGCAACGCTTTGATGGGTGGTTCCAACACCCACAATGAATGCACATTGGATACTGAGGAGAAGTAAAATCACGGTCACGACCACGACCAAAGTCACGTCCAAACCATAAGTCATGGTCACAACCACGACCAAAATCATGGCCTCGACCTCCTCGGAAGCTCTGTCGTCCTCTGTTCCCGAATGGTGCATAGTAAGTCATATTCTCTGTAGATAGTAGAGCTGAGGACAATCAGCAAATGTCTCAAGTTCATGTAGACAATCAAAGTTGGTAGCAATCGATGGCAATGTATCAGCCGTCAGAAATTGGTCCTTTACAGCTTTGTATGTAGATGTGGTCTAGAAAAGAAGTGGTAAAGTTGCCATTTAGATCGCTCTCCCACCTATTTCTCACAACATGTTGGTTTAAAAATCAGAATCTCCTCAAAAAGACATGTTAGAAGCATGTAGTACTTGATGAGACTATACTCCCCTAGAGTTGCAGACCAGATCCTTGCATAAATATCTAAGAGACGAGACTTGATTGTCTTCTGAGAGTAAGTTCGTTCCAAATTCTCCCACATCTCCTTTGCAGAGCCTTCGTTGAGAAGATTCGTCGTAATATTTGGATTAATGTTATTGGTCATTCAAGTGATGACCTGGCGATTGTCTGCATACTACGTGTCATACATAGGGCTGGCTATTGAGTCACAGTTCAATGAGTCATGCTCAAGCTCAGCTCCATAAGGGAACGTGCGCCTGGCTTATTAGTTTATTGAGCCGAGCTTGAGCCAAAATTTTAGGCTTGATAGCTTAACGAGCCGAGCCATGCTCGGCTCGATAACTCGATAAGAGGCTCGATAAGGAATATATATAAATATTTATATTTATATATTTATATATTTATATATTAAATACACACAAGAGGAGTTACTTGTTCAACAATCGGTACCTATATCTATAGTTGTAGCTATCTGTGTAGGTAGTAATTAAAGATGTATACTATACCCAACCAAACCGTAGATCGATATAATTTTATTCCGTGGGTACCGTAGAACTATAAATGTCCATATATATGAATTCCAACGTGGCAATGTCTCATATATTATCTTGTAGACTTAATTACGATCTCATTCTATTATACGTCTTCAAATAGGAACATTGTTGGAGTATATGCGTCATGTATAGGTGGGTAATTGCATCCCTCTAGGGTGCAATTACCACACTCACTTATGTTTAGTCCCACATCAACTATTTTTGGGACTTGGAGAGTCAGTGGGAGCAATATAAGAAACCCCACACCACATGTATAAGACGAGAAAGTTGAATAGAAACATCAGCCTTTTGAGGCGTTCTCCCGTGGTTTCATCCCGTTCCTTAGAAAGTAGTGTTCTATGTAAAATCCCAGTGTTCTTTCATGTTCTTATTCTTTTTCTCTGATATTACTCTTCAACATTCTCGTTTTCTAACATGGTATTAGAGCGGATTCGATTCTTGAGGATTTATTCTTGAATAATTATTTTTATATCTGGTTCTTCGTCAACATTGAAATCTCCAAGCATTAAGTTCCGAAGAATTCTCCAGATATCGTTCTAGGGTTGCGATGATAGCAAGGCACCAACATAGTGGTGCCCTCTTCTCCAGCATCGCCCATGCGCATGCTATTTCCCAAATCCAAAAGGAGTGTGATTGCACCTCCGGTTCTCATCTCCAGGCAACAGGTGGAGATGCCTCTACATACAAGAAACTTTCAGCGCGACGATGGCACACCTCCAGGCTCATTCTCAGATCGAACAAGCTAAGTATGGAGTTGATCGCCTTCCCGTTGACGCAGAACCTCACAAAGTCCTCGTTCCTTGTGGTGAGCAAGTTCTGCTCGGTCGGGTGCTTCTGCATCTCGGCCCGTCTTTGCATGCAGAACAAGCAACATATCTCACCCTCTCGCATTGTGCATTACACCAATCAACGTAGAGCGCTTCATTGACCATCTTTTCTCTCATGCACTGTGCATCGGCCAACACTGCTCGAAGGTCCTGATTGGTGGCGACAATTGCACAAGTCGAAGAAGAAGAAGAAGAAACACAACAACGCATCATATGCACCAGATCTATCCTAGCGATGGGGCAGATCCTACAACAACCCCTTGCGCGAGTTATCTTCAGGCGGTGCGCTACCAACCTCCTCTTGGCGGTGCGTATCTCGCAAGGAAGCAGCTCCATCCATGGTTATAAAACCTAGCCATCAAGGCGGTACAACCATCTCCTCGTAATCCCAGGCGGAGCCGCTCCAAGCTCCATGCGGCACCGCTCTCACGCACCTCCTCTTTTCATCCCCAGCAGGAGGTGACGTCATGGGTGATCCCCATCACACAAGAAATGAGTCCCCTTTGGGGAACGGAGGTGACGTTGGGTGATCCCCATCACACAAGAAGTGAGTCCCCTTTGGGGAACCCTAGATATGCAGAGCATATGAGGGCCCGATGCCCCTTCGTTTTAAAATAAAGAGTGGGTTCCGCTATGTAAAAAAGGAGGGAGGGGGATGTATATTTCGACCCAATATGGGTTGCTACTCTCCATGCTGAATTAGGTTGAGTTGTATTTGGGCCCATTATTTGGGCCAAGAAGATCTTGTTTTTTTAAAAAGGTGCGTACACTAAAAAATCATATGCGGGAAAAGAAAGAAAGGAGGAGACTGCTTAAAAAAGAGATGATAGCCAAAAAAAATTATTTAAAAAATGTGAGAAGAAAAGCCTACAAAATTTATTGAAATCGGCTTATTGGGTTTTTTGTTCTCCCCATATTCAGGTCTTCTCCCAACTCGGTGTCATTGTTTTCCGACAAGTATGGGAGAAAGGGGGAGTATTGTAGAGTTCTATAGCTCGTATTTAGATTCTCTAGTCTAGATGCCATGCCAGTTGTCGGACTATACAAATCAGATTCAAACTCGAAGTTTAGA
Organism: Ottelia alismoides; assembly: GCA_037367405.1. Classification (NCBI taxonomy): domain Eukaryota; kingdom Viridiplantae; phylum Streptophyta; class Magnoliopsida; order Alismatales; family Hydrocharitaceae; genus Ottelia; species Ottelia alismoides. The sequence continues at coordinate 601,725 of JAZKJV010010627.1, read as the reverse complement.
TTGGTTCCGAGTCTTCGGTATGATGCGTACATGTATGCAATCATTATTTGTGTGGTCTCCACCTTTGTTTTGGGTTACAGAGTTTTCATGCGATCCATAGGAACTCCAGAGTATAGACCTCATTCTCTATGCCATTGTGGGCTAGGGTTTTCATGTAGTTTCATAAGGACTCCAGAGTAGAGATACCATTCTCTAAGCTAGTATGGTAGAGACCCAGAGTACTCCGACGAGGAGACTCATTTTAGTTTCAATGACTCTGACAGACGCAATATAGAGCACGTATTCTCCGACGAGGAGACACCGTTCAACTCACACTCTAGCCTGTTTGTTCCTCCTCACCTGCATGACATGAACAACATCCTCGACAGCAACTGACATTTGTGTATGCGTTGAGTTGATATTATTCGCAGTGCATTGTATTGTGAGATTGAGATTTCTTTCTATTGTCTAAGTTGAGCATTGCATGCTCCATCTTGAGGGGGAGTGTTGGAGTATATGCGTCATATGTAGGCGGGTAATTGGATCCCTCCAGGGTCCAATTACTACACCCACTTATGTTCAGTCTCGTATGCCTTGGAGAGTCAGTGGGGGCAATATAAGAACCCGCACACCACCTATATCAAATAAGAATGCTCAATAAAAACATCAACCCTTTGAGGTGTTCTCCTGTCGTTTCATCCTGCTCTTTAGGGAGTAGGGTTCCACGTAAAATCAAGGTGTTCTTTCATGTTATTATTCTTTTTCTCTGGTTTACGTTTCTGCATTCTTGTTTTCTAACAAATATATTCAATGATATATATTATCCACTAACGTGCCGAGCAAGTATTATGTTTTTATAGGGAACATGCAGCTACAACTATATTCTGGTTTTTCCATATTATAATTAGCAGATTAGTATTTTTTTATTAGCACATAGAATGTTACAATATATAATATAATTTAGCTTTTGAAATGTAACTCAGACAGTGGCCTAGCGGTAAGGAAGACAATCTTCAAAGAAGAGGTTGTAGGTTCGAGTCTAAGCAACACACTTTTGTACCAAAAATTGCCTATTTTCCTAAACGAGCCTAACTTGGCTCGAGCTCAAACCAGGCTCGATAAAGGGCTCGGGCTCAATAAGGGGCTTGACTCAAGCCTTATCGAGCCCGAGTTGGCTCGATAAGAGTCTCACGCTCATTGAGCTCGAGCCCAGCTGGGCATATCGAGCCTAAGCCAGGGCCTGATTTTCAATTGCTAATCTTGTTCCTTTATACTGTGGCAACAAAGCTACTATGTACATCGCCACCGATCATGTATTCCTTGATCTTAGATTTTCAGGTTGACTGTCACTTCAGTTGTGATGTAGCATGCGAAGGAAAGATCACTACTCCACACATCTCCACTGAACTTCAGCGTGCAGACATCTTCATGAAGGCACTACCGAAGAAGCGTCTCTTGTGTTTGACTTCCAAGTTGGGTATGATCGATAGATACGCTCCAACTTGAGGGAGAGTGTTAGATTTACTGTATTTTCTATTTTATTTGAGTCGTGTAAATCTTTGGGGTCATATGCGTATTTCCCCCTTTTTTGCTCTCTACGGTTCTTTTATACATAAAAAACACTAGACTCGTGCAATAAACATAACGATTCATTTTCTTCTCTACACTTCTAATTTTCACGACCAACTCCATCATCTTCCGAACCACCACAAGACTTCGACCAATCAATGGTACACCCTTGATTGAAAAATTCAAGGCATGCACATTAGTGGCTCCATCCCGCAATCTTGTTTTTCTACAGTGAACCCACCCAAGTCGCCCTATGAGTAAAAGCAAGTAACTTCCCAATGTCCTCTACAAAGAGTCCACATGTGCATACCAAAGGGCCTTCCACCTTGATCTCCCGTAAATGTGCATCCAATGGTGCACCCTATGTATTCCATCGCATTCGCAAGACGCTTATCCTCCCTTCTACAGACACCAATAAGCACCAGGTTCTTGACTCCCCCTTTCGTAGCAACAAGGGTCTTAAGTTTTCAAATCCGAGAATGGTTCCAACAAACCTGTCGATGACCATTCCTCCCACATATAAAACACTTAACCGGATCTCTGCAAGCACTTGCACGATGGCCACGATGACCACAATGTAAACAAATACACAGGAACCACTTTTTATCTGTAGAGGCCTTCCATGCTCGCTATGTCGGCTTCGAACGTGGGTGTCGACGACAACATTCCACTACAAATCATTTGATGAATAGACATTCATATACCTTTATTCTTCCATTTTGTCTTTAAATCACCAGTAAAAAATATGTAAAGAGAACTAATTTGCATGAATTAACAATTAACATTGATTTGTAATTAGTTTGTAATTAATGTGTAAATTACCTATATTACAAATCAAAATTAAATAATAAAGAAAAGAAAAATGAAGTATCAAAGATACTGAATGACCCTAAAACCCAAGACCAAGTCAAATATTGATTAGGTCGATCAGGAATAATGTAGGGGGAGATAAGGGTCATATGCTGTTGGGAAAATAAGAGACATGTTTATTCCATACTCCCTAGGCTCTCTTATTTAGGGGAGTAGCCTATGGGTAAATTACATCAAGAGTCCATAAGAATATAGAAAATATGAAACAATACAAATAACATAACATATATCTCTACACTCCCCCTCAAGATGGAGCATAGATGTCGATCATGCTCAGCTTGGACGATAACTTCTGTAATAGCCCTCAAAGTAACACCTTGGTAAAGATATCTGCAGTTTGGTCCCCTGAGCTAATATGAGATGTAGAAATAAAACCCTTCTGAATCATATCTCGTATATAGTAACAATCAACCTCAATATACTTGGTTCGTTCATGAAATGTTGGATTATTGGCAATAAATATAGCATCTTGATTGTCACATTCCAAAGTCATAGGAAGTGGGACTTCTATATATAGATCTGTAAGAACAGCTTTCACCTACATCATTTCTGTACTAACCTGTGCCATAGCCCTATATTCAGACTCAACACTGAATCTGGCTACAACAGTTTGCTTCTTGCTTCTCCATGAGACAAGAGAGTTTCCAACATATACAACAAATCTAGTGGTGGGCTTCCTATCCTTGGGACATCCTGCGTAGTCTGCATCTGAACACGCTGAGATAATAATCTCCTTGTCTTTCTGGAGATGATTTAAGATACCTGAGTATCATATGTATAACATCCATATGTACCTGACGTAGTTGCTACATAAACTGGCTCACCTGACTAACAACAAAAGAAATATTGGGTCTGGTAATGGTAACATAAAAAAGTTTTCCCACCAGTTCTCTGTATCTTCTCCTATCCACCTCATCAATGTCGTCATCATATAATTTCATGCTCGGATCCATAGGTGTAGTGGCCGGTCGGCATTCAAGATTTCCTGTTTCACTCAATAGGTCAGTAACATATTTCCTCTGGGTCATTACAAGTCTATGTGGATTTCTGGAGAACTCCAGTCCCAGAAAATATCTAAGGACTCCAAGATCCTTGGTGACAAATTCACGACCCAGCATTTCTTTCATCCTCTGAATTCCTTGTCCATCATCACCTGTAATCAAGATATCATCTACATACACCATAATTGCGATAATACCTTTGGATGTTTTCTGTATAAATAGGGAATGATCTGCATTGGAACGTCTGTACCCCTGTTTTTCAAACAAGTCTGAGAGCTTCTGGAACCAAGCTCTAGGGCTCTGCTTAAGGCCATAGATGGCCTTATGAAGTCTACACACCTTAGAATACTCCCCCTCAACAGCAAAACCATGTGGTTGTTGCATGTAGACTTCCTCTTGCAAGTCACATTATAAAAATGCATTCTTAACATCTAATTGGAATAATGGCCAATCACGAGTAACCGCAACAGAAAGAAGGATCCGTAAGGTGGAATGGCGAGCAACCGACAATAATGTATCAAGATAATCCACCCCATATGTCTGTGTAAAACCACGAGCAACCAGGCGTGCCTTGTATCTGTCAATGCTGCCATCTGCATTCTGCTTAACTGTGAAGACCCACTTACAGCTCACTGTAGACATACCGGTAGGTGCAGGGACAAGGCTCCAGGTACCTCTTGACTGAAGAGCATCCATCTCTTCTTCCATAGCTAAACGCCATCTACTGTCCTTCAATGCATCTTGATAATTCCGTGGAATATCCACTGCAGATAGTGCAATGGCAAAGCTCCTGAATTCACCAGATAAACGATCAAAAGAAACCGTGGATGCTATAGGATATGACACGTAGCTACGCTTCTGTTTCTGAAGTGCAATAGGTAGATCCAAATCACTCGCATCCTCATCTGTCCTCTGTAACACAGCCTGCTCCGGTAAATCATTAGATCCATCATTATTGATTATATTCTCAAAACATACCTCAGGCGAGCTAGATTATAAGCGGTGACCATGAGCAGAAGCAGGCCGACGGGTATAGTGGAGTGGCAATGGGGGAACATGAACTGTAATAGGAGGTGTAGGTGATGTAGGTAGTGGTGGAGGTGGTGGTGGCATGTATATGGCTTCATCAGTGTCTGAGGATAGCAACCGATCACCTGTAGAAGAGAAGTACATAACAGACTAAAAAAAGGTGACATCAGCACTAACAAAGTATTTCCTGCGCAACGGATCATAACACCTGTACCCTTTTTGTGTCCTCGAGTACCCGACGAAGACACACTTGACAACCCTAGGAGAGAGCTTGTCAACACCTGGAGACAACTGGTGGACAAAGGCAACCGAGCCAAACACACGTGGGGTAAGAGAGAACAATTTTCTTTCAGGGAAAACTAGGGAGAAAGGAATCTTCTCACCTAAGACAGACGACGACATGTGATTAATAAGATAACATGCTATTAGGATAGCATCGCCCCAGAAAGAATGAGGAGCATGACTCTGTATGAGAAGCGTCCTGGTGGCATCAAGTAAATGACGATGTTTCCTTTCTACAACTCCATTTTGTTGGGAAGTATAGGCACAGGATGTTTGGTGGATAATCCCTTGTGTTGAAAAGTAATTTGAGAGAGTATGAGTACAAAATTCCAAGGCATTATCACTTCTCACAATCTTAACAGACGCAGAAAAAACATTACGAACTTCATTTATGAAATTTATGATAATATTCCCAGCTTCAGATTTATTCTTTAACAAAAAGATCCAAGATACACGAGAAAAATCATCCACAATGACCATATAAAACATGTGTCCCTGATGATCAGGAACACGACTAGGACCCCAGATATCAATGTGAAACAACTCAAACTTGGAGCTACTACTCCGACTCTGACAACTGGGAAAAGTAGACCGATGATGCTTTCCCAACTGATAAGCCTCACATTAGATGGACGCGTGAGGTGAAACCCGAGGTAAAACACGACACAATTTCTGAAGCGGTAGATGGCCAAAGCGTAAGTGCCACATGAATGGAGAGACAGGTCCAGCAGGAAGAGAGGAGATTCCGGCATATGGGGTCCGACTGAGACGATATAGGCCACCCTGCTCATAGCCGCGCCCAATCACGTTGCCTGTAAGGATGTCCTGAAAAATAAGAGAAGATAGATCAAAAATTGCTCGACAATGTAAATCCTTTGTAAGTTGGCTAATGGATAACAAATTCATAGAAAAATCAGGTGCGTGCAACACATTCTTGAGGTGCATAGATGGTGTCAGGCTAATCTCCCCCTAACCAGTAATCGGGGAGTGCGTCCCATTAGCAATAACCACAGTACGACCTGGAGGAACCTGTCGGTAGGTTGTAAGTAGACCTTGGTCACCACACAGATGATGTGATGCACCAGAGTCCATAATTCACTCTAATATATCAGATCCACTACTGCTAGTGAATGTATAAGTACTACCTGAGGTACTGGTGGATGCAGAAGCAGCAACGTCGGAATGACTCTCAGGGGCAGAAGTTGATGCAACAGGATCGGATGGAGGAATAATACCCCTCAGACGAGCTACGAGATCATCAAATCGCTGATCCAAAGAAGAAGCAGATGGAGGTTCAATCTGTTCAGCTACTCGTACAGAAGCAGGAAATCCATGTTTGGAATAGCATGTGTCCTCGGTATGTCCAGAACGGCGGTAGAAAGTGTATGATGGCCGAACACGACCCCCTCTGCCTCGAGGTCCACAACCACGAAACTGATGATGACCCCCACGACCTCGAGATGCTGCCATAGCTGAGGCGGTCTGATTGGCAGTAGATGAAGGAACAATAATACAACTCGGTCTGTGAAATGCTTCCTCCATCAGAGGAATAGTGGAATCTGCCAAGATCTGGGAACGTGATGTCTCGTACTATGGATCAAGGACTGCCAGGAGTACACCAACTATAGTGGCATTCCGGTAGGTCTTCTGTTGCTCAGGAGTGGCTGTGAGAGGCATGAAGCTGTAAAGCTTCTCAAACATTCCACGTAAAGACGTGTATAATGAGTGTAGAGGCCGTTCATTCTGCTTGATTGTTAAGATGTCATGCTGGAGTTGCAAATCTTCGTCTCATTCTTTGCCTGTGAATAGGTAGCAGCCAGAAAATCCCACATTGCTTTTGTAGTGGGCTGATGGAGAATATCATTTGCAATCTCAATTGCTAACATTCATGATAGCCAAACCTTGGCATATGCATCGTTTACCTCCCATGAGGCGTTGACCCCAGTCTTCTCAGTAGGCTCTTCCTCAGTAAGAATGTGCTTCTTACCGGTCGACTTCATCATACTCATGAACTGCATTGCCCACAGTTCATAATTTGACCCGTCCATCTTCACAATAGGTGCAGGACCTCTGAAGGCGCCTGTAGATGGGATATCTGCCTTGCTTTCTGACATGATGATAATAGAAGACTAGGATTGTAGACTAAAGATATGATTGTCTACACTAACATTCACGGGTTCGGTTGCATGTGTAGACTCAAGCAATCAAACACATTAACATGGATATGCGGGCGAAGGTCTCCTCGATGACGAAGATACCCTAGGGTTGGCCGAACCCTAGGACGTGGGGCTGCGCGCGAGACCTAAGAGGCCCAAAGGAGGAGAGAGGCGACGTGCACTAGGCGAGATGCACGCATAGCACGCGAGGCACTGGCACAGGGGGTGGCAGCACACGCGGAGGCCGAGTCATGGCGCACGGGCACGCGGAGGCCGAGTCACAGCACGCGGGCACGGGCGAAGGCCGAGTCAGCGCGCACGGAGGGCCGAGGTGCGTGCGAAGGGGCGCACGAGGGGGCGAGGGGCGCCAGAGGAGCGCACGACGCACGAGACCAGGGGTGCGCGGGAGGCCGAGGAGCGCCGGAGGGGCGCACGACGCTTGGGGAGCGGCACGCGGAGGGCTTGGAGGTGGGGGCTAGGGTTAGGGTTTGGTTCGAGAACTCCGGTCTAGGACCGTCGCTCTGATACCATGTTGGGAAAAATAAGAGACATGTTTATTCCATACTTCCTAGGCTCTCTTATATAGGGGAGTAGCCTATGGGTAAATTACATCAAGAGTCCATAAGAATATAAAAAATATGAAACAATACAAATAACATAACCTATATCTCTACATATACTATATAAAATTCACAGAAACTCTAATTCATTTATGTATAATATATTGAACAAATAGCCAAAATTTACAACTATTTTATTCTTTAACATACACACTTCAAATAATAAAATGTTCAATATGAAACTTGTACATAATAATGTATAGAAACAAAGAAAACTAATAGCAAAAAAAATCATGCACAATGCACATGGTACATACAGATGAAAAATCTGCAACAGAGCTTCATTGATCAATATCTACTCCATATGAACTCAAATTAAACCAACCTCACCTCCATTATATTTCAAATTAAATTATTTATCTAATGAATGTGGTTTCATTGAAAATAGAACTAAGATACAGAAGCTAACTTTTTGGGGTACTATTACTGGCCATATATACAAATAATCGATTATTTTATTCTATATATTTTTACTTTTTTATATTTTTAAATTAATGTATATATTATATAAAACATATTAGAAATATAAATACAACAACAACAAAGCCTTTTCCCACAATTAAGTAGGGTCAACTACATGGATTCTTCGCCTCCATTCAGATCTATCTTGGGTCAATCCCGAGCTTATATCCACAAAACAAAGATCCCTTCATATGGTCTCTTTCCAACACTTCTTGGGCCGTCCCCGCCCTCTCTTAGCCGGCTCAACATCCCAACACTCGCATCTCCTAACTGGTGCATCAGCTGATCTTCTTTGCAAATGACCAAACCATCTTAAGCGGTTTTCTCACATCTTATCCTCGATCGGAGCAACACCAACTTTCTTTCTGATTGCATCACTCCGAATCCGATCTTTACGTGTGTGTCCACACATCCACCTTAGCATTTTCATTTCTGCTTTAGAAATATAAATACAATTAAAAGAAAATAAAAACATCCAAAAAATAATACATTATAATACATAGGTATACTATACCTAATACATATACATGTAACTATTCATACATATAAAAAAATAAATAAAAATACAATAAAAACATATAATACATATTAAATAATACTGTAAATATAGAAAATATGTAAATAAACTATTATGTATATAAAATATAAAATAAAAATAAATATGTAAAATATAGGTGTATATATATGTACATGTAAATATTAACTCTTAATAAATAATATTGTAAAAATAAATAAAAACCACGATAATAGTGTGTAAAATTAGAAACATTTTTCATGTTTAAATTTTATTTAATAGATTCGTTTACTATTTTATATATAATTAATACATATTTGTATTTATTTTTTGTCCCGATTGGTCCACATGGACCAATAAGGACCCAGGGAGTGTTGACATTCCCAGTCAACACCCCCTGCATGGCCTGGAGTGCCTCCCCGTACACCGTCTCATGCAAACAACCCATCTCCAATTTCTACACCACCTTCCTCAACTCCATTCCTCTTGATTTCTTCATCAAACTTGCGGAGCATACACCCCTCCATCTCTTTATGTTCATAGATCCCACCAACCACCCTCCAATAACACACAATCTCCCTCATGAGATCGCACTTTCGTTGAAGTTTTGATCTTCTTTTGAAGTTTTGATCCTTCTTTAGCCCGTAACCACAATCCCTTCAGTGTGCGAGTCTCCTAGTGACAACAGGAAGCCCTTCGAGTGTCGGTGAGGAGAAGGGTGGTCAGAGAAGACAATCCACTATCGTAGATCTTCGTCTTTGTCGAGGTGTGCTCCATGGTTCCAGCCAATCCTGAGCTGCTAGGTTAGCATTTTTATTTCTCATTTTCGTTCATTAGTTTAATCATGCATTTTATTTCATGTCATTTAGTTTCCTTTAGCATTTAATTTCAAGATCTTAGTTCGCTAGAGTTTAGAGCTCCAACCATCTTTCCAACGTGAACCGCACTATCTCCGACTCATCAATCATCCCGTCAACATACCTCACCATCTTCTCCACCCGAATCACCCATTTACTCAACCCGATCTTGCTCAGATAAGAGATTCATACCTCCATCTATCGCTCGTCGTTGAAGGTCATCTCCCCCTTCATTCCCTGTTTATTTTTGTACAATAAGTGATCGAGGTGAGTCGCTATCGAGCCATGAATCTTTGGGTGCAGGTTGTAGCTCTAGATAGGATACCTGGACATGGACTGGATCGAGGAATAGCAGTTCCATGACATCGGAGCAAGAAGACCCCTCCAAGCCTCTTCCGACGAGGCATGGGCACTATTGAGAGCCCTAGAGACATGGAAGGGTCCCAAGAAGGGTTTGAGCCAGTCAGCAACCCGTGAGAACGCCGGAGGCCGGAGATAGAGAAGATCGAAGAGAAGACAAGAAAGAGTTTTTCCACGTTCTTCAAGGCCTCTGAAAGCCATCGGATCAAAACAATGACCATATCTAATATGGATCGTCCAATCAAGGTGAACCGATGCGCCCACTCAACCCTTGGATCATTAGTGGCGCGACGTGGCATCACTTCAACCACTAGATCAGGTTGCACGCGCCCCGTACGATGCTTCTCTAGGTATATTTCATGCAAGTCCCTACACCTTTTGTCGTTTTATTTTAATATAATAAATAAAATAGAACGTGTAAAATAAATATGTATATTTACAGTCTGGACCTCAAGCTTTCCTGTAATTGTATTTAGGTCCTTCCACCTCATATGTAGTGTCACGTGAAGCGCTATAAAATTTGAATGGATGCCCTTTAACTCTGTGCACTTGTTATAAATAGCATGTTATTTTATTTTAATTGAATTCAGGTCCTTCCAGCAATGTATTTTATTTTTGTGAATATTGCTTTTATTAAACATTTTTATTGTGTCAAAAATTGTAGGAAAATTAGGTTGTGTGCATGGAATCTCGCTTATTCAAACATAAATTTTATTGGGAATTTAACTTAGTTTTTCTATTTTTAAAAATACAAAAACATGCATTACTTCCCTGTTTAGCATATAAAATCCCATAAAAATTCATAAATACCTTCGAAAATTCCAAAAAAAATATTATATATATTATACTTTATTCTACAACATATCCGAAAAAATCACTAAAAAATACAAAAGATAAAATATAAAAATCACAAAATTTTAAAAATCTTATAAATATTAGCAAAAGATATAAAAACCCAAAAGCATTTCTTTCTATTTTTGAATTTTCTTTATTATATATAGTATAATACTTTTTTTTAGATTTATTTTGAACAACCTTTATATATTTATTAAACCATAAACAATCTCAGATATTTAATATATTCAGTGTTTTGTACATTTAGTCACTTTAAAAATCCATAAAAATCGGAAAAATTACCCTAAAATAAACAAAAATAGAGCAAAAAAATAAAAAAAGATAAAATATTTTATTTCATTTATTTTGAATATATTTGAATTATTTGTTAATGTATAAAGCAATTAACTATATATACTATATATTAGTTATATAAAGATGTAATATATATTATTATATATAATAAAATCTTATTTAAAAAAAAAGAATTTTAAAAATAAAAATTTAAAACAAAATATAAAATTAAAATTTATAAATAAAACAATATAAAATAATATAAAAATCCATAAAAATTAAATATAATTAAAACCCCACAAAAACAAGAAAAATAAGATAAAAAATCTACAAAAACTATTTATTATTAATTAGCAATACTTATTAATAATTACTACACTCTATTTTTCTTCACTGTTTGACACTCTACTTAGTTATGACTATACACATATTTATGTAGCGTTATAATTAAATTTGACTTGTACATCTGATTGATTTATCTACTTGTGGGTAGATTGTTGTTTATTCGAGGATTGATCAACACAATGATTAGTGTTCTAGTCTTGTTAGGGACACTAAACCTCTCCTCTGGATGATAAAAAATGGCATAGCCTGTAGAGAGTCCATATACGCATACCAAAGGGCCTTCCATCGTGATCATACCTCCCGCAAACGTGCATCCAATGGCACACCCTATGTATTCCATCACATTCACAAGACACTTATCCTCCCTTCTACAGACACCAATAAGTACCAGGTTCTCGCCTCCCCCTTTCGCAACAACATAGGTCTAAGGTTTCGAAATCCGAGAATGGTTCCAATGAACCTGTCAATGACCATTCCTCCCACACATAAAACACTTAATCGGGTCTCTACAAGCACTTGCACGATGGACATGACCACCACAACATAACTGTGGAGATGAAAGAATGAAATGTATTATTCATGAAACCCTAGGGTTCTCTTATATAAGAGAGTAACATGTTGGGCAAATTACATATAGAAGACAAGGGAAACAAATAATACAAAAAACATGAAAAATAAATAATATCTCAACACTCCCCATCAAGTTGGAGCATAAATATCTATCAGGCTCAACTTGGAGCAACATCTCGAGTAAGAACTGTTAGGTTGGTAAGAACAAAACTGATCCACATCATCTCTGTACTAGCACGTGTCATGGCCACATATTCTGATTATGCACTGGATCTGGCAACCACTGTCTATTTCTTACACTTCCATGATACCAAGGAACCTTCTACGAACACTATAAAGCCAAAGGTAGACTTCTTTTCCTTGGACATCTGCATAATCTGCATCTGCACAAGTTATAACGACAAGTGATGTACCTCTGTTGAATAGAAGACTGGTGCCAAGTCAGGTCTTCAAGTACCTCAGAATCATACAGACTGCATCCATATGTACATGTCTAGACTGCTTCATAGACTAACTCACTTTGCTAACTGTGAAAGATATATTTGGCTTGGTGATGGTCACATAAAGAAGTTTTCCAACAAGCTCCATGTACCTCCTCTTGTAAATCTACTAAATGCCATCTGTTGAGAGGGAAAAGAAAGATATATTCCATCTAACCCTAGAGCTCTCTTATATAGGAGAAAAGCTCTAAGGGTAAATTACATAAACATGATAATGGAAATAAACAATATAAAGAAAGGATAAAATAACATGAATATCTTAATACCCCCCCTCAAGCTGGAGCGTATATATATCCATCATGCTCAGCTTGGAACAACAATGATGAAAAAGACCTCTAGCCAGTGCCTTAGTAAACATGTCTGCAATCTGATCTCCTGATGCTACATAAGATGTTGAAATCAACCCCTTTTGGAATAAATCACGAGTATAGTGACAATCCACCTCAATATGCTTTGTCCTTTCATGGAATGATGGATTATTAGCTATAAACATAGCCGCCTGATTATTACATTTAAGATGCATAGGAAGAGGTACTTCAATCATTAAATCGGTCAATACAGATTTGACCCACATCATCTCAGTACTACCCTGGGTCATTGCCCTGTATTCTGATTCTGCAATGAATCGAGCAACAACTGATTATTTTTTACACTTCCATGAGACTAGTGAGCTACCAACAAACACAATGAAGCCTGACGTAGACTTTCTGTCATTAGGACACCCAGCATAATATGCATCTGCACACACTGTAACTGAGAGAGACGTATCTCTTCTAAACAGATGACTTGCAACTGGAGATGACTTCAGATATCTCAGGATCATGAATACTACATCCATGTGCGCCTGCCTGGGTTGCTCCATGAACTGACGTACTCTACTCACAACAAAAGATATATCAAGCCCGGTAATAGTAATATACAATAATTTCCCTACCAGCTCTCTATATCGTCTCTTGTCCACCTCATCAGATCCGTCATCATGGAGCTTCGCGTTAGGATCCATCGGGGTAGTAGCTGGTCTACATCCTGTCATGCCTGTCTCAGATAGAAGATCAGTAACATACTTCCTTTGTGTCGTATTCATGCCCTGCTGATTTCGTGCAAATTCCATTCTAAGGAAGTAACGAAGCGTACCAAGGTCCTTGGTAACAAACTGTTGTCTAAAGAAATCCTTAGCTGCTTGAATGCCATGTTCATCATTGTCAGTAATAACAATATCATCAACATAAATCAAGATGACTACAATACCTCTCTGGTGTCTCTTTACAAAGAGAGTATGATCTGCATTAGATCTGACAAACCCCTTCTGTTCAATCAATTCTGAGAGCTTCTGAAACCAAGCCCTCAGACTCTGCTTAAGGCCGTATATAGCCTTATGAAGACGATACACCATACTGGACTCCCTCTCAACAGCAAACCCAGGTGGTTACTGCATGTAAACCTCCTCCTGCAAATCACCATACAAGAAAGCAATCTTTACATCCAATTAGAAAGGGGCCAATCACGTACCACGACAACTGCAATAAGAATCCTCAAGGTAGAGTGACGCGCTACAGGAGAAAAAGTATCCTGATAGTCCACCCCATAAGTCTGGGTGAACCGCCGAGCAACCAGCTTGGCATTGTATCTGTCTACTGTACCATCGGCCCGATGCTTCACAGTAAATACCCACTTGCTTCCAACAACAGACGCACCTGGTGGAGCATGAACAACACTCCATGTACCTCGTGACTATAAAGTCACCATCTCCTCTTCCGTAGCCAAACGCCATTGACTGCTCTGCATTGCCTCCTGATATGACCGCAGTATCGCTATAGCAAACAACCCCACAACAAAGTGCTGAAAATCCTTGGAAAGACGCTCCAAGGAAACATGGGCACCCATAGGGTGCATAGTGCATGCTCGTTTCTGCCGCCGAAGTGCAATAGGTCTATCCAGATCGTCAGTAGGAGTAGTAGAGACAGTATCTGCACCCTGTACCTCAGTCTGTACAAGCAAATCACCCGTACCATTAGAGGAACTCAAATGCTCAGTACATACCTTGGGCATGCTGGATGATGGAGGAGGCACATGAGCACGGGCCCTTCGCTAATAGACCTGCGGAAAGAAATGAGGAGGTGGTGGTGGTGGCGGCGGCGGCGGTGGTGGTGATGTAGGTGGCGGAGGTGGCAGTAATGGACTAGAACATGGTAATGGTGAGGGAGGAGGCATATAGATCTCTTCCCCATCATCTGAAGGGGTAAGCCTGTCCCCTGTGGGAGAAAAATACATAATGGACTTAAAGAAGATGACATCAGCACTAACATAGCACCTTCGTCGAACAAGATCAAAACAACGATATCCCTTTTGGGTTTTGGAATACCCAACAGACACACATTTGACAGCTCTAGGAGAGAGCTTGTCAAGACCAGGAGAGAGTTGATGAACAAATGCAACCAACCCAAAGACACGAGATGTAAGTGAGAAAAGATCTGTCTCGGGAAATGCAATCAAGAACAAGATCTTTTCCCCTAACACCGAGGAAGGCATACGATTCACCAGATAACAAGCAGTTAGAACCGCATCTCCCCAATAGGAATGACGAGCACGACTCTGAATCAAGAGGGTTCTGGTAACATCCAAAAGATGATGGTGTTTCCTTTCAGCCACCCTATTATGTTGGGAGGTATATGCACAAGATGTCTGATGCACAATACCACGAGACCTAAGAAATTGAGAGAGTTGGGTACTACAAAATTCGAGAGTTAGGTGCACTACTGACGAGGTCGAACTCCCCCACCTCTGTCGCGGTTGGAACTCCCCCTGCCGCGATATGGTATATGACTCCCTCTACCATGTGATGCCGCCATAGCTGAAGAAGTCTGGGAATGAAGAGAACTACCAGAAGATATAGATAGTCTACTCAGTCTACTATAAGCCTCCTCCATTGGAGGTATTATAGCATCAGTGAGGAACTGGGCATGAGTTGCATCATACTCTGGATCTAGAGCTGCTAGAAACACTCTAGTCATCACAGTCTCTGTATGCCTTCAGCTGCTCTGGTGTAGCAGTCAAGGGTATGTAGCCATGTAGCTTCTCAAACATACCCCTCAAAGAAGTATAGAGGGCGTGAAGAGGGCGACCATTCTGCTTTGATGTGAAGATATCGTTTTAGAGTTGTAGTATCTTTGACTCATTCTTTGCCGGAGAGTATGTCGCGGCAAGAATGTCCCACATAGCCTTTGTAGTAGGTTGTATGTCGCGGCAAGAATGTCCCACATAGCCTTTGCAGTATGTTGGCTCGAAATATCATTAGCTATCTTTGTGGATACAGTCCCGGATAGCCATACGCGAGCATACGCATCATCCGCCTCCCATGAGGCATTCGTCCCAGTCTGATCACGTGGCTCTCAACCGTGAGGATGCGCTTCTTGCTATTACACTGCATCAAACTCATGAACTGCATGGCCCATAGTTCATAGTTGGCTCCGTCCATTTTGACAATGGGTGCCGACCTTTGAAGGTACCCAGGGATGGAATGTCCACTTTGTTGCCGGACATGATGACAACTACCTTCAAGACTGGGCTGGAAACAAGAGATATTGGCGTCTACACTGACATACAAGAAGATGGTTGTGGGTGCAGACTCATACCGCAACCCCTTCCATTCTTTGAAGAGTCCTTTGGGTATCTAGGATGTTGCTAGGGCTTCACGTGACACCCTAGGTACCCAAAAGAGGAACTCGCAGGAAGTCAATCGCGCGTTAAGATGAGGTGGGTCGCACGACGACGACTAGATGAGACATGAGAGGCAACCACAGGGTTGGGCGTGAACACGAGGATCACGCGTGAAGCCCTAAGGGGGCGATGACGTGACGAGTGACACGCGTGAACGCGTAAACGCATGGCTGGGCAGCGACGCCTACAGTGAGCGGAGATGCGGCACCCATAGGGGGCTGGGCGGTGGCGGAACCCGCAGGGGGGCTGGGTGGCGGCGGCGGCTGTGAGCCCAAGGGTAGTAGGGTTTTCTGGTGGGGGCAGGATTCTAGAGCACAGGCTCCAGTCTAGGACCGTCGCTCTGATACCATGTTGAGAGGGAAAGGAAAGATATATTCCATCTAACCCTAGAGCTCTCTTATATAGGAGAAAAGCTCTAAGGGTAAATTACATAAAAAGGACAATGGAAATAAATAATATAACGAAAGGACAAAATAACATGAATATCTTAACATCATAATCATAGAGCTTCATGCTCGGATCTATAGGGGTAGTGGCTGGCCTGCAATCTACCATGCTTGTCTCAGAGAGCAGATCTGTAACGTACTTCCTCTAGGTCATCACAAAACCTCGTTGGTTCCTGGCAAACTCCAGTCCAAGGAAGTAGCGTAAACTACAAAAGTCCTTGATTACAAACTGCTGACCTAAGAAGTCCTTAGCAACTTAAATGCCATGCTCGTCATCACATGTAACAATGATATCATCAGCATACACATGTATGACAAATGTACCTCTCTGAGTCCTGTGAACAAACAATAAATGGTCGATAGTTGATCACACAAACCCCTTTTGATCTATCAAGTCTGAGAGCTTCCGGAACCATGCTCTTGGACTTTGCTTAAGGCCATAAATTGCCTTGTGAAGCCTACAAACCTTCTGGCACTCCCCCTTAGCAGCAAACCCAGGTGGTTGTTGTATATAAACCTCCTCCTGTAAGTCACCATAGAGAAGCATTCTTCACGTCAAGCTGATAGAGTGACCAATCCCGTGTCACTGCAATTGAAAGAAGTATATGCAGACTAAAATGCATGACCACTGGAGACAATGTATCCTGATAGTCCACTCCATATGTCTGGGTGAACCCACATGCCACAAGGGTCTCACCTTGTAGCGATCTACACCGTCATCTTCTCGGTGCTTTACCATGAGCATTCATTTGTACCCGACAACGGATACGCCAATAAAGAGCTGAAACAAGGCTCCAAGTTCCACACGACTATAGCACGACCATCTCTTCATCCATGCCAAGACGCCACTAACTGACATGGAGAGCCTTCTGATACGTCAGTGGGATCTCAACGGCGGACAATGCCATGGTAAATCTCATGAAATCCTTAGAAAGTCTGCTCAAAGAAACTTGGGATGCAAGAGCATATGAAGCACAAGTATATCTCTACCTTCGTAGAGCAATAAACACATCGAGATCATCTGCCATCTCCTGAACCTATAAGTTTCCCGCTTGAGAGAATGCTTGCTCATCCTGTAAGGAATCCTGCTGCACAAACAACTCAATAGTACCATCAATAGAAACAATGTGCTCATTAAATACATGAGGCGAGATGGATGACGGGGAAGACCTGCGAGCAGGGAGAACAGAGCGAGACTTGCGAGTATACACATGTGGAAAAAACTGAGTCAAGGTGGGTGGTGGTCAAGGGGAAGCTACCGGGGTAGGTATAGGTACTGGAGGTGGTGGTGGAGATGGCGACAGTGGTAGTGGTAAGGGAGGTGATGGAGGTGTTAGAGCTCTAGGAGGTGGAGGCATGTAGACCTCCTCATCAAAGTCAGATGGGGCCAGTCTGACACCTGTAGGAGAGAAATACATAACATACTCAAAGAAGGTAACGTCAGCACTGACAAAGTATTTCCACCAAAGTGGATTAAAGAAGCGGTACCTTTTCAGGGTACGAGAGTAGCCAACAAAGACCCTTACAACTCTGGAGGAGAGCTTGTCACGTCCAGGCGAAAGATAGTGAACAAAGGATATAGATCCAAACATACGAGGTATAAGAGAGAACAAATCCTTCTCGGGAAACACAATAGAGAAAGGAACCTTTTCTCCCAAAATAAAGGATGACATATGGTTCACTAAGTAGCAAGCAGTGATAACCGCATTACCTCAATAAGAGTGAGGAGCACAACTCTGAAATAGAAGGGTTCTAGTCACATCGAGTAAATGACGATGTTTGCGTTCGGCAACACCATTCTATTGAGATGTATATTCACAAGAGGTCGAGTGTACAATGCCAAGTGATCCGAGAAACTTACATAGCTGTAAAGTGTAAAATTCTAAGACATTATTAGAATGCAAATACTTGACAATAGAAGAAAAATATTCTTTATCTCATTAATGAATGATTTAGTGACAGACACAATCTCGGACTTATTCTTCAACAAGAAGTCCCAAGAAAGTCTAGAATAATCATCAACAACAAGATAAAAACGGCATTCTTAGTGATCATGGACATGACTCGAACCCCAAATATCTAAATGAAGGAGCTCAAATAATTGAGAACTGCTCCGACTCTGACAAGATGGATACAAAGAGCGATAATGCTTCTCAAGCTGGTAAGCCTCGCATTGGAAGGAAGATCGCACAGAGATCTATGGGAGAACATGGCACAACTTTTGTAGAGGAAGGTGGCCAAAACGATGGTGCCATATGTACGATGAGACTCGTCCAGTAGGAATAGTAGAGGTACCAGTATGAGGAAGCTGGACCGGTCTGTATAGTCCCTGTCGCTTACAGCCATATCCAATAACCCTGCCCGTGAGTATGACATTAAACACAAGAGAAGAGGGGTCAAAATGTCACGACAATGCAGATCCTTTGTAATCTGACTAATAGAAAGCAAGTTCATCTGAAAATCAGGAGCATATAAAATATTTCGCAGACACATGGATGGCGTCAAATGCACCTCCCCTTGTTCGTGATGAGTAAGCAAACCATATTTGCAATGTCGATCCATTTACCTGGAGGTATAGGTCTGTAAGACCTGAACTAGGCTCTGTCTCCACACATATGGTGAGAAGCACCATAGTCATGATCCACTCTATCATATCTGTACTGCTACAACCAATAAAAGTGTTTGTGATACCTGAGGATCCCGAAGAGGCTTTAGCTATAATTGAAGTATCTATGGATCCAGTAATGGTAGTGCCAATCACTGAGGTCATGATCTCTCATATACGAGAGACAATGCCATCAAGGCGTGGATCTGCCTAAGGAGCTGTAGTATCTGAAGGCTCAATCTTCTCTACCAAACGAGCATATGTGGAGTATCCATACTTCTAATAGCATGTGTCCACCGAGTGTCTTGGACAACAACAGTAGGTGCAACAACTACACTGGTGTCCGCCACCACTGCCACGGGGATTACATCCTCTGAACATAGTAGAACCTCCTATGCTGCGAGAAGCAACCATACCTGAGGAAGGCTATGTGGTGGCAGCAAGTGGAATAAGTAGCTTGTTGAGACGATTATAGGCCTCCTCCATGGAAGGTATGGTCGCCCTAGTAAGGAGTTGTGCTCATGCTGCATCATACTCTAGGTCAAGCGCAACCAAGAAAACTCCAACCATCGTGGAGTTGTTGTATGCCATCTGCTGCTCTGTGGAGGTCGTAATCGACAAGAAGCTGTGAAGCTTCTCGAACATGCCATGAAGTGAGGAGTAGAACGTGTATAGTAGACGATCATTCTACTTTGCCCTGAATATATCAAACTGAAGATGAAGAATCTTGGCCTCATTTTTCGCTTGGGCATAATTGGATGCCAGCATATCCCATATCACCTTGACTGTGGGCCGGTTAATAATATAAATGACTATCCCTGTGGTGAGTGTCCCAGAGAGCTAAATACACGCATACGTGTCATCTTGCACCACAAAGCACTTTCCCTAATCTTGTCTGTCGGCTCTGGCTTCGCCAGAATGTACTCCTTATTGTTGCAATGCATAAGGGTCAGAAACTACATGGACCACAACTATAGTTAGCCCCGTCCATCTTCACGATGGGAGCCAGGCCCTTGAAGGCACTGGATGAAGAAAAGATATCACCCTTTTTTCTGACATGATAGAAAAATGGTCGAAAACGGAACTCGACTAAGGAAGTAGACTGATTTGAGAGAGTACACAATCATTTGGATAATTGGTTGTACGTGTAGATTCATACAACCATCCTCATCAATTCACGAACTGTGCTAGGGCCGAAAAAGGTAATTTATAGGTATGAAACCACCTTTTTCAGTCAAAATCAGATCAAAGAAGAGCATCTAGTTGATGTATCAAGGTGTGGTGACGCTGAGTGTTGCCCTAGGCGGCCTTGCTATGGCCAGACGGAGGCTTAGGGAGGCCTGCTGCAGCCTACAACGATCTGGGCCGTGGGCTGGTGGTGCTCATAGCAGTCCACAACAGCCTGGGTGGTGACTTGGGAGGGTCTTGCAGCGGCCTGGGGGCCTGCAGTGGCTTGGGTGATGGCCTAGAGGGCCCCGTAAGGGCACTGCAGTGGACTGGAGAGCCTCACCAATGGCTGGGCAGGGACATGGAGGGCCTCCAATGATAGCGTCGTGCATAGAGGGCAGTGTTGGCAGCGTGTAGAGAGGGCGATGGATGGGGGTTAGGGTTAGGGGTACGAGAACTTCGGTCTAGGACCTTCACTCTGATACCACATGGAGATGAAAGAATGAAATTGCATTATTCATGAAGCCCTAGGGTTCTCTTAAATAGGAGAGTAACCTATTGGGAAAATTAAATAGAGAAGACAGAGTAAATAAATAATAATAAAACATGAAAGATAACTAATATCTCAACATAGAAAAATTCCCAGGAACCGCTTCTTATCTATAGAGGTCATCCATGCTATCCATGTCAGCGTCGAATGTGGGTGTTGATGGCAGCATTCCACTACAAATCATCCCCCCAACCCCCACCATGCATCTCTCATCTCCCTCAACAGATATCGAGGATGAAAAGTACCGGTTGCACTCTTTTGTCCACAACTTTCATAATGGGTATAAATTATTTGCACATGCAATCAAATGTGCATTTCTTAGGTACTTCAAGACCTAGAAGTGGTACATATGTTATTACGCGATTGGTTGTCGGTATTATGTTTCGATGAATATCAAGTTTTTCAAACATATCAATTTCTTTTTTAAGCATGTAGATATCATTCCCTTAGAGTTTTTATCCCCCACTCAAGGTCTATTACATCAGAGACCCCATATTGTTAGATTCTACCCCTTTTAACTATTCCAATCATGCAAGATGACGAGTTTCCTTTAAATGGTGCCCCGCTGCAAACTTGGATACTCCTTTATCTACATAACATCCTCTTGCTCTGAGGAAGTCCAAAAGGTGATGTACTCTATCACTTACATCACATTTTACGTATACTGATAGTTTATCTAGATGTCACAAGATATTTAGATGTGTTTTTATGGCTAGACTATTCCACATGATTATTATATAAGGACTACTTTATCCTTTAACCTCCTCATCTCAATCAGAAAGGTTCGAAGCTGAGCAAGTTTGAGAGCCTGACATTAGAGCTCCTCAAGGCATTCAACTACTATTAGACCTAGTTTTTTAAGCCATAATACTATCCTTCTCACCATCACTTTATCTTAGCCCTAAAAAAGAGACATGAGGGAGAGGACGAAAATGTTTTGGCCATACAAGTTCACGTGTCACCCTCGTTTCCCAACAATGGTAGGTCGCTGGATACCGTAGAATCGAAACACGCACTTCCCTAATCAGATAATTCGGAAAAGGAGTTAATAGTGGATCCTCTAAGGAAAAAAAGAAGAATGCCTTTAAAGAGGAAAAGGATATGGAACAATATTTGCCATGTATGCACATCTATATTCTAGAATTCAGCCGAATCTTGACCCTTCACCATGAACCCTCTTTCGACAACCACTTGACTCAACTTTGATATTATTGAAGAAAGAAGAATCAAATTTTAAAATATGTAGGAGTTTCCATTAGTTAAATGACATTCATATTCATGGTTGAAAACATGATATGAATGGGGGAGATGGACTTGGTTCTACTTGACTAATTCTCATGCTCGTCAAGGAGGGAGTTCGCTTTATTCTAGGGTTTTTATCAGTTGCGCCCCTCCGAGATATTCCAATATCAGTTATGCCCCTCGCTTTTTGTGAATATCAATTGTGCCCTCGACTTCTTGCCATTCTATCACTTGTATCCCTCGGGTTAGTTACCGTCCATCCTCAACGCAAACTGACGTTAACTTTAAGGAATCATAGGGAATTAAATTTAAAATAATAGACTGAAGAGTCCATCTTCTCCTCTTCCTCCTCCCCCATCGTCTCTTTCTTCCTCCCCTTTCTTCCTCCTCCTCCATCGTCTCCCTCTTCCTCCTCTTTCTTCCTCCTCCCCGTCCTCCTGCTCCTCCTCCACCGCCTCCTCCCCTCACCCCATCTCCTCTCTCATCGTCTGTCTCCCCCCTCCCCTGGTATGCTACCTCTGCGTCTGCCCCAAACTCCTCCCCATCACCCCCACCGCGTCGGGTGCTTAACAATCTAAGGAGATAAGTGTCCTGTGTAGAGCCTGGTTGCACAATGACGGTGGGGGTTCTCCAAGGCGGCAGTGTTCCGGTTGCGCGATGGCGGTGAGGGTTCTCCAAGGGTAGCGGTGGCGTGGCAATCGGAGCTACCTTGAGAGAGGTAAAGGAGTGATCGGCATCAACAGATGGTATAGGAGGCAAACGTGTGGGTTCGTGTAGGTATGGGTTATTGTCCTTATAACCACCACATGTCTTATTCCAGGGGCTTCATGGAAATTAAACCCAACAAAGATAATGGTATCAAGATTACTTGCTGCCCACAATCTTCTCTAGTTCTCGAAAGATTCCTTATTCCTTGCCCATCCAGACGCAAAGCAAGAACAACACAGTACGTGTTATTAGCTAGTCATCTTCTTGTAACGGCTTCCCTGTCTTCCTCGGACTCCTCTGTTCCTTCCTAGACCCTTCAACATGCACAAGGAGTCCCCAAAATCAGATTTGCGGCAGCAGGAGGCTGTGCCCTACAAGCATCACCGCATCGACGACCCATGTCCCGTCAAATGAACCCGCTCACATGGTTCGCCACCATCATATGTGCTGTCCTCTGAGTGCTTGTGACGCTGAGAGGCTGCCGGTTCTGGTGCTCGTTGAGGGGGGAGAAAGGGGTGAAGAATGAGGGAGGGGACTAGGGGAGGGACGGAGACGAGCTGCAAGGTTTCTCAATGAAGCTGGGGTAGAGGAGGATGAAGAAAGCGCGGACAGAGGAGGAGCAAGGAGCGGAGGAGAAGCAAGGGGGAGGGGAGCCGGAAGTTGTGGGTTGAAACAGGGGACTTTCATCATTTGATCAGTTAAGATAATTTTTTGATTAATTGATTCATGAAAATTCACTAAAAAAAATTCAATAAAATTCACCATTTGATTTGCAATGAGTGATATTTCCGTGAAAATGCAAAAATTTTAACAATTTGATGGATGCATGAAGGTGTAGTCAAGAGAGAAATTATAATGAGAAAGGAAGAAAACATATGGAGGAAGAAGAATATGAAGAAGTCTGGACAGTTATGCCCCTCTTAAATGCACCATGATTTGAAAAAACTATGGTTAAGTTCAACTCATGACGGCTAAACTAACGCAGGGGCACAACTGATAGAATGACAAGAAGTTGGGGGCAAAACTGATATTCGCAAAAAGGGAGGGGTATAACTGATATTGAATTATCTCGGAGGGGCACAACTGATAAAAACCCTTTATTCTATGACCTCAGATATAGATATATATGAGAAAATTATAGAGGAATGAAAAAATTTAGAATAAATGGTGAGAAATTATATGCAAAGATTAGGAAAACGGGAACTGTGAAGTTTAGGACAAAAGATGCCCTCTCTATGAGGAGGCTAAGAGTTGCTCCTGATACTATAGAGGCCAAATGGGAGCTTGGTTATAGGTTTAGTAGAAGACCTCCCAAGAAGTGTCTATTTTGATAGAACCAGGGGTGGAACTATTGGCGAAAGAGAGTCGCAAAAAGCGATTAGACTTGAGATATAAATTAAAAAAGGTTAGGAAGGCCAATAACACATGAAATTGAGTGCGACCAATTACGAGCAATGAAAGCACACAAGCCATTTTGGCCACCAGAATCGAAAGCACATGCTCATCTAACTATGAGAGAAGTAAGCTAAGATAGACACGAAAGTCGGCTCAGACTTGTAAGATCTCCCTAGAAACTAGCTTGAAGGATTCCCAGGAGGATGCTCAAGCTTATGGGAGGTTGCAATCTTAGTTTCAAGACCGGTTTCGTTGAGCTCTCGTCTATTGAATCTACTTGATTTGAAGATTAATTCCCATAATTTATGCTAAAGAAAGAGTTATTTCTATTGGCCCTCAAAGAATCTTTCACAACTCATCGATAATATAGCTCTGAGGTACGGCTTTCTAACAACTAAGATTGCTCGAGGGTTGGTGGTGGAAGATTATGTATGTCGTTTTCCTTGTCCTTTCCTGATGAGCCAATCATCAACTAATATGTAGTTCGGGACATTCGGAAAGCTCATCGATTTTTGTCCTCTTTTCTTGATTTGAGGCCAGGGACTTCACTCATGTATTGATGATACCACGAGAAAGAAGAAAGAGATGTAGAAGACTATCCAAAGAGTATAGATTCGATCATTAGATTGATTGTCAGAGTAGTGCACCAATTAAACATGAGCTTGGCTTTGGTTGTTGAATTGCTTACTAGAGTATAACTCGGTCCTATGAAGATGTTTTGCAACTGATATTGTAGGCGCTAAGATTTCATCTGTTTCGAGTCAAGCCCTTTTTTCATGGTTTACTAATTTTTTTACCCTCCTTAGTGCCCAACTAGGCAATAATCTAGATAGTAGTTTCTCTTTGAGAAGGATCGGCAATATAAAGGAGAATTCCAAGTTGAAGATCTCTTGACCTTGAGACAGTTCTACATCTTAACTCTGAACTAATGAATAGAGATTAAGCTTGACACTCTGAGAGCTTTTGTAATCATACTCTACGACTTTGCTTTAGGCCATACATAACTTTATTCCTTGAAATAATCTTCCAAAATTCTCCTGAAAGCTTGAACCCCAGAGGCTGCTGCATAAAGACGACCTCCTCAATTTCCCCCAGAGAAATGTATTCTTTACATCAGGTTGATATAAAAACCAACATTTATGCTCAATAACAATGAGAATTTTCGTAGCGTCTAAAGTCGAGTCACCGAAGAGAGTATCAAATAATTCACACCATACCCAACAATATCAGATTCATCAAAAGGCAACTATAATATCTATTATATATAATGACTTACAGGTAAACGATTATATAAATACCAAACACAGATAAAGGAAAAGTTCACCACGAACAATAAGCAATATTACCATTGGGGTTTCCACAAAGAAGCAGTTATTTATTACTTTAGTTGTAGATGTTAGTTTATATGCGAGCATCCATTAATCAACGTGACTTGAAGTTATTTTCGCATGATTTGACCCATCAGGAGGGAAAAGAAGAATCCTGAGCAAAGGATCGGTAGTTGTATCCACGTTTAACATTAGCACATAGGGTCTCAGTAAGCAGAGAATGGGACGTCTGGTTTTTTCTATGTATTACTCTGGCAAGGAATTCAACATAAAATGCAGTGAATTAAAATGATATTTTGTCACCATACAAAAATATAATACCTGGTAATAAAAGAGCATCCTGTCGTTTCTGTGCAAAAGAGAATCTGCGAGTAGCACACCCAAGTTATTAAGGTAACTCCTGATACGAAAACACTGCAAGGCTCGGCATAAAATTAGCAATTTTTTTAAAGACCAGACATGATGATTCCAAATGAAACGAAGAAAAAAATAGTCCTCACAGGAACCTCATATCGCTAGAGGTTGATCTAAGAATCTCATCAAGGAGACAGTATATCAATATTTAGGTACGTTTTAAATAATGTTATACCTTTTTGTCCAAATTTGTTTGATGAAATTAACCTTGATAGATATCAAAAGAACATGTTCATCCCAATATATATTTTCGAAGATGCTGTGTGAGATCCCTCGTAATGGGGTCCGAACTTCTTTAAAACTGCTCTTACCCAGTCTCAAAAAAATGAGTGAACACTCCATCGCATAGTGCTCGTCGAGACCTTTCCAACGAGTCTAAGAACGTTAAAATTTGAGTTCGGGAGTCCGAGTTATAGCCGTTTTAGCGACGATGGGTCCGGGTCCATTTCGGATTTGAACCAAGATCCGAATCTAGGTTAGACCCCATAAAAACAATTCTTCTTCCCCGAAAGCCTAACCCAAAGAGCAACCCCCTTTCCTACTCACTCCCCCTCGTCGGAGCACGTCAGATCGACGATCTGAAGCCACCACCATGTAGTGGAGGTCGAGATCACCCTAAGCGTGGTTCTTGTAAAGATAATTATGTAGTCGGTGTATCGTTTATGCTATTTTTATTTTTTTGGTTGCTTCATATGTAATTGACCTACGGGTTTTCTCTATATAAGAAAGCCTAGGGTTCTATGGAATAATAATATAACGCTTTCCACCAACATGGTATCAGAGCGAAAACCCTAACACTCTAAACTCCTTCCCGTCGCCGCCCCCCCTTTTCTCCCCGGCGTCGCCGCCCGCCGTAGCCCCTCGTATGCCTTAAATTTCAGCGAAATTCGGTCGAATTTATGTCGAATATCGATATCCAGTCGAAATCGAAATTCGACCGAAATGACCGAAATGACCGAAATTTCGGTCGAAATTCCATCGAAATTATGTTTTGGTCGGTAACGAAATGGTGACCGAAATCAACATTTAAGGCCTTCCGCCACCTCGCAACCCCCTCCCGCCACCTCGCCACCTCCCACCCACCCCCTCCCCGACGCCGCCACATCTCCATCCCCTCCTCGGCGCTGCCTTCCCGTTGGCACCTTCCACGCCGGCCTACCCCAGCCGACCCCCGCCACCTCCGCCATCTAAATGGATTTGAGTGCGTAAAGTCTACATATGCACTCAAATCCTATGAAGTTTATGTAGACACTCGTCTTTTGGTCTACAAATCCTAGTTCTTCATCTCCGGCGATATGTCAGAAAACAAGGTCGATATGCCCTCCATAGGCACGTTCAAAGGTCCTACACCAATAGTCAAGATGGATGGGACGAACTATGAGCTCTGGGCGATGCAGTTCATGAGCCTCATTTAGTCGAATGGTAAGCAGCACATTCTTACCGAGGAAGAGCCGACAGAGAAGACTGGGATTTATGCCTCTTGGGAGGATGATGATTCGTATGCCAAAGTCTGGCTTTCTGGTATATTGTCGATGGAGATTGCCAATGATGTTCTTTATCATCCCACCGCTAAGGCGATGTGGGACATACTGGCGGCGACATATTCGCAGGTGCGAAACGAAACTAAGATGTTACAGCTCCAGCACGACATATTTACAATGAAGCATAATGGGTAGCCACTTCACTCCTTGTATACATCCCTACGGGGGATGTTTGAGAAACTCTACAGTACTATTCCTCTCACGGCCACTCTTGAGCAGCAGAAGACATTTAGGAAAGATACCATAGTTGGGGTCCTGCTTGTGACCCTTGATCCTAAATATGATGCTGCTCGATCACATATACTTGCCGATGCTATCATTCCTCCTATGGAGGAAGTCTACCGGAGGCTTAGCAACATCTTTGTCTTGTCCAGTGCTTCTACTCCACCACCATCAGCGATGGCTGCTTCCAGAGGGAGAGGTGGTCCATCTTTATTCCGTGATCGTGGACCTCGTGGTCGAGACAGTCGTGATGGGACTTGGAGGCCCTGCAGAGGCTATATAAGGAGCCCCAGGCCTCCTGTATCAGATCAGAAAGTGCAATGCATAACATGCCCCTTTGAGGGCTTCTCCCGTGGTTTCATCCCGCTCCTCGCGGAGTAGGGTTCCACGTAAAATCATGGTGTTCCATTTTATCTTTTTGTTCTTTATTCTCTGATTCCGCTTCCGCTTCCTATTTTATAACAATAACAGGGCAACCGTGTACCACCTAGGTAGGGTCACGCCAACACGGGTTCCTTCTGACAAACCTTAGGTTGCATGTCCGACCTGTAGTTCTAATCCCAATCATCCTTAACGTAACACACGATCCTCTTCAGGATCCAACTTAATACACATCAATTCCCATGCTAAAGTTCTTCCGTTAGGCCTTCAATTTGCATATTCCTCAATATTGAGTATAGGCCCACATATATATTAACTCATATCTATATATACTCATATTTATGCTTATTTTAACTCCTAAACCCTATCTTCCAAGCCATTGCATCAATTCGATGCTTAAACCTTATTTTATTGGGAATCACAAGGCAACTTTTCATATTTTCTCAAAAATATCAAAACTTAGGGTTCTTCACAGCGAAGAACATAAAACCACGAATTTCAATAATCTCGTATAAAAACCCATCATCAAAAGGAAGGATTTCATTACCTAATCGAGCTCTCTCTCGCGTATGCAGTGCTTTATAGTATTTCGTTTTCAGAAAGGATGGCTTAAGGCTCCTGAAACGATCGAATTTCATTTTCGTATCAAAAACGTTAAAAACGTGCCAAGAACGCGAAGAACGCATGAAGAACATGAAGAACGCGAAGAACACATGAAGAACGCGAAGAACACATGAACGCGAAGAACATGTTTTCTCTCAAAATTTCGACAAAGCTTCCCCTTATACGGGGTGGTATTTCTAGGAAAATTTTGACAGAGTTTCCCCTTATATTGGGACAAATTTCTAAAAAATTTCAGCAGAGATTCCCCTTATATCGGGACATATTTCTAGAAAAATTTCAGCAAAATTTCCCCTTATATCGGGACATATTTCTAGAAAAAATGAAAAGATTTTCCTCTATAAAATCATCGAGAGGAAAACAATAACGAAACTGAAAGAATATAATCAAAAAACAAGAGACGAAGAATCGGTAGACAACACGCGTCTTAGTTGAATGAATGTGTGAGGAATCACATGGTTCACTGACGTGCATAACTGCCCACACCTAAGTAGGATATTACACAGATTTCTTCATCAAAATAACTATAAAAGCAGAAAAGAAAGAATGGAACCATAAGCAATGGAGAATCGGTAGACACCATGCGTCTTAGGTGAGTAAAAGTGTGACAAATCACAGGGTTCACTGACGTGAATAGCCGCTCGCACCTAAGTAAGGGTGTTACACATATTTCTCCTCGAACCACAATAGAAAACGAATCGGAAATAAAGATGAATCGAAAAAAAATTGAAAAAGAACATGAATCGAAAAGAAGCCAACTAGAAGAGGGTCGTACCTTCCTCCTCCTCGTTCTCCTAACAGCACTTCGCTAGCGCTCCTTCCCCACCTCCCACTCCTCCCGACCTCTCAACCCTAGCCCTTGGGGCGGTTAGGTAATGGAAATAGTAGAGAATGAATGGGTGGGGGGGGCTATTTATAGTCTCTAGAAAACCGCTAACCATGGTTAGAAAACCATGGTTTAGCCCTTAACCGCGGTTAGCGACCCATGATTTTAGCCCATGGTTTTGGCCAAAGCTTATCCGAAACTTAAGGCTTAAGTAATACCTATTCAGAATATTCTGGATTCGCTAAATTAATTAACGCTAATCGTTATTAACTTTCGCTAATCACGATTTAACTCCCGCAAATCATGATTTAACTTTCGTGACTTACGCTTAACTTCTGATGATCTATGATTAGTGTTTGCTAATGTTGATTAGCGGTCCTTGATCTATCAGTAGTTTCCTTAATCACGATTAATTTGTCTTAATGACGGTCATTAGGTTTAATGACATCTTAAGCCTCCTTACTTCTCTTTCTTCTGAAAATCATAACAATTCGAAACGAAGTCCGATTCACATGAAACAAATTTCGTTGGTTTCCACTTGATGAGCCGGATCTTATAATATAGGATCCGAGAGACGATCAAGTTCAAGACTTTACATTATGTGTTCATTAAACTTTCTCACTGAATACAGAGGGTGGGGGGCTTCTTATATAGTCCTCACCGAGTCTCCACATCACAAAACTGGTAGATGTGGGACTAAATAACTTGTAGAGATATTTATATATTTCCATATTCTCTATGTACCATTTTCTTTATCTTATTTCTTTGTATCCATCTTATGTAATTTATCCATAGGACTCTCCACTATATAAGAGAGCCTAGGGTTCTTGAAAATCACAACGCACTCATTTCTTTCAACATGGTATCAGAGAAGCGGTCCTAGACCGGAGCTAACCTTAACACACACCCGTCGACCCCTTCCCCGCATCTCATCACTGTCGCCGCCTCTCAGCCCTCCCCTTCGCCAGCGCCACCCCCCCTGGTAGTGCCCCTCCCGTTCGCTAGCGCCTCTCCTCGACGCCGCCACCCAGCTGCTCAGCACCGCAAACCAGCCACGCGGAGTCGTCGGTCACCTCAAGGCGCCCCCCCTTTTCACGGGCCCCTCCACTGTCGTAGGCCCCTCATCTCCGCCATTCCTTTCATTCGCTTGGGTATGGATTTGATTGCATAAGTCTACATATGCAATCAAATCCCCACATGTCCTTGTAGACATCTCTCTATCGGTCTACGAATCCACTTCATTCGGCATCATGTCAGAAAACAAAGTCGATGTACCGCCACAGATGCCTTCAAAGGTCCGGCACCAATTGTCAAGATGAACGGGACGAACTATGAGCTCTGGGCTATGCAGTTCATGAGCCTTATGAAGTGTAATGGTAAGAAGCATATTCTTACCGACGATGAACCGGTGGAGAAAACAGGGATTCACGCCTCGTGGGAGGCGGACGATGCATATGCTAAAGTTTGATTGTCAGAAACACTGACGATAGAGATCGCCAATGACATGTTGCATCAGCCCACTACCAAGGCAATGTGGGATACTTGCGGATGCTATTATTCCTCCTTTGGTGGGGGTATTCCTAGCAATAGACGACGTACATGAAAGTTATCATGGTGGGGGTATTCCTAGCTGCACTTGATCCTGAATATGATGTTGCTCGCTCTCAGATACATGCGGATGCTACTATTCCTCCTATGGAGGAAGCTTTCTGTAGACTTAACAGGATCACTGTTCCCACCTTTAATGCTAGCCAGACTTCTTCGGCAATGGCAACCTCTAGCAGAAGAGGCGGCTCATCTGTCTTTCGTGGACGTGGACCCTGTGGTAGAGAGGGTCACCTCCGTCAGCCCTACACATATTGTCATCGTCCCGGTCACTCAGAGGATACATGATATACTAAGCATGGTTTCCCAGCGTCAGCACATGTAGCGGAAAAGGTTGAGTCTCCAACACCTACTTCAGATCAGAGATTTGACGATCTCGTAGCCAAACTATGGAATATCATGCATCCTGCCTCATCTTCAGGAGGCCATTCAGATGTGGCAGCTTCAGCCTCTGCCAGTACGTCTGCTACAACCAGCACCTCAGGTAGTCCTTATGCTTTTACCTCTTGTCATGGATCTTCGATTACAGAGTGGATTATGGACTCCGGGGCGATCCATAATTTATGTGGAGACGGAGAGCAACTTACAATATATAGACAGACTCCTCTAGAGAGATACGTGGTGATAGCCGATGGGACTCATTCCCCGGTCACAGGACAGGGGAAGATTAGTTTGACACCTTTGATGACTCTCCAGAATGTGTTACATGCTCCTGATTTCTCTATGAATTTGTTGTCTATTAGTCAGATTACAAAGGATTTGCACTGTCGAGTTATTTTTGACCCATCGTCTCTTGTTTTTCAGGACATTCTTACGGGCAAGATGATTGGTCATGGCCCCGAGCAGGGTGGCCTTTATCGCATGGTCCGCACTCCCTGTGCAGGCGCATCTTTTCATACAACCAGACCAGCATCTCCTTACACTTGGCATCTCCGCTTCAGAAGACGTGTCATATTTTGCCACAAATTTCTCCATGTTCTTCCTTCCAATATGAAGCGTGTCAATTGGGAAAGCATCATTGGTCAGCTTTTCCCAGTCACCTGAGTCGGAGAAGTAGCTCCCTTTTAGAGTTAGTTCATGTCGATATTTGGGGTCCGAGTCATGTTCCTGTTCCCCAGGGACACATGGTTTATCTTGTTGCAGAAGATGGTTTTTCTCGTTGACCATGGGTATTTCTATTGAAGAATAAATCTGAAGGGGATGTGATCAAAATTTTTATCAATGAAGTGCAAAATCTATTTTCTTCTTCTATGAAAATTGTGAGGATCGATAATGCTTTAGAATTTTGTACTCGTGCGCTATCATATTTATATTCCTCTCGTGATATAATGCATCAAACAACATGTGTCTATACCTCTCATCAGAATGGTGTTGTAGAGAGGAAACATCGTCATTTACGTGATATCACTAGGACCCTACTTATTCAGAGTCGTGCCCCCACATTCGTTTGGGGTGATGTTGTTCTTACAACATGTTATCTTGTGAATCGCATGCCTTCGTCTGTCTTGAGTGAGAAAATTCCTTTCTCTATAGCCTTCCCTAAAAATGAGTTATTTTCTCTTACCCCATGTGTCTTTGGTTCTGTTGCATTTGTTCACCACTTGGCTCCAAGTCTTGATAAGTTCTCTCCTAAAGATGTCAAATATGTTTTCGTTGGGTACTCTAAGACCCAGAAGGTATATCGGTGCTATGATCCTTTACACAGAAAATACTATATCAGTGTTGATGTCACATTTTTTGAGTATGTAATGTATTTCTCTCCTATAAGTGACAGGTTGTCCTCCTCAGAGTCGGATACTGAAATCTACATGCCTCCTCCTCCAACGAGTCAGTTGTCTCCCCGATTGGTTACATCACCAACACCTCCACCACCACCTCCACCACCACCATCACAGTCGCCTGTGGCAAATATTCCACTGTTACCCAATTCTATACCCGTCGGCCAATTTCCGCTCATGGTCATTGCCTGTCATCCAGCACACCCCAGGTTGTTCTGATAACATGATTTCTAACAATAGGTCTGGAGATATTTATGTGTAGGGATCATTGCAGGAGGAGGTTCCCAACGATCCGGATATACCCATTGCCATAAGGAAGCAAAAGCGTACATGTGTGGCATATCCACTTGCTTCACGTGTGTCTTTCCATCGCCTAATAGGCGAGTTTCAGAGATTTGCAGTTGCTCTGTCTGTCGTGGCTATTCCACAGACTTACCAGGAGGCCTTGACAGATAGTCGTTGGCGTTTAACTATGGAAGAGGAGATGGTTGCATTACAATCCCGTCGTACCTGCAGTTTAGTGTCTGCTTCTCCTGGCGCCTCTATCGTCAGTTGCAAATGGGTGTTTACTGTTAAACACCATGCAGATGGGAGCATTGATCGTTACGGCAAGATTGGTGGCATGGAGTTTTACTCAGACCTATGGTATAGATTATATGGACGCGTTCTCTCCTAGTGCTCGTCGCTCCACTTTATGTGTTCTTCTTTCAGTTGCAGTGGTACGTGACTAGCCTTTAATTCAGTTAGACGTTAAAAATGCCTTTTGTATGGAGATCTATAGGGGGAGGTATATATGTAGCAACCTCCGAGGTTTGCTGCTGAGGGGGAGTCTCACGAGGTCTGTAGACTCCATAAGGCAATATATGATCTTAAAGAAAGTCCAAGGGCATGGTTTCAGAAGCTCTCGGATCTGATTTAAAGGCAGGGGTTCAAGAGGTCAAATGAGAACCATTCTCTATTTGTGCAGAGAACACCTAGAGGTACAGTGGTTATCATGGTGTATGTTGATCATATAGTTGTTACAGGAGATGATGTGCATGGAATAAAGATGGCAACAGAATTTCTGGGCCGTCAATTTGTTACTAAGGATCTGGGCACCCTAAGGTATTTCTTAGGGTTGGAGTTTGCAACGAATGCGTAGGGTCGTGATGACCCAAACAAAATATGTAACAGACATGCTTGTTGAGACGGGCATGATTGGGTGTCGACCTTCTACTACTCCTATGGATCATAGCATGAAATTATACGATGATGATACGAATAAAGTTGATAAGAGGAGATACAGAGAGATGGTGGGAAAGCTCTTTTATGTTACTATTACCAGACCGGATGTCTCTTTTGTTGTGAGTCTAGTGAGCCAGTTCATGGAGTAGCCTCGACAAGTACATATGGACGCTATACACATGATATTGAGATATCTAAAATCTTCTCCAGGAGCAGGACTATTTTTAAAGAAAGGAGCAACTCTTTCATTCCCCGCGTGCGTTGATGTTGACTATGTAGGGTGTCCCAAGGATAGAAGTCTACTTCGGGCTTCGCATTGTTCGTTAGCAGTTCTCTTATTTCTTGGAGAAGCAAGAAGCAAACAGTTGTGGCCATTTCAAGTGTCAAGTCTGAATATAGGGCTATAGCTCAAGTAAGTACATAAATGATGTGGGTTCGAGCAGTGTTAGCAAATTTGCATATAGATGTCCCTCTACCCATGCAGTTACAATGTGATAATCAGATCGCCCTATTCATTGCAAACAACCCTGCATTTCATGAGATAACGAAACATATTGAGGTAGATTGCCATTACACTAGTGATATGATTCAGAAGGGTTTGATTTCTACCTCCCATGTCAGTTCAGGAGAACAAACAGTTGATATTTTTACCAAGGCATTGCTAAGAGGAACATTTCAGAAGTGCTCGTCCAAACTGAGCATGATCGACATCTATGCTCCATATTGAGGGAAGTGTAGAGATATTTATATATTTCCATATTCTCTATGTATTGTTTTCTTTATTTTATTTCTTTGTATCCATCTTATGTAATTTCCCCATAGGACTCTCCTCTATATAAGAGAGTCTAGGGTTCTTGGAAATCACAACACACTCATTTCTTCCAACATAACTGGATGTGGTATGTGGATCCTGTAGTGATCCATTTACCAATCTACAACTCAAGTGACGCATATAACAAATACTCCAACATACAACCAAGCCTCTAGGTATTCCATTGCAAATATTCATCTCATTTTCTTTCGCATCTAACTCAAACGCAGAGAAGGAACACATGTCACATGTTTCATATGCCAACACAATTGGGAGTCTCATGTATGTCATGGTACGAACAAGACCTGATATCGCTCATATTGTGAGCGTTGTTAACAGATTCATGGACAATCAAAGGAGTAGTGATAGGTAGTCAAGCAGATTTTCTGCTATTTGAAAGGAACATCAGACATTGTCCTAATTATAAAAGCAATTCAGTGTGTTTGGTTGCTGGATATTCAGATTTAGACTATGATGTTGTAGATGTTGATGAGAGGAGATCAACGATCGGCTACATCTTTACTTTGGGAAGATATGTCATCAATTGAAAGGTGACCTTACAACCATCAGTGACTTTGTCTATCAGAGAGGTAGAATATATGGCTTTGACAGAAGCTACGAAGGAAGGCATCGGACTGAAGGGCTTAGTTAGAGATCTCGATCTACAACAGGATCATGCTATAGTATATTGTGACATTCTCAATGCAATATGCTTAGCCTACGATCAAGTGTATTATGAGAGGATCAAGTACATAGATATCATATATCGCTTCATTCGTTCTGAGAAGAGGATCAAGGTGAAGGAGGTCATCATAGCAAATAATCTAAATGATATATTCAAAAAGGTAGTTCTTGGAAGTAAGTATAAATACTGTTCGAACTTGCTTAATATCAATAGTTGGCAGTAGCCTGAAAGAGGGGTTGGCAACAACATGACGAAACTTGGCAAAGCTTTTCAGAAAATTCAAATAGTAATGGAACTCTGTGCAAAGTGTCCTCCCGTGAGATGAGTTACAACCCCTTGATCACTTACAGCACCCCAAACATCCTTTTTCTTTTCCGGAAATTACTACCGAAATAGCATTGTACATCCAGAATAGACCTAAGAAAACATGGTCCCAAGCGGATACTTGACATGTTCCTCCTCTTCCAGGTCCGGAAACGAAACCAAGATTAGCTTTCTCAGGTATCAAAGGTGGAGATTGTTGATATGCCTTGAATCTTATTTAAGCATGCAAACGAAATCCTATTTGGTTTGAGATTTAAAGTCTTGTTTGCCTTAGGATTTGAACTCCTATTTGTTTTAGGATTTATTTGTGCGGAAGGAGATAATATATAAACCTCCGTAGTATTAGTGTTTTGAATCATCATCTGTACTTTCTTCTTTCTCCACATAGTAAAAATAGATTACTTCCGCTCAAGGACATCCCAATTACAGGTGAACCTTGTAAATCCATGTATCTTCATGCTTTCTTGATTGATTGTTTGTGTGTATTCCGCTTCCACGATTCTTGTCTAAAGCATTTTTCCCACATGTCCATTCAAATCCCGCCCTACATAATTTCCAAATCACTTTACCACACCCTCACTTGAGCCATTATGTAAAATAATATCAACTCCATTCTAAGCTTTCTCTTCTTCTAAAGATTCTTACTTACAACCTGTTTTTTTTCAATCTCTAGCGTTTTCACAACACCATTTTATCCCCTGCAAGTATAAATATTTATCTTCCACCAAATCATTGTTTTCGTGTCCTCCATTAACTTTCCTACGAAAATATCAATACTCCATGTTCCAATCATTAACTTCGTTTCACCCCCAAACACATCCACCAGGATGTGCAGACCCTTCGCTTATGCCCAGTACACTCATGTGCCATTGTTGCAGCACTAGCTTTTTTACATCTAAGAATCCACCATGCGAGAATTATTTTAAACTTTTCACGGGACAATGTGATGGCCCTTGTCAAGTTTCTACTACATTCTAGCAATACTACGGGTCACAAGATGAGGAAGCCTCGACATATTTCATCTTATGCAACAATCGATGTTGAAAGTGTTGCAACGATTTTATGCTATCTGTCGATTATTTAGCACAATCCTCCTAGTTTACATGTGGTCGTGACCAGAAAAGGAAAAGGCAACACCACACTATGGTCGAGTTCTCACAACTATGTATTGAATTCTTAGAAAATATGCAACTCTATATGGTGACAATAAAAAAGGCTTCAAGGAACTTACATAATACCAGCACCAGCTGGTGCAACGGCTTTAGAGAGAGACTGCAATGTCATAGCGACACCGTTTGCTGCTCCTCTTTGGTGTTGCTCCTGTTGTACAAAAGGGAAAGCATGTCTCATCTAAATCTCAAAAATACCTTTTTGATACACACACATGAACACTGTGGTGGGTCCCAGCTTAGGATGCTACCCTCTTTTCTCTTAAAAAAATCTAAATCTCGAATAAAAACAATAAAAAATCTAAACCTCGAATATAAACGATAAAAAAATCTAAATCTCGAATAAAAACGATAAAGAGATTAAAGTTGGGGGAAAAATAGCTCGGGTAAACTTACTTACCACAGCATTGTTCTGTAAAATGAATAACCCCGTAATGATTGTTGTCTGAACACATTGCAGAAAAAGAAATCAGCAGAATGCAGGGAAGTAATTTGATATAGTCATATGTTTACTGACGAGTTCTGAAAAGTCTAAGGGTGCCGTCTAGAGAATAATAATCATCTACAATATAAAAATGCCATAAAAGTATGAAATTGACATGTATCTAGGACAATTGGCAACTATTTGATATAATGAACGATATAAATTATCAACTTTTAATTTAAAGGGAAAAAAATGTATGAAACTAACGCAAGTGGCCACCGTTTAGAAGAATAATATAAATGAGTGGAAACCCTGTGTTATTAGTTGATTGTTCAACTGCTTACTCTGGTTGAACAGTGGGATCACAGAATATGTTTTGTTCACAGGACTTATACGGAGATAAAAGAAATTACCACATGCAATCATGAATGTCTTCATGGTTACCAATACCAATGCAAACATAACATTGAGAAAAAGAATAGGACATCCTTTAGATCAATTGACATGCATTTGTTTATATGGGATACGATAAGAGTTTGATGGTGTGTCTTGGCTGACGTGCATTTGTTTTTATGGGAACCCTTTTTTACTTTTTATGATTATAATATCTAATATTATAAATGTTGAAAAGAATAATAAATAGAAAATAAATTAACGATAATTGTAAAAAAAGAATCTGTGATATTTCGTATGGTTAGATAGCTATCATTTCATATGGTTAGATAGCCAGTAGATTGATTTTTTTTCTTGCATACCCCTTCATGTCAATAATGAGGGTTAGTCCTGATTCTTTTGAAGTTATCACTCATTTTGAGTTCTAAAAAAGGTCAGCATGCATTCAAAGTAAATAAAACCAGTGCAAAAATCATAACTCATATATGTTGAAGTAACTGAAGTATTGAGAGATTAGTTATCTTTTGTATCTTTTATGTATTATCTATTCTTCTTGTCTTCTTTATGTAATTTGTCCAAAAGGTTACTAATCTAAATAAGAGAATCCTAAAGCCTCATGAATAAGCAAGTCACTATTTTTCCTCAACATGGTATCAGAGCAACGATCCAAGACCGGAGTTCTCCTACGCCACCTCTAGCGTAGCCCCCACTCGTTGCCCTCTGTCGTGCAGCACGACAACACCTCTCAACCCCGTCGTTGTCGTCGTCGACTACACGTGCGAGGTCATTGTCGCGCCATCCTTGGTGCACACCAACACCGTCGTAGCCCTCTTCGAAGCACCGCAACGTGCTCCAGCAAGCCGATGCACCTATATGTGGCCCGTCCAGCATCCTCCGGTGCCTCCGACGGCCCCATGGACATACCTCCTCCTCTCTGTTACCAAACTGCAGTCTGAAGTGATTTGATTTTGACTGGAAAACACGATTTCAGACCTATAAATTGTTTTCTCCGACCCTAGCGCAGATCGAGGAGTGACGAAGATGGTTGTATGAGTCTACATGTACAACCAATCCTCCATATAGTCGTATAGACTCGCATGAATCAGTCTACTTTCCCCGTCGAGTTTTGTTTTCGGCCTTTATTCATTATGTCAGAGAACAAGAAAGATGTCTTCTCTTCGTTCGCTGCCTTCAAGGGCCCGCACCCCCATCGTGAAGATGGATGGGACCAACTATGAGTTGTGGTCCATGCAATTTTTGACCAGTGATTGGAAAGGCGGCTGGGAGTGTAGAGAATCAAGGGGTGGGTCCAGCCTAATACACATGCCAGGTTCCAACACTCATGATCAAAAATCGGACATATACTCTCTCTTGCTTGGAACAAACAGAGCTAGTCCTTTCTTCTCAACTAGTCTATTCAGTAGTCAGTGCATTCTATAAGCTTCTTTCATTCGTTCCACAAGTCGAATGCGAGGCGATAGCCGGTAGAAAAGAGATATTGGTTTGATGGTTAGTGACAAAAAGCCAACAAGCATTCATTATATATGAGATGTGCAAAGATTTGCCGAAACAAGAACTTTATAAGAAGCCGACAATGATCTTTGGCCGGGTAAATGCTATAACAAGGAGCACCTTCTGACAAAGCCAGAGTTGACGAACAAGACTGAGGACAATGCTTCGTGGAAGCAAGATGACGTGTATGCGCTTGTTTCGCTCTTAGGACCCTTACCACAGAGATCTCCACAAATACTGTCAACCAGCCCACTGCCAAGGCGATGTGGGATATTTTTGCCACCTCCTATGCCCAAGAGAAGAACGAGACCAAGATTCTTCAGTTTCAACTTGACATATACAGGGTTAAGTAGAATGCTCGTCTGTTGCATACTTTCTATTCTTCGCTTCGAGGCATATTTGAGAAGAGTTACAACTTCATGTCCATTACTACTTCCATGGAGCAGTACATGGCCTACAAGAACTCTATGATGGTTGGGATTTTCTTGGAAGCACTCGATCCATAGTACGAGGCCGCACGCATACAACTCCTTACTAGGGCGAACATACCTCCCATGGAAGAGGCTTACAGTGGCCTCAACAGGTAACTTATCTCACACACTGCCACCACACAGACCTCCTCAACGATGGCTGCATCTCGCGGCGAGGGAGGTTCTACGCAGTTCAGAGGACGTGGTCCCCATGGTAGAGGAGGTGGACGTCAGCGTGGTCCCAACACCAATTGTCGTCCAAGACACTCTGAGGACACATGCTATCAGAAGCATGGATACCCAGCATCTCTCGAGTGGCATAGCAGATTGAGCCTCCAGATACTTTGGCTCCTCATGCAGATCCACGTCTTGATGACATTGTCTCTCTTATATGGGAGATCATGACTCATGTTGATGACACTACCTCTACAGGTTCCTTAGATGTTGAAGCTATTGCTAAAGCCTCTTCGAGCTCCTCAAGTGTCGCATATGCTTTTACCAGTTGTAGCAGGGCACACATGACAGAGTGGATCATGGACGTTGGTGCTTCACACCATCTGAGTGGAGACAGAGCCCAATTCAGTTATTACGGGTCTATACCACATGGTAGATGGGTTGTCATTGCCAATGGGGTTACTTACCCATCACAGGACAGGGTAGGTGCATTTGACGCTATCCATGCGCTTGTAGAATGTTTTATATGTTCGTGATTTTCAGATGAACTTGCTTTCTATTAGTTAGGTCACGAAGAATCCACATTGTCGTGCCATGTTTGACCCATCTTCTATTGTGTTTCATGATATATTCACGTGCAGGATGATTGGATGTGGTCTTGAGTAGCAGGAGCACTGCAGACTAGTCCAGCCTCCTAATGCAGGTGACTACTATCCCTATTAGACTAGTCTCGTCGTACATGTGGCATCTTCGTTTTGGCCACCTTCCTCTGCAGAACGTGATCTTCCTTTTAGTGTGTCTTGCCAGCTTGGGAAGCATCACAGCTCGTCCTTTCAATCTCGTTAGAGTCAGAGTAGTTCAAAGTTATTTGAGCTTATTCACTTAGATATTTGGGGTCTGAGTCGTGTTCCTTATCACAAGGGACATCATTTTTATCTTGTAGCTATAAATGCCTATTCTAGACTATCTTGGGTCTTTTTTGTTAAAGAATAAATTGGATGTTGGATCTGTCATTAAAACCTTTATTAATGAAATAAAGAACATTTTCTCGGCTACTATCAAGTATTTGCGGCATGGCAATGCCTTAGAATTTTGACCTTTACAGCTATAGGAGTTCATCATGTTTCTTGGCGTCATACACCGGACCTTGTGTGCATGCACATCTCAGTAGAAGATGTCTCCGAAGGCAAACATCATCATTTACTCGATGTGACTCGAACCCTTTTGATTCAGAGTCGTGCTTCTTACTCTTTGTGGGGTGATGTGGTCCTCACAACTTGCTAGTTGGTGAACCATATGCAATCTTTTGCCTTGGGAGAAAAGGTTCCTTTCTCGATTGCATTTTCCAAGAAGGAACTATTCTCCCTTACACCTCAAGTGTTTGTGTATGTGGCCTTTCTTCATAATTTGATGCCTGGTTGTGACAAGCTCTCCCTTAGAGCTATCAAGTATGTCTTTATTGGCTACTCTCGTATCCAAAAGGGGTACCGTTGTTTTGAACCGCTTCGAGGAAATACTTTATCAGTGTTGATGTCACCCTTTTGGGTCAGTTATGTACTTCTCTCCTACATGTGACAGATTGACTCCATCTGACTTTGATGAGGAGGTATACATGCCTCCTACAGTTGCACCACCTTCAGAGTCTTCATCACCACCATCTCCACCATCACCAGTACCTACACCTGCTCCTGTGGATACCCCTAGATAACCATACAGTGCTTTGACTCAGTTTTTGTCAGGTGTGTTTACTCGAAGGGCTCAGATTGTTCCCCTTACTCATGGGCCTTTCCCATTATCCAACACACCCCAGGTATGTAATGCATACATTATTTTTACTGATGGCACTACTGAGTTCTCTATGCAGCAAGATTCCTTACAGGATGAGCAGGTGCCCTCTCAAGAGGGGTAGTTTACAGGTTCAGTTGGTAGTAGATGTATCTTGATGTTCCTATTTCTCTGGGAAAGCAGAGACGTACTTGTACTACATAAATTCTAGCAGCCCAGGTCTCCTTGAGTAGACTCTCAGAGGAACTTTAAGAAATTTGCTATGGCACTATCAGTCACGGAGATTCCACAGACATATCAGGAGGCCATATAAGATAGTCAGTGGCGTCTTGCCATGGAGGAGATGGTCACGCTTCAATTGTGTGGCACTTGGAGCATTATTACATCTCCTACTAAAAAATCTGTTGTTGGATGCAAGTGATTGTTCACGGTGAAGCACTAAGCAGATGGCAATGTAGATCGCTATAAGATGAGACTTGTGGCATGTGGATTCATCCATATATATGGGGTGGACTATCAAGATACCTTCTCTCCAGTGGTTAGGCATTCTACTATGTTTGTACTTCTTTCTGTTGTAGTGACATGAAATTGGCACCTCAACCAGTTAGATGTAAAGAACGCTTTCTATATGGTAACCTACAGGAGGAATTCTACATGTAGCAGCCAAGTGGGTTCGCTACTGAGGGGGTGCCAGATGCTTTGCAAGCTTCACAAGGTGATTACGTCCGTAAGAAGAGTCCACGAGCATGTTTCCAGAGGCTCTCGGACTTGATAGAGCAATAAGGATTTGTGAAATCGATTGGTGATCATTCACTTTTTTTGAGAGGATTCAGAGAGGTACAGTTACCATACTTGTTTATGTTGATGATATCATTGTTATGGGGGATGATGAGAATGGCATCCAAGCTATCAATGATTTCTTAGGTCAGCAGTTTGTGACCAAGGACCTTGACATTCTACGCTACTTCCTTGGACTGGAATTTACCAAGATCCGGCAAGGTCTTGTAACGACCCAGAGGAAGTACGTAACAGATCTTCTTTCTAAGACAGGCATGGCTGACTGTAGGCCTACCACTATTCCCATAAACCCGAACATTAAGTTGTTTGATGATGACACTAAGGAGGTAGATAAGAAGGCATACATGGAGCTTGTTGGGAAGCTCCTATATGTGACCATCACCAAGCCAGATATATTCTTTGTAGTAAGCAAAGTGAGTTAATTCATGGAGCAGCTTAG
Organism: Ottelia alismoides; assembly: GCA_037367405.1. Classification (NCBI taxonomy): domain Eukaryota; kingdom Viridiplantae; phylum Streptophyta; class Magnoliopsida; order Alismatales; family Hydrocharitaceae; genus Ottelia; species Ottelia alismoides. Next base: position 558,729 of record JAZKJV010010627.1, on the reverse strand, counting down.
ACATGAACATATGGATGCAGTCCATATGATTCTAAGGTATATGAAGGCATCACCGGACGCTTCTCTTCTATTCAGCAAATGTGCATACCGTGCCATTACAGCTTATGCATATGCAGATTATCCGGGGTGTCCCAAGGGCAACAAGTCTACCCTTGGCTTTTGAGTTCCTTGGTTGCCAGATGCAGTGCAGAATCAGAATACAGGGCCATGGCACAGAAGAGTACAGTGATGATGTCGGTCAGATTTGTTCTTACTGACCTAATGGTTAAGGTGCATCTTCCCATGCACCTCCAATGTGACAACCGGGTTACTCTCTTCATAGCAACAACCCAGCTTTCCATGAAAGGACCAAGCATATAGAGGTTGAATGTCATACACTTGAGACATGATACAGAAGGGCCTCATCTCTACCACTCATGTTAGCTCAAGAAATCAGACAGCAGGTGTACTTACCAAGGGCAGCAAGAGGGTCTTATCAGAGATATTGTTCCAAGCTGAGCATGGAGATATCTATGTTCAAGCATGAGGCGGAGTGCGGAGAGATTAGTTATCTTTTGTGTCTTTTATATATTATCTATTCTTCTTGTCCTCTTTATGCAATTTGTCCAACATGTTACTCTCCTATATAAGAGAACCCTAGGGCCTCATGAATTAGCAAGTCATTATTTCCCCACAACATGAACAGTGATTGCATGTGTAGACTTAGGATGCAACCAAATCCATCAACAGGAAAGATACCATGATGCAGGCGAAGACAAAGGTTTCAAGGGACCATAGAAGAGACTCGCGGTGGAAGCAGCGGTGCAGACGAGACCTACAGCAGAAGAGAGAGCCGATGGTGGTGGGTGGTGAAAGCGAGAGAGCGAGAGAGCTGGTAGCGGAAGAGAGAGAGAGAGAGAGAGCTGAGGGGCGGGCGGAAGAGGGTTAGGGTTTCTCAGGTACAACAGCTTCGATCAAAGACCGTCGCTTTGATATCAAGTTGGGAAAAAGAATGAGTTGTTTATTCCATGAACCAACTCAGTCATGGCTGGTCCCAAGCCCGGGTAAATTGAGGAGGGTTGCCTGTTAGGTAGCTGACAACCAACGCAAGAGAGATAAATTCCTAAATTGTGTTCTTTTAAGAACACTATTTAGGATTCTGAGGGAGTGGGATGGGAGAGTGCCACCGAACAGAGAGTGGGAGGTTCCGAACAGAGGGTGGGAGGTTCCGAAGCGGCTTGGGCTCCATTGCGAGGAGGGTCCGTAGCAAGGGGGTTTGGGTTCCGAAGCAGGGGGATTCTCGTCGTCCTCGGGATGATCGCGGTGTTTTTCTCGGTGACACTCGTCACGCGGAGAAGCGAAGGCTTGAAGACCCGGGGAAGGAATGGAAGACTGTATCTCACTCCAAGCCGGGCAAACGCTGTTTCCGCTGCGGGGACCGTGGGCATTTGGCGTCTGCTTGCAGCGTTCCCCCACGCTGCTTTCGGTGCGGGAAAATCGGCCACCGCTCCTTAGCTTGCAGCTCGAGGGCCATGGATCCGCATCGCCATTTATTATCGTCTCGCGCGGGGGCCTCACGCCGAGGTCGTCACTCTTCCGCTTGCCTGGACTCCCGTTCCTTCGCTCAGGTGGTGTCTGGGGCTCGTGATGATGTCAAGGGTAAGTGCGCTCAACCTCCTCCTCCGCTCGCCCAGGTCGATACTCGGCTTCCTCGTCCTTCCGAAAGGCTGGTCTCTCAACCTCTCCAGCATCATCTGCCGGCCTCGGGCCGCCGTCCTTTTCTTGCGGCTGGGCTCGAGGAAGGTGGATCCTCCGGGCTAAAAGATTCGGGAAGGTGTCACTCGAAGGCGGTGGACGTTAAGCTTACGGTGGCGATTGGAGTGCTTCAGCGGCGGGGTATTGATCATGAGGTGGTTCGTTCTGATACTCTATCTATCCTGGGCGAGACCTTCTCGGGGGACCTTTTCTTCCTGGACGATTTCCGTTGCTGTGTTAGAGGCCTCTCCCCGGAGCAACGGGAGCTCCTCTTTCAACGTGCAGATGCTTCTTTGGTCAAGTGGAGGCGGCCGAGGGTTGCGGATGGGGCGGCCTTGGGCACTGAGCGATGCGTGGTGGAGGTACGCGGCGTTCCTTTTCTCTCCCGTTCCGCTCATTGTCTCTCGAAGATTATCGGCAATTGGGGTCAGGTCGTGTCTGTTCTGGACGACGGCCTGACGCCCGGCTCTGACTGGACTTGCACGAGGATATTGGTGGAATGTTCCTCTAGCCTGTACCTCTCCATGAAGGGTAAGGTTCTTTTCGAGAAGCTATCTCTCGGCAGATGGTCTTTCAAGCTGGAGTTCTTCTTCCCGTCGCCGGACGATCCTCCTCAGCCTTCTCCTTCCTCCGACAACGGCGTATCGTCCGTTGATGCCCTCGGCGTTTCATCTTCCTTTGGCCACGTGTCATACTGCAATGATATTATCCAAGCGCCGCAGTTGCATGGCGCGCGTTATGATATGTCGGCTGGGCTTCACTTTTCTTGGGAAGCGGGAAGGTCACCCCCCCACGAGCATGGGAGCCTGCTCGAGATCGATTCTATTCAGGGTAATTGTTCTGCTATTCCCGATCCTCTGGACCACGGGGTGGTCTCTTGCTATTCGATGGCGGTTCCTATTCCGACATCCGGGTCGGATCTTCATGGCAATCCGTGCATTTCTCGGGCGGTGTTTGACCCGCTTATTTCCGACGATCCTCTAATCTGCTATTCGGACTATCCGTGCCCTAGCCCGGTTACTTCTATGCCCTATTACCAGACGCTTTTGTCCGACCATCAGCACTCATCCGCTTCGGCGACTCTTCTCATCTCGATGGACTCGATCTCCTCGGGGGCTGCCTCCTCTCCCATGGCTGGTATGTTTTCTCACAGTGGTGCTCTGCCTTCTTTCTCTAATCGAAGCTCGATGTTTGCTGGCGACGCTATGGCCTCTTCTTCGAATGATCCCTCGGTATCACCGACTTGCTTTGCCTCATCCTGGAGCTCTTGGAATGATTTTTGTGCGTCACCGGCGAGATATGGACTAGTTTATTCTCGACGCCTGGACTTGCTCCCTCACGATCTCCTCTCGCCGATTCGTGAGGTTGTTGCAGAAGCGGCAGGGCTTCGCCGGGCTGGTCAGCGACGTCCCCAGCTGTAGTGACTATCGGCTGTTTACTTTTGTTGTTTTTGGGGCCATTTTTTTTTAATTTAAATGATGCTACTATCTTGGAACGTTCGTGGGTTGGGAGACCCGTTTCGTCGTCAGGCTTTGGGCTCGCGCTTGCGCGAGTGGGATTGTGATGTTATATTTATTCAGGAAACTAAGCTTGCGGGAGTCGACGACGCCTTGTGGAAATCGTTTGGGGCAGGTCCTGTCGATGCTTTTTGCTCCTTGGATGCGGTTGGCGCCTCTGGTGGCGCTATTATTGCTTGGCGCTCTTCAAGATTTTCGTTCGTTTGTGCTCGTTTGGGACGCCACTCTATCACTGTTACACTTGTTCATGTGGATTCGAATATTTCTTTGGCTTTTTCATGCGTATATGCGCCATTATGTCACCTCGCTCGGCGATTCTTATGGGAGGATTTGAATGCTGACGCTGCGGCCTTAGGAAGCATCCCTTGGATTGTGGGGGGGGATTTTAATGTCACTCTACTCGCTTGCGACCGCCCTCGTGGTAGAGGGGGGCGGGATCCCGGCTCGAGTGATTTTTTGGATTTCGTGCATGGCTTGGCTCTCGAAGATTTGGTGGCAAATGATATTTCTTTCACTTGGCGCAATTCATCTTCTCGTTCACGTCTTGACAGATTTTTTGCTAATAATGGCTGGATGGAAGCCTTCCCGCTGTGCTCCGTTTCTTCAAGGTCGCGATCTTTTTCTGATCACTCTCCCATTATTTTGGAGGCTGACGAATCCTCCCGTCCTCATGGTATCTTCCGATATGAGAGGAGCTGGCTGCTGGAATCAGACTTTAAGGATCTCGTCCGCAATCATTGGTCTCAGCTCTCTTTCCCCGGCCATGCGGCTCGCCGCTTTGATCTTAAGCTTTCATCGCTTCGACGTGCCCTCGCCGCTTTCAAATTTTCCACTCGCCAGGCTAGGCTTCTGGCTCGGAACAACGCGGAGGAAATTATTCTTCGGCTCGATCGTTTGGAGAACGATAGAGAGCTCTCTCCTCATGAATTATCTGAGCGATCCTCGGCTTCACTTCTAATCTCGGAGGACGACAGGAAGAAGGCGATCGATTGGAGGCAGCGCTCTCGTATTCGTTGGATTAAGAGTGGGGACGCTAACACTGCTTTCTTCCACCGGGTCGCCAGTGCTCGCAAGCGCGCTAATAGTATATCCTCCATTGATATTGGGGGCGTCTCGGTTCAGGGCTCTCGTGAATTAGGCTCAACATTGGTTGATCACTTCAAGAGTTTCTTTGATCGACAACCCTCCTCTTCGTGGCGCTGGTCTGCCATGGGGGTCCCTTCTCTCGCCTCCGCGGATGCTAATATCTTAACTCGGCCTTTCACGCTTGAGGAGCTTAAGAGGGCGGCTTGGGACCTTAACGTCGATGCCTCCCCAGGCCCCGACGGTTTCCCCATTTCCTTCTATAGGGACTTCTGGGATGTGATCTCTAATGACGTACTTGATGTCGCTCTCGAATTTTGCAATGGTAATCGGGGGTTCGACAGGATTAACCGGGCCAGCCTGGTTCTTATTCCTAAGTCACATGGGGCTTCTCGGATCGAGGATTTTCGTCCTATTGCTATATCTAACGGCATCTATTTGATCATTGCAAAGGCTTTGGCTATTCGGCTTGCTCCCCTCCTGGACTCTCTAATATCTCCCGCTCAGGCCGCATTTATCCAGGGGAGAAAGATCTCCGACTGTTACGCGCTGGCGTCTGCAATCATTGACGGTTGGCATAGAAATGGCACGAAGGGGATTCTATGGAAAATTGACTTTGCTAAGGCCTACGATTCTTTGGATTGGCGCTTCCTATGGGGGGTTTTAAGGGCTCGGGGCTCCCCTCCGTTGTGGATCTCCTGGGTTAGACGATGCGTTATTACTGTCTCTTTCTCCCTCTCTATTAATGGTCGGCCGACCGGGGGACTTTTTCAGCCTCGAAGGGGGGTTCGTCAGGGCTGCCCCCTCGCCCCTCTCCTTTTCGTTCTGGCAGCTGATGTTATGCCTCGCATGATCCAGGGAGTGGCAAATGCTGGTTTTACTCGCGGCTGTTTTTTGGATAACCTTCATATCCCTCTCCTTCAATTCGCGGATGACACCCTTTGTTTTATTGAGGGAGGCCGGTCTCAGGCTTTGGGGATGGCCACTACGATTCAACTTTTCTGCGAGATCTCGGGACTCCACATCAACGGCGCCAAATCAAAAGTGGTGCCTTTTGGCTTATCGGCTCTTGAGGCCGGGGATTGCTCCTCTCTATTGGGGGCTTCCCTCGGGGAGCTTCCGCTTGAGTACCTGGGTTTGCCGCTCTCTCTAGGCCGGCCGCGCTTGCGGGACTATCAGAGGGTGATTGAGAAGGTGGAAGCCAGATTGGCTGGTTGGCGTGCGGCAATGCTATCCAAAGGCGGTCGATTAGTGCTTATCAAATCGGTTCTCTCGGCTATCCCCATCTATTTCTTCTCGACTCGCGGATTGCCCAAAGGAATCCGACTCCGCTTGGAGAAATCAATGAGGCGTTTTCTTTGGGGCAAGAACGGTTCTGACAGAAGAGGCATGCACTTAGTTGGGTGGGACGACATCTCTCGGTCGAAATGTGACGAGGGTCTTGGCGTTAGGCGTTTGGCAGTGGTTCGTGATGCTTGGCTCCTCAAGTGGGCGATGAGGCTTCTTGGCCGGGACGAGAGTTTCTTGCTGCAGTGCCTCCGCGTGGCAGCTGGACATGCCTTTGCATCCGTTTTTGGCGGCCATTCCCAGGGCCTCTCCCATTCTTTCTGGCGCGATGTCTTCTCTGTCTTCAACTCTAACCGCTCGCTGGTTGCTCCGGCTATTCGCGATGGGAGATCCTTTCGCTTCTGGACTGTGGATTGGTCCGGGAAGGGCATTTTCATGAATCTATTTCCTCGTCTTTATGCGATGGCCGGGGATAAACTCGCTTCCGTGGCCTCTTGCTGGGCCGATGGCGTCTGGTGCCCTATTTTGTTGGGCACGCTCTCGGACCAACGACTCATTGACTTCACCGATTTGATGACTCTACTTGCGGACGCTTCTACGCCTTCTTCGGGCCGTGATCATTTTGTTTGGTTGGACGGGACTTTCTCCTCTCGAAAGGATTATCTCGTTGTTCTCCCCCCTGTCTTGAATGCGGATGCATCTCTTCTTCGCCACTGCAAGCTCATTTGGGATCTCAAGATTCCGGAAAGGATTGGCGTTTTCCTTTGGATTCTCAGACGTGGAAGATTGCTTACGCGTGAACGCTGCGCCTCCATATTCCCGAATATCTCTTCTTTTTGTGGTTTGTGCGGCCTCGACATTGAAACCTCCGGCCACCTTTTCTTGCATTGTCCCTTCGTGCAGGCCATCTGGGATGGCGTTGGATGGGTGAATCGTTCCTCCATGCTTGACTTCTGGGAGAGCCTTGCTGCTGCCTCGACTCGCCCAAGATCGGAAAGAATTGTCCCCATTGCGCGTATTTGGAGCATTTGGCTGGGAAGAAACAACTTGATTTTTGCAGGGCAGCGCTTCTATAAGGAAAATATTTGTATCGCTGCAAATAATTTCTGTACGGACTGGTTATCGATGTAACGTTTTTCTTTTTTGGGAGGCGGATGGTATCCTCTCTTTTACCATCTACCTTGACCTTTGTTGTATTCCCCGCTGTAAGTATATTCTACCTCCATTTTTAATAAATTGGGGCGAACACCTATGAGTGTATCCACCTCTTTTGAGTGTCAAAAGAACACTATTTAGGAATTTATCTCAAAACCGTTCGAATAAATTCATAAAAAGTGTTCTTTTAAGAACACTATTTAGGCATTTGTCTCAAAACCGTTCGGATGTTTTAAACATGGATTTAAGCAAATATCTAGATTTCGTTGGGGTGTTCGCTACTTGCGACACGTTGCATCGCCTAAATGCAATGTGAAGTTGGCAAGGGCCGCTACATTACTGCCCGAATGTAGTTCAAAATTTACTAGGGTTCTCGCATGAGGAACGATGCGGGTAAATATGCTAGTTATGTTGCATCGCCACCAGGATGAAGTCAAAATTTTGCAAGGCTTCTCGCATGATAGTCGCACGCGAGTAAAGAAGTTAGTCCAAAAGAGGTTGCAACGGAAGTTGCGGATATGTAATTAGAATATCGGCACCTTGACTGGCAAATCGATGGAGATAGTTGATACGACGAAAAGAAGGAAGATTCAGATACTATGTCTACGGGGGACAAAATAGGTTGGAGAGAAAGCAAGGGAGATCGAGAAGTCAGGATTTAAACTTTGGTATTCATGTAAAGATAAGGATAGAAATGGTGTTGGAGTGGTTGCCATAAGGATTTAAAGATCTAGGGATCGGATTATATTGCTAAAAGTGGTTCTCGAAGAAGAAATTCTGAATATCATCTCAGTTTATGCATCGCAAATTGGTTTAGATGATAGGATTAAACAAGCTTTTTGGGAGGATTTGGATAAAATTATGCAAGGAATCCCACAATGAGAGATGATTTATCTAGGTGGAGATCTTAATGGACATGTGGGAAAGGATATTTCAGGGTATGCTAGTGTTCATGGAGCACATGGTTTCGGGAATAGGAATGAAGAGGGAAAAGTCTTTCTAGATTTTATAACTTCTTATGATCTTTTCATTGCAAACACTCTCTTCAAGAAGAGGGAGGAGCATCTAATTACTTATAAGAGTGGCTCGACTAGAACTTAGATAGATTACTTTACGTTGAGAAGAAGAGATCGGTTGTGTTGCAATAACTGCAAAGTAATCCAAGGAGAGAATCTGACTAGCCAACATCGCTTGTTAGTCACGGATGTGCAAATAAAAGGGCTAGTAAAGAAAATAAGGGTTTCTAAGATCACTAGAACTAGATGGTGGAATTTTCAATAGAAGCAATCAAGCTTCAAGGAGAAGGTTTTAAAAGACTTATCTTGGGATTGTAATGGAAGTGTTAATGAAATGTGGGAGGCAGTAGCATCTTGTATCCGAAGGGTATCCAAAGATGCTAGGCGAGTCAAAGGGAGGAGCTACAAGCCAAAAGAAGTCTTGGTGGTGGAGTGGAGGGATGCAAGACAAGCTCAAAATTAAAAGAGCTTTCTTTAAAGCTATGTCTAAGGAAAGAACAATTGAAACTGTCAGAAACAACAAAATAGAGAAGAAGGAAGCAAAGAAGGCGACAAGTGAAGCTAAGTCAAAAGATTCTGAAGTTTTGTACAAAAATCCCGACTTTAAGGAGGGACAGAAGGATATATTCAGGCTAGTTAAAGCAAGAGAAAGAAATACCAAAGATTTTTCTCAAGTGAGATGCATTAAGGATGAGGAAGGTCATGTGCTTGTTACTCAGTATAGAGACTAGATGGAAGAAATACTTCCATAAGCTTTTCATTGGGGAAGGAAATAGAGAGATCACATTGGGAAATCTAGCTAGAAGTGAAAGTTACTTGAATCGTGCAAGCTATAGACGAATAAAAAGGAAACAAGTAGCGGAGGCTTTGAAGGTTATGAGACATGACAAGTGTTTAGGACCTGATGACATTCCTATAGAAGTTTGGAGAGTTTTAGGTGAGCGTGGTTTGACTTGGCTTACAAATTCATTTAATGTTATTTGGAGAAGCAAGAAAATACCTGAAGAATGGAGAAGAAGCATCGTGGTGTCTCCTCATAAGAACAAAGGAGACATTCAAAATTGTTCAAATTATAGAGATATCAAGATGGTGAATCACACTATGAAAATTTGAGAACATGTGATCAAAAGAAGGTTGAGGCAAGTTTCCAAAGTAAAAGAAAACCAATTCGGGTTCATGCCAGGTCGCTCAACTATTGAAGTCATCTACTTGCTAAGGTGAACAATGGAGTTTTATAGAGCTAAAAGGAAGAACACATGATTTTTAATTTATTTAGAGAAGGCTTATGATTATGTCCCGCAAGAGATATTGTGGAGAGTTTTAGAGAAGAGACAAGTACATGTCCTATACATTAAACTCATAAAAGATATGTATGATAGGGATTCATCTTGTGTAAGGATACAGTATGGGAAGACTAACTATTTTGACATCAATATTGGTCTGCATCAAGGTTCAACTTTGAGTCCATTCCTTTTTACTTTGACTATGGACGAGTTGGCAAGTCACATTCAGGATGAGATACCTTAGTGTATGTTATTCACTGATGATATTGTGTTGATTGATGAGACTAGAGATGGAGTAAATGTGAAGCTTGAGGTCTGGAGACATGCATTGGAGACTAAAGGATTTCGTATAAGTAGGACTAAGATTGAATATATAGAGTGTCCTTTTGATGGAAGCAATGATGAAGGAATTGATGTAAAGATAGGTGATGATAACATTCAGAAGAGAGATTCTTTTAGATACCTGGGATCTATTTTGCAATATGACGGAGAAATTGATGGAGATATTACTAATAGAATAAATACAGGCTGGCTAAAGTGGAGAGGAGCCTCTGTTGTTCTCTGTGATAAGAAAATTCCTTTGAAAATCAAAGGAAAGTTTTATAAAGCAGTCCAGTTGTGAGACCTGCTATGCTCTATGGATCTGAATGTTGGCCTGTGAATCAGATATACGCAGAGAATGACAGTAGCAGAAATGAAAATGCTAAGGTGGATGTGTGGATACTCACACGTAAAGATCGTATTCGGAATGATGCCATCAGAAGGAAAGTTGGTGTAGCTCCGGTCGAGGATAAGATGCGAGAAAATCACTTAAGGTGGTTTGGCCATTTGCAAAGGAGGTAAATTGATGCACCAGTGAGGAGATGAGAGTTTTGGAATGTTGACCTGGCTAAAAGAGGGTGAGGAAGGTCCAAGAAGTGTTGGAATGAGACTAGATGAAGGGATCTTAGTTTTTTGGATCTAAGCCGAGAATGACCCAAGATAGATCTGAATGGAGGCAGAGAATCCACGTAGCCAACCCTACTTAATGTGGGAAAAGGATTTGTTGTTGTTATTATTCCATGAACCCTAGGGCTCTCTTATACAGAGGAGAGACCTATGGGTAAATTACATAAGATAGACAAGAATAAAGTAAACTGAGAAAATAGTACATAAACATAAATATAACATAAATATATCTCTATAATATCGTGGCAGTATATAACATATGTCTTGGCTATCTTGATCTCTCAAAGTCAACCCTTTGACTCAACTTATCTCACACCTTCAAATCTATATTCCTATAAAGAGGACATGCATCAAAAGGTCGGTCTGATGTCAGCCTTTGGAGTAAGGATAGTGATCTCCTTCTCAAACTGGAGAACCGTTTTCTATAATCACTTGACGATGTGGTTGAGTCCTCAATCTGACCATCTAGAAATTAAACCACACATGCCCTATGATCAAACCTTTGGAACAACAGTTGTATGACATCAAGATGGCCAAGGTACATTACCATAATTGTACAAAGAAACTTATGATGCAAATTAGTTATTCTTTATTTCATATTAAGGAGTGATTTGTTATAAGTTTTATTGCATAATAACTCGTCATGGGCTCACATATCCAATAGTTTCATCCCGCCAACTTCCTCTCCATCTTCTCTATCAGACTACTTCAACCTCTCACCAACAAGAGGCAAACTAAGATAGACCACCGAGATTGTTGCCTGCTACGTGTAAAGGGCATCCCCACAAACCCCCACCTCTTCCTAAATCATTCCAAATGGAATAAATGTCAATTTAGCATTGATTACTCCGTAGCCTAGAGACCATCCCAAACAACTCAAGCACGATGGCCACCCACTTAGCAGATGCAATTTACCTCATTGTTGCAAAGGTGATGGACAATAGTTTGCGAGTGGCTCTTGGCTCCATAGTTGATCCTAGCACAGACTCCTTCGCCACCTATATGGTCCTCTGAAAACAAGCGAGTGTACAACTTGACATTCTAACCTACTTCCATAAAACTCATATTTATATTTGGTTTATACTTAAATCAAATTTGAATTACATGAAACTCACACAGATCTTCACATAGATCTCTATTTTTTAGGGTTTTTATCACTTGTGCCCCTCCGAGATATCGTAATTTCAGTTATGCACCTATCTTTTTGGTAATATCAGTTGTATCCCTCACTTCTTGCTAATTTATCACTTGTGCCCCTCAAGTTAGTGACCGTCCATCCACAGTGCAAAAGGACGTTAACTTTGAGGACATAAGCGGAATTAATTTTTAAAAAAAGTGTTAAATGGTCATTTAGGACTGTTAGAATTATTATATTTACATTTATGTTTATAACCCTTCGGGTTTCGTAACCCCATGTGACCCTTCGAGTTCTGTAACCCCTGTGTCCCTTTGGGTTCCGTAACCCTTTGTGACCCTTTAAGTTCCGTAACTCCCAGTGACCCTTCAGGTTCTGTAACTCTTGTACTCTCTAGGGTTTTCTCTCTATATAAGAGACCCTAGCTCTATGGAATATATATCTCATTCTTTCCTCTTCTCAACATGGTATCAGAGCAACGGTCCTATATCGAAGTCTAATACCCTAAATCCGCCGCCACCACCAGCCCTCTCTCCACCGACAAGAAGAGAGGGTTGGATCTACTGCATCGCTCGTGGATTCGATGGTCTTGCGCAAGGCATTCCGACTGTCCGAGTCTCCAACAACACTAGATGTCACCTCCGACGGCACCTAAAACAACTCTTAAGGCTCTAACAGCTCCAGTCGCACCTCCTGCGTCGTCGGCACCGCCTGGAACCTCCTCTCTAACAACCCTTACTTCACCACGACTTATTTCTCCTATTATCATCCGTCTTCACCGAGCATCGACTTCTTCGTCAGGGCGTATACTTCTTCTTTTACGACCCGAATACTACTCCGCGCTGGACTTCTTATACAGTGATTATTCTCCAGGCACGACAAAGATATGTTCCAGTGACCTGCAGGCACGACAGAGATACGTTCCGGTGACCTGATATTGCAGTGACTCTACAGGCATGGCAGAGATACGTTCCGGTGACCTGAAAGCCACAGACCCGTCCTCGAGCGAGGTCTTCTACCAGCAGCGGACATATGTTCTTATGATGCATCGTGTGAAGATGTGTTGTATACTTTTTCTTTTTGTTACAAACTACAGCTTTCTCAGCTCCAGCTTGAGGGGGAGTGTTATAATTATTATATTTACATTTATATTTATAACCCTTCGGGTTTCGTAACCCCATGTGACCCTTCGAGTTCTGTAACCCCTGTGACCCTTCGGGTTCTGTAACCCTCTGTGACCCTTCAAGTTCCGTAACCCCCATGACTCTTCGGGTTCCGTAACTCTTGTACTCTCTAGGGTTTTCTCTCTATATAAGAGACCATAGCTCTACGGAATATATATCTCATTCTTTCCTCTTCTCAACAGGGACCATCTTCCTCATCCTTTTCTTCTTCCTCCTCTTCTCCCATACTCTTCCTCCTCCTGGGCCCCCCCTTCCCCTGTCCAGCGCCGCTCCGTGCTCCTCGTGCCGCCCCGTGCTCCCCTGGGCCGCCCCCTCCCCTTCCCCGCGCCACCCTGTGCTCCCCTGGACCGCCCCTGCTCCCCCTGCCCTGCGCCCTGTGCTCCCTGGGCCCTCCCCTCCCCCGCGCCGCCCCCTGCTCCCCTCCCCCGTGCCGCCCCTTGCTATGACCCCTCGCAGCATCGCCCCCAACATCTCCCCCCCCCCCTCCCCCGCGCATCTCCCTCCCCCGCCCCTGCACCTCCTCCCCCCGCCCCTGGAACCGCCCCTAGCATCGCCCCCCTCCGCCCCCCCCTCCCCGCATCTCCCTCCTCCGCCCCTGCACCTCCTCCCCCCGCCCCTGGCACCGCCCCCAGCATCTCCCCCCTCCCCTCGCATCTCCCTCCTCCTCCCCTGCACCTCCTCCCCCCGCCCCTGGAACCGCCCCTAGCATCGCCCCCCCCCCCCCCCCCCCGCATCTCCCTCCTCCGCCCCTGCACCTCCTCCCCCCGCCCCTGGCACCACCCTCAGCATCCCCCACCTCCGCATCTCCCTCCTCCGCCCCTGACACTGCCCCCAGCATCTCCCCCTGCCCCCCCCCCACATCTCCCTCGTCCGCCCCTGCACCTCCTCCCCCCGCCCCCGGCACCGCCCCCAGCATCTCCCCCCCCCCCATCTCCCCCCTCCCCCTTATCGCCCTCTGCGCCTCCCCGATGCGGAGCACGACTGGAGGGTGGATGCCACTGTCGTACCGGCTCACAGTGGCGCGAGGAGAGGTATGTCAGCGAGCGGGGGAGACGTGGACGGTGATGATTGATCCGATGCCCTGGAGCTTAAATGGGTTCCTCCTCGTCAATAGCACAAAGGCCTAATTCGATCACGGTCGAGCAAGGCGATGGCGAATGGCAGGGTGGAAAGAGACGAGGAAGGGCCTCGCGGCGGACCAGGGCCGCGACGGGCGGTTGCTGGCGGCGTTGGGCTTGAAGCCCTAGTGGGTTCTACCGTTGAGGAGAAGCCCCAAATTCGGTTCTCCAGCTTCGGTTCTCGACTAAACGGATGAGGAAGAAGATGAAGAACACGTTTGGACAATAATACCCCTCTTAATTGCACCAAGGTTTGAAAAAACCATGGTTAAGTTAACTCATTGACGGTCAATCTGACGGAAGGGCACAAGTGATAATGGCGAAAGAAGTGAGGGGCACAACTGATATTATCAAAAAGATAGGGGCATAACTGATATTGCGATATCTCGGAGGGGCACAAGTGATAAAGACCCTATTGTTTATATCACATCCCTCTCATGATGAGCTTCGATACTTGGCTTCTTGAAAATTGTTCCTGGTTACCTTTTAAATGTGTAGGGTGGGACTAACAATAAATGTCTTAATCTCCAGCACATGGAAAATCAGTTATGAATCATGATCAGATCATTTTAAGGTGCTGTTACAGTTGCACAGAAACCTTGTTAAAGTATTTACAGCAAAATTGCCACTTAATGAGTAGTATATGAACAGAAGATGGTTCATCTTATGTGCATCTTATTGTCATCAGTAACAAAATTAGTATTGTTCAATTCATGTGATCTATACTATCATACATTTGGTCTTTGAGCAAGTAGGGTATTCCAGTTTGTATAAAATGCTCGTTGCATCTCCAGCTTGAGGAGTGTTGAGAATAATGAAGATTGACTTAATCGGGTAATTGAAATTTGGCAAGATCCATCTATTACGTGGTTTGTAGTCTGACGGTTAATCGCATATCAACTATTTAGAGAATTGGGTACGAGTAGGGCCTATATATAAGTCTTTGCATTATAAGTTTCAGTAAGGAACTTCACTGAAGACACAGAACTATGAGGCTGCTGCTTTCATGGAGTAAGATGTTCATTGTGACCATCTCGAACAACATAAATTCATGTTTGATGTAATTGTTGCCGTGCTATATTTTCATGTTAACACTTTCTTTCAATATTATCACCGGAGTAATGCATACTTCTTATCCAATAAATTATCCCTTAACTAAACTGTTGGTGGAAATGAATTGCATACGTTAGAAGAGATCCTAGGGCTCTCTCATATAGGAGAAAAGCCCTGGGTTAATTACATGAGAGGCACATAAAGAAAATAGAAATTAGGAAAACATAATAAGAGATACAAATAAATCAACACTCCCCCTCAAGCTGGAGCATATATGTCTATCATGTCCAGCTTGGAAGTTGGAACATCACCTCGGAAATGGACCTCTAGCAAGAGCCTTGGTGAAAATATCAGTCGTTTGATCTCCAGTACAAACATGGAAGGTGGATATGAGACCTTTCTGGATCATGTCTCTAGTATAATGGCAATCAACCTATATATGCTTGGTTCGTTCATGAAATGCAAGATTATTGGCAATAAATAAAGCCAGCATGGGAAGAGGAACCTCAACAGCAAGGTCAGTCAAGACAGATCTAACCCACATCATCTCTGTGCTTCCCTGTGTCATGGCCATGTACTCAGATTTTATACTAGATCGGGCAACCATTGCTTGCTTCTTGTCTTTCCATGACACGAGTGAGCTCCCAACAAAAATAGCAAAGCCAGAAGTGGACTGCCTATCTCTAGGACATCCTGCATAATCTACGTCTGCACAAGCTGTCACCTCAAGCGATGTACCACTACTGAATATAAGACTAGTACCAGGTGAATTCTTCAAATATTTCAAAATAATATAGATTGCATCCATATGAACTTTCTTGGGTTGCATATGTCTAGTCTGGTTATGATAACATATAGGAGCGTCCCAACAAGCTCCATGTATCCCTCCTACCTACCTCATCAGTGTCATCTTCATATAACCTCGTATTTGGATCCATAGGAGGCTTGCACCCAGTCATACATGTCTCTAGAAGATCAGTAACAAACTTCCTCTGGGTCATCACAAGACCATGCTAGTTCTTGGCAAACTCTAGTCCAAGGAAGTATCGAAGATTGCCAAGGTCCTAAGTCACAAACTGCTGACCTAGGAACTCCTTAGCAGCCTGAATGCCCTGCTCATCATCTCCCGTGACAATAATATCATCAACATAGACAAGAATAGCAACAGTACCTCTCTGTGTCCTCTGAACAAAAAGTGAGTGATCCGCAGTAGACTGCACCAAACCCCTGTTGCTCTATCAACTCTGATAGCTTCTGGTACCAAGCTCTTGGACTTTCCTTCAGGCCGTAAATAGCATTATGGAGCCTACACACCTTCTGAGACTCCTCCTTAGTAGCAAACCACGGTGGTTGCTGCATATATAGCTCCTCCTGTAGATCGCCATATAGAAATGCATTCTTCGCATCAAGTTAGTAAAGAGACCAGTCCCTTGAAACAGCAACTGATAGAAGAATGTGCAGTGTCGAGTGTCTGGTCACTGGAGAAAAAATATCATGATAGTCCACCCCATAATTTTGGGTAAACCCACGTGCTACAAGCCTTGCCTTGTAGCGATCCACGCTGTCATCTGCCAGTTGCTTGACTGTAAAGATCCATTTACACCCCACCATAGAGGCACTTGGAGGAGCAGGGACAACGTTCCAGGTACCACGAGACTGCAAAGCAACCATCTCCTCCTCCATGGCAAGTCGCCACCTGCTATCCTGTATGGCCTCCTGATATGTTTGTGGGAAAGTAACATCAGAGCGTCCCACAACAAACCTCATGTACTCCTCTCAAAGATGGTCCAACGAAACATGCGCCGCTAGAGGATTGATGAATCTCGTATTCATCTTGCTAAAAGTCATTAATTAAACCCATGGCTTAATCAATACAATAAAAATCATCATTAATTCTTTATTTTTATCTTGTAATATATTGTGTATAATTAACCTTGAATTAATTGTACTTAATTTCCTTTATTTTCTTTGAATTTATTTTCTCATCAAAAACCCATAAAAATTAGGTAGAGTAATTGTCCATAACATCACTAACCCTTAGAATGACTAAAAACACAAAAACAACTCAAAACCAAAAAGTCGGTATTTTTATCGCCCTTAAAAATACCCCCAAAAATACTTTCTGTATAAATGACCTCTTTTGACTTTTTGTCTAACATGAAACTTGTAGATCTCATCAACACGAACAACTTTCATGTTTTGACTTTTTCTTAATTTTGCCTCTAACTATTTCTTTTGTATTTTCCTTTCTATTTACATTTTCGAATTTTCTGATTGGGCCACGTGGCGCCTTCTGAGCAACCCACGTGGCCCGTGCCTCCTTCCGCCACCCGGCGCTCCTCTGGACCATCGGATCCCCTTCATCCCGCCTCCATCTCGACCATCCATCCATCGTTCGCTCCCAGCCATAGGATCTGATCTCAGATTAGATCCTAGCCACTCTTCTCCGCATATCTCTCAACCGCACGATTCTCTCCGTCATCCAACGGTGCCCTACGCTCCAGTCACCCGATCAATCACCGCCGTAGGATAAACCCTTAGGCCCCATCCTAACCATCCAACCGCATACCAATCCCCGCCGTCGGATCAGATCTGATGATCTAATCTCAGCCCTCTACCCTCTTGCCCATCCCAGTCGTTGGATTCCATGATCCAATAGCCACCGAGTCATCTCCTACCTCCGAGCCCAGTCGTTACCCTCTCCGTTGCACTGCCCCCTTCCTATTTTGGAAGGTGCCACATTCACCCCCTTGCTCCATAACGTTGCCTCCACGAAGCCCTACCCTCCGTCATCTTCCCGCGACCACCATCACGCACAGCCATCACTCCTCCATTAAACCCTCGGTTGTCAAAACTGCCCCCATCACTACCTGTAACGTTTCCACCTCCGCCTATAAAACCTCGCCCACCACCTCCGTTCACCCTCATCCACCATCCAGAGGGTTGTGGCCCAGCCTTCGGTTCTCCGGTGACAGCGGAGGGACCATCAATCGAGGTGAAGACAACCCAGCCCCGGTGTGATCCATGCCAGCTCTGCCATGTCAGCTCTGCCATCTCTGACGGTAGCTCGAGCTCGCTGGCGTAGCTGACCAGACTGGGCGATGACCTCGGGCTTCCTCGAAGCCCAGCACAAGCTCCTCCACCGGGTTCCCCTCTCCGACGAGGTATCTTTCTCCTCTTCTTTTCTCTTTATTTCTTCGAATTTTCCTGACTTACTCGCTCACCGCCCCTGTCATCCGACCATCCCACGATCTTCGCAACTCCGCCCTCTTCTTCGTCAACCCCCTCCGACATCATCTTCCCTTCTCTACGATCTCAACCACCTCAGCCAACCTCACCTCCCTCTCGCCGGAGGTGAAGATCTTGGTCCCCTGTTCCGACCACCTCCCCGGGACCCCACCCCACTCACCTTGCACGCACGACACGCTTCGGCTACATCTAACGCTTACAGGATCTTAATTGGCCGGAGATAGCGTCGGAGCTCCTTCGAGCTGATCTCCTCCGGCGAGGCTCCATCGAACTCAAGCCCTGATCAACATCGGAGCCTCGTCGCTCCTCCAGGACCTCCGCCAGTAGCCCAGCGAACTTCCCCGACCATCAGGCAGGCCGCCAACGCACGAAGGAGCGAAGGGCAGGTCGCTGGAATCCCACCTTCTCCGGTAGCCTGCGGAGGAGACGACACTACAGGTACTGTCCGATCATCTGGATCGGACGGCTCAGATGAAGACACGTAGATGCACCAAGCCTCCCGCCGAACTTATAGGCTCGGGTTTAACGAACCTCGCCCCGAGCCTTCAGATGTTGCCACGTGTCCCGAGCCAGCAGCGAGCCCCAAGCCTAGGCCCCTCACGTACACCACACGTGAGGGCCTGGGTAATTTACAAGAAAGACCTAGGACCTTTTGCTATTTGCATATTGGTCCCCAGGCACATGCATAATTATTTGCACTCTCATAGCATATATTTAACCTTGCATTATTGTTCATTCATCATCCTATAATTGCATAAAAATCAACTAAAAATTGCATGCTCCATTTTATTGCATTGTAATCAACTAAAAACGGTATAATCGTCCCTTCATGCATTATTTTTATATCATGTCTGCTGATTAATTTCCTGTGTATTTTTCTAACTTTTCTCTTTTGTGGCAGGACCCATGAAAATCGAGGACGCTTGATCTTCATGGAGGTGTGATGTCGGGAGCTTCCGTTGAAGAGGCTGCAAAAGAATTGGCAAAGAAATTTTAGGATCTTTTATCAGTCAACCTGCATTTGCATACTGTAAAAGAAAACTTGCATGTGCATATTTATTTTTCCTCAGGGCTTGCATGTTGTAGATAAAAAAAGAAAAAGAAGAAGAAGTAGATCACTTGATGATCTACGCCCCCCCCACACACTTGCACATATACACTCACCCCCCTCACTTTGTATATTTTACAATCTCTCTCTCTCGCTCTCTCCTCGATCACCCTTGTTTGTAAAAATACCCATCCCCTCCGCCCTTGTATCGTAGTGTAATTACTCCCCCAAATAGAAGGACCCCGCCCCCCTCACTCAGATCCGTTACTTAGGCTATTTGTAGCCTAAGTATAGGGGGACCCGCCTAGTCATCTATCCCTCTTGTTGTCTTCTTATACTTAGGTCAATTTTTGATCTAAGTATAGGAGGACCCTCCTCCTCCTCAGTTCCGCTATATCACCCTATATTTTCCCAAGCCATAACTTCATATCACTTGTGCTATGAGGACATAGCAAAATTTAAGTATAGGGGGGTATACCGTATATTACTGTATATTTACTTTAGCCATAGCTCATTTTATTAACATTTTTTTTTTGAAAATTATTTCTCGGGCTTGGTTTTAGTATCCCTTTGAAATGAGTTTTGTAAAAACCTTGTAAAATTATTTTCTTAAAATTTGAGGGATTAATTTGTGTAAATACTCCTTTTCAAAAAATTTTGAAAAATTGAAAAACCTTTCTTTGAATTAGACTCTGACTACTAGGCTTAGTAGACACTTTCAGTGAGGGAACTTCGGTCTCCCTTAGCAGAATGGGTGGTTTAGAGGACACTGTATATGGCTCCGTCCTCAAGTAACACGGGTCCGTCTAACGGCTCGTACTTATACACATACTGGCTGAGAGTAGATACTTTTTTTTATTTGAGTCTGGACCAGTCATTGTCTCTCAAAAGAATTAAAAAAAAGTTTGAAAATTAAAATCCATAAAAAATCTATCTAAGGAGTTGGTGTATTCCTGAGACAATCACATTCACTCAAGGCTTGAGGATTTTGAGGACACTGGATTTCTGTGTTTTAAAGAGTCTGAGTTAACATACCTTAGTCATTAGGATTTTTAAGCTTAGCTATCCACATTTTCCTAGTTTGAAAGATTGAGCGCTATATTGCACTCTTCATCTCTACCTTCAAAAAGAGTATGATCACCACAATCACTTCCGGAACTGCATGATTGATGAGATGAGTTGAGATATCACTTGAGGAACTATGACTAGAGATTTGAGTTTAGACCTGATCTAATGATATTGGAGGATGGGATAAAGTTAATGAAGGCTTCAGAAAACCTCAGTGTCAGCAAAACCCTAGCTAGTATGTGAACAAGTTCATATGCTACCTCTTTGATATCTACCTATGTGGCAGGGTGTGATGAAACTTAATGATAATTATTGATCAGTATGCGCCAACTTTTGGTAAAAGCAGTAGAGCTACCCATCAAAAGAAAAGAAAATTGTCAAAGAAAAGCTCTACCATCCAAAGTCAAATTACAAAAAGAGGTTTTACCAATGACAAGCGCTCCCAAACATTTTCAAAGTGTCCACTTGGACCAAGTGCTAATTAGGAGAAAGAAGTCGGGCTGACACCATAAAAGGGCTCTGCATCGTAACTGGGTGTCGAAGGTATCTTAGATACTCAAAAAAGACACACCCTGGTGTACTCCCAGAAAAACAAGTGCAGACGACTCCAACTCTCTTGACGGACGCATTGATCAACAATCTAAAAATTTACATGTGTTTAGTAAAAAGGCACTCGAGAGGCCCCTTGTTCCAATGTGAGGGAGAGAAAAATAGACACAATCTCATGCCCTTCATCATCTGGCCATCCATACACATTTCAAGTCTGACGAACTGAAGAGACGGTTGACTGAAGCAAGAATAGACTTATTCCCTAGTATTGAGGATGAGGTCTAGAGGAGAGTCTTTGGTAATGGAATGTTGGGTGATGCCTCGACTCGACTCTCATGAAATGAAGTACACTTAATTTCATATCCTTATACTATATGTACAAAAAGAGAGTCTAATAATTAGATAAATTGGATTCCTTATGACTAAGGCTTGGACAAACCCAAAATTTTAGGATCTCTTAAATTAAGGGTCTTCGAAAGATTGAGTCTTCAAATCTTCACTTGCACCGTCAGGAATTAAGCAGACTCCATTCTTTAGATGCTCGAGGACGAGCATGGTTTAAGTATAGAGGTATAATGAATCTCGTATTCATCTTTCTAAAAGTCATTAATTAAATCCCTGGCTTAATCAATCCAATAAAAATCACCATTAATTCTTTATTTTTATCTTGTAATATGTTGTATATAATTAACCTTGAATTAATTGTACTTAATTTCCTTTATTTTCTTTGTATTTATTTTCTCATCAAAAATCCCTAAAAATTAGGTAGAGTAATTATTCATAACATCACTAACCCTTAAAAAGACTAAAAATACAAAAATAACTCAAAACCAAAAGGTCGGTATTTTTATCCCCCCTTAGAAATACACCCAAAAATATTTTTTGTATAAATGACCTCTTTTGACTTTTTGTCTAACATGAAACTTGTAGATCTCATCAAGACGAACAACTTTCATGTTTGACTTTTTTCCTAATTTTGCCTCTAACTATTCCTTTTGTATTTTTCTTTGTATTTACATTTTCGAATTTTCTGATTGGGCCACATGGCGCCTTCTGAGCAACCCACGTGGCCCGTGCCTCCTTCCGCCACCCGGCGCTCCTCTGGACCGTCGGATCCCCTTCATCCGCCTCCATTTCGACCATCCATCCATCGCTCGCTCCCAGCCATAGGATCTGATCTCAGATCAGATCCTAGCCACTCTTCTCCGTATATCTCTCAACCGCACGATTCTCTCCATCATCCAACGATGCCCTGCGCTCCACGTCAACCGATCAATCACCGTCGTATAGGCCCCATCCTAACCATCCAACCACATCCCAATCCCCACCGTCGTATCAGATCTGATGATCTGTTCTCAGCCTTCTACCCTCTTGTCCATCCCAGCCGTTGGATTCCATGATCCAACAACCACCGAGTCGTCTCCTACCTCCGAGCCCAGCCGTTACCCTCTCCGCTGCACCGCCGCCTTCCTATTTTGGACGGTGCCACATTCACCCCCCACGCTCCATAATGTCTGTAGGATATGGTTAGATCCTCAAGCGCATCACGGAAGAGTGAGCATCGTATCGAATACGACAAGGAGCGACTAGTCGGAGTAGTTGCTCGATGCAGCGGAATTTAAAAAAATTTATACGACGAAACCACATGATCCAAGAACACTTCTCGAATCGTTTCGTCTAAACCACAAACAAGTAATAGGATTACCTCTTTAAGTGTGGTTGCGATCGAGTCTCTAAACGAAGAGACCTCCTGTCTCAAGTCCGATCCGACGGAGGAGACGCTTGCGAGCGCGGGGATGAACCGCGTGCTTCTCGCAATCCATGTTGATGATCCAAGCGGCAGATCTCCTGATCTCGACACACGAGATCTGACGTCTTCTTCATGAGCGAGACGCACCGAAGGAGACGGAGATCCACGAGCAGAAGAACGGGAAGCATAACGACGATGCCGCGGCGATGGAGAACCTCTCCATGGCATCCATGGTGGACGGCCATGAGAGGGAGAGAGAGGGCTGACGTCTCTTGAGAAAAAGAGAGAGAGAGATGCTTCTCAAGCATTGTGTGTAAATTAGAGAGCATGGTATGCCTCTCTATTTATAGGGTTTTGGGATCCATGGATCTCAATCCATGGGACATATAAAATCAATGGATGAGATTGATTTATGTCAATCCAATGGTCAAGATTATTGTTGGTAAAAACCAACAACTTGTGATTTAATTTTGATAAAATATATTTGATAAATCAAATAAATATTAATACCAAACTAAATCAATCAAATAAGGAGAGAAAATACAAAGGAGATCAACCTTCCCCTTTAGAGGGCAATCTCATGGATTCCTATGAGATTGCACATCTCCTTGATTTTCTCTCTACTTATTTTCCAACAACTATTTGTTGGGATTTTATTCTTCAAAAATAATTCACAATTATATTTGAGAATATTGCAATCTTGACATTGGAAAATTGTGAATCATGTTCACAACCCAAAACAACATATAATTTACATTGTCAATTAATTACACATTGTGTATCCAATACACATAATAATTAATCAACACATATAAATTATAATTAGCTCTCTCTAATACATTATAAATCACAATTATAATATATTATGAATAATTGGATATTACTATCCACATTATTCTTATCCATAATAATTAAATCATATTTAATTATATTGGATAACTTATTTTCTTGTGCTCAAATAATATGAATCACATTCACATTATTTACATCTTTGATAATCAAATCACATTTAATTATCTAAGACAACTCTCCTTATAATATGAATCAAATTGACATTATTCATTATAATTAAATCACATTTAATTATCCTTTTTCTCAATGCTCGGATACATATATCAACAATAGAATTATCCATGAACTCCAAGGATAATGCCCGCAGATACTTGGAGATAAGGACAGGGCGATTGTATTGTTCCACGTATAGTGACATGGATATTGAGATCATATCTCAAATCCAGATCTCGGGCCTCCCATAGATGCTTGATTAAATCAAGACCGCAAATCTAATCTTCTCATTGCATCTGAATCACATTCAGATCAATGTCCAACATTTGGACTAAGATCAGATTACTTCTCTATTGAGAGGAGTCACTAAAATCCAGACCCGTTTCATCACTCCCTAGGAATGGAAGCGTCATGGTTATACAATCGTTTATGATCACATCACCCTCAGGTATTCCTAACACCTGTACATCCTGCATACTGGAAGACTCAGAATAAACCAGAAGTATGAGATCAACTTTACACTGTCTACTTCAGGGTTTTATCAGTAAGTTTCTCATTCGATCATTGGGAGTCGGTATTGATCATATACTTTCCAAAAGCATATATCATACCTAGGTCTTGATCATATACTTTCCAAAAGTATATATCAAACCAACAAATTCAGTCAAGCTTCCAAAGCGAGACGACCGTGCGCACGGAATTTGATTCTTCCCAATATCTCATGAGTGAGCTCATGTCTTCCGGTTCAGTAGTGAACCTGTATGATCCCTTTGAGAGATCGTATTACTCATATGCCCTTATATGCACACCAGCGCGCCGGTGTATAGACCTTGATTAGGCCATCAACCTATTGGTCTGCCAAATGTACATACTCAGACATATAGTAACACATCTGTCTCCGGTCAGAGGATGTGCGCCTATATCATGACAGCATATGATATAAGGACTTTGGTTATCTCGATCTCGTTAAGTCAACTCTTTGACCTAACTAATCTGACACCTCCGAATCTCTATTCCTATGCAGAGGACCTGCATCAAGAAGTCGGTCAGATATCAGCCTAACTGAGAAAGGATTGCCATCTCCTACTCAGGCTGGAGATCATCTCTTAATAATCATTTGACGGTGCTTGATGAGTCCTCAATCTAACTCATTAGATATTCATCTAAGAACCAGCCTCTATGATTCAATAATTGAATCAACAGCTGTATGATCATTAAGATGGCCATGGTACATAACCCTAATTGTACTAAGGGACCTATTATGCAAACTATGTACTCTTTATTTCAGATTAAGGAGTGAATTGCAATAACATTTATTGCACAATGGCTCGCTGTGGGCTCGCATGTCCAACAATGTCGCCTCCACGAAGACCTACCCTCCGTCATCTTCGCGCAACCACCATCACGCACTGCCATCACTCCTCCATTAAACCCTCGGCTGTCGAAACCGCCTCCATCACTACCTGTAACGCTTCCACCTTCTCCTATAAAACCTCGCCCACCACCTCCGTTCACCCTCATCCGCCATCCAGAGGGTTGTGGCCCAGCCTCCGATTCTCCGGTGACAGCGGAGGGACCATCAATCGAGGTGAAGACGGCCCAGCCCCGGTGTGATCCATGGCAGCTCCGCCATGTCAGCTCCGCCATCTCTGGCGGTAGCTCAAGCTCGCTGGCATAGCTGACCAGATCGGGCGACGACCCCAGGCTTCCTCGAAGCCCAGCACAAGCTCCTCCTCAACCGGGTTCCCCTCTCCGACGAGGTATCTTCCTCCTCTTCTTTTCTCTTTATTTCTTCGAATTTTCCCGACTTACTCGCTCGCCGCCCCAGTCATCCGACCATTCACGATCTTTGCAACTCCACCATCTTCTTCGCTAACCCCCTCCGACATCATCTTCCCTTCTCCACGATCTCAACCACCTCAGCCAATCTCGCCTCCCTCTCACCGGAGGTGAAGATCTTGGTCCCCCGTTCTTACCACCTCCCCGAGACCCCACCCCACTCACCTCGCACGCACGACACACCTCGGCTACATCTAACGCTTGCAGGATCTTGATTGCTCAGAGAAAGCGTCGGAGCTCCTTCGAGCTGGTCTCCTCCGACGAGGCTCCATCGAACTCAAGCCCTAATCAACACCGGAGCCTCGCCGCTCCTCCAGGACCTCCGCCAGCATCCCAGCGAATTTCCTCGACCATCAAGCAGGCCGACAGCGCACGGAGGAGCGAAGGGCAGGTCGCCGGAGTCCCGCCTTCTCCGGTGTCCTGCTGAGGAGACGACACTACAGGTGTCATCCGATCACCTGGATCGGACGGCTCAGATGAAGACATGTGGATGCACCGAACCTCCTGTCGAACCTATAGGCTCGGGTTCAACGAACCTTCCCCGAGCCTCCAGATGCTGCCACGTGTCGCAAGCCTGCAGCGAGCCCCAAGCCTAGGCCCCTCACGTGCACCACACGTGAGGGTCTGGGTAATTTACAAGAAAGACCTAGGAACTTTTGCTATTTGCATATTGGTCCCCAGGCACGTGCCTTACGTGGATGCCTGGGTATTTTACAAGGAGGTCCTCGTAAGTTTGTAAAATTACAAAAAGGTCCCTGCGTGCATGGAAAAATTTCATCAGGGCCCAACGGTTTTTGGTATTTACATTTAGGTCCCTCCAGGGACCTAAATGTAATATTCATCTTTTTATTTTCTTGTATTTTTATTACAATTATGTCCATGCATTTTTTTCTTCATAACTTAAGCATCGTATGTTCAAATTGCATGATTTTAGTGTCGTTTTGAACCTTGTTTCCTCATCTACATCAAGGCATGTTTAATTTTCCCATATACCACCATTTTAAATGAAGTGATTTTTTATGTTAGATGAGATTCTATGCTCCTTAAATGTGTGTCATGATTAGATGATTGCTCTTATTCTTATGTTCAATTCAACTCTAATTTCAACCCGTATGTTGTTGCTCATTTATGTAATCTTTCTTCAGCATAATTGTTTCCATTCTCATAGCATATATTTAACCTTGCATTATTGTTCATTCATCATACTATAATTGCATAAAATTCAACTAAAAATTGCATGCTCTATTTTATTGCATTGTAATCTGCATAGTGCATCCTGTATTTTCATGAAGACCTGAAATTGAGAATTTATTCATACTGCTCTTAATTGATCAAAAATAAAAAAAATAGAGTAGCTCGTGTCCATGTGTTCGACCTTGGTATACTAGCCAAGTATAAATACTCCACAACATTCAAAGAGTGTGCTTTTTGCTGAACCAAATTTGTCTCCTATACTACGAAAATTTCAGATAATTAAAGAGGCAAATTTGCCGTTCATCAAGGATAAGTGGGCACAGTGACGACGCGGCTTCCTCAAGGCAATAGGTACATCCAGGTCATCAGCCTCTTTGTTCTGTGGTATCAACTCCTCTAGTACAGTATCATGAGGAACACTCAAATCTCTAGTACCATAAGAAGAAATAATGTGTTCAGTACATACCTGAGGCGTGTTGGATGACGGGGATGAAGCATGAGCAGAGGGGCGGGTAGAAGACATGTGAATGTAAAAACGTGGTAGCAATTGCGTCAGGGTAGACGGTGGTGGAGATGGTGGAGGTAGAGATGATTGAGACTCAACATGGGGTACAGATATTGGAGATAACGAAATTGGAGGAACAAAAACTTTCTCACCAGAATCAGCGTTGGACAACCTGTCACTTGTAGAAGAAAAATATATAATAGACTTAAAAAATATGACATCAGCACTAATACAATATTTTCTTCCTACAGGGAGTACGATAATAACCAACAAAGACACATTTGATAGCTCTATGTGAGAGCTTGTCACGACCATGCGTGAAATTGTGGACAAATGCCATAGACCTAAAAACCCTGGGAGTAAGAGAGAATAGGTCCTCGAGAAACGCAATCAAGAAGGGAATCTTACTCCAAGAATAGTGGACGGCATGCGGTTCATGTAACATCCGGATCCGAATGAACTGAAGCTCTGATACCAAACTGAGATGCCCGCTCCCGCGGATCTGGAATACCTGTTTACATATCATTCGTAGTATCTTAAACGCAAAAAAATCCCTAAATTTCAGTGCTCTAATGCGAATTTTAGCGAACAAGATACTACGAATGATGTGTAAACGGGCATTTCAGATCCGCGGGAGCGGGCGTCTCAGTTAAAAGAATACGGCTTGTTTTCCCTTTGAGGTTTTTATGGGTTCAAAAGCCTTTGAGGTTTTTATGGCCAGATGAAATCCAAATAAGACACAAAGTAACCTTGACTCGAGTCTCGAGGACGAGACTCCCTTTGAGATTTTTATAGTTCACCAAGGAGCAAGCACTAGCAGTAAGAACAACATCACCCCAGAACAAATGAAGAGCTCGACTCTGAATCAAAAGAGTCCTCGTGACATCCAGAAGATGACGGTATTTGCATTCAGCAACACCATTCTGCTATGAAGTATAAGCACAAGAGGTCTGATGAACAATACCAAGAGATCGGAGAAAATCAGATATCAGTACGAATAAACTTCACACTAGCAGAAAAAATATTCTTAACTTCAATAAGAAATGATTTAATGATAGCACTCGCTTCAGACTTATGCTTCAACAAGAATACCCAAGATAATCTGGAAAAGTCATCCACAACAACCATATAAAAACGGTGTCCCTAATGATCGGGAACATGACTAGGACACCATATATCAAAATGAAACAACTCAAAAGACCGACTACCATGACGACTGACGACTCTGATGACATGGAAAAGAAGAATGATGGTGCTTCCCAAGCTGACAAGCCTCACAATCCAAGGTAGCACGAGTAGAGATCTGAGGTAGAACATGACAAAGCTTCTGCAGAGGAAGGTGTCCTAAGCAAAGATACCACATGAAAGGAGAAACATATCCTGAAAGAATAATAGCATCCCCAGCACACGGTGGCTGGACAAGTATGTACAGTCCTCTCTGCTCACGGCCACATCCAATTACTTTGTCCCTGCCCGTGAGTATGTCCTGAATCACAAGAGAAGAGGGATTAAATATGGCACGACAATGTAAATCTTTTGAAATTTGACTAATAGACAAAAGATTCATCTAAAATGCTGGAGCATGTAAGACATTCTGCAGACGTATAGAAGGAGCTAGAACAAACCCCCCCTAACCAGCAATGGGTAGATGAACCCCATTAGCAATCACCACTGATCTACTAGACAGGATAGACCTGTAAGAACTGAATTGTGTCCGATGATGTGATGCTCTAGATTCTATAATCCAATTAGTCAAATCCGAACTGCTATAACTGGTAAGCGCATAAGCAATACCTGATGAACTCGAAGAAGCTCTGGCAGCAGCTGCTACATCTGAAGAACCTGCAGCTGAAGTGGTAGAAGTGGTCATCATCTCTCGCAATTTGGAGACGATATCATCAAAACATGCATCATGAGCAGGGGCAGAAGTAGGCTCGATCTGCTCAGTAATACGGGCAGACGCAGGATACCCATGCTTCTGATAGCATCGAACGGTGGCAATGTGAACATGGGCCACGTTGATGTCCTCCTCGACCACGTGGTCCTAAGCTGTGAAACTGTGACGTACCCCCTCTGCCACGAAAAGTTGCTATAGCAGAGGGAGTCTGAGCTACGGTAGTAGATGAAGTAGTGATCCTGCTCAGCCTCTTGTAGACCTCCTCCATTGGAGTTATCGTCTCTCCAGTAAGTAGTTGAGTATGTGTTGCATCGTACTCAGAATCAAGAGATGACAGAAAGACTCCTGTCATAGTGCCATTCTGATATGTCTACTACTGCTAAATGTTGGAAGTAACAGGCATGAAGCTATGCAGACGCTCAAACATGCCTCTAAGATGCGAGAAGTGTGCATGAAGAGGTCGACCATTCTGCTTGATCGAAAAAATATCATACTGCAACTGAAGAATCTTGCTCTCATTCTTTGCCTTCCCATA
This sequence comes from Ottelia alismoides, assembly GCA_037367405.1. NCBI lineage: Eukaryota > Viridiplantae > Streptophyta > Magnoliopsida > Alismatales > Hydrocharitaceae > Ottelia > Ottelia alismoides. The sequence continues at coordinate 529,577 of JAZKJV010010627.1, read as the reverse complement.
TGTATCTGCTAAGATGTCCTAGCCTTTGTTGTGGGTTGATTCACAATATCATTGGCAATCTCCCTGGTGAGTTTCCTGGAGAGCCAAATGCGAGCATAGGCATCGTCTTGCTACCAAGAAGCATTAGGCCCAGTTTTTTTCTGGCGGTTCTGAATCCATCGGAATGTGCTCCTTGTTATGGCACTGCATAAGGTGTGAAACTGCATGAACCACAACCCATAGTTGGTCCCATCCATCTTTACGATGGGAGCCGGGCCCTTGAAGACACCGGATGATGAAAAACATCACCCTTGTTTTCTGACATGGTAACAAAAACGTCGATATCCGAAACAAAACTGGGGTGTGGACTGATCTGAGTGAGTCTACACAATCGTATGGAGGATTGGTTGTATCTGTAGACTCATAAAACCATCCTCGTCACTTGATGTTGTAGTCTAGAGTCGGAAGACGTGATTTATATGTTGAAAATTACGAAAAACAAACAAAATCAGACCATAGCTCCTTGTGTACTCGGTCAAACTGCAGCCGGCCTACAATGATGGAAGCAAATCGACACAGGGCAGGGCCGATTCACAACCACGGCCGTCGACGGGAGGTGGCCTGCTGCTGGGCAGCGACAGGAGGGTTGTCGCTGGGCGACAATGGGGAGGGTCGTCGTGTGTGTGCTGAGCCTGCACAGGTGCAACGGAGGGGCTGCCACACGGGGGAGGGGAGGGCATGGCACAGGAGGAGGGGGTTAGGGTTAGGGTTGGTGGGATACGGGAACCCCAGTCTAGGATCGTTGCTCCGATACCATGTTGATGGAAATGAATTGCATACATTAGAAGAGATCCTAGGGTTCTCTTATATAGGAAAAAACCCTCGGTTAATTACATGATAGATACATATAGAAAATAGAAATTAGAAAAAAGATAATAAGAGATACAAATATCTCAACATAAACCAAGATTGACCATGACTTTCCCATGTGTTCCCTCGCATTCTCATATCCAAAAAAATGTTAATTTACATATTTGCAGCTATGGAATTCAGTTGTCACAAAACATAAATGTTTTACTACTTTTTAGTTCTCTGTATTCTTCTTTCTATGCATAGAAAAACAATAAAATGGCAAAGGCTTATCCCACTATTAGTAGGGTCGACTACATGAATTCTTGCTCAAATCCATGTTGAAAGATTCGACTATTTTTTACATTGGTTGTCAACTACCTAACGCAACCAACACAAGGATTTGAACCATGGTCTGCACACCGCAAAACCACCAAACCATTTAAGTGGGTACTATGCACAGAAAAACAATTGATAAAAATATTACTGCACTCTAATATGATATTTCGGAGGGTGCTTAATAAATCTCTATACCCATCATCATCACCACATCACTTCGTCTATTAAGAACACTTGGTCTAAGTTGAAGATGACATATTCACAAACATGATATGAAACAGAAAAGCATCTGATCAATCATTAATGTTGGCTAACTACAACCTTCAAATCAAGAAGTTCCAAGCATGGAATACCTCAAGTTGGCAACTAGAGAGAGTGGAATTGCTAACACTGAACTAGGAAATACCTATAATTAGGTGTAAGGATTTACGGTGAGGCTGAAGATGGTTGCACAGCCTTTAATAAATCAACAGATTCAGAGTCTGACGCCCCTTTAAATCACAGGTATCATCAAGGCCATTGAAAAAAATCAAGCATATGGACGCTTTATCTCTACTTTTAGATAAATGAATAACATCAGAGGTACTTACAGAAAGTAGATTCTTCAACAAGGATGCAACATTTACGATAAATTTAAGAGGAAAACCCGATAACTTGGTAAACAAAGGATAACACGAAAGTAGCGGAATAGTCATGATCTGCAATCAAAAGAACTAATATCAGTATGATCCAAAAAGAATATAATCAACACCAACGACATGAGAGATTGCAAACTGCATACCGCAGCTATACGGGATGACATGATGGGACCCAAGAGTCGCTCTATGGGTGGATATAGAGAGAGCTGAAATACTAGAAGACTAAAACCTAAGTTGACATTACATGTTGTCAGTAAAAGGTCCAACCATATAGAAAATAATATGAGAACGATTGCATAAAAATTGAACTAGATATCTGAGTTTCGTATGTCTATCCTCAAATCTGGAATATGTTACTACAACAGTGTTCTGATCATAACCAATTTTTCATGTATAGAATAGAGAATACGTGCAACTGATGATTGTTACATGCCAGGGTAAATTGGTGGGGATGGGGTAAAATCAATTCCATTTTACTATTTGATCGATGAAATAACCTTTAACAATAGTGAAGGATCGAAGCAATCGGATAATTGGATCTTATAGTAGATCCATCTAGTGTGTATTTATAGCGTTGTGTGTTAAGCCCTACATCTATTCTATATACTAAAGTTGGGTTTTCTCGGCTTTTGCTCTCCATCCGACAAGTGTTCTGTCCTTGCAATGCCACAGCAATAGACCTCCAGACGTTTTGGTGGGTTCTCCCCGTGTGCCTCTCTCTCTCATTCTCTCTACTAGCACACGCCTCTCTCATTCTCCCTCCCCAAACCACTCACCTCTCTCTCATTCTCACTCTCCAACTTTGTCTTCATCTTCTCTCTCTCTCTCCAACTTTTGCCTTTCCCCACGCCACTCACCCCTCTCTTTCCTCCATTATTTTTGTATCTACTCTCTCCCATTTGTTTTAGAACATTCCCCTCTCTCTCTCTCTCACACTTCCCAATTTGACTTTTTAAATTTAGATACACACACATACCCCAACTTATCCCATTCATTATAATTTTTGTAAGATTATATTGGGATAATTATACGGAGGGTTGTATTACATTTACAATAAATACATTGTAATATATTTTACAATTACATAATTTAATGATTTACCTTTTTATGATTAGAATGTCTTTTATTTATATTGAAATTGTTTTGACTTAGAGCTAAAAGATTACTTAAAGATTGATGAATAAGCATTCATGTCCGTAATTTTAGTCATGTTACTTTATCATTTTTGTATTTAAATTTTAAACATACATAGGACATACTTTTATTTTTTAAGTCCTACAATATCTCAATGACTCAATCTTTAATATTCACGAAAAAATCTACCTCTATGAACTAACTTAAGCATATTTAGGGGGGATAAAAAAAATTTTCATAACATATTCATTTCAGTATTTACATTTTCAAACTTATTCTTATGAACTGATTTGTTTCAACTTAATTTCATCTTTTTTGACGTTAATAATCTTGAAATTCTCCTGCTATCAAAATTGATTGAGTGCATTGATCTTGTAATGTAAATAATATTTTCCATCCAAAAGTGCATGAAATAAATGTAATTGAGTCATAATATTAATATTGTACTTTTATGAAAATCATAAATACAATTTATTTTAGTAAAAAAAATAAAAATAAAAGAATATATATATCCATTCAAATATAAATCGTTATAAGAGAATACAATCAATTTAATTATAGATTTTAAATTGATTCTGCCATTACATGTGTTCTCTCTCCTTCATCATTTCTATTTTAGTATTAAAAAACACAAGCAAGCATTAAAAATCCCAAGTATTGTTACTGCAAAGTGCAAATAATATTTGTATCATAGTATCAAAGGTCATGTTGCATTAAATTAATTTCATTTTCCCCTCTACATTCATTGAGTGTTATGTTACTTTGAAGCAATATCATCTTTTGTGCTCTTTGTTGATTGATAAAAAAATGTAAAGGCACCAAAACGATAATGACTATAAACTGAAAGATGTAATGAAATATTAAAATACTTTTTAAAACTCTAAATAACCAGTGCACTCCAACTAAATAACGGAGACAACATGTATAATAAAACAAACATTAGAATGGTAGATAACACTCTATTGTTCGAGTATAAATTGTATGCGCCATATATGAGGGAGATGGGTACGGGATCCATTTACCCCATCCAACAGTTTAGTCCCACATCTACCAGTGGCGGGACTTGGAGGCTTTGTGGAGGCTATATAAAGAGCTCCAGACCTCCTGTAACCAATGAGAAAATGCAATGCAAGATATGCCCCTTTGAGGGCTTCTCCCGTGGTTTCATTCCGCTCCTCACGGAGTAGGGTTCCACGTAAAAATCTTGTTCTTCATGTTTATGTTTCTTTATTCTCTGTTTCCGCTTCCGCTTCCTATTTTCTAACATGGTATCAGAGCGGGTTCGATTCTCGAGGAATCATTTTATGGTCTTTCATTTAGTCGAGTTTCGATTATTGTTCGTTCTGCAACTTTATTTCGCCACGGGTTCTCGATACTTCTTGAAGATTGCAATTTTCCAGGATTGAGCAATGCAAAGGAAACTAGGTTCCCAGTTCAGGAACCCTAATCTCATGAGCAGGCAGGTGCATCCAACTCACATCTCTTCTCCAGCGCACCACATCGCGTGAAGATTCCAAGTGTCTCCAGGTGCGTGATCTCCTCTCCACACGCGATCCCTCTCTCTGCAGCGAGACCCCATCAAGGTCCGCTAGGGTTCCCATGAACCCCTGGCGCATATCCCTTTTCCAGGCATGCTGCATCTCAAGGCGGCACAGGGGCGTAGCCCCTCCTCCAGCCATAAACCTCCTGGCGCATGGAAAATCTTCAGCCTCGCGTCCGATGACGCAACCTCCAGCGTGATTGAGCCCCAGGAGTAAAGCCCCCACGCGCACATCATTTCCTCAGTGGCGCGGGATCCTGTTAGATTGAGGATTCATCCTCCTCTGGAAACTCTCTTCTTCTCCGAGCAGCCCCCGGCGCGCGAGCCCCAGGTGCGACACATCTCCAGGCGCTGCAAGCCCCGGGCGGCGGCGGGGCTCGTCGTTGGCGGCGATGCGCCCTAGCCCAGGCGTCATCCTCTCTTCAGTGCCGCTGGGGAGCAAAAGAAACCGCAGGAGGTGGGGCGACGGCATTGTTCTGAAGAGGGTTCCCAAGTGGGAACCCTAACGGGTGTTTAAAAAATATATATATTGTTGCGGGCCTATGTGGCTGAGGGCCTGATTAAAAAAAAGAGGTTGCTTTGAGGGCCTATTTTGGTCGTGAGTACAAAAAAAATATGATGAGTTTTTTTAGGCCCAAATGGGCCAAAGCTTTTGTTTTTAAAAATAAAAAAAAGAAAAAAAAGAGGCGCGTACATACAAAAAACGTATGCAAGTATTTTAAAAAAAGGGTGCAAAAGCCAAAAAAAATAATGAACGGCTTTGTGAAAAAAATTACGACTATTACAAAAAAATGAAAATAGCCAAAAAGAAAAAATGATGATGTTTGAAAAACCGAGGAAAAAAATGAAGTCGGCTAATTAGTTTTGTTTTTCCCCCATTTATCTTGTCTTCTCCCAGCTATCGATGTCTTCATTCCGACCAGTATGGGAGAAAGGGGGAGTATATATGTAGAGTCACAGGTCTATTCACATGATCCAGATTCAGATTCCAGGCCAACCAGTTGTTCAGACTCTATCGTTTTCAGATGAAGATTCTCCATGCGCAAGATTCAAACTCTACGTTCAGATTCCGAGTCCACAGGTGTGATGTGCAGTTGTTCAGACTCGACAGATTGGTCAGAGTCCAAGTTCGAGGCACTTCATGTTTGAGTAACCCATTTTCGAGTTCTCCAAAGAGAGACTCAGTTTCAGACACGTACGAGTTTGCGATTATTTTCAGATGAGCACATGTATGCCATCAGTTCAGAGGTCCCCATCCTTTCTTCTTTTGTAGGCCAGAGTTTTCATGAGAGCCATAGGGACTCCATAGTAGAGGACCATTCCCTATGCCATGTTGGCAAGGGTTTTCATGTAGTATCATAGGGACACCAGATCGTATACCATTCTCTGTGCCAGATGGGAGAGACCCAGTTCTCCGTCGAGGAGACTTTTTTAGACCCCATTCTCCAGCGACCGTGGACTCCGACGAGGATTGCACTTCCACGGCCTTTTCCAGTTCAACCCTTTTTCATGGAGTAGTTGTCCACATATTGTGGCGGGCCAGAGTACTCCGACGAGGAGACTCATTTCAGTTGCAGTGAGGCGCAGTCCAGAGCACATGCTCTCCGACGAGGAGATTCAGCAGACTCACACTCCAGCCCGTTCGTCCTCCTCACCTGCACGGCATGAGAAGCAACGTCCTCGACAGCAGCAGTTGTGCGCGTTGGGTTGATATTGTCCGTAGTGTCATGTAGCGTTGAGTTGAGTATCTTTCTGTTTGTCCAAACTGAGCATTGCATGCTCCAACTTGAGGGGGAGTGTTGGAGTATAAGTTGTATGCGCCATATATGAGGGAGATGGGTAAATGGATCCCTCTAGGATCCATTTACCCCATCCAACAATTTAGTCCCACATCTACCAATGGTAGGACTTGGAGGCTCTGTGGAGGCTATATAAGGAGCTCCAGACCTCCTGTAACCAATGAGAAAATGCAATGCAAGATATGCCCCTTTGAGGGCTTCATCCGTGGTTTCATCCCGCTCCTCCCGGAGTAGGGTTCCACGTAAAAATCTTGTTCTTCATGTTTATGTTTCTTTATTCTCTGTTTCCGCTTCCGCTTCCTATTTTCTAACATCTATAATTTGAAAGGTAGGATTAAAAATATATAAAATACGTTGATTCTCAATAATATCACCATAATAAAATATCAAGCAATTATTCTATTAATGTAAGTTAATAAATGAGAATGATTACTTTTTCTATTTTTTAATATTTATTTTTAAAGATGACGCCTATCTAGATTTAGAATCCACAACAAATGACAAGTCTCTTTGTATATCACTTATGATGGTTGGTATTGCAATGATTATTTATTATATTTCTCTTTGAAATTTATTCTAATTGACACTTTAAGGAAATAGAAAAAATAAGAAAGACAATAGACTGCTATATCAATTCGTAGCAACAATAGAACAACAAATATATATAAATCAAAAAGTTCAAATACAAAAAATATTCTACAAAGATTAATATTGTTGTATGTTAATATTGAATGATTTAGGGTTCGTTGTCAAACTATACATTATAACATATTCGTTTTACTATGCTAAAATAGAAAAAAACTCATTTATCAACACGATAAAGACACTAAAAATAAAAGTACAACATATGAGTTATTTATTCAAATATTATTCAAATGTAGAATTTAATCTATAGTGTTAATTTTTCAAAAGATAACTAAAAAATAAAATGCTTATCTTTAAAAAAATTTATATGCTATTGTAAAATATTATTTTTGAAAATCCATCCTTTTGCAGAAGCGTGGGTTTACAAGGTCGATCCTAGATAAGTTGCTCTAGGAAAAAGTAAGTGTGCACTAGACTGAGGAAAGATCTTATATAATGGGGGCAGGATGAAATAATTATATATTCAAACTGGGTTCTAGAATGTGCTAGTCCTCCAGTAGTGGGCCAGGAGTGATCGATTTCTTAACAAATCATTTTGCAACTTCTCAGTTCTATTAGAAACACGTTATCAAATAGATCTGAGCCCTTTCTCTCTCATTTTTATTGACTTACGCCATATGATAATTCATTAATGGACAATGATGATTTTCTTAACTATTTTTTGCCTTAGTGCAATGCAGACTGAAATTTAAGATGGTGAGGTAACTTCGGTCTGTTAATTGAGAATAATGTTGCAGCCTCTCAATTCCAGCAGACACCTCTTATTATCAAAGAAATATGAACCATCATTTACTCGTTATTTTTTTCTTTTGCTTCCTATAGTCTTCATGAGTTTCCTATTAAAACTCTATCATGATTTTCTTTGAACTGTTGTTTCTTCTTCTTGCCTCTGTTTTCGACGCTTCCTCTATTCGTCTCTATTCTCTCCACCCATAAAACGGGTCTGCAATTTCGTTACCCTTCCACTTTGTGTTGTTTCTTCTTCTTCTTGCCTTTGTCTTTTTCATTTCAGAGTTTGTGCTCTTTTGAGTTGTATTCTTAGCATTGGATCTCATCTATTTCGTAAAGTTTGTGACTTTTTTCCCGAGCTGTTGTTTTGGATTACATAACTTTTTTTTAGTCGTATGTTTTTTCCTTACGGATACAGTGTAAATAATATCTACCGAGGGGATTTATATTTTTTTACAAAATATTTGGATTTTTATCAGTTGTGCCCCTCTTTTTTTTAGGCTCAAAAAAGGGGGAGACACTCATTGGTGTTCGCCCCAAAATTGTATAAAAGAGATTAAGAAAAGATACTTACAAAGTCGAGGTGGGAGAAAAGAAAACAGAAGCCACAAGCAAAAACAACAAAAACCGCGGAGCTATAGAAGGCACCGGCCCGCAATAATAAGGCCCAAAACCCTACATAATACACCAGTCACCAATAAAGCGAGCACTCAGAATAAGAATGTTTTCCCTATAGAACCGCTGCCCGGAGAAAATAGCTTTGTTCCTGCCAAGCCAGATGCACCACAGTCGCACAACGGGAGCCAAGAGCTCCCGCCTATCCCTGTTCCTGTTGGTCCAAAGAAGCTCGCAGAGAGCAGAGAGGTTGTCCGCTCTCGCCCAAGGCAAGTCGTCCCAGATCCCCGACACCATCTGGCAGCCGAAGAAAGGGTGGTCAATAGATTCATCGTCAACATTACAAAGGGGACAAGAGGCACTGAAGTTAGCAAAGATTCTAGCACAACGATCACGAGTCATCAGCCTCCGTCTTCGCAGTAGCCAAAGGAATATGCCGATGCGCTCCGGCATGCGCAAGCCCCAAAAGAATCCACAATCACGCACAAGAGCAGAAGAAGCAGGAGGAGGAGGGATGACCAGAGTCCGGTAGGCCTTCCTCGTGGAGAAAGGGCCGTCCTTCCAACGCCAATGATCCACTTGCGCATTCGGCGTAGCAGCATCACGAAGGGCTACCATCAGCGACAAAAAATCGTCCACCCGCTGCTCAGAGAAGTTCGCGGAGAAGCGAGGACACCAGCACCCATCCAACCAACAATCAGCCACTGTCGCATTCTTATGTGAGGCTAATGCGAACAAGCACAGAAAACGCACCTGAAAAGGACCACCGCCCGACCAATCATCCTGCCAAAACTTGAATGAGTCCCTCTTCCCCAACACCGGGATGAAAAGCGCAGCATTCCTCGCAAAGGCGTCCATCACACTACGCCAAAACGGGGAGGGATGGAAGTTCAGTGCCCCCCGCGCCAACCCCAACCAATCGTCGCCTAAGAACTCTCTGAGAACAGAGATAAAGAAGTTATCATCCGTCCCCCAAATTCTACTCACCCACTTGAGTAACAGAGCATCATTCGCCACCTCTAATCTCCGCACACCGAGGCCACCATAACGCTTAAGCATAGTAACGTCAACCCAAGCAACAAGATGCAGGCCCCTACCCTCCCCCCCTTCCTTCCCCACAGGAAACGACGCATACAACGCTCGATCCGCAGGCGAACCACCGTCGGCATTCTACGAACAGAGAGAAAGTATATAGGGATAGAGGACAGCACCAACTTGAGAAGAACAAGACGCCCCCCCTAGAGAGCAAAGCCGCCCGCCAACCAGCAAGGCGCGTTTCCATGCGCTCAGTAATCAAACGCCAATCCCGGACTCTGGCCCGACCCACCGACAAAGGTAAGCCAAGATAGGCAATAGGAAGCTTACCAAGAGAGGAACCAAGCAGCCGACCGCATTCCTCCGCCTCCGCGTGAGAAAGGCCAAAGGGAACCACCATGGATTTGGAGGCGTTAATCGACAATCCCGACAATTCACTGAAAAGGTCAAGAGTGATCGCCATACCGAAGACCTCCGCACTACCACCCTCAATAAAGCCAATAGTATCGTCTGCAAATTGGATCAAGGGCACACAGACATCACCCTTATGGAAGCCGTTAGAGAGCCCAGCGCCAATAACGCGGTTCACCATACGCGCGAGAACATCCGATGCCAACACGAAAAGGAGGGGCGCAAGGGGACAACCCTGGCGCACCCCCCTTCTAGGTTGGAAAGAACCACCAAACGGCCTGCCATTGATCATCACAGAGAGGGAAGCAGTGGTGACGCATCTGCGCATCCACGAAATCCACAAGTCAGGGAAGCCACGCCTTCGCAAAACCGACCAAAGAAATCGCCAATCCAGGCAATCGTATGCCTTAGCAAAATCGATCTTCCAGAGTACCCCCTTCTTTTGTTCTTTTTTCCACTCAGCGACCAATTCAGAGGCAACAACAATGCAATCAGCGATCTACCTTCCCTTAATGAAAGCGGCCTGTACCGGAGATATGAGAGAGTCCAAAACCCGAGCCAAACGAGTGGCTAAGACTTTAGCCACTATAAGGTAAATGCCATTAGAGACAGAGATGGGACAATAATCACTCTATGCGTTGCGCCGCCGACTTTTTTGGAATCAAGACAATGTTAGCCCGATTAAGACAATCAAAACCAAAGTTGCCCGCACAAAAATCCGATATGACGTCCATAACGTCGCCAGCCACGAATTCCCAGAAATCGCGATAGAAAGCAACCGAGAAGCCATCGGGGCCCGGGGAGGAATCAAGATTTAAGGCCCACACGGCCTCCTTTGTCTCCTCCACAGAAATGGGACGAATTAGGATCGCAGAGTCAGAGTCCGAAAGAGAAGAAGCGCCAAGACCCAGCCACAATGGCACTCCCCATCTCCCTTTCCCCAGAAATCTGAACGTCATTGACAGAGAGACCCTGCATCATATTGAAACGTTTTCTATTGCTCGCCACACGGTGAAAGAATGTCGTATTCGCGTCGCCCTCTATTAGCCATTTTAAACGTGATCGTTGCCGCCATTCAACGCTTCTTTTTTTGTCCTCAGCCTGCACCCGAGACTGAGCAGAGAGGCGCTCCAGAAGTTCCTCGGGCAGAAGGTCCCGCTCGTTCTCCGTCGTATCAAGGCGCAAGATAATTTCCTCCGCCTCCGCGCGCAAAGCAATACGCGCCAGCCTAGAGTCCTTCTTGAACCCGCAAGCACCCTGCGCAACGATGCAATCTAGGGTGCCCCTCTGAGATATTGCAATTTCAGTTATGCCCCTATTATTTCGAGAATATCAGTTGTGCCCCTGACTTTTTGCCATTCTATCACTTGCGCCCCTCGGGTTAGTTGCCGTTCATCTCCAACGCAAACGGACGTTAACTTTGAGGACACAATAGAATAGGAATTACTTTTAAATTTGGACTGAAATGTCCAGCCACTTCCTCTTCCTCCCCCATCCTCTTCCTCCCCCTTCTCTTACTCCTCCCAGCCTCCTGCTCCTCCACCGACTCCTCCCGACCGCCCCCAACCCCTCCCTCCGCCCCCATGCCTCTTTGTTCGCCCCCAAGCTCCTCCCCCGCCCCTCTGCATCCAGGATCCTTGGTTCCCTACCTCCGACCCCTTCTCCATCCCCAGCCCAACCTCCCCCCTACATCCCTAGCCCGACCTCCGCACCCACCTACGGCCCCTCCTCCTCCATCCCCAGCATCATCTCCCATCTCTCCCTCTGCCCCTCCTCTCCTCTGACCCTGCACCTCCTTCTTTCCCTCCTCTGCCTTGCCCTATGCGTCCCTCCTGCCCCGAGCGACCGATATACCCTCGCACCTCCTCCTCTGTCGCATGCCTCCCTCCCTCCCTAAAGCTCCCCTCCTTCCCTACTCCTATGCTCCCTCCTCTCCTTCACCCTATCTGTGTCTAGAACCTCTGCGCATCAACAAGAACCAGCGCCTCCGCCTACCTCAATCCCCCATCGCCTTGCATGCCTCAATCCCCCACAGCCTCTGCCTGCAGCCTCAATCCCCCATCGCGAGGTCGGCAACGGCCTCGATGTCATGGATTCAGCCCATGATGTACTGAGAGAGACATAGGGCAATGAGGATTGAGACTGCTCGTGATGGATGAAGGCATGCAGATGTTGATGGTGAACATCGAAGGAGAAGAGAATGAAGGAGGAGGTGGCAGGTGGAGGAGGAGGAAGGGTTGGAGGGTGAGGAGGAGGGAGGAAGAGTGAAAAGAAGGTGAGGATTTTTTTTCCGGATACGCCCCTCTTAAGAAGCCAATGTTTAGTCCCACATCTATCAATTGTGGGACATGGAGACTCAACGGGGGCTTTATAAGAAGCCACACACCTCCTATAACATATGAAAAGTTTAGTAGAACTATCATCCCTATGAGGTCTTCTCTTGTGGTTTCATCCCGCTCCTTAGAAAGTAGGGTTCTATGTAAAAACCACGGTGTTCTTCCTTGTTTATTCTTTAACTCTGATTAAGCATCTGCATGTTAAATTTCTAACATTCATCCTTTCGGCAAAATGCAAGGTGTTCACAGCTCTTAGCCCAAAAAAAGCCCAAGCTTTAGCTATTATGGTAGGGATCAAATTAAGTAGCTACTTCCAACACCAAGGACTTAACGTAATTGTCTATTCGAACTGCAAAATAGTAGTTGACATGATTAACCCCTGATGCCCTCTGATATGGGCAATCAAAAGACTTCCGAAGGACTATACCTCTGGTCTGTTCAATCATCAACTCTTAAATTTATCTTTAATAAGAGAGACATAAACATTGTTGGAAAAATGAGAGACTTGTTTATTCCTTGAGCCCTAGACTCTCTTATATAGAGGAGAGCCTATGGGAAAATTACATAAAACAAACAAGAGGAAAAGAAAATAATTAAACTAATATAGAAATATAGAAATATAGAAACATATCTCTACACTCCCCCTCAAGATGGAGCATAGATATCTATCATGCTCAGCTTGGATGAACACTTTTGAAATAATCCTCAAAGTAAGGCCTTGGTGAAAATGTCTTTTGTCTCATCCCCAGAGCCGACATGGGATGTAGAAATGAATCCCTTCTGGATCATGTCACGTATATAGTGGCAATCGACTTCAATGTGCTTTGTCCTTTCACGGAATGCAGGATTATTTGCAATAAACAAGAAAGCATGATTGTCGCATTTTAGCAACATGGGAAGAGGTACATCTATATGTAGATCTGTAAGGACTGCTCAAACCCACATCATTTATGTACATGCTTGTGCCATAGCCCTATATACTCAGATTTATCGCTAGATCTAACAACTATAGTTTGCTTCTGGTTTTTCCACGAGACAAGTGAATCTCCAACAAATATAGAAAATCCTGATGTGAATTTCTTGTCTTTAGGGCACCCTGCATAATCTGCATCTGCGTATGCTGAGATAGTGATGGTGCCACCTCTTTTAAATAACAATCTTGCACCTGGAGATGATTTAAGATACCTCAGTATCATTTGTATAGCATCTACATGTACATGACGAGGTTGTTCCATGAACTGGCCCACCCGACTGACAACAAATGAAATATCAGTCTGGTAATAGTAATATAAAGAAGCTTTCCCACCAGCTCTCTGTATCTTCTCCTATCAACCTCATTAGTATCATCATCATATAGTTTCATGCTTGGATCCATGTGTGTGGTGGCAGGTCGACATCCAAGCATTCTCGTGTCACTTAGCAAATCAGTGACATATTTCCATTGAGTCATCACGAGCCCTTGTTTATTTCTGGCAAACTCTAGTTCCATAAAGTATCTAAGAGCTCCAAGATCCTTGTTAACAGATTCACGACCCAGAAATTCTTTCGCTCTCTTGATTCCTTGTATGTCATCTCCTGTAATAAGTATATCATCAGACATCAGCATACACCATAATAGCAATCGTACCTCTGGAGGTTCTCTATATGAAAAGAGAATGATCTGTATTCGATCATCCGAACCCCTGCTTCTCAAACAAATCTGAGAGCTTCTGGAACCAAGCTTCTGGAGCCATAGATTGCCTTATGAAGTCTACACACTCGTGAATACTCCCCCTCAACAGCAAACCCTGATGGTTGTTGCATGTAGACTTCCTCATAAAGATCACCATATAAAAAGGCATTCTTGACATCAAGTTGAAATAGAAGCCAATCTCTAATCACAGCAACTGATAACAGAATCCGTAGTGAAGAATGACGAGCAACTGGTGAGAATGTATCAAGATAATCCACCCCATATGTCTGAGTAAAACCACGAGCTACAAGGCGAGCCTTGTACCGATCAATACTGCCATCTGCATTCTGCTTCACTGTAAACACCCATTTGCAACTTATATATGCCCCATTGGGGGCCGGGACCACACCCCAAGTACCTCTAGACTGAAGAGTCACCATCTCCTCCTCCATAGCTAGACACCACCTGCTATCTGTCAAGGCATCCTAGTAAGTCTATGGTATGACCACGGTGGAAAAAGCAGTAACAAACCTCCTGAAATCACCCGTCAGACGCTCAAAGGTGACATGAGAAGCAATCAGATATGAGGTACATGAACGCTTCTGCTTCCTAATGGCAATAAGTAAATCAAGATCATCATCACCCCTACCACCAACCTGATCATCAACCTCCTGAGGTAAATCCTGCTGAGAAGCAATATTACTCACATCATTAGAAGTAATATTTTCAAAACAAACCTGAGGCGTGCTGGATGACGAACCATGAGCTTGAGCAGGAGCAGGTCATCAGCTGTAGTGATGTGGTAGTGGTGGAACCAAGACAATAGGAGATGGTGGGGCTGATGGCGGTGATGGACGTGGTGGTAGTGGAGATGTTGATGAGGGTGGTTGGTGTATGGGTGGTGGTGGAATATAGACCTCATTATCGGAGTCTGAAGGTGTTAACATGTCACCTTTAGGAGAAAAATACATGGCAGACTAAAAAAATGTGACACCTGCACTGACATAATATCTCTTGTGTAGCGAATCATAACAACGATAACCCTTCTGAGTTCTGGAGAACCCAACGAAGACACTTTTGATAGCCCTAGGCGAGAGCTTGTCAATCCCAGGAGACAATTGACGAACAAACGCAACAGATCCAAAAACGTAGCGGTTAAGAGAGAACAACCCCTTGTCAGGAAAACAAGGGAAAAAGTAACCTTCCCCCCCAATACTGACGAGGGCATATGGTTAATGAGATAACAAGTTGTGAGAACCGCGTCACCCCAGAAAGAATGTGGTGCGCAACTCTTGATCAGGAGGGTACGGGGTGACATCAAGAAGGTGACGGTGCTTTCTTTCAGCAACACCGTTTTGTTGAGACATATAAGCACATGATGTTGATGAAGGATACAATGAGAAGATAAGAATTGAGAGAGCACATGAGTACAGAATTCCAAGGCATTATCAGTCCTTACGGTTTTGACAGAGGTTGAAAAAACATTATGCACTTCTTTAATAAAATTTGTTATTATATTTCCTGCTTCTGATTTATTTTTCAGCAAGAAAACCCAAGACGGACGACTAAAATTATCCATAGCAACTAAATAGAATCTGTGTCCCTGATGATCGGGAACACGACTTGGACCCCAGATGTCTACATGAAAAAACTCAAAAGGGAGCTACTGCTCCGACTCTGACTATTAGGGAAGACAGACCGATGATGCTTCCCTAACTGACATGCCCCATAATTGAATGATAAACGGGGTGAAATCTGAGGAAGGACTTGACGCAGTTTCTAAAATGGAAGATGACCGAAGCACATATGTCAAAGGAAAGAAGAGACCGGTCCAATGGAATGGTAGGATAGACCAGCATACAGTGTTTGGACTAGTCGATAGAGGCCGCCCTGCTCACGGCCGCAACCAATCACTTGGCCCGTAAGAATGTCCTAGAAAAAAAAGAGATGATGGATCAAATATTGCTCGACAATTTAATTCTCTAGTAATATAACAGTAAATTCATTGAGAATTCAGGAGCATGCAACACATTATGCAATCGCATAGAGGGTGTCAAAGTGATCTCCTCATGTCTTGTGATTGGGGAATGAGTCCCATCTGCTATGACCACAGTCCTCCTTGGAGAAACCTGCCTGTAGGCTATGAGTTGATCTCTATCTCCACACAAATGATGTGTGGCACCAGAATAAATGATATATTCTGAGATTTCTGAACCAGGATAGGAAGTAGAGGCATGTACACTACCCGAGGTACTAGCTCCTGCAGTAGAAGCAATGTCCGAACTGTTCTCTGGAGCATGTGAAGAGGTATTGCCTGGGGGCATGAGGTCTCTAAGTCGAGACATAAGCTCATCATATCGCTAATCTAATGTGGATGGAGCTGCATAATGATGAACATGCTCTGCTATGCGTGCGGACGCTGGGAAACCATGCTTAGAGTAGCATGTATCTTCTGAATGACCCAATCTATGACTTGGTCTAAGTCGAGACATAAGCTCATCATATCGCTAATCTGATGTAGATGGAGATGCATAACGATGAACGTGCTTTACTATGTGTGCACACGCTAGGAAACCATCCTTGGAGTAGCATGTATCTTCTGAATGACCCGGTCTATGACAATAGGTACAATGTGGTCCACGACCACGACCACTTCTACCACGTAATCCTCGTCTACAGAACTGAGATGGATCGCCTCTTCCACGAGAGGTCGTCATGGCAGAGGAATTCGGCACTAGAGCGGCAGTTGAGATATTGATCCGGCTCAATCTCTGAAAGGCCTCCTCCATGGGAAGAATAGTAGCATCAGCCAATATCTGGGAGGAAGCAGCATCATACTTTGAGTCAAGAGAGGCCAATAAGACTCCAACCGTCGTAGCATTCTGGTATGTCTTCAATTGCTCAAGAGTAGCAGTGAGAGGCATGAAGTTATGAAGCTTCTCAAACATCCCGCGCAAGGCAGTATAATGAGCATATTGTAAAGATGTCATGCTGAAGATGTAGAATTTTTGACTCAACCTTGGCCTTTGAATATGTAGCATCAAGAATATCCTACATGGCTTTGGTAGTGGGATGGTGCAGGACATCATTTACAATATCCGGTATCAAGGTACTAGACAACCAGACATGAGCATATGCATCATCAGCCTCTCATGAGGCATACAACAATGTCTTCTCCGTCAGCTCTTCCTCGTAAGAATATACTTCATTAGGCTCATGAACTGCATGGCCCACAATTCGTATTTCAACCCATCCATCTTTACTATAGACGCATGACCTCTGAAGGTGCCGATGGTGGGGATATCTACCTTACTTTCTGACATGTCGGATGGAGAAGACTATGATGCAGACTAGACAAGCTTTCATCTACAATGACATAAGGGGATTTGGTTGCATGTGTAAACTCAAGCAATCAATCCCGTCAACTAAGAATCGAAGACTGCGCCCTAAATGAGAAGGTGCAGCGGCAGTCCCTTAAGAGAGGAGGGGCGGTGGCGGCAAGCTGAGAGCCCTAGAGGGGCGGCGGCGGCCAGCTGCTGGAAGGAGGGGCAGCGGCGTGCCCTGAGCGACGACGGTCAGCTGCTAGGCGGAGGGGCAGCGGCAGCCCCTCGACAAACGAAGTGGCGCGGCAGCGGCAGGCCGAGAGCGAGAGAGAGAGAGAGAGAGAGAGAGAGGGCGGTACAGTGGGGTTAGGGTTTGAGGGTATGAGAGCTCCGGTATAGGACCACCGCTCTGATACCATGTTGGAAAAATGAGAGACTTATTTATTTCTTGAGCCCTAGACTCTCTTATATAGAGGAGAGGCCAATGGGGAAATTACATAAAACAGACAAGAGGAAAAGAATAGATAAACTAATACAGAAACATGGAAATATAGAAACATATCTCTACAAACATCAATGCCCATAATCTCATTGTACACTCATTATGTAATGATATCAATGGGGAATGGTTCCATTATGATCAGATAATACTTGATATGTTATTGTAAAAAAGAGTAAAGAAAGTCACGTGCTCTCAAGCATGTGATGAATAAGCTGTGGATGTCACCCTGCAATTTTAAGCATTTGCTAGCATAACTAGTGGAGCACATGCGAGCCACACCTCTACCTGGACAATGACATGCATACCATTGCCAATTTCTGATTGTGCTAGTAAGAACATTCTTTAGGATTTTTTAGCTTAATCTTTAGTTTGAACCATTTTACATAAATACCATTGTGTTATAAGACTAATACTTGCAATCTGGACACTAGTTTTCCATGCTTTTAATTTCAATTGAAAGCTAAACGGGTGCTCTTTATTTTGAGCCGTTGTGGATGTTTTTGGAGCATTATAGACTTTTTTGAAACAGGGAAAGGGTGGCATCCTAAATTGGGACCTACCTTTAAAAGTGTATATTAAAAAAAGAAGTATAATGTGTTACAATGTATTACATTCTCCATGATGAACATAGCACTCTACAGTGTTCAATGACATTCTCAGTGTAACGGGTTTGCCCCCCCCCCCTCCCAAAATGACACCGCACACCAAATTGCCAAAAGGAGCGCAAAAGGGAAAGCACTATCCCCGTGTCCATAACCACAGACCGATCTAACTCCTCTCCAAAAATCAACGCAGTCCCGATCACCCATCCATGAGATGCTCTCTTTGATCCAAATCTGGGATGAGGATGGACATGAGAAGAACAAGCGGTACGTGTCCTCCATCGCTAATCCGCATCTGACAAAAAGATCAACCTCCACACCCAACACCTGCCTCCTACGAACCTGCGTGAGGATTCTACTAAGCTGGAGAGGCTAGAGAAATATCTTGATACAGTTTGGCACCCTGCTTCTCCAAATCAACCTATTATCATTACCAACCTCTTCATCCACCTCTTGACAGACCTCCACTCAGAAACGTTATGTCTTCTTCACAGAGAATCTCCCATCTCCCCAAACAAAATTATCCATGCCAACCATTGATCCCTCCATCCGTGCCAAATCCGCCGGCAATGCTAAGAAACTCTCAACCCTCTGATCCGACAAGATCGAAAAGAAAGCCGGAGACCATGACACATGCACCCAGACCTATCGCACCACCTCCTCCTTGTTCCTGACCAGCTGCATGAGGCGTGGGAAGCGCTTGCCCAACGTTCCATCCCATGTCTAATCTGTAGAGATCATTCTATGTACTCTGAGTATTAGTTTCTTATTTTTATTTCTTGATGTCTATCATATGTAATTTACACATAGATCTCTCATCTATATAAGAGAGCCTAGGTTTCCATGGAATAAATATCTTCTCTATTTTTCCCAACATGATATCAGAGCAGTGGTCCTAGGCCGAGATCTCGTACCCAAAACCCTAACCCTAACCCTAACCTCACTCTCTGCCCTCGTCTCCGCACACGCGCTGCCCATCGAGTCAAATTCCTAAGTAGTACCTGGGAATTACTTAAATACCCAGGTGCTACGAAATGTTTTTTTTACTCAAAAACTATAGCCTTACGTAGCCAAAGCAGACCTTTGGATGCATTGGACCCATGTACGCCGGATCCCATTGGATGACCGGCTACACCCTTACGTAGCCGAAGCAAGATTTGGATGCATTTCAGAGCTCGAGTTCATTACCCTAGACTGGCATCTGGTGACCGCGTTGGTTGAACGTTGGAGACCCGAGACGCACACCTTCCACATGCCTAGTGGGGAGATTACCATCACCTTGCAGGATGTCGCATTCATCATGGGGCTGCGAGTTGATGGGCCTGCGGTTACTGGGGAGACGACACCTAGAGTGACATGGGCAGATACTTGCGAGGAATTATTGGGCGTTAGGCCACTGCCCGCAGACATCGTTGGCAGCAGGGTGTCAGCAAGATGGCTGTCCACCAATTTTACAGAATTGCCAGAAGATGCAGACGAGCTGGTAGTATAGAGACACGCTCGAGCCTACATTTTGCAGTTGCTTGGTGGAGTCCTATTCACGGACAAGTCAGGGTCCTTGGTTTCACTTATCGCTCTACCACATCTGCATGATTTCGAGTCCTCTGGGACACTGAGCTGGGGATCCGCAGTACTTGCATATCTCTACAGACACCTATGTTTAGCAGCAGACATGGCGCCCGAGGAGATTGGAGGCTCGGTCATACTCCTTCAGCTATGGGCATGGGAGCATTTCCCCCACATTGCTCCAGTTGTGAGGGACGGCAGAGAATGGTACGGGCGTCCGTTAGGAGTCCGCTGGGCAACGGTGTTTGCCCATCGTAGACAGCCTACACACGTGGTGAGACCTTACCGGGACGCTTTTGACATGCAATCACCCGAGCAATTAATTTTACATTCACAAATTTTTCCTATATCAAAAAAAAATACTAATCGAAATACAATTTCCGCATTCAGGTATTATGGACTACATATACCGATGACATCCGCGCCCGTCTCCCGGCCAACTCTCTTGAAGGCGAACGCATTTGGATGGCGGAAGTACCGTTGATATACTACCACATTGTGGAGTACTACTACCCAGACCGCTTCTTGAGACAATTTAGGGGCCTTCAAGATATTCCACATCCTTGCTTCACCTTTGAGGAACTCCATGCAATCGATTTGAGGGGGAAAGTGCATGTAGATTGGAGGGCAAAACACGCCTTGCATATTATCCACTGGGATGAACGGGAAGATAGGATTGTTGGTATCAATCGATCCAGAGGGATATTCGCGACGCCCGCATACGAGCAATGGTATCAGACCATAACTCGAAGATTTGTCGGACGTTTAGGTGCAACTCTGGCAAGCAACGTAAGTGCTCCAACTATAAGTTTGTGGTAAATTAATTTAAGAAAACTGCTACAAATTTACCTCTACGTTTTTTCCTTGGGTGCAGCTAGCCAAGTGGAGTCGTGTGTACGACATTGGACACGAGGAATGTCGCGAGATTGCGGCACAAGCGAAGGCGGAAATGACGGAGTGGCCGTCGTTCCAATTTTCAGATGCAGTCACGTTACATGAGGAGCGTGCTGTTGTGGCTAGGGAGGAGGCAAGGCGAGGAAGGGCAAGAGGACGGGGAAGAGGAAGAGGTCGAGGTAGGGCGCGTGAACAAGTGGCGGAACCCATGGACTATGAAGAAGCCGCTGCGGAAGATGAGAACCTTGGGCAAAGAGACTTCTTCACACCTGCCACCGAGCGACCACGGGACGACTTGCCAACGCCTCAGGCATCGTTGAGGCATGGATTGGACGCCACCGAGACACAACCAACTTACTGCACACTAACGCCGCTGCCGATGCCAACCTTCGAGGAAGATGTCCCAGGACCCTCCCAAATCCACATGATAGACGAGGCGAACCGGCTGTTACCGTTCCATCCTCCTGATTTTACGATTACATACCAGCGGAGGAAAAAGCGTTGACTTGTAATCATTGTACTTTTTTATATGACACAAAAATGTGATGTATAATCGTGGACAACTCTATTTATATTAAATGTTTGGAATGTCTTTCTGGATCACATTATTTATCTGTGTTGTGAATGTCTGTGTCCATAGCCTGCTTTGGTGATTGTCTATACATTTTTGAATGCGTGAATGCGATGTCTATTTATATTAAAGACATGAAATTGGCCATGCTTTTTCATGGGTTTTTATGACATGTCGCATGTCACCCATCGGACATGTTGCAAGATGACTAATGGTCAAACCCACAACTTCAAAAGTTCATATGGCCCAGACCTGGCCATGCGTTTTCCAGGGTTTATATGATATGTCACATGTTCGACATGCGACATCGGCGTAATTCCCTGGAAACAGACCAGGACCGTGGCCACTCATTTTCCAGGGAAATTCTAATATGTCGCGTGTTGGACATGCGACATCTGGGAAATTCCCTGGAAAGAGACCAGGACCGTGGCCACTCATTTTACAGGGAATTTCTCATATGTCGCATGTTGGACATGCGGCATCTGGGAAATTCCCTGGAAAGAGACCAGGACCGCGGCCAGTCATTTTCCAAGGTTTTTCTCATATGTCGCATGTCGAACATGCGACATGTGACAAATTCCCTAGAATGCCAAGGCCGATAGGCGCGGGCCTTATTTACTCGCAATAGCGCATATTCAATATGTGTTATGTATATCGCGTATTCAAGATGCGATATACATGTAGTTCTTGAGTAAAAAAAACTTTAGATGTGTCGCATGTTCAACATGCGACACCTCTATAGTTTTTGAGTAAAAAAAACATTTCGTAGCACCTGGGTATTTAAGTAATTCCCAGGTACTACTTAGGAATTTGACTCCTGCCCATCCCCACGTGTCGCTACACGCACCACTGCCTCTCGTACGTCGCTCCTCCACCGCTCATCACCACGTGCCGCCTTGCACCACCGTGTGTTGCCTCGCGTGCCCTCGCGTGTCACCGCGTGCCACCGTGCACTACCCAGCGCGATGCCTTATACGTGCAACGCCTCCATGCACGACTTGCTTTCTAGCCGCTCCATCGTCGGCGTCGGTCTCTCCGTCTACTTGATGGATTTGGGTGCATAAGTCTATATATGCATTCAAATCCACGTATGTTCGTTGAGACATTCACTCTTTGGTCTACAAAACCCTAGTCTTCTACATCTGGCAATATGTCCGAGAACAAAGTCGATGTACTCGCCACAGGCCCTTTCAGAGGTCCAACGCCTATTGTCAAAATGGACGGGACGAACTATGAGCTTCGGGCTATACAGTTCATGAGCCTTATGAAGTCGAATGGTAAGAAGCACATTCTTACCGAGGAGGGGCCGGTGGAGAAGACTGAGGTTAACGCCTCGTGGAGGCAGATGATGCATATCCCAAAGTCTGCCTTTCAGGGATATTAACGATAGAGATCGCCAATGTTGTATTAAGCCCACTGCTAAGGCAATGTGGGACATCCTCGCAACAACTTACCTTCAGGCGAGGAACGAAACCAATATCCTTCAACTTCAGCACGACATATTCACTATCAAGCAGAACGGTCGACCTCTCTCCCCTGGAGCAGCAGAAGACATATAGGAATGCTACTATGGTTGGCGTATTCCTAGCAGCCCTGGATCCCGAATATGATGTTGCTCGCTCTCATATTCTTGCGGATGCTACTACTCCCCCTATGGAGGAAGCTTTCCGTCGGCTCAGTAGGATCATTGTTCCATCCACTGCCACTAGTCAAACCTCTTCGGCGATGGTAGCCTCCCGAGGCAGAGGAGGAGGAGGCTCTTCTTCTTGTCGTGGCAGAGGACCTTATGGTAGAGGAGGTCGTATTCGTCAACCCTGCACGTTTTTCCATCGCCCAGGTCATAGCGAGGAGACATGCTACTCCAAGCATGGTTTCTCAGCATCAGCCCGTGTAGCGAAACAGGCTGAGTCTCCCGTTGCTTCTACTTCAGATCAGAGATTTGATGATTTTGTGGCAAGACTGCGAGATATCATGCCTCCTCCATCTCCAGGAGGCCATTCCGATATCACTGCTTCAGCCTCCGCTAGTACTTCTACTACGGCCAACACCTCAGGTAGTACTTATTATTTTACATCATGATATGGATCTGAGATTACAGAGTGGATTATGGACTATGGGGCAACGCACCATTTATGCGGAGACAAAGGTCAGCTTACAGCACACAGAATGGTTCCCTCGAGAAGAACGGTGATGATAGCTGATGGGGCTCATTCCCCAATCACAGGACAGTGGGAGATTACTTTGACACCTTCAATGCGTCTGCAGAACGTGTTACATGACCCTGATTTTTCTATGAATTTGTTATCTATCAGTCATATTACGAAGGATTTGCATTGTCGAGCTATCTTTGACCCATCGTCTCATGTTTTTCAAGACATTCTTATGGGCAAGGTGAATGGGAGTGGTCTTAAGCAGGGTGGTCTTTATCAACTGGTCCGAATTCTCTATGCAGACATGTCCTCTATTTCAACTGGATCAGTCTCTCCCTTCACTTGGCATCTACGTTTTTGTCATCTCCCACTCCAGAAGATGTGTCACATCTTGCCGCAGATCTCACCAAGGTCTTCTTCCAGTGTGAAGCTTGTCAGTTGGGGAAGCATCATCGATCGACTTTCCCTAGTCATCAGAGTCAGAGCAGTAGCTCTCCTTTTGAATTATTTCATGTTGACATTTGGGTCCGAGTCATGTTCTTGATCATCAGGGACATGTTTTATCTTGTTGCATTTGATGATTATCTTATTGAAAAATAAATCTGAAGCAGAGAATATGATCAAAATCTTTGTCAATGAAGTGCAAAATATTTTCTCTTTTGTGAAATTTGTGAGGATAGATAATGCTTTGGAATTATGTACACATACTCTATCCCATTTCTTTTCATCACGTGGCATTATTCATCAAACAAAATGTCCTTACACTTCTCAGTAAAACGGTGTTGTAGAGCGAAAGCATCACCATTTACTTGATATCACTCGGATACTTCTCATTCAGAGTCGTGCCCCACATTTATTTTAGGGTGATGTTGTCCTTACGACGTGTTACATGGTAAATCGCATGCCTTCATTTGTTTTGGGTGAGAAAACTCCTTTCTCCATTGTTTTTTCTGATAAGGAGTTATTCTCACTTACTCCTCTTGTCTTTGGTTATGTTCCATTCGTACATCAGTTGGCTCCAGGTCTTGACAAGCTCTCTCCTAGGGTTGTCAAATGTGTGTTTGTTGGGTACTCCAGGACCCAGAAGGGATATCGGTGTTATGATCCTCTGCGCAGAAAATATTATATCTGTGCTGATGTCACATTTTTTGAGTCTGTGATGTTTTTCTCCCCTACAGGAGACAGGTTGGCTCCATCAGACTCTAATGATGAGGTTTACATGCCACCTCCTCCCACGTCTTGGTCTTCTCCTCCGTTTGTGCCTGTTATACCAACACCGCCACTTCCTACCCAGTCCCATATTGTTCTATCATTACCAAAATTCTATACCCGTAGACATGTCTCTGCTCATAGTAATCGCTCGTCATCCAGCACGCCTCAGGTTTGTTCTGATAACACGATTTCTAATGATAGGTCTGGAGATATATATATGCAGGGATCTTTGCAGGAGACTAGCCCCACACTTGGTCGATGCTACCGATGACTTGGATGTATCCATCGCTTTACGGAAGCAAAAGCGTACTTGTGCCCTCTTATCCCCTTGCATCTCAGGTGTCCTTTCATCGTCTGACAGGGGACTTTCAGAGATTTACAGTTGCTCTATCAGTTGTGGCTAGTTCACGGAATTACCAGGAGGCCCTGAATGATAGTCACTAGCAACTAGCTATGGAGGAAGAGATGGTTGCCCTGCAATCACGTGGTACCTGGAGTTTGGTGCATGCTCCTCCTAAAGCCTCTGTCGGCAGTTGTAAGTAGGTGTTTACTGTTAAACACCATGCGGATGGGAGCCTTGATCATTATAAGGTAAGATTAGTAGCTTGTGGATTTACTCAGACCTACGGTGTGGACTATATAGACACATTCTCTCCCATTGCGCGCCACTCCACTTTATGGATCCTTCTTTCAGTTGTTGTGGTACGTGATTGGCCCTTATTTCAGTTAGATGTTAAAAATGCATTTTTGTATGGAGATCTACAGGAGGAAGTCTACATGCAGCAGCCTCCGAGGTTTGCTGCTGAGGGGGAGTGTCAGCAGGTTTGTAGACTCCATAAGGCAATATATGGCCTTAAGAAAAGTTCAAAGGCTTGGTTTCAGAACCTCTCGGAGTTGGTGGAAAAGCAGGGGTTCAAGAGATCAAATGCAGACCACTCACTGTTTGTGCAGAAGACATCTAGAGGTAATGTTGTTATCATGGTTTATGTGGATGATATTCTCGTTACAGGAGATGATGTACCGAGGATAAAAATGGCAAATGAATTTCTGGGTCATTAGTTTGTTACGAAGGATTTGGGCACCCTAAGGTATTTTCTAGGGTTAGAATTTGCTAGGAATACGCAAGGTCTTGTGATGACCCAAAGGAAGTATGTTACAGATATGCTTGCTGAGACAAGGCATGATTGGTTGTCGACCATCCACTACTCCTATGGATCCTAGCATGAAACTATATTATGATACAGAAGAGGTTGACCAGAGGAGATATAGAGAGATGGTGGGAAAGCTCCTATATGTTACTATTACTAGACCTGACATCTCATTTGCAGTGAGTCGGGTGAGCCAGTTTATGGAGCAGCCCCGACAAGTACATATGGATGCTGTAGAAGTAAAAGATTAACTTATATTCCATCTAACCCTATAGCTCTCTTATATAGGAGTGTTAGAATTATTATATTACTTTTGTAACCTTTCGGGTTCCGTAACCCTTGACCTTTCGGGTTCCGTAACCCTTGACCCTTCGGGTTCCTAACCCCTCAGGGGTATTTATGTATTTTTCCTCTTGTACTCTCTAGGGTTTTCTCTCTATATAAGAGACCCTAACCCTATGGAATAGATATCACAATATGTCTCTCTTCTCCACACGGTATCAGAGCAACGGTCCTAGACCGGGGTTCTAACCTAAAATCCCCACCGCCACCTTCAAGCCTCGTAAAAGCATGCGCGGGCCATCTTCCCTGAATTAGGGCCCCGCGCAAGGCCCTCCAATCGCCTCCAGTGCAGCAGCCCTCCCGCTAGCGCTACCCTGCGCTTTCAGGACCTCTTACGAAGGTCGTTAGCCCCACAGCAACCCTCCAAAGAGTCCAGATATGCTGTCCATTGGGGGTTTTCAGCCCTTCTTCAAGGGTAACCGTGAGTTTTAGGGTATTTTTTAGCTCTTATATGCATCCTTAGTTGATCACAGGATCGTCTTTCTATTTTAAGACCAACATGGCGCCTTCTTCTACCAAGACAAAGCCCTTGGCCACGAATATTATGGCACAAGGCACTACTATCAAACTCAAGGGCACAGAAAATTACGTGCTCTTGTCTCGATCTTTATGGTGTTCATTGATGGTCAGAGAAAACTCTACATTTTGACTAAAGATCCTTTAGATGAAAAGGACAAAGAGTACAACAACTGGCAGACTGACAACTATTTGGTTATCAACTGGATGACCAACAGTGTTGAGGCTCATACTGCCTCAAATCTTCTTTACAAAAATACGGCCAAGGAAATGTGGGAGGATCTCGAGCAAACATACTCCCAGAAGAAGACGAAGTCACGCCTTGCAGATATTTACAGGCGAATCTGGTCGGCATCTCAGGGTGATTCCACCATCATCGAGTACTACAGGCATCTATCCAGTCTGTATGAGGAGCTTGCAATATTCCAGCCCTCATGTTGCACCAAACAGATACAAGAGCGTTCTGACTGGCAGGTATACCGCTTCCTTGATGGCCTGCATTCTAGGTACCATGCAGCGAAGGAGCAATTTCTTATATCAGATACACTGCCAACAATGAAGGCCATCTTTGGCCGACTTGAGGAGCTCGAGACATCCATTGCCCGACCTCCTGTCTTACCTTTAACGGAGAACTTTGCACACATCGTCTCATCTGGGTAGGAAGGCAGATACGGCTTGCGAGGAGGACGCGGTCGCGATCCAAGTCGTGGTCGTGGACGGGAATCTGGACGAGGCCGTGACTTTGGTCGTGGTCGTGGGCGAGACTCTATTGCCCCATGCACTTACTGTGGTAGGTGGAACCACCCGACTGAACGCTGCTGGCAGAAGTTTGGCGTACCTTCTTATCACGCCAATAATGCTTATGAGGATGCCTATGATGTGGAAGAAGCATCGCCTACCTCCAGTGGCAAGACTGTTCATCTTAATGATGCAGATTACTCCCGCCTAATGCAGATCCTTCAGACTCCAGGACCTACCACCACTATTAACACTACAACTGCTGCTCTGGCCAGTCCTTCAGATACAATAGCCAACTCTGCTATCGCTCCTACTCCAGCTTGGATTATTGATTCCGGCGCCTCTACTCATCTCACTGGAGAAGGTAGTTTGCTCACCTCTTCCATGCCATCTACCTCTGTGAACTCAGTTCGAGTCGCTAATGGACTCAATCACAGATTACTACTGTCGGAACTATGGAATTCTCTTCCAAGCTCCGACTTTCGGGGGTTCACTGCGCTCCTGATTTTCCTCTTAGCTTGTTGTCAGTTCACAAGCTTTGTGTTGAGCTTCATTGTCGTGTGATATTTGATGAGTATTGTTGTTATTTTCAGGACATTCGGACGACGCAGATTTTCGGTGGGGGTCATGAGAAGAACGGCCTATATTACCTTGACATACCCTCAGACTCCAATTTTGTTGGTGTTGCATCTATCTCCGAAGATCCACTCCTATGGCATATGTGCCTTGGACATCCCTCTGCCAAGGCCATCTCCATGATGTTTCCTGAACTCTCTGCTCTGAAGCCCTTTCAATGCGAGGCATGTGAGTTCGGGAAACACCATCGAACTTCGTTTCCTGTTCGTACTGAGTCTCGTAGTACTGCTGCTTTTCATCTTGTTCACTGTGATGTTTGGGGACCTTGTCCGATCCGCACATTAAGTGGCCATCGCTACTTTATAGTTTTTGTTGATGATTATAGTCGATCTTCTTGGGTCAATCTAATAAAGGAGCGTTCGGAGATTAATCAAATTGTCAGAAATTTCTTTCAATATGTTAAAACTTACTTTTCTAGCATTGTTAAGATCATTCGTACCAACAACAATGCTCTTGAGTTAACTCAACATGACTTGACCTCTTTCTTTGCATCCCAGGAAACTGTTCACCAAACACCATGTCCATATACCTCACAACAGAATGGTATAGCTGAGAGGAAACTCCGACACTTGCTAAATGTTGCCAGATCTCTTCTTAGTCAAATGAGTGTTCCTAAACAATACTGGGGAGCTGCTATCCTTACTGCAGTGTATCTCATCAACCGTGTTCCTTCATCAATTCTCAAAGGGGCAACTCCATTTTCCTTACTTTATCCTACCGAGTCTCCTTTTCCTATATCTCTGCGAATTTTTAGTTCTATTACCTTTGTCCATAACTTTCATGCAGCTGACAAATTATCCTCTCGTGCCATCAAAGGCGTCTTTCTTGGGTACTCACGTACCCAGAAAGGATATCGCTGCTATGATCCTGTTGGACGTCGATACTATGTATCTGTTGATGTCACCTTCTTTGAGCAAACAAGTTATTTCACACAGACGGTATGTGACATTCCTCTGGACCTCCCTCCTCCACTAATCGCCTATACTCGCCAGCGTACCTCTATACCTTCTACACCAGTGGCTGTACCTTTGCCTGTCCCTTTTATGCAGGATGACATGACCACTTCGAGTGCTCCCACCACTGTTGTTCCGGATGTGCCTGGGGAGCTTCCTATAGCTCTAGCAAGCAAAAAATGAAATGTACGTATCACCCCATGTCACATTTTACTTCTACATATGGTTTATCTAGCTGTGACAAGAGATTTGCAGATGCTCTTAATGATATTACCATTTCAAAAGATCATTTCAGTGCAATGCAAAATCAAGGTTGGCGACAGGCCATGGATGAGGAGATGGATGCACTTACCTCCCGGGGTACGTGGGATCTTGTGTCGTGCCCCCCGGAAGTTCGCCCTGTGGCTTGTCGATAGGTTTTCATGACCAAACAGTCGCCTGATGGTTCTATTGACAGGTTGAAAGCCAGACTTGTTGCCAAAGGTTTCATACAAACCTTTGGAGTTGATTATTTTGAGACCTTCTCGTCTGTTGTCAGAATGGAGTCGATACGTACCATTCTCTCTGTTGCTGCCAACAAGGCTTGGCCCATTTATCAACTTGATGTGAAGAACGCCTTTCTTTATGGTGATCTTGAGGAGGAGGTCTACATGATGCAACCGTCGGGGTATGTAGTCGAGGGGGAGCATGTATGTCGACTACGCAAGGCCATTTATGGCCTGAAGCAGAGCCCAAGGGCATGGTTTGACAAGCTCACTACGGAGATCAACACACTTGATTTTCAGAGGACAACATCTGACTACTATGTCTTTGTTAGACGACGGTCTACTGGCACGATCATCCTTGTTGTCTATGTTGATGATATGGTTATCACAGGAGATGATGTAGATGGTATTCAAGAGACCAAGGCCTTCCTCCAGACAATCTTTGTCACGAAAGATCTCGGCCAACTTCGTTATTTTCTTGGCATCGAAGTAATACGCACTACAGAGGGGCTCCATCTTTCACAGAGAAAGTATTGCCTCGATATTCTGACTGAGGCAGGACTTCTTGGATACAAGCCATCTGGCATCCCTGCAGAAGTGAGAAAATATTCAGCATCTACTGATCCAGCATTTGAGGATGCAACACGATACAGAAGCTTAGTGGGAAAATTACTCTATCTCAATGTTACTAGGCCAGGCATATCATATGCTGTGAGCAGAGCCAGTCAATATATGGAGAAGCCTCTTTACAGTCACTGGCAGGATGTTCTTTTGATCCTTCGAAATTTGAAGGAATCTCCCGGATGTGGACTTTTCTATGGGGTGAATGGACACACTAATATCTCCGCCTATACAGATTCTGACTATGCTAGCTCTCTTGAGGACCGCCGATCCACTACAGGATACGCCATGTTTGTTGGGAATAACC
This sequence comes from Ottelia alismoides, assembly GCA_037367405.1. NCBI lineage: Eukaryota > Viridiplantae > Streptophyta > Magnoliopsida > Alismatales > Hydrocharitaceae > Ottelia > Ottelia alismoides. Next base: position 499,290 of record JAZKJV010010627.1, on the reverse strand, counting down.
TTGTCACTTGGCGAAGCAAGAAGCAGACAGTGGTATCCAGATCTAATACGGAAGCAGAATACAGGGCAATGGCTCAGGCCACATGTGAGATCACATGGCTTGTTTCTTTCCTAACAGAACTTGGCATGTCAGTCGCCACTCTTGTACCCTTATACTGCGACAACAAGTCTACCACATACATCGCCACCAATCCAGTTTTCCATGAGGGGACAAAACACATTGAAGTTGATTGCCATTTTATTCGTGATGCGGTACGAGAAGGACGAATCAGCACTCCACACATCTCCACTGAACTTCAACTTGCAGACATCCTCACAAAGGCTCTTCCAAGGAAGCATCTAATGTACTTAGTATCCAAGTTGGGCATGATCGACAGATATGCTCCAACTTGAGGGGGAGTGTTAGAATTATTATATTACTTTTGTAACCTTTCGAGTTCCGTAACCCTTGACCTTTCGGGTTCCGTAACCCTTGACCTTTCGGGTTCCGTAAAACCTCAAGGGTATTTATGTATTTTTCCTCTTATACTCTCTAGGGTTTTCTCTCTATATAAGACACCCTAGCCCTATGGAATAGATATCACATTCTGTCTCTCTTATCCACAAGGAGAAAAGCTCAAATGGTAAATTACATAAACAGGACAAGAGAAATAAACAATATAAATAAAGACAGCGAAACATAAGAATCTTAACACTTTCACTCAAGCTGGAGCATATATATCTATCATGCTCAGCTTGGAACAACAGTGATGAAATGGACCTCTTGCAAGAGCTTTGGTAAACATGTCTGCAATCTGATCACCTGAAGCAACATAATATGTTGAAATAAGCCCCTTTTGGATCAAATCACAGGTGTAGTGACAGTCTACCTCAATGTACTTTGTTCTCTCACGAAATGCTGGATTATTAGCTATGAACAAAGCTGCTTGATTATCACATTTGAGATGCATAGGAAGAGGCACCTCAATCGTTAGATCAGACAGGACAGACTTGTCACTTGACCCACATCATTTCTGTACTCCCTTAGGCCATGGCCCTATATTCTGATTCAGCGCTAGACCGAGTAACACTAGTTTGTTTCTTACTCTTCTATGAAATCAATGAGCTACCAACAAATACAATGAAGCCTGAAGTGGACTTCCTGTCCTTAGGACACCCAGCATAATCTGCATCTGCACACCCAGTAAATGTGAGAGACATATCTCTTCTAAAAAGAAGACCTGCACCTGGAGATGACTTTAGATATCTCAAGATCATGCACATTGCATCCATGTGTGCCTGCCTGGGTTGCTCCATGAACTGGCTCACTCTGCTCACAGCGAAAGATATATCAGGCTTGGTAAACATAACATATAATAATTTCCCTACCAGCTCTATGTATCATCTCTTGTCCACCTCCTTAGAGTCATCATCATAGAACCTAGCATTAGGATCCATTGGAATCGTAGCTGGTCTGCATCATGTCATGCATGTCTCAGATAGAAGATCAGTAACATACGTCCTTTGTATCATAACCATATCCTGCAGATTTCATGCAAACTTCAAGCCAAGGAAGTAACGAAGCGTGCCAAGGTCCTTAGTAACAAATGGTTGTCCAAGGAAATTCTTAGTTGCTTGAATGGTGTTGGGAAAAGAGTCTTCGATAATCATTCAGAAAAACCCTAGGCTCTCTTATATAGGGAGAGACCTTAAGGGTAAATTACAAAGAAGTCTATAAAAGATAAAGAAAAAATGACAAGATATATAAAGAGATAATAATACTAAGAACTATCTCTACACTCCCCCTCAAGGTGGAGCATAGATGTCTATCATGCTCAGCTTGGATGAACATCTCTGAAAAGGTCCTCTGAGCAGTGGCTTGGTGAATACATCTGCAGTCTGATCTCCTGAGCTCACATGTGCAATAGATATCAATCCTCTCTGGATCAAGTCTCTAGTGTAATGGCAGTCAACTTCAATATGCTTGGTCCTTTCATGGAAAGCTGGATTGTTGGCAATGAATAATGTTGCCTGATTGTCATACTGAAGCTTCATAGGTAGGGGCATAGCTACATGTAGATCTTCTAGACGGACCGAACCCACATCATTTCCGTGCTGGCTTGAGCCATGGCCCTATATTCGGATTCGGCACTGGACCTTGCCACAACAGTTTGTTTCTTGCTTTTCCAAGAAACCAGAGAGCCTCCAACAAACACTGCGAACCCTGAGGTTGATTTTCGATCCTTAGGGCATCCTGCATAATCTGCGTCTGCACACGCTGAGATGGATAAGTCTGTGCCCTTTCTGAATAGCAGCCCTGACCCTGGAGAAGACTTCAGATACCTCAGTATCATGTGTATAGCATCCATGTGAACATGTCTTGGCTGCTCCATAAACTGACTCACCCTGCTAACTGCAAATGCAATGTCTGGGCGAGTTATGGTAATGTAGAGGAGTTTTCCCACCATTTCTCTATATCTCCTCTTATCTACTTCATCAGTATCACCATCATACAACTTCATGCTAGGGTCCATGGGAATACTTGATGGTTTGCATCCATCCATGCCAGTCTCAATCAGGAAGTCTGTAATGTACTTCTGTTGGGTCACCACCAAGCCCTGTGCATTCCTTGCAAATTCCAACCCCTGAAAATATCTTAGGGTTCCAAGATCCTTTGTACCAAACCTGACCCGTCAGTAGTAGTGCCATCTGAACATACCTGAGGCGTGATGAGCGGCTGATGTGTAGTCTGAGCAGGACCTGACCGACGCGTATAGAATTTAGGTAGTGGTGACACGATAGGCCGTGGAATGGGTGGAGGAGGAGGTGGTGGTGGGAGTGCTGGCGTGGGGACAGGCACAGGGGAAGACTCAGGTGAACTCCATGTAGGTGGTGGAGGAACATAGACATCATCAATGGCAGTGGATGGTACCAGTCTGTCACCTGCAGGTGAGAAATACATGACAGACTCAAAGAAAGTGACATCAGCACTCACGAAGTACCTCTTAGTCGTAGGATCATAACACTGGTAGCCCTTCTGAGTCCTGTAATAACCAACAAAGACGCACTTGACTGCTCTAGGAGAGAGTTCGTCAAGTCCGGGAGATAGACGATGAACGAAAGCCACAGTACCAAAGACACGTGGAGTCAGTGAGAATAACTCCTTGTCTGGAAAAATAAGAGAGATAGGTATCTTCTCACCAAGAACTGAGGATGGCATTCGATTGACCAGATAACATGCAGTAAGAACAGCGTCCCCCCAGAAAGAAATAGGAGCACAACTCTGAATCAACAGGAATCGAGTAATATCCAAGAGATGGCGATGCTTCCTTTCCGCCACACCATTTTGCTGTGATGTATATGCACAAGTGGTTTGGTGAATAATACCCTTTGATGAAAGAAATTGATAAAGTGAGCGTGTACAAAATTCTAGGGCATTATCCTTCCGAACATATTTGACTGAGGAAGAGAAAACATTGTGCACTTCATTAATTAAATTCTTGATCACATCTCCTGCTTCAGATTTATTCTTCAAAAGAAAGACCCATGACACACGAGAAAAATCATCCACTACCACAAGATAAAATCTGTGCCCCTGATGATCGGGAACACGACTCGGACCCCATATATCTATATGTAACAACTCGAATGGGGAGCTACTACTCCGACTCTGACGACTTGGAAAGCTCGACCTATGATGCCTTCCCAACTGACATGCTTCACAGCGGAAAGACAAACTAGGAGAGATCTGGGTCAGAAGATGACGCATTTTCTAGAGCGGAAGGTGACCAAACCAGAGATGCCAGATGTACGGAGAGACTGGTCCGGCAGAATGAGAGGAGACGCCAGCATAGGAATCCCGAACCAGCCGATACAAACCATTCTGCTCAGAGCCACAGCCAATCGCCTTGCCCGTGAGTATGTCCTGAAAAATGAGAGAAGACGGGTCAAATATAGCACGATAATGCAAATCCTTCGTAATATGACTGATAGATAACAAATTCATTGAGAACTCAGGAGCATGTAGGACGTTCTGTAGCTGCATAGTGGAGGATAGGAAGACCTCCCCCTGTCCAACAAGGGGCGAATGGGTACCATCTGCTATCTGCATTGAACGACTAGGAGGAATGTCCCTGTAGGCCTGTAATCTATCTCTATATCGGCAGAGATGATGTGTGGCTCCGGAATCTATAACCCAGTCAGATATATCATGAGATGGTGTGAATGCAGTAGATCTACCTGAGGTACTAGCAGCGGCTGATGAACTGGCAGAGGTTGTAGCAACTATATCTGAAGGACCACCAGACGAATCACCAGATGAATGTGGCATAATATCTCGGAGACGGGCCACAAGTTCGTCAAATCGATTATCTGCAGTAGACGGTAATGGAGACTGAGAGTGCTCTGCAACACGTGCCGATGCTGGGAATCCATGCTTAGAATAGCATGTCTCCTCCGAGTGTCTTGTGTGGTGACAATAGGAGCATGTCTGACTGAAGTGACCACCCCTTCCCTGGGGTCCACGGCCACGTCCACGACCACGACCAGAAGGCGGGCCACCTCTCCCACGCGAGACTGCCATCGTTGATGGGGGTGGAGTAGAAGAGCTGGAGGAAACTGGAATGCGACTGAGCCTTCTGTAAACATCCTCCACTGGAGGAATAACTGCATCAGCTAGGATCTGAGACCGGGCGGCATCATATTCAGGATCAAGAGCCGCAAGTAGAACACCCACCATGGTGGCGTTCCGAAACGTCTTCTGTTGTTCAGGAGTAGCAGTGAGTGGAATGGTACTGTATAGCTTCTCAAACATCCCTCTTAGGGATGTGTATAGGGAAAGGAGAGGTCTGCCGCTCCGCTTCATTGTGAAAATGTCATGCTGAAGCTGCAACATCTTTGTCTCATTTCGCACCTGTGAATATGTAGCGGCAAGAATGTCCCACATCGCCTTGGCAGTGGGCTGATGGAGAACGTCATTAGCAATATCCATCGTCAATGTACCACATAACCAGACCTTTGCGTAGGAGTCATCAGCCTCCCATGAGGCATATATCCCTGTCTTCTCTGCGGGCTCATCCTCGGTAAGAATGTGCTTCTTACCATTCGACTTCATGAGGCTCATGAACTGCATAGCCCAGAACTCATAGTTAGACCCGTCCATCTTCACTATTGGCGCAGGACCCTTGAATGCGCCTGTGGAGGGCATATCGACCTTCGATTCTGACATACTGCCGCTGGAGAAGAACTAGGGTATGTAGACAAGATGATGAATGTCTACACCAATTGCATCGGATTTGAGTGCGTATGTAGACGTTACGCACTCAAATGCATATATCAGACGAAGAGAGGACTAGGGCACGCCTTAAAGAAGGCCTACAGCCCTTGCAGCGGCAAGGATGCCGCCTAGGAGGGTACGGCGGTGACATGGGATGCCGCCAGGATGTCTGTGGCGGGTTGGGTGCCGCTGGGGCCTAGGGCGACGGGCTGGGGGCCGCCTAGAGGCTGCTGCGGCGGGCTGGTATGCCGCCTGGAGCCTCGGGCAGCGGACTGGTGTCGGCAGCGTGAAAGAGAGAGAGAGAGAGAGAGAGAGAGGCGGCGGGTAGAAGCCGCTGCGGGAGGGGCGGTGGGCGAGGAGGAGGCCGGAGGTCGGCGCCGAGAAAGTAGAGGGCGGTGGGTGGGGAAGGGGGCGGCGGGTGTGGAGAGCCCTAGGGCGGCTCTGATACCATGTTGGGAAAAGAGTCTTCGATAATCATTGAGAAAAACCATAGGCTCTCTTATATAGGGAGAGACCTTAAGGGTAAATTACAAAGAAGTCTATAAAAGATAAAGAAATAACGACAAGATACATAAAGAGATAATAATACTAAGAATTATCTCTACAAATGGCATGTTCATCACTGCCCAAGGTTGTAAAAGTCGTCCGACTGGCCCGACTAGTAGGTCCGACTAGTCTAGTCAGTGGGATGACCGACCGAGTACCGCCTAATTCTGACTAGGTACACTAGTCGAGCAATTTTTTACTTGGAGATATCATATTCTTATATGTTTTATTTTTTTATAAGCAAACTTATTATAATATGCTCAGTGTTTTACATAAATTCAATTACTTTTTTTATTTTATTGTGATAGTATAAAAATGTACAAATCCTATGTAAATATATGTATAAAAATGAGTTATATATTTAAAATAATCATAAAATTCAAAGTTGATGGAAGTCCGACTAAATCCGATTAGTCGTCCGACTGCCGATTAGTCCTTAGTCAGTGACCTATCCGACCGACTACCGACTACCGACTTTTGCAACCTTGTCACTGCCAGTGATAAAATGTCATCAACATAAACAAAAACAACTACAATACCTCTTTGATTTCTCTTAACAAAAAGAGTATGATCTGCAGTGGATCTGACAAACCCCTTCTATTCAATCAACTCTGAGAGCTTCTAAAACCAAGCCTTCGAACTCTGCTTAAGGCCATATATAGCCTTATGAAGACGGCACATTATATTGGACTCCCCCTCAACAGCAAACCCAGGTGGCTGCTGCATGTAAGCCTCCTCATGCAGATCTCCATACAATAAAGCATTCTTGACATCTAATTGGAAAAGTGTCCAATCATGAACCACAGCAACAGCAATAAGAATCCGTAGGGTAGAGTGACGTGCAACAGGAGAAAAGTGTCCTGATAATCTACCCCATAGGTTTGGGTGAACCCACGAGAAACCAATTTGGCCTTGTATCTGTCTATTGTACCGTCAACCCGATGCTTTACAGTAAATACCCACTTGCTATCAACAACAGACGTAGCTGGTGGAGCAAGGGCAACACTCCACGTACCTCATAACTGTAAAGCAACCATCTCCTCCTCCATAGCCAGACGCCATTGACTGCTCTGTAGTGCCTCATGATATGACCGCGGTATCTCCACGGTAGACAATCCCACAACAAATGTTTGAAAATCCTTGGAAAGATGCCCCTTGGAAACATGAGAACCAATAGGATGCATATTGTATACCTGTTTTTGCCGCCATAGTGCAATAGGCATATCCAGATCCTTAGTATGTGTAGAAGATATAGTATCCACGTCCTGTACCTCAGTCTGTACATGCAAATCACCAGTGCCATCAGAAGAACTCAAATGTTCAGTACAGACCTTGGGCGTGCTGGATGACAGAGGAGGCACATGAGAATGGGGTTCTCACTGGTAAACCTACGGAAAGAAAGTAGCAGATGGTGGAGGTGATAGTGGAGGAGGTGGCGGTGGAGGGGGTGGTGGAGGAGGAGGTGGCGGTGGAGGAGGTGGTGGTGGAGGTGATGTCGTAGCTGATAATGACGGAGGAAGAGGCATATAGACCTCTTTTCCATCCTCTAAAGAAGTAAGCATGTCACTTGTGGGGGGGGGGGGGGGGGAATACATAATAGACTCGAAAAAGGTGACATCTGCACTAAAATATTATCTTCGTCGAATAGGGTCAAAGCAACGATATCCTTTTTAGGTCTTGGAATATCCAACAAACACACATTTGACAGCTCTAGGAGAGAGCTTGTCAAGACCAGGAGAAATTTGATGAATAAAAGCTGCAGAATCAAAAACATGAGGCATTAGCGAGAAAAGATCCGTCTCGAGAAACGCAATCAAGAACGGAATCTTCTCTCCCGGCACCGAAGAGGCCATACGATTTACCAGATAGCAATAAGTTAGAACCGCATCTCCCCAGTATGAATGAGGATCATGACTCTGAATCAAAAGAGTTCTGGTGGTGTCTAACAGATGGCGGTGTTTTCGTTCTGCCACCCCATTCTGTTGGGAAGTATATGCACAAGATGTCTAATGCACAATAACAAGAGACATAAGGAATTGAGAAAGCTGTGTACAGAAAAATTCTAATGCATTATCGGAATGAATAAACTTGACTTTTGCAGAAAAAATATTCCTTATTTCATTAATAAAGGAGCAGGGCATGCATTAGACTTGTTCTTAAGAAGAAATACCCAAGATAATCTCGAAAACTCATCAACGGCAACAAGATAAAACTTGTGTCCTTAATGATCTGGGACACGACTAGGACCCCAAATATCAAAATGGATCAACTCAAACAGATTGTGACTACATCGACTCTGACGACTCTGGATGTGGATCGATGATGCTTCCCAAGCTGGCAGGCCTCGTACTGAAAAGTAGAGCGAGGAGAAATATGTGGAAGAACATGACTCAACTTTTGCAGAGGAAGTTGATCAAATCGAAGATGCGACATATATGGGGAAACAAATATAGTACGAAGAGAAGAGACACCAACATATGGAGGCTGCACTAATCTGTAGGGGCCCCCTTGCTCACGGCCAGTTTCAATCACCCTGCCCGTGAGTATATCCTGAAACATAAGAGCAGATGGATCAAATATGGCACGACAATATAAGTCTCTGGTGATTTGACTAATTGATAATAAATTCATAGAAAATTCAGGAGCATAAAAAACATTCTGAAGCCTCGGTGAGGAAGTCAACTGCACTTCCCCCTGACCAGTAATGGGGAGTGTATCCCATCTGCTATCACAACAGATCGTCCAGACTGAGTCGGGCGAAAAACACTAAACTGGCCTCTGTCACCACAAAGATGACGAGAAGCTCCTGAATCCATGATCCATTCTGACAAGTCTGTCATGTAACAACTAGTAAAGGTATATTTTATACTTGACGTGGATGATGATGCTGAGGCAGCTACCTCTGAGGACCTTGAAGGAGAGCTGGTTGACCCAGAGGTAACAGGCATAATCTCTCTTAGTCACGTCACAAGATCGTCAAATCTCTGGTCAGATGCATGTGATGGACTTCCAACATGTTGTGTCTGCTCTGCGACCCGAGCTGAAGCAGGAAACCCATGCGTAGAATAGCAGGTTTCCTCTGAGTGGCTTGACGTATGACAGTAGGTGCATTGCTGACGGGATCGACCATGCCCTCCTCTGCCCTGGTCGGGGCTTACCCTATCACAATATGGTGTAGGACTTCCTCTACCACGTGATACTGCCATAGCTGAAGATGTCTGAGACTGTAAAGTACTACCATAGGATATAGATAGTCTACTCAATCTGCGATATGCCTCCTCCATCGGAGGTATGATAGCATCAGTAAGGAACCGGGCACGAGCTGCTTCATACTCAGGATCAAGGGCTGCTAGAAAGATCCCCTGTCATCACAGAGTCTCTGTATGCCTTGAGATGCTCTGGTGTAGCAGTCAAGGGAATGTGTCCATGTAACTTCTCAAACATATCCCTTAAAGAAGTGTAGAGGGTGTGAACGGGGCGACCATTCTGCTTCGATGTGAAGATATCATGCTGGAGCTACATTATCTTCGACTCATTCTTCGCCAGAGAATATGTAGTGGTAAGAATGTCCCACATATCCTTTGCAGTAGGCTGACTTGGGATATCATTAGCTATCTCCAATACAGTCTCGGATAGCCACACGCATGCATACGCATAATCTACCTCCCATGAGGCATTTTTCCCAGTCTTGTCACGTGGCTCCTCTGTCGTGAGGATGTGTTTCTTGCCATTACATTGATCAAACTCATGAACCGCATGGCCCACAGTTCATAATTAGTTCCATCCATTTTGACGATGGGTGATGGACCTTTGAAGGCACCCAGGGATGGAACTTCTGCTTTGTTGTCGGACATGATGACAACTATATCCAAGACTGGGCCAGCAAAAAGAAATACCGGTGTCTACACCGACATACAGGAAGATGGTTGTGAGTGTAGACTCATACCACAATCTCTTCCATTTTTCTGGAGATTCCTTTGGGTAACTAGGGTGTTTTAGATATTCACGTCACACCCTAAGTGCCCAAGAACACGGTCTCAATTCTTTATTGGCGATGCAAGAGCAGGGACCATACGGTCCTTATAAGCAGCTACAGGAGCTCGCTCGGGGCGCACGGCGATGTGCATGATGGCATGCAGGCAGAGGTGACGCGGGCACAGGCGTGGGCGAGCGACGATGCGCAGGCGCACGACGATGTGCAGGTGCGCGATGCAGCGCAGGTGTACACGAGGACCTGCAGGGATGCGCAGGTGGCAAGGACCAGCAGCGCAGACGCGTGGGCGACGCGGTAGGGTTTTGGTGGACGTAGGGCTCTAGGGCACATGATCTAGTCTAGGACCGTCGCTTTGATACCATGTAGAAGTAAAAGATTAAGTTATATTCCATCTAATCCTAGAGCTCTCTTATATAGAAGAAAAGCTCAAAGGGTAAATTACATAAACAGGACAAGAGAAATAAACAATATAAATAAAGACAACAAAACATAAGAATCTAAACATATGCTATATGCATGATACTGCAATATCTAAAGTCTTCTCCAGGTGCATGATTATTATTCAGGAAAGGATCAACTCTTTCTGTTTCTGTATGTGTTGATGCAGACTATGCAGGGTGTCCTAATGACGGGAAGTCTACGTCTGGCTATGCAGTATTCCTTGACATTTCTCTTGTTCAAGAAACAAATGGTGGTGGCTAGATAGAGTGCAGAATTTGAGTATAGGGCTATGGCACAAGCAAGTACAAAAATGATGTGGGTTCGAGCAATGCTAGCAGACTTGTATATAAATGTACCACTACCCATGCAATTACAATGTGATAATCAGGTTGCTATGTTCATTGCAAACAATCCTGCATTCCATGAAAGAATGAAGCATAGTGAAGTAAACCGCCATTATACTAGAGACATGATTCAGAAGGGCTTAATTTCTACTTCCCATTTCAGCACAGGAGAGAAAATGACAGACATCTTTACGAAGGCACTACTCGTCATTTCAGAAGTGTTCTTCCAAGCGGAGCATGATTGGCATCTATGCTCCATCTTGAGGGGGAGTATAGAAATAATTCTATGTACTCTGAGTATTAGTTTCTTATTTTTATTTCTTCATGTTTATCTTATGTAATTTACCCATAGGTCTCTCATCTATATAAGAGAGCCTATGGTTCCATGGAATAAACATCTTCTCTTTTTTTACCAACATAATCATCATGTGAGAAATGAAAACCAGACACATCTCCAAGAACCGGGTTCAACTTCAATCCTAGCTCCGGGATACCTCAGTGATCCCCTTCCACAAGTATGATGGCAACTATCCCGAGACAATTGCCAGCGACAAGGACACCCCATAAATCTTCCTCAGCAGCCTACATATAAGGTCCTTGGATTTCCCCTCATACTCGAACCACCCATTTTGCCATGAATGCCTTGTTCATCTCGCACACCCGTAGAACTCCTAGACCGCCCATCCTCTTCAATGTTATCACCTTTCCCTAATCAACCAAATGAACCCCACTCCTCACTTGCCTCCCATCTGACCAAAAGAATCTCCTCATTAAAGCCTAAATCCTCACGCGCACCTCTGCAGGAAGCACTCGTGTGGAGAAAAAGATAGGAATGAACGAAAGAACATGCTTCAGAAGCACCCATTTCCCACCTCTCGATAGCATCGACGTCTTCCATCCCGTCAACCTCCCCTCCAGCCTCTCAGTAGAACCCTCCAATCACTAGTCATCGGCCTTCTCGCCACCAACGACAAGCCAAGATACGTGATCGACAAAGTGGTCGTAGGACAACCCAGAATCACCACCGCTCTCTGCACCTCTACCACCGCAACGCCAAAAGGAACCACCACCGATTTGCTGCGATTAATCCAAAGACCCGAAATGTCCCCCAAAATGTCCAAAATGAGCGATGCCCGACGCATCTTCTCCTCATCATTCTCCATGAACTGCAGAGTGTCATCTTCATATTGCAGCAGGGCGATGGATATCTGCTCCCTCACATATCCAGCACACCATCCCTCGCTCATTACCAGCCTCATCAGTACAGCAAACACATCTGCCACAACAACAAACAGTAGAGGCGCTAAAGGGCATCCATGCCTAATGGTCCTCTGGGGTTGGAAGAAACCCCCTCCGGTCGACCATTCACCAACACAGCATGGGATGCCGTCGTGACACACCGCTTGACCCAAAACAATCCACATCTCCAAGAATCCCCTCTTCTCTAGAGACATCCACAAGAATCTCCAATTCATACTTTCATACGCCTTAGAAAAGTCCACCTTCCACAACACATCTTTGACCTTCTGCCTATTCCAGTCCGTCGCCATTTCCGAAGAAACCACCATTCCACAAGTCATAGCTTTCCCAGGCACAAATGTTGTTTGCTCTAGTAAAATAATCCGATCAAGCACCCCCTTCAGGCGGTTCGCAAGGATTTTTTAGAAAATTAGGTACACAGCATTGGACAAAGCACCCGGCATGTAGTCCTCCACCCTGGTCGATGTGTTCTTCGGAAGCAGAAAAATAAGGGCTTTGTTCAATCTCTCAAACCCACGGTTACCCTCCCGAACCTCTGCAAGTATCTCCAAAACATCCAGCTTGATGACCTCCAAAAACTCTCGGTAAAAGAAGACTGGGAAACCATCCGGACCCAGTGCCCCATCAGCATTCAGTAGGAAATACGCCTGCTTGGTCTCCTCCTTCGTAAAATCCCTCACTAGCAAAACCACGTTGAAATCCAAAATCCTGGAGACACCATTCCCCTACCAGCCCCATCCTGTCCTCATGCATCGCCGATCGAAATCCTGAAAGTGTGACCGCAACGCTAAACCCACCGCTTTGTCCCCCTCGACCATCCCCCCGCCAACAAGCACTGAGTGTGTCAAATTCATGTGTCCTCTCCCACTGGCCATGGAATGGAAGAATCTTGTATTTGCATCCCCTTCTCTCAGCCACTTCTGCCTAGATCTCTGCCTTCAAGCAACCTCCTCCTCTTTGTCCTCCCTAAAAATCCCGTCCACGTGACCTCCCCTTAAGACCACATCCTCCGCCGTCAGCACCATCTCATCTTCAAGCATGTCCAATCTACGCACCTCATATAGTGCCTTCTGCCTCCGATCCCTGCGCTGCACCCAGTTATCCCTGTTGAAAACCCTCAGAAACCTCCTAAATGTCACCAGCTTGCTTGTGAATCGACATGTCGCCGACCCATCCGTCCAGCATTCATCCCAGAACCCGCCACCACCTTTTGGAAGCCCTCTTCCAGTATCCAAGCCCTCTCGATCACCGCCACCACCTCTCGGAAGGTTTATAGACTGAGATATGAAATTTTAAAGTTGATTCCCATTCTGAGCTTGTTTGTTCTCTTGATATTCATAGATGTAACTTTTTTATGTGATTTTGGGATATTGTGTGCATAATTAATTTACAAACCTTCTGGCACTTAAATATTTCAAAATAATGAAATTTGCACATAAAATGCATTAAATTGTCCACTTCTTGTTTGATTTTTAATTAGCTCATTTCGTGCTACTGAATTATTCTACATTTGTTGATTCTTGAGCAATTTCTGGAGATGGCTTGATATGTCTAAAATTGAAATACTCCATTTTATTTGATTTCCATTTCTGATTTTTTATTTAGTCCTCATAATTCAAAAAAATCTGAAAAAACAAGGTAGACTCCCTGCAGATAGACACATTTAAATTTTGAGTTTTGATTTTTATTGCTTCTACATCTTAAAATCAAAAATACTTCCAAAACTACCAAAAAGCACTAAATATTCACATAATCTCTAAAACTAAAAAAATAGTATTCTGGATACCGTATTGTAAATACTAGGCATGTAAAAAAGTTGGAATAATTTTGGGGACCATTTTTATATAGAAATCCATTTTTGAAATCCCCTTGTTTTGCCTACAAATTGCTTCCAAACCTTTATTTTTGTTTTCTTTTATTTTAATATATTACCTATTGAAAAATCACCAAAAAATTAAAAAAATTAAAAACATGAAAACTATTTTATTTATATTTTTATATATTTTATCACCTACAGTATCTTTAAAACCTTATTTTCCCTTTTATACATATTGGCAAAACAATTTCTTTTTATTTTATTGAAATATAAGAACAAATTTGCAAAATTAAAGGAACTAAAATCATTAAAAAATCAAAATATTAAAATTATATATTATATATTAAATAAATCTTTTTTGTAATTAATAATAAAATCTTTTTCATTTGTTTTCTTTGTACATTATTATATTATTTAAAAGTTTAAAAATAATTACTTGAACTTAAAATAATAAAAAAAATCGAATATAATTAAAAACAATAAAGAAACAAACACACATTAAGAGATATTCACATTTGTACACACATTTGTCTTTTGAGACATATTGATTTAGGTACATATTAAGGCTACTTACATTCTAGTGGTGTCTGCCTCGTTGAGTTCGACCCAGAACTTGACTGGTTAAACACAAGAATTGGTTTATTTTGCTGCATAATTAGGATTGGACAAGTACTACACATGATACACTTGTTACACAGTCTCTTCTTAGTTATCAAGGGGTTGTGAACTCGTGATCAACATTTTTCGATGCAGACCATTATGGGGACCACTCTTTTTTCAAAAAAATGCACCCAAACCAACCTATACCTGGCATCCCATTTCTAACTGTACTGGTCTAGAAACCTAATTCCTCAGTATCGACAATCTTAATTTGTATTGTTTGCAACCATAGTGCCTTGCTAATAATAAGTACCTATGATTGATATGCATGGAAACAATATATTAATGATGACATGTCAATGATGCAAACACAACCTATAAGGCACTTACCCTTGTTGAACCACCTTCTAAATATCTCCGTTATTCATTGCAAGTGGGCCTTACAGATATCGCCTAGGTAAATCTATTAAGTGATACAAAGACTAGACCAAGACATATGGAGTGAAGTAAGCATATTCTCCATGGCGTCTCAATTGCCTTCCCTGCTCATCCATGCTGCACTTATGGACAAGAAGAGAAATCACATTATCAGCTTCAAGTGAACAACGAGTTTCTCTATGATAATCTTAATAAGGATGTTTATTATAGTAGCCATTAGGCTTTCTGTCTAAGGGTGAGTGATTGAAGGTTATATTATACAATAATGTCTATGACCTACATTGTAGTCCAAGAGGATAGTTTCAAAAGCTCTCGAAGGTTGCTATAAAGATAGGTCCAGTGCAATTGCCTACGTCATTTATGTTTATTAAAAAGACACATGGTCACAAGAAACAATGCTGCATAATTAAAGAAACTAACATGCTCGGTGTTAGACTAGTCATTGTTTATATCAATCAAGAGCATTTACATGATGATCTTTGAGGAGATGGATGCTCAATGAAAAACAAAGCCAAATGGAAATATCCTTTATGTCAGAATCACTATGCAATATTTTAAAATTGGAAAATTAGTCACTTCATGGATAGAACATAATACACACTTTGATACTGCTATGATGATCTACAAGTACCTAAAGTAACCACCTAGGATGGGCCTACTGTTCGTTGAAATTCTCTTATGTAGGCATCACTATGTAATAATGCTTGCTTGATTCTTAAATTATTTCATTGTTTCATTGGCTGCTCATGTGGAACACTACGCAATAATCTGCATCAATTTTTAGTTTCACAAACCCTCAAAAGATAAAGCATATATTCCTCCAGTTTGATCTTCAAAACAGGACCCAATAACAAGCTCAAATGATTATACTGATGCAAGTAGTTTACCTACCTCCTTCCCCAAAGCCGATTTAGTAATCAATGAAACACATTTAAAAGTATCAAGTATAAGATGAAAGTCCAGCTCCCGGGTAATTCTATCAACAAAAGCTAATCTAAAAAAGCTCACACGCATAAGCAAAATCTGAGATGATGTAAGTTAAACCTCCCCGTAACAAACAAATAGTTTCATTCCTGTTGCCAATAAGATGTGCAGAGATGTAGTGGTAGGAATGGGTGCGGCATAATTAGAGTAGATAACCAACTCAAATAAGGAATGTTATTTTCATGGTAGTAATGTTATCATTAGTAACCTACTTAATGTGGGAGAAAGCTTTGTTGTTGTTGTTATGTTATCATTAGTACAAAGTACATATTATGTAGGAATGAATCCTAACTAGCACATGAAGGCCTTCCATTCTTGTTAGAGTAATGGAAACTCTGATATGTTATTCCATAGAGCCCTCGGGTCTCTTATATAGAGAGAAAACCCTTGGGTAAATTACATAGACGTACAATATATAAATAGAAAATACGAAACAGTACATCGCAACATATATAAACCTCTACACTCCCCCTCAAGATGGAGCATAGATATCTATCATGCTCAGCTTGGAAGAACATCTCTGGAAAGGTCCTCTGAGCAATGGCTTGGTGAATATATCAGCAGTATGGTCCTCTGAACTGACATGAGAAGTGGAAATGAAGCCCTTCTGAATCATGTCTCTAGTATAATGACAATCCACCTCGATGTGCTTTGTTCTCTCATGAAAAGCTGGATTATTGGCAATAAACAATGTTGCATGATTGTCACATTGGAGATTCATAGGCAAGGAGACATCTACATTCAAATCTTCTAAGACTGCTCTAACCCACATCATTTCTGCGCTTGCTTGTGCCATGGCTCTATACTCGGATTCGGCACTGGATCTCGCTACAACAGTCTGTTTCTTGCTTTTCCAAGAAACTAAAGAGCTTCCTATGAAGATAGCGAATCCAGAAATAGACTTACGATCCCTTGGACATCCGGCATAATCTGCATCTGCACAAGCTGAAATAGACAGATCTGTATCTTTCCTGAATAGCAACCCTGTGCCTGGGGAAGACTTCAGATATCTCAATATCATATACAAGGCATCCATATGCACTTGCCTCGGTTGCTCCATAAATTGACTCACCCGTTTTACTGCAAAGGCAATATCCGGTCGAGTTATAGTAATGTATAAGAGCTTACCCACCATCTCTCTGTACCTTCTTTTGTCCACCTCCTCGGTATCATCGTCGTACAGCTTCATGCTTGGGTCCATAGGTGTACTTGAAGGTCTGCATCCAGTCATTCCTGTTTCAACTAGCAAGTCTGTGACATATTTTCTTTGAGTCATTACCATTCCTTGTGCATTTCTAGCAAACTCTATCCCCAGAAAATATCGTATCGTGCCCAGATCCTTCGTAATGAACTGGCTTCCCAACAGGGACTTGGTTGTCTCAATTCCCTGAGCATCATCTCCTGTAACCAAGATGTCATCAACATATATCATGACAACAACAGTACCTCTAGGGGTCTTCTGGATGAACAATGAATGGTCCGCATTCGATCTCCTGAACCCCTGTCCTTCAATTAGCTGGGAAAGCTTCTGGAACCATGCTCGGGGACTCTGTTTGAGGCCATAGATAGCCTTATGAAGTCTGCACACCATCTGAGTCTCCCCCTCAGCAGCAAACCCTGGTGGCTGCTGCATGTAGACTTCCTCCTGTAGGTCACCATACAAGAAAGCATTCTTGACGTCAAGCTGAAAAATGCTCCAGCTACGCACCACAGCAACAGATAGGAGGATGCGAAGAGTGGAGTGTCTAGCCACTAGTGGAAAAGTATCCAAATAATCTACCCCATATGTCTGGGTGAATCCCCGTGCTACAAGTCTGGCCTTGTATCTGTCGAGACGGCCATCTGCATGATATTTCACCGTAAACACCCACTTGCAACTCACCACGGAGGCACCTGGAGGAATGTGGACAAGAGACCAAGTCCCTCTAGACTGCAAGGCACGCATCTCCTCTTCCATGGCTTGACGCCAACAATCAATCTTCATGGCATCTTGATAGGTCTGTGGAATCTCAACTGACGAGACAGCAGCTGCAAATTTCTGGAAATCCCCATTGAGACGATGAAATGAGACTTGAGAGGCAAGAGGATATGAAGCACATTGTCTTCGTTGCTTCCTGTGAGCAATTGGCCGATCCAGATCATCTATCACTGTGTTGACTGGTTGATCTTCCTCCTGTAGTAAAGGCTCCTGCACTGGTGCATTGTCCAACCCATCATTAGTGATAACATCAGAACATACCTGAGGCGTGCTGGATGGTTGGCATGTATCTTGAGCAGGGCCTGTCCGCCTTGTATAGAACTTAGGAAAAGGTACAATTGGAGGAGGTGGTGGTGGTGGTGGTGGTGGAGGTGGTGGTGGTGGAGTAGAGGATTGACCCAGACTTGGAGGTGGAGGCACATAGACATTAAAATCAGTGGATGTGGATGAGACCAATCTGTCACCTGCAGGGGAGAAGTACATGACTGGTTCGAAAAATGTAACATCAGCGCTCACATAGTACTTGTCATGAACGGGGTCATAGCAACGATATCCTTTATGTGTCCTGGAGTAGCCCACAAAAACACACTTGATAGCCCTAGGAGAGAGCTTATCAAGTCCTGGAGATAAGCGGTGGACAAACGCAACAGTGCCAAAGACCCGAGGTGTAAGTGTAAACAAATCTTTGTCAGGAAAGAGAACAGAGATAGGAGACTTTTCCCCAAGAACAGTTGTAGGCATGCGGTTGACCAGATAGCATGCTGTAAGTATAGCAACCCCCCAATAGGATAATGGGGCACAACTCTGAATAAGTAATATACGAGCAATATCAAGGAAATGTCGATGATTCCGTTCTGCAACCCCATTTTGTTGAGATGTGTATGTGCATGTGGTTTGGTGGATAATGCCTTTAGAAGAAAGAAAGCGAGCAAGGGAACGAGTGCAGAATTCCAATGCATTGTCAGTACGCACATACTTAACAGTAGACGAAAAAATATTTTGAACTTCATTGATAAGATTTTGAATAACACTTCCTGCTTCGGATTTATTTTTAAGGAGAAAAGTCCAGGACACTCGAGAAAAATCATCAACAACAACTAGATAGAATCTGTGCCCCTGATGATCTGGGACACGACTAGGACCCAAAATATCTATGTGAAATAACTCAAATGGGGAGCGACTGCTCCGACTCTGACGACCGGGGAAGTTGGACCGATGATGCTTCCCTAACTGACATGCTTCACAACGAAATGACGAACTCGGAAAGATCTGAGGCAGGAGGTGACGCATTTTCTGTAGCGGTAGGTGACCAAACCGAAGATGCCATGTATATGGAGATACGGAGCCCTGGGAATGTAGTGAGACGCCAGCATAAGAGTTCCGTACGAGACGATAGAGGTCATTGTGCTCAGAGCCACAGCCAATCACCTTGCCCGTTAGTATGTCCTGAAAAATAACAGACGATGGGTCAAAAATAGCACGACAGTGCAAATCTCGTGTAATTTGACTAATGGATAAGAGATTCATAGAGAATTCTGGTGCATGTAGAACATTCTGTAAGTGCATGGCGGGCAGCAAAGCCATCTCCCCCTGACCGATGATAGGGGAATGAGTGCCATCAGCAATGAGTACAGAGCGACCAGGCTGAACAGCTCTATAGGACTGCAGAATATCTCTCTCACGGTCGATCTTCCCGAAGCAGACCTCTCGACTCACCTCGACAGAGATGATGGGTGGCTCCAGAATCAACAATCCATCCTGTGAGATCATGGTTATGATATGAGACTGAAGGACTACCTGAGGCACTGGCTGAAGCAGAGGTACTAGCTGACGCCGAAGCCGCAACATCAGAAGCATCAACACTCTCTGACGATGACTGTGGCATGACATCACGAAGCCGTGCCACCAGCTCCTCGAACCTGTGATCTGAAGTAGATGCTGGTGGACCCTGAACATGATCAGCGACACGTGCAGAAGGAGGGAAGCCATGCTTAGAATAGCATGTATCCTCCGAGTGACCAGTACGACGACAGAATGAGCACGTAGAGTGTATGCGACCTCCGCGGCCACGTCCACCACTTCCTCTGCCACGAAATGAGGACGCACTACCTCGTCCTCTGTAGACTGCCATTACCGAGGGAGGTGGAGTCGCTGTATTCGATGGAACTGGTACACGACTGAGCCTTCTGTAGACTTCTTCCATCGGTGGAATGGTGGCATCGGCAAGGATCTGAGAGCGTGCTGCCTCGTACTCCGGGTCAAGGGCAGCAAGTAATACGCCTACCATAGTGGCGTTGCGGAACGTCTTCTGCTGTTCCGGCGTGGCTGTGAGTGGGATGGTGCTATAGAGTTTCTCGAACATTCCACGAAGAGACGTGTACAGAGAATGAAGAGGCCTCCCATTTTGCTTCGTGGTAAAAATATCATGCTGCAACTGCAGCATCTTTGTCTCGTTCCGCACCTGAGAGTATGTCGTGGCCAGAATATCCCACATCGCTTTGGCGGTGGGCTGATGGAGAACATCATTTGCTATCTCCGTCGTGAGCGTTCCTGACAGCCAAACTTTGGCATACGCGTCATCGGCCTCCCATGAGGCATATATTTCCTTTTTCTCCGGAGGTTCATCTTCGGTAAGAATGTGCTTCTTACCACATGACTGCATAAGACTGAGGAACTGCATAGCCCACAGTTCGTAGTTCGTCCCGTCCATTTTGACGCTTGGTGCCGAACCTTTAAAGGCACCCATGGCGGGCATATCGACCTTTTGTTCTGACATATTGCCGGAGAAGAACAACTAGGGATGATAGACAAAAGAACCGGTGTCTACCAAGACATTTGTGGATTCAAGTGCATATGTAGACGTTATGCACTTGAACCCATCATCTAGCCGAGACCGACCGGAGTAGAGATGCTCCGGTGACAAGTAGAGGCTGTGGAAGCCTCGGCGGGAGAGAGAAGCGGCTGCTAGGGAGACCCGGCGGTGGGGCTGGTCACTGCTGGCGGCTGAGAGGGGCTGGGAGGTACCCGGCGGAGAGCTGGCGGCGCCGTGGACGGCTGGGAGGGGCCCGGCGGAGGGCTGGCGGCGCCGGGGACGGCTTGGGGGGGCCCGGCGGAGGGCTGGAGGCCTGGCGGGATGGCGAGGACCCCGCTGGAGGGCAGGCGGAACCGGCTGGAGATGCTGGCTGGGCTGGCGGCGGCGGCGGCGGGGGGGGGGGGGGGGCGGGTGGAGGAAAACCCTAGGGTTAGGGTTTTGGCTCTGATACCATGTTAGAGTAATGGAAACTCTGATATGTTATTCCATAGAGCCCTCGGGTCTCTTATATAGAGAGAAAACCCTTGGGTAAATTACATAGACGTACAATATATAAATAGAAAATACGAAACAGTACATCGCAACATATATAAACCTCTACAATTCTCATTTAATCAGATAACATGAAGATGCCCAATTTTCTTGTAGAATCCCAGAACCACATCAATATTTTATATTCCACACTCACATAAATATCGTATATGTCATCCATGTGTTCTGGGAAGAAACGTGGGAAAAATATAAAATGTGTCAATCACTATTGCACCATGCACAATGACTTGTAATCAATGTTTTGAAAACTGGACCGGACCAGCTAGTTCGACCAATCTGACCGGTGAACTGGGCCTGGACCAGTTCGATTAACCAGTCCTTGTCGGTTCGGTTCGAATGTTCAAATTTTAATCAACCTGCCAGTTCAACCTAATATTTTAAACCTGGTTTAACTAAGTTCAACCAAAGTTGAACCGCATTTAATTTTTGATTTATTTAAAAATAATGCTAGTAGTGGGAGTTGAACCCATGACCTTTGTTTACCTATTTCAAACTCCTAACCAACTACTCTAGAACAACTTTTTGAATGTAATGGGCTTTAAATATGCTTAAACTACTATTATGTTATAGAGCAAATAGTTCAAATAATATATATATATATGATGTGTATGACATTTGATGGTGCATACGAAAAAATATTTTATGTATAGTGTGAAATACATACATTGTCTATGCATTTTATTTATATTTATATTTAAGTGTATATTTTATATACATTATATTTCATTTCGGTTTGATTAGTTGATTCAACCTTTCTTTTCTCACTGGTCCGGTTTAATCCGGTTTTAAATAATGATGACATCATCATCTGGTTGAACCTGTTTGATTATATGGTTCAACCCGATCTGACCATTTCGGTAAGGTTTCGGTTTCAAAAACATTGCTTGTAATTCCTAATGCATATCAGAACATTGTGACATTGTAATGTCTAAACAACTATAAATAATGTTGTAAAGGCACTCTACATGAACAAGTGAGTTAAGTCACAACATGCAGTGCACAGAAATGTACATGCATAGATAAAATGAGTGCAGATCAGAGTTGTCTGGTATGCACAAAAGCAGACTAAAGAAGGGCACATGTCATCTCCACCCTAAATCATGCTTAGATATGCTATTACGAGTGTGCACAAGGCATACTAATCCACATAATATCCGCACATAATCTCGCAATGCCCAAACAAAACCAGTATCCAACTAAGATATGTTGTGCTGACGGGAGATGATTGCTATTTTTAGTATAGACCTTTTTGTAATTTTCATTTTTTCCCTTTCATATTCTTGTAATTTACCCAAGGGTTCTTCTCCTATATAAGGAAATCCTTGGGCCTCTCATAGAGAATCCCAGTATATTTCTTAACATGGTATCAGAGCCACGGTCTTTTAGACCGGAGTTCTTGTATCATCCCTAACCCTAACCCCTCCCAATCCCTAACACCTGTCCCTACCCCTAATCCTATCCCATGCGAATCTCGTAACCCCCGAAGCCTCTTCTCGCGCCACCCCCATCGCCTTCGCCCATGTCCGCCATCGCCCTTGACCCCATCGCACCTGTGCCCCCATCGCCCAGTCCATGTGCCCCCATCGCCCCTGTTCCCGTGCCCCCATCGCCTTGTTCCCCATCGCCCAGTCCCCGTGCTCCATCGCCACCAGCGCCCGTGCCCGGCCCCCGTCTCATCGCCACCAGCCTCGCGCGTCTCGCGGAATCCCCTCCCCACCTCAGCATCTCGTCGCGCGCGCTCCCAGCCGCTCGGCGACCAGACCCCTCTCGCACACGCCCCCAGGAGTTCGGCCATCAGCCCCGCCCTTGTGCGCGCCTCCTCTCGCACGCGCCCCCAGGTGCTCGGCCATCAGCCCCGCCCTTGTGCACGCCTCCTCTGCGACGTGCGCGCCGCTGTGCCACAAGCGCCCTGCGCCTCTGCCCTTTGCGGCTGCGCCCGGCTGTGGAGACGACTCCTCAATCGACGCCGACTCGGAGACCGAGAAGCCACTACGCTTCGGGTGTTTTAAGGTATTCTTTGAGTCAGATTTTCATTCTCCTGCAACCCTGCCTTTCACGGCTGTGCCCGACTGGTTCTTTACTCACGTTTGTCGCAAGCTGCAAGGATTAACAACAATGGTTGTATAAGTCTCATTCTAGAGATTTGCTTATATTGATCTACTCCTCGGTAGAATTCCGTTATTTGGCTATCTTATCATCATGTCGGACAACAAGGGTGACATCTTCTCAACCGGAGCCTTCAAGGGCCCGGCTCCTATCGTTAAGATGGATGGGACCAATTATGAATTATGGTCCATGCAGTTTCTCACCCTCATGCAGTGCAACAATAAGGAGCACATCCTGACAGAACCAGAGCCAGAGGACAAGACTGGGACAAATGCTTCTTGGAAGCAAGATGATGCATACGCACGTGTTTGGCTCTGTGGGACTCTTTCTACAGAGATAGCCCACTGCCAAGGCAATGTGGGACACATTAGCCTCCACCTATGCACAGGCAAAGAATGAGGCCAAAATCCTTCAACTGCAGTTTGATATCTACAATACCAAACAGAATGGCCGTCCCTTGCATGTTTACTACTCTTCACTGCGTGGCATGTTTGAAAAGCTTCATATCTACATGCCCATTACGACGTCTACTGAGCAACAGAAGATATATAGGAACTCTACGATGGTTGGAGTCTTCATGGCTGGACTTGACAAAGAATATGATAGTGCACGTACTCATCTTCTTACAGAAGCAACCATTCCCCCTATAGAGGAGGCCTATAGCCGTCTCAGCCGGCTCGTGATCCCGTCGACATCCACGTCTTCGCACTCCTCAGCAATGGCCGCTTCTCGTGGTCGAGGTGGGGCGATCCAGTCCAGAGGACGTACACCCAGAGGAAGAGGCGGTGGACGATATCGTGGCCCCTGTACCTACTGCCGCAAGCCTGGACATGCAGAGGATACATGCTATCAGAAGCATGGATATCCTGTTTCTGGTCGAGCAGCAGAGCAGATTGTGTCTTCAGAGACTTCAGCTCCACAGTCTGATCCGCGCCTGGATGATATTGTCTCTCGCATTCGAGAGATCATGACTCCTAGTACTGACACCACCATAGATACCGCCACAGCAGTCAGAGCCTCTTCGAGCTCCTCAGGTATCACCTATGCCTTTACTGGTAGTACAAATACAGACATGACAGAATGGATTATGGACTCTGGTGCTTCTCACCACTTGTGCGGAGACAGAACACAACTGAAGTCCTACAGGGCTATACCACCCGGTAGATGGGTCGTCATTGCTAATGGCGATTACTTACCTGTTACAGGACAGGGGGAGGTGCAGTTGACTCCGTCCATGCGTCTGAAAAATGTTTTATATGCTCCCGCATTTCAAATGAATTTACTTTCTATTAGTCAGATCACTAAGGATCTGCACTGTCGTGCCATCTTTGACCCTTCATCTCTTGTGTTTCAGGACATACTCACGGGCAGGGTGATTGGAAGTGGCCGTGAGCAGCGGGGACTCTACAGGCTGGTCCAACCTCCTCATGCTAGTATTTCTATTATCCCTACTGGACCAGTCTCTCCTTACTTGTGGCACCTTAGGTTTGGACATCTTCCTCTGCAAAAGTTATGTCATGTTTTCCCTCAGATTTCTACGAGATCCTCATTTCAATGTGAAGCATGCCAACTTGGGAAGCATCACCGGTCATCTTTTCCATCCCGTCAGAGTCGGAGCAGTTCTCAGTTATTCGAGCTCCTTCACTTAGATATTTGGGGTCCTAGTCGTGTTCCTGATCTCCAAGGACACCGTTTTTATCTTGTAGTTGTCGATGATTTTTCTAGACTGTCTTGGGTCTTCTTATTGAAGAATAAGTCTGAGGCTGGATCCACTATCAAGTATTTTATTAATGAAATAAAAAATATTTTTTCTGCTAATGTCAAGTATATTCGTTCTGACAATGCCTTGGAATTTTGAACCTTACATCTTTCCGAGTTCCTAAGATCCCATGGCATTGTTCACCAGACCTCATGTGTCTACACTTCCCAGCAAAACGGTGTTGCTGAACGCAAACACCGTCACTTACTTGATGTAACCAGAACATTGTTGATACAGAGCCGTGCTCCTCATTCTTACTTGGGTGATGCTGTCCTTACTGCTTGCTATATGGTAAATCGTATGCCCTCATCCGTGTTAGGAGAGAAGATTCCTTACTCGATTGCATTTCCGAGAAGGATCTCTTCTCTCTTACACCTCGCGTGTTTGGATCTGTTGCATTTGTTCATGATGTCTCTCCAGGGCGTGACAAGCTCTCTCCTAGAGCTGTCAAGTGTATATTTGTCGGTTACTCTCGTACCCAAAAGGGGTATCGCTGCTTTGATCCACTAAGCCAAAAATATTTTGTTAGTGCTGATGTTACGTTCTTTGATCGGTCATGTATTTTTCTCCTACAGGTGACAGACTTACTCCATCTGACTCTGATAATGAGATATACATGCCACCACCTCCTACAGTTGGTTCTTCACCTTTACCACCACCACCTCCTCCGCCACCACCACCTCCTCCACCACCACTACCACCACCTCCGCCACCACCACCTTCATTGGTTCAGTCCTTACCTCATGTTGTTCCTCGCAGACCTCGCTCTGTTCGCCATGCTCACAGGCCTTGCCCATCATCCAACACGCCTCAGGTATGTAATGAGCATATTATTTCTACTGATGGCACTACTGAGTTAACTGCACAACAGGAGGAGCAGACACCCTCTCAAGAGGGAAATATACAGGCCCAGGACGTAGCAGATGATCTTGACATGCCGATTGCTCTGCGAAAGCAGAAACGGGCGTGTGCTACTTACCCTATTGCAGCCTAAATCTCTTTGAGCAGGTTGTCAGAGGATTTCAGGAGATTTACGCTAGCACTATCAGTCGTACAGATACCACCGACATATCAGGAGGCTCTCAAAGATAGTCAGTGGAGGTTAGCCATGGAGGAGGAAATGGCTGCGCTACAATCACGTGGTACGTGGAGTCTTGTTTCTGCTCCTATTAATACATCAGTCGTGGGATGCAAATGGGTGTTCACTGTGAAACACCGTGCGGATGGCAGTGTGGATCGCTATAAGGCGAGACTTGTGGCACGAGGATTTACTCAGACATATGGGGTGGATTATCACGATACTTTCTCACCAGTTGCCAGGCATTCTACTCTGCGCATTCTCCTTGCTGTTGTTGTGATACGAGATTGGCCTCTTTATCAGCTTGATGTTAAGAATGCATTTCTCTATGGTGATCTCCAAGAGGAGGTCTACATGCAGCAGCCACCTGGGTTTGCTGCTGAGGGGGAGTGTCAGAAGGTTTGCAGGTTACACAAGGCTATCTATGGCTTCAAGCAAAGTCCAAGAGCATGGTTCCAAAAGCTCTCGGACTTGATAGAACAACAAGGATTTGCAAGATCAACTGCTGATCACTCCTTGTTCATACAGAAGACCCAGAGAGGTATTACAGTCATTCTTGTTTATGTTGACGACATTATTATTACAGGGGATGACGAGCAGGGTATTCAGGATACCAAGGACTTCCTAGGTCAACAATTTGTGACCAAGGACCTTGGACATTTACGTTACTTCCTCGGAATAGAGTTTGCCAGGAATCAAGGGGTCTTGTTATGACCCAAAGAAAATATGTTATAGATCTTCTTTCAGAAACTGGCATGGCAGATTGTAGACCTGCCACTACTCCGCTTGACCCAAGCATGAAGTTCTATGATGATGATACTGAGGAGGTCGACAAGAGAAGATATAGAGAGCTTGTTGGCAAGCTACTATATGTAACTATTACCAGGCCCGACATAGCATTTGCGGTTAGCAAAGTGAGTCAGTTCATGGAGCAGCCCAGACAAGCTCATATGGATGCAGTCTATATGATTCTGAGATACTTGAAGACTTCACCTGGTACTGGACTTCTTTTCAGCAGAGGCACATCTCTTTCAGTAACAGCATATGCAGATGCAGACTATGCCTGGTGTCCAAAAGATAGAAAGTCTACGTCTGGATTTGCCGTGTTCATAGGGAATTCTCTGGTTTCATGGAAGAGTAAGAAGCAGACTGTGGTTGCTAGATCAAGTGCTGAATCGGAATACAGGGCCATGGCACAAGCTAGTACAGAGATGATGTGGGTCAGATCCGTTCTCACTGACCTAACCATAAAAGTACATCTTCCCATGCACCTCCAATGTGATAATCAAGCTGCTCTCTTCATTGCAAATAACCCAGCCTTTCATGAAAGGACGAAGCACATAGAGGTAGATTGCCACTACACTCGTGACATGATACAGAAAGGTATTATCACTACTACGCATGTCAGTTCTGGAGACCAGACAGCAGATATACTTACAAAGGCTCTAGCAAGAGGACCTTATCAGAGATGTTGTTCCAAGCTGAGTCTTATTGACATCTACGCTCCAGCTTGAGGGGGAGTGTTGAGATGATTGCTATTTTTAGTATAGACCTTTTTGTAATTTTCATTTTTTCCCTTTCATATTCTTGTAATTTACCCAAGGGTTCTTCTCCTATATAAGGGAACCCTTGGGCCTCTCATAGAGAATCCCAGTATATTTCTTAACAGACATTTGGGTTTTTACGATGAATAACACATAAATAAAGTGATATCATATTGGACTTCCAATATATATAGAAGCAGGACCAAATTTTCAAATATTCAAAGAAATAGCACAATAAGAAAGATCGCAAAAACATATTAATATTTTCCTCTACACAGTACATAGCAATTAAAAGACAAGGATTATGCACTGTCCCTTGAGGTGACACATTCCAATAGATTGATAGGGAAAAGAAGTCAAATAAGCTAAGTGGATAAAATTAGGTCATTGTACAATGAACCCAAAAGAGGGAAAAATATCACTTTTAAGCAAAAAAGTATAAGATGTGCATAAATCCAGCAATTTGAACGATAATGTTTCCTTCAAAAATAATATGAACAAAGAAGTAGTCAACAAACCTGATACTGCAAGAACCTGACCGACATGCTCCGACAAAAAACTTAGTCCTCCGTATTTTTTATCACTTTCAGCCCACAGAGAAAATATCTGGCAAAACAATCCAGTTACAGAAATAGCATAAAACAAAAAAGAACTCCTTAACATTGACGATGCTGTAAAATTTGTGCCTCAATATTTCTGACATTTACCAACAACTATAAAATGCAGATCAACATAAGAACCTTTCATGCATAAATAACATAACATCGACAATGGAAAATCAAGGCAATAGGTTTGTACATTGTTGAAATATTTTATCAGGCTAAACAGATCTCCGGTGTTGATATATTCATTCAGTGTCCCCTTATAAAATGTGGAGAGAATGAATAAATTGTTTTCTTATGAATTTAATGGTAATCCTAGCACTTCTTTGGAAGAAACTAACATTAGAGTTATGAGGTCGCACCTCAACATAAGCAAAAGACGTTGATGCCTAGAGGGGTTACAAAATATCTAACGGTAATATCTCCCTACACCAAAGTATCTCTCAACATCCCCCCTCAAGATGTAGCATAGAAGTTTGCCATGCCCATATTGGATGCATGCTCATGGAATTGTCCTCTGTAGAGAGCTTTGGCGAACATGTCGGCAGTTTGCTCAAATGAGGAAACATGAGTAGTTAGGGATGAGGCCCTTCGGTAACATATCTATGGTGTAGTGACAAGAGATTTGTTCTCATGGAATACAAGATTGTTTGCTATAACCAACATTGCATGATCGTTCCCCATAACATGGATAGAGGAATCTCAACGTGCAGCTCTGTTAGAAGAGATTCACATCGTTTCAGAAGTGGTTTGGGCATAGCCATGTATTCAAACATAGCACTAAATTTAGATACAATCTCATGTTTCTTGCTCTTCCATGTCACTAAGGAAATGCCTAAAAATATTGCAAAGTGCGTGGTGTACTTTCTACCCATAGTCTACAACAACATATCTTGAAAGAGTGATTGGACCTCCTCTTTGAAAAGAGGACCTTTCCCTGAAAATGTTCTCTGGTATATGAGAATCATTGTAAGTTTGTAACTTCATCAATATTGGTTTGTTTGGGACGAGCCATGAACTAACCCATGTGGCTCATGGAAAACAAGATGTCTCGTCTGGTAACTATTACAATTGGGAGATATTTTAAGATCCACTTACCCAATGGTACGCTCATCTTTTCTATGTATGGTGACTCTCTTTATGTAATGCTAACCATAGGACTCCACCTAAATAAGGAGCTCTAGAGTAGTCTATCATAGTAATGTCATTATCTCATTCCTATAAATTTGGTATATGTAGAGATATATTTATGCTACGTTATTTATTTCATGTTTCCTGAATTGTTTCTTAATTCTCTTTACTTATGATTGTCTTATGTAATTTATCCATAGGCTACTCTCCTATATAAGAGAGCCTAGGGTTTATGGAATAAACAACTCTTCCATTTTTTCCTAATATGGTATCAGAGCGGCGGTCCTAGACCGGAGCTCTTGTACCCAAAACCCTAACCCTAGCCCCACCCTCCATCCCCATCTCCGCCACGTGTCGCAGCGCCACTCCGCGGCCCCTGTCGTGCCACCGCCGCCCAGCGGCCCCTGCCTGTTGCCTCCGCGGCCACTCCGCCTACCGGTTGACCCTTGCGGGCTACGCATCCCCTCTGCCAGGCCCTGCGCACCTGTGCGACCGGCCCCGCACCTTCACCGCCCGCCTAGGGCCCCGCCAGGCTCTGCGCACCTGTTCGCCAGGACCTATGCATCTGTACACCGCTGCCCTTCTCTGGAGCAAAGGGTGTTGCCATCTATCTCCTTCCTCATTGGCCGACTGGCTACATAGCAACCCCATTCGGCCCCAGCATCTCTTCTCTCCAAAAGGCATCGTTGCACTTCCCTGTTCAACAGGAGAAACTGCCGATGAGCCTTCTATCTTGATGAGATTGGTTGCATAAGTCTACATATGCAACCAAATCTCTCTATGTCAGTGTAGACAACCACTTGTTTAAGTCTTCAACCCTAGTCTTCTCCAGTCGTCATGTCGAAAAGCAAGGTAGATATACCCTCCACAGGCGCATTCAGAGGTCCAGCGCCTATAGTAAAGATGGGTGGATCAAACTATGAACTGTGGGCCATGCAGTTCATGAGCATGATGAAGTCTACGGGTAAGAAACACATTCTTACTGTGGAAGAGCCGGCTGAGAAGACTGGAGTTAACGCCTCATGGGAGGCGGATGATGTATATGTCAAGGTTTGGCTTTCTGGAACATTGACCATAAAGATCACCAATGATATATTCCATCAGCCCACATCCAAGGCGATGTGGGACATCCTTGCTGCTACTTATTCACAGGCAAAGAATGAGACAAAGATTTTACAACTCCAGCATGATATCTTTATTATACATCCTTGTATTGGATGTTCGAGAATCTTTATAGCTTCATGCCTCTCACATCTGCTCCTAATCAGCAGGAGACTTATAGGAATGCTACCTTGGTGTGTGTATTTCTAGCAGCTCTTGATCCTGAGTATGAGGCGGCCCGTTCTCAGATTTTGGCAGACTCTACTATTCCTCCTATAGAGGAAGCCTTCTGCATACTCAGTCGGATTACTGTTCCATCTTCTACTGCTAGTCAGGCGTCCTCAGCAATGGCGGCCTCCCGAGGTCGAGGAGGATCTTTTCAGTTTCGTTGTCGTGGACCTAGGGGCAGAGGAGGTCGTGTTCGTCAGCCATATACTTTTTGCCATCAACCTAGACATACAGAGGATACATGCTACTCCAAGCATGGATTCCCTACCTCTGGTAGAGTGGCTGAATAGATTGAGCCCCCAGCTGCTTCCTCTTCGGATCAACGCTTTAAAGATCTTGTAGCATGATTAAGGGGCATTATACCTCATTATGGTCCTGTGATGTCTTCGTCGGGCCCTGAGAGTCATTCAGATGTAGTTGCTTCAGCCTCCTCCAGTACTTCAGGTAGCACTTATGCACTCACTAGCAGTAGTGGATCTGATACTATAGAATGGATTATGGACTCTGGTGCCACACATCATTTGTGTGGAGACAGGGGTCAATTTACAGCCTACAGACAGGTTCGCCCAGAACGAACTGTAGTTATTGCAGATGGGACTCATTCCCCAATTATTGGACAGGGGGAGATTAGCTTGACACCCTCTATGCATCTACAGAATGCGTTGCATGCACCTGATTTCTCTATGAATTTGTTGTCCATTAGCCAAATTACGAAGGCCTTACATTGTGGAGCTATTTTTGACCCATCCTCTCTTATTTTTCAGGACATCCTTATGGGAAAGATGATTGTGTTTGGTCGCGAGCAGGGCAGTCTCTATCGTCTAGTTTGTACTCCCTCTGCCGACATCTCCTCTCTATCTGTTGGACTTGTCTCACCATTTATGTGGCACCTGCGCTTTGGTCATCTCCCGCTCCAGGAACTGTGTCGTGTTCTGCCACAGATTTCGCCTCACACGTCATTTCAATGTGAGGCATATTAGTTGGGAAAGGATCATCGCTCTACCTTTCCCAGTCATCAGAGTCGGAGCAATAGCTCCAATTTTGAGTTGTTCATATAGATATTTGGGGTCCCAGTCGTGTTCCTGATCATCAGGGGCACAGGTTTTTTCTAGTTATTGTTGATGATTTCTCTCGTCTGTCTTGGGTCTTTTTATTAAAGAATAAATCTGAAGCTGGATACGTTATCAAAATTTCTTAACCAAAGTACAAAATGTTTTTTCTGCTTCTGTGAAAATTGTGACAACTGATAATGCCTTGCAATTTTATACTAATACTCTCTCCAATTATTTTTCAACCCAGGGAATTATTCATCAAACATCATACGCCTATACTTCCCAACAAAATGGTATTGCAAAAAGGAAACATCGTCATTTGCTTGATATTACTAAGACACTTCTCATTCAGAGTCGTGCTCCTAATTCTTTTTGGGGCGATGTTGTTTTAGCGGCATGCTATCTTATTAATCGTATGCCCTCATCAGTATTAGGTGAGAAAATTCCTTTCTTTCTTGCCTTTCCTGAAAAGGAATTGTTCTCACTCACTCCTCCTATTTTTGGCTCAGTCGCCTTCGTCCACCAGTTGTCTCCAGGTATTGACAAGCTATCTCTTAGAGTTGACAAGTGTCTTTGTTGGGTGCTCCAGGACACAGAAAGGCTATAAGTGTAATGGCCTAATGTGCATGAAGTATTATGTTAGTACCAATGTCACATTTTTCGAGTCCGTGATGTACTTTTCTCCTACAGGTGATTGGTCGACTCGACGTCTTCAGATAGTGATAATGATATATACATGTTACCACCACCACTAGTACCTACTACATCTCCACCACCACCACCTCCTGCGCCACCACCATCTCCTTCCCCACCACCACCATCACCACTACCTCCGCCACCTCCACTTAGTATAACGGTCCCATTTCCACCATTACCACACCACTATACCAATCGACCTGCTTCTGCTCATGGTCATCGCTCATCATCTAGCACGCATGAGGTATGTTTTGATAACACAGATTCTAATAATGGGTCTAATGGTCTACCTGATCAGGATTCTTTACAGGGAACAGATGTGGAGGCTGCAGATTTGGACCTACCTATTACGCTTGAGAAACAGAAGCGTAGTTGTGTGTCATATCCTATAGCATCCATGGTCTCTTTTGATCGCTTGACAGGTGATTTCAGGAATTTTGCAGTTGCATTACCATTCGTGGCCATCCCACGAAATTATCAAGAGGCACTGAAGGATAGTCGGTGGCGTTTGGCTATGGAAGAAGAGATGGTTGCTCTTCAGTCAAGAGGCACTTGGAGCCTCGTCCCAGCTCCTACTAGGATGTCTATAGTAAGTTGTAAATGGTTGTTTACAGTTAAGCAAAATACAGATGGCAGCATCGACAGGTACAAGGCATGCCTGGTTGCACGAGGGTTTACTCAGACATACGGGGTGGATTATCTGGACACATTCTCACCAGTTTCTCGTCATTCCACCTTACAAATTCTTCTATTGTCGGGGTTCGGGATTGGCTGTTGTTTCAGTTAGATGTCAAGAATGCACTTCTGTATGGTGATCTTCAAGAGGAAGTCTACATGCAACAGCCACCTGGGTTTGCTGTTGAGGGGGAGTGTTCACAAGTGTGTAGACTTCACAAGAGGATTTATGGCCTTAAGCAGAGCCCTAGAGCTTGGTTCCAGAAGCTTTCAGATTTGTTTGAGAAACAAATGTACAAACGCTCGAATGCAGATCATTCCCTATTTACAGAAAACATCCAGAGGTGTGATTGCTATTATGGTGTATGTTGATGATATTCTTATTACATGAGATGCATACATGGAATCAAGAGGGCAAAAGAACTTCTGGGTCGTGAATTTCTCACCAAGGATCTTGGAGCTCTTAGATACTTTCTGGGACTGAA
Organism: Ottelia alismoides; assembly: GCA_037367405.1. Taxonomy (NCBI): domain Eukaryota; kingdom Viridiplantae; phylum Streptophyta; class Magnoliopsida; order Alismatales; family Hydrocharitaceae; genus Ottelia; species Ottelia alismoides. The sequence goes on along the minus strand of JAZKJV010010627.1, from coordinate 465,815 downwards.
GTTTGCCAGAAATCAACAAGAGCTTGTGATGACCCAGAGGAAATACGTCACTGATTTGCTAAGTGATACGGGAATGCTTGGATGTCGACCTATCGCCACGCCCATGGATCCAAGCACGAAACCATATGATGATGATACTGATGAGGTTGATAGGAGGAGATACAGAGAGCTGGTAGGAAAGCTTATGGATGTTACCATTACCAGACCTGATATTTATTTTGTTGTTAGTCGAGTAAGCCAGTTCATGGAACAACTGCGTCAGGTTCATATGGATGCTATACAGATGATACTCAAGTATCTAAAATCATTTCCAGGTGTAGGTCTACTGTTTAGAAAAGGTAAAGAGGTCACCATCTCAGCATGCGTAGATGCAGATTATGCAGGGTGTCCAAAGGATAGAAAGTTTACCACTGGATTTGATGTATATGTTGGAGACTCTCTTGTCTCATGGAGGAGCAAGAAGCAAACTGTTGTAGCCAGATCTAGTGTTGGGTCTGAATATAGGCTATGGCCCAGGTTAGTACAGAAATGATGTGGGTTCGAGCTGTTCTTACGGATCTATATATAGAGGTTCCCCTTCCTATGGTACTGGAATGTGACAATCAGGCTGCTATATTTATTGCAAATAATCCAGCATTTCATGAACGCACCAAGCACATCGAGGTTGATTGCCACTATATACGAGATATGATTCAGAAGGGTTTTATTTCCACATCTCATGTCAGCTCAAGGGATCAGAATGCAGATATCTTCACCAAGGCCTTACTCAGAGGACCTTTTCAGAAGTGCTCGTCCAAGGCCTTACTCAGGGGATTGACATCTATGCTCCATCTTAAGGGGGAGTGTAGAGATATATCTATGCTACATTATTTATTTCCTGTATTGTTTCTTAATTCTCTTTACTTACGATTGTCTTATGTAATTTACCCATACGCTACTCTCATATATAATAAAGCCTAGGGTTCATGGAATAAACAACTCTCTCATTTTTCCTAACGGTATCAAAGCTAGCCCCTCCTCCCCGATAAATCCACCTTCCCCCATCCTCTCCCCCCCCCACTCTCCACCACTGCACACTGCCCCATCTCCCGCCCCCTACCAACAACTCCCCCTCCCTCTCTCCACCTCTCCTGACTCCCCCCCCCCTCAACCCATCTCTCCATCGTTATTGCTAACCCTTCCACCACCCCCAATCTCTCCACTGTCGCCCCCTGCCCCTTTCCATCAACCCCCCAACAATATTGCCCATTAACCTTAGATATGGTGAAGCATCTACTGGATACCCCTTAGCATATCATATGGGCCTCACCCGCATATTATTTGTGTTCTAACAACGAACGCATGTTTCAAAGAAATATCCATGATTTCTTTGAAGCATTGTACCCAGTAGGTACACGTTCTAAATCAAATCTATATGAGTTTTTGCATCCTATAAGTAGCCATCGATTGTACATGGAAGATGTTTGATTCATCCAGTCTAACATGTTTGGGAAGTGATAGACAAAAGCACCTCTTTTGGCTCAATCCATATGATGGATAAAACCCATTATCCCAAGTGGTAATACATGTTCCCTTACAAATACAACAAGAAGCACATTCTTCCAAAATGAAAGCATGCCATTGCCACTTATTCAAGTCGTATAAGGCATACTGCATTTAAAAAGAGTCACTTATTTTATTAGGTATGGTTCCCATGTCGATGGGTTGGTGGATTCCCATGTCGATGGGTTGGTGGACACCGACACTTCCACTCCTTTGTGTGGAGAAAAAGTCTCATTAGGCAATTGTAACCAATAGTATGTCCAAGAAAGACTGTATAGGTTTCCTATGACAGAGTATTGAAGAATGTCTTTGGTGGCTCTTAAGTTTAGTCCCACATCGTGTGATGGTGGGAGTTTGGTGTCTTGGTAAGGCTATATAAAGAGCCACACATCCCATATATCATTTGAGAAAAGTGAATAGAACTTTGAGATGGTTCTCTGTGGTTTCACCCTGCTCCTCAGGTAGGGTTCCACATAAAATCCAAGTGTTCTTTTTACTGTTTTCGCTTTGATTCACTTCTGCATTTCACATTTCAACATGGTATTAGAGTGGTTCATCTTTGGGATTATCGAGATCAATTTATTTCCGGTATTGATATAATCTGGAAATGTTGTCCATTTTTTTCGTGGTTATTTCTTGTTTCCCAAAGATGATCTGTTCCGAGATCATGCATGGTAAGATCACACTGTTATGGCAACAGTCAATCAAGGTTCAGGTAAGATCATACTGAATAGCGATTAAGCAGTATGCGGGGGCATATGCGGGGCAAATGCGGTTCTACGTGGTTTCTTAATTTTTTATTGATAAATAAATAAATATATGTAAAAGTGACAAGAGAACTAAATTTATGTATAATTGTGGTCCAACAGAAGATCTAAGAAAAATAACTTTCATATAGAGTTCAAAACAATCTCTATCAATCAAATATCAATACTTCAATAGAATGGTTAGTACACAAAATAATTGACAACAATCAACAAAATAGAAAAGTTAGCATACAAAATACCTCTATTGTTGAATTTATTGTCATTTATCTATGCCGTTATATTTATAACTGATCATCCATCAAAAGTACCAAACTTTACATATAATATATTGCATTCATTATAACTATTAATTGACTAAATTAGTTTGCTAAATTATTGGCATATTATTCTTTTTCTTCCCCGTGTGTTTACTCCAATCTCGCAGCACAACTACTTTGATGATGGATTTAAATGGTCATGGATGCTTGGTTGGCATACATGCAAAAGCAAGGAAAAACGTGGCACAAATAAAACAATAAAAATGTGGCAAAAAAAAATAAAAAAAAAATAAAAAATGTGTATGCGGCCGCACAGACCGCATAGGCAGCCGCATAGCCCGCATATGCGGCCCGCATAAGCGCACAGGCCGCATAATGCAGGGCTTCATGAAAGCGGTGCGCTGAAGGCACCGCATACGCATATGCGGCCGCATATGCGGCCGCACAGATCACTTTCGTGAACACTGCAGTCAATTACAAAGCGGATTGATTTCTAAAAAAAGGATAAAGAGAAAGGGACTATATGCTTTGTATCGAAACCCTAGCAAGCGTAAGAAGCATGGTTGTCAAGGTGTGCTCCTAGGAATGCCTAGGCACCCAGGCACCCTAGGCCCAGTGCCTTTCCAGACCACCTTGCCTGGACTTGATATGGCGCACGCCTTGGGATGCCTAGGCGCCAAGGCGCTCAAGGCGTAAACCTAAATTACCCCTTGGGGTCGACCATGTAGCCACCAAACCCTCTTCCAACGTCGTCCCTACGTCCCCACTGTGCTCCTACGTGTTCCATGCTTCTCTGGCTACCTCCTTGCTTCCGCAACGGCCTCCCTTCTTCTCTGGCAGCCTCCCTGTGTGCTCCCCCTATACCAATGACCTCCCTGTATGCTCCCCCGGTATCTAGCGACTTATCGCCATCTATGGTTGCATCCCTCCTTCTCCGACGGCCTCCCTGCATGCTCCTTTGTAGTAGCGGCCTCCATGCATCCCCAACAGCCTCCCTGCATGCTCCTCTTGTAGAACAACTTCAATGGATGGGATGTCATTCCTACATCAATCTCGCCTGTTGTGCAAATGCCTGGGAAGGCAGTGCCGAAGGATCCAGGGTGTAAGTACTCTTTTTTGCCGGATACACTAGACAAGAATAAGGAGCAATGTGCATTGTGCGGCCACATTACATATTGTGGCATCAAAAGGCAGAATGAACACTTGATTGGTGGTCATCGGCATGTATCTATGTGTCCGAAAGCCGCTGTGGAGATTAAGAAAGAGATGACTGACTTCAAAAACCGTAACAAGAAGAGGAAGATGGTCGTTGATTACAGCTACAGTAGACATGACTCGAACATTCCAGATACAGGTGATGGTGATGATGGTGAACATGTTGTCATCTTGGATGACTCACAACCTACAACAGGTAAAAATGTTATTTCCAGATCTGGTTCATGTTCTGCAAATAGGACACCTGTACGGAAGTATCCACAGGGAAAGGGTCCTATGAACTCGTTTAGTTCTGCTAGCCCATGGGAGGTTGTGGTACAAAGAAAGGCAGCAAGGGCTCGTGGTGAATCACAACAAATTGCAATCGAATCTTCTTTAAAAAAGGATGCTACACAGGTGGCATATGATTGCATAGATAGGTTATTCTATACAGGTGGCATCCCATTTAATGTTGCACGTCGAGAAGCATTTGAGGTGGCAGTAGAGACTATTGTCCAAGCTGGGAGAGGATTTGTTCCTCCATCTTATCACCAACTGCGAAAGCCACTACTTGATAGATTATATGCAACGAACAAAGACTTGCAGGTGAAGCCTGTAAGCCATTGAAGGACACACGACTGCACGATTATGTGTGATGCATGGACTGATAAACAACAATGAAGTCTAATAAACTTTCTTGTCAATTCTCTAGAAGGGTCTTTTTTAATTTATGTGAAGAATGCAACATCCGATGTACACACTGGGGAATATGTGTTCAAATTGATAGATGAGGCTGTGGAGATGGTGTGTGAGGAGAACGTTGTACAAGTTGTCACTGACAATGCAAGCAATTCTGTTTTAGGAGGAAAGTTACGGATGGAGAAGAGGAAAAACCTCTTCTGGACTCCATGTGCTGCATAATGCTTGCATTTTTATCAAGAGGACCAGAAAAGTAACAACGTATGTTTACCGGCATATTCAATTGTATGATGTTTTTCTACCGTTCAGTAAGGAGCGCCAAGAGCTACCTGTTGTATTAACAACCTGTTGAACCATGATTCTCTAAAAAGCTACCTGTTGTACACATCTTGATCTTGCTAGTCATTGTTCTACCAACAATTCTACATGTAATCATCACAAGTGGCATCATCAACAAGAACAATGAAAATCTAAAGCTCTGCGCCAGAAAATCTGAATTGTTGTAGTTCAGGGTTGACCTTAGAGTCTAACGGTACGATCAGACCTCCAAAATATTCTATACAAGGGTGACTATTTTGTTAGATTTTAATTATAATCAGGCAGAAATCATAGTCAACCAAGGATATTTTTTGAAAAGATATACAGGGTGGAATTACCTCACTATACGCCATGTCATGAAGGGAGAAAACACAATAAACAAGGATGGAAGACATCAACGGCCAGTTCTTCAAGAGACTGGGCTTCATATCTGACTCTGGTTCCTCAGAGTTTTTTATCTTTTTCAAATCAGTACAGCATGAAGCCTCCAGATCTTCACAGATTCTATACTTTCCTTTTCCATGTTTGTGTAAAGTTTCCTTGAACAAAAAATCATCAAAACCTAAGTTAATAATCAAATGGAAAATCCGTCTTATGTGCATTAGGCACAAAAATGTTAGATACAGGCAAGGGAGTCCTATGATCATAAAAATAAGACATCTAAATATGTAAATATTTTAAAAAACAGACTGAACAGTGAAGATCACATAGATAGTGCACAAAAACTGAAAATAGAAGGAAATTTCATAATTCCTTATTAACATTTTTTATTTGAAGTTTTTATTAACTATAGACCATTAGTTGCTTATAAAGGGAATCTTAATAACGTCATTGTGTTGAGGAACCTTTTTTCAAAAAGAATAAGAGTGCCTCTAAGGGTGAGGCACCATTAAGGTGGACGCCCAAAAACTTCATTAATGCACAAGAGATGCATGATAATTTTAGATATTACAAGGATCAAGCATTAGTTAGACATTTCGCATGTTCTACCACATTTTCAATATAAAACCTCTCTTTTTTGGAGATTGCTTTGTTAACCAAATAACCTTTATTACAACCACAGTCCTAGTCCTACCTTCCTCAGAGCCCCGCCAGCTTGATCTAAAAGACCCCCAAAAGTTATTGTCGTCAGATGCCACTTCTGGACTGGCCAATTTCACAGAAATAGCTTTGGAGGTCTTACATTCAAAGAACAAGTGGTCAATACTCTCCTTGACCATTGAACATCCTATGCATGCTGTAAAAAGAAACGACCCTCCTCGATCCCAACATAACCCTCTAGCATCTTAGCGGCCAGGGGAATACCCTTAACACTTATTGGCACTTTCCACGACCAAATCCTCTTACAATCAGCAGCATATGCCCAGGGGTCAAAAGGTGTGTTCTCAAGCAGAAACTTGTATGCTTTCCTAACCGAATATGTGTCGTCAACCCACCACCAATAATCACACCCTCCAGATGGGCCCTTCGTACCATCCAAGGACTGTCAATTCTACAAGTTAAGCTACTCTTTGACCTGACAAATCTGACCAAAAGATGCAAGGAATGTGTTTCCATCCCATGAATCTGCTATAGCCCCTTGTGGTTAGAAGCTAAAGCAAACCTCAAAACACTCATCATGCCAGAAATGGAAACTATGCCCATCACCTAGAAGAGGCCGCAAGAACAGTCTCACCTCAAAAAATACCGCATAAACTCCTCTCCAAATATTGATGGTGATCTAAAACCTTCCGTGGGATCGAGGAACTAAGCCGAGATCTCGTATATCATTATTATCCGTTCACATAACAGGTTCTCATTGTTTCCCCATATGCAGACAACCCATTTTACAAGAGCACTTGATTGTTTCTTCGAACCCTACCCGACAAGATATCAAATATCTTGGGATGTAGGATTTTGAATCGCCTGAAATAAAATCGTGTTATTTGCTGGTTTGATTCATGTCATTTTTAGTGTTTTTAAAATGTTTCATGATAGGAAAAAGTAACCGAAAATTCGCGATTAAGCAGTTATGTAATCATACAAAAACAACACATTGCAAGAATATTTAGTATCTGAATCTTCGCTCGATCATAGCCAACTATGTGTTTGACCTTTGGGTTATATTTTGACATTCTAAACACGATTAAGTCCCAAAACACATCCATAACAGGGGCTAATTGCAGCAACGCCAAAAGTTTGCAAAAACAATCAGGAATTGCACAAATGCAGAAAAACAAGTTCTCGCTCAACCGGATATTCAAAACCTTATCCTGCTCGGGTTTGGATCATATCCAAAACCTCCAACCTACCTTTGATACCACTTGAAGGAATCCGGGTAGGCCTCGTATTACGGAAACGTGAAAATCGGATGACATGCGATAAAAACATACTTGTCATTCAAGTCCCAATAGCAATGTTATTAAAAAATATTTATAAAACCACAAGGATTGGGAGCCATTCCCAATCCTATTTATCATGATCACACAAGTTTACATACCTCTGAAGCGTGATTGTGGTATACAAGTCTCTAAGCCAAGAGACGACATGTCTCAAATCCGATCCAATGGCAACAGCACTTTCAAACGTGGGAATGACTTGTGTGCTTTCCGCAATTTAGCGAGGTGATCTGAATGATATAGCTCATGCTTTTATTGCACGAAATCATCTTTCTTCAATAGCATGAGGCACCGAAGAAGATGTTCCACATGAGATCGATTATCAATCGAATCGATCCGGCAACACAATGGCGGGGTGACCATTGAAGCGACAGCCAGCCATGGTGATGGCAGCATTGTTATAGGGGATGGCCACATGGAGAGAGAAGAGAAAGAGGTGGACGTGTATGGAGAGAGAGATACTAATGTTTTCCACTCTCGAAAACAACTTATTGAAGGAAGGCAGGATCTACCTCTCCTATTATATCTGTTTAGAAAATGGGAATGAAACCTACCCACTCGCCTTTGAGTGGGTCCGACGACGAGGCCAACCCCATTAAGTGACTTTCGCAGTTGCCCTTACTGAACTGACTTGGATCTTAACTACGATTCACAGAAAGTCCGAGTGAAATCGGATTTCCTTTTTGTGCCATATGAACTACTGGGAATTTGCCCCTTTCTTCCATGTCCAACATTTGTTCTCGCTTCTTCTGTCCCCTCATTTCCCCACCCAATCAGGATCGTGATCATGTTCATTAAATTAATGGTCGGGATTAAAGGATAAAGTTGACAACAATCATCAACTTAATTATCCATTTATTCCTTTCAACAAATTAACCAACAAATAACTAATAATAAAAATAATATTAGAATGACCGTATTTTGGTGGGGACGTCCACCATGGTTGTCGTAACCATGGTTGCCCCCACCCTAAATCTAGGGAGCGCTTTTATTTTATTTTGTATTATTATTAATATGATTGCAATATCAACAATTATATCCTTATTTGCTTATTAATTTCATAATTCAACTATCATTAAATAATTCCAAATTATTTATGATAATTACAAGTAAGACATTGAGAAATATGAATCACATATATATGTCCAAAACTAAATGTAAATCATATTGACATCTATTGTATATTGTGAATTCAATTCCCGTCAATATTATATTTATGAATTCTATTCACAATTGCGTCTCAATAGGATAATGGGGATCTTATCCACATTATCAATGATTATTATGGATAGCACTATCCACATTAATCTTATTTTGGATAATTCAATCCAATTTAAATTATCTTAAAATCATCTCTTCACATATCCAAAAATGTAAATCTTATCCACATTATTCTGCAGATAATACTATCCAAGATAATGTTATCTAAGATAACTAAATCCAATTTAATCATTCTAAATCTCTTTTCTTGATATTCAGATCTATCTCAGATAGAACATACCTTGAACTCTTTCAAGGATAGTGTGCCTTCTCTACGTATACTTGGAGATACGGACAGAGCGATTGTATATGCCATGTAGTTTGACTTGGATAATGAGATCCAATCATATATTAAGATCTAGAGGAATAGAGATGTTTGATCATGTGAGATATTGTGCCCAATCTTCTCATTATATCTGACTCAAATTCGAATCAATGTCCAACCTTTGAACTAAGATTGGATAACTAGTCCATTGAGCGGAGTCACTAATATCCAAACATGAATGGAAGTGTCATGGTATGCAATCGATTAAGATCACATCACACTGCAATATTACCAATACCCATACATATTGCAACTGGACGATTGTATATTAAACTGGAAGATTGTATGCCATTTTGAACTGTCTCCTCCGTGGTATTATAAGTTTCTCTTTCGATCATTATGAATCAGTATCAATCATATGCTTTCCAAAAGCATATACCATACCTTCAAATCATGTCTCATTTCCAAAACAAGACGACCAATGTTGGATTTTGGTTTATCGCAATATCTCACAAGTGAGTGATGAATATGTGATTCATCTACTATATTCATTAATCTTCACTCAATTCCCAAGACAGTTCAACCAATAAACTGCTCTAAACACAATTAAGCAATTGGTATGTTGTACATAATTTAGGATAATTATTGTATATTAAATAATCCTATTTTACTTGTACATAATATACATTGATACACATTTTCCTTTTTTGTTATCAAACCAAAAAAATCATAAAAGTTAGACTAAAGTATCTTCGAGTCTCGTATATAGAGCCTTTATTAAAATACAAAAAAATTAGTTACAACCACAAAATTGGGTGTTTTATTGGTCTTAGAATACCTACAAAAATATATGTACGTACAAATGAGGTCTTTTGCATTTGTGTCCTTGATGAAAGTTGTAGATCTCGTTAAGAGGTAAAACTTTCATGTTGAACACTTTTCATTTCAGACCTTTTATTTCCTTTTTCCTTTTTTATTTTGGATTTATTTTATTAGGTCGTGTGGCCGCTCTTGGGCATGCACGCGATCCGCCCCATCTATGCTCAGTAACCTGCCTAATCTATGCCTAGACGCACGTCTCCTGGACCATTTGATCTTGATCCAACGATCCTGCTACACATTGCAGCGCCTCGCCTATGTGGCACCATCTAAGCCACTCACCCCGCTCCAGATCCAACGGTCACCAAGCAGTCTTCCTCCTCTGGTCACCTCTCTCCCACGATCACACGTCTGATGATTGTTCTTCTTCCTTTTCTAACTAACACTCTGTGCGCCATCTCCGTCTCATTTGTACATTCCTTGACTCCCCTACGACTCCTTACCCCCGCCAACCACTCAGCCACGACCCTTGACGAGTTTTGTTGTTCCCCCACTCGCTTAAAGCCGGTCTCTCTCTCTCTCTCTATCTGTAAAACTCCTCATTCCATGACCTTCGTCGGTTATCCACCATTAGCATAAGATTGAGCAAGCCCCCTTTTCTTCTCCAGTAACAGTTGCGAGAGCTTAAGGTTGAGCAAAAACCCCATCCTCGCTACTGAGATCTGGTGGCGTCCTCCACTGTCACAGCTCTGGTTCCAGTAGTTGCTCAAGCTCGACATTTCATTACGTGTTTCGAGCGAAGAACTGAGCCTCCCTAGGCTCAGCCCATGCCTCCTCCTCCAGATTTGACCTTCATTTCCTGGTAGTTCTCAACCTAGCCCCCTTTTTTATTTCTTGCTTTTTATTCCATCGAGCTACACTTCCTCCGTTCATCTATATCGCTCATATGCCTTCATCGTATCACGTAAATCTTTGCGCACACCTCCATTACTCGATATGATCCCCAATCCACTCCGGCCACACCTCGTCGCCTCCAACCCATTCTCCTCCTTGCATAGTGTTGAGATATTTATAGCTCTTTATATTTATTTGTTATTTTTATTTCTTCCATGTACCTTCGTGTAATTTAAAGGAAAGTTTTACAAAGCAGTCGTGAGACCTGCTATGCTTTATGGATCCGAATGTTGGCCTGTGAACAATAAACATGTGCAAAGAATGAATGTAGCAGAAATGAAAATGTTAAGGTGGATGTGTGGACACATACGTAAAGATCGAATTCGGAATGATGTAATCAGAAAGAAAGTTGGTGTAGCTCCGATCGAGGATAAGATGCGAGAAAATCGCTTAAGATGGTTTGGACATTTGCAAAGAAGATCAGTTGATGCACCAGTTAGGAGATGCGAGTGTTGGGATGTTGAGCCGGCTAATTGAGGGCGAGGACGGCCCAAGAAGTGTTGGAAAGAGACCATACGAAGGGATCTTAGTTTTATGGATATAAGCATGGGATTGACTCAAGATATATCTGAATGGAGGCGAAGAATCCATGTAGCCGACCCTACTTAATTGTGGGAAAAGGCTTTGTTGTTGTTGTTATCTTCATGTAATTTACCTATGATTTTTCTCCTATATAAGTTAGTCCTAGGGTCTCTCTAATGACATCTCAATTCTATTTTTCCTCCAACATGGTATCGGAGCAACGGTCCTAGACCAGGGTTCCCATATCTCACTAAACCATAACCCTAGCCCCCCTCTCCGACCGCCCCTGCCGCTCCAGCAGCACCTCAGGCCGCCCCAGCGGTCTCTCCAGTCGCCCCTGCTGCCCCAGCAGCCCTCTGACCTACCCTGCAGACCTAACAGGCCACTCCGCTCGTCCCAGCCAGCTGCCCCGACCGTCGGCTGCCCAATCTTTGCAACCTCCGCCGCCTGCTTCTTGGGGCCTATAGTTCGAGCCCTTTAACATGCTTATACGATCTGATTCTGATAGGAATATGTGATTTTAGACATATAAATCATGTTTTCTGGTCCTATATTAAAACAAGGATTGAAGAGGATGGTTGTATGAGTCTACATGTACAATCATTCCTTCATATGATTGTGTAGACTTGCTCAAAGAGGTCTACGCCCTAGTTTAGGTCCAGATTTTTGGCATTTTTTTGATCATGTCAGAGAACAAGGGTGATGTTTTTTGTCCTCTGGTGCCTTCAAGGGCCCGGCTCTTATCATGAAGATGGATGGGACCAACTATGAGTTGTGGTCCATGCAGTTTTGCACTCTTATGCAGTACCATAACAAGGAGCACATTTTGATTGATTCATAGCTGACGGACAAAATTGGAGATAATGCTTCATGGAAGTAAGATGATGCCTATACACAGATTTGGCTCTCCGGGACACTCATCACGGAGATTGCCAATGACATCCTCAATCAACCCATAGCCAAGGCTATGTAGGATATCCTAGCTAATGCATATGGGAAATCAAGAATGAAAGCAAAATCCTCCAGTTGCAATATGACATTTTCTCGACCAAGCAGAATGCCCGGCATCTTCATGCCCATTTCTCGCATCTCCGAGGCATGTTTGATCGTCTTCATAGTTTTATGCCCATTACTACTAGTACTGAACAACAGTAGGCATGCATGAATGCCACTATGACGAAAGTCTTTCTGTCATCCCTTGACTCGGAGTATGATGCAGTACGTACTCAACTACTTATTGGAGAGACGATACCTCCGAAGGAGTAGGTCTATAAGAGGTTGAGAAGGATCACTACTTCATCTACTATCGTGTCCCTCTGCGATGGCAACTTCTCGTGGCAGAGGGGGCACTTCACAGTTTCACAAGCGCGGACCCCATGGTCGAGGAGGAGCACATCATCGTGGCACATGCTTACATTTCCACCATCCAGGACATTCGAAGGAGACATGCTATCTGAAGCATGGGTATCCAACATCTGTAAGTGCAGCTGAACAGACAGAGACAACTCCAGCTCCTTCTCATGATGCGAGGCTAGATGATATTGTCTCTAGATTAAGAGAGATGATGACTACAAGGCCCGCCCCAGTAGCAGGATCTTCAGATGTTGCAGCTGCTGTCAGAGCTTTTACGAGTTCATTAGGTATTGCTTACGCACTTACCAGTTGTGGTAGTTCAGATTTAGCTGATTAAATCATAGACTCCGGAGCTTCTCATCATATGTGTCGAGATCAGGCTCAGCTTACTTCTTACATATATATCCCTCCTCGTAGATCAGTGATGATTGCTAATGAGGTTCATCTACCCATTATTGGTCAGGGGGAGATTGTTCTAGCCCCATCGATATGCTTGCAAAATGTCTTACATGCTCCAGCAATTCAGATGAATCTTTTGTCTATTAGTCAGATTACAAAAGATTTACATTGTCGTGCCATATTTGATCCTTCTTCTCTTATATTTCAGGACATACTCACGGGCAGGGAGATTGGATGTGACCGTAAACAGAGAGAGCTTTACAGACTGGTCCAACCTCCGTGTGTTGGTATTGCCACCATTCCATCTAGATCTGTTTCTCCTTTCATGTGGCATCTTCGCTTTGGTCATCTTCCTCTGCAGAAGTTGTGTCATGTTCCCCCTCAGATCTCTACTCGTACTACCTTAGAGTGTGAGGCATGTCAGCTTGGGAAGCATCATCATTCTTCTTTTCTGAGACGTCAGAGTCGTCACAGTAGTCAGTTGTTTGAGTTGTTTCATTTTGATATATGGGGTCCTAGTCGCATTCCCGATCATCAGGGACATCGGTTCTATATGGTTGATGTGGATGATTTCTCTGGATTATCTTGGGTTTTCTTGTTAAAGAATAAGGTTGAAGCTGGTCATGTTATTAAATCATTTCTTATTGAGATTAAGAACATTTTTCTGTTTGTGTGAAGTTTATTCGTACTGGCAATGCCTTGGAGTTTTCTACTTCACAGATGTTTGGCTTTCTCAGATCTCTTGGTATTGTTCATCAGACGTCTTGTGCTTACACTTCGCAGGAGAATGGTGTTGCTGAACACAAACACCGTCATCTTTTGTATGTCACGAGGACTCTTTTAATTCAGAGTCGAGCTCCTCATTTGTTATGGGGTGATGCGGTCCTCACTGCATGTTACTTGATGAACCGCATGCCTTCTACTATCCTTGGAGAAAAGGTTCCTTTCTTGGTTGTATTTCCCAAGAAAGACCTATTCTCCCTTACTCCTATGGTTTGTTTGGTTATTAGGTTAGGCTGGGTTGGAATATCCTCATGTGAATAGTAGTTGTTTGGAGGGTTGGGGGGTTGGAATGATAATTGTGATGTTATGTGACATTGACTATGTGTTATATTAACTTTTTAATGATTATAATATGTTTTTTATGTTAATAAGTGTATTTGAACATGGCTCAGTGGATCGTAGAGATGATGCGAGTTAGATCAGTATTGATTGATCTTGCTGTTGAGATTCCTCTTCCCATGCAGCTTTTATGTGACAACCAAACAGCTCTATTTACTATCAATAATCATGTATTTCATGAACGAACCAAGCATATAGAAGTGGATTGCCACTATACCAGAGACATGATCCAGAAGGGTCACATATCCACATCCCATGTTTCTACTGGAGATTGGACAACTGATATTTTCACCAAGGCCCTTATTAGAGGTCCTTTTCAGAGATACTATTCCAAGCTGAGCATGATAGACATATATGCTCCAGCTTGAGGGGGAGTGTTGAGATATTTATATCTCTTTATATTTATTTCTTATTTCTCTTTCTTTCATGTACCTTTCGTGTAATTTACCTAGGGCTTTTCTCCTATATAAGAGAGCCGCAGAGTCTCAATAATGACATCTCATTTTATTTTTCCTCCGACACTTAGGAGTGACAGAACTTACGGATCGAATACACTCCATAGGGAGGGGGTGAATGGAATATGGCAAGATTAAAAAGACTTTTTTTGTAGAAGCAGAAGACAAGCAATCAAATCCAGTAAGAGACAGCAATCTAACAATCATACTATACAGTATGTTACCGTGGAAACTCAAGCAGGTGGAAACCCAAGCATGTGAAAACCACGAACCAAGCCTTCCTGACTTAGATTTTCAGCTAGTTGAGCCACCCAACATTTATACTATATTCTGAGATATTTAGACGGATATCTCAATCGACTACAAGCATGAAGCTTACAACCTTGGATCACACATCAAAGATACAACTTTTGAACAAACACTGAAGTCACAACTGCATCTGAGCCAGTTGCAACACCGCTTGAGGCTTCACCTCGAGCTTCCTACAAAGAGAACTCCAAGAGTATTTGCAGAACAACGTTAGCTGAATAAGATAAAATAATTATTTGTGCTGACAGAATAATATTAAATAAATCAGTCAGTTCACAATAATCAAATCAGCAGAAAGAATATATCAAGATATACAAATACTTGAGTCAAATAGATATTTCTCCAAATCAAGTGAAAGTTATATAATTGAAAAAATATCACCGATTTTTCTAAGTAGCTTCAAGAGGATCTTTGACTATACATAGAGAGCTTGAGGAGCTTGCTACAGAATAGGACAAGCTTTCAGCATAGAAATCATCTTGTGGAAATATGAACACTCAAGAATGAGAAAGACAGAGAGAGGAATACTCGAATGAATTGTGTGTCAAAATGAAGAGGTAGGGCCTCTTTTTATAGTAGTTCAACCATGTATAGTTGGGAGCCAAAAATACTAACTTTCAAATCTAGAACGATTGATCAACAAAAGATAATTGTTGATTAATGCTCATATTATCGATCAGTCAAAGACACATGATCGATCACAGGGTCTGCTATAGAATTCAAACAATTCAAATAAATGATCTATCATAAAAATGACTTACCGATCAATAAAATGAAACAGTCAAAGGTAGACAACGTTCAAAAAAAAAGATCGATTAGGAATAAAGTAATGAGAAATCATACCATTTACCGATCATAAAAAAATAATGATCGATTGGTTCAAAGTGTTCATCAGCAAATTGCAAAATGAGCAATCAGATCAAGTACCATAAATAATAAATGAATGATCAATTAGTAGGAATTGCAATGAGCAATCAATTGATGGTTTGACTTGAAGTTGACTTTGTTGCATGAGCTTGACTTGACTAGTAGAAATACCGACGCTTTGCGAAGATCATCAGAGATATAAGAATTGAACATTATTTAGAGTACATTTGATGATTATACAATAAGTACAAGGTAAAACACTTAACAACAACATATAATAAGAAAGGAAACTTCTGAAGAGCTTCTGTTAAGATCTTGAATCTTGTCTGAACATCCTGATATAAGTAGATATAATGTATGTGTCAACTTTAAAATAAAAGCAACCAAGATTCAAACAAGAAAGAGAACCCACCTAGCCCTTCACCCTCTTTGCTTAATCAGGGCTCCATCTCGCTCGCCTTCGCTTGTTTTGTTTCACTAGCCCCTACAAGTCCCTCATCTCTTCACTGATCGGATGGAGTCAATATCACTCCAGTCTCCTTCAATGAGCTCACACCGCCAGGCTACTTCTCGCCTTGCAGCATCTCTGGCACATCGCCCTAGTCTTCATCAAGCCATCTCGAATTTCCAGGACCTTCGCCTCGGGAGGTCTCACCGGAGCTCCGCTTTATCGCCTTTGATGCAGCTTCGCCGTCACGCCACCTCGAGCAATGAAGCATCACCGCTTGAACGAGCTCAAGTCTTCCAGTTCAGTTGTGAACATGTATGATCCCTTTGAGAGATAGTATTACGCATATGCCCTTATGTGCACACCAGTCTGTGTATAGACCTTAATTAGGTCATCAACCTAATGGTCTACCAAATGTATATACTCAGATATATAGTAATACATCTGTCTCTGGTCAAAGGTGTATGCTTGTATCATGATAGCATATGATATAGGCGTTGGTTATCTCAATCTCGCTAAGTCAACTCCTTGACCTAGCTCATCCGACACCTCCAAATCTCTATTCCTATGTTGAGGACCTGCATCAAGAGGTTGGTCGGTGTTAGTCCTAGGAATAAGGATTGACATCTCGTTCTCTGGCTGGAAATCCTTTCTTTACACTCATTTAACAGTGTTGTTGAGTCCTCAATCTAACCCTTAAGATAATCAACCTTGCAACAGCCTCTACGGTCCAACATTTGGATCAACAGATGTATGATATCAAGATGACCATGGCACATAGTCCTAATTGTATAAAGAGACCTATTAAGCAAATTATATTCTTCGTTTCAAATTAAGGAGTGATTTGCAATAACTTTTATTGCAAAATGGCTCGTCATGAACACTCATGTCCAACAATATCCATTTTTAAATGGATGTGGATGGATTATTTATTTTGGCAGCAACATAAAAGGATAATATTACAAATATTTATGTTCTTGCTGATATGGGTATGGATAAAGAGATAAATATGATTATAATTTTTTTACATATAGAAATGTGATTATAGTAATTAATCTAAAGTTTTGTTAGATAATTTTAATCTATAGTAATTATTTAATCATTTTAGATGTTATCTGCAGAACAACTTTCTCCCCCGCACTTTACACGGGTGTATGAACTAGTTATATTAAAGTTCGGAGGATATTTTATATTTCTGAGACATGTAGTACTTTTATATAAGGGATTTTATCACTTGTGCCCCTCTGAGATATCGTAATATCAGTTATGCCCCTATCTTTTTGGTAATATCAGTTGTACCCCTCACTTCTTGCTATTTTATCACTTGTGCCCCTCAGGTTAGTGACCGTCCATCCACAGTGCAAACAGACGTTAACTTTGAGGACATAAGCGGCATTAATTTTTAAAATAAGGTTTCATGGTCATTTTACACCTTCTTCCCCATCCTCTTCTTCTTCCTCCTCTTCCCCCATGCTCTTCCTCCTCCTCCAACCTCCTCCTCCTCCCTCTCCGCCCCCACCCCTGCCCCGTGCCGCCCAGCTCCGCCCCGAGCTCCCCTCCCCTCCCCGGCGCTGCCCCCTGCCGCCCCTCTGCCCCAGCCTCCAGGCCGCCCCGCCCGACCCTATCCCCTGCGGCCCCTCCACCCTCACCTCCCCTCCCCGGCGCCGCCCCCTGCCCCCCACCCCTCCGCCCCAGCCTCCAGGTCGCCCCGACCTCCCCCCATCCCCTGCGGCCCCCCTGCCCTCGCCTCTCTCCGCCCCAACCTCCCTCCGCCACCCCAGCTCCTCCGTCAGCCCCGAGCTCCCCGCCCTCACTCCCACGACCTCCTGCCACCTCCCCTTGCTCGGCTCCTCCTCCCCAGCCATCTCCCGCACCTCCTACCGAGCCCCAACCCCTCCTTCCGCCACCTCTTCCCCAACCCGGCCCCTGCCCGGCTCCTCCTCCCCAGCCCTCTCCCGCACCTCCTCCCGAACCCCAGCCCCTCCATCCGCCACCTCCTCCCCAACCCGGCCCCTGCCCGGCTCCTCCTCCCCAGCCCCTCCTTCCGCCACCTCCTCCCCCACCCGACCCCCACCCGGCTCCGCCTCCCCAACCCTCTCCCGCACCTCCGCCGCGAGCTGGTCGTCGACCGCCATTCACCAATGCTAATGCCCTGCTTGGAGGAGAAGATCAGGGGCGGCGGTGCACCCTAGCGTGCCCGTCCTGTTTTGGCTTGAATGAAGAAGCAACCGAAGAAATCCCTAGAGAATATAATAAAAAATTGGAGAAATATAACTCATCTCCTGGACGTTTTACATATTGCAAAGAAGATCCCTGAGGCCCTAATTTGGGGGGAAATTACATCTGAGCCCCCAGAAGTTTTACAAACTGTTTTATTCTGATCATAATTTTATTCTGACCATAATACCCTCTTAACCATACCATGGTTTGAATAAACCATGATTATTTTAATTTTTTGACGGTCAATCTGACGGAAGGGCACAACTGATGACGGAGAAAGAAGTGAGGGGGACAACTGATATTACCAAAAAGATAGGGGCATAACTGATATTGCGATATCTCGGAGGGGCACAAGTGATAAAATCCCTTTATATAATATATGTAACATGTAATATTTATGCATAAAGTAAGCAGTACACTTTTTATAAGGTTGTTTGCACGTCTTATAGTGCCATAAAAGGTCGCAAATTTGAATTTAGGTGGGGATGAACCTTCTAGTGACCATTAGTGATTGTGTGTATGTGTGTGCATAGATTCTTTGCCCGCAGCAGAGCACGGATAAGGCTTTCCTAGTAATATATTAACTCCAAAAGTTTATCAGTTTCAGAAACAAAAAAATATCTAGTAATAAAATAATCCAGTTACCGGAAGAGGGAATGGTTTCAAAGAACGGCAACTTACTGGAAGCCAAATACATGCCACAAAAGCACAGACGGCAAACACAGATATAGATAGGCATGGTAAGAAGTAAGGAAACCTACAAGAAAAACTCGTGACAATGTAAAAAAACTCAGTTGAGAAAGAATAAGATAAGAGTACTAACCTTTGGAAAAGAGAATTGGAAAAAAGAAGAGGATATTTTTCAGCAGGCTGGATAAAATTGCATGAAAATACATTAGGAATAATATCAACTTTACGGAAATGAAAGGTATCAAAATAAATTTTAATTAAGTAATACTAATTGCATTCATCATCATACGTTCAAAACGCATTCAACTATCTACTCTCAATATTTTTTTCACGAAGGAGATATTTAGCTGGGCATGCACAGCAAAATCATCAACAGAATGTACTGGTCATATATCCCTTTTCTGTTCAAGGACCCATTGATAATCCACGGGAATTTGGATGCACATACTTCATTCACAACCTTATCTCAGGCTAGGAGAAATTGGGCTCATGTGCCATTAAACGAACTTTCCCCAGTTATTGCACCACTTAAAAAGGTTATAAGTTCATGGATCCTCTTATTAGACACAAACCTAAACCAAAGATGTTACAACTTTGGTTGAAACGTGAAGCCATCCTTAGGTGTTTGAAGGGCGATCAGAGGGTGATAGCTGGGAGGGGGAGACCGAGGGTCAGGCGATCATAGAGCCACCGAAAACGAGAGATAGAAGGGGGAGTTGTCGGCGAAGGAGCGTTAATCTGATGCCGACCCTCAGTGGGAGGGGAGCATCCCTGTTGACGTGGAAATGGAGGAGATGACGGGTGATGGTCCTTGGCGTGTGCGGCAGGTACGTAGATGTGCAGCCGGAAGGGGAAGTCCTTCGAAGACTTGGTGCTACCAGTGCAGAGCGGATGACGACCTGTCGAAGGTTTGCAAGGCGGTGGTGCAACTGTGTTTCCGGTACGGAACACCATGGCATCGGTGTCGAGACTGCAACAAGAAGGGATTTTGGGAGAGGAAGGAGAAACAAGTGTCGCACCACCAGATGAGGGAGGAATCGGCATGTTATCTGATAAGGAACTCTCTTCCCTCCTGACGATACTCTCGCATAAGGACGAGGAAATGCGTCCGCTTGATGGTGTCGTCATAGGTGAAGGAGACATAGAGGCGTTGCGCCTATTACGTAGCCGACTGCACAATGTTGAGGAAGAGGGTTTCGGTGCGGATGTTGTGTGGCTATCGGGAAATGTTCTATGTGTGTAGGGCTTGTCCACGTCTGAAGTTCGCAAGGTAGCTGTTGGTGCCTTGAATGGATGTATTCCTACGGAGTGTCAAGCGGTATTGGGGTGGCGGAGGCCGAGATTTCTCTATGGGGCCTCATTGTTGGGCGAGCAGCTGAGGTGGAGACTCAGGGTGGTTGGTTATCACTACGTTGTTGGAATCAGGTGACTCTTCATGAGGCTCTGTCAGAGCTTGGTGTGGTGGAGGAGATTTGCTGCTGAGGTTTGAAGGCAGGCGAAGACATCCATGTCGAGGTGATGTTGCGCGGCCCGGAACTGCCTTCCCTGTCGAGGCTACTGTTAAGGGTTGGGACACGCACCCTCCATGTTTGGGCAATGCTCTTGAGTGACAGATCGGGTGGAGGGATCCCAGGCATAGTGATATGTTGATGCATACAAGTCTTTTTGTTGGAACTTTGAGACATAACTAATGGAATGTTTATAGTGTTCCCATTATTTTAGAAAATCATCTTGTGAGTACCAGTATAAATGACCTTTCCAGCGTATTCGGCTATAGCCGAAACCCCCGAATCTAGGGCCGCTTGGCCTGCTGATGGGATAATACGTTTGGGGAGCGGGAAGCGAGAAAAAAACTAGGATAGAAGACCAAGGGAAGGGGCCGGGTTATTGATGTATCTGATTGCGTCGGAAGAGAATAAGCGCACACACCTTCTTCCTATCCCTTTCCGCTTGAATATGCTTTAGCCCTCTTCTTAATTAGTAGCATATGGCTCGCTCACCCCTTTCTTTCCCCGTAGTTCATCACTTCGTTAGTCGTGTTTGCTTCCGACGCCTGCCTCCCTTGTTTGCCCAAGCAGGCGGTGATGTCCCTCGATCCAGCATCGACGGCGAATTCAGTTGCGACGGTGGCTTCGGGAGTGTCAAACTTCGACAGACCGGTCAGGGGAGGTGAAGCGCTCGCATTAAATGCGTATGAAAGAAATGGGGCGAAGGTTGCGCCCCCCGTTTTCGAGGCGGGTGACGTTCAAGCTTTTGGAGGCGGAGGAAGCCATAAGGTCGATGGATGCTTTACCTATGTGGGACTTCACCCAGATTTAGACTCGTCGGCCCTTCATTTGGGTCGGGCCATTTTGGATCCATCCTGCTCTGGCACCCGATTCGGAGGCGACGTATTTGGATCTTCGTGGTCAGATCAGGGCTCGATCCGACACCTATTCGGATCCACATCAGGGACTCCGACTTTTGGCTCTTTTCACTCATCCTCAGGTATCTCTAACCGGTTCTAAGTAGGGGGTCGTCTTTGATGGAGGTGGAGTTTCTGGAATTGCGAGGAGGATCGGTTTCTTGGTTACCCCTGCCTCCCACATCGGATTCTCTTGGTGCCCTAGTTGGTGTTCGCTCCAGGAGTGTTTCTACGGGCGGTACGACTGTTCCTCCTTCGCCGATTGTGCTGGTGGGTCGGGTTTTTCTAGGTGCCAGTGGACTTTCAATTGTGGGAGGAAAAACCAAGGCATGAAAGAAGATTCTGGTGGCAGGAGCGAGAAGATCATCTGGAGTTCTTCGTCGGACAAAGGTGCACCTCGTTGCAGATACTGTTGTAAACCAAAAAGTCAAAACGGTTAACGAGGTGGTACTGTGCACTTCTCAGTTCTTCTCAAGGAAAAGGCGTCGGGCAGAGGAAAGTAATTGGATTCCCTATGAATCTATGCAAGGTAAGAAAGTGGTCGTTCTGGAGTCGGGTATTTATGGCGGTGACCAGGTTTTGGCAGATGAAAATCAGTCTTCGATGGGAGAGGCGTTGGGTGAGAGGTGACTGATGACGTTGCTGAGTCCCGAGCAGAGGAGGAAGTGTCGGTTGTTTGGCGTTCACCAAGGAGGTCGCAAGGGTTGTTGGAGTGCAGGTGGCGAGGGGCCCTATGTTTCCAAATGAAGTTTATTTCATGGAATGGGCGTGGGCTGGGCCAACCCGAGAAGTATTTGGCGGTTGGCCCATTGCTCATTGATTAGGGAGCGGATCTCGCTTGTTTACAAGAAACAAAGATGGCTTGTTGGGATCCTGCGAAGTGGAAGTCCACGTCAGGCCCTCATCTCTCAGACTTCAAGGTTGTTCCGACGATCAGAAGTTTTTATAGCGGTTACGTGAAACAGAGATATGTTTGATCTTTCGGATGAGGTGGTGTTAACTCGATCTGTTTCGGTGGTGCTGATTAGCAAGTGCGGCCCAAATAGGCTCCTAATCACGTCGGTCTATGGTGAATCTGGGGCTTCTACGAATTTGGTTCTTTGGGCGGAACTGCGAGATCTTCGATCTCGTTTTCCGAGTATTCCATGGGTGGTTACTTTCAACGTCATAATTTTTACCGAGGATAGGCCAGGTGAACATGGTGTGCAGGATATGGGATATGCTTTCTTCGCTGAATGTGTGGAGGATTTATGCTTGGAGGTCTAGGATGCAGTAAATTGCAGATACACCTGGAGGAGCTCCTCCTCTAGATCTCGTCTGGATAGATTCCTTCTCTCGATTGAGGCACTGGAGATGTTTAGCCTTGCTAATGTGATTTCACTCCCCAGATCAAGATCGGATCATACACCCATTTGCTTGGGCACATGTAGTGGAAGAGGATCCTCTACCTTCTTCCGTTTCGATAGATGTTGGATGCTTGAGGATGGGTTCAGGGATTTGCTGACTTCCTTTTGGAGTGGCATGGTGGTTGATGGCTCGACAACGACCCGAAGTGCATGCAAGTGGCCCTGTTGTGGCACAAGCTGATCGTGTTTAGGATGGAGTCCCGTGCTACGTTGAAGCAACGCGAAATCAGGCATTGGAGGAGATGGTCCGGCTGGACTCTTTAGAAGATTTCAGAGAGCCGGACGAGGAGGAGTTGCAGAGCCGCGGATTCGTTCAGAAGTTGCTGGTGGAGGAAGACCAGAAGCGGGAGTGGGAGTGGCATCAGCGACCACGGCAAAAGTGGGTGAAAGAGGGGGACGCATACACCAGATTCTTTCACGCGTTGGCAAATGGGAGGAGAAGGAGAAATATGATTCATGTTTTAGAAGTGAGAGGGGAAAGGTTCTCAGATGAGGAGGAGGTAGCAACGACGAGTACGGGTTACTTCAAAGAGATAGACAGACACGTGCAGCAATATGGATCTTGGTGGCTTGGTAAGGGGGTTGATGCTATTTCTGAGTTAAATAAGGAGGCTTTGGTGCGGGATTTCACTGCACATGAAGCTCGGGAGGCGGTTTTTACGCTGAATCTTAACGGTTGCCCAGGCCACGATGGGTACTCGATTTTCTTCTTTAGGGAGTTCTGGGACGTTGTGGAAGAAGAGGTGTTGGAGATGTTCATGGAATTTGTCGTTGGAAATTACGGATTTGACAAGTTGAACCGATCGTTGATTTTTTTGTTGCCAAAGGAGGTTTCGACGAAGGTGGAGAATTATCGCCCAATTACTCTCTCCAATGCTTTATATTTGATTGTGGCAAAAATTCTCACGAAACGTCTTCGAGGGGTGCTAAAGGGGTTAATCTCTCCGGTGCAGAGTGCTTTTCTGCAAACCATGCATCAGATGGACAACATGGTTACTGCTTCTAAGATTGTGGCTGGCTGGAGGAGGAGGAGGAGGAGGAAGTGCAAAGGGGTTATGTGGAAGGTGGATTTCTCGAAGGACTATGATTGTGTTGACTGGAAGTTTCTATGGGCTTCTCTGTACAGGTGGGGATTCTCGGATCAATGGATTGCTTGAATGAAAAGGTATATAACCACAACTTCGTGTGCGGTCCTAATGAATGGCCAGCTGAGAGGCGGTTTTTTTCAACCGATGAGGGGGGTATGACAAGGATACCCCCTCGCTCCCCTGTTTTTTTTCTAGCGACTGATGCCTTGGCTGTCATGGTTGGGCATGTGGTGGATGGTGGAGTCTATCTTGACTACTGTAGTGGGGATCTTTTCTATTCCGATTCTTCAATATGTCGATGATACTTTGCTCTTTGCAAAAGGCGGGCCCCTTGGGTGCAGGGGGTTATCCACGGTTATGGACTTATTTGGGGCAGTTTCTGGACAGAAGGTTAACAGGGAGAAGTCTGAATTTGTCTCCTTTGGTCATGGTTTCAGATTTCGTGAAATTTCGGCGAAATTTCGGTTTCGACAAAGAACCGAAATCTCGAGCGAAATGGCGATATGAGGGCAGTTTTCGGTCATTTCGTCACAAATGGTGGTCGATAGAGGCGAAATGTCGTCGAAATTTCGACGAAATATCGTATCGATGGGGTATCGATACGATATCCGAAACCGATATTTAAACCCTTGCCTTTGGTATGACAGAGGATGAGGTTGTTGGGTATGCGTATTGGTTGAGGTCCCCTCGTGGTCAATTACCAATGAAATACCTAGGTGTGCTGCTTATTGGCGGGATGGGGAAACAAACCGACTAGCTACTAGTGGTTCAGAAGTTTGAGCAGAAGCTAGTAGGTTGGAAGTCGATGTGTCTCTCGCGGGCTGGCAGACTGGTGTTACTCTCCTCTCGGTGATTCTCATCTTCTTCTTTTCATCTAGGATTATCCATGTGGGCATAAGGAAGCGGCTTGAAGGCATCATTAGGCATTTTTTCTAGTCATCCTCAGGAAAATCAACGGAATTCACTTAGTGGATTGGGGCACAGTGATATCCTCGAAGGAGAATGGTGGGCTTGGTGTTCGCAGTTTGGGGGAGATGAATAAGACCTTGCTTGGGAAGTGGGTTGCTCAAATATGGGGTGTGTTAAGATTCGTATGTTTCGTTGTCTTTATTTATATTGTTTATTTCTCTTGTCATGTTTATGTAATTTACCCTTTGAGTTTTTCTCCTATATAAGAGGGCTTTAGTGTTAGATGGAATACAACTTAATCTTTTCCTTCGACATGGTATTAGAGCGACGGTCCTATACCGAAAGATGTGCCCTAGAGCCCTACCCCCACCAAAACCCTTCTGCGCTGCCCACGAGCCTGTGCCATCTGCACATCGTTGTGTGCCCACACCTGCGCTTGCGCCTGCGTTTGTGCATCGCCGCTCGCCCGCGCCCACGCTTGCGGTGCCTCCGCCTGCGCGCCATCACGTGCGACATCGTGCGCCCGAGCATACTCCTGTAGCTGCCTGTAAGGACTGTGTGGTCCCTAGTCGTGCATCGCCAATAGAGAATTGATACCGTGTTCTTGGGCACTTAGGGTGTGACATGAATATCTAGAACACCCTAGTTACCCAGAGGAATCTCCAGAAGAATGGAAGAGGTTGTGGTATGAGTCTACACCCACAACCATCTTCCTGTATTTCGGTGTAGACGTTGGTATTGCTTGTTGCTGGCCCAGGCTTGGAGATAGTTGTCATCATGCAACAACAAAGCATAAGTCCCATCCATGTGTGCCTTCAAAACTCCAGCACCCATCTTCAAAATGGATGGAACTAATTATGAACTGTGGGCCATGCAGTTTATGAGTTTAATGTAATATAATGGCAAGAAGCACATCCTCACGACAGAGGAGCCACGTGACAAGACTGGGACAAATGCCTCATGGGAGGCGGATGATGCGCATGCACGCGTGTTGCTATCCGGGATTGTATCAATGGAGACAACTAATGATATCCTAAGTCAGCCTACTGCAAAGGTTATGTGGGATATTCTTGCCGCAACATACTCTCCGACGGAGAATGAGGCGAAGATACTACAGCTCCAGCACGATATCTTCACATCGAAGCAGAATGGTTGTCCCCTTCACACCCTCTATACTTCTTTGAGGGGTATGTTTGAGAAGTTACGTGGGTGCATTCCCTTGACTGCTACACCAGAGCAGCTCAAGGCACGCAGAGACTCTGTGATAACTGAGTCTTTCTAGCTGTCCTTGATCCTGAGTATGACGCAGCTCGTGCCCATCCTTACCGATGCTACCATACCTCCGATGGAGGAGGCATATCGCAGATTGAGTAGACTATCTATATCCCCCGGTAGCACTTTACAGTCTCAGACATCTTCAGGTATGGCAGTATCACGTGGTAGAGGAAGCCCTACACCATATCGTGGTAGGGGAAGTCCCAGCCGGGGCAGAGGAGGGTGTGGCCGATCCCGTCAGCAGTGCACCTATTGTCACGGGTCTGGCCACTCAGAGGAAACCTGCTATTCTAAGCATGGGTTTCCCGCTTCAGCTCGGGTTGCAGAACAGAGACAACAGGTTGGGAGTACATCACCTACTTCTGACCAAAGATTTGACGAGTTGTGGCGAGACTAAGAGAGATTATGCCTGGGTCAACCAGCTCTCCTTCAGGGTCCTTAGAGGTAGCTGCCTCAGCATCAGCACCCACGTCAGGTATAGAATATGCCTTTACTAGTTGTCAAAAGGCAGACTTGTCAGAATGGATAATGGATTCGGGAGATTCTCATCATCTTTGTGGAGACAGAGGCCAGTTTAGTGTTTTTCGTCCGACTCAATCTCGACGATCTATTGTGATAGCAGATGGGACACACTCCCCCATTACTGGTCAGGGAGGTGCAGTTGACTTCCGCACTAAGGCTTCAAAATATTCTTTATGCTCCTGAATTTTTTATGAATTTATTATCAATTAGTCAAATCACCAGAGACTTACATTGTGTGCCATATTTGATCCATTTGCTCTTGTGTTTCAGGATATACTCATGTGCAGGGTGATTGGAATTGGTCGTGAGCAAAAGGGCCTCTACAGATTAGTGCAGTCTTCATATGTTGGTGTCTCTTCTCTTTGCACTGGATCTGTTTCTCCATATATCTTCAATTTGGTCATCTTCCTCTGCAAAAGCTGAGTCACTTTCTTCCACAGATTTCTCTTCGCTCTACTTTTCAATGCGAGGTCTGCCAACTTGGGAAGCATCATCGGTCCACATTCCAGAGTCGCCGGGGTTGAAGTAGTCACAGTCTGTTTGAGTTGCTCCATTTTGATATTTGGGGTCCCAGTCGTGTCCCAGATCATCAGGAACACTGGTTTTATTTTGTTGCTGTAGAAGTTTAGTTTATGTTTCTGTGTCTTTTATTTATTGTCATTTTTGTTTTTCTACCATATGTAATTTGCCCATAGACCTCTCCCTATATAAGCGAGTCTAGGGCTCAAAGAATGGACACAACTCTTATTTTTCCCAACATGGTATCAAAGCGGCGGTCCTGGACCGGAGTTCTCGTACCAAACCCTAAACCTAGCCTTCCACCTCCAAGCCCCGCGCGCGGCCCCTCTCTCTCTCGCGCGCGCGCCGCCTTTCGACGTCGCCTTCGGCCCCACGTATCGCCCCTCGGTCTCGCGTTCCCCTTCGGCGCCGCCCTCGGCCCTACGGCGGCCCCGCAAGCGCAGCCTCCGGCCCCGTGCACCGCCTTAGTCGTCGAAGCGGAGCCCGTCTCTCCCTTCGGCCTTCTTAGGCCTCACGCGCTGCTCTATGCCCTAGGGTTCGGTCAACCCTAGGGTATCTTCGTCATCTAGGAGACTTTTGCTTGCGTCTCCACGTTAATGGGTTTGGTTGCATAGAGGACTACACGTGCGACTAAACCTAATTATGTCAGTGTAGACCAAGGACTATCTTGTCTAAAACCCTAGTTTTCTCCAGTCAAAATGTCAGAAAGCAAGATCGAGATCTCCACTACAGGCGCTTTCAAAGATCCTGCGCCTATTGTGAAGATGGATGGATCCAACTATGAGTTATGGGCCATGCAGTTCATGAACCTAATGAAGTCGATGGGTAAGAAACATATTCTTATCGAGGATGAGCCAGAGGAGAAAACATGGTTGTATGCCTCATGGGAGGCTGATGATGCATATGCTCAGGTCTGGTTGTCTGGTAATCTGATTCCAGACATTGCTAATGATGTCTTACATCAACCTACTGCCAAAGCCATGTGGGGTATTCTTGCTGCCACGTATTCACAAGCCAAGAATGAGACAAAAATCCTACAGCTCCAGCATGACATCTTCACGATAAAGCAGAATGGTCGACCCCTGCATGCTCACTACACTGCATTGTGGGGAATGTTTGAGAGGCTTCATAGCTTCATGCCTCTCACGGCTACTCCAGAACAATTGAAGACATATCGGAATGCTACGACGGTGGGAGTCTTTCTAGCTTCTCTTGACTCATAGTATGAGGCGGCTTTTTTTAATATTCTGGCACATGCTACCATTCCTCCCATGGAGGAGGCCTTTCGGTGATTGAGCCGAATCAACATCTCAAGCCCTACTACTGTGCCAAATTCTTCTGCTATGGCAGCCTCTAGAGGAAGAGGCAATTCATCTCATTTCCGTGGACGAGGACAACGTTGTAGGGTTGGCCGTGGTCGTGGATTACAGTGCACTTATTGTCGTCGGGTGCGTCATACAGAAGACACGTGCTACTCTAAGCATGGTTTCCCAGCATCTGCCCATGCAGCAGAACAGATCCAGCATCATGGTGCTACGCCAGCGTCGGATCCACGATATGATGACCTAGTGTCTCGTCTACGTGATATCATGCCACCAGCCAGTACTCCTCCACCTGTTTCAGAGAGCAGCTTGGACGTTGCTGCTACTGCAGAAGCTAGTTCCTCAGGTCGTCCGCATACTTCTGCTTTCTACCAGGGTTCAGGTACCATAGAATGGATTGTAGATTCAGGTGCCACACATCATTTGTATGGAGATAGACACCAACTCACATCCTACAGGCAAGTTTCCCCAGGAAGGATCGCCGTCATAGCAGATGGGACTCATTCTCCCATCACATGACATGGACAGATTACCTTAACACCTTCTATGCAGTTGCAGAATGTCCTCCATGCTCCTAATTTCTCAATGAATTTACTGTCAATTAATCAGATTACTAAGGATCTACATTGTCGAGCAATATTTGACCCATCATCTCTTGTGTTTCAAGACATTCTCATGGGTAAAGTGATTGGACATGGTTGTGAGCAAGGCGGGTTGTATCGACTGGTCCATACACCTTACGCCGGTGCATCATCTCATTCTACCGGATATGTCTCTCCTTACTTATGGCATCTGCACTTTGGTCATCTTCCGTTTCAGAAAATGTGTCAATTCCTTCCTCAGATCTCACCCCGCTCGTCGTTCGATTGTGAAGCTTGTCAGTTAGGGAAGCATCATCGGTCTGTCTTCCCTAGTCGTCAGAGTCGGAGCAGTAGCTCTCCATTTGAGTTTTTTCATATTGATATTTGGGGTCCAAGTCGTGTTCCCGATCATCAGGGACACAAGTTCTATTTAGTTGTTGTGGATGATTTTATCGTTTGTCTTGGGTTTTTCTGTTAAAGAATAAATCTGAAGCGGGCATCACTATTATGAATTTTATTAAAGAAGTGCAGAATGTGTTTTCTGTCTCTATCAAGATTGTGAGAACTGATAATGCCCTTGAATTCTGTATTCGAACATTATCTCAATTTCTTTCATCCCATGGCATTCTTCATTAAACGTCTTGCGCCTACACGTCCCAACAGAATGGTGTCGCAGAAAGAAAACACCGCCACCTTCTTGATATCACTCGTACGCTTCTTATCCAGAGTTGTGCTCCGCATTCATTCTGGGGTGATGCGGTTCTTACTGCATGTTATCTCATTAACCATATGCCCTCGTTTGTGTTGGGGGAGAAGATACCTTTCTCTCTCGTTTTTCCTAACAAGGAGTTGTTCTCTCTAACTCATCGTGTCTTTGGGTATGTGGCATTCGTTCACCAGTTGTCTCCAGGGGTTGACAAGCTCTCTCCTAGCGCTGTCAAATGTGTTTTTGTCGGGTATTCCAGGACTCAAAGGGGGTATCGTTGCTATGATCTGTTACGTCGAAGATATTATGTCAGTGCATATGCCACGTTTTTTGAGTCAATCATGTTTTTCTCTCCTACAGGTGACATGTTGGTGCCATCAGATATAAATGATGAAATCTATAGTCCTCCTCCACCCTTGTATGCACAATAGCAAGATCCTACATCTCCACCACCGCCACCACCTCTACCACCTTCCATATCTTTGGTTCCTCCTCTACCACGCCACTACAGTCGACGGCCAACCCCTACTCATGATCATGGTCAATCATCAAACATGCCCCAGGTTTGTTCTGATAACATTATTTCTAATGATGGGACTGACGACGTTTCTAAGCAGGAGCAGGCAGGGGATGATACGGATGTTGGTACAGCTGATGCAGATCTTGATTTGCTGATTGCACTGAGGAAGCAGAAGAGGTCATGTGCTTCATATCCGATTGCTTCCCATGTTACCTTTGAGCGTTTGGCAGGAGATTTCGGGAGATTTGTTGTTGCTTTATCAGTTGTGAATATTCCAAGGACTCACCAGGAAGCATTAGCTGATAGTAGATGGCGTCTGGCTATGGAGGAAGAGCTGGCCGCCCTTCAGTCGAGAGGTACTTGGAGTCGTGTTCCAGCTCCTACTGGGGCATCTATTGTGAGTTGCAAGTGGGTGTTTACGGTGAAGCATAATGTCGATGGTAATATTGATAGGTACAAGGCTCGACTGGTTGCTCGGGGCTTTACGCAGACGTATGGGGTAGATTATCTTGACACGTTTTCTCCTGTTGCTCGTCATTCTACCTTACGGATTCTTTTATCCATTGTTGTGATTCGAGATTGGCCCCTGTTTCAATTAGATGTCAAAAACGCATTTTTATATGATGATCTTCATGAAGAAGTTTACATGCAGCAGCCACCTGGGTTTACTGCTGAGGGGGAGTGTGTAGGTATGCAGGCTTCATAAGGTGATCTATGGCCTAAAGCAGAGCCCAAGAGCTTGGTTCCAGAAGCTCTCAGTTTTTTTTGAAAAGCAAGGGTTCAAAAGGTCAAATGCAGACCATTCTCTCTTTGTACAGAGGACATCCAGAGGTATGACCGTCATTATGGTGTATGTTGATGATATACTCATTACAGGAGATGATATGCAGAATAGAAAAAGAATTCTTGGGTCGTGAATTCGTTACCAAGGATCTAGGAGTACTTAGATATTTCCTTGGATTGGAGTTTGCTAGAAATGAAAGGACTCGTGATGACTCAGAGGAAATATGTCACTGACTTGCTAAGTGACAAAGGTATGCTTGGATGTCGACCTACTTCTACACCCAAGGATCCAAGCATGAAGATGTATAATGAAGACACTGAGGAGGTTGATAAAAGAAGGTACAGAGAACTGGTAGGG
Source organism: Ottelia alismoides (assembly GCA_037367405.1). Lineage (NCBI taxonomy): Eukaryota > Viridiplantae > Streptophyta > Magnoliopsida > Alismatales > Hydrocharitaceae > Ottelia > Ottelia alismoides. The sequence continues at coordinate 434,584 of JAZKJV010010627.1, read as the reverse complement.
AGGCTTCTTTATGTTACTATTACCAGATCAGATATTACATTTGCAGTGAATAAAGTGAGCCAGTTTACAGAGCAGCCTCGCCAGGTACACATGGATGCCATACATATGATACTAAGGTATCTTAAGTCATCTCCAGGTGCAGGACTAATGTTTAGAAAGAAGGGTGTTATTACTATCTCAGCATGTATAGATGCAAACTATGCAGGGTGCCCGAAGGATAGGAAGTCTACATCAGGTTTTGCTATATTCGTTAGGGAGTCACTTGTCTCATGGAAGAGCAAGAAGCAAACTGTAGTTGCGAGATCTAGTGCTGAATCGGAGTATAGAGCGATGTGGGTTCGTACAGTTCTGACAGATCTACATATAGATGTTCCTCTTCCCATGTCACTTCAATGTGACAATCAGGCTGCATTAATCATTGCAAACAACCCTGCATTTCATGAGAGGACAAAGCACATTGAAGTGGACTGTCATTGTATCCGTGATATGATCCAGGAAAGTTTCATTTCTACAATCCATGTCAGCTCAGGAGACCAAACGGCAGACGTTCTTACCAAAGCTTTACTTCGTGGTTCCTTCCAAAAGTGCTTATCCAAGATGAGCATGATAGATATCTATGCTCCATCTTGAGTGGGAGTGTAGAAGTTTAGTTTATGTTTCTGTGTCTTTTCTTTATTGTTCTTTTTGTTTGTCTGCCATATGTAATTTGCCCATAGACCTCTCCCTATATAAGAGAGTCTAGGGCTCAAGGAATAGACACAACTCTTATTTTTCCCAACAATTGTTATTGATGAGTTTTCGAGATTTTCTTGGGTATTTCTTCTTAAGAACAAGTCTGATGCAGGTCATGTTATCCAGTTCCTTATTAATGAAATAAGGAATATTTTTCTGCAAAAGTCAAGTTTAGTCGTTCCGATAATGCATTAAAATTTTGCAATATGTAGCTTTCTCAATTCCTTAGGTCTCTTGGCATTGTGCATTATAAATCTTGTGCATATACTTCCCAAAAGAATGGGATGGCAGAACGAAAACACCGTCATCTGTTAGACGTCACCAGAACTCTTTTGATTTAGAACCATGCCCCTCATTCATATTGGGGAGATGCGGTTCTAACAGCATGTTATTTGGTAAATCGTATGCCCTCTTCAGTGTTGGGAGAGAAGATTCCGTTCTTGATTGTGTTTCCTGAGATGGATCTTTTCTCGCAAACATCTCGTGACTTTGGTTCTGTAGCTTTTGTTCATCAAATGTCTCCATGTCTTGACAAGCTCTCTCCTAGAGATGTCAAATGTGTGTTTGTTGGGTATTCCAGGACCCAAAAAGGATATCGTTGTTTTGACCCTGTTCGACGAAGATACTATGTTAGTGCATATGCCACCTCTTTCGAGTCCATTATGTATTTTTCCCCCACAGGTGACAGGCTTACGTCTTCAGAGGAAGGAGAAGAGGTCTATATGCATCTTCCTCCGTCATTATCACCTACGACATCACCTCCACCACCACCTCCTCCACCGCCACCTCCACCATCTCCTACTTTCTTTCCACAGGTTTACCAACGACGGCCCCATGCTCATTTGTCTCCTCCTTCATCCAGCACGCCCAAGGTATGTTCTGAATATTTGAGTTCTTCTGATGGCACTGGTGATTTCCATGTACAGACTGAGGTACAGGACGTGGATACTATATCTTCTACACATGTTGAGGATCTGGATATGTCTATTGCACTACGGTGGCAGAAACGAGCATGCACTATGCAACCTATTGGTTCTCATGTTTCCTTGGGGCGTCTTTCCAAGGAGTTTCAGTGATTTGTTGTGGGTTTGTCTATCGTGGAGATACCACGGTCATATCAGGAGGCACTACAGAGCAGTCAATGGCGTCTGGCTATGGAGGAGGAGATGACAGCTTTACAATCACGAGGTACGTGGAGTGTTGTCCATGCTCCACCAGGTGCGTCTGTTGTTGGCAGCAAGTGGGTATTTACTGTGAAGCATCGGGTTGACAGTACAGTAAACATATACAATGCCAGATTAGTTGCTCCTGGGTTCACTCAAACCTATGGGATGGATTATCAGGACACCTTTTCTCCTGGTGCACGTCACTCTACCCTGCGAATTCTTATTGTTGTTGTTGTGGTTCGTGATTGGCCACTTTTCCGATTAGATGTCAAGAATGCTTTCTTGTATGGAGATCTGTGGGAGGAGGTCTACATGCAGCAGCCACCTGGGTTTGCTGCTGAGGGGGAGTCCAGTATGGTGTGCCGTTTTCATAAAGACTATCTATGGTCTTAAGCAGAGTCTGAGGGCTTGATTTCAGAAGATCTCAGAGATGATTGAACAGAAGGGGTTTGTCAGATCCACTGCAGATCACTCTCTTTGTTAAGAGAAATCAAAGAGGTATTGTAGTTGTTTTGATTTATATTGATGACATTGTTATCACTGGCAACGATGAATAGGGCATTCAAGCAGCTAAGGATTTCCTTGGACAACAGTTTGTTACCAAGGACCTTGGCACACTTGGTTACTTCCTTGGCTTGGAGTTTGCATGAAATCAGCAGGGTATGGTAATGACGCAAAGGACGTATGTTACTGATCTTCTATTCAAGAAAGGTATGATAGGATGTAAACCAACTACTACCCCAATGGACCCTAATGCTAGGCTCTATGATGATGACTCTGAGGAGATGGACAAGAGACGATATAGAGAACCGGTAGAGAAATTATTATATGTTACTATTACCATGCCCGATATATCTTTCGCTATGAGCAGAGTGAGCCAGTTCATGTAGCAACCCATGCAGGCACACATTGGATGCAGTGTGCATGATCTTGAGATATCAGAAGTCATCTCCAGGTGCACGTCTTCTTTTTAGAAGAGATACGTCTCTCACAGTTACTGGGTGTGCAGATGCAGATTATGTTGGGTGTCCTAAGGACAGGAAGTCCACTTCAAATTTTATTGTGTTTGTTGGTAGCTCATTGGTCTTATGGAAGAGTAAGAAACAAACTGTTGTTGCTCGGTCTAGCGTTGAATCAGAATATAGGGCAATGGTCCAAGGGAGTACAGAAATGATGCGGGTCAAGTCTGTCCTGGCTGATCTAATAATTGAGGTGCCACTTCCTATGCATCTCAAATGTGATAATCAAGCAGCCTTGTTCATAGCTAATAATCTAGCATTTCATGAGAGAACAAACCACATTGAGGTAGACTATCACTACACTCGTGACTTGATCCAAAAGGGGCTTATTTCAACGTTTTATGTTGCTTCAGGTGATCAGATTGCAGATATGTTCACCAAAGCTCTTGTAAGAGGTCCATTTCATCATTGTTGTTCCAAGCTGAGCATGATAGATATATATGGTCCAGCTTGAGGGGGAGTGTTAAGATTCTTATGTTTCATTATCTTTATTTATATTGTTTATTCCTCTTGTCTTGTTTATGTAATTTACCTTTTGAGCTTTTCTCCTATATAAGAGAGCTATATGGCTAGATGGAATACAACTTAATCTTTTCCTTCCACAGGGTGATTGGTCTGCAGTCTGCTCCAACATTTATATGATACGGGTTGCTCGTTGCATTGTCCCAACGTGGGCAGTTCCTTCCCCTCGCACTTCTAGAGGGGGTCTGTGGTGTGGTACAGGTTCTCCGTCATTTCTTTAGACCTGTTGTTGGCGATGGGAGGGGCTTCAGATTTTGGATAGACGACTAGAGCGAGAGCAGGGTGATTGGGGAAAGATACCCGAGGTTGATGGCCCGTGCTAGGGACTCTACGTGCTTGGTGGCTGACGCTTGGGATGGTCAGTCCATCTTCCATGCCTTTCGCACGGATCTTTCTGAGCAGAGATTGGGTGAGTTGATGGAGTTGTTACAGTGATTAGAAAGTCTACACGACCTTCCGATGGGTAGGATCATTGGATTCAGCATGATGGGGTCTTTTTTGTGAGCAAGGTTTATCGGCATTGAAGGGGCCCAACTATATATGATCCGGATGGAAACACGATGGATTACAAAAGGATATGGAATTGGAAGATACCTACAAAGGTGAAGGTTTTCCTTTAGCTTTCCGGAAGGGGAGACTGCTGACGAGCGAGAGATTTGCGTGGTTCATTGAGCTGGAAAGTCCTTTATGTCAATGGTATTCGATGAATGTAGAGAATGTTGAGCACCTCGTCTTCGGATGTGGTTCGTCAGTGGCGGCTTGGGAACTTTTTGGGGGGCTGGTGGTATACTCCCATAGGTTCTCGGGGTTCTGGGAATCTACTGGGTTAGATTGGTGTGGTTCTGAGAGGGATCTTTCTGGTTGTTTAACGATGGTCTGGGCTCTTTGGCTTGCTAGGAATAGATTTATTTTTCTCCAAGAGCGTATGTATGCCGAGAATATTGTGGCTCATGCTAAGTCCCTTACCGATATCTGGAGTATGTAACATATGGTGTGGTGAATTAATGATGACGTTTCTGGGCACCCATCTATACGATGGTAGCCCTTTTGCTTTCAAAAAAAAGATGTTACCACTTTTTGCAAACAATACTATTCGACGTCTGTCCAACTTCATGGGGGAAAAACTAGGTGGGGGCCAGTGATGGGCAAATTTCAACATAGTGATGCTCGATTGTAACATCATGGACAATATGGAGCTACTTAAGAGAAGTAAAATAATGAAAAAGAAACGCATGATAGACTGACTGATGAGAAAGAACAAAGAAGGTTTGACAAGACCTCTCTCCCAGGCACATTGAGCGGGACTTGGATCAGACCTATATCAATCCATGCATTTCTTGCTTCCAACATCCAGATCACAACTCTCAATAAGTAACATGTGTAATAAACTCACGTCCCTTTGTTTTCTATAATGATGTCGACCAAGAAATATGAACGGAAAGAAGCATAGCCGGACTTTTTTACTGTTATCAAAAAAATGGTATAAGAGAAAAATGTATCAACTTGATAATAAGATGAGATAACAGAGGTGAGAAGGGATGATGGAGAAGGAGCATGGAGGGAGAAGAGCGAAAGCTCGGCTGTGGGCGAGGGTGGGGGAGAGGTACTGGGAGAGGGTCACCTTTCTGAGCAGAAAGGAGTAGAGAGTGAGGGGAAAAGGATAAGATGTTTAGGACAAGAGTTGGATGGTCATCTCTCATCACAGAAAGGTCTCTGTTGCTTCAGATGCGGGGATTCCAACCACCATGCAGTCTTCTGCTCCAGGCCCCCGCGATGCTTTGGTTGTGGGGTCATCGTCGTCCTTACTGCCCAAGAAGTCAGTCAGGTATTCAAGCTTTCCCTCTTGTGAAGGTCGGAGAAGCACAACCTATGAAGTATCCAACAGGAAACTCCTATGTGGATGCGGTTCGAGGGGGGGCCTTCAATCCAGAAACTTTACGAAAGGGGTAGTCGATCGGTTCTTGTTTTGCAAAAGGGTGGGATTTGAGCTTGTAGAAAATGGAGGTGGTGAAGATTCTGGGAGCATCGTTAGAAGGTGATGTAGTATAGCTTTCCGATGCATTGGTCTGCATCCGAGGCATGTCTTCTTGCAGAAAGTACCTACTTACTCGCATCCAATGGACGGAAGCGCGAGTTCCATTGGCGGCGTAAGCCACGTTTTAAGGATGGAGAAGAAGTTGTGGAGCATTGTTAGGTGACACGAGTGTTGGGAGTGTCTGCATTCCAGAAGTGTCTCGGCCTTGAGTCTTGCTCTCTGGGATATGGTGATGTGATGGTCACAGAGATCATCTCATATGGCTTAGGAACCAGAACGAAGGTCGAAGTGGTGTAGGTGACCCTTTGGGGCCCTAAAACGCCACCTTCTGAGGCGGTCTGTGCTTTGAACGTCGATAAGGCAAAGTTTTGACTTTTGGTTCAAGTGGTTGCGCCACCACCTCCTCCATATGTGGGTCGATCGATGATGATCGCAAAGGCAGCAGCGTGGTGATGACAGAGGCGAGATCATCGCCGAAGATGACGAAGCTAGTGGAGAAAGGTCGCCCTGATTTTACAAAGGATACTATGGGGTCGGATTTTCCAATTGTGGAGAGATTCGAATTTCAAGCGCCCTCCTAAGTTTCTACAGTGGTAGAGCATGATCTTCAATGCTGGACTCCGTTGTTGTCAATCTCACTCTTGACAAGCGTTAGGATTCTTCATTCCTTTTTATAAGGGGAGTGGTGGAAGACAATTGGGTTCTTCCTTACCTGAATCCTATTGTTCGACCCGATTGGAACACGGGCTTCAAAAATAGGTGTCATTTATCGAACCCTTTTTAAACAAGGTAGCGCATCCTCACTTGAGCGGTACCTTACAGTTCATAAAGAATCTGTTAAAGACCTTGGATCTACCTATCTTGGATCCATCATTAGACGTTAGGGTTGCTTCAATTGCTCGGATCTCAAGTAGGAAGCTCCTCTGCTACCCCGGTCAAAGGTCTCAAAAAACAAGACAATCCATCTGACGAGACTAGACTCTTCGACGATGTGTCTCGAGAGGTCATTCTTAGTGTGCAAGGGGTCCCAGCACCCATCGTCAAAACCACCGCCACCACCAACCCCTCCTACTACCCAGTCGCATGTGCCCATTGTTCTACATTACCTAAATTCTATACCCATCGGACTACTTCTGCTCATGGTCATCGCTTGTCATCCAGTATACCCCATGTTTAATCTGATAACATGGTTTCTAACGATTGTCTGGAGATATATCTATGCAGGAATCATTGCAGGAGAATAGCCCACAGATGGAGGAGGTTCCCAATGACCTGGATATAGCCATTGCAGTTCGGAAGTACAAGCGGTCTTGTGTTTCCTACCCTCTTGCCTCTCAAGTCTCCTTTCATCGCCTGACAGGGGAATTTCAAAGATTTGCAGTGGCTCTATCTGCCGTGGACATTCCACAAAATTATCAGAAGGCCTTGAACGATAGTCGCTAGCGCTTAGCTATGGAGGAAGAAATGCCTGCTTTACAATCACATGGTACTTGGAGTTTGGTGTCTGCTCCTCCTGGGGCGTCTGTTGTGAGTTGCAAATGGGCGTTTATTGTTAAACATCATACAGATGGAAGCCTTAATCGCTACAAAGCGAGATTAGTGGCACGAGGATTTACTCAGACCTACGGCGTGGATTACTTGGACACATTTTCTCCAGTGGCTCGCCACTCTACTCTGTGTCCTACTTCCAGTAGGAGTGGTACGTGATTGGCCTTTGTTTCAGTTAGATGTTAAAATGCATTTTTATATCAAGATTTACAGAAGTAAGTTTACATGCAGCAGCCTCCGGGGTTTGCTACTGAGGGGAAGTGTCAGCAGGTTTGTAGCCTCCATAACGCAATATATGACCTTAAGCAAAGTCCAAGTGTGTGGTTTCAGAATCTCTCGGATCTGATTGAATGGCAAGGGTTCAAGATGTCAAATGCAAACCATTCACTCTTTGTGCAGAGAACATCTAGAGGTACAGTTGTCATTATGGTCTTTGTGGATGATATACTTGTTACAGACTTACAGGAGATGATGTGCAGGGGGTCAAGATGGTAAAAGAATTTATGGTCGTTAGTTTGTTACCAATGGTCTTGGTACCCTAAGGTATTTCTTAGGATTGGAATTTGCTAGGAATGTGCAGGGTCTTGTGATGAACCAAAGGAAGTATGTTACAGACATGCTTGTTGAGACATGCATGATTGGGTATCGACCATCTACTACTCCTATGGATCCTAGCATGAAGTTATATGATGATACAGATGAGGTCGAGAGAAGGAGATATAGAGAGATGGTGGAAAAGCTCCTCTATATTACTATTAGTAAACCCGATATCTCCTTTGCAGTGAGTCGGGTGAGTCAGTTCAAGGAGCAGCCCCGACAGGTTCATATGGATGCTATATACATGATTTTGAGATATCTAAAATCTTCCCCAGGTGCAGGATTACTATTCAGAAAAGGAGCAACTCTTTCTGTGTCCGCATATGCGGATGCAAACTCTGCAGGGTGTCCTAAGGATAGGAAGTCTACTTCAGGCTTCGTTGTGTTTGTTGGTAGTTCTCTTGTTTCTTGGAAAAGCAAGAAACAAACAGCGGTGGCTAGATCAAGTGTCGAATCTGAGTATAGGGATATGGCCCAAGAAAGCACAGAAATGATGTGGGTTCGAGCAGTGTCAGCAGATTTACATATAAATGTACCTCTACTTATGCATCTACAATGTGATAACCAGGCTGCTTTATTTATTGCGAAAAATCTAGCATTCCATGAAAGAACGAAGCATATTGAGGTAGACTGCTATTATACTAGAGATATGGTTCAGAAGGGTTTGACTTCTACCTCTCATGTTAGTTCAAGAGAGTAAACAGCAGATATCTTTACCAAGGCATTACTCCGGGAGCCATTTCAGAAGTGTTCGTCCAAAAGCCGAGCATGATTGATATCTATGCTCTATCCTGAGGGAGAGTATAAACATATTTCTATATTCCTATGTACTGTGTCTGTTATGTTATTTCTTTATGTCTATCTTATGTAATTTACCAATACGTCTCTCCTCTATATAAGAGAGCCTAGGGTTCCCAGGAATAAATAACTCTCTTATTTTTCTAAACAATAACAAAGCAAGTCAGTTCTGCGGGTTCGATTATGAGTTTATCTCGTGTAAATTTATTTTGATTCATGTTCCTAATCGATTCCGGGTTTTAGAGATCTTATGTTCAAGTTCTGAGCAAAGTTTATTGTTTTTACGGAACCCTAATTCGGTGATGCATGTAAAGAAGCCACATCCGCCAACATCGCGACAGGTCCATCACCTTCCAAGCGCTACGGTTGTACTGTGATTCCATATGCATATGTGATTCCCAATGCGTCTTCTAACATGTTTAAGGGTTTCTGATGAAACCCTAGTCCAAACCACTGCACGAGATTGCCAGGCACCACCAATCGTATAAGAAGCCTTTTGCATCAACGCAAATAAGAAGATCGCGAACAAAAGGAGGACGAAATTATCCTCCATATTCATGAGGCAGCATCGCCAAGGTGAACCGCCTCCCTCCAAAGATACCGCATCTCCACGATCTCCATTACTTCAACATCATGCAACAGCTACAGGCAGCCTCTACGCGTGAGAACAGTGTACATCTCCGCGCATCGCATCCTTGATTAACCGATACAACCCCTACAGGAGATGGGCCCAACACTCCTCATGCAGCATCGCTCTTGCGCCACAGTTCTTCTCTCCAGGTGGCGCTATCTAAGAATCTTCTGTAGCCATGTTGCTCGCTGCCACCGACATCTCCTCGTCTCTACGCATCGATGAGTGCCAACTCCTTCTCCAGCCTCCAGTCCCCACGAGTCTCCTCTTCAGCCTGAAGATCTCTTTGCACGCATGTCTCCAAAAGAAGCCCTCTCTGAAGCTGGCAAACGCTCCTCCTAGATCTTTAGGCGACAACAACCACTTCCGCGACACCTATATGGGAGGAGGCCCATTGGGGGTTGATTTGATTTGGGGTTCCCATGTGGGAACCCTAAATAAGAGTACAAGTGGGTTGTTGCTTTACTTTAAAAAAGGGGGGGAGAATGTGAGCTGCTTGGGGCGAACACCTATGAGTGTATCCCCCTCTTTTGAGTGTCAAAAAAAAATGTGAGCTGCTTGTTTAGGCCCAACGGGCCATGTAAAAAGGGACAGAGAGAGAGTAGCTGCTTGTTTAGGCCTAAGTTGACCGTGAAAAAAAATGAATGAGGAAGGCCAACAGAAGAAGAAAAAAAGGAGATTGTTTTTTTGGAAAAAAAGGAAAGCCAAAAATATGAATGGCGTAAAAAGAATCAATCGTAAAAAAAGAAGCCATAAAAAGCAAAAAAAAGTTATTTGTGCAAAAAAAACACAAAAAATGCATATTTGTTTCTCCCAAGTTCCCAACTTAATGTTCCACGCTCGTTATTCTATCAAGTATGGAAGAAAGGGGAAGTCGGAGATGGATTTTTAGGACTTTTATTACCCGACCACGACTGGCAGACCCATATTCGAGACTGCTACCCTGATCATCCGTCTTTACCGAGCATCGATTTCTTCGTCGGGGTGTACTTCTACTACCCGACTACTACTACGTGTTAAGACTTCTTTTTCTAATGTGACTCTTCTCCGGGCACGACAGAGATACGTTCTGGTGACCCGGTATCGCAGAGACTCTACAAGCATGGCAGAGATACGTTCCAGTGACCTGAAAGTCGCAGACCCGTCCTCGAGCGAGGTCTTCTACCAGCAATGAACATATATTCTTCTTGTTACATATCGTGTGAAGATGTGTTGTATACTTTTTTTGGTTGCAAGTTGCTGCTTTCTCAGCTCCAGCTTGAGTGGAAGTGTTGAAGTACATAGTATAGGGGTAATTGGATCCCTCTTACCACCCACTCAAGTTTAGTCTCACATCTACTATCTGTGGGACTCCGGTATGTCTGTAGGACTATATAAGGAGCCCCACACCCCATGTACTATTTGAGAAACTTCAATGGAAGATCCGACCCTTAGAGGCCTTCTCTCGCGGTTTCATCTCGTTCCTTCAGGAGTGGGGTTCCACGTAAAATCACATGCATTCATGTTTATTCTTTTGTTTTTTATTGCTCTTTTCATCGATTCGCTTTTGCATTCTAGATTTCAACAAGACTTAATCTAATTAATTCTCAAATCACTAAGCTAAGAAATGGAGCCACTAAAATCCACCTGGTTTCATCATTCCCTCGGAATGGAAGTGTCATGGTAGATGATCTATTAAGATAGATTTAACCCTGAGTATTCATAACACTCATACATTCTTCGTAGTAGAAGACTTTGATATATCTGAAGTTCAAACCCTAGTTTAATTGTCGTCTTCAAAACATATCAATAGATTTGTCATTCGATAATTGAACGACAATATTAATCATATACTTTCCAAAAGCATATATTAATATCTCAAATTCACGTCTTCTTTTATAAATAAGACGACCATGCATGGAATTCATTATGATCTCAAAATATCTCATGAGTGAGCTCTGTATCCCGGTTCATCAAGTACGAACATGTATGATTCCTTTGAGAGATCATACTTCTCATATATCTTCATATGCACACCAACCTATTGGTCTGTCTAATGTATGCACTCAGGCATATAAATATATATTTTTATCTGGTCAAAGAATGTATGTCTGATCGTGACAGTACGACTCAGGTCTTAGTTTATTTCGACCTCATCAAGTCAACTCTTTGACTTTATTATTCCGACACCTTCGAGTCAATTTTCTTATGCAGATGACATGTATCAAGAAGTTGGTCAGAAATAAGTCTTTAGAGAAAAATTAACATCTCTTTCTCAAACTGGAGATCTTTATTGATTATCACATGTTAATGTCAATTATGTCCTCCCAACTGCATGGTACTCAATATGGCCACGGGGCACAACCTCAATTGTAAAAAGGGACCATGATACTCAGCGCATTCACAAACATTAATTTTAGATGGACATGATAAACAATAACTTTATTGATTTAATGGGTCGTTAAGGGCTAACAAGTCTAACAAGGCAACCCTCTTTCTCGCTGCAGCAGCCACAAGCGACCCTCTTTCTAGCCGCAGCAGCCAATGGTGGCCCCTTAGGGCATTCATTGTGCCCTAAAACATTAGCATAATGCCACCCAATCGACAACCAGCCCATGTTTTAGAAGTCCAACTTTGGTTGGGCCAAAGGCATTTCCTTAGGTCGAGCCAAGGCAATAGGGGTCTCCTACTTTGCTGTTGTGCCCTCTGAGGACTCCAAAACGACCAGATTTTGGGTCGACTCACGTGAGATTAGACCTCTAGACCATCGGTAGGTCCTAATGCACTCTTTAGGATGATGGGTGTGAAGAGGAATGAAATAGCATGTATTTTCTGTAGGTCTAGGGGTCCTTATATAGGACAAAACCCTATAGTCCAAAAAGAGAGTAAGTACATAAGTGCCCCTAATAGGGTTACAATGAATAATAATTAAGAGTCGTCGGATACATTCCTAACACTCCCCCTCAAGTTGGAGCATATTTATCAATCCTGCCCAACTTGGAAATAATCCACGAAAGACGCTTCTTGGGTAAGGCCTTTGTGAATACATCTGCAAGCTAAAGATCTGTGCTGATATGAGTAGTATTTCTTCCAATTCTGATAGCATCGTGAACAAAGTGGCAGTCAATCTCTATATGCTTGGTTCACTCATGGAACACAGGATTCGTGACAATGTAGGTAGCATATTTGTTGTGATAGTATATGGAATAGGAGTGACAACAATATCGAGCTCTTCCTGGAAAGTTAATAACCACGTGATCTCACTAGATCTGGACACAACAGCTTGTTTCTTGCTTCTCCAAGTAACGAGGTTTCCTCCAACCATCATAGTGTAACGTGTATTAGAGTGTCGATCCTCTGGTAAGCTTGCATAATCAGCATTAGCATATGCAATAACATCGGTGTGCCCATTTACCCCATAAAAGAGGCCATGCCCTGGTGATTTCTTCAAGTATCGTAGAATCTGAAGAACATCTTGCCAGTGAATGTAACAAGGTTGTTCCATGTGTTGACTAGCTCTACTCACAGCATAAGAAATATCCAGTATGGTGATAGTAAGGTAAAGAAGTTTTCCAACTAGGGAAGTTTTCCAACTAGGCTCTGTATCGAGTGACATCTTCAAAGGTAGGATCAGAGGAAGTGAAGTGTTTCTTTGGATCTGCAAGAAATACCAGAAGGCTTGCATCCAAATAACCCAGCTTTAGTAAGGATGTCCAGACAGTATTTCCTCTGCAAGAGATGAAGTCCCTCTATAGTACGTAGTACCTCTATGCCCAAGAAGTAGCGTAGAGGACCAAGGTCCTTGGTAACAAATACTTTCTGAAGAAAGTCCTTGGTCTCTACTATCCCATTGTAATCATCAAATGTGACAACAATATCATCCACATAAACTGCAAGTATAACAGTGCTAGTTGTTCGTCTTCTGACAAACACAGAGTAGTCGGATGTTGTTCTCTGAAAGCCAGAGTGCTTATTTCTGTAGTAAGTCTGTCGAACCATGCCCTCGGGCTCTGCTTCAGGCCATATATGGCCTTGCGAAGTCGACACACACTCCCCCTCGACTTTATAACCTGGAGGTTGCATCATGTATACCTCCTCATCAAGATCTCCATAAGGAAGGTATTTTTCACATCTAACTAAAAGATAAGCCAGTCCCTAGTAGCTGCCAAAAAAAGGATAGTCTGTATTGATCCCATTCGTGCAACTGGTGAATGTCTCAAAGTAATATACGCCATATGTTTGTGTCAAGCCTTTGGCCACAAGCTAAGCTTTCAATCTGCGAATGGACCCGTCAGGTGATTGCTTGGTCGTGAAGACCCATTTGCACGCCACATGTCTAGTCCCCTTGGGACACTGCACTAGGCCCCATGTCCCTCTAGAAATAAGAGCATCCATCTCTTCATTCATGGTATGTCACCATCTTGAATCATGCAAAGCACTATGATGGTCTCTCGGAACGGAAATAATCATGATAGCATCTGCATATTGCTTATCAGTGAAAGATAAACCAGCAGTAGAAATGAAGTGAGACATGGGATGATAAGTACATTGCCTCTTAGATCTTCGTAGAGCAATTGAGAGCTCTTGAGGATCATCAGGTATAGCCTTGGACGGGACACTTGCAGAAGGCATATTATCCTGCAACAAAGAAACAGGTAAAGGAACATCTGGTGGTGAAGATACTTGTCTGCGCTTATAGACAATGGGTAGAGGTGGAACATCCAGAGGAATATCTGTAACAAAATGATGAAGGAAGCTTGTCTGCTCAAAAAAGGTCACATCTGTAGAGATATAATAGCGATGTCCAGTGGGATCGTAGCACCTGTAACCTTTTTGAGTACTAGAGTAGCCAAGAAAAACGTGTTTGATTGCACGAGGAGAAAGTTTGTCTACAGTGTGAAAATTATGAACAAAGGACAACCAAAAATCCACAGAGGAAGAGGAAAGGGTGACTCAGTGGGATAAAGGAGAGAGAAGGGAGTGAATCCATTTAGGGTTGGAGATGAATTCTGTTGATAAGATTGATGGCGTTCAGAACAGCATCACCCCAATAGGTTTTGGGAACTTTCATCTGAGTGAGGAGTGAGCGAGCAATATTTAGGAGATGTCTAAGTTTTCTCTCTGTTATCTCATTTTGTTGGGACATATAGGGGCATGAAGTTTGATGTATGGTACCTTGAGAGGCAAAAAAGTTTATTAGATCATGTTGGGTGAATTCCAAAGTGTTATCAGAACGAAAAATTTGGATACCGAAGGAGAAAATATTCTTGACATAATGAAAGAAATTTTGACAATATTATTGATCTTGAAATGTTCCTTTAATAGATAGACCTGAGACGACCTACTGTAATAATCAATAAAAATCACAAAATACTTATGTCCACCCAGAGTATGGACCGGACAAGGTCCCAAATATCACAATGGACTAAAGAGAAAGGAAGTTCACGATGAGGCTTAGTACGAGCAGGGAACGACACTCGATGATGTTTCCCAAACTGACATACCTCGCACTCAAAAAGCTTGAGCGTAGAGAGCTCGGGGAACATCAAAGAAAGGGCTTTAACAAACAGATGGCCGAGACGAAGATGCCATAGAAGAGGATCGGTGGAGATGGATGAAACACTAGCAAAACCAGAGTCAAAGGGGATGTCAAGATAATACAGACCATTCTTCTCATGTCCCCCACCAAAAATCTGTCTCGTCCGGATTTCCTGAAAGTAACAGCAAAACTCGTCAAAAATAACTCAACAGTTAAATTCAGTGCGCAACTTGTGAACGGATAGTAAACTAAGAGTCCGGAGCGCAATGAACTCCAGTAAGTCAGAGTTTGGAGGAAAACTCCATAGTGCCCACATCAGTAATAGGGGAATGAGCTCCATTGGCAACACGAACAGTTTTCACAACGGAAGACGATCGTGAGGAGGGTAGAAGACTACTTTCACCCGTCAGATGAGTTGAGGCACCCGAGATAATGATCCATGCAAGAGTAGACGTAGAAGCAGTGCTAGAAATTGTACCTGATGTAGTGGCCAGACTAGCAGTAGAAGCAGATGCATTGGAGTCACTAGAGGAGTTCTGTAGTAGTTGTTGAAGACGAGCATACTCAGATGCAGTAAAAGAGCTATGATTGTCACTAGAATCCTATTCATGAGAGGTAGTTGCGGTATCGTAGGAGCTATCAAAGGAGGTTGTCTCATAAGCATTGTTGGCATTAGGAGGCATGTCAAACTTCGTCCATCAGCATTCTGACGGATGAATCAGGCATCCATAATGTGTGCATGCAGGGAAGCAGGCAGTAGTAGGATCACGCCCACGACTACGTCCTGTGTCACGTGCTCGTCCAGAATCAGCCACGTCCCGGCCAAGGTCACGTCTGCGCCCCCCTTTGTAGTTGGATTGTCATCTAGAAAAGTGGGTGGTAGTCTCAGCGGACAAAAGAGGTGAAGGAGAATCAAGTTCCTGTAGTCGACCAAAAATGGTCTCCAGAATGGGTAGAACCGCAGCAGTCAGAAATTGATCCTTCATCGGCTTGTATCGTGGATGTAAACCTGATAGTAAGTGATACACATGCTACTCCGCACGTTCTCCTATCTGTTTGTCACAGCAGGCGGGCTGAAAAATAAGTTCTTCAAACAGACATGTAAGGATTCGGTAGTATTCGATCAAGGATGTATCTCCTTGATTAGCAGACCAAATCCGTGTGAAGATACCTCAGAGCCTGGACTTGGTCGTCTTTTGGGAGTAAGTATTCTCAAGACTCTCCCGCATTGCTTTTGTCGTTTCTTTGTAGAGAAGGTTCGAAGCTATATTAGGATCAACACTATTAGTCATCCACGTGATCACCTGGCAGTTGTCCACGTACCACGTATCATAGTCCTTGTCCATCTCCTTGGGCGGATCTTTTGTGAGGACATAGTTCTTTCGCTGACCACCAATAAATGACTTGAATGATTTAGACCATAGAATGTAGTTCTCGGAGCCCTTTAGTTTGATAGACGTTCCCTACACCATCATAGAAGAAGTCGGGTACAGGGGCTTAGGCTCGGTATATGCCATGGTGGTTGCACGGTTCAAGAAAGAATAACTTCCCTAATCTTGCTCAATCATCACAGATCAGTCATCATAGAGAATGATCAGGAATGTCTGATGCACTGGCTGGAGAGAATTAGGGAACTAGACCATGGCGACACCGTAGAAGTAGGTCGAGGCCATGTTGACGCCAAAAGAACTAGGGCACCGCACCAGAAGGCCAGGACAATTCCCTAGTGGCGCGCGAGAAGGGCAAGGTGTGTCCCTGGCGACGCGTGAGTCAATCATGGCGATGAGGTGGAAGAGGCATGGTGGTTCTAGGAGCTCTGGCGACGTAGGGAGCAGCAAGGCTGCTCGCGAGAAGAATAGAACGAGGCATTGGTGAGGGAGGAGGGTCTGTGGTAGCGTGCGAGAAAAGCAGTGCCAGGCCTTGGCGGCGAGCGGAGTAGCAAGGTGGCTCGAGAGGGAGGCCTGACAGCGCTGAGAAAGGCCAGTAGCATGAGGTTACGTGCTTAGAGCCCTAGCCGGCCTCCAGTGCGCGAGAGCATGCCCAAGATGGGCGAAAACTTGCAGATGGTGCGCGAGAAGGCCGTAACAGGGAAGGAGGGGGGGGGCACTTAAGAAAAAAATTGCACGCGAGGAGGCTAGTTGGTGAGGGGAGGGTTAGGTCAGGACACCGATCTAGGACCACCGCTCTAATACCATGTGAAGAAGAATGAAATAGCATGTATTATTCCGTTGGTCTAGGGGTCCTTATATAGGATAAAACCCTAGAGTCCAAAAAGAGAGAAAGTACATAAGTGCCCCTAATGGGGTTACAATGAATAATAATTAAGAGCCGCTCAATACATTCCTAACAATGGGAAAGGATGTGGCATGAGTTTATACACACAACTGATTCCCTGTATGGTTGTGTAGACATATTCATATCAGTCTACAGCCCCAGTCTCGTCCTCTCCTTGCTTTGTCATAAAACAAGGGTGACATATCTTCCTTTGGTACCTTCAGTGATTGGGACCCGTTGTCAAGATAGATTGGACCAACTATGAGTTGTGATTCATGTAGATTATGACCATCTTGTTGTGCAATATAACAAAGACCACATCTTGACGTAGTCTGAGCTGGCTGACAAGACTGGGGGGAATGCTTCATGAAAGCAAGATGATGTGTATGAGCATGTGTAGATACGTTGTACTCTGACCACATAAATAGCCAATGGTATCCTTTGTCGGGCTACTGTGAAGGCAATGTCAGACTCCCTCACAGCCACTTATTCTCATGCGATGAGTGAGACATACACCCAGCTTCTTACAACTGCGTCTATACCTCCTATGGAGGTCTACAACAGACTCTTAAGTATTTTTATATTGGTCAGAATGATCTCAACTTTTTATTAGTAAATTTTATTCGAGTGGATGACTAGATTGCATAAATATTCCAATTGCAGTTTCTCACGAAAATAATGAATCTATCAAGTGGGTGTGAATGATCAGGCATTTTCCCTCAATGTCAACTGGTATAGAATTATACTATTTTACATTAAATATTCAAATAAATTTCTGCTTTAGATCAGTGGCCGCTAACATCAACTGGCATAGTAATAGAAAATGTATATCACCTGTGCCAAGTAACCTCCAATTGCTGGGCCAATAATCAATCCAATACCCCACGTCGTACTAATCTTGAAAATGGCAATTAACATGCAAAATTAGGATGTAACACATACAAACAAACTGCACAGAGGAGAGCAATCGTAAACAACTATTTGGTTTTACAAGGAAAGTTTAGAAAGATCAATGCAAACAAACTACAGCTTAAGAGAAGCAATTTGTGCAACTTTAAATTCATATTAATTTCAGCATCAGACACCTTTTCTAATGTCCGTAAATAAGGTTTGTGCATAAGGTTAAAACTAGGGATGCTCACGAATTTGACAGCATTCGTAATCCAATCAACCCTGATGTTATAGGATTGGATTGAATTGATTTTGTTATCTAAATGAAGACAAAATAAAAAATTTTCAAATCCACCAGTCCGATTCATAATCCGTTAGTAATTATGTGTCTATATATATCTACACAACTCTTTAATATTTTGTATTCTTTCAAATAAGAAAAAAAATGCACTGGGATTTGTATATTTAAAAAATATCTAGAACGAGAGAACAGGCAGCACCATTCGTGAGAAACAGTAAATGAGTGGGTCCATTGTTGGGCAGGTTTTTGGATTACAAGGTTCGGTCTTTTTTTTAGTAGTAGTAGAGCATAGCACACAGCTTCTCTGCGCTTTTGGTAGAGAAGAAACGCAGAGAATATGTGTGATGTGGGGAAGCGCGTAGAATATATACGTTACCCTATAGTGCATAAGATTATATGTGATATGCATACAGTATTATTAGAGAAAATTATGTTGGCTTAGTGGAGGAATTAAGTTTTCCAGCTACATTAATCAGGAATTTGCCTCCTCTTATATACTTTCTCGAGGTAGAAACAACCAAGAAAGGAAGAGGACTTACTATTTACCAAAGAAAGTAGAGTAAATTATAAGGAAGTTCCCAAACTCTTAATATGGTATCAATGTGGTTTCCAAACTTCCCATTGCAACGATTGGGGTCTCAAACTTCTTTGCAGTAACAATGTGGTCCCCTCTCATTCTACACCGTCAAATAGAGCAAATGACGTTTAAAAACCAGATCAAAGGACGAATACCCTTCATAGAAACCCTTTCTCCTCTATCCCAAGAAACCACTCCCCCTTCCGATCCATGTCGTCCTCCCCAATGCACCTCCCCTTCTTCTTTTCAACCCTTGAACGAAACCCATTCCACCCTCGCACACCCTCGATCTCTTGTCCATTCCCTCCCTCGTCCGCTACACCTCGATCAAGGTCGTAAAAGCCCTACACGCGAAGGGATCGAGTCCAAGGTTGTCGTCCACCAAAATTGATACTCCTTTCTTCCCATTTTTCACATCAGTTTGCATTGTCTAGGTTTTTTTGTTATACATGCAGTTTCAATAATGTGTATTAGATAATGTGTTCGCATCAATGGGAGTTGCAAAGGATGTGCATTCAACGATGCTATCACTTTGCATTGTCTACTGTAAGATTTTATTTTAATTTTTAATGGAGTTTTGGGTAAACATGCTTCTTTATTGTAAAAATATGTTAGAATTGCGTGCATTAAAATAACATTGTGAACGGTTTAATCTATTAGTTCTTGTTAAACTGACAATAGGCAATCAAGACCGGGAAGAAGGTTCATTTGATATTGAGTGGAATTTTTAAGAAGAGAATCAGAACCGCGATTTAGAACTCTTTAGTAACAGTGAAGATGGAGCTTCCGAATTACTCCTCGTAAATCACTTTATATTTTTTTTCCTTGTTGAGATTGTAATCTACTTATTCAGGTTAGTACATTGCACGGTCATAATACTTAATTCCTAGAACTGTCAAGTCAGACAAACACTTATTCTTAGATATTAACATGTCTAAGGTGCCAAGCTTGTTAACTGTTAGAGTTATTGTATTTTCTATTTTATTTGAGTAATGTAACTTTTGGGGTCATATATGTATTTTCCCATTTTTCGCTCTTTAGGTTTCTCTCTATATAAGAGACCTTGCACGCATGGAATAAACACATCGATTAATTCTCTTCTCCACATGATATCAGAGCAACAGTCCTAGACCAAGGTTCTAACCTAAACACCTCGTTGCCACCTTCGAGCCCTCTCCTTCCTTGTTCTGTGCCTGCACGGACCCTCTCTTCCTCATCCAGGGCCCGTGTGAGGCCTCTCCTCATCTCTAGGGCTCCGCCAACAGCCCTATGCAACCTGCAGCATCGTCAGCCCAGCCAACAACGTTGCTAGCATGTCGAACGCTGCCTGCAGCGCAGCCCAAGCTGTTGTCCAGCCACCTGCAGTGTCGCCTACTACCCAGCGCCTCCACCGGCGCCATGTTGTCCACCGTGGCTACTTTCCACGACTCCAGCAACACCTGCCTCGTTTTTAGCGCCGACTTCAACATCAATATGGCCCTCACAGACCCCCTGGCCTGCTGATTTATCATAGTTCAGACTTCATGTGCATACGTGCGTGAGTTTTAGTGTATTTTTCCGCCATCATATGCTTACTTGATCAACAACAGGACTTCTTTGATCTCTCTATCTAATCACCATGACATCTACTCCTACGGAGACAAAGCCATGATCCACTCTGACATCCTTGATGGGAGAAGGCACTACTATCAAACTTAAGGACATCAAAAACTATGTGCTATGTTCTTGTTCTTTCAAGGTGTTCATTGGTGGTCAGTGAAAAATCTATATCCTTACTAAAGATCCTCCATATGAGAAGTGTTAGAAACTACGAAATATGAAAGCAAATATAAGAGAAATAGAAACAAGAACATGAAGAACAACGGAATTTTACGTGGAACCCTACTCCCTAGGGAGCAGGATGAAACCACGGGAGAATGCCTCAAAGGACCGATTTGTTCATTGAACTTTCTCATCTGATACAGGAAGTCTGGGGCTTTTTATACAGCCTCCACAGACCATCCAAGTCCCACCACTAGTAGATGTGGGACTAAACACTGATGTGGTAAATGGATCATGTCTATACAAGAATGGTGCATATACTCCAAGTTCCAACACTGTCCCTCAAGCTGGAGCATGCAATGCCCATCTTGGACAAACAGAAAGAAATCCCAAACTCACACTACAAGATACTACGGACAATATCAACTCAATGCAAACACAATGGTCGACTGTTGTCGAGGACGTTGCTTCTCATGCCGTACAGGTGAGGAGGAACAAACGGGCTGGAGTGTGAGTCAAACTAAATCTCATTGTGGGAGAGCATATGCTTTGTACTACGTCTGTCAGAGTCACTGCAACTGAAATGAGTCTCCTCGCCGGAGTACTCTGGCCTGCCACATCATGTGGACAACTGATCCATCTCTGAAAGGATCGAATTGAAAAAGACATGGAGACATTCTCGTCGGAGTCCGCGGTCGCCATAGAATGGAGTCTGAAAAAGTCTCCTCATCAGAGAATTGGGTCTCTCTCATACTGGCTCAGAGAATGGGATGTCTAGTCTGGAGTCCCTACGAAACCACATGAAAACCCTATCGCACATGGCATAGGGAATGAGATCTCTACTCTGGAGTCCTTATGGATCACATGAAAACTCTAAGACCAAAAACAGATATTAGGATCACACAAATAATGATCGCATACATGTGCGTCTGAAAAAGGAGTCTCTATCTGGAGAACTCAAAGAAATTGGGTCACTCAAATATGGAGTGCCTCAAACTTGGACACTGAACAAATCCGCAGAACATGAATATCTTAACTGTAGAGTCTGAAAATCTTACTGGTCTGGAGAATCTGAATACGACCTGTAACTCTAAACAATACTCCCCCTTTCTCCCATACTGGTCGGAAAATAATGATGTCGACCAAGTTGGGAGAAAACAACAAAGATGGGGAGAAAACAATGAATCACTTAGTCGATCTCGTTTTTTTGGCTTTTCTTTTCCATTTTTAAATCAATTTTCCAAATAAGTCGTTCATTTTTTATGGCTTTTCTTTTCTTTTTTGAGAAAAAAATTCTTGGCTATTTTCCCTCTTTTTTTACCCAACTTTTTTTATCGTGTATATGCACCTTTTTTTTCGAAACACGGCCCAATGGGCCAAACAACAGCCTCCCTTTTTTAACAGCTAGCCTCTCCTTTTTTCAAAAAAAAAATTAATGATGCAGCTCCTGGGTTGATATCAGGACGGAACATAAAACAATCAGGAAAACAAAGAGAGTCCAAGAGGACTCCTCTTTGGCCCTCTATTTAGGGTTCCCATCGTGGGAACCCTTCTCTTGATCAACGTTGTCCATCTTCAATGGGGTCGTTGCTTCGTATCCGCTACTGATGGCGCCACCTTACGCAGTGTCTAGAGTAGCCTAGAGAAGGTATGGTGGTGTTGGAACAACAAGAAGGAGGCATGGCCACCGTGGGATCATCGTTGCCTGGGGTCTCCACCCACTCTTTCGAATTAGGGTTCTCCATGGGAGAACCCATCTGCGCAGCCTGGAGTGCGGGGCCTTGGACTTGCTACTGCTCGTGATGGGGTTCCACCACTGTCCTGAGATGCGGCTGTTGGGTTTCATGATGTCGTTGCCGCTGAGGATTCAAGGGGGAGAGATGAGTGGGGCCGCCAGTGTGCGATGGATCGCGCCGCTTGGAGCCCCAGACTCTGCCTGGGTCTCGATTGGAGCATTAGTTCTCGTCGCCTGGACTCGCCGGAGAGGTGGCAACACCGCTTAAGGGGAGGGGAGCGTCACTGCCTACGAGGACTGGAGAAGAGCGACTCCACCATGGAGGATGTTGTTAGGGCTTAAAACAGAAGAGGAGGTCCGCGAGACTGTCGCCGCTTGAAAGATGCAATGTGCCTCCTTGTTGCGTGATATATGGAATCACGTGGGTGCAAGAGGTATGCGACCATGGTTTCATGCGGCCTGATGAACTGTAGTTGACAACTTTCTAGGGTTTCAAAAAAATAGATTTTTTCTGAAACTTGGCCATAAAACTCGAATCTGGGGTGAGTTTCCACGCCTGGAGAAGATGTAGCCATCGTTGCCATAACCTGGAAGCCACTGCCTGGACATGCTCCCGCACCGCATGTGCAAGAGGGTTGAATCACATGCCTGGACGGCTGCAAGATGGAGATCTCTGCATGGGATCTTCATTCAATTTTTTCAATAGAAACTAGGGCATCGAGATGGTTGTGCATGGAGGCACGGATCTCAAACATCGCGAATCTGAACTGCGTAGAATTAGGGTTTTTCAAAAAAAACCCTAGGGGTTCGTTTGGTTGCAGGGTTGGGTACTATTCACAGGGCTGGGTGAATAGTAAACTGTGAGGAGGGGGTACCCCTGTGAATAGTACCCAACCCAACCCAACCCTGCCCAACCCTGCAACCAAACGAACCCTAGATGCCTAGAACTTGGCGATGATCGTGATCTTCAGATATTTAGAAACAGATCTTGACGATCTTTAATCAAAAATTAGGGTTTCAGAAAAAAAAACCTAAATAGAATCTTCAACAAGAACACGAACTTAAATGATACAAAATTGAATCTTTAAATATAAATCTTCACAAATAAGCAAGAATCAAATCTTCTTGAGAATTGAATCTTGAACAAATAACTAACAAACATAAAAACCTCGAGAATCGAACCCGCTCTGATACCATGTTAGAAACTACGAAATGTGGAAGCAAATATCAGAGAAATGGAAATAGAACATGAAGAACAACAGGATTTTACGTGAAACCCTACTCCCTAAGGAGCGGGATGAAACCACGAGAGAATGCCTTAAAGGGTTGATTCGTTCATTGAACTTTCTCATGTGATACAGGAGATCTGGGGCTTCTTATGTAACCTCCATAGACCTTCCAAGTCCTACATTGGTAGACGTAGGACTAAACATTGGATGTGGTAAATGGATCCCGGAGGGATCCATTTACCCATGTATACAAGAATGACGTATATACTCCAAAAGAAGGATAAAGATTATGAGAACCGACCCACAGATAACTACCAGGTTATCAACTGGATGACCAACATCGTTGCGGTGCATATTATCTCAAATCCTCTTTTCAAGGACATAAAAAGAAGATGTGGGAGGATTTTGAGTAGACATACTCCGAGAAGACGATGAAGTCATGTCTTGCTGACATCTACAGATGGATCTGGTCAGCATCTCAGGTGATTATATCCTAGTTGAGTACTACAGGTATCTCACTAGCCTATACAAGGAGCTAACAATCTTTCAGCCCTCATGTTGTACCAAACATGTACAAAAGCGTTCGGACTGGCAAGTATATCGCTTTCTTAATGGCATGCACCCTAGATATCATGTAGTGAAGGAGCAATTTTCGACATCTGACACACTGCTAAAATTGAAGATCGTCTTTAGACGTCTCGAAGAGCTGGAGACATATGTTGCACAGTCTTCTACTTTATCTCCCGTAGAGAACTCTGCTCGCATTGCATAATCTAGGAGAGGAAGACGACAGAGGTTTCGAGGAGGCTGTGGACGTAACTCTAGATGCAGTCGTAGATGTGATTTTGGTTGTAGATGTGACCTGGAACGTGGTCGTGGACGAGATCCTACTGCTTCTCAGTACCCACAGCGCACTCATTGTGGTCGTTGGAAACAATTCTGGCAGAATTTTGACGTACCTCCTTATCTAGCCAATAGTGCCTATGAAGACACCTATGATGTTGAAGAGGCGACTCCTGCTATGAACCCCAGTGGAAAGAGGGCACATCTCAATAATGCAAATTACTCTCGCTTGATGCAGATTCTCCAGACTCATGGGCCCGCTTGTTTGTCCAATAAGAATACTACTGTTGCTTTATCTACCCCTTCAGGTACAGTAGCCAGCTCTGCGAGCCCTATTGCTCCCACTTGGATCATTAACTCCGGAGCATCTACTCATCTGACCAGAGAAGGTAGACTACTAACCTTCTCCAAACCCTCTTCCTCAGTGAAGTCGGTTCAAGTCGCTAATGGGACTCACTTGCCTGTTACTACTGTCGGAACCATGGAGTTCTCCTCCAAGCTCTGATTGTCTGGGGTTTACTATGCTCCTGATTTCCCTCTCAGCTTGTTGTTTGTTCATGAGCTTTATGTTGAGATTCATTATCGTGTGATATTTGACGAAATCTGTTGCTATTTTCAGGACATCCGGATGAGGCATATTGTTGGTGGGGTATATGAAAATAATGGACGTTATTATATTGACATGTCCTCAAATTCTAAGTTTGTCGATGATGTGTCCATCTCCGAAGACCCGTTCCTGCAGTATCTACGTCTTCGGCATCCTTTTGCTAAGGCTCTCTCCATGATATTCCCTGAGCTCTCTACTCTGAAGTTCTTTCAGTGTGAAGCGTGTGCGTTCAGGAAACATCATCAAGCTTCTTTTCGAGTTCTTGTTGCGTCTCGTCATACCACTTTTTTTTGGCTCGTTCCTTGTGATGTTTGGGGACCTTATCCGATCCGAACTTTGAGAGGTTATTCGTATTTTATTGTCTTTATGGATGATTATAATAGAAATAGATCCTCTTGGGTTTACCTAATATAGGAGTGTTCGGAGATTGATAAAATTGTCAAAAATTTCTTTCAATATATCAAAGCTTCTTTCTCTACATCAATTTATTCGAACTGACAATACCCTTGAGTTCACCCAACAGGACTTGAAGTCTTTCCTTGCCTCTTAGGGGAGTTCATCAAACAACGTGTCCATATACCTCTCAACAAAATGTGGTAGCGGAAATGAAACTCAAACATTCACTTAATATTGCTAGCTCTCTCTCCTTACTTATATGATTATTCCCAAGTATTATTGGGGGACACCATCCTTATTGTTGTCCATCTCATCAATAGGCTTCCATCTTCTATCCTAAAGGATGGCACTCCTTTCTCTTTACTATACCCCAATGAGTCTTCTTTTCCTCTACCTCTGTAAATTTCCGTGCATTATGTTTGTTCACAACTTCCATGGAGATGATAAATTATCACCTAGGGCCAACAAGTGTGTCTTTCTTGGGTACTCTCATACTCAGAAAGGTTATCGATGCTATGATCATGTTGGGTGTCAATAATATATTTTCGCGGATGTCACTTATTTGAGCAGACTAGCTTCTTTACACAGATTGTGGATGATATTTCTTTGGATCTTCCACCTCCACTAATCGCCTATACATACAAGCACACCATTGCACCTGCTTTGGTTCCTTTGTCTCTCCCTTTTTTACAGGATGATATGCCCTTTTCAAGTGATTCCACCAATGATGCCCCAGATGTACCTGAGGAGCTTCCAACAGATCTCTAATAAGCAAAAGAGGCAATATACTTTTCACTCTATGTCATATTTTACTTCTACTGATGCTTTATCTTGTTGTGACAAGAAGTTTGCAGATGCCTTGAATACCATTATTGTTCCTAGATATCGTCATAGTGCAATGCAAGACTAGGGTGGACGACATGCCATGGATGAGATGGATGCTCTTACCTCTCGGGGCACGTGGGATCTTGTGTCGTGCCTCCGGGAGTTAGACATGCGGCTTGCATATGGGCGTCACGACCAAACAATATCTTGATGGGTCCATTGATATATTGAAAGTCGGATTAGTTGCGAAAGGATTCACATAAATTTATGGGGTTGATTATTTTGAGACCTCTTCGGTTGCCAGAATAGGGACCATATGCACCATTCTTTATGTACCGCTAATTAAGTCTGGCCTATTTTTGAACTTGATGTAAAGAATACATTTCTCTATGGTGACCTTGAAGAGAAGGTATGTATGATGCAACCACAAAGCTATCAGCTGCTATCGAGGATGTTTCTTCTCATGCTGTGCAGGTAAAGAGGAACAAATGAGCTGGAGTGTAAGTCAAACTAAATATCCTCGTCGAAGAGCATGTGCTTTGTACTGCACATGTCAAAGTCACTGCAACAGAAAATGAGTCTACTCATCGAAGTACTTTGGCCCGCCACAACATGTAGACAACTGCTCCATCTCTGAAAGGGCCGAATACAAAACGTCGCTAATTATCCATACGTAGATCTCTAAAGATGAGTCTCTCTCATAGGGACCTCAAAGTAGATTCTCTCTCATACGAACCTCCGAAGGATCTCGCCCTGGAGTTCACGAACACTGGAGAATGGAGTCTGAAAGCATCCTCGTCGGAGAACTGGGTCTCTCCCATACTGGCTCAGAGAATGGGATCTCCATGAAAATCCTGGAAGAGACACAAAAGATGGGGACCACAAACAATGATGGCATACATGTGCACATCAAACTGAAGACCGCATACATGTGTGTGTCTGAAACTGAAGACTCGGAACCAATCTGACGTCGAGTTTGAAACCGTACTATAGAGTCTGAACAATCTGGCTGACCTGGAAAAATCTGAATCTGACCTGGATTCTGAATCACGGCCGAAGAACTCTACATAATACTCCCCCTTTATCCCATACTTGTCGAAAAATAGTGACATCGACAAAGTTGGGAGAAGATAATAAAATGGGGAGAAAACATGAACATCACAAATGATTTTTTTCGCAGTTATATATATATATTATAGTTGTCTCTTCATCCCCTTTTTTGTAGTTGTTTCACATGAATTTTTTTACGGCTTTTCATCTCATTTTTTAAATATGTGTACGGCTTTTCTTTTGTACACGCCTCCTTTTTTGAACAAAATAACTCTTATCTCTCCTCCCTTTTTTTTCAAAACATGTACCACTTCCTTTTTTTAATAGCCCATAGCCCTACTTGGGCCTGGAACATCAAGCATCCCCCTTTTTTTAACACACAGCTGTGGGCCCCTCTCTTTTTTTCTTATTTAGGATTCCCCAATTGGGAACCCCTTTTTTCGATGCTCGCCGCCCCGATGGGGCACTTGCTCTAGAGGAGGTGCAGAAAGAGATGAGCGGAGAGGAGCGACAAATCTGGTTGTGCCTCCATCGCCATCTCTCGATCTCGATCGCGAGGAGAAGAGGCTCCTCTCGGAGCTTGACGAAGGCTCGCGAGGGCTGGTGCTGGAGATGCGGCAGAGGGCTGGCAGGCTGGAGGGAATTCCGCCTGGAGGGTGTGCGGCTCGAGGAGGAGCGTGAGGGCTCGAGGGCGGCGGCGCCTGGAGATGACACGAGCTGCTGCTCGCTGGAGTGCGCATTGCTGGGAGACTATAGGTCTGAAAGGGAAGCGTCACCCTGGAGTTGATGTCGCCTGCTAGGAGAGGTGCGGCTAGGGCTCTCCGCATCTGGAGGAGGCGCGCGGAATGGAGATGCATTGTTGTCTGGAGCATCGGAGGGTCGAGCTCTCACCTCTACTTGGAGGCGTTGAAGATGCATTGTCGCGCGTGATGTTGGAGTACCTCCTTCGACCTTAGGGTTCCAGAGAACCCAATAAACCACAAAAAAAAATTTATTCGTCGTTGCCTGGATGACCGCCTCCCTGGAGCCCGCTCCTCCGATATTTAAACTGGAGGCATGTTTTAGGATTACGCCTGGAGTTCTCCAAACGATCTTCATTACAGGAGGAGATGCGCGAGAGGAGGTCTAAGGGCCCGTTGGAGAAGGGATGCGGAGAAGCGTACTGCATGAGATGATGGACCTACTCGAGGAGGAGGCGCCTGTGACATCTGAATGTGCGCCATGGCCTGTGAGGCCGGAACCTCCGCCTTGATTGAATCTCGAATTTCAGATTCTGGAGATGATTAAACTGACGACACAATTAGGGTTTTAAGAACTGTGAAACCGTTGATGATGATTGTTGAGCAACAATTAGGTTTCCAACAGAAATCTTAGAACTTGAACAATCTCAAATATACCAATCTTCATGAACAAAAACACAAAATCAAATCTCGAACAAAAATGAAAATAACCCCTCGAGAATCGAACCCGCTCTGATACCATGTTAGAAAATATAATGCGGAAGCGAATATCAGAGAAAAGAATAAAAACATTGAGGAAAGCGGGATTTTACGTGGAACCACTCCCTAAGGAGCGGGATGAAACCACGGGAGAGCGCCTCAAAGGACTGATCTATGCATTGCACTTTCTCACTAGATACAGGGGCGAGGGGCTTCTTATATAGCCCTCACTGAGTCTCCACATCGCACAACTAGTAGATGTGGGACTAAACAACTGGATGTGGTAAATGGATTCTGGAGGGATCCATTTACCCATCTCCTTCGTAGATGACACATACTCAACATACTCCAATACTACAGAAGGACTCCATCTCTCCCAGAGGAAGTATTGCCTTGACATTCTTACTGAGACTGGACTACTTGGATGCAAGTCATCTGGCATCCCTGTAGAAGTAACGAAACATTCCACATGTATTGATCCTGTGTTTGAAGGTACTACATGGTATAGAATCCTAGTGGATAAACTTCTCTATCTCACTGTCACTAGGCCAGATATCATATGCTGTGAACAGAGCCATCGAACACATGGAGAGACCTCTTTACAATCATTGGTAAAATATTCTTCTGATCCTTTGATACTTAAAGGAATCTCCCGAACGTGGACTCATCTACGGGGCCAATGGTCACACTGATGTATACACTATACATATGTTGACTATGACAGTTCACCTAAGGACCGTGATTCACTGCAGGCTACACCATGCTCGTTGAGGGTAACCTGGTTTCTTGGCGATGCAAAAAGACATATTGTCTTAAGATCGAGTGCAAAAGGTAGAATATAGGGCAATGGCCTAGGCCACCTATGAGATCACATGGCTTCTCCCTTCTACATGAACTTGGACTTTTAGTTGCTACTCATGTACCTTTATACGGTGACAACAAGTCTAACGCGTACATCACCACTAATCGCATTTTCCATGAGCAGACCTAACACATTGAGGTTGACTATCACTTCATTCATGATGCAGTACGAGTAGTAAAGATCATCATTCCACACATCTCCAATGAATTGCAGGTTGCAGACATCTTCGCGAAGGCACTACCGAAGAAGTGCCTCATTTTTTATTTCCAAGTTGGGCATGATCGACAGATATGCTCCAACTTGAGGAGAAGTGTTAGAGTTATTATATTTTATATTTATTTGAGTCATGTAACCCTTCAAGTCATATATTCATTTCCCCTTTTTCGCTCTATAGGATTTCTCTCTATATAAAACACCCTAGACTCGTGGAATAAACACAACGATTCATTCTTTTCTCTACATTAAATATGTATAAATTTGTGAAATTTTTTATTTTAATCACTGTCGAGCATTCTCTGAAGATGGAACTATAGTTGGCCACTCGTTTTAGTGTAGATTTCCTCAAAAAAGAAAAGATAAAAATTTACATTATTTGCATTTCCATAGATTCCTCGGTCTAGGAGTTACATCATAGTCATCCACATTACCAGCACTGAGGACAGTTTGTGCAGCATCAGTCTCATCATTCTTCCTATCCAGCATCGGTCTCATCATTCTTCCTATCCGAGACCAGTACATCACTACTAGCCTTCAGCTCCATATTACCAGCAGCAACAACAGTTACATTCTACACATCAGCGATCTCCATAGCAGTATACAACACTAGTCAATTCATAGACAATTATTGAAGAGTACATTAGGATGCCACCTAGATACTACCCGAGTACTGATAGGCCTCTTTGGGAAAGGTCCATTTTGTGCAAGAGTGTAACCATTATAATTGATGTCATACATAGATGCAAATTATGCTAGGTGTCGTGCATATAGGAAGTCAAGTACAAGATTTTGCACACCTTTTACGGAAACTACTTGGAAGAGTAAAAAGTAAAATGTGGTTGCAAGATCCACCGTGGAGTCTGAGTATAAGACAATGACATAGAGATCTACTAACCATTATCTACATATTGATATACACATACTTCTAGAATCAATTTGTGACAATCATGTGCATACAAGCAAGCAGCTATGTTCATCGTCAACAGTCCAACTTCTTACAAGTGGACAAGAATTAACATATATGCTCAAGCTGAAGGGGATGTGGAAAATTTGTAGAATAAGAATTAAGATTTTCTTAACTCGGTCATTTTCTTATTATGTTGTCACTTCCTTATTATGCTCCTTTTTCATATTATGTATTCGTTGGCTATTCCTATTTATATAAGGTTTCCTTTTTTTAGTTTTCAGTCTCCCTCCATGAATATCACAAGCTCAAACTTTGTTACCAAATAAGAAAATCAGCTCCCATTTTCTACAAGAATCTACACTGATACACAGGTTTATGTTTTTACGCCCATATAGTTACGCCAAGTAATTTTCCTTGAGAAGATAACGCTTAGCTACTGCATTTTTCAAACCATCAATATGGCATACATGGTCAATGTATTTTTAAACCATCAATATGGCATACATGGCCAGAAATTATAACTCTACGTGGAGCTAAAAGTATATCAGTTGTGTTGCTATGAACATTATTATTGTAATAGCATTCCCTAAAAAGGACCAGATATGCAATGACACCATCCAACCCATTTCAACTATATATTTGCGCCATATTAAGAAAATATTCCCTTACAAGCGATAATGCCACAGATTGATGCTCAGGACGACAAATCTCTGAACAATATGCCTGCAACAGCAGAACCAAAAAAATCAAGACAAGAAAACCGTGAAGAGATACAAATGATCTTCTAGTTTTCCGTATATATTAAAAAAATGAAACCTTCTTTTCAACTATAAAGGCACATAAGTTAAATGACTAACTTTAATAGGACCAAGCAAACCATTGAGCAATCCAAGGAGAAATCTGGTCGAGATAGCCATCCAAAAGCTGGTGCTCAGTCCAAAGAGAGTATTAAAGATGATCCTGAAGCAAATCATGAACAATATTTGTGTAAGCCAGGTTACCAAATAAAACAATTAAGAGTAGACTACCTACTTAATCTAATTAAGTTTAGAAGATGGTCATAATACTAACACTGCCATAATACCAAACAATATAACTGGCTTCCGTCCATAGCGATCAGCCATTATACCCCACAAAGCAGATGTCAATACTCTCCCAAACATGAAAGAAGATCCTTAAATAATAAATGTTTCAGTCAGCCATTAACGTCAGCTGTCCAAATAATTAGTGAGAAAAGGTTAACTGCTAAACATATTAAGGGATGGTTTATACAAGCATACCAACATAGCCAGCATAATAGCCAATGTCTTCCTCACTTTCAGTAATATGGAGGTCTCTAATCTGCAAATGTAAAAACAGAATTCATGGAAAGTCCAAATCTTGTGGAGCTCTAATGTGTGCATGAACAATATGCATATGTTTATCATCAGTCAGGAGGTTACTTATATGGATCCACACAAAAAAACGAAAAAAAAGGTCCTACTCATCAAAACTATAGAAAAATAGATTTTTGATATAGAGACCCAAGTTGAACTAGTTTTAAAATAAATGTGAAGTGATGCTTGCTCAAGATCAACAATTATGGAAACGAATGACTAGATTGATAATTCAAGTGATGATATTCTTCCCCGGTAAGAATATGTTTCTTACCCATAGACTTCATGAGGCTCATGAACAGCATGGCACATAACTCGTAATTCGTCACATCCATCTTGACAATTAGCGATGGACCACTGAAAGCGCATGTGATGGGGATATCGACTTTGCTCTCTAACATACTGCCAGATGAAGAAAATTAGGTATGTAGACAAAAAAAGTGTGTCTACACAGACTACGGGGATTTGGTTGCATGTGTAGACTCAAGATGCAACAAATCCCATCAACAAGGAGTGGATGGAGACAGAAACTGCCTGCGGACCACACGCAGTGGCCGCGGAGAGAGTCAGAGAACTCAATGGCGGTGGCGGCAGTGGTGAGAGGACTCGGCGACGGTGATGGAAGCGGAGAGAGAGAGAGAGAACTCGATGACGACAGTGGAACCGAGAGGCAATGCTCTAAATGTCGGTTTCGGTCACCATTTCAGTGACCGACCGAAACGGAATTTTGGTCGAATTTTGATCGAAATTTCAGTCATTTCAGTCATTTTTTGGTACTAGGGCCCCCATATTTCGGTCATTTCGGCCATTTCGATCGTATTTAGATTTCAACATGATATTGATATTCGACTGAATTTCGCTGAAATTTGAGGTCGTGCCGAGAGAGAGAGAGAGAGAGAGAGAGAACTCGACAACAGTGATTGTGGGATTTGAAGGTGGCAACTAGGGTTCGGGTTAGGGAACAGGAGCTCCGATCTATGACCGTCGCTCTGATACAATGTTGGGAAAAAAATGAGAATTGTTTATTCCATAGAATCTTAGGGCTATCTTATATAGAGGAGAGACATATAGGTAAATTACATAAGATGGGCGAAAATAAAATAAACTGAGAAAGCGGTACAGAAACATAAACATATCTCTGCAAACATACCATATTTGAACTCTAATTATCTATAACTAATTAATTTAAGATCACAATCGATCTCATTATAAAAATGACAATGCAACAGACTCGATTGGATGGAAATAAATTTAATCTAACCCTAATTAAATTATACTCTAATTAATGGACAGAAAATAAAAATATAATTTATAAAATTGACGGATGAAAATTTTTAATTGAACCTTAATTTCTCAGTTCACGATGCATCACAGACTAAATTTGGCTTGAAGGTGGTGACTTCCACATCTCATTGCTTGTTATAGACCGCCCACAAGATAGGGATTGAACGAACCCTAGATCCTCTGTGTTGCAGAATTTGTGGGGTATTGTTGCTAAAGGTTTTAGGTTACACGAACTCGAGATTTACTTGGAGGAATAACTCATCTAAATCTTGTCTAGACTGTTTCCTTGGCTCCACCAGCCTCTTGGAGAGTTTTCCCTTGGGTCTGTGTGGCTTGCACATAGGTCGCATTCAGACCATATGCTGATTTGTTCAGCATCTTGCATTATCTTTTGTTTTGGGCGTTCATCGCCGAAGGAGAGGGCTTTCATGAGATGTTCACGATGTGTTAGCAAGAACAAGTAGTTATGTGAGTATCTTAGTTTTGGTGGCCTTCTTTGAATCTTTTTCCTCAATGACCCTTCTGTGAAATCTCCCTATTCTCAACTCCAAGGTTGTAAGATTTCTACATTAAGTAGATGTAAAAAAATGTATGTCTATATGGAAATAGACATTGTCCAAAAGTGATTTTTCTTTTGGGACTTATGAAACTTGAATTTGAATTAGTGGACTTTGCCACTTTGACCTAAACTCTTTCAGGCCTTCTTTCGCATCAATGTGATGATGAGGCATCAAAGCGGAGAAAAAGTTGCTCGTTGATTACTTCATGATTAAGGATTTTCAGCTATTAAAGTACTTTCTCGTGTAGGAGGTAGCCCATAGTAGGAGAGGTCTTTTTTTCTCTTGTAGATTAGTAATATTTTTTGGCTTCATAAAATATTACTTCAGGTTACAATGCTATGGCTCCTATGGTTCACAAGGCTCAGCTACATAAGGAAAAGCTTGTTTATGAAGGCAACTATCATATATTACCCGCACGCTTCTATACCTTGTTATTACCAGACTTGATATTTCCCAAACAACGAGAAAACTAAGCCAGTTATAAGCCGACTAATACATGCCTACTAGGATATCACCGTGAAGGTATTGCGGTACATCAATGTATCTCTAGCAAAGTGGTTCTTCATTGCTACACATTCATCTTTGGATATTATTGCATATTATGATACCGATTACATTAAATGCCTAGTTCATCAGAAGTCTACCTCTCTACCTCTGGTTTTTGTTCATACCTAGGGGGTAACCTAATCCAAGCAGTTCTTATAGA
This sequence comes from Ottelia alismoides, assembly GCA_037367405.1. NCBI lineage: Eukaryota > Viridiplantae > Streptophyta > Magnoliopsida > Alismatales > Hydrocharitaceae > Ottelia > Ottelia alismoides. The sequence goes on along the minus strand of JAZKJV010010627.1, from coordinate 400,179 downwards.
TATTCGCACATCTTTTAACAGGGTGATCGAGCTGAGATGTGACAACAAAACAACTTAGCAAATAAAATAGCAAATAGTCCTATGATTAGAGAGTGTACCAAATATGTAGAGGTCGACTGCCACAATACAAGAGACCTCATCTAGGGCAGTCTTCTCTGGATGTCTAGTATCTCTTCTAAAGATCAGACAGCAGATTATGCACTAGGCACTAGCGTTGCAGTGAGAAGCTTAGCATGAAGGATATCTATGCTCCATCTTGAGGAGAGTGTTAGATTTGAGTCCCATCCCCTCAATGGTACTTGCATACTTTGTTTTCAATTGTGTTAACACTAACCCTAATCTCTTTCTATACAAGAGGCATAGGGCTCACTATATCAATCCATCGAAGTGTTATGTATTATGTACCATACAGGTCTATTGTATCTCTTTACCAGATCACCAAGTTAGATTTACCTTGGTAAACTCATTTCTACAACCAAAATTTTATTGCCACGATGCAAATAGGTTTCTTGTTACTCAGTGGTGTGGATTAACTGCAATTATTCAAGTAGTGGGATGAATGCATAAAAATTTTATTAGACCCATGATCAGCATAAGATGAGTTCAAATAGCCCTCTGATCCAAGGGGAGCTAAACATACAGATCTAAATATCTTAACTTTTAACGAAGTGATAAATACTATATATCTATGAACTTTAATAAAGCAACTATTAGATTCCTCGTCTGCCAAAGGGATGATCCACCTCCATTCCTTATGTAAAAACAGCAGATACAAGTCAATTTATGATCGTTTTCATAGAATTTGGCCCTGGCAGCTTGGAAGTATTGCAATTAAAGCTTATTGGAGATACAGGAGACAATAATATGGCATGTGAGTTCAGTGTGTGCCGCGGCCAGTGCGAATCCCTCACATAGTTTTCATCATACCCTTTACTGTTCTAATCATGAAAACTGAGTGCGGATTTTGCTTTCTCAGCTATCTCATGCTGTTTTAGCACCCATCATATATAATATAGGCCTTGGAGCTCCAAAAATAATTTGGTTTTCTTGGGAAATCCTTAGCATGAATGCAAGAGGACGATGGTAACGGGAGGTTTAAAATGCTTTAGAAACATATACATAAAAACAATAGAATATAACAAGCAGTCCTAAGCAGATCCTTTTTTGGAAGGTTGACCAACTTCAATTGTCAATGTAAAAGATAATTTGTTCACTGATATATATAAGCATCCTTTACAAGGACAACAGCATGGAAAAACTAGTTGTCAACAATAGTTCACAAGCATAATGCAATCTCCATTGCGGCAGCAGTGAGGACCCAAATGGTCTGTTTGGTTGTTAGGTTATCTCAAGGCATTGTTTTAATTTTCCAGCACACGATGTCCCACGTGAGCATAAGTCTGAAACAGTACAAAATTGCTTCCACGTACATATGCATAAAAATATCATTTTATCAAATATGAAAAAAATGTTTTTACAAAAAAAGAATAAATCTCTTATATTTGATCTAGATAGAAAATGTAAATTGCAACAAGTTGACATACCATGAAATACAAGAATGGAAATAGCGAAGATATTGGAAGAGCTGCAGATGGAACCCAAAAAAAGTAGTAATCATCAATAATTGAACATCAAGAGAAATAGTAGTTATAGAGGTTGCATCATTAAAAATATTCTCAGGTCTAAAACGAATAGAAAAACAACATACTTCTATGGCCTCCTTAGATTACTAAGATATCACAATACAATATAACTCAATGTTTACATACAGTTACTAAATACGGAAAGAATAAGAAGAGTTTCTCTGCCTAACTATATGTTCCCAAAACTCCATCATAGTAACGTGTAGCCTCTCTATTGCCAGCTTAGATTAAAAAAGGGGAGGGTTTCGTAGAAAAGTCAACAAAAAATTGTCAAAATCCTTTTAGCATGTATAGTATACAATTCAATTTCATTGTGATATCCCTAATTAGAATCATATTGCATTGTCCGAAAGTTGACAATGGATGCTACATCACCGCTTGATGTAGTGCAAAGTTTGTAAATAAAAGGAATTTGTTCTGATACAATAACAACAAAGCCTTTTCTCACATTAAGTAGGGTCGGCTACGTGGATTCTTTGCTTCCATTCAGATCTATATTCGGTCATTATCGGGCTTAGATCCAAATAAATACGATCTCTTCATATAATCTCATTTTGACACTTATGCATTCCTCACCCTCCCTTAACGGGATCAACATCATAAATCTCGCATCTTCTAACTGGTGCATCAGTTGACCTCCTTTCTTTAGCACGGGGGAGCTAGTGTGTCATGAAGAACCCTACACATTTTATTTATTTATTTATTTCCGTTCAATTTATGCTAAGGAAAATTTTGAGGTTAAGTAGTTTGTCCGAGTTTTAATTTACTCGAGTTTGTAAAAGGTTGATTATATAAGGCCTCATCGTATTTTTTTTCTTGTTTTATTTGGAGTCTTAATTTATATTTATTTGGTGGGATTTAGCCTATAAAGGCCACCACCCCATGAGTAAAGAGATATGGAATGAGAATATTATTTTCCCAGCTAATCTCTCCCTCTTCCCCTCTTCATCCCTTTCTCTTTCCCCGAAACCATAACCACCCCCCCCCCTTCGTTCCCATCTCTTCCCCACCACCTTCCCCTCTCATCTCACCTCCTCTCACATTGCCGACAACCAACCACCCCTCCCAATCTTCGCCTCCCCCTTGCCCTACCATCGCCATCTCTCCAGCCATCGCCACCCGCACCTCCACCAGCATGCCGTCAACCCCCACCTCGCCCTCAGCGACCTACAACAACCCCAGCAACCGCATTGCACTCCTACGCACAGCCAACATAGCAGCTCTCTCTCAGCATGTCGTTGTTTTTTTTGAATAAGAAAACGGGGGAGCCCTCCCGAGGCGGGAGTCACCACACCACAGCATTCATTAATAAAGGAGAGGGTACATCAGTTTGATATCCAGAAATTGTATAGAGCATTACAGTGTGCAAGAGCATTTTCAAAGTAAAACCGCTGCCCCTTGAAGATGGTATCATTCCTACCAAGCCAAATAGCCCAGAGCGCGGCAAAGGGCTTGGAGACATCATCGGAAGACCCAAGTCCGACCGCCCGAATCGATCTCCAAAATTGTATCGCATCAGATGCCCGGACCCACGGAAGCCCCAAAGAATCCCAAACCTTTGCCGAAGACCTGCATCCAAAGAAAATGTGGTCTGCATCCTCCATCTCGTTCTCGCATCTGTCACACTTAAAATCCGTCCCACCCAGAATTCTACCTTTTCTCACTTTATCACAAATACGATCTCTCCTCAGGTACCAAAGAAAGACCTTAACCCGAATAGGAACCTTAGCCGCACAAATCACCAAGTCAGCACATATGTCTTCATCGTGCTCCGCCATACCACCACTCAGCTTCCGATATGCAATCTTCACCGAGAACTTACCATCAGCCCATACAAAATGGTCCGGGTTGCCCGACATCTCCCCAACATAGGGAATCTCCGACAGCATCCGCAAAAATTCTTCCAACCTCTGATCCGAGAGAGCCGCAAGGAACCTCGGCGCCCACGACCCAGAGTCGACGACGTCCGCCACCCGCGCCCCCCAGTCCAAGGCTAAAGCCATCAACCTCGAAAAGCAGTAGGCCAAAGCCCCCTCCCCTGTCTAGTCATCCAGCCAAAAACGGAACCGGAGACCATCCCCCAACTTTGGCCTAAGAAGAGGCCGGAGCCCTGGAATCACGGCACGGATCCCACTCCACAAGGAGGACTCATGACGCTTCCTCACTGCCACCAACTCCCCTGTGACACCATATATCTCTCTCAGCAGCTGCAAAACCGGCGCATCGGACGGACCCCAAATGCGCACCACCCATTTGCTAACAAGGCTTTGTTCATTGATTCCACATCCCTGACACCTAGGCCCCCCTCTGCAACAGGTACAACAAGATCTTTCCAAGCCACCAAGTGCAACCCCCTCGTTATCTGCCTTCCATCTGACCAGAAAAAAGATCTCATCAAAGTCTCCACCTTCCTTCTAACACCAACAGGCATTAATCTCGTCGAGAAGAAAAAAATCTCAGCATGTCGTTGTTGCAGCCCCACAGTTGGTGCTCTCAATTGGGTCAAGGTTCTGTGTTGTCCTTCCCTGTATGTTGTGGCAACGAGTAGCTATTTCCAAATGTTTCTACAATACTGTCCGATTATGTACTGGCATGCTATATTGGTTTTGGTTGAGAATTAATTCCCGTTGCATGTTCTTCTGAAAGCGGTCCTTTCGTCTATTCCGCTATATTTTTTGTCCAATAGGCGGATGCCCAAGGGGATCAGGTCTCGGCTGGAGAAGCGAATGCGTACTTTCTTATGGGGGAAGCGGGGGGTGGGTCGAGGGATATCCACTTGGTTGGGTGGGAGGATATTACTTGCAGGAAGGATCAGGGTGGGCTGGGTGTCAAGTCGATCGAGCATATGAACGACGCCTTGCTCCTTAAGTGGGCGAGCAGGATCCGAGGGCCGGGGGAGGAACTGTGCTGCAATGTGGTGCGGAGGATCTATGATGTGGGAGGGGGCTTGCCTTCGCAGATCTCCCGTGTTGCCTCCCCCACCATTTTTTGGAGGGGGTCGTGGAGGTGTTCTTGAGGAATATCGCTCTCTTCAGACCGATCCTTGATGGGGGGAGTCCTCCTTTTGGACGGACGATTGGGCGGGGGGGAGCCCTTTGCTCTCGTTTCCCTCGGTTATTTGCTTTGCCGGAGGATAAGTCGTGTTCAGTTGCGGCCTGTTGGATGGATGGGAATTGGTGCCCTCGGTTTTCCGCGAACTTCTCCGATCAGAGGTTGGAGGATTTCTTGGCTTTGCTCGATGTTGTAAGGGAGGTGGGACGCCCTACGGGGGGGAGGGACCACTGGTGCTGGCGGGAGGCTCCGTTCACGGTCAAGAAGGCCTTCGGGGCTATCTCTCGGCCGCTGCCATCGCAGTCGGAGACTATTATCCGGGATTGTGCCTTTCTGTGGGCTCTCAGGCTTCCTAAGAGAATTGGCTTCTTCTTGTGGCTGCTGCGGAGGCAGAGGCTGATGACGAGAGACCGTTGCGCCAGGCTTTTAGGTTCCATTTCTGACAGGTGCCTGCTTTGCAATGCGGCGATTGAGTCCGTGGAGCATCTCTTCTTCTTGTGTCCCAGGGTGATTGAAGTGTGCCAGGGGGTTGGTTTGGACTGGTGCTGCACAAACGACCTCCAGACTTTCTGGATTTCGCTTCATGCTAATAAGGGGAGGCCGGTGAAGGAGGTGCTTTATCCGGTGGCCTTATTGTGGGCGATTTGGCAGGCAAGGAATGATTTGTTGTTCTCGGGCCAAAGGTTCTATAAGGAGAACGTGGGGATTTTTGCTAAGCACCTATGATGCAGCGTGGAACCCACGGATAGGGCCCCATAGTTGTCTAATATTATTGGTCAATTTTATTTACGTTTATTTAAATTGTCGTGTCCTTAATTAAATAAATGAGATCGCATGTGATCTCAATAAATTAGTTACAGATTTGATTTTTAAATTTTGGTCGGTTAATTAGTTAGAGTCTAATTAGGATAATTAGTTGTCAATTTAAATTAGTTTACTATTTTTGTAAACTCATCCCTCCTATATAAAGGGATGAGGGTCCATTGTTCTAGGCAGTCAAGTATTAATGAAAATTTGAGTTATCTCATTCTCTCTCTCTATCTCTCCTCTCTCCTCCCGCGATCTCCGCGTTCTTCTCCCTCAACCTCTCGTATTCCCGACGAGTTCTTCTTCTCAACCCCTCTCTTTTCTTCTACCAAAAATCCACCATAAAAAAAGTTTATTATTTTTGTCGACGCCGATTCGAGTTTGCATCATTTGGTATCAGAGCATGGATGTTGAATTGTTCTCACGATTCGACGGTCCTGTCGCATATTGGAGAATGAAGCTCGATCGAGCCACCCTATCACGAGGATCACATGCACGTTCGCGTCAACAAAAATACAAGAAGCGCCTCCGGAAAAGCATCAAGGTTCAACAATGGATAGACTCATGGTACAATGTTGATATTTTTATGGTGCAAGTTGACGACGAACAAAATATTGTCGTCGACCATGATCTGTGTGCTGCTCAGATCTTTGTGGATGGAAAAAACGGCAACAACGACGATGTGCTCGCTGTCCGAGCCGTGTCATGCGAAAACAACAACGTCAAGGATGATCCGTTGCTGTCCCGGTCGTTTCAGAGGAGGAAAACGCCAACCTGCTTGCTGTCCAGGTATTTTCATATCTGTAATCGTTGGAAAATCGATTTCCGGGCCACACACGACCCTTCCGCAGGTTCCCGACAACATCCTTGTGCCTCCTACCATCCCCGTTGACATCCTCGCACCTCCAGCCCCAAGCCCACTGCCGCTACCCCTTCCCACAGCCACCCTCGCGCCTCTTGCGCCACCACCAACATTACTTTTTCCCGACGCCCCAGCCCCTGCGGCACAGGCCCCAACCCCTGCGCCCCTTCCCATCACCCACGCACTACCAGAACCCCTTCTCGCACCTGCGATTCTCGCCCCAATCCCCATGCCAATACACCTCCCAGCCCCGGCTCTTCCTCCTACCGCCTCTCCAGCTACCCATGCACTGCCACCGGCCCCCTTGCCCCCCCCCCCACTGCTTCTACCACCCCCACGTGAAACTCCAGAACCTCCGCCTACCGCCAAACCCACACCCTCAGCACCCCTCTCCACCCTATGCGCCACCACCCCTCTCCGCCGCCGCATGTCCTTCCACTCGGTCCCTGCGACGCCGTCCCACCTTTTCACCATCGCCATCCTACCCCTTAGCCCCGCACCACTAGCCCTCATCTTCCCTTTTTACAATGCCTTCCCCGACCCTCCCTACCATCTCCTTGTTCCGCCAACCCTCGCACCTCCAGAGAAAACCCCCAGTCCCATCATCCCCTCCCGCCACCACCCTTCCCCTCCCTACCTGTTGCAGCTATGCCATCCCCATTGCGGCCACGTTGCCACCATTCCCCTCTTTATCCCGCACCGTCAAAGCTACGGGAACCCTAACCCTAGGGTTCGGCATCACCCACGGCAAAGGAAGGAAGAACGAGGTCCAGGATGGCCTCCTAATTTATCTCCAGCGGAAGACATATCCCATAAAGTTAGAGATAGGAGGTTAATGTGGAATACCTGCAAGAAAACCCCTCCTCCCAAAAGTTTTTATCAAAAGGGCTATTTGGGTGATAGATTGTGCTATGGATTTTATGTATGTGAAGGGGTACGAAAATTGCAGAGACGCCCTTCAATTGAAAAAGACTACAAACGTAACGTTGAAAGAGATCTAACTGAAGGAATTGCAAGCTACAATTTCAAGGATCGAATTCTCCAACGATACATTGAAGATCAAGAAATTCATCAGGAGTCGAATTTTTCAAGCGGAGGAGAATTGATGCAGCGTGAAATGGATGAATAGGGCCGCATTTTCTACTTTTATCCGTTAATTTTATTTACGTTTATTTTGAGCCGTCGTAATTTTAGTCAAATAAAAGAGATCGCCTGTGATCTCAAAAGTCGTTAGTTTTAATTTGAATTTCAAAATTAGTTAGTTAGTCGGTTAGAGTCAAATTAGGATAATTAGTTTGAATTTGAATTTGAGTTTCTATTTTTGTAACCTCATCCCTCCTATATAAAGGGATGATAGGCTATTGTGTAGGACAGTTCAGTTGATAATTAAATTGAGATTTATATCTCTCTCTCTCTAGTCTCTCTCCTCCCCCACGTGGTCTTCACATTTCTCTCCCTCAACCTCTCGTATTCCCGACGAGTTTTTCTTCTCAACCCCTCTCTTTTCTTCTACCAAAAATCCACCATAAAAAAAGTTTATTATTTTCGTCGACGCCGATTCGAGTTTGCATCATTTGGTATCAGAGTATGGATACCGAATCGTTCCTACGATTCGACGATCCTGTCGAGTATTGGTGTTTAAAGTTTGGTTTCAGTTGTCCGTCTCTCGGTTCGCGCTCGCATTCACGTTCAAAGAAGTTCCATCAGCAACTTATATCATGCCTCAAAGTCCAAGCATGGTTAGCCGCACAAATCGGTGAAGATTTGTTCGTCAACGACAAAAATCAGAATGATGCACCTGCTGTTCAACCTGATTTCAGCCCAAAAGATGAAGATATTTCCATTCTAGATGAAGGATTATTTGATACAACTCCTGTGCAACCAAACAATGAAGACAAAGAGCCGATTCTTGATGAAAGTGCAGACGAAGAATCTGGATTCAAAGTCGAAGTTGCTGTCCGGGATATTTCAAACCATCCGCCATCGCCGATACCAACCCCAATGGCAGTCCCAGCCCCCCTAGCGGCCCCCCAGGCCGTCCAGGCCCTCGCCGCACCACCGGCGGCCCCTCCCGCTACCCCCAACCTCCCCTGCGACTCAGCCCCGGCCACAGCGGCGCCCCCCACAGCTCGATCCGTCGCGCATGGCGGTGTCACCAGCCCGCGACAACACACGCAAATCAAGTGCGGCTATCATCGACGCCGTGTTTCGGTCACGAGACCCCCTCGCTAGGGTGCCAACTTTTACGAACCCCAGAACGATTTCATCCGGGGTCGTCCTTGCACGACTCTACGCCCTCCACGTCACCATTACGGCGTCGCGCACCCCCGCCATTCCTGGAACGAATACCACGGAGGTTATGATTCGTGCACAGCCCGCGCACCGCAGGTGCATCGTCTCCGCCGCCCGCAGTACCGCCGGTTGATCTCGAGCTTCAGAGGCCATCGCGCGCGCTTCAGGTGCAGCCATCACCACGCGCGCAAGCGAGGGTCGCCGCACCTCGTTCCTCGGTACCACCCGAGGCTTCCCTGCGTGATGCGCGACCGCCGCGTACCGCCATCCAACCCAGCCCACCGCCATCAGCCGTTTCTATTATGGAGGTACAAAACCCTAACGTGGGGGAAGAAGCCTTCAAGGGGGTTCGAATCCCCTGTGAATCGGGATTGGGATATGAATTGGGCAAATTGCAGAGGTATCCTTCCTCCAAAAGATTTTTATATAAAGGTTCGTATTGGTGGGAGTTGTAGATGTATTGCATTAGATGAAGGGGTAGAACATTTGCAGCCACGCCCTCAAGTGAAAAGAAATTATAAACGTAACATTGAAAAGGAGCAAAATTGGGGGATATTTGCTCAACCAATCCAGATAAATTCTCCACAGACGGAATGAAGCACAAGCAATTCGTCAGGAGACGAATTTTTTCAAGCGGAGGAGAGTTGATGCAGCGTGGAACCCACGGATAGGGCCCCATAGTTGTCTAATATTATTGGTCAATTTTATTTACGTTTATTTAAATTGTCGTGTCCTTAATTAAATAAATGAGATCGCATGTGATCTCAATAAATTAGTTACAGATTTGATTTTTAAATTTTGGTCGGTTAATTAGTTAGAGTCTAATTAGGATACTTAGTTGTCAATTTAAATTAGTTTACTATTTTGTAAACTCATCCCTCCTATATAAAGGGATGAGGGTCCATTGTTTTAGGCAGTCAAGTATTAATGAAAATTTGAGTTATCTCATTCTCTCTCTCTCTATCTCTCCTCTCTCCTCCCACGATCTCCGCGTTCTTCTCCCTCAACCTCTCGTATTCCTGACGAGTTCTTCTTCTCAACCCCTCTCTTTTCTTCTACCAAAAATCCACCATAAAAAAAGTTTATTATTTCCGTACGCCGATTCGAGTTTGCATCAACCTGGTGGGGGATTGGGCGTTGTAATGCTTGTGTAGTGTCGGGGTGTGTCTGTTTCTTTTCCCTCTCTTTTCCCTTTCTCTGGTGAATAAAATTTTTGGGGCATGCACCGTCGAGTGTCTCCCCCTTGCTTCTGGTTTTCAAAAAAAAATTCCCGTTGCCTGTAGATGTTAGAATAAAGGCCCCAATTGATTTATTAATTACGACGATTTGAACTCCTTGCACTGATAAGTAGCACCGATTCCTCCTTGGACTTATTGTTCTTCTTGATTCTAATCAGTACCTGGTAGCAATTTTAAGATCATCTATCAGATTCTCTAGTTAATCAGGGGCTCTCTCAGGCATTTCTCCCTTCTCTGTTCAAGTTTCATCCTGACTTGTGAGAGGAAAGTGGAAGAAGTGCCGAGGGTATAGGATGGTCAAAGACTACTAGGATAGTGAAATCATCGCTTTATCGGGTCCTAACTCCGCCGACGGTGGAAGTGTTGCTACAGTATAGGTGACCTGGGAGCAGGTGTGAGCGTAGACGAGAGTCTATAAAAGAAAGACTTCTTCGGCTGGCGTCATGGTCGTGTGATTGATCGGTGTGGAATTTCAAAGAAGAATGGTTTCTCAAATCATATAACCAGGCCCATTGATGAGAAGATCGACCGGTGGGTTGGTGAGTGGCTAAGCTTTTAGCCTATGTAAGAGCAAAGTCCATGATGGTCAAGTAGTCCACATGCATTCATTCCATTCTGTCTAGGGAGCCTCGGGAAAAGTCCAGTATGGTTCCCGCTCGAAGTCGGCTTAAGCAATCGTGCTAGATTTTTCTAATATTGAATTTATATAGTTTTGAAAATAGTGATGCTGAGTAATGGCATTTTCCCTGGTTCTTGTATTGAGAAACTGAGGAAAGCGGGAAAGGGGCGAAGAGCGAATTCCGATAGGAGGGTGCTAACTTTCCTTTCTCCCCCTTCTGACTATTATCCCTATAAGCTCACCAAAATAGCCCCTATAATCTCTTTTTTGATTTATATTCCATTAGTTTTTTCTCTCTCTTTTTTTTGCTCGAAAAAGAAAGAGTGGAATAGGAAATCGAGGACTTTTTTCAGAATCCAGAATCCTCAGTTTAATCATTCTGGTTCTTTATTTATTTAGTTTATTTGGTTCTATCAGTAGTCCGAAATCAGCATTCACTAGTTACAAGTATTTATTCGTTCAAAAATACAAACAGAAGCAAATGTCTTCTTCTTTCGGGTTGATTTCGTGTAACAAGTTTATCGGGTCACATCCACACTTAGTTGCATCAATATTGCCCCAAAAATGTCGATGTGTAGGGTACTGACAATCCGCTTTCAGGATACGCACATCGACGAGATCGTCTTCAAAACTTGAAAGTACCTTGAAGAACAGCAGCCGAGAGAAGAGAAAGCAAGAGCTTCGCAGTGGAAGAACATAGAGAGCAAGAGAGATTTCTTGCATGAGATGAAAAATCGTGTATGGGAATGTCTACTTATTAGGTCACGTCGCGCCCCTTTGAGATTTGTAACTGTCATTCAACGGGCATCAACTCGGACTGAAAATGGCAGACCAGGGGTGTCAATTTGCATTCCCTCAACAGACGGATTTAAAAGTAATCTGATTGATTTATCAAATTTTTTAGTTGAAACCCGCAGGCCGCGGCAAAAGAATCGAGATCGAAGATTCGAATTGACTTTCCCGAGCTCGAATCGGAGATGGACGTGGCGGAACGTGCACCACATGCATGTGTGGTCCTCCATTCTCCTTTCTACTATTGTTACAAGAGCTTGAGGTGTGGACTCATGTATATGTCCGCCAAAGTTTTAGCACTACTAAATGTGGTGCTAAAACTCCTCTCAAACTAAATTTGAGAATTCCTAACTTTCCCTCCAACCCAATTGGCTTCCCACTTGAAATTAATTTGATTACCCAAAGCAATACATAGGTTTACCAAATTAAAATATAATTACATTAAGTTAAATACAACATGTACTTGGTGTCTTGTCTGGAGTCCTTGCCACAAATGCATCCTTACATCTTCCTACTAACAAAAGCTGTATATTGTGCTTCTTCTATACTAAGATGCCTCACTACCCTTCTCCTAACCATGTGGAAGTGGTTGCATGCAGACAAGGATATGGTTATGCGACAGATACTGTTTTTTTGTCGAAAACAGACCAAGCAACACCATTAAAGGCCAGCCACTGCTCAACAAAGATAAGGTCCATTCTTATCACACATATCATTTAAAAATTAAAAAAAACAGCAGTGACGCGATCGAAGTCTACCGCTGCTTCTCTATCAACAGATCATTGCCGTATCCGATATCCTACATACATTTTAAGCGCAAATTTTCAAATCCCCGAAAACTCCCATTACCAATGAAAATGAGGTTAGATCGTTCCCACGGATTGCGTCACGTCTTCTAAAATCAACTATTCCTTACATTAAGAAATACGGAGAGGGATTCGATGCAATGCTTACCGGCGCAGAGGGTGACGATGCTGACGTAGAGGAACTCCTTGAAAGGCATCCCGGGGTTTGCAGCCTTGCGGCGGTCGACCTCGCAGCCGGGGCAACCCTCGTGATAGGCCTTCTCGAGCAGCGGCGCCGCGGCGGAGTCCATCGTTGGGAGACGAGGAGATGGGAGGGGGCGTGCAGGAGAGAGGTGCGGCCGTTTTTATAGACGAAGGAAATGGGTGTACACGTGGAGGTGTGAGCTCGTCCGCATGCGCATGGAACGATGGGAGGGGGTGGAAGCTGTAACACGCAACTGCTGTGGACCGTGAGGGGACTCAAGTCCGATGAATCCTGAGAGAGCAGAGGGCCCCACACAGCCTCTCCCGTCGCCGGAAGGAAGGAACGTCTCTGGTTCTGGACGCCGCGACAAATGGTGTTTTGTTTTGTTTAATTTGTGTTTGTGCGTTTGAGGGGAGTTTGCATGTCTATCCTGCGATCGCCGTGACCGCTGCCCTCATGTTTACACTTTTACCCTTATAAAATATTCCGATTTCAAATGTATACCCACCTTTTTCGTAGTTCCATTATGATCCCTATATTCCTTGTTTCCAGTCCTCCATGAAGTGAATGTGCAACGGCTCATTTGTAAATATGAAAAGATCAGTTGGTTTCAGGAGTACGTGCAAAAAACTCCCTCTCTCTCTCTCTTCCGTTTCTATATTATTAAGCGTGAGATGTGCGTTTTCTAATTGGGACGTGCCGACGTAGATCTTCGTTATTTAATGCAGTTTTGCTGATTTCGTGTAATATCGTTGTATGTATTGAGAGAATATTGTATTGGGAACTGGAATACGTTGGGGCTGTTCGGATAGGTTTAACTCCCCTGACCGATATTTTCTCCATTGGCCTTACTTTATTTCTTTTTTAAAAAATTAAATAAATAAATTTTACATAATCAATCCTATCAAAAAATAATATATTATACCATCATCTCATATAAAAAATATAAACTACTCCACTTCTACTCACTTTTTCAAACTCCAATACAATCAGATCACAATAACTACTCACTTTTTCAAACTCCAATACAATCATATCATAATAAACTCACTTCTAACCCACCTCCAGTTTAACCCTCTATCCAAACATCAAAACCCAAAAATGGGTTACCTGCAATCAGTTTAACCCACCTAAACCCACTATCCAAACATACCCTAAGGCTTCGTTTGGTTGCAGGGTTGGGTTGGGGTACACCGGTGTACCCCTCCTTCCAACCCTCCCAATCCTCCTCATAGTTTACTATTCACAGGGTTACCTCAACCCAACCCAACCTAGCAACCAAACTTAGACTAAGGGTTCGTTTGGTTGCAGGGTTGGGCAGGGTTGGGTTGGCCCAACCCGGGTTACCCCTCCAACCAAACGGCTCAATCCTCCCCACAGTTTACTATTCACAGGGGTACCCCTGTCCAACCCAACCATGTCCAACCCTGCAACCAAACGAACCTTCGTTTGGTTGTAGGGTTGGGCAGGATTGCGTTGGGTTGAGGTAATAGTAAACTGTGAGGAGAATTGAGAGGGTTGAAAAGAAGGGTACCCCGGGTTGGACCAACCCAACCCTTCCAACCCTGCAACCAAACGGAGATCTTTCCTTTTATCTCCTGCTTGTTTTGTTTTCGAAATAGCTTCTGCTTTCTTTATTCATCTCCGTTTAGACAATGACCATCAATCTCATGCACATTATATATGCCACAACAATTACATTTATTTCAAAATAAGTAGGCCACGTCAACTTTTTCGGAAACAATGAAAGAAAAGAAGAATAAATAAATCTTGCCAACTATGGATTACTAAAACAGGAATTCATCCGTAACGGTGGGAGAATCTAACATACACAGGGTTAATGTTAATGTCTGCGGGGGTAATTGAAAGGTAATAACAGCTACAGTTAATGGTAAATAGACGGAATTTTGGCATGGAAAGAGTTTGCAACTCTCTCTGTTTTCTATTATCTTAATGTTTTTATTTTGACTCTTCTCTAGCTATCGATTTTACGTGTTTATTAAAGCTCGCCTATTGCTTGATCCGCAATGAAGTTCTATGCGAAAATCTCAGTTTTGTCTTTGAAAAAAATGTCTATCAGTATTTTGCGTTTTGTTTGGCATATATGCAAATGTTGGTGTAGTTGCTGATATTCAAATATATGAATAGAGGTTTATCATGTTTATGCCTTTTCTTCCAGTTTTGTGAAATTGATAGAAGAGCTACACAAAATGTATCTGAGTTAGTTAAGGTTCATTTGTATTTATATGTGGTTATAGATATTACCACAAGATTGTTTTTCCTATTATTTCAACAAATTAATATGGAATGATTTCTCCTAAAGAAGGATATCTAAATTGAACAAATACCTTTTCAATATATAATTAGCATTAACTTTGCTGTTGAGATAAGTTAATATTAAAAATTAGAATATTCTTTAAAATTTATTTTACCTATATGACAATCTTGCAAATAGTATATAAAAGAACATTTAGTTAACTTTGATTTTTTTCGGATACTCATACACACTAGTGATTAGATTACATGAGCAGCTTGGTGATTGTGGATATAGATCCAATACAATTGCCTACATTGAGAAAAATTCTTGTGATTACATTTGTAATCGACATTATAAACTGGAGAAGTTTGAAAACATTTAAGAGAGACGTTTTGAGAATTCGTCTGGAGCGACACACACCACAACGGTCATTCGGACCGATATGACAATCGTTCCAGCAGCAGAGATCAACTCGGCGGTTTATCCTTCAGGTCCAGCATTCTCTAGTAGTGCTCGCTCATCTCCAATGACTACCTTAGGAGGAGCACTCGTCAGATGTGGCACGAGTTCAGTACGACCATCTGGGTCGCAGAGAGTGGACAAACCCCAGGACCGACTTGGAGCATGGACACGACTACTACGCCTACCCAGTCAGGCCGATGTTTCTTGTGCAACCAATGGGGACATTATCAATCTCAGTGCCCCAGGCTTCTAGTGAGCCTCAACCGCAACCACAACCTTCACAGCTGCAGCCATGGCGTAATGGGAGTTTCTGTGGCAGGAACTCCAACTTCAGGAGGTCGCTGAGATAGACACAGAGTGTGGCCGGTTCGAGTACTGCATCAGCTATATAGGGACAGCTACATGCAGTGACTGAGGAGCATACACGATCAAGCTACTGTGGTGAAAGTTATGGTCTCAATCCTGAGCCGACCTTTCCATGTTTTGTTTGATTCTGGAGTGGTGCATTCCTTTATTGCTTCGAGATTACTAGCTTCATTAGGTAGACTTGCAAAGGCCCTATATCCTCCTTACCACATTCATAGGTTAGGTGACCAGTTGTTCGTCATTTCACTGATAGTCAGAGACTTACCGGTACTGATTGGCGGTCATGAGATGATCGCAGACTGTCTGCTACTATAGCTTGACGAGTTTGATTTGATTTTAGGAATGGATTGGTTACTAGCTCATCGTGCCTTAGTTGATTTCTTTAAGAAGACGGTTATCTTCAGGATTCCAGACTTACTCGAGTTTATCTTTGAGGGTACATTACATGACTCTAAAATGGAGTGCATCGTAGTGTTGAGAGCTCATAGACTTGTTGATCAAGGATGTGATTCATATTTAGCATTTGTTCGAGAGACATCCAATCATGAGCCTATGACCCAGGACATCAGAGTAGTATCAGACTACCTAGATGTATTTCCTGATGATCTACCAGGGTTACCTTCTGAGAGAGAGAGAGAGATCGAGTTCGAGATCACATTGCTACTAGATACACAGCCGATCTCGATGGCTCCTCATTGCATGGCACCAACTGAGTTGAGAGAGCTGAAGGTGTGGTTGCAGGAATTGCTTGACTTAGGTTTCATGAGGCCTAGCACTTCACCTTGGGGTAATCCAGTTTTTTTGTCAGGAAGGATGGATCAATGAGATTGTATATTGATTGCATGCAGTTGAACAAGAGAATGGTGAAAATTGTTATCCTCTACCATGCAAAGATGATTTATTTGATCAGTTATAGGGATCTTCGTTGTTTTCAAAGATCGACCTTCGATCTGGATACCATCAGCTGAGGATTTAAGAGTCAGATATTCCGAAGACAGCTTTCAAGACTCGATACGGACACTACGAGTTTGTGGTGATGCCGTTTGGGCTCACCAATGCCCCTGCAGCATTCATGGACATGATGAACATGATCTTCCGTCCATACTTGGATAAGTTTGTGATGGAATACATTGATGATGTGTTGATTTTATTCTCGAAATGAATGGGACCACGCAAATGATCTGATGATAGTCCTAGACACATTGCAAGAGCACAAGTTATATGCAAAGCTGAGCAAGTGCGAGTTCTGATTATCACAGGTCTCATTCTTGGGCGTGTCATTTTTGGAGCCAGCATCGTAGTTGATCCTGTAAAGATTGAGGCAGTCATGTCTGGGGAGCAGCCCAAGACAGTCACTTAGATTCGGAGCTTCCTTGGATTAGTAGGCTATTACAAACGCTTTGTCAGCGGGGTTTCACGAGTTGCTCTTCCCTTGACACGATTGACACCGAAGGGAGTTCCTTTTATTTGGGGTGATTCATGCAAGCATGCCTTCAGGACAGTGAAGGAAAGATTGCCGACTGCATCCATTCTCGCACTTCCTTCCGGCACCCAAGATTATGTAGTCTATGCATATGCCTCGGGAGTAGGTCTAGGAGCAGTGCCGATGCACTGAGATCACATGATTGCATACACATCACGTAAATTGAGACTACATGACCGAAATTACCCCACCCATGACTTGGAGTTGGCGGCAATTGTCTTCGCCTTGAAGATCTAGCGCCGCTATCTATATGGGATGAATTTCGAGAGTTTTACGGATCATAAGATCCTGAAGTACATCTTTGATCAGAAGGAGCTAAACATGAGACAGTGCATGTGTCTTGAGCTATTGAAGGATTATGACTCCACGATCTCTTACCACCTCGATAAGAGAGTGTGGTAGCAGATGCGCTAAGCAAGAGAGATCATGAAAAGGGTATGGCAAACTAGTTATACACGTGGGATATGCTCACAGCTTTGATTGATTGACATCCTTATGAGAGTGCATCCATATCTATTGTCGTGCCTCCATGATTCGACAGTTTATGTAACCGCATAGTAGAAGGATAGAGGTCAGTTTCTTGGATGAGAGACATATGCATGCGTGCCATCAAGGACGAATTTGATGTTTTTGTGGTGACGGGGTTTATTTTGTAGAAGGTTGGCCCGGTCGTTGTACCCGACGATGAGCAGTTACGCAGAGATATTCTTGATGAAGCACACAGTTCACGATCGTCTATTCATTCAGGCAGCACAAAGAGGCATTGTGGTTTACATCGATATTTTTAGGGGGCGGAATGAAGCGAGATATGGCACAACATGTTAGCAGATGCTTGAATTGTTAGATGGTCAAGGTAGAGCGTAGGAGACCGCCAGGGTTGTTGCAGTCTCTCCCCATTCCCGAGTGGAAGTTGCAGAATATCTATATGGATTTTGTCACTGGATTGTCAAGGATATCAGGTGTCCATGATGCTATTTGTGTCGTTGTCGATAGGTTGACCAAGTCATCCCATTTCATAACTGTCATCATGATCTACACTCCATCTACATTGGCCAGGTAATATGTGCAGAACATTATCAGGCTTCATGGTATACCATTAGGTAGTGTCTAATAGAGACTCGATGTTTACATCTCACTATTGGCACCAATATAGGTCATTACTACATACAGAGATGAAGATGAGTTCTGAATACTATCCTCAGACCGATGGACAGAGTGAGTGCACCATTCAGACACTTGACGATTTTCTACGCGCATGAACTATTGAGTGAAAAGGGTCCTGGAAGGGCCACCTCCCGCAAGTAAAGTTCACGTACAACAATAGCCATCATTCCAGTATCGGCATGGCACCATTCGAAGCCCTATACGGGCTGAGATGCCTCACACCTCTCATGTGGCGCGAGGTAGGTGACCATGCTCTTTACTCCGTAGATCTCTCGAAGGAGACTGTGAAGACTGTTGATCTTGTGAGGTGGAAGCTTCTGACAGCACAGAGCCACCAGAAGAGCTATGCAGACCGTTGGAGAAGAGATTTGGAGTTCCATGTAACTCGATCCTCTTCTCTTAAGCAATTTGCAAATATGACTTATTAAGATTTAACTTAATCTTTCACATTGAAAAAATTCATGTAAATACAGGTGGGATTTTGGGTGTTTATAAAAGTATCTCCCATGAAGGGAGTATAGAGATTTGTTGTTCATGGAAAGTTTGCGCCACTATATGTTGGATCATTTGAGATCATCGCTTGTGTATGGAAGGTGGACTACTGGGTAATCCTTCCTCCACTCCTATCATCCATTTATGATATCTTTCACATATCCAACCTGAGGAATTATGTGCATGACTCTCAACATGACATTAGCTATGAGAACCTTGACGTGGAGCCCGACTTGACATACGAGGAGAGGTTAGTGCAGATACTCGATAATACTGTGAAGAAGATTCACAACATGGAGATTCCCTTAGTCAAGGTACTATGGCACCGACATGGTGTCGAAGAGGCAACATGGGAGACTGAAGTATACATGCGAGCATGATACCGCAGCTCTTTTCAGGTAAGTATTAAACAAGCCCATTTAATTATATATATGCATATGCATTGAAAGAATATGGCTTGTTTTTCCTTTGTGGTTTTTATGGGTTCAAAACCTTTTGAGGTTTTTATGGCAAGAAATCATATGTGAAAATTAGATATAACGCATATTACATTGACCTGAGTCTCGAGGATGAGATTCTCTTTGAGGTTTTTATATTTGTGACATCCAGATCCAAATAACGCA
The DNA here is from genome assembly GCA_037367405.1 of Ottelia alismoides. Taxonomy (NCBI): domain Eukaryota; kingdom Viridiplantae; phylum Streptophyta; class Magnoliopsida; order Alismatales; family Hydrocharitaceae; genus Ottelia; species Ottelia alismoides. Next base: position 381,038 of record JAZKJV010010627.1, on the reverse strand, counting down.
AACTCGACCTGATTATGGTCCCTTTAATCCGATAAAACTATTGATCAATATTAAGTGATTTAAATCGATCCATAGATCATAGATCAAAATTCGTTTGAGATCAATCGATCACAAATCAATTGTATCATAATGCATGCCATCGAAAAAGTCAAAACGTAAAATCCAAACCATAAAAAATAGTACGAGATCATCATAAAAAAATAGTCTCGATGAAATAAGATCAACGAAATCGACCATTCATCGATCGGAGGTTGTTTGATAATTTAAAATCTCAAATTTTGATAAAAAAATAAGAGCATACTTCGTCAATTTCTGTATCAATCTTGAATCAAAAAAGTGTGAAATTTATATTATTTGGTCATCATTCATAGACGGATAAAATGAGCTATTGTACATCAGAATCCGAGACTAGAGGTGAGAATACGATCGACTTTGGTATTTCAAGTAAAAGAGAGAAATGGTTAAAAAAATAAATTAATTCAAATTTTCTGTCGTACAAAACAACCGACAGTAGCCATTTGAACCCCAAAATCCCCTACACTTGGCTCAATTTCTTCCTCCATATGTCAAATAACAAAACCCATACTTCCCTTATTTATATGTCCTAAATCCCCTCTTTTTTTCCTCTCTCAATTCCTCTCCATCTTCTCCCAACGAAGGGAGCCTTCAGCCTTATCTTTTCCAGAAGCAGTTGTTCTGCTACTTCCTAGCAGCTAGAAGAACCCCTGGAAAGCTCCAAATCTGTTGCTCCAGGAAGCAACTGCTGCTACAAACTTGCAACCAAAGGGAGCTGCTCTTGGAGCCCACTGTACTGCTCGATTGAAGCCTCCAATTGCTGCCAAGAAGCTCAAAAAGGGAGCTGCTTTCAAGTTGTTGTTGCATAATTTGTTGAAAACAAAATCAAATAATTTGATCTCCAAATTTGGAGATCCAAAGGTACAATCCTACACCACTCTCTTGTTGACATTTATGTAATTTAGATTCTAATTCAAACCATATGAATAGATCCCTCATCTCTTAGTTTTAAAATGAAAAACAAAATAGAATCAAGGTGCACTTAAACTACCTATTGGATCCAAGTACCTAACTATCACTTGGTTTGATTCTAGACTAGCACTGGACAACCTCTAATGAGTTAGATTTATTATGGGTTAGGGGTTATGAAAAGAGCTTGGTATCATGGATTTTCTGTTAATAAGAATGTTTTTTAGATACAGCTTTATGGCCTCTTCATTGTAAATCCGTGCATCTCTAATGTCTCAATTGCCAGGAACCACGTTACCCTTGCTTTAATTGGAATTTAATACACGATTCTTTTATTATGCTTAGAACCGAGGGTTGAAAACTTGCAATCATGTTTTCCACTGACAATGATAGGCTTAGTAGTAATACCCCACATTTCATTATGTGGACGATGCCATCAATTGTAATATCCTCACAACTTGGGTAGAACCATCAAAAGTCCACGGCCCCGTTAGTTTTGGACTTGACAACTTTGGGATATAATGATTTCAAAATTCTTTAGCCGTGTAAATGAGTTCCTTATATAAGAACTACATCTGAAATATTGTCTGAGCACCGGTTATTCCAAAATTTATGTTTTAAAGGGTGAAACATTTGGGCATTTAACATGCATTTGTGCCTAAATTTCAAACCAACTCTTAGGCTTCTGAATCCATGTTTTAGATGATGAAAAATTAAGGATTTTATATGAACTTTAACTTAGTTACAGACCACATAAATAGCTTCAGAATTTTTCCTCCCCGTCAACCTGACTGCTCTTCGACTTGACCCTTGTACCAGATGTTGAGCATATTGCAGTCCAGCCCCAACTTGGGGGGCTGCACCTTGGCATTTCTTGCAGGGATCTTTTGTGCAAAATGACCAGATTTTGTGCCCCATTCCAGGGACATCAGTACCCCATCCGTCCCCATTCGTTCCAGCCATATACACATTCTAGAGAAGAGAACCGAAGACCCTATTCGGTCATTCCCATTTCCAGCGACGCCAGCAGCAAGGGTTTTGGAACCCCATCTTCTCCTTCTTCCTCCACACGAGCAGGAGAGCGAGAGCGAGAGAGAAGCCGAGCATCGATGCTCGAGGGCATTAGCAGCTGGGTCTCTTGGGAGCTGTGGTTTGAGCATCAGTTTGGGTCTCCATCCGGGAGCCCACAAGGGAAGATACTCCATCTCCTTGTTTTGAGCACAATATTGGTATATTTAGATACCTAGGGATAGTTTGATACTTGTTGAAGAACTATCCATTGTGTGTGGCTTGTACCTCGGTTTTGTGGGCAACAAAATCAGGAAGAACATTTGGCTCCATTTGACCGTAGTGATTAGTTGTCGGTCTTGCCCCGTGGTTTTTCCCTTACTCACATTGAGTAAGGGTTTCCAATTAAAAATCTTTGTCTCTTGTGGTGATTGCTTGTCATTATTGCCATTGATTTCTCGTGTTGGGAACATATATTTTCTCGTTGTGCCATCTTTGCTGCAGGACAGTTTCAGGGGATATTCCTGGTTGATTGTGTCCAAATATCCCCAACAAATGGTATCAGAGCACAGGTTGTGCAAAATGGGCAAAGATGATGAGGGCACGATGATTAAGCTCACAAGTAGCAACTGGCAGATTTGGAAGGCCAAGATGGAAGATATCTTGTATTGCAAGGATCTCCACGATTCGGTGGAGGGTGAGAGCCCAAGCCGGAGAACATGTCCACAAGCGAGTGGACAAAGTTGAATCGAAAGGCCATTGGTACCATTCGGAAGTGGATTGACATGTCTGTATTCCATCACGTGGCCGAGGAGACGAATGCAAAGGAGCTATGGGACAAGTTGTCTGAGCTCTATGATCAGAAGACCGCAACCAACAAAGCTTTCTTGATTAGAAAGCTTGTGAATTTGAAATACAAGGATTGATGCAAAGTGGCATAGCACTTGAATGACTTCCAAAGCATCATCAACCAGTTGACATCCATGAGTTTGACACTTGATGACGAGTTGCAGGCACTTCTCTTGTTGGGTTCTTTGCCAGATAGTTGGGAGACTCTAGTAGTCACCGTGAGCAACTCTGCGAAGGATAGAAAGTTGACCATGGCTATGGTCAAGGGCAGTCTCCTCAATGAGGAGATTAGACATCGCTCTTCGGGAGAGGCATCCTCCTCTTCACATGTGTACGCAGTTGAGAGGAGAGGAAGATCCAGTAGCAGAGGAGTGTCACAGGAGAGGAAGAAATCCAGAGACAAGTCCAAGGGTAGAGGAAAGTGTCACCATTTCTAGAAGCCCGGTCTTTGGAAGAGAGATTGCAGGGTTTGGAAGAGAGAGCAAGCTGAAGCCAAGAAAGATCAGAAAAAGGAAGATGGGAATGTAGCTGCAGTTGTGGCAGATGAAATTGCAGATGAGGTGATTCTCACCATCCAGGATCAGTGCTTACATACAGGAAGCGATTTGGAGTGGGTCGTTGACACGGCCGCCTCCTATCATGTGACTCTACACAGGGAGTTCTTCACCACCTACACTAGGGGTGATTATGGGAGAGTCTTGATGGGTAAGGAAAGTTACTCTAAGATTATTGGCATGGGCACCTTCTCGATCCAGACGGATGTTGGGTGCTCAATGACACTCCAGAATGTGAGGCATGTTCCTCCTCCTCCCTCAGGACACTGTTGCCTTGCCATGGGGACGGGGGGGACCCGACTTCCATAGGTCCTTGGTTCGACCTCCGGAGGAGAATTGAGGTCCTTGCGCGGGCGCCTCATCCCTGTTTCTTCCTCATTCTGATTTTGGTTTTCATATTATGGATGTTGCTTCGCGCTTTATGGCATTTCCATGAGAAAAAAAACCCAATCCCGCAACGGATTGTTCATGGAACTACTATCGAGATTATTCGGACCAACCATATTGCAGGAAAACTTGAGCAGCGGGCAAGGGGGAAAGGGAAGGTAAATTGTCTAGCCAAACTCAATCGTCTTTCATCTTAGACGATCGTGAGAGCTGGTACAAGCCCTTGAGGAATGAGAAGTAGAAGGGGACCTTGTAGCCGGTAGCCTCGGCTTTTTCTGACTATATAAGAAATGTGCAGCTTAGCCTTATATCTGGTTCACAGCTTGATAGTGAAGGCTACCATCTGAAGTTCGACGACAGCAAGTGCAAGATTAGCAAGGGTTCTCTCACTATGGCTAGAGGCAGTTTGTGTCACACACTCTACATGACTAGAGTGAAGGTCATGGATGGCAGTTTGCATCCTAGTGAGGCAGATAATTCAGATTTATGGCACCGCCGACTTGGGCACATGAGCCAGAAGGGCTTGCAGCTTTTGAGCAAGAGAGAGTTGATCCCCTACCACAATGACATCACTTTGTCTCCTTGTGATGCATGTGAGGTTGGAAAGAGTAGGAGTGCACCGTACAAAGCGAGATCCAAGGTGAAGGGAGACCTTCTACAGTTGGTTCATTCTGATGTTTGTGGTCCCATGGACACAGCTTCTTTGGGAGGCAACATGTATTTTGTCACCTTCATTGATGATGCATCTAGGAAGGTGTGGGTGTATGTGCTGAGGATGAAGGATCAAGTTTTTGATTGCTTCAAGAAGTTCCATGACATGGTTGAGCGTGAGACAGGAAAATTGTTGAAGTGTCTACGCACGGACAATGGGGGAGAGTACACCTCCCATAGCTTTCAGAGCTATTGTGCAGATCACGGCATCATGCATGAGAGGACAGAGCCAGGTACACCCCAGCACAATGGTCTAGCTGAGAGGATGAACATGACAATTGTTGAGAGAGTCCGTTGTATCTGAAGATAGCGAAGTTGCCCAAGACCTTTTGGGTCGAGGCAGTTCGCACCGCATGTTACTTGGTCAACCGATCTCCATCAATTCCTTTGGGTTTTCAGATTCCAGAGCGTGTTTGGACAGGGAAGGACCCCTCATATGCTCATTTGAGGGTGTTTGGATGCAAGGCGTATGCATTGGTACCCAAGGAGCAGTGAAAGAAGTTGGATGACAAGGCATTGCCTTGTATTTTTCTTGTCTATGGAGATCAGGAGTTTGGATACCGTCTTTGGGATCCAAGGAAGAAGACAGTCACCAGGCATAGGGATGTGATTTTCTATGAGAATCAGACATTGGCTGAGGACACCACTGAGAGTGGTGATGCAGATGAATTTTCCATGGATGATGACAATGATGAGGACACGGAATCCTCTCCAGTACAAGGTACAGGTGGAGAGGATGGGAAGCTAGAGCAGCGCGAGCCAGATGCAGACCCCGTTGATGCAGGTCCAGGGGACTTGGGGCAGGGGGAGTAGCCCCATCCACATGCAGATGCAGCAGAGCCTCAGGTCAGGAGATCTGAGAGGACACACCAACCATCATCCTGTTACCCCACTTTCACGTATGTGATGCTCACAGATGCAGGTGAGTCATACACCTTTGAGGAGGCACAGATGCATAAGGACAAGGGTCATTGGCAGAATGCAATGAATGAGGATATGCTATCTCTCAAGAAAAACCACACTTATGATCCTGTCGAGCTTCCTAAAGGGAAGAGAGCCTTGAAGAACAAATGGGTCTACAAGCTGAAATCGGATGACATCAGCAAGCAGGTGAAGTACAAGGCTAGATTGGTCGTGAAAGGGTTCATCCAGAAGGAAGGAGGGGACTATGATGAGATCTTCTCCCCAGTGGTGAAGATGAATTCAGTGAGAATGGTGCTAGGACTGGTTACTAGCATGGACCTTGAGCTGGAGCAGATAGATGTGAAGACGACGTTTCTTCACGGTGATTTGAAGGAAGAGATCTACATGGAGCAGCCACAGGGATTTCAAGAGAAAGGGAAAGAGCACATGGTTTGCAGGTTGAGAAAGAGTCTCTATGGCTTGAAGCTAGCCTCGAGACAGTGGTACTTGAAGTTTGACGCTTTCATGGGAAAGCAAGGCTTCAAGAGAACTACAGCTGATCCATGTGTATATGTTCATCGTCTTCCCAATGACAGGTTCGCCATTCTTTTGATATATGTGGATGACATGTTGATTGTAGGTCATGATTCCAATCTCATTGCAAATCTCAAGAGAGAACTCTCCAAAGAGTTTGAGATGAAAGATTTGGGCAAGGCAAGTCACATCCTAGGGATGCAGATTACAAGGGACAGGAAGAAGCGCATGCTGTGGTTGTCACAAGAGAGCTATGTTGAACGTGTGTTGGAGAGGTTCAACATGAAGAATGCAAAGCCTGTCAGCATGCCCTTAGCCTCTCATTTCAAGCTAACCAAAGAGTCACGTCCTTCTACTTCTGAGGAGAAAGCAAAGGTGACCAAGATCCCATGCCAGTCAGCGGTTGGGACCCTCATGTATGCAATGGTTTGCACTAGACCCGACATAGCCCATGCAGTGGGCATGGTGAGCAGATTCATGTACAACCTAGGCAAGGACCATTGGGAGGCAGTGAAGTGGATCTTGAGATACTTGAAAGGAACCTCTAGTTTGTCTCTTGTGTTTGGGAGGTCAGATCCCAAAATGTGTGGCTACACTGATGCAGATATGGCAGGAGGCATAGACCAGAGAAAGTCCACCTCATGCTACATTTTTACTTTTGCAGGGGGAACCATATCATGGCAATCCAAGCTACAGAAATGTGTTGCTCTCTCAACTACCGAGGCAGAATACATTGCAGCAGCAGAGGCTGGGAAAGAAGTGTTGTGTCTATAACGCTTTCTTAGTGAGTTTGGATTGGATGGCAGTAAGCCAGTTGTGTTTTGTGATAGCCAGAGCGCTATAGACCTGAGCAAGAGTACCATGCACCATGCTCGCACAAAGCACATTGATGTGAGATACCATTGGCTGAGGGATGCAATTGAACAGAAGCAACTCATGTTGAAGAAGATTCACACCGATGAGAACCCCTCAGACATGTTGACCAAGGCAGTCACTCGTGACAAGCTTCAGCTCTGTAGAGAGCTGAGCGGTGTTACTTCTTCTTGATCTCCATCTTTGGGCAACACCTCCCCGTTGGGGCTGGAGGGGGAGGTTGTTGGGCATATTGCAGTCCAGCCCCAACTTGGAAAGTTGCACCTTGGCCTTTCTTGCAGGGGTCTTTTGTGCAAAATGACCAGATTTTGCGCCCCATTCTAGGGACGGAAGTACCCCATCCGTCCCCATTCGTTCCAGCCATATACATATTCCAGAGAAGAGAACCGAAGACCTTATTCGGTCATTCCCATTTCCAGCGACGCCAGTAGCAAGGGTTTAGGAACCCCATCTTCTCCTTCTTCCTCCACGTAAGCGGGAGAGTGAGAGCGAGAGAGAAGTCGAGCATCGGTGCTCAAGGGAAGTAGCAACTGGGTCTCTTGGGAGCTGTGGTTGGGTTCAGAGGGCAGAGGTGCTGGGCGAGCTCGAGAGGAGCGGGGAGGTCGTTGCGGACGACCTCAAGAAGCCGTAGCCATCATTTGGGTCTCCATCCAGGAGCCCACAAGGGAAGATACTCCATCTCCTTATTTTGAGAACAATATTGGTATAGTTAGATACCTAGGGATAGTTTGATACTTGTTGAAGAACTATCCATTGTGTGTGGCTTGTACCTCAGTTTTGTGGGCAGCAAAATCGGGAAGAACATTTGGCTCCATTTGACCGTAGTGATTAGTTGTCGGTCTTGCCCCGTGGTATTTCCATTACTTACATTGAGTAAGGGTTTCCACGTAAAAATCCTTGTCTCTTGTGGTGATTGCTTGTCATTGTTGCCATTGAGTTCCCGTGTTGGGAACATATATTTTCTCGTTGTGCCATCTTTGTTGCAGGACAGTTTCAGGGGATATTCCTGGTTGATTGTGTCCAAATATCCCCAATACCAGAGCCCCACGCGAGAATGTCACTAGACATGCCTTCCCTTTCTCATCATGGTCTGTGGAACCGCCTTCACCTTCTCTTCCCGAGTCACTTTGCCTTTTAGGCCTTTTCAGAAGCAGAGAGAGTGAGATCAGGATTCTATATATTCAGTGGAAACTAGATATTAGAATCTCAATCAAACGGGAAGAGAGAGGGAATAGATAAAAATAAAATACCGAGAATTTGTCAAGAATTAACTTCTAATTTTCAGACCAATCACTAGGCCATTGATCTCAAGTTTTAAGGATGAGAATTGGGGGTTCTTGCATGAATTGAATTCTAAATCCAGATTAATTATTAGTCTCCAAGTCTCATGACTTTAAAGAAGATATTTTAAATACAAATATTAGGATATTGATTTACTCCTCTTAAGGAGCCAACAAATGGTTGACCTATTTAGAGTTATTATCCAATGATAATATTAGGATGGTAATGTCTAGGACGTCATATATTCTTAAATAAATAATTTAGATATAATCAAACCAATCTATGATTTCCTGAGATCATTATGACTAATAATCCTCATCAATTAGTTAATAAGTAAAATCTATCAACTATATATCATTAGTATGATAAAATACCTACATCCGTAAAGTTGACCATAGAAGAGATTGAGAAAAGATGAAGTAGACAAATAAGTGAAATTAATGGTAAATCAGCGATATCAATAAGATCATTGACCAAAAGACATAGATATGTGCAATCAACCACGGAATGGATTGAGAAAGAAAAGAGTAGTCAAGTAAGTAACAATGTTGGTGAATCAATGATGACTTATAATTTATTATGCCGGTCATGGTGACCCTTACACCTGACCGTGTGAGGGCGCGGTGTTGCTCAACTAGGCGGAAGATAGGAAGTTCGGTTAGGCAGGAGTCGCCTAGTGCGTGGATCTAGGATACCAGACCTTTGTATGATTTTTAAGCGAGTTCACGGTGTTTGTACACTTCGTTGGGATCAAGGTTTTTGAGAAGTTCCGCTGACCTTGTTTTAGTAGGGTACCTAGGCTGGAGGACCTTTGGTTTTGTTTTTTTTTTCGAGCTCTTTTTGCCCATACAGGTCGGGCCAGTTTTTTAAGTGACTCAATCCGAAGACTCTCCCACCCATCTCAGGGCCATAGTTTTGGAGTGTTCCTAGCCCTCTCATGGATCGTGCTTCCATTTGGAGGGCGAGACAGAAGAGTCTCTTAGGAGTCTTCCTCGCCGCTTGAGTTTTGGTTACTGTTATGCCAATAGGTCTTGGCTATTAAAAGATCGTTGATAGGTTACAATTGAGTTTGGTTATAGTAAGATTGGTTACAACAGAGTTGGTCACATTTGAGTTTGGTTATTGTTGAGTTGGTTACAGGTAGGCTTGATTTTAGTTGAGCTTGGTCACTATTGAGACGGGTCATTGTTACGCCAGTAGGGCCTAGCAAGGAGAAGATCATATCACAGAAATCATCAATCAGCATCAATCATCAATCACTGACATTTAATTGGAATTTAGAACTACTACTACGATGTTCCGAAATGCTAGTGGATGTGTTGGAAACTTAGTTATGATGCATTATGCTTCACCGCATGCCTATGGAGGCACCCCAACCCTAAGGCATCCTTCACGACTTAGAGTAATAGTGTGAGGTCACACTCAGACCAAGACCACATATTATCCACTAGACTTAAGAAATTAGATATAGATAAAGATCATATCAGAAACTCATCATCTACAATCCCAAGATCCGTCAACATGAGTTATAAATAATAAAAAGATGGTAACCTACACATGGATCCTATAATCAATAAATGAGTAAATTATATATGGAAAGTTAAGAAGTGATGAGTAAACATGGGATTCACATATAGACAATTGAAAATCAATTTCTACCCAAATAGCTTGTTAAAAATAATTTGTCAAACTCTATCTACTTTCTTTATTTTAAAACCACTAGAATACCTACTAGTTTTTAATTAATTAGATTGTACCAACATTTGTTGACATGTCTCTTGTTCCCAACATGAATGGACAACAAGGCGCCTGCATCACAATAGATTGACATCTGGACATTGAGCTTCCACAATTTCTGTTACGATACACATGTTATAGTTTTTTATACAAGATAGTGTAAATTTTTTTCTTTCTCTACTATTACATTTTGGGATACATGTACATAATGCAGTTTTTTTGTTACATGCAACTATATATGGAAATTTATGCAATATGAATTGGTGACACGTGTTGTTAGTTCCGTGATTGTTTACATTATTGTGAATGCCATTCGAAACGCGAAAAATTCTCCCTAAATTTCAGTAACCTAATGCGACCGATATTGAAAATAATACTGCGAGTTTTGTGTAAGCGGGTAACCTAAATCCACGGGCATCACACACCGTAAGTCTTCTTGCTAAGCATTGCATCATTTGATTTCGACTTGCGTTGCATTTCTATCTTCTCCCTCTAATTTTTCTTACATAGGTCAAGCAAGGAATTGATCAAATCATTAGGCTTTTTGCATGAAAATTAATCCAAATAAGTTAAAACTGAAAAAAATTAAAAAGGGGATTGCTAAGAAAATTGTGGCCTAATTAAAATTGATTAATTGAATTCCATTGTATTGGGTTCACAACACCCACATTGTATACAGATACCTTTCTAAATAGAGTGAAGCATGATCCTTAAGGAATAGAGCTTGAATCCCAGCCTGGGTATTTCCTTGTCTATCATCCGGATTCATGAAGTATTGGTGCTTCTATCGTACATGGAAGACAGGGCTTAGTTTGCTGGCGAACTAAGTCTGAAGTATCGAGCATAGGCCTTTCTCCCACGGGATTGTCTATCTTATCATCTCGCATCCGAGTAGGTCCTTATCTTTCTGCAGACTTGGTCCGAAGTATCGGTTTTTCCTATCGGCTCCCTCCTCTACTTATTTGGATGAGTAGTGATCTAGATTCGATAATAAGGACTTTTGAAAAGTATAGGATAATGGTTACAAAGAAAGTAAGAAGTACATAATACTTTTCCGGCAATACTCACTCGCATATAGGGTTAGTCGCCTAAGGACTAATTGCTAAGATTGCCTTATACAACCTATAAAATTGAAAAGATAATTGTTCAAATGACAAAGAGAATAATGATATCTTACGGGGCAACCATTTTTACAACAAAGAGGTTAAGAAGCTGACAAAGGAATATAACATTTAACATCGCGTCGCTTCTCCCTACCACCCGCAGAACAAAAGGCTTACCAGAATGTTTAAACAGGGAAAGCAAGACTATACTACATAAAATTGTGCATCCTGACGTGAAGAATTGGTCACAATTGCTCGACTCGGTTCTTTGAGCTTATCGAACGGCTTACAAGTCCCCTTTAGGCATGTCTTCCTACAACCTTGCATATGGTAAAACATGTCATTTGCCTGTGGAACTTATTCATCAATCATTATTGGCCAGTCAGTGGATGCAATCTAGACAGAGAGAAAGCTGGAAAGAACAGAAAACTTGACATGAATCATTTGTTAGAATTCAGAGACTCTGCATATAACAACAACCTCATGTACAAAGAAAAAGTCAAGACGTAACAATAAACACATCAGAAGAAATTTTTTCTAGCCAAATATGAAATTGTGGTTGTTCGATGCAAAGTTAAAATTGTTTCCAAGCAAGTTGAAGAGCAAGTGGTCAGGACCTTTCATCGTGAAAATGTGCGTGACAATGGTAGCATTGTAATATCAGGCTTGTCATCTGACGCACAACCTTTTTGCAGTCAACAGACAACTGTTGAAACCATATCTTAAGCATGATACATTCTTGTACGTTATAGATTCAGTTCAAGTGATATATCAAGAAGAGCTCCATGGTGCCGATAGACCAGACAAATAAAATCTCAAAAATATCATTTTGCACCCTGAACCCTCCACCATTCACTTATTGTTTAGTACTTAATTATTCCTCTATTGTTGTAATATTTTTATATTATTTGCACTAAGGACCCTAAGCTCTCTGGTATTTGCACTTTAGTCCATTCCACGCCACCTCATGTGCATGTGCACGTGTGGGGAGGATATTTTGCGTTGATACCCTTCTATATCTATTTTTAGTCTAGAAACTTTAAACATTAGTTGTAATGTTTTTGGTAAATTTACATGCTTGGCCATGTTGTTTATATTATTTACATTTATTCCCCTACTAGTATGTATAGTGTATTTAATTGTAGAAAAATTTTACTAATGCCACTGTATTTTGTTTAGGGGTTATTAAAAGCTTTGAAACTTTGTAGAAATTGCAACTAGAACCTTGTAATTGCAACTAGAACCTTGTATTATAGATTTAATTTTTTACTTGTATTTTAATTAATTGTCATTTTGCTTCTAAAAATTATAGGAAATTATCTTAAGTTCCTGAAACTATTTTATATCCCACATATTTTTCTTAAGGAAATTATAATTATCTTAATATTTATAAAAAATAAAAACAATGTATTTTTCTCCTTTTTAGCATATAAAAAACCATAAAAATACAAAATATTTTGAAAATTTTCAAAAAAACATTTGCATTTATTCAAGTATATTTTAACTCATGTTCAAATATTTTTGCAAAAAGTTTATGGAAAACTCTTAAAAATTGAAAAACACATAAAACTTTAAGAATATTCTAAAAATTCAGAAAAAAATCACAAAAATATGTATTAAGTTTTTAATTTTTCTTTCATTTTCTAGTGTTCAGTAAAATTAAGTTGGGGCTCAATCTTATTTGATAGATATTTTAAGCTCATTACAAGTTCCCTGATTTACTATTTGTGTATTTTGTGTATTTCTTTATTTAAAAATCCTTAAAAATCTTGAACAACTTTGCAGAGAGAAGGGCGGCTAAAAAATTATTCAAAAATCACCAAAAATAGAGAAAGATTATAAAATCCAAAAATATTTTCTTTTTGAAAATTTGAATTTATTTCTTATATATGAAAAATCTAAAAACATCTCCTTTACCTCTTTCTTTATATATTCTAGCTATATATAATTATATATTAGATATTAATTTATATTTTATTTTGAAAATCAAAATTTAAAAAATTTCATAATTTAAAAATATAAATATATAAATATTAAAACCTATAAAACATCGAAAATTAAAAATACAAAAATATGTTATGAGTTGTTTATTCCTTTTTACTGCTCTACCTCATGTGCTTCTTTGTGGTTCGACCCACACTGCTTGTTACTATACACATTCTTGTGATGTGCAATAAATTTTATCCTACCTACATTTATTTCTTAATCATTTGTGTGTGTTAATTATTGAAATTGTCACTTGGGTCAGGTGTTAAGAGTCGAGAGAGCCGCCGATAAAGTGATTGACGGATCTGGCCTGTCGGACACCGCAGGCCCTCCAAGACCAGATGTTAGACACTCTGATCCCCGTGCATTTCTAATGGCACCATTGCCGGGGAGCATCGATTTGTAGAGTATAGAGTAGACACTTAGTCATCCCACCTTTATCCACTTCATTATATATTTCTCTCTTTATTCTACTTTTATCTGAGAATATTCTGACCATTTTCTTATTTGAATTTGATGTGGGAGCCCTCCCATCGAGGAAGGATTTTTTTAGAATTTCTATGCACTCGAGAGCTGCGATGTGAAACCCCCGAAACCCGAACAGGGACTAAAACGCAAATCTTTACTGAGTTTGGACTTGATTGTAAAATCTGTACTTGTCCAGTGATCAAAAAATTCAAGTAATAAGTCCATTGCATAGGGCTCGTCGATAGCTTTCCAACGAGTCCTAGAACGTTAAAATCCGACTTCGGGAGCTCAAGTTATGATCATTTTAGCAAGGAGGGGTACAAATCACTTTCAGATCCGAACCCGGATCCGAATCCGGGTCGGACCCGTATATTCCGCCCTCCCTCCCTTCGCTAACCTCGCCCCAATCGCCCAACCTCTCTTTCTCTCGACCTCCAGCTCTCCCCTCCTCCATTCCTCTCCCCTCTCCTTCACCAAGGGCCGCCGGAGCACCTTGGATCGGCGATCCGAAGCCGTGCTCGTGTAGAGAAGGTACGACGTCCCCTCCCTCTTGCTGCGGTTTCCATACATTTTCATCGCAATTGTGTGCTTGAAAATACCATAGAGTTATAGAGAATACTCATGTGCTCACGATGTTTGCATTTTCTTGAACTTGCATGTTTGCACAGCCTCGCGAAGCCTCGTCCATATCCCATGGTTCTCTGTAAGGACCTAAAATGGCTGGTTGTTCCTGTGTTGGGATGGTGATAAAATAGACTACTATGGATTTGTATTATCCCGAATGAACATACGGTTGAATCATACTGTAAATCCAGTAATAGCACTACAGAAATTTCACCATCTGCAACTAGAAATTTTTGAAACTTCCGAGTACTTGGAGAAGTTCACAGGCTCTGAGAGTCAAGTGTCTACATACTGTAAAGGAAATCTGAACCCTTTACCATCTCAGTGCTTATTAATTAGGAATTTTTTCCTCGACATGATTCTAATTCTTTGCCATATGTGGATCTGAAATCAAGGGCTCTAGAAGCGTAGTTCAACTGGAATGCCACATTTACATGGATTTGGTGTTGTGCATAGAACTGGAAATGCATAGCTATTTCTTAATCCAAGCAAGGTTTTTTTAGGAATGCACTGGAAACAACACCGAACTATTACCAAATGGTGTTATTGTTACTGGCATTAGAATGAGAGAGAACGTGGGTTGCTTCTTGAATTGGGGACGTTTAGTAACCAAGGCTCAACTTAGGGTCACATATTGTCGAGAATTACATCAACTTAGTATCCCTCCTCCACAGTAATCCTGGAAATTCTTTCTTAAAACTAAGACATAAATGGTTGGACACCAGTTGGACTGGATATAGGTGCATTGTGAAGACCTCAAGAGACATGTTCACAGGGCCTTGTAAAAGTGCCAAAAGTTCCACCATACTTTCCCTCAAAAAGAGGATCCGTTGATTGTATCTCAAAAACGCATGGCTTATACTTTATGAAGTTTTGTTAGTCTATATTCTTGTTGGGGGCGTCGCAAACAGTCTATTTAATTCTATTTACAATCTACCGGGTTGCCTTATTTCAATATCCTTCTCGTGGCTATAAAATTAGAAACCCAGGAGGTTTCAACAACTTTAAATAACTTTGTCATCTTCTATGTATCACCGGTAGATGCCATCTTATCTTGTAATAATAGACTTTTAGTGATTAGGGGCATTCTCTTACAATAGTCCTAATGGAAGTTGCTCGCATATCTTGAAAGTTGGAAACTAAGTTACATTAGTTAATATTGAAAATGGGAGTGTTACTATACTTAGTGATTCTTTCATGGAATGGAGAGGTGTCCCGATGGGCCTAATATCCTTGGGACATTTTATGACGATCGGGTAGACGGAGTAGTTGCCGCCAAGGGAGGGGCATGCATCCTTGGAGGCCCCGGGTAGAAGCCTAGATGATCGCGATCCCAACTGCTACTGTAGCTGCGATGGTTGGGGGACATGTTGCTTGGCACACCGAGGTGCTAATCTGACGGTGTTGGCCTCGACACTTGCGTGCTTTAGCCCAGTGCTCGAGCGTGGGCCAAGTATTCATGGTTGGTCGGCTAGTGCTTCGCTTGTTCACTTAGAGTTAACACTCCTGTACTAACTAGTGTAGGCCACATTAGTTGGTATTCTGAGTGGGAACACTAAGAGGGGAGTTCCGGGAAAACATGGTTAATGAAGTTGGTGATGGGACGTGAATCTCCTGTGTATAAGGAGGATCGAATTCTTGCGATGATTTGCGGGTTGGAATCTAATTTGTGAATCGGAAGTATCATTGGGAAGTGAAGCTAAGTGGACGTGTTGGGAACTTAGTTAGGATGCATTATACCCCACCGCATGCCTACGGAGGCACCCCAACCCTAAGGTGTTTTCTTTTACCTTAGAGTCATATTGTGAGGTCTCATCTAGACCAAGACCACAGACTATCCACGAAGCTTGGTTATTCGTATCCATATCCATATCAAATAATAAAAGTAAAAATGTAATTCTTTGTGAGATCAATTACCCTGTTTCTTTCTCTTTTGCACACATTTATCGTGCATTTCTTGTCGTGTAGTTTGTTTAAATCGTATTGGGCAACTTTGCTCATAACGTACCTACGTGTGGATCCGCAGGTTCGCAGCAGTGATTGTTGGAGGCACCACCACATTTTGTGCAGCGTCACGACACTTTTTGTGGTATAGTTGTCAGTAGTTTTACTATCCTTCTTTACTTGTATCATTTTTGTTGAGAGACATGGCATGTAATATGTATAATTGTGGACATGTTATTTATGCTTACATGTATATTTTGTGGACATGGAATGATCAATGAAATGTGATTATGAACAGGTCATGAATGGAAAAAGAAAATTTTTATATTTCAGTAATTGTGTTATTTCTCCTGCTTATGTGTATGTCATTAGTATTCAAATGTGGAATGTATGTGCGTGGATTGGTTTGCCGAGTACCCGGATCCTAGGGGCATCACATGCGAAGACCATTTGTTCTTTGTCCACCGATAGGAGAGAGTAGCAGAGGACACAAGAAGCCGAGTACAATCTTCTTAGCATAGATTTAGTTTAATTTTTGTGAGAGAAAGATTTATTTATTAAACTTTTAATAATACATGTCCCGAACTTGGACCCATTTCACCAAGTGATTCTTTACTTGGGGGACTTGATCGATTTTCTGCATTTTCATCGCATTTTAATGTTTATCCCTCCTTATTTTTTTCCCTTTGTTTCTATTTGTTTTCCGTGATTTTGTTTACCAACTTCTTTTCATTTTACATCTTATGGAATGAGCCATTAGATCTTTAGGAATAGTTGTTTGATTAATTAATCTATTTTCCCTATCTTCTACTATTGTGGAGTTAGCCCTCATTATTTTCCCCGTCTTCTACTATTTTATTTATCACTAATTCAATCTCAAATAATTGCAAAATAAACCTTGTTCAGAACAAAATAGACAATACTCTGAAAAATCCGTAAAGCAAAAATTGAAAGACCAATATCTACTCCATACAGGCTCAAAATAAACCAAACTCACTTTCATTGTGTTCAAAATTAAATACGCTTTAAAATGAAGATTGTTTCATAAAAATTGGAGTTAGATGTTAAAGTCAACTTTTTGGAGTGCTATTGTACATAGTTGTCTATATTGTATGTATTTATATTTATATTTGTATTCTTTTTCACATATTGTATTTTTAATATTTTTTCATATTTTATTTTATTTATACAAAATATAAATAAAATTAATAAAATTGAAAATAATCAAAAATAAAATAATTATATTTATACCACATGTATAATATGCATATATTGTACAGAAACCTATTTATTTAACCCATTAAATAAAAATTATAAAAATAAAATAATATATATATATAATCTTCTAATTATTCGGTAAATAAATAAAATATAAAATAACGTATATTTTTATAAAAATAATTAATTAAAAACATGTATATTCTATATATATATATGTATTTTATACCTATAAATAAATGTTTTTATTTATTTTAACCTTATACATTAATCTATCTAATTTATTAAAAATCACCAAAAATTAACTTATTTATTTATAAACGTTATTTATTTTGAAACCTTTTTAATTTAAATTCATTTTATTTATTTTTGATTTATTTAACTATTTTATCATATAGTGTTTGCCATTACCCGGACTTTGCATCCTGATTGGTGGACCCAGGTTTGTTGACCCAACTGATCCATTTATCCTCTTGCCCGAATAAAATCTTGAACCTCCTTACTTCTCCGATTTTTCTTACCTACTTTGTTTCTCTTTAGGACCCGATTTCTTCACCCTTCGATTACCCAATTAAGTCTCACCCACACATGAATAAATTTTCTCTTATTTTCACCGTAGTTTGTGCCCCCTGGTTTTAAATTTCACAAGTCTCTAGATCTATAAATAAGTGCTCCTGGCCTTTGATTCTCCCAATCCGTCTTTATCTGATCCCCCCCCCCCCCGAATTTGAGCCGTGTGAGGATAGATGGTTATAGTAGCTACCCCTCCAACATGCAGGAGCACGAGTAGATCGAAGATTGATGCGATCCAATCTGCCACTGAAGCTCTCCGATGAGTCAAGCTTCTCTGACATTTCACAATCGGATTGAGGCCAGGACCTTCGCATCTTCACTGTAGGCAATCTTAGATTAGTTTCCTTTTCATTTTGCATTTTAGTTCATCGTATTTAGTTTGATTTCTAGTTAGATTAGTAGATTTTTTATCAACCTTCGATCCTCCAGATCGAAGGTCATCTTTGTTTTTTAACCTGTTTCAATCTTCCCATACACATCATAAATAATTTCTCCATCATCTTCACGCACTCTAATCACCAAATATTTCATTGATATGAGAATTTAATCTCGTTCCTCCATCTACAAAGAGATCTAAGCATTCACTGACCATTTCTCTTTAATTTTTATTAATAATTCCAACCAAAGAGCCCTTTCAAGTAGTGAATAATTTTGTAGGGGACATGGCTAAAATCTGGAGTTGAATTCGAGACATGGGGGTCGAGTTTCACCTGCATCGGAGCTCGAGCTCCAAGTCCCTGATCAGTGGGACTTAGACATGATCATTGCTTCCATTCAACGCCGAATGTCATCATGAGGCTTTTGAAGCCATAAGGAACCCAATAAGAGTGAGGAGAGATAGGATCAAGCTGATTGCATCTCACTGGGAGTTGCCTTAAGGTTTTTATTCCAATAGACTTCTCCTCTGTTATATCAAGAACAAAGCATCCTAAATTGCATCTGGGTCGTCCATTCACCCCTAAAAGTCGACCATCATATCAGATCATAAATGTCGCATCTCAACTGTCTGCCTTCCGCGTACACGGCACATTTCATTGGTGATTTTACACTTCATCCCCTACAGTTTTAGCTACTTGTAAATAAGTACAAGTGGTAATGTGTCAATGCGTGGTTGTTTGAACAATTGCACTCTTTTCCTTGTCTTTTTATCATTTTATGTTTAATTCCTTCAAATCTGAACTCACGTGCGCCAGCAACCGTTTCTTGAGAAAATTGCATTAAAATTCCTTGTAGATTATTGTTGTTATTTGATCCGGATTCTTTAATATTTGCAAATAAATCCTTCAATTGTAGATTCACGTGATGAGACACGTGAAGACTTGGACATTTTGTATTATCTATCTCACATTTCTTTTACTTGTTATTAATTAGTCAATAGACTTTAAATAATTTCATATTAGTCCTTTCTCTACATTATTATGTTTATTAATTAATTCTAATAATTATCTAAATAACTCTAAAAAACCCTAAAAATAGATTAAGTTCCTATTGATTTTTTTAACTCTAGTAATTTTTATTTTAAAAATTTCATTTATTTGTTATTTTTAAAAATTCAAAAACTTCTTTTATTTTTTGTTTGATTTTAAAAATTCATAAAATTTTTATTTTTTTTGAAAAAAATATAAAAATATAGTAGATTGCTTTTACCATATTCTATCACTTGTACAACTTTCATACAAAATATTTCCAGAAAACTATAAAATAAAAAAATAAAGAAAACCATAAAATCTTTGTAGTCTTAGAAAATTCAAAAAAATACATAATTACGCTTGTTTTAAAACTTAATAAATATATTTTTATTTAAAAAGAGTTTCCAATGGATTTGATTTCATTTTATATTTTAAAAAGATAAATGCAGTAGCTTAATTTCACTTTACTCATTATTTTCAGTTTTTATTCTTTATAAAATCTATATAAAATATAAAAATTACATAAAAATCATAAAAATAGTAGAAAGTATATAAAACACAAAAGATTTTATTTCTTCATTTTTTATTATTTTTTATATATTTGAAAAATATAAAAATTTGTATTTCTCATTTGTATATATGTCCTTTATAAATTATTTTCTTTAAAAATAAAAAATATAAAAATTTGTAAAATTGAAAAGTAATTAAAAGTAAAAAATTATAAAATATAAAAAAAATAAAATAATAAAAATCCATAAAAAAATACGAAAGCGTTAAATGACATAAAAATACAAAAAGAAAAAGAAAAGAAAAATTCTTTATTAATTAGCAATAATAAATTGACCCCCGGATATTGTTGCCTCGTTGAGTTCGATCTTATTTGCTATATTAGGTAAAATAAATTGCATTTGTTCTCTTTGTTAGAAAAAATAAAGTTTGTTTGGGTCGATTTTTGGTTACGACGTCACACGATACACACACACATTTTCCTAAAACCTAACAACCAGGAACAATCACTCACTCATAAGGAAAGCATACTTTAGATCTCTCGGAAGCAGTTTTAATTCTGGTGCATTTTGAGTCGGCTTCTCAGACACTTTAGAAACTGAACTGGTTGGTGCATGATTTGCTAATGATAAGGTGTTTCTCACCTCTGTCACTCTTGACTCAAACATTAATGTACCAAACATATCTATAATGATTTCTTATTATTCGGTTTGGCATGAATCTTCTTCGAATAGCTCGATTAGTGCTTCAGAATTAACCTCCATGGTAACGGAGAAAGAATGGACTATGTTGTCCAGGTTCTCCCTTGGGAAGAGGATTTCCCGTGTCAAAGTATCATATAGTGAAATGCATGGTTCTATGATCTGCTCAATAACATCATAGTTTTCTACAGTCGGTTCCAGCTCTCTTCTCTCAGATGTGCTTTTTTCGGCTTTTGACTCGGTTATCATGTCCATGGTGACCTTCTTACTGTAGGAATAGAACATGATCTTTCTAGACCTAAAATCAACTACCGTTTTAGTTGTTCGAAGGAACGACCGACTAAGGATAATCAGGGTCTAGAGTAACGGTGCATGGGAATCCATATCCATGACAACTAAGTACACTAGGAATTTCATGTCATGGATCGATCAATAAACTGAAGGATCAAGCGTATGGGTTTAAGCAGACCCGGCTTGAATTCTTGAACTAATGATGACGACATAAGGTTTATGGAGGAACCGATATAAAGCAAAGTTCGCTCAAAAATATTATCAAAAATTTCACACTCGATTAAAGATGCTCCCTTGTCATTCTTCTTTATTGGGAGGTCACTGGTCGCATTCACAATATCCAGGTAAGGAGGTGCTTCTCTGATTTGCTGCGTCTATTTTTTGGGGGTTGATGCTTTGAGGTACATGCCTCTTTCAGTCCTTTATTAACATAAGTCCTGTCTTCCACAGCTTTCAATAAAGGCATCTCAAGAAAAATGTTTTTAAGATCTCAACAATGGCATGTTCAGACAATGTTATTTTAATTTTCTATTTTTTGGATTTTTTCATTGCATCAGAAAAAGGAATATATACAGACTGAAAAGCATTGTTCTTATTTACAACTAAATCATCTTGTATAATAGGAGGACTACAATGGGTACAATCATCCAATACAGGTGGAGAAATAAAAATAAGAAATTTGACTCTGTTGATTGGCACTAAATCACACGATGGTGCAACTTTCTCCTTAGCTTTCTCAGCCCAACCTTGACTTTTATTCTGTTTTTGATATTTTTGATTTTCTTTATTTTTTGGATTTTCTTTAGTGTGGATATGAAGGCTGGGTTTGGGCCATAGAGCATCACGAAAGAGTGAAGATCATATTGCATGCGACTAAGAGTGACTAGTCATACTAGTTTCTTGAGGTAGTGGAAATTAAATAATTTTATATAGATGAAACCACATGATTCGAGAGCACTTCTCAAATAATTTCATCAAGATCACAACTGATTTATAGGAATATCTCTTGGAGCGTGATTGTGATCCCTTGTCTCTAAAGTAAGAAACCTCTGTCTCAAGTCCGATCCGACGAAGGTCGCACTTGGGGAGCATGGATGAGATGCATGCTTCTCGCAATCAAAGTCGAAAATTCGAGCGATGAATCTCCTGATTTTGTCTCATGAAATCCTATGCCTTCTTCACGAGCAAGGAGCATCGAAGAAGACTGAGATCCATGAGCAGTCAATCCGACAACACAATGGTGTGACGACGACGATGAGGCTCTCTAGGTTAATATGTGGACGACCACAATTGAGAGAGAGAGAGATGGGGCACGTAGAGAATAGAGGGAGATTGCTCTTACAATTTTTGTTGTTAAAACAAAGAGATAGGGTTAACATTTCTTTTATTACTTATTGAATGTCCATGGATCCCAATCCATGTGCACAAAAAATCAATGGTGTATATGATTTTGTGCTTTCAATAAATGTCCTTGATTTTGTTGCATAAAATTTGCAACAATAAATAGTTGCTTCAAAATAAATTCTATATATTGAAGATCCATCGATATAATTCAATTTAAATCAAAGTAACAAACACGAAATAACTTAGAAGGAGGGTAAGACTCCTTCCATACATAGGGCGGACGACCACCAAGTTGAAGATCTCAAGGTGGTTGTCTCCTCTATATGGAAAGGAGGCTCTTTCATCCCAAATACGTTGAGATCTCATATTTCAACATATATTCCATACGTGCAACAACTTTTGTTGCAAAATTATTCAAAAAAATAATTCCAAATTATTTTATGATAATTTCAATCATGCTACTGACAATTATAAATCATATTCATACATTCAATATAAAATGTAAATTGCATTTACAAATTAATTCTTAAATGTGAATCCAATTCACATCAATAATTAATTTGTAAATATTATTTACAATTAAATCTCTCCAACATATTATAAGTCACATTTATAGTATTTATGATTTTTATGGATAACGCTATCCACATTAATCATATCCTTGATAATTAAATCATATTTAATTATCTTGGATGTCTATTCTCATGTATCCACATAATATGAAACACATCCGTATTATTTATGATAACTAAATCACATTTAATAATTATTTTCCTAATGCTCAGATATATTATTAATAATGGAATTATTCTTGAATTCTTTCAAGAATTATGTGCTTTCTCCGCGGATACTTGGAGATAAGGACATGACGATTGTATATTCCATGTATAATGACTTAGATTGAGATCATATCTCAAATCTAGATCTCGAGATGAATCTAATCTTTTCATTGCATCCAAATCACATTCATATCAATGTCCAACATTTGGACTAGGATTAGATTGCTTAGTCTTTTGAGAGGAGTCACTAAAATCCAAGCCTGTTTCATCACTCCCTCATAATGGAAGTGCCATGGTTATATAATCATTTACGATTACATCACCCTCGAGTATTTCCAATACCTATACATCCTGCATACTAGAAGATCTAGAATAAACATGAAGTTTTAGATCACATTTAGGCCGTCTTCTTCATGGTTTTATCATTAAGTTTCTCATTTGATCATTGGGAGTGAGTATCGATCATATGCTTCCAAAAACATATATCATACCTACAAATTCTTGTCATGCTTCCAAAGCAAGACGATCATGCATGGAATTTGATCGGTCCCAATACCTCATTAGCGAGCACATGTCTTCTGATTCAATAGTGAACCTGTATGATCCCTTTGAGAGATCATAATACTTATATACCCTCGTATGCGCACTAGCTCACTAGTATATAGAGCTTGATTAGGTCATTAACTTGATGGTCTGCCTAATGTACATACTCAAACATATAATAATACATCTGTCTCCGGTCAGAGGATGCGTGCCTATATCATGACAACATACGACATAGGTCGTGGTTTCTCGATCTCGTTACGTCAACTCTTTGACCTAACTTATATGACACCTCCAATTCTTTATTCTTATGCAAAGTACCTTCATCAAAGAGGTCGGTCAGATATCAACCTTTAGAGAAGGATTGCCATTTCTTTCTTAGGTTCTAGATCATATCTTAAAAACCATTTGACGATGCTTGATGAGTCCTCAATCCGAATCTTTAGATATCATCCAAGCACCAGCCTTTATGATTCAGCCATTGAACCAAAGACTGTATGATTATTAAGATGGCTACAGTACATAACTCTAATTGTACTACAATACCTTATACGTGCATTCATTCATTTAGTATCAAATAAGGAGTGAGATAAACCAATAACCTTTATTGATATATCAAATATTACAATATTATTTATTGTAGAAACGATTCGCCCTGGGCTCACATGGCTAACAATCTCCCACTAGCTCTCAGAACCATTCAGGTACAATCTTAAACCCATGCTCATTACATGATGGTCGAAAATCTTTTGCGTCAAAGGATTGGTAAGGGGATCAATAACATTGTCGGTAGAGGCCACCTTGGTGATGATGATGTCACCATGCTTTTGAATCTCCCGAATGATGTGGTATTTCTTTTCCATGTGCTTGCTCTTCTGATGCCATCTGGGTTCCTTTGCCTGAGCTATGGCTCTTGTGTTATACCAGAGTAGAGTGATGGTTGTATGAGATGAAACTATGCCAAGTTCCAAGATGAACTTGTGAAACCATGATGAAACCCAATTTCATCATCATAATTTCCCATTATTAACCCCCTTGCTTAAATTTGTGCCAATAAAAACCAGACAAAGTCCTGTAATTATTAGAGTCTTGAATAAATTAAAAATCACAAAAAATGGCAAAACTAAAATTCGTGGTATTTATAACCTTAAAAATACCCTCAAAAATATTTTGTGGCTTTAGATGATCTCATCTCTATTTTTGGTCAACATGAAACTTATAGATCTCATCGAGATCTACAACTTTCATGTTTTGAGTTTTCTCAAATTCGGCCAATTTGACCCTCATATCTCAATTTCCCTCTCAGAATAAACTGATTGGGCGACGTGGCCCGTTCTGGTGAAGCCACGTAGCCCGGCCTCTTTGCCTCTTCCGCAATCACCCAGGGCCGTTGGATCTCTTCTTGATCCAGCGACTAGATGAGCTCCATGCATACCCTTTACCATCCACCGTCTGATCTACCCTCGCCTCTCATCTGCACCGCACGTCAGCGCCAAGCCCATAGCCTGTCACGTGGCGCATTGAGCGCCATCCGATTGTGCCTTCATCCATACATCACATCCGCTGCTTCCAACATCGCATCTGAGCCCTTCAATCAGCGCCTTCTTCGCATCAAAACCGTCCGCTAGCACGCAACACCTCACCACGATAGGTGGCGACTTCCTGACGCTTAGATCACTTCGCCTCAGATCTCATCACATCCGTTCTTTCACGCCAAATCGTCAACCGTTAAATCTCCAGATCCAACGGCTGAGCTTCATCATCAACCTCACGACGCCCCTCTCTCCCCACGATCTCCACCTCGTAGAACCCTTCCGCCCTTCCATTTCTCTCCATCTCGTCCGACTACCTATTCGCTCGCTAAATGCCTCACTACGTTCCTCCATCTTCCACGATCCTCGTGAGCCATCACTCTAACCTCGTCGTCCTCCCACTCGCTCCATATCTCCTCCGCAATCTGCGACTTCAGCTCACCAACTGCCGTCAACCACCCTTTAAATACTCCGCCCCTCCTCCGATAGCGGTCGTCCACCTTTACGCGGGGCATGGCCCAGCCCTCCACCACCTCCCGGTGATAGGGGGAGGTGGCTGGATCGAGCGACGACGACCAGTACCCCCGGTGAGACCCGCCGACCTCCATGGCGGCAATGCGGTGGCTCAAGCCCCGCCCGAGCTCGCTGGGATGGCCGTCCAGCACGTGCGAAGTCCCGGGCATACTCCCTAATGCCCAGCCCAGGCTCCCGCTCTGCCCAACCTCAGGTAAGCACCTCTCCGATCTCCTTTTGCATTTTTCTTCAATTGCATTGATTTTATTAGCTCCTTACACGCACCCCCATGCTCCATTAACCACTCCTTGAGCTTCGCCAACACTCTCCCTTTCACGCGGTCATCTCCGACTCCTATCCCTGTCCTCCATACCTCAGATCACACTCGACCCATCTCCTCCGCCTTCCACGACGGAGGAGCTCCGAGCTCCCACGTTCTCCGCCGCACACGAGCTTTCATTCCAATCATGCACACATGCATCCTTTGCTTCGGCTATGCGTTACTAACGATGCAGGTTTTCAACACTCGCAATGGCTCGAGCTCCATCGGAGCCAACTTCGCCGACCATGCAGCCATCACCAGAGCTCCGACGAACTGTTCCAGAAGCTCCTGGACCTTCCCTGAGCTCCCATTTACTTCGACGACCGTCCATGGAGCTCCAGGGAGGTCCAACTTGCCCGAGATGGAGTGGTGGAGCTGGAGCTCCTTCGCCGGAGCTCGATTTCTGCCGCTAGCTGACGATGAAGAAGGAAGCACATGCTCCGTTGGATGACCCTCTCTAGGGGATCATCCAACGGTCCAGGAGCGTCCATGTAGTCCTTGAGCGCCTTCTCCAGCTACCATTGGATCCTCGGGATCCAACGGTGAACGAGTGACCACGCGTCAACTTCAGATAACATCTGAGTCATGGCGCCATAGCTAAGGCTTGGGGGATCCGAGCCTCTCCTGAGCCTACGCCGAACCTGCATGGAGCCTCGAACTGTCCGAGCCTAGCCAAACCAGCGCCGAATCTCTGCCGAGCCCAAGCGTTCACCCGAGCCTGGATGGCGCGTGCATTGCACGTGCTATTCTGGGCAATTTACACAGAGGGCCTCAGAAGTTCTCCAATTTGCAGACAGGTCCCTGTCACGTGCAGCATCACGCGCGCCTGGGGATATTTGCACCTTGGCCCTTGCGGGTTTTAATAATTGCGAATATACCCCCGCGCGTGTAGGATTTTTATAGGGAAGGCCCCACACCTTATTTTTATTGCATTTTAGTCCCTCCCAGGGACCTATTTGTAGTTATCTTTTTATGTTTTCTTTCAGTTATGCCCTTGCGTTCCTTCATGCATTTCTTGAGCACCGTAATTCCAATTGAGTTGATTTCAGTTTCATTTTAAAGCTTGTTTAATGAACTTTCTAATGGCATCTCAATTGTTATTTTGGACTCAAAATTTTCATTGTATTATTTTAAAAGCCATGTGTCCCTCAGTGCTTAAGCTTATGCCTCGTTTAACTTGTCCATCAAGCTTGATTTCTTAATTGAACCTGAAATCGATTTTTGTTAATTGTGCTTGCCATATTTATTCTGACCTAGGGTATATTTTCATTGCATCTCATTGAATTTACTCGTATGATAAAATAAAATTTAAAAAATTAAAAAAATGCATGCTTACTTTGTTTTAATGCATTGTTGTGTCTTCTTGCATAATTTGACCTATGCTTCTTTAATTCAACACTTAGTTAATAGATAAAAATCTAGATAATACGAGAGAGGCTCGTGTCTCTGAGTTCGGCCTTGGTTTCTTGCCAAGTAAAATAAATATGACCATCTGATTTTGATTGCTATATCTAAATTAGATGGTCTTTGATGAGCCCGATTCGGCCCGACGGTGATGACATTATCAAGTGTTAAAACAACACTTTTAAAGGGTCGATTTCACGGATCGTCAAATGGCGCCATTGCCGGGGACACGGCTCATTTTTTGTGTTATTGGGATTTTGTTTATTTAATTAAGTGTTCCTTTTATATAGGTCTCCTTGTTGATCTATTTTGCATCATAAATTTTTTTCTTTTCGATTGATATCTAACCATTGCTTTTGTGGCAGGGTCCTTGGTGTTCAAGTAGGCGAGGAGCCGCAGAAGCTTGCTTGGAGCATGTCGAGAAGAAAGAAAAAAAATGTCATTTTTGCATATCATTATCTCATGTAATAATCGTCCTTTACAGCGGTCTTCGATCGAAGACTCGTGATTGTAATCAAAAGATTGTGGTTGTGTGGGGATCGTCCCCACTTGAGTGTCGACCTAGGACCAGGCACACGGCTCTTCAAGCTTATTTTCTTATTCAGATTTTTATTTGCTTGCTCATAGGTAGGACACACTATTAATCAAAGACGCACGTAGCACCGCTTCACTTAGCCATATTTAAAAGATATTCCTCACTGCTAATAGAAGCATGTTAGGTGTGTCTTTTTGATCGACTTGCATACATATTGATTTTGGTTTTCAAAACAGCCCAAGTTTTTACGTATTTTTGCCAAGTCACTGCATGATTTCTCGCTTAGCCTAGATCGCGGTTTTTATCGAATACATGGTGTTTCTCGATTTCCTTTTCCTAGCTTGATCACCTAGGTTAAACAGAATATGGGAATGAACGGTAGACGATGATTGCTTGATTTTGTGCTCACCATAATTCAGTGACAACCTAAAATAATTGGGACTGTTAATTGCAAGTCAACCTAAAATGGAGTAAAATTTTGGTTTTGGGAGAGCAACACCCTCGTTTACGCATTGATTTTTACTTAACATTTTTCTTTGCGTAGACATCAAATGTTTTATCACCAATAAAACCGACAAGATAATAAACCAACCTCGGTTGGTTTCATGTGTGAGTTGGTGAAATTGAGGGTCTTGCTTACTTGATTGAGCCATGTTTGCTTCGATACACTCCCCAG
Organism: Ottelia alismoides; assembly: GCA_037367405.1. NCBI lineage: Eukaryota > Viridiplantae > Streptophyta > Magnoliopsida > Alismatales > Hydrocharitaceae > Ottelia > Ottelia alismoides. The sequence continues at coordinate 352,745 of JAZKJV010010627.1, read as the reverse complement.
ATCCTTAAACACTCCATTTATCTCCGTAGATTCATCCGATCACTTGTAAATCCATCCTTCTTCTTCATTCACCTTGGGTCTCTCCCAACATCAAATCTCCATCTTTATACTTAGGCTACTCTCAGCCTAAGTATAGGGGGGACCCGAGTCCCCGTGACTTTCTCTACTCTCCTTTCCTTGCCTTTATACTTAGGTTATTTCTAACCTAGGTATAGGGGGAGCCCCTCTTAGCCCTCGTATATTCCTTTATATTTAAATGGACCTATGTACTTGTATCATCTAATGCTATGAGGACATAACAAAGTTTAAGTATAGGGTGGTATACCGTATATTCAGTATACTTACTTTAGCTATAATTTGAAAATTTTGAAAAATTTAAAACTTTTTGGCTAAGGTAAAATCCTTCGAACTAAGAGGACTCAAAGGTTTTTCACGGCTTTTCTATATTTTGTTACACTATTTTTATAAAAATTATTTTCGAAAATGAGTTGAAAAATGAGTTTTTCTTGTTTTGAAAAATCTTTTGAAAATGTTTTGAAAATTCTTTATTTGTGTGACATGGTTTTGAAATTTTTTTCTCTTTTCAAGGAAAGTTGAGTCTAACTAGTGTTCTAACATTCTATTAAAATCCATAAAAATGAGAAAAATCCAAAAATCCTTTAGGATCCATTAGTGACTTCTAAGCTCAATTAAGTAGCCACGTTCAGTGAGGGTTCGCCCTTAGCAGATTGGATGGTTTAGAGGACATCACGTAAGGCCCCGTCCTCAAACAATGGGCTTCGGCCTGTACTTACATCCATACTGGCTGAATGCAGATGCTTAATTGAGTTTAGGCAGTCCTAATATCTCTTGAAGTCTCAAAAAAAAGAAAAGAAAAGAAAAGAAAAAAAAGAAAAAAAGGAAAAAATTCTGAATGAAGGAGTTAGATTAATCCTCTACTTTCACACTTCCACCCAGGATCTGAAATGTTAAGGAAACTTAGCTTTATGAGGTCTTTGAGATTTTAGGTTAGCCAGCCTTAGCCATCAGGGTCATAGACTTAATCATCTGCATTTCCCTAGATTTCTAGATTTGCATGCTATATTCCATGCTTAGTCTCAGACAATAAGAATATGATCAGCACATCACATGCACGACTGCGGTTTCGATGAGATGAGTTGACTCTTGACTTAAGGGATTGGGATGAGGGATTCGAGTCTGGACTTGATCTAATGATGCTCGAGGATGGGATAAGATCTTTGAAAGCTTCATGAAACCTGAGTGTCAGCAATCTTAGTCAGTATGAGAACTTGATTCTTATACTAATATCTTGACATTGACCTAAGTGCCAGGGTGTGATTAAATAAAAAAATGTTGATCAGTGTGCGCCAACTCTTGGTAAAAGCAGTGGAACTAGCCAAAAATACTACAAATCAAAGAAATATCAAAGAAAAGCTCTCATTCCACAAAGTTACATATCAAAGAGCTTCCACCAAAGGCGAGCGCTCCCAACCATTTCAAAGTGTCCACTTGGACCACCGCTATTAGGACCAGGAGTCGGGCTTGCACCAAAAAAGGGCTCTGCATTGTACATGCTACAAGTCTGGGTGTCGAAGGTACGATAGGTACTCAAAAGAGACACACCCCAGTGTATTCCCAGGAAAACAAGTGCAGACGGCTCCAACTTCTCTTGACGGACGCACTGATCAACACCAAAAAAATGTGTTGCGTAAAAAGGCACTAGAGAGAATCCTTGTTCCAATGAGAGGGAGAGAAGAAATAACACAATCCCATGCCCTCCACTACTGGCCTTTCATCTACATTTTCTAAGTCTGACAACTAAAGAGACAATGGACTGAACACAAGACTTGGTTTATTCCCTAGTGTTGAGGATTGGGTCCTTAGGAGAATTTCTTGGACTAAGACTTTGGGTGACGATTTGACTCTACTCTTGGAAACACAATCAACACTAAATTTCATATCCTTAGTATATATGTACATCAGATAGAGTTTGGAGAATTAGAGGAATTGGGTGCCTCTTGACTAAGGCTGGGTTGAATTCTCGAATTTTGGACCTCTAAAGTTGAGTAGACTTGAACAGATTGGATCCTGTACTCACTTGCACAAGGGGGTTAATCCAGCTTAATCATTCCCTTTGATGCTCGGGGACGAGCATAGTTTAAGAATAGGGGGTGATGAAACCCAATTTCATCATCATAATTTCCCATTATTAACCACCTTGCTTAAATTTGTGTCAATAAAAACTAGACAAAGTCCTGTAATTATTAGAGTCTTGAATAAATTAAAAATCACAAAAAATGGCAAAACTAAAATTTGTGGTATTTTTAACCTTAAAAATACCCTCAAAAATATTTTATGACTTTAGATGATCTCATCTCTATTTTTGGTCAACATGAAACTTATAGATCTCATCGAGATCTACAACTTTCATGTTTTGAGTTTTCTCAAATTCGGCCAATTTGACCCTCATATCTCAATTTCCCTCTCAGAATAAACTGATTGGGCCACGTGGCCCGTTCTGGTGAAGCTACGTGGCCCGACCTCTTTGCCTCTTTCGCAATCACCCAGGGCCGTTGGATCTTTTCTTGATCCAACGGCTAGATGAGCTCCACACATACTCTTTACCATCCACCATCTAATCTACCCTCGCCTCTCATCTGCACCGCACGTCAGCACCAAGCCCATAGCCTGCCACGTGGCGTATTGAGCGCCATCCAATTGCGCCTTCATCCATCCATTACAACCGCTGCTTCCAACATCGCATCTGAGCCCTTCAATCAATGCCTTCTTCGCATCACAACCGTCCGCTAGCACGCACTACCTCACCACGACACGTGGTGACTTCCTGATGCTTCAATCACTTCGCCTCAGATCTCATCACATCTGTTCTTTCACACCCAATCATCAGTCGTTGGATCTCTAGATCCAACGGCTGAGCTTCATCGTCAACCTCACGACACCCCTCTCTCCCCACGATATCCACCTCGCAGAACCCTTCTGCCCTTCCATTTCTCTCCATCTCCTCCGACTACCTATTCCCTCGCTAAACGCCTCACCACGTTCGTTTATCTTCCACGATCCTCGCGAGCCATCACTCTAACCTCGTCGTCCTCCCCCTCTCTCCATATCTCCTCCGCAATCTGCGACTTTAGCTCACCAATTGCCGTCAACCACCCTTTAAATACTCCGCCCCCTCCTCCGATAGCGGTCGTCCACCTTTACGTGGGGTATGGCCCAACCCTCCACCACCTCCCGGTGATAGGGGGAGGTGGCTGGATCGAGCGACGACGACCAGTGCCCCCGGTGAGACCCGCTGACCTCTATGGCGGCGATGCGGTGGCTTAAGCCCCGCCCGAGCTCGCTGGGATGGCCGTCCAACACGTGCGAAGACCCGAGCATCCTCCGCGATGCCCAGCCCAGGCTCCCTCTCCGCCCAACCTCAGGTAAGTACCTCTCTGATCTCCCTTTGCATTTTTCTTCAATTGCATTGATTTTATTAGCTCCTTACACGCACCCCCATGCTCCATTAACCACTCCTTGAGCTTCGCCAACACTCTCCCTTTCACGCGCTCATCTCCGACTCCTATCCGTGTCCTCCATACCTCAGATCACACTCGACCCATCTCCTCCGCCTTCCACGGCAGAGGAGCTCCGAGCTCCTGCGTTCTCCGCCCCACATGAGCTTTCATTCCACTCATGCACACATGCATCCTTTGCTTCGGCTATGCATTACTAACGATGCAGGTCTTCAACACTCGCAATGGACGGAGCTCTGTCGGAGCCAACTTCACCGACCATGCAGCCATCACCAGAGCTCCGACGAACTGTTCCAGAAGCTCCTGAACCTTCCCCGAGCTCCCATCTACTTCGACGACCGTCCATGGAGCTTCGGGGAGGTCCAACTTGCCCGAGACGGAGTGGCGGAGCTGGAGCTCCTTCGCCGGAGCTCGGTTTCCGCCGCCATCTGACGATGAAGAAGGAAGCACAGGCTCCGTTGGATGACCCTCTCTAGGGGATCATCCAACGGTCCAGGAGCGTCCACGTAGTCCATGAGCGCCTTCTCCAGCTGCCATTGAATCCTCAGGATCCAACGGTGAACGAGTGGCCACGTGTCAACTTCAGATAACATCCGAGCCGTGGTGCCATAGCTAAGGCTTGGGGGATCCAAGCCTCTCTCGAGCCTACGCCGAACCTGCATGGAGCTTCGAACTGTCCGAGCCTAGCCGAACCAGCGCCGAACCTCTGCCGAGCCCAAGCGTTTACCCGAGCCTGGATGGCGCGTGCATTGCACGTGCTATTCTGGGCAATTTACACAGAGGGCCTCAGAAGTTCTCCAATTTGCAGACAGGTCCCTGTCACGTGCAGCATCACGCACGCCTGGGGATATTTGCACCTTGGCCCTTGCGGGTTTTAATAATTGCAAATATACCCACGCGCGTGTGGGATTTTTATAGGGAAGGCCTCACACCTTATTTTTATTGCATTTTAGTCCCTCCCAAGGACCTGTTTCTAGTTATCTTTTTATGTTTTCTTTCAGTTATGCCCTTGCATTCCTTCATGCATATCTTGAGCACCGTAATTCCAATTGAGTTGATTTCAGTTTCATTTTAAAGCGTGTTTGATGACTTTCTAATGGCATGCTCAATTGTTATTTTGGACTCAAAATTTCCGTTGTATTATTTTAAAAGCCATGTGTCCCTCAATGCTTAAGCTTATGCCTCATTTAACTTGTCCATCAAGCTTGATTTCTTAATTGAACCTGAAATCGATTTTTGTTAATTGTGCTCACCATATTTATTCTGACCTAGGGTATATTTTCATTGCATCTCATTGCATTTACTCGCATGATAAAATAAAATAAAAAAAATAAAAAATGCATGCTTACTTTTGTTTTAATGCATTGTTGTGTCTTCTTGCATAATTTGACCTATGCTTCTTTAATTTAACACTTAGTTAATAGATAAAAATCTAGATAATACGAGAGAGGCTCGTGTCTCTGAGTTCGACCTTGGTTTCTTGCCAAGTAAAATAAATACGACCATCCGATTTTGATTGCTATATCTAAATTAGATGGTCTTTGATGAACCCGATTCGGCCCGACTACGATGACATTATCAAGTATTAAAACAACACTTTTAAAGGGCCGATTTTGCGGATCGTCAAACCACACCGCCTATTTTGCATCATCTGATGCAGTAATGTATTCAGCTTCTGTTTGTTGAATCGACCATAGTGTCCTACTTATTGCTTCTTCAGCTCACAATACCATTGTTCAACAAGAACACAATCCCTAAAGTTGACTTACGGCCATCTACATCAGATTGGAAGTCTGAATCTATGTATCCTAAGACTTGGAGATTACCATCTCGACAGACCTAGATGTAATCTTGTGTCTGTCTTAGATACTTAAATATGTTCTTCACTGCATTCCAATGTTGATCTACATAGTAGGATTGGTAACTACTTATGTCACGGCCCCAATTCTGGACCGTTAGATCCTCCCATATCCGGATCTAATTACTCATCAATAATTTATTTAGCAATCGTAACTAATATTCAGAAACAGACTACAATTAAAATCCTCAGAAAGAAGTATTTAATACTTTTCCATTCACAAAATAAAATTTACATGATTTATTGTCCTACTATAACCATTTACATGTACATTAGCAGGAAAGGAGGTACACAAAAAGATTACCAACTAACTTATAGAGAGAAAACTACTGTGTTGGCTTGATGACTGTTATGTTAGCTGACTGGATTATTAAAGTCCTTGCAATGGCTTACCGCCACCTGTTGGGTTTTCATAAATCATAGGATGAAGATTAGCGAGTGCTAAGTAACGAAGAAGAGAAAAGTAAACATGTAGTGTAGTTTAGAAGAACTTACTATACCAGAAAGTTTCTTCTTCTCATTAGTTTAAGTCCTATTCCTTCTATTCCATGTCAGGGATTAGTCTAGGTAAAACCTCACCATTCATGGATTCCGAAGCTGTGGATACTTCGGGATTGGAGATTTCGTTGATATGGCGAGCTTATGCTGCCACACGTCGCCTCAACCAATCCTCCAATGCTACCATGACAATTTTCTTTTGTTTTATTATACAGGGTTTTAAACCCTCAGCCTGACAAACAAAGAAGCACACCATCCTCGAGGAGCCGGTAGCTTTAAAACCACGAGCTAATCTTTAATCACATATACTAGAGACTTTTAATACATGTTATCTTGACCTAGCCTCTATCCAACACTTGTGCCTCCACATGGCACAACCACATCTTCAGTCAGTCAATCTGTTTAATGGCAGCTGAGTATCACGCGTTGCAAATAATTTATTTCATATGCTCAACATATTCGGGCAACTGTGTACCACCTAGGTTTGGCCAGCCAATACGGATGCTCTTTTGACAAACCTATAGGTTGCATGCTCGACCTGTAGTTCTACTTCCAATCATTCTTAATGTAACACACGATCCTTTTCAAGATCCAAAATGATACATCAATTCCCACGATGTGATTCTTCCGTTAAGCCTTTGAATTGCATATTCACCAACATTGAGTATTGACTCACATATATATTAATTCATATGTATATATACTCATATTTGTACTTATTTTATTCCCTAACTTTCCAAGCCACTACATCTATTCGATGCTTGGTCATTATTTTAGTGGAAATCACAAAGCAACTTTTCATATTTTCTCAAAAAATAGCCACATTAGGGTACTTCGTAGCGAAGAACATAAAATCAGGAGTATCAATGATCCCATATGAAAACCCAACAACAAAAGGAATGATTTCGTTATTTAATCGAGCTCTCTCTCTCGCATATGCAATGCTTTTATTGTGATATGTTTTTAGAAAGGATGATTTACGTCTCTTGAAATGATCGAATTTCATTTTCGTCAAGAACACTAAGAACGTGCCAAGAACGCAAAGAACAAACCAAGAACATAAAGAACACGAAGAACACACGAAAAACAAGAAGAACACAAAGAACATATTTTCTCTCAAAATTTTAGTAGAGCTTCCCCTTATATGGGGTGATATTTCTAGGAAAATTTCGATAGAGTTTCCCTTTATATTGGGACATATTTCTAGGAAAATTTCGGTAGAGTTTTTCCTTATACCAGGACATATTTCAAAAGAAAAATAGAAAGAGTTTCCTCTATAAAATCACCTAGAGGAAAACAACAGTGAAACCGAAAGAATATAGTCAAACTACAAGTGATGGAGAATCAGTAGACACCACGCGTCTTAGGTGAGTGAAGGTGTGACGAATCACATGGTTCACCGACGTGCATAGCCGCCCGTACCTAAGTAGGGTGTTACACAGATTTTTCCCTCAAAACATGTATAAAAGTGGAATCCAAAGAATATAATAAAACTATAAGCGGTGGAGAATCGGTAGACACCACGTGTCTTAGGTGAGTGAAGGTTTGACGAATCACAAGGTTCACTAACGTGCATAGTTGCTCGCACCTAAGTAGGGTATTACATAGATTCCTCCTCGAACAATAATAGAAAATGAATTGGAAAGGAAGATGAATCGAGAACCTAGCTCAAGTTGGAGCTACTTATCTACTAAGGCAACTAACAGAGGATGGTACCGTCATCCTCCTCCTAGTTCTCCCGACAGTGCTTCGCTATTGCTCCTTCCCTACCTCCCTCACCTCCTCCCGACCTCTCGACCCTAGCCCTCGGGGTAGTGGTGATAGTAGAAATCGTAGAGAATGAATGTTGGGGGGCTATTTATAGGCTTCAGAAAGCTATTAACCATGGTTAGTAAACCATGGTTTAACCTTTAACCGCGGTTAGCAGTCCATGGTTTTGGACCATGATTTTGGCCAAAGCTTATATGAAACTTAAGGCTTAAGTTAGAATTTTTTAGAAGGTTCTATATTCGCTAATGACTCTTAATTAACGTTAATCATAATTAACTTCCACTAATCACGATTTAACTTTTGTGACATGCGCTTAACTTTTTTTGATCTTTGATTAATATTTGCTAATGGTCATTAGCGGTCCTCAACCTGTCATTAGTTTCTTTAATCATATTTAATTAGTCTTAATGGCAATCATCATGGTTAATGACATCTTAAACCTCCCTACTCATCTTTCTTCCGAAAATCATAATAATTCCAAAGAAGTCTGATTCATACGAAACAAATTCAGTTGGTTTCCTCTTAACGAGCTGGATCTTATGATATAGGATCCGAGAGAGGCCAGGTTCAAGATTTTACTATTATAACAACCTTAAAGGAAGTCGCGTCCTCGAGACTTGAAATGTAGGCATAACAACCTTAAAGAGGACTGAAAGCACAACAACTTTAAAGAGAATGAACGTTATTTCATTTATAATAAAGCTATACACAATACATAGTGTTATCATTCAAACAAGTAGGGATATTTTTCTCTCATATCTTCCTCATGTTCCCATGTGGCTTCTTTAAACTATTGGTTCCACCGCAACATTTTAATTAGAGGTACCTCTTTATTCCTCAACTTTGTGATATCCCTATCTAGTATTTTCATAGGTATTTCAAGGTATGTTAAGTCTGGCTCAACATGCAGATCATCATAGCTTATCTTATGCTCATGATCCTTAATATACTTTCTCAGATTTGATACATGAAAACATCATGTATTGCTAAAAGATGTGGAGGAAGTGCAAGTCTATATGCAACTTTTCCAATCTGTTGAATAATTTCAAAAGGGACCCACGAATTTGGGTGCCAACTTCCCACACAAGCCAAACCTCTGGACTCCCTTCATAGGAAATACTTTGAGGAATGCAATGTCACCTACATCAAACTCAGGATCTTTTCACATGGTATCACTATAGCTTTTCTGGCGACTCTGAGAAGTTATTAGTCTTTTTCGAGCAAGCTCTATAGCTTCTCGTGTCTCTTGGAGTCTATCTGAATCATAAAGGTTCTTTGTCTCAACCTCTTACCAAGCCTTTTCTGTCTTTATTCCATTTTATTTCTGTCTATTTTCTTGTATATATCTTGTGTGGATTGAATCTTGTTGAGGAGTGAGCACTCCCTTTGAATTTTGCGTGCCGTGAGGGAGCTTACATAGTGCTCGTAGGATCCAATTTGTTAGACACCGAAAGCTAACCAATATCAGACTTATGGATTCATTTGAGATTATTATTCCTTGCTCTTCTCATTTTTCCCTATATCCACTTGTTTGTTTGATTTTTTGTCTATATTATTTGCTTTTATTTTCTTATTTTTTCTCATATTTTCATAACTGTGATCTGACACCTTTCTTGTTTCCCTCTTTCTTGTGAGGTCTTAACAAGCAAGGGCAACATTCTTAGGAGCGTCGATGCACCCGAGCAAAGTGGAGGCGACTCATTTCTTCATCAAGCAGCATGAGGGCGTAACAGAGAAGAAGCAAGAAATTAGAAGGGCCGTTTGAGCATTTGATTTTTTTGTTTTATTTTAAGTATATTATTTCCATGTACCGTTGTATAAATTTGTAATAGTTTTTGGCGCTTGCCCTTTTTCTGTTTTCTAGGCCATTATGTACCATTGTGTGTCCGGGGTATGTTTGAGCAAGTGTCGGTGCACTTGGGATACCTCACTGGATTTTTATTTTCATTATTTATTTTTATTTGTTTTCTCTTGATTTTTGTACTTGAGACCTTAGAAGTATGTTCTATTATCTTGGCTGAGCCAGGTAACTGATTAGGTCCAAATCACCTAAATAAGAATACCTGTATAGCTTAGTTCGTAGGATTGGACTAGCCAAATTAACATGTTCTTGCCTTCTAATAGAAGTTACTTCTTAGGATGTTTCTCTTGCATCATTTAAGTAGCTTTATTTCTATCTTTTATTTTATGCAAGGATCATTTTGCATGTAAATTGTTGGAGCAAGGTACACATCTCTTTACTTATGCATGCATCATGATTTCCGTCGCATCAGCTTTTCTGACTTCATCCCTTGATTTCTCTCACTTAGGAAATAAAAGGAATTTTAAAAATCGTTAAATCATTTGTTTGAAAAAGACTCAAAAAAGAGATAACCAATACAAAAGTAATTGTTAATTTTCACTCGACCCTAAAACTAAACGTAAGGAGAAATCATTCATTGTTTTGTGAGAGTAACCCCCTCATTATTTGCAGGTACTTATATCAAGATAGAGTGGGTGAGGATGAAATCATAAGGTTAGAGCCCAAATCCCTGAACTTATGCCCTATGATTCTGTGCATTACTCTTTGATGCATGGTTAAGATGCAAGCACTTGCCTCATACATTAGAAAACCATTTTCATGTGCTCATTCTCCTTTCTCCCTTTAGGCTTGATATTGAACCGGACAACCCAGGCAAATAGTTCCATTGATTAGGGAGAATTGAGAATGCACGCTGGGCAATAGCGGTAACTCACCCTGTGTGTTTGGTATTATCAACTTCTTGTAGATTCACTAAACTAAAAGAGAATAGATAAGACCGAACTCTTACGATTTTCACCTGTTTTCATTTTGTGAATCTAGGGTTTGTTTTGTGTTTGTTTGCTAATGATAGAGATCCCTTCGTGCACTTCGTGTCTTCACTTCATTTTCTTCTTCTTGTTTGACCTCATGTTCTTGCATCTTGCCTCTTGTCTTCGAAGATGTCGGATTGGAGTATTTGTGCTCGAACTTCGTGAGATTATCTTTATACACCTTATTTCATTCATCTTCACTGATTCAGGATGACTCTCTTTCCGAATTGACTTCTTTTTCCACTTCTCTATTTCTTTCACAAATAAATCCCTTATTTAAGATTAACTGTAATATCAAAGTATCATTTGAGACTCTATATTTCTTGAGGACTGATCGAGTGCCTTACATATTTTCAAAGATTGATTAAGATTCAAAGGACTCGATGGTACCACCGAAGGGAAAGGGTCAAGTTATTGAGCAGCATGAGATTAATGGTACAATGTTGGCATCCATTCAAGCCATCCATGCCTAGCTTACCGAGCATGCCAACATCCATGCTAGACTGAGAGACATGATCTTAATGCTGATATTGAATAGAGGAGAGAGGAGAGAGGAAGATGGGCATCATCATGGAGATGAGAATGGGGGAGTGATAAATCCCATATTTATCATCACTAATTTCTATTATTAACTCTCTTGCTTAAGTTAATCACAAGATTCATTAGCTAAATAACATTAGTTAACAAATTATGTGTTGTATGTAAATGACACTAATTATTATATATTAATATGATATTATTCTATGTTTTTATTTTACATTAAAAATAAAATCAAATTAAATTAAAATTGTATATAAATAAAATAACATAAAACAAAATAAAAATACAAAAAAATAAGCAAAAGAAAAATAAAGAAAATTATTTTATATGGTTTTTAATAGTATTTAATTTTTAACTGTGCATAAATGACCTCTGATCTCTTTGACTTCTACATGAAAGTTGTAGATCTCATCGAGATCTACAACTTTTATGTTTATGACTTTTTGTAATTCATCCTCTGACTATTTTCTCTGGATTTTTCTTTGATTTATTGATTTTCTTCAATTCTAATTGGGCCACGTGGCACCTTCATATCACACCACGTGGTCCTCTCCTGTGTTTCCACCCACCTCTCTTGTGAACCGTCGGATCGCTTCTTGATCAGACAGATTGTGACCGTCCTCTAGCGCATGATTCCCTACCGTTTGATCTATCTTTCATATATCGAATCCAGCCATTGATCTGCGCCTCATTCTGGATCGTTGGATCTTATGATCCAATGACTCTTGGATCTCCTTCAACCTCCAGCCCTCTACGCCTAAACGGCGTAAACCTTTCATCCTATGGCAATTTCCCCCAATTTCTTCAACCTCCTTACGCAGTTTCTTACCTCAAAACTTACACTAATCATTTCACCATTCAACCCTAACTCCCGCCTACCTTTGATCTCATCCTATCACTAACCAACCAAACAATGAGGTTGAAACTTCCATCAAAACCTCCTATAACCTCCATCGTCTCCTCTTTAAATACTCATCCACCAGCCTCCGTTACCAACTATCGGCCATTTACGGACCTACACCCAATCCTCTCTAACCTCCAATGATAGTAAGAGGGCCAGATTGAGCGCCACAACGGTGTGCACCTCCGGAGATCCTTGGCCTTCTCGCCAAGTTACAGACTGATTTTGAGGCTGTTTGAGCTTAGTTCCATATCCAGGAACTTCAAGCGAACACCGTAGAGCTTCAAGCTTCGCAATTCCGGCTCAAGATCCAATCCTTATTCACTTCATCTTCAACCTTCAAATCTCATGTCAGTATTTCTTTTTTTCTCATTGTAGTTTCTAGCATTTTATCCGTAGTTTCTGCACAATAATTTACTCATCTGAACTATCGTGCACCTTCGCCATTCATCCCTTTGTTAGCAATGTGAGCCCGAGGCGAACCATTCCTGCAATAAATGTTATTGTAATAAATGATTTATCAATAAAAGTTATTGATTATGTTTCACTCCCTTTCTGAAATTGATTGAATGGATGCACTATAAGGTCCCTCTGTACAATATGGGTTATGTACCATGGCCAACTTGATAATCATACAGCTGTTGATTCATTGATTGAATCATGGAGGCTGATGCTTGGATGAATATCTAAGGAGTTAGATAGAGGACTCATCAAGCATCATCAATGATTGACAAGTAGTGATCTCCAGCCTGAGAAGGAGATGGCAATCCTATCTCATTAGGCTGATGTCTGATCGACCTCTTGATGCAGGTCCTCTGCATGGGAATAGTGATTCGGAGGTATCAGATTAGTTGAGTCAATGGGTTGACTTAACGAGATCGAGATAACCAAAGACCTATGATGAATACTATCACATCACAGGCAAACATTCTCTGACCAGAGACAGATGTATTGCTATATGTCTAAGTGTGTACATTTGGCAGACCAATAGGTTGATGGCCTAACCAAGGTCTATACACCGGCGAGCTGGTGTGCATGTAAGGGCATATGAGTAATACGATCTCTCAAAGGGATCATACAGGTTCACTTGTGAACCGAGAGACATGAGCTCACTCATGAGGTATTGGGACTGATCAAATTCCATGCATGGTCGTCATGCTTTAGAATCATGACATGAATTTGAAGGTAAGATATATGCTTTGTGAAAGCATATGATCTGTACCATATCCCAAGGACCAAGATTGAGAAACTTAGTGATCAGACCATGAAGATGACAATGAAAAAGTGATCTTAATCTTCAGGATGATCATGAGTCTTCCAGTATGTAGGATGTACAGGTATTGGGAATACTTGAGGGTGATTTGATCATAAACGATTGTATAACCATGACACTTCCATTCCGAGGGAGTGATGACACAGGTCTGGATTTTAGTGACTCCTCTCATTAGAGAAGTGACCTAATCTTAGTCCATGTTCTGGACATTGATCTGAATGAGATTCAGATGCAATGAGAAGATTAGGTTTACGGTCTTGATTTAATCAAGCATCTATGAGAGGTCCATGGGATCTGGATTTGAGATGTGATCTCAATATCCACGTCACTATACGTGGAACAATATAATCACCCTGTCCTTATCTCCAAGTATCTGAGGAGAAATAACATTGTTCTTGAATGGTTCAAGAATAATTCCATAAGATCTAAGCATTGAGAAGTTGATAACTAAATGTGATTTAATTATCATGATGTATGAGGAATTATCCAATATAATTAAATATGATTTAATTATTATGGATAAGAATAATGTGGATAGAAATATCCAATTATTCATAATATATTATAAATGTGATTTATAATGTATTAGAGAGAGTTAAATATAATTTATATTTGTTGATTAATTATTAATGTGTATTGGATACACATTGTCTAATTAATTGAAAATGTAAATTATATTTTGTTTTAGGTTGTGAATGTGATTCACAATTTTCCAATGTCAAGATTGCAATATTTCCAAAATTAATTGTGAATTATTTTGGTGAATAAATCCCAACAAAAGTTGTTGGAAATAAATAATGGAGAAATTCAAGGAGGCATGCAATCTCATGGAAATCCATGAGATTGCCCCACACGGAAGGTGGTGGGCGGCACCCAATTCCTATTGGAATGGGTTGCCGTCCCCCTTGAATGTACATGGAGATGAAATATCCATGTATATTCTCTCCTTATTTGTTGATGTAATATAGGATTGATTTATATTTGATTTTGTCAAATATATTTTAATCTAAATTAAATCAGAAGTTGTTGGTTTTTTCCAACAACAATCTTGACCATTGGATTGACATAAATCAATCTCATCCATTGATTTATATGTCCCATGGATTGAGATCCATGGATCCCAAAACCCTATAAATAGAGAGGCATACCATGCTCTCTTGTACATGCTATTGGTAGCACATCTCTCTCTCTCTATCTATTTTCTCTCCACACACCAACCTTCTCTCCCTCTATTTGGTGGCCGACCACCAAACCCTAGAGGAGGTCTTCATCGTCGCCTACGCCACTGCGTCGCCACTTCGACACTCTACGGTTCTCCATCTTCTTGGAGTGCTACGCTCACGAGGGAGACGTTCAATCTCGTACGACGAGATCAGGAGCAACCGTGCTTGGATCAACTTGTTGGATTGCGAGGACAACACGATTCATCCCCGCGCTCGCAAGCAATCTCTCCGACGACTGGACTTGAGACAGGAGGTCTCTTTTCTTAAAGACTCGATCAACCATGCTTCAAGAGGTATTTCATTATACTTGTTGTGGTTATAGATGAAACGATCCGAGAATCGTTCTTGGATCATGTGGTTTCATCACATGAAATTTTTTAAATTCCGCTGCACCGAACTACTAGTACGACTAGTCGTTCTCCGTCGTATCCGATACGACGCTCATGCTTCCGTGATGCGCTTGAGGATCTTTCCATATCCTTCAAGTGGTATCAGAGCCTTAGGTCGAAGGTTTTTGGATACGATCCACAAACCTAGGACGTCTTGGGTTCGTAGAGGTCGCGAAAGTTTTTATCACATTTGATTTTTGCACTTCTGTTTAGTGAATAAATTCGACACTATTTAAATTGTTTAAACACGAATTTAACACTTAGATTTTTCCCCATTAAATAAGTAAACCATAGGATCTGAGTTTACGTAATTTGGATTTTGTTTGTTCGAGATATGGTTGTTTTAATGAACATGTATGCACTGTTACGGGAACTGCAAATCTTAACATGATTAAAGAGTTAATTATTGTTTAGACTTGCTCGAAATGCGTGAAATATCACTTGAGTTCTGTCCTAAATCAAATTAGCAATCTATAAAAATTGATTTTGTCTAATTTGGATTTACTATGATTGAGATATGTTAATTTTAGTAAGTAGGGGTCACTGCTGAAATTACAGTCCTAAATAAGAACCATGTGATTGTCAATTAATGAAATTAATTGTTAATTTCAAGAAATAATTATGGAAAATATTTGAGAAATATTAGAAGATGATTATTTTCTTATTTGACTTGGCCTCAACCAATAATTGATTATATTTGATCTAGATCAAAATTGGAAACACAATCATCAAACTCCTTGTTTGAATAGGATTGGGAATTTGTCTAGCAAATTTTCTTATAATAAAAAATGTTTTGATTACTATATGGTATAATTTCGGTTGAAGAACCGATGATCATCTCAAGTACAAATTGATCTATTTGGTATTATCCTTTCCCGAGGCGGATATGGTGTCTAGTCGGAGATCGCTGGGGTAGCGGGTTGCAACGTATGTGGTCCGTCCCACTCTCGCCGGTACTGGCCATAACAACGGGTAGGGTTTGGATAATGCCGAAGAAATCAAGAAGTATTTTCTAATTATAAAATACGAATTAATACGTACTTTGAGAATAATACCATATATATATTCAAGCAAAAACAATCAAGTTTGATTGATTGAATTGGATAGATAATTAATTTAATCCGATTGAATTAATTGTATCCAATTAAAATACTCTATTATGAATAGAGTTGATAATTCCCTTGGAAGAATTAATTACATGAATTTGATTCATAATAATTAATTAAAATTTGAATATGAAATGGATGATCACACAAGTGACATCCATGGTCTCCCGTCAAGGCGAAGGGTTTCGTCACCAGATATTATATGTAGGAGACGCCTGTCCGAAGTGATAGCTCCTACATATGATCCATTTGGATCGGGCTCATCGCTTCTCGAAAGAGTAAGGACGTATGTGTAGTGACCCCAATATCAGGTCCTCATATTATTGGGGCGATATTGGATTGCGCATAGCGAGTTGTATTCATGTTGACGGTTGGTTCAATTAATGACGGGTCAACATCACCTTAGGGGTGGTGGGCCCGGGTATTAAAGACCGAATTGGAAAATGCAAGTTGGACTTGCAAGGCGGAATGTGTTCCCGCTTCTCTTTATTGGAGTCATAGGTTCTCATATTATTGGGATATGACAAAGATAAAGAGGAGATCCCAGTTCTTGCTTGAGATATAGCGGTAAATATATCTCTTACTTTGAAAGTGATTAAGGGAATAAACTTTCATAGTTGACATAGCAAGACTAATTTGATTTAAAATGCCTTGATCAAATAAAATTAAATTGAATATATGATTATATGTTCTAATATAGTGCATTCTTAATTTCAGAAAATGAATTCCATGAACCCACTGAGCAGGCTTCTGGAGGTCAACCAGTTGACCGGACCGAATTACTCAGATTGGATCTGTAATTTGGAGCTTGTACTCTCAGCGAAGCGCATCAGTTATGTGCTCTCAGAAGACAAGCATGAAAACCCTAAATCTAAGGAAGAGAAAGCATACAATGACAAGTATGATGAAGATCATGTCTTGGCTAGATGCTACATCTTGGGTTCTCTCTCCAATGTTCTTCAGAAACAACATGTGGAGATGAGTACTTGCCAGGAGATTATGCAGAATCTGAAAGATATGTTTGGTGACATTAACCACACCCAGCGGTACAATGTTATGAAAGAATTCGTTTGCTGCAAGATGCAGGAAGGGACTTCGGTTCGTGAACATGTACTCAAAATGTTTGGGTACTTATCAGAGCTGGAGACTCTAGGGGCAACCATGGATGCAGACATGCAATCTGATTTCATTCTGCTATCATTGCCCAAGTCTTTAAATAACTTTGTAGTGTCATTCCACATGAACAAGCTGGAGTTGACAAATGTTGGGCTTCTTACTGCATTAAAATCTGTAGAAGACGTGATGAAGAAAGATGGTCCTGCTGGCAGTGCAATGGTTGCACAGGTCAGAGGGAAGCGCAGTCGGAAGCATGGTTCTCGGAAGGGCCCAACCCAGAAGAGAAAGAAGAAGGGACAAAGTGTTGGCTCATCTTCCAATGCATCCACTCTAATGGCGTCGAAGAAAACCGACGTCTGTCACCACTGCAAAAAGCCGGGGCACTGGAGGCATAATTTCCCAGATTACCTGAAGTCATTCGACAAAAGGTAAAGCCCCAACATGTATGAAATCTACTTTTATCATTGAGACCAGTTTTCTCATTGGATGAGAAGGAAGTTGGGTTGTTGATTCTGGTGCTTCTGTTCATGTATGCAATTTGTTGCATTTGTTTCAGGAAACTAAAAAACTTGAAGAAGGGGAGATAGTCATCCAGATGGGATCTGATGCAAGTATTGCAGCAGTCACCGTCGGGACTTGTCGGCTATCATTATCTAGTGGTAGAGTCCTAGTACTTAAAGAGTGTCTTTATGTACCTGAAGTCAGGAGGAATTTGATATATGTATATAAGCTAGTTAGAAGTGGATATTCATTCCTATTCTGTAATTAGTTAGTCATAAATCATTATGATAAATATATTGTAGATGGTATTTTGACTTCTGGCAGACTCTATGAATTGTGCATTAATAAGCATGTCATGAATGTTACAACCACTAATAAAAACCCTAAAAGATCTAGGAATAATAAAAATCATTCAAATATGATTTGGCATCAAAGGCTTGGTCATTTATTTGTTGATAGGATCAATAAATTGATAAAGGATGGACCTTTGGATTTTCTACAGGTTCAATCTTTACCTACCTGTGAACATTGTATTCGAGGTAAAATGACTAGGATGCCTTTCCGTAACAAGGTTACTGGATGTGGAGGTATTATTGACTTAAATACATACCGATGTATGTGGTCCTGATGAACGTCAAATTTTGCCTCTATAATATTGTGGAATTATGTCGTAGTACAGGAGGCGAATTTGGTTCAGCAAAAACCACAGACTTTGAATGCTGTGGAATATTTATACTTGGTAAGTCTACCAAGGTCGAACACAGGGACACAGCTGCCTAATTTAGCTATTGAATTTTGATTCATTAAGCTCAGAGTGGATTAATTCCAATTTCAGGTCCACATGCAAATTATGATGCACTATGTTATTTACAAAGTAATGCTATGTTGTATGCAACTTTTTTAGATATTTTTATGCAATTATAAAGTGGTGCATTAATAAATATGCAAGAGAAATTATTTACAGATTAAAGACTACAATTATACCTTAAAATTATGAGCAATATGATAAAAATGAAATTAGAGGCAATTTAATCCATCAATGAAAAGCGGTCATCACATCACAGCAAGGCAAGCAGAGCAGGTTTCAATTAGCACATAAAAATTCACTTTAATTAAAAGAGTGTCAAATGAGACAAAAAGGTATGCTAAAATGTAGAGGACAAAATAAGGATCAAAACGACACTAAAATCATGCAATTTGGACCTACGATGCTCAAGTTATGCTAAAAATAGTGCAAGGGCATAATTGTAATAAAAATGCAATAAAATAAAGAGATAAATATTGCATTTAGGTCCCTGGAGGGACCTAAATGCAATTAAAGAAAACTGCTTGGGCCATTTTGTAATTTCTCCATTTGCGCGCAGGGGCCTATTTGTAATTTTCAAAAAGTCTGAGGGTCTCCCTGTAAAATACCCAGGCACACACGTGAAAGATGAAAGAATTCAGCCTATTTTTTTCTTGGCAATTTTAATTAGTGATTTGAAACTGTTTTACTCGAGCATACAAGGAGTCTCCTCAATCAATGGAGTGATCTTCCTGGGATGCTGGGTTTAATATCACACCCCAAAAAGGAACTTATAGGTGCTGAAAACCAAAATATATTTCTAAGGTCAGAGGAAACCACTTACAACTCCCAAAATACATAAAAGTCGGACTTGCAGACATAGGGTGGAAGTCCATGGTTTAGGGCTCGAACCTTATGGATTTTTCCTTGTCCACAATTTCTAGGGGTCAATGCACGTGCCTGGGGACCGAAATGCAAATACTTGAAACTTTCAGGTCTTCACTGCAATTTACCCAGCACCTCACATGCGCTGCATGTGAGGGGCCAGGCTCGGGTCAACACCTTTGGCTCGGGCCACGTGGCTATGTCTGGAGGTTCGATATTAGGCTTGGAGGACCCGAGCCTATAGGTCGGGAAGGAGGCTCGGGTCCACCACGTGGTGTCGTCGTGACCGTCCGATCCTGATGATCGGACGGTGCCTGTAACTTCATCCTCCTCCGCGGCTCATCGGAGGAGGCGGGGCTCCGACGAGTAGCTGCTAGCTCCGCCTCGCCTCGTAAGGTCGTCGGATGGTCGACGGAGCTATCTGGATGTGCGGCAAAGTTCCTGGAGTAGAGACGAGGCTCCTTGGTGGATTAGACATGCTGCTCGGTGAAGCCTCGCCGGAGGCGAGGAGCTCGAAGGTGATCCAATGCCAACTTCAGCCATTGAGGATCCTGCAAGTGTTAGTCGATAGCCGAAGCTCAAAGTGATGTGAAATGAGTGGAATGGGGGCCGTGAAGTGTTGGAGATGGAGGCCCGTGTTCTTCTTCTCCGGCGAGGTGGTGAAGAAGGTGATCAGAGCGTGGGGGGATCCTGGAGAAAGGGGATGTGGTCGGCGAGGGTGTAGGTGGTCGGGCGGAGCTGATGAAGAGGTCGGATGAGGGTGATGGTAGCTGTAGGCAATGGGATAAATCGGAAAAATACAAGAAAAAGCACGGAGGGAGAGGTCCTCATCGGGGAGGGGAACCCGGTGGCGAAGAGGCTTGGGCTGAGCGCCTTGGAGGTGCTCCGGTCGTCGCACGACTCGCTCAGCCAATGCGAGGTGCTCAGCGGTGCCAGATGGCGACCGCTACATGGCCAGAGGCCACGGATCTCACCGAGGCTTCAGCCGACTTCGCCTCCATTCAAGGGGCTCCTCCGCTGTCATCGGAGAGCCGGAGACTGGGACGAAGCCCCAAAATTGGTGGATGACGTGATCGAAGGTGCTGGGCTAGGTTTTATAGGCGGAGGAATAATGGAGGTTATGTGGGTAGGAGGGGGATTTCGAGCGGGGATTTAATGGAGTGGAAGTGATGGCGGGTATTTATGGTAGTTGCGCGAGGGGGGCGGAAGATCGGGGTAGGCGTTGGTGGCGTTACGAGAAGGAGGGGTGGCATGAGTCACCTTCCAAAATAGGAAGGGGGCGGTGGTTTCACGTGAAGTAACGGCTGGAGAAGGGGGCGTCTGGAGGTAGGGGACGACTGGTCAACCGTTGGATCTAGCGATCCAACGGTTAGGATGATTGCGCTGACGGAAGGTGGAGATCAGATCATATGATCTGATCGTGTGGCTAGGAAGTAGGCGGGGGCGAGTGGTTGGGATTGAATGAGGGGGGCGATCGAACGGTGATGGATAGAGAGGCGACGTGGCAGGTGGTAGGCCATGGGATAAGAATGGGATCGGAGGGCTGAGATGGGGGAAGACGTGGCGCAAGGGAAGGCGTTAGATGGTGAGATGATCGGGCGACTGTGGATGGGGCGTGGAGTAACGGTGGAGATCTGATCTGAGATCAGATCGGGCAGCTGAGGGATAATGCGTGATGAAGGGCTCAAATGCAGGTGGGAAGAAGAAGATCCAACGACCAGGGTGTGCGCCGGGTGGCGAGAGGGGAGACGGGCCACATGGGCGCTCCAGAGGGCGCCACGTGGCCCAATCAGAAAAATTCAAAATAAATTACAAAGAAAATTAGAAAAGAAATAGTTAGAGACCGAATCTGAAAAAAGTCAAAACATGAAAGTTGCTCGTCTCGATGAGATCTATAACTTTCTTGTTGGTCAAAAAGCCAAAAGAGGTCATTTGTACAAAAGCTATTTTTGGGGGTATTTTCAAGGGGATAAAAACACCAAGTTTGCGGTTTTGAGATTTTTTTGTATTTTTTATCTTTTTAAGGGTCATTGATTTATAGACAACTTATCTACCTAATTTTTAGGAGATTTTGAGGATAAAATAATTACAAGAAAATAAAAGGGAATTAAAAGCAATATTTTAATGGTAAAATATATACAATATAATACAAGTAAAAAACAAAGAATTAAAGGTGATTTTATTGGATTAATTAAGACAGGGGTTTTAATATGCGGCTTTTAGCATGACTAATACGAGATCCATCATACCCCTATACTTACACCATGCTCGTCCTCGAGCATCTAAAGAATGAAGGAGTCGGATCAATTCCTGACAGTACGCGTGGAATTTTCAAGGCTTGATCTTTCGAAGACCCTTGACCTAGGTGATCCTAAAATTCCGGGTTTATCTAAGCCTTAGTCAGAAGGAATCCAACTTCTCTGATGATCAGACTCTCTTTTTGTACATATAATATAAGAATATGACATTTAGTGTACTGCATTTCATGAGAGCCGAGTCGATGCATCACCCAAAGTTCCAATCCCAAAGATCCTCCTCTAGACCTAATCCTCAATACTAGGGAATAAGTCTGTTCTTGCTTCAGTCAACCGTCTCTATAGTTTGTCAGACTTGAAAGTGTAGATGGACGACCAGATGATGGAGGGACATGGGATTGTGTCTATTTTTCTCACCCTCACATTGGAACAAGGGGCCTCTCGTGTGCCTTTTACTCAACACATGTATATTACTATTTTGTTGATCAATGTGTCCGTCAAGAGAGTTGGAGTCGTCTGCACTTGTTTTTCTGGGAATACACTGGGGTGTGTCTTTTCTGAGTATCTAAGATACCTTCGACACCCAGACTTGTATCGCTTACGATGCAGGGCCCTTTTTATGGTGTCAGCCCGACTCCTTGGTCCTAATTAGCGCTTGGTCCAAGTGGACACTTTGAAAATGTTTGGGAGCGCTCGCCATTGGTGGAAGCTCATTTGGAATTTGACTTTGGATTTAGAGCTTTTCTTTGACATTTCATTTCTTTTGTTGGCTAGCTCCACTACTTTTACCAAGAGATTGGCGCACACTGATCAACAAGTTCCTTTAAATTTCATCACACCCTAGCACATAGGTAAATATCAAGGAGATAGCATATGAATCTTGTTCACATACTGGCTAGGGTTTTTGCTGACACTCAGGTTTTCTGAAGCTTTCATTAACTAGATCCCATCCTCGAATATCATTAGATCAAGTCTAAACTTAAATCTATGGTCCTAGTTCCTCAAGTGATATCTCAACTCAGCTCATCAATCATGCAGTTGAGGAAGTGACTGTGCTGATCATATTTTCTTGAAGGTAGAGATGAAGAGTGCAATATAGCACTCAAATCTTTCGAACCAGAGGAGTGTGGATATTTAAGTCATGAAAACCCTAATGACTATGGCATGTTAACTCAGACTCTCAAGATCCCAGAGATCTAGTGTCCTCAAAATCCTCAAGCCTTATGTGAGTGTGAATGTGTCAGGAATACACCAATCCTTGGGTTAGTGAATTTTTGTGTGATTTCTATCTTTTGCAAATTTTTATGGGTTTTAATTTTTAATTTTTTTTAATTTTTTATTTTTTGTTTTTAATTCCTCGGAGAGACAATGACTGGCCCAGGCTCAAATAAAAGTATACACTTTCAGCCAGTATGGGTGTAAGTACGGGCCGAGGCCCGTGTTACTTGAGGATGGGGCCGCATGCGATGTCCTCTAAATCACCCACTCTGCTAAGGGAGACCGAGGTTCGCTCACTGAAAATGCCTACTAAACCTAGTAGTCAAAGTCAACCTCCAAGAAAGATTAATTTTTTATTTTTTTAATGCAGGAATATTTACAAAAATTAATCCCTAAATTTTTAATTTTTACAGGTTTTTACTCAGTTCCCAAGGTTACCAAAAACCCAACCCAGAAAATAAATTTTAAAAACTTTTAAAAACACGAGCTAAGGCTAAAGTATAAATACAGTAATATACGGTATACCCCCCTATACTTAAAATTTGCTATGTCCTCATAGCACAATTGCCATGAAGCCAAGGCTTGGTTCAAGCACAGGGTGATATAGCGGAACTGAGGAGGAGGCTCCCCCTATACTTAGGCCAAAATCGGCCTAAGCACAAGAAGACAGAACGAGGGATGGATGAGCAGGCGGATCCCCCCTATAGTTAGGCTACAAATAGCCGAAGTAAGGTCTGCGTTAGGGGGGGTTCTATGATACAAGGGTGAGGGGGTTCGTGAAGAATAGATACACACACACAGAGAGAGAGAGAGAGATAGAGAGAGAGAGAGAGAGAATGAAATATACAGGGGGAGGGTGGGGGTGAGTATGTGCATGTGCAGTTTAGGTGTGTGTGTGTGTGTGAGGGGGGGAATTTTTTTTGTACAATATGCAAGACTGAAAATAAATATGCAGATGCAATATTTTTTTTCTTTTTTCTTTTCTCTTTTTTTTTTCTTTTTTTCTTTTTTTTACAACATACAATGCAATTTGACTGATAAAAAATCCTAGAATTTCTTCACGGCTTCTTTTATGGCCTCTTCAGCGGAAGCTCCCAACTTCGCGCCTCCATGACGATCAGGCGTCCCCGATTTTCATGGGCCCTGCCACAAAAGAGAAAAGTTAGAAACTCGGAGAAATTAAATCAGCAAATAATATGCAAAGAAATGATGCATGAAATGAGGACCTAAAAATTTTTGAAATAATATAAAAAAAATCAAAATTCAAAAATTAAGCAAAGCCGTATCCCCGACAACGGCGCCATTTGATGAACGTCAAATTTTGCCTCTATAATATTGTGGAATTATGTCGTAGTACAGGAGGCGAATTTGGTTCAACAAAAACCATAGACTTTGAATGCTGTGGAATATTTATACTTGGTAAGTCTACCAAGGTCGAACACAGGGACACGGCTGCCTAATTCAGGTATTGAATTTTGATTCATTAAGCTCAGAGTGGATTAATTCCAATTTCAGGTCCACATGCAAATTATGATGCACTATGTTATTTACAAAGTAATGCTATGTTGTATGCAATTTTTTTAGATATTTTTATGCAATTATAAAGTGGTGCATTAATAAATATGCAAGAGAAATTATTTACAGATTAAAGACTACAATTATACCCTAAAATTATGAGCAATATGATAAAAATGAAATTAGAGGCAATTTAATCCATCAATGAAAAGCGGTCATCACATCACAGCAAGGCAAGCAGAGCAGGTTTCAATTAGCACATAAAAATTCACTTTAATTAAAAGAGTGTCAAATGAGACAAAAAGGTATGCTAAAATGTAGAGGACAAAATAAGGATCAAAACGACACTAAAATCATGCAATTTGGACCTACGATGCTCAAGTTATGCTAAAAATAGTGCAAGGGCATAATTGTAATAAAAAATGCAATAAAATAAAGAGATAAATATTGCATTACCGCCTGGGCCATTTTGTAATTTCTCCATTTGCACACAGGGGCCTATTTGTAATTTTCAAAAAGTTTGAGGGTCTCCCTGTAAAATACCCAGGCACGTACGTGAGGCACGTGCCTGGGGACCAGATTGCAAATACTTGAAACTTCCGGGTCTTCACTACAATTTACCCAGCACCTCACGTGCGCTGCACATGAGGGGACAGGCTCGGGTAAGCACCTTTGGCTCGGGCCACGTGGCTATGTCTGGAGGTTCGGCATTAGGCTTGGAGGACCCGAGCCTATAGGTCGGGAAGGAGGCTCGGGTCCACCACGTGGTGTCGTCGTGACCGTCTGATCCTGATGATCGGATGGTGCCTGTAACTTCATCCTCCTCCGCGACTCACCAAAGGAGGCGGGGCTCCGGCGAGCAGCTGCTGGCTCCGCCTCGCCTCGTAAGGTCGTCGGATGGTCGACGGAGCTATCTAGATGTGCGGCGATGTTCCTGGAGCAGAGACGAGGATCCTTGGTGGATCAGACGTGCTGCTCGATGAAGCCTCGCCGGAGGCAAGGAGCTCGAAGGTGATCCGATGCCAACTTTAGCCATTGAGGATCCTGCAAGTGTTAGTCGATAACCGAAGCTCAAAGTGATGTGAAATGAGTGGAATGGGGGCCGTGAAGTGTTGGAGATGGAGGCCCGTGTTCTTCTTCTCCGGCGAGGTGGTGAAGAAGGTGATCAGAGCGTGGGGGGGTTTTGGAGAAAGGGGATGTGGTCGGCGAGGGTGTAGGTGGTCGGGCGGAGCTGATGAAGAGGTCGGATGAGGGTGATGGTGGCTGTAGGCAACGGGATAAATCGGAAAAATACAAGAAAAAGCACGGAGGGAGAGGTCCTCATCAGGGAGGGGAACCTGGTGGCGGAGAGGCTTGGGCTGAGCGCCTTGGAGGTTCTCCAGTCGTCGCACAACTCGCTCAGCCAATACGAGGTGCTCGGCGGTGCCAGATGGCGACCGCTAAGTGGCCAGAGGCTACGGATATCACCGAGGCTTCAGCCGACTTCGCCTCCATTCAAGGGGCTCCTCCGTTGTCACCGGAGAGCTGGAGACTGGGCCGAAGCCCCAAAATTGGTGGATGACGTGATCGGAGGTGCTGGGCTAGGTTTTATAGGCGGAGGAATAATGGAGGTTACGTGGTTAGGAGGGGGATTTCGAGCGGGGATTTAATGGAGTGGAAGTGATGGCGGGGATTTATGGTGGTTGCGCGAGGGGGGCGGAAGATCGGGGAAGGCGTTGGTGGCGTTACGAGAAGGAGGGGTGGCATGAGTCACCTTCCAAAATAGGAAGGGGGCGGTGGTTTCACGTGAAGTAACGGCTGGAGAAGGGGGCGTCTGGAGGTAGGGGATGACTGGTCAACCGTTGGATTGCGCTGACGGAAGGTGGAGATCAGATCATACGATCTGATCGTGTGGCTAGGAAGTAGGCGGGGGCGAGTGGTTGGGATTGAATGAGGGGGGCGATCGAACGGTGATGGATAGAGAGGCGACGTGGCAGGTGGTAGGTCGTGGGATAAGAATGGGATCAGAGGGCTGAGATGGGGGAAGACGTGGCGCAAGGGAAGGCGTTAGATGGTGAGATGATCAGACGACTGTGGATGGGGCACGGAGTAACGGTGGAGATCTGATCTGAGATCAGATCGGGCGGCTGAGGGATGATGCGTGATGAAGGGCTCGGATGCAGGTGGGAAGAAGAAGATCCAACAGCCAGGGTGTGCGCCGGGTGGCGAGAGGGGAGACGGGCCACGTGGGCTCTCCAGAGGGTGCCACGTGGCCCAATCAGAAAAATTCAAAATAAATTACAAAGAAAATTAGAAAAGAAATAGTTAGAGGCCGAATCTGAAAAAGGTCAAAACATGAAAGTTTCTCGTCTCGATGAGATCTACAACTTTCATGTTGGTCAAAAAGCCAAAAGAGTCATTTGTACAAAAGCTATTTTTGGGGGTATTTTCAAGGGGATAAAAATACCAAGTTTGCGGTTTTGAGATTTTTTTTGTATTTTTTATCTTTCTAAGGGTCAGTGATTTATAGACAACTTATCTACCTAATTTTTAGGAGATTTTGAGGATAAAATAATTACAAGAAAATAAAAGGGAATTAAAAGCAATATTTTAATGGTAAAATATATACAATATAATACAAGATAAAAACAAAGAATTAAAGGTGATTTTATTGGATTAATTAAGACAGGGGTTTTAATATGCAGCTTTTAGCATGATGAATACGAGATTCATCAGGTCCCTTCAGTACCGCGACTCGAAATGGATATCGATATTATTTGACATTTATTGATGACCATTCACGATACAGTTTGTCTTCTTATTACATCATAAATCTGAAACCTTTGAAAAGTTCAAAGAATTCAAGGCTTTGGTTGAGAACCAAACCGGTAGGAAGATTAAATGGATTCGATCTGATCGAGGTGGAAAGTACCTCTCAGATGAATTCAAGGAATACCTTAAAGAGAATGGAATTGTCTCCAATCTCACCACTCCTGGAACTCCTCAACTTAATGGTGTGCTGAAAGACGTAACAGGACCATCATGGATATGGTCCGTTCAATGATGAGTAAAGCACATTTACCACTTAGTTTCTGGGGATATACAATAGAGACTGCAATATATATCCTGAATAAGATTCCCAGCAAATCTGTACCTAAGACTCATCATGAGCTCTGGTATGGAACCAAACCTAGTGTTAATCACTTGAGGGTTTGGGGTTGCTTGGTTCATGCGAAGAACGTGGACGCAAGTAAGCTGGAATCTCGCACTCGTGAGTGTTACTTCATTGGGTATGTTAGAGATGGTATTGGATACCAACTCTATGACCCTGAGACCCAAAAGGTTTTTGTCTCTAGAGATACGAAATTTCTGGAGGATGATTTCCTTAAAGGTCAAGACAAAAGTGAAGTAGAGGAACTCATAGAATCACCCGAGGATTCTGAGCTTCCTAGACCAGAAACTGAAGAAGTAAATAAAGATGAAACACCCATACCTCTTCGAAGAAGTTTGAGGGTGGTTGCACCACCTGAAAGGTATGGATTTCATGTGTCAAGTGAGACTGACAATGATCCTACTTCATTTGATGAAGCACTCGTGGATCATGACGTGGATAGATGGATGCTGGTAATGAAGTCAGAAATTGACTCCATGCATAAGAATGGTGTATGGACCCTAGAGGATCCACCTAAAGGGGTAAAACCCATTGGGTGTAAATGGATCTTCAAGAGAAAGAGGGGACCTGATGGGAAAGTAGAGACTTTCAAGGCACGTCTCGTAGCCAAGGGTTACACACAGAGAGAAGGCATCGACTACGATGAGATTTTCTCTCCTGTGGCTATGCTTAAATCCATCAGAACATTTCTAGCTATAGCTGCATATCTTGACTACGACATATGGCAGATGGGCATCAAGACGGCTTTCGTCAATGGATACCTCGAGGAGGATATCTACATGGAGCAGCCCCAGGGCTTCATGACTGAGGATGGCAAAGTATGCAAGCTGAATAAATCCATCTATGGGCTCAAGCAAGCTTCTCATAGCTGGAACATCAGATTTGACGAAACCATAAAGAGTTATGATTTTGTGCAGAATCCTGATGAACCTTGTGTGTACAAGAAGCTTAGTGGGAGCGCCACTGTGTTCATCGTGCTTTATGTAGACGACATCCTTATCATTGGGAATGATACAGGGATGATGACCAGTGTGAAGATTTGATTGTCCCATACCTTTGAGATGAAAGATCTTGGAGAAGCCTGTTACATCTTGGGTCTGAAGTTGTTCAGAAACCGAGAGAAGAGGATATTGGGATTGTCACAACATGGATACATTAAGAAGATTCTTGACCAATTCCGTATGGATAGTTCCAAGAAAGGATTCCTACCCTTAAGACATGGTATCCACCTGTCTAAAGGAATGGCTCCTCATACTGTTGAGGAAAAGAAAGCCATGGCTGGATGCCCTTATGCATCGGCTGTACGAAGCTTAATGTATGCCATGATGTGTACTAGGACAGATATCTGTCATGCAGTGGGAGTGGTAAGTCGTTACCAATCCCGCTATGGAGAACAACACTGGAATGCAGTAAAAAACATATTTAAATATCTAAGACGGACGCAAGATTACATCTTGGTCTATGGAGATCGTGATCTCCAAGTCTTGGGATATACATATTCTGACTTACAATCAGATATTGGTGATCGAAAGTCGACATCAGGGTTTGTGTTCCTGTTGAATGGTGGTGCTGTGAGCTGGAGAAGCAAGAAGCAGGACACTACAACATATTCAACAATAGAAGCCGAATACATTGCCGCATCGGATGCTGCAAAGGAGCCGGTGTGGTTACACAAGTTCGTGCTGGAGCTTGGCGTAGTTTCCTCTGATACTCCCATCCCGCTACTCTGTGATAACACGAGAGCCATTGCCCAGGCGAAGGAACCCAGATGGCATCAGAAGAGCAAGCACGTAGAAAGGAAATACCACATCATTCGGGAGATTCAAAAGCGTGGTGACATCATCATCACCAAGGTGGCCTCTGCCGACAACGTTGCTGATCCTCTTACCAAACCTCTGACACATAAGGTTTTCGACCAGCATGTAATGAGTATGGGTTTAAGGATTGTTCCTGAATGGTTCTGAGGGCTAGTGGGAGATTGTTAGCAATGTGAGCCTAAGGCGAACCATTCCTGCAATAAATGTTATTATAATAAATGATTTATCAATAAAAGTTATTGATTATGTTTCACTCCCTTTCTGAAATTGATTGAATGAATGCACTATAAGGTCCCTCTGTATAATATGGGTTATGTACCATGGCCAACTTGATAATCATACAGCTGTTGATTCATTGATTGAATCATGGAGGCTGATGCTTGGATGAATATCTAAGGAGTTAGATAGAGGACTCATCAAGCATCATCAATGATTGACAAGTAGTGATCTCCAGCCTGAGAAGGAGATGGCAATCCTATCTCATCAGGCTGATGTCTGATCGACCTCTTGATGCAGGTCCTCTGCATGGGAATAGTGATTCAGAGGTATCAGATTAGTTGAGTCAATGGGTTGACTTAACGAGATTGAGATAACCAAAGACCTATGATGAATACTGTCACATCACATGTAAACATCCTCTGACCAGAGACAGATGTATTGCTATATGTCTGAGTGTGTACATTTGGCAGACCAATAGGTTGATGGCCTAACCAAGGTCTATACACCGACGAGCTGGTGTGCATGTAAGGGCATATGAGTAATACGATCTCTCAAAGGGATCATACAGGTTCACTTGTGAACCGGGAGACATGAGCTCACTCATGAGGTATTGGGACTGATCAAATTCCATGCATGGTCGTCATGCTTTAGAAGCATGACATGAATTTGAAGGTAAGATATATGCTTTGTGAAAGCATATGATCTGTACCATTGATGAATCTGTGATTCATCACATCAAAAGTCAAAAATAGAGCCTTGTTCCCGAGAAAATAGAGGCATATTTCCTTTTATCTTGCATAAATAACACTCATGCATGCATCCATAATTCATGCATTTTAGCAGCTCATCTGCATTTAAATAAGAAGCCAAAAATCCCCTGTAAAATACCTCTTCATCAAATAACTTCTTCTCTATATATATATATATATTCCTTAATAATAGAGGGAAGAATGCCAAAAAAAATCACCCTTGTAAAATAGCCCAAACATCTTGAGAACCCTTGTAAAGCCCTCATACAAACCCCTAATTAGGTCTACTCACTCCTAGAATACTTCTTATTAAAAGACCTTCAAAATGAGACTAATTTCATTGAAATTGGAGCTTGTTTGAGAAACTTGGGTTTTTGGGTCATTTTGTATACTACATATGCATATTTATGTATCTTTGTATTTATGTATCATATTTGACCTCATTTCCGTCTTTGGTCAACATGAAACTTGTAGATCTCATCAAGATCTACAATTTTCATGTTTTGAGTTTTTCCAAATTCGGCTTCCTCTTCTTCCTACACGTGTTTCTTCCTCCAGCCATTCACAGCAGGCCACGTGGCGCCCTCTGATTGCGCCACGCGGCCCGCTGCCCTTCGCCTCGTCCGCCCTCGCCTTCCGCCGTTGGATGGTCGTCCTGATCCAACGGCCTAGCCGCTACCACGTACACCCTTCACATTGACCGTCGGATCAAATCCCCCGCCTCATATCCATCGTCCGCTCGCGCCTTAATCTCATCACGCCACGTGGCAGCGCGTGCGCCCTTCGATAGCGCCTTCATCTCTTCATCTGCGCCGTTAACCCCGCAGGCACCTAGACCACCCGATTGAACACCCGACTCCCATCTCAGCCATCCATCAGTACCGAGCCCTTAGCACACCACGTGGCGCTCGCTACGCCCTCGGATCGCCACGGCCAGATCTTCATCCAGCCGCTCATCTCGCTTCGATCACCACCGTTGGATCACAAGATCCAACGGTGGAGACTTCGTCTCCTACCTCGGGTGCCCCTCTCTCCCACGATCTCTGCCTTGCGGGAGGGGCACCCCCTTCCTATTCTTGGCAGCGCTCCTTCCACCGTCGCCGAGATCCACAACCTCCACGATGGCCCCCACTCATCCCTTATCCTCGCCAGCTACTCCGTCAGCCACGTCAACCTCCAGCTCTCTCCCACGAACTCCATAAACCTCGCCCCATCTCCATTCCAGCCGTAACCTTCATCCTTTAAATACCCCCTCTCCGGCCACATTCTTCGCGATCCGCCACTCCAGGGAGGTCCCTCGAGCTCCAAGCTTCCTGTTGGTGACAACAATTGGTCGATTTGTCGAGCGACGACAGAGATCTAACTCCGGCGAGATCCACGGCTACCTCCGCCGTGCCGCAGCCTCTCTCGAGCAGCTGCTAGAGCTCGGGACCTTACCGATCCCTTGAGCGACGACCTGGAGCTCAAAGCTGAGCCCCAATCCCCAGGTAACTCCCTCCATCCATGCTCCAATCTTCTTCTTCTTTTTCTTGGATTTTCTCCGCTTTTATTCGCCGTCATCAGCCATCTTCGCGCCTCCTAATCACTCCGACGAGCTTCGTGTTGAAGCTCTGATCCTCGCGGGCCTCTCTACACCTTCAGACACTCTACTTCACCAGCCATCGACCTTCAGCTCCGCCACCTGGCCGGAGCTCCGTCACCCGACCACCTCCCTTCGCCTCAGGCCTCGCCGATCACTCCACTCTCCTCCACGAACACCTGCACGCTTCGGCTACCTCTTCTAACCCCTGCAGGATCTCATTCCTTCATTGGCCGGAGCTTCACCGGAGACAACTTCGAGCTTCATCGTCATCCATCTCCAGGCGCCCCCCGTGGCTCCTGAGACCATCAGCGCCTCCGCCGCATCGTCACGCTCCTGCTGGGATACCTCCGACAACTCGGAGAGCTTCATCGGCATCTGGAGGATCGGGTGGAGCTAGGCGACCTTCACCGGAGCACCGCCCTCTCCTCCGCAGGTGGCGGAGGACCGTTAGAGAAGAAGAAGCAGCAACCGTTCGATCATCTGATCGAACGGTCCTCGCCTCGCCACGCGTCCCCTCGCCGCCCTTATCCTCGACCGTTAATCACACCTCAGATCGGACGACGCTCCAGCCGCCACGCGTCTTCATCGACATCCCTTGGATCCATCTTGATCCAAGGGCCTTCAGGCCGCCACGTCTCCTTATCCGAGCCTCGGCCTCCAAGCCTAGGCTCGGGTGACCCGAAGCTGCACCGAGGCTAGTCCGAATCTCCAGAGGACCCGAGCCTCACTCCGAGCCCCCGACGCCCTCCGAACCTAGGTCGCCCCACGTGAGGAGCACGTACGGCCTGGGTTATTTGCACAGACGCCCCTGAAGCTTTCAGAAATTGCAAAAAGGTCCCTGTGAAGCAGACACCACGTGAGGAGCACGTGTCTCGTGGAAAAATTGCATAGAAGTCCTGCATGCTATCGGTAATTGCATTTTAGTCCCTGTCAGCATATTTAATTGTTGAAATTTTAATTCCCAGTATTGCATTTACACCCTTGTGTTTGCACGTGTCCCTAGAGTGCATTTTTCATCATTTTGAGATTCTAAAAATTGCATGTTGTTGGAAATTTTGTCCTCTATCTATTAGAACACGTGTTTGATTTTTGTTGGCTTGCTTGAATTATTAATAAATTAAATGGTTCATTTGTGACATATTTTGCCCAGTGATGCCTTTTGATTTTTAGTTAATTATCTGTGCCTTCAAAAATCACCAAAAATTCACAGTAGCTTAAGGACATCATTTTTAACACTCCATAAAAATTTCATATCATTTGCACGCATAACGAGGCCTAAATAAATAGTTTAGTGATTTTCTTGAATTAATTTTAATTAATTCATTTCACAGTAAATTTAAGTTCTGTTAATTTTCCTAGGTCCCTGATCATTAGACCCTCCTAGGATAATTTTAGTTCTTGGAAAAATTGTGATTTGATATTTATTAAAAATTAAACACTGAAAATCACTCTGTCTGTTTATTTAATTCACAGAAAATTTATTTTGAGTCGAAAAATTCCAAAAACATTAGTGTAGGTCATTTTCATCATACATAATCGTCTGGCCAATTTTCATTATTTTTGGACTTCGTTTGATACATCAATTAAATTTAAAGTTAAATTGGCTAAGATTTGTCTGCATATGTCTGCATAAGAAATAAAAAGACCAAAAAAATTGACCCTCGAACATCAACACTTGAAAATTGCTGTGATCCACCTAAGGAGACAGTTGCCTCCCTGAGATCGACCTTGGACTCCACCAAGTAAAAATATATCACCGCTTAAAATTGATCAAAATCTGTCTTAAGTGGTTTTTGATTAATCTCTCGTATCCGACTGCAACGAACACTTAACATTAATTTGGAACTTTAATGTGCCCGAATTAAGTAAGGGTGCGGGAGGCTTATCAACCATATCCCAAGGACCAAGATTGGGAAACTTAGTGATCAGATCATGAAGATGATAGTGAAAAAGTGATCTATATCTTCAGAATGATCATGAGTCTTCCAGCATGCAGGATGTATAGGTATTAGGAATACCTGAGGGTGATTTGATCATAAACGATTGTATAACCATGACGGTTCCATTCAGAGGGAGTGATGACACATGTCTGGATTTTAGTGACTCCTCTCATTAGAGAAGTGACCTAATCTTAGTCCATGTTCTGGACATTGATCTGAATGAGATTCAGATGCAATGAGAAGATTATGTTTACGGTCTTGATTTAATCAAGCATCTATGAGAGGTCCATGGGATCTGGATTTGAGATTTGATCTCAATATCTAAGTCACTATACGTGGAACAATACAATCGTCCTGTCCTTATCTCCAAGTATCTGAGGAGAAATGGCATTGTTCTTGAATGGTTCAAGAATAGTTCCATAAGATCTAAGCATTGAGAAGTTGATAATTAAATGTGATTTAATTATCATGATGTATGAGGAATTATCCAATATAATTAAATATGATTTAATTATTATGGATAAGAATAATATGGATAGAAATATCCAATTATTCATAATATATTATAAATGTGATTTATAATGTATTAGAGAGAGCTAATTATAATTTATATTTGATGATTAATTATTAATGTGTATTGGATACACATTGCCTAATTAATTGAAAATGTAAATTATATTTTGTTTTGGGTTGTGAATGTGATTCACAATTTTCCAATGTCAAGATTGCAATATTCTCAAAATTAATTGTGAATTATTTTGGTGAATAAATCCCAACAAAAGTTATTGGAAATAAATAATGGAGAAATTCAAGGAGGCATGCAATCTCATGGAAATCCATGAGATTGCCCCACATGGAAGGTGGTGGGCGGCACCCAATTCCTATATGGAATGGGTGGTCGTCCCCCTTGAATGTACATGGAGATGAAATCGCCATGTATATTCTCTCCTTATTTGTTGATGTAATATAGGATTGATTTCTATTTGATTTTGTCAAATATATTTTAATCTAAATTAACTCACAAGTTGTTGGTTTTTTCAAACAACAATCTTGACCATTGGATTGACATAAATCAATCTCATCCATTGATTTTATATGTCCCATGGATTGAGATCCATGGATCCCAAAACCCTATAAATAGAGAGGCATACCTTGCTCTCTTGTACATGCTATTGGTAGCACATCTCTCTCTCTGTGTCTCTCTCTCTTTTCTCTCCACACGCCAACCATCTCTCCCTCTATTTGGTGGCCGACCACCAAACCCTAGAGGAGGTCTTCGTCGTCGCCTACGCCACCGCGCCACGGCTTCGACACTCTGCGGTTCTCCATCTTCTTGGAGTGCTACGCTCGCGAGGGAGACGTTCGATCTCGTACGACGAGATCAGGAGCAACCGTGCTTGGATCAACTTATTGGATTGCGAGGACAACACGATTCATCCCCGCGCTCGCAAGCAATCTCTTCGACGATCGGACTTGAGACAGGTGGTCTCTTTTCCTAGAGACTCGATCAACCATGCTTCAAGAGGTATTGCATTATACTTGTTGTGGTTATAGATGAAACGATCCGAGAATCGTTCTTGGATCATGTGGTTTCATCACATGAAATTTTTTAAATTCTGCTGCACCGAACAATGATGCGCTTGAGGATTTTTCTCCGTCGTATCCGATACGACGCTCACGCTTCCATGATGCGCTTGAGGATTTTTCCATATCCTTCACCATTATCCTCATGCAATATATCTCGTCCTCAATCCATTTCTCCATCTCTGTGATCACTCGACTCCAATGTTTTCTTCTGA
Source organism: Ottelia alismoides (assembly GCA_037367405.1). Lineage (NCBI taxonomy): Eukaryota > Viridiplantae > Streptophyta > Magnoliopsida > Alismatales > Hydrocharitaceae > Ottelia > Ottelia alismoides. Next base: position 317,288 of record JAZKJV010010627.1, on the reverse strand, counting down.
ATGAAGAGAACACCCATTAGGGCTCCATCCTCCACCTTCGAATAGCCCTCCATCCCATCCCATAATCACTTCATTCTATTCACATGGTACTTGTCTGTTGTCTGGACTAACATTGCATGTCACTATGACTTCAATAATCAGAAAATGAGTGCGAGCTCCAATCTCCCATTTCTTCTCCGGTGATGCTTCATCGACCGAGCTCTTCCGGCATCTTCGCATCTTCTCCGAGCAACCATCATTGTCACCGACATCTAAGGACGGTGATTGGACCTTCAAACAACCAGGAGGGACATGAAGGAGCAATATAGCCTTCACCGGATCCTAGACACACCTCCGCCATGCATGGAGGAAGAGGAAGAACTTGCAGAGCAGATACCATCGATCTTGCCGAATTAGGCAAGATCCAATGGTCAGGATTGAGCCACGTTGCTATCCGAAGCAACGGTTCAGGCCACAGGTTTGGAGCCGAGCCTCAATCTGGATATAATTCCTGACCACTAGAGAAGCACTAGACACTGAAGCATGGCCTGAGCCTCCCCGATCGAGCCTATTCGAGCACGTGTTCTGTGCATGCGCGTGGATAAATTGTAGCACTCATCCTTAGTTTTTCAACAATTATAGATAATTCCTCCTGCTGCATGTAATTTACATATTAACCCTTGTTGCTTTATATATTTACACATTAGTCCATACATGTCCTTATATGTAATAAAACTTGGAAGTTTTTATCACATTTATACCCCTGGATTCTATGTTGAATATCTTTCTATCCTGAAATCCAAATATTGTGATTTTGGTCTTATTTCAAAGCTTGTTTGACACTTTATATTGTAGCAAGATCCGTGGATGGTTTGATTTAAAATTCACACATCAATTACTCTTTGTTTAAAGTGTTTGATTAATTCATGAAATTATATTGAAAAAGTACTTTAAGTGAATTTTTGAACCTATACAATTATCTCGAATCTTAATAATCTATTGTTATTTAAATAAAATCATTATTGGGTCATTAAAAGATTTAATTGCTGATTAAAACAATAGAGTGGAGATTTAGATAAGATGAGATAGGCTTTTGGGACTGATTTTATCTATTACTTAATTGATTTCTCAAGTAATTAACTCAATGTATTTTCATCATTCATCCAAGTTATTTATCGTGATATTTTAATTGTTGTTTTCCCATACATATTGTTTGTGCACATTTGTTTGCATTTAATTTAGTTGATGTGTTAAAATTCTTTCTTGATTGTGTGTTAAAATCCTTGTGTTCAACCCTAGACTTCCCAGGTATAAATTTAAAGCCGAGAACCTCATCATCGAGATTCCTCTCAGTTTTGTATGAGATGATAAGTGCCCGTGCTACAATGGATCGAAATTAATACATGCATTTAGCGATTCATTAGGGAGTTGATCATGAGCAGCCTAGAGTAGAGCCCATGCTTAGAGATGCTAATAACCCAGAAGTAGGACAAGCGATGACATGGATTCATATTCATGTGGTTCATGGGCATTTCGAGCTGAAGCCCACTATTCTATGTTTGCTCCCTCTATTCCATGGGAACATTCACGAGAGCCTTATATTCACCTCCAGCAATTTGATCGCATTTGCAGTAAGATCCACTATCCTAACATTCCATTAGAGGTAGTAAAGATGATCGCCTTCCCGTCCAGTCTCATGGACAAGGTGATTTATTGGATTAACCATTTAGGGAAGGTCATCACATCTTGGGAAGAGTTGAGGTCTATTTTTCTCAGCAAGTATTATCCATTGGGATGCCTCAACCATATGCGATCATTGATAGTCAACTTCTCCTAGTTGTCCCATGAGCCTATTCAAGATGCATGGGAAAGGTTCAAATATTTAATGGAAGAAGTTCCCCCACCAAGATATCCCAAAGACGATCCTCATGCATAACTTCTTTGGTGGGTTGAGCCTAGAGAATCAGAGACGGTGTACGTCTTTTGTGGGGGTTCACATTTTAATAAGGATGAGGATGTGCTATTTTAGATTTTTAAGGAGATGGTAGAGAGCTTCACAGCTCTTTCTTCTTCACGTGATTTTCAGAAGCATCTGACTCCTTCTTCTACTACTTCAGCTGCACCCCACAAGGCTGCCAACATGACGACATCAGATGATGTGGATATGGTGGACAGTGTCGATCAGACCATCATTGGGAATAACATATCCAAATTCGATATTATCGAAAAGCGATCACAAGAACTTCATAAATTACAAGTGATCGAACATAGGACAAAGCAACTGGACATGCTTGATGATATTACATGCCATCTAGAGCTCCTTGTTAGTACCATCAGCTCGTGTAAGAGTCAGAGTGCCGCAATCGATACTCCTGCAGTGGAGCAACCTATTTCTTCTTCTACTTTAGCCTAGTATAGTACCAGAGGTCCTTCTTCTACCGTTCAACATGTATACTACATGCAGACGCCGGATCAGGTCTAACGACAGCCTACTCAGTCATGTGTTGTGTCGCACTACCCAAAGTACCAGATCGTTCCCGAGCAGTTCTCTCCACTTCGACCTCACATCCAGGAGGTGAATTGTATCTGGTTTAACCGTGATCTTAGTCAGTCCCATCCATCCGGGCATGGTCAGCATAGTTTGCAGCCTAGTTAGAGGCTAGCTCACCACTTTCATGGAGGGAGACCACCGCTCCAGCACCAGCCTTCACATCCTCGCCAATATCTGTCTCCATTACATTTTAAGACTTGGAGACATGGATACCAGCAGCCGAAGCATCCTGCCTACTCATATTAGCCATATCCACATCAACCTACATATTCTGGATAGAATTACTCACATCCTCCTCCATATTCATATGAGCAACATCAGTATTATGGGTACCAGCCTCCTCACTACTAGTCTCGACAACCTATTGTTGAGCACCCCAAGGCACCTTCAACGAACTCAGCAGATAACTAAGTTTTTTCACCGGTCAGATGTTCGGGACAAGGCGGGAACAACATCGTCGAAGCAACCAAGCAAGAAACCCTAGTAAATCAATAATTAACCCACAATATGTATAAAGCAATGCAAAGCAAAATAAGTGGAGTTAAAATTTATTATAACTCTACAATGTATGTGTATAGGTGTAAGTACTGTATAGATCGAACGCATGGAGCAAACGGGAGAATGGATGCAAATAAATGCAAAAATGTGTGCTTCTAGTTGTCTATGTATCTTTTTGTGGGTTTTTGATTATATATATTTTTATTTTTATTTATTTATATATTTTTTAATTGTTTTCAATTTTATATATTTTTTATTTTCTTTTTTTAATTTTTAATTTTAGTTTTTATTTTCTATAAAAGATATATAATAATACAAGCCTATATATACAATATAGGGTAATATATATAAATACAATAAAAAATAAATAAAAATTACAGAATCAATTATTTTTGGGTTTTAATTATTTTTTTATTATTTTTGTAATTTTAAGGGTTTTTTTCTAATCTTTATGGATTTTTATTCAAAAAAATCCCAAATAAGGGATTATTAAAATAGACCCAATTAAATAGGAAATTTAAAATAGCAAAAATGGTAAAAAGTTTCAAAATAAATTTTAATAGATAAATTATATTATAAAGAAAATTATAAATATAAAATGATATTTTTGGAGTTTTTATTTTTTTAGATTTTTATAAAGGAGTTTGGGGCTTTTTGATTTTTATGTATTATTTCTATTTTTTAATGAATTTTGGCCTGAAAGCACAAAATACTTAGATAAGGAAAAAATATTTTTTTCGGACTTTTTCAAATATTTTTTATATTTTTAAAGCTAAACAAGGAATATTTGTGCTCTTTTTTATTTTTATAAAATAGGAAAAAGACCTAAAATGATATTCTAAAAATATGGCTTTAAAATATCCTACCAAGATCTTCACCCTATTTTTAGTAATTTTTGGAGCAAAGATGATGTATTTAATAAATAGAACAAACACCAAAAAATTACTGAACTAGCAGGGGCATATATGTAATTAAAATAAAGCTCAGGGGTGAATATGCAAAATATCCCAAAATTATATAATTGAAATAAAAAGTTCTTGGACTAATTTGAAATACCAAAACCCTTGGGGGAATTAGTGCATAATGCCCACGTTACATGGGTCGGCACGTAAGGTGAGCTGGCATGGACTCAACTACAAATAAAATAACTACGAGGGTTTTTACGCAAATTTTACAAAAATAATAAAACGACAAATTAAATTTTATGGACTAAATAATAAAGTACAAAAATCACTAGGTTAAAGTACAAAAACCACTAGTCAAAGTACGCGATCCAACGGTGGTAGCGAGCCACTTATCCACGTGTCAGCTCGAGAATGCGCGATACTGCTTCGTGCAGCAACGGTCGGGATCAGATCGTAGTTGATGATATGATGGTGAAGGCTCAACGTGATCTGACGATGGTTGTAGCTCACGAATAACATGGACCAATCCAACGGTGGAGGGGGGCGATGGATGAACAGGGAAGAAGCTCCAGCGATGCGAGCTTCTTCTAGTAAGATCTTCCCCCTCCATCATCATTTGCTGCTCCAAAGTGGCCCAGATGCTCTTGGCAGGGTCCTCCATCCGATGGAAGCTTCAAAAGGGCACGAATGACACTGGAACTCTCCTAAGCGGTCGGAGAAGATGAAGATCCAATGTACCTCCGGAAACGCTCAAAACGCTCCAACTGGGTCATTTTGGTCTTCACACCTGCAAAAAAGGCTACTGGGTTGAGGGAAAATTACTTTAACCCTCAAGCAGTGGAGTGGAGTCGGGAATGGAGCGGATGGAGGCGCTCTAGCGAGGTGCTAGAGGTGGAGCACCCGGATCCTACTCCAGGAAGGAGCGGGTTGGATAGAGTGGGGGCGTGAAGAAACGTTAGGGGAAGAAGGTGGCGGTGGCTGGCGTGACGGAAAACAAGTGGTGTACGATGGTAGGTTCGCTGGAGGTCGAGGAACTACGAAGAGACTTAATCACGCTAAATCAAGCGAGCAAAAACTAAAATAAATACAGAGGATAACTCCTAGGGCTAAAACTAAGCCACATAACAAGTAAACGGACATTGAGCGGAGCTAGGGTGCGAGATAAGGACCACACGTTGATGAGCGACGGAGATGGTGGAATCAACCTCAGAGTCGTTCCTTCGATCAACCTAAAATCTAGGCGAGGATGTTGTCACCATCCTCAAACCATGGAGCATAAAAAGGAAGGGAGAGAGTGGCTAGAAGGGATTCAAAAAATGGAAGGAAGATTGAATAGGGTGTATGTACTGGTGATGAATAAGGGCCAAAGAACGAGGAAGAACAGACGACTCAGTGATCCAATCCTTGAAGCGATCATGGCACGTGAAAGAGGGATGTTTGATGAGAAAAAGACATGAAGGAATCATTCATAAATAGTGCTTGAATTAAGATCCAAAAATCGAAGAAAAATGGGGTCAAACGAGATGTGTCAGAGGCTAGTTGGGTGTCAGAAGAGTTAACATAAGTCAACTTGTGACGCGACTTGGTTGGTCCACGTGGACCAACCAAGAAAAACCCAACCCAAAATTATTTATAAATAGAATAATAAATAATAAATAATTATTAATAATTTTAAATTATAAAATAAAAAATGTTTATTATTTTATGTAGTATATTATTATTATTTTGTTTATTTTTTCGCGGTTATTTATTATGAATTAGTTTTTTGGGTTTTATTTATTGGTATAATTACTTATGTTTTGGATATTTATTTTTTATTTTGTATTTTTTATTTTATTATTTTTTTATTATTTTATATAATTATAAATAATTTTTATATACATAAAATTAATTTTATTTTATGTTTCTTGTTTAATATTTACACTTAAATAAATATATGTGTATATTATATCGGTATAAGTATATGTATTTCATCTATGTATTTTAGTTTATTATTTATTTTTTGTATTTTATTATGGTTTATTGTGTTATAAATATGTACATATACTATAAATAATATTTACAAAATTATACAAATATAAAATTATAAAATTAATGAAGAATAAATAAAATGAATATTTTATATAGGTATACTATACAATAAGGGTCCAAAACCTAACTTTCACATTATAAATCTAAAAAATATGAAACTACCTTCATTAAGTAGCTTATCAAAAGTTTTAAATAATTAAAGGTGATTTTGATAGATTTTGAGTTTTTATTTAGGAGATATGGGTTTGAGAATTTGGGATTTTGGCTTTTTATTTAGAGTTTAAAATGCACAATGCATATTTTTTTGTGTAAACTCAATTTTGTATTTTTATTTGTATTTTTATCTATTAGCTTTCATGTACAATTTCTTCATTCGACGTATAAAGAATAGAAAATAAAATAGGTCCCAAAATGAATTAATGATGAATAAATAAATAGGGTTTATTGATGAATTTTGGCCCTTATGTCCCCCTACTTTATTCCTTCTCGACCAAATCAATTCTTGACTTGGTCTCTGGGTTTAGGATCATGAAATACCTTTGGAATTTTATTCTTATTCTTTTATTTTCTTTATTCTATAATTTTGGCATTAAAAACTGTATTTTATACACGATAAATGGAATAAAGAATGAATGTTAATTTATATAGAATAATGCTATAAGCATGCATTAGCTAGGGTTTTTATGGCCAAAATGAGATAATAAAGGTGATGAAATGGAGACTCATCACCATCCCTTGATCAGCTTGCTTTGCTTATGAAGAACATGACAGATATGACTCAGAGGCTCGACGACCTGACCACGACAGAGACTCTTATCCTAGCCCAGGTCGAGGCCAATCCCAACAAATTTAGACACAAGGAACATGTAGTCCATGATCCATCCACACCTGAGACAGGTATGACCTTTGATTTTACATGTTTATCTGACACCATTTCTCTCAGGTGCGGTAGGAGATTGCTGCTGCCTGCACATCCAGAGTTGGGATTGAGCGATTGAGCAGTTGAGAGAGATACACAGATACCATTTTCTTCGTCAGTTGAGTAGAGATCCAAAGCTGCAGTTCCCCAGTTTGGATGATCTTCTTCCATTTCTTCTCCACCACCACCACCTTTAGAGAATCGGACGAGATGCAGTGTCGAGTCAGCTTCGAGGAAGAACACACCCATCGCGGAGTCTTTTTCACCACGAGCAGACAACATCCCACACTATTTTCACTTTTTTTCTTCTTCTTTACCTGTATTGGATGATATTGTACATCATGTATCTGATCATCCACATGTACATGTTGATTCTAATATCAATAAGAGAAATTAGCAGTTTGATGTTTGTTCAAATTCTATCCCATTTCCATCTGCTTTAAATAAAAGAAAAATTCAAAAAAACAACACTTCTGATCCTGGAGTGGTAGAGATCTTACAGAACATCTTTTTAGAGGTGTCGATCCTTAAGGCTATGGAGTACATGCCCATAGTATAAAAGGGGATGAAAGAAGCATGTACCAAGATGCGTCAGCCAAGCAGAACAGACACCAGAGAACATAGAAGCATATTTTGACCATATCCACAGTTCACGCCATTAGCAACCTCCCGCCAAAAAAGAAAGATAAGGGAGCACCTCACATCCGTTGTTTGATATTTGATCAAGAGTATAGCAGATCCTCGATCAATTTGATGCAATCTATGTTACTCACTGAGTTTGGGTTGGGGCCTCTCAGATTGACAAGGATGATCCTTTATTTTGCTGATAGATTAATCAAGAGGCCGAGGGGCATTCTCGAGAACGTTATTGTAACAGTGTAAGATATGAGCTTCCCGGTTGATTTTGTTGTCATGGATATGTACATACATGCACTGTTACTCCATACCCCGATCATACTTGGTCGGTTGTTCCTTCGAACGGACGAAGCGGTAGTAGATTATGGTACTGGAGAGACCACATTTCACTCTCACAGTGATAAGGTAAAGATAAAGATGATCGCAGATCCGAGGCCTTCACTACCACCACTAACAAATGCGAGAGAGCCGAGTTCACCTGTTTCTAAGGACTGTAATTTTTTAGCTGAGATACGAGATACTGATATATTCACAGATTTCATGGGTATGTAGGAGTTCCTTTCTCAGAATCAACCTTTGGAAAGCACAATCACCTTGGGCTCCCTTGTTTATGATTCTGAGTAGTTAGCTGATGGACTGCTTGAGCTATTTTCTAAGGATCAGTTTGAGTTCCGTTTGGAGGTACATTTTAATATTCCTGATACACTTCATTCTGAGATTACAGTTGATACACCTTCTGCCGAGATATTGAGACACATATAGATTTTCCCGAGACACATGCCGATAATACATTTTCTACTAAGATTAGTGATGAGATATCTGAGCCATTTGTTGACGAGTTTACACAGATCTTTGAGGGACTTAATGATCCATCCATGTCTGAGAAGAGTGCATTCCTTGCAGATCTATCTACTACACTTCATGATGAACCTACAATAGCCACAGTGGACATTTCATGCAGTGCAGATCATATACCATCTACCAGTGCAATTGAAGAGGTTGTTGTAGAGCAGATTCAGACACCATCTAAGCTCAAATCTCTACCCTCATCTCTGAAGTATGCATTCCTTGTTGGTGCTCCCCAAATGTTTCCGATCATCATCAGTTTGCAGTTGACCGACGGCCAAGAATCTCGTGTGCTAGAGGTTCTTGAGAGAAACCGCAAGGCTATTGGCTGGAGTATTTCAAATCTCCATGGGATTAGTCCAGCTATGTGCTCACATCACATCTACTTAGAGGATGAAAGCAGGCCAACCCGTGAGTTTTAGCATTGGCTGAATCTTAATATCTGAGATGTTGTCATGAAAGAGATTATGAAATGGTGTGATGTTGGCTTTATTTATCCCATTTCGGATTCCAAGTGGGTTGGTCTATTGCATGTGGTCCCGAGGAAATTCAGAATTACTATCGTGATGAATGACCATGGTGAGAAGATTCTCTGACTCGTGTACCCACTTCATGGCGTGTTTGTTCAGATTATCGGTGCCTGAATTTAACGACCAAGAAAGATCATTTTCCTCCACCCTTTATTGATCAGATTATTAAGAGGTTGGCAGGGAAGGAGTTCTTTCGTTTCTTCGATGGGTACTTGGGATATAACCAGGTAGCAATCGCTCCAGAGGATCAAGATAAGACTAGTTTTACTTGTTTGTAAGAACCTACGCCATTAAACAAATGCCCTTTGGATTGTGTAATTCTCTGCTACATTCCAAAGGTGTACGTTGGCCGTTTTTGCCAACATGGTAGGTAGTTTCCTCGAGGTCTTCATGGACAATTTCTTAGTCTACAAGGATGGTTTCGACTCTTGTGACTGAGTACTTCAAAGATGTTGCGAGGTGAACTTAGTGCTCTCATGGGAGAAGAGTCACTTTATGATGAATAATGGGATTGTATTGGGCCACATCATCTCCAAACATGGTATGGAGGTTGACCCGAACAAGATTGATGTGATCTCCAAGCTAGAATCGCCACAGAGTTTGAAGTAGTTTAGTTCATTTCTAGGACTTTATAGATTTTATAGGCGATTCATCAAGGAATTCAGCAAGATCGTGAGGCCCTTGACTGAGCTTCTTGGCATGGAAAGTGCGTTTATAGTTGATGAGAAAGTTCTCCTTGCCTTTCATCAGAAGAAAGAGATGGTTACGAGAACTCATGTCCTTCAGCCACCCGATTGGTATCTCCCCTTTGAGATCATGACAGACATGTCAGATTTTACAGTTGGAGCTGTTTTAGGGCAGAGCAATTACACAGTTACATAGAAGGAGATGTTAGCACTAGTGTTCGCATTAGGAAGTTTCGTTCCTATCTTCTGGGTTCTCATGTGATTGTATACACAGATCATACTACCATACAGTACTTACAGACCAAGAAGGATGCCAAACCATGCCTTATCAGATGGGCCCTTTTTCTCCAGGAGTTTGATTTAGAGATTCGAGACAAGCTTGGAGTGAAAAATGTTGTGACAGATCACCTTTCTAGGATATCAGATGCATGGTCCCCTAAGCAGCCACTACTTGTTATTTCAGAGACCTTTCCTGATGAGGCTATCTTGTTTGTTGCATCATTCCCATGGTACAATGATATTGTGAACTATCTTGTCTCCAAGAAAGTTTCACAAGATTAGCCTAATCTTAAGGTAGACAATCAGAGATTCATTTTTACCAGTGGGAGGATCTACACCTATTTCGTGAGGGTGAAGATTGTATCTAGAGGAGGTGCATTCCTGAAGAGGAATGCACCAATGTACTTGAGCATTGTCACACATTAGAGGCTGGTGAGCATCATTCGAGGAAGCACATGGCGGTGAAGTACTTCAATGCTGCCTATGGTGTTCAACATTATTCAAGGATGCTACAGATTATGTCAAGGTTGTACTAATTGCCATAGAATGGGAGGAACAGTTGGTTCCAAATATACCATGACCCTGAGATATATCCAGATTTCTGGTGTTTTTTATGCTTGGGTATAGACTTCATGGGCCCATTTCCATGTCAGACAAGTATTTAAGTACATTGTGCTTGCCATTGATTATGTTAGTCGTTGGGTGGAGGCAATCTCCACCTGAGCTGCTGATAGCCGTAGGGTTTGTTCCTTCCTCAAGGAGAACATTATTGCCCGGTTCGGGATCCCCAATATGCTCATTTCCGATGGGGGGGCATTTTATCAATTGTGTGGTCAGGAAGCTTGTGAAGGAGTACGCCATTAAGCATAGAGTTGTGTCTCCATACCACCACAAACTAATGGCTTGGCTGAGATTTCGAATAGGGAGATTGAGACGATACTTCAGAAACTTATACGCCCAGATAGGAAGAAGTGGTCCCATGTGTTTGACTCAGTTCTATGGGCTTATTGGGCGGTATATATGTCTCCATTGAGCATGTCTCCCAATTGATTGGTTTATGGAAAGTCTTGCCACTTGTCAGTTGAGTTAATTCATAATTCTTTATGGGCACTCCATGTATGCAACCTAGATTTTGAGAGAGCAGGCCAAAATAGGAGGTTGGATCTGAATAGATTACCGGAATTCCGAGATTTTGCATACAACAACTTTATCATGTATAATGAGAAAGCTAAGCATTGACATGATCGACAAATTAGGAGGAAGACTTTCGTCCTCGAACAGAAAGTATGGTTGTTTGATACGAAGTTGAAGTGGTTCCCCAACAAGCTCGAGAGAAAATGGCCAGGACCATTCATTGTGAGAGCTGTATGTGACAATGGTAGTACTGTCATATCTGGGCTGTCATCTGACGCACAACTATTTGTTGTGAACAGATAGTTGCTGAAGCCATATCCAAATCATGATACATTCTTGTTCGTGGTTGATTCCATCCATTTGATATCAGACGATGATTCTTTGACATCTTCCCGTCTGATACATGAGCTAATATTCTTTTATATATATCATTTCTTTTTATTCTTTCTTCTTCCATTTTTAATCATTCATCTCTTTCCCGAGTGTGTGTGCTATACTTAGGATATACTCTATCCTATGTACAAGGGAGGTGAATGACTTGAGTTGTTCTTTTCTTTTCTTTTCATCACTCTTGTTGTTTTTACCTATACTCAGTGATCCTTTACCTTAAGTATAGGGGGAGTGATGTCATTCATTTCGTTCTTATTTCACATTTTTATCTTTTTATTCTTCTGTACCCTTGCTTATCCTTCAACTTATTGATATTCTTTATCTATACTTAGGGATTTTTTACCCTAAGTATAAGGGAGGACAAGTTGAGTTATTGAGTTTGTACATTCTTTTTCTCAATTTTACCTACTTGTACAGTCTCTATATGATGACACGCTTGGCAACTCGGGTTAATTAAGCAAGTAAACAAGGGCTATTGTGACTTGAATAACCAAGCACAATCAACGAGAAAAATTAAACCACTCAGAAAAATCAAACAATCAAGAAGTGTAAGCAGTTCGCTATTTTATTTACCTGTATAGCCACTAGAGTCGAACACAAGAAGCACGAAAGAAATACAAAGTAGTTAAATTTCCAAATAAAAAGAAATATTTTTGGTGGTTTTTAATTTTTAGATTTTTAATTTTTAATAATAAAACAAAACAACCAAAATAAAGGAAAGCAACACAACAATATTTTTAGATTTTTCTAAATAATAAAAAATAGTAAGAAAATTAAAGTAAAAAATATTTTTGGGTTTTCTGATTTTTAAGGTGTTTTTGGTAATTTTCTTCGATTTTTCAGATATTTTTATAATTTTATAAAAATCAAAAAGTGCTAAAAAATGGAAACAATGCATAATCAAGACTAAATTGCAAATTAAAAAATATCTAAATTATCTAAAGTCCTGATTAGCAATTTTATGAGAAAATAGAAGTTGAGAGCTACAAACAGAAATAAAAACTGGAACTTTTGTATTTTTCTTTGATTTTATATAATTTCTATAATTTTTTAGTTGTTTTGTAATTTTTATGGTTTTTATGAGGTTTTTTCGAGGCGCCTACATGAATTTTTATAGAATTTTTAAAACATTTTTCGAGTTTTATAATTTGTTTTAACTTAGATAGGACATTTTTTAGGATTTTTGAATTTTAAAAATAGAAAATGCAACTAAATTAATCCAATAAAATAAAAAAATACTACATACTAACAAGAGCCAATGGTATTTTTTTACAAAATTTTCGAATTAATTTAGTATTTATTAAGTCCAAACACAACATGTAATTAAGCACAGCTTACAGCGACCTCTTTGTAAATATTTTAAGTTTCTACACGGCATAGAGAACACGGTTTGAAAACTTATGGTCGATTCTGCAAAAATACCAATTATTTCATGCACATGCTCGAAACTGAACCCATAGGGGTATATATGCAATTTTTTAAAACATGCCATTCATTTAGTAATACTAGAAAATTGTAGGGTAGAAAGTGCAAATATTTCAAGACTCATATGAACATGCACGTGCTATAGACTGAGAGGGACTAATGTGAAGCAAAATAAAATAAACATAGGGGTACTGTGAAATATACCCTTGCATGCGGGTGCAGAGCACATGGGACGCATGGCAGGCTCTCATGAAGGCTGGTGCTGACGATTCTGATCTTCTCTGCTAAGGATCTGACGGCTCAGGTGAGTGGAGAAGGTGTACGGGTCTGATTACTTCTGATGAGATCAGACGGTGCAGAGAATGTCGGCTTTGATGGCCATTAAACGTGGATCTGATGCCTCTGAAAAAGGGGCTGGATGAACGGTGGAGATGCAATCAGGAAGATGGGGTCCCGATCAGATGGTGGCAGAAGGTGTTGGATGAACTCGGCTCGGGCGACCATCAATCGACTGTGGAGGAAGATCCACAAGACCAATGACGTCGCTGAGAGGTCCAACACAGTCGTAAAGCTCCTCTGTATCTAGTGGTGGGCTATGATGGAGCGACAGATGGTTGGATGTGCATGGCGTCGTTGCACCACCTAGAGCTACCCTGCCTGGTCAACTGGTGAATCAATGGGGTTCCTTCGCACGAACCAGCACCTGCAGAAGGTAGAGGGACGAGGGGCACTTCTCCGATCCAAGTTATTGCATAAGGAGAGAAGCGAAACAGTGGAGGTAATACTTGACTTCTGGCGGAGATGGGGGAAGGAAGTCTCGATCCTAATCTCGCTCTGTTGAGTGAGATGTAGGGTGATCAGACTATGTGGGAAGGAGCGAGATGAGTGGGGGGTTCAATCGAAGCGGATAGATGGTCGAGATGGAGCTCCGACCGGCTGGTCAGAGTAGAGTAACTAGCGACGACGTGAAATGCGAAGATGGAATCAAATGGGGGAAATGTGGGGGATAAAAGCGTTACCTAAAGCTACCAATAAGCTAAGAAGCTACATGCGAATATGATTCGATGGGTCTTGGCCTCGATCTGTTGCGACAGGCGAGAGAGGCTTCACACAGTGGAGCTCTGGTCGTGTTGCGATCTACAAGCCTCCATGTGTCTCCTAAAGATCCTAAGCTGCTCCTTGAGTGGTTGTCACTCCACGGAAGGTGGCTAGGGAAAAATGGGGGCACGAGGGACGAGTTGCTGGGATGGTGGTGCTGAAGAGAGGTTTTATAGGATGCCTGAGGCTCTGGAAAGCTTGAGAGATGGAGCATAACCCTATGAGGATCCAGGTGATTCTAGTGATCCGCAAGAATCTCGGGTGTACGAGGAATCTCGGGTCCAAATATCAAGGCAAGAGGCGGTCGGGTTTGGGCGTGAAATTTTTCGAGAAGAATTTCCGGCAAGAGGAAGGTGACCCGACCCGACCTGGAGGGTGACGTTGACCGGGGTCAACAAACTCACGTGGACCATTAGAAATTCAGAATATACAAAATAATAGGAAATTGAATACAAATTATTAAACAAATTTAAATTAAAAAGTGTATAAAGCAAAATTTTTTTATTATTTTTCAAAATATTTTTTGTGATTTTTATTTATTTTTATAAATTAATATAATATATTATATACAATGTATAGTGTTATATACATGTATAATGTACCTATGTATTATGTACAAGTATTTTGATTTTATTATTTTTACACGAATACCTTTACTTTATATTTCATTTATTTACAACCTCATTTTAGGAGTATAAAATAATTTTTATTTTATGTTTATAGATTGTTCAAGGGTATAAAATAAATAGTGGGTGTTATATGTACATGTGTCTTTTATACAAAGATTTGATGATTTTATTTTTATTTTTCTTTTATTTTTTGATTTTTATTTTATTTTTATAATATTATTAAAACTATATACAAGGGTGTTAAAGAATAAAATAATTTTGGTTTTATAAATAAATAGACAATATGTACAAGTGTAGGTGATATATACAATACATAGTAGACCATATCTCTCTCTACTTATATTATTTTGCGATCAGGTCAAGTATTGACCTTCTCTTGGGGTTTGAGTCATCTGTATTTATTCTAAATGCATCATTCTTTTTTTCGTTTATTCTTTTATTTTTGTAAAAATATATGCTAAATATACAATATTAACAAGGCCATACAGAAAGCTAAGTTATTATATTTACAGGGTGTTTTGCCGAAAAGAAGAGCTAAAATAAAAGAATAAAGAGTGAGAATCATGGATTCAGAACTCCCTATACTTTACCTTTGCTAGTCCCTTAGCAAACACTTATTTGAAAAAGAAGTGAAAATCAAAAAGAAATGAGAAGAAAAAGAATCAAGGTTGATTATTAAACTTATCTTCATCAAATTGGAGTATGGAGCTCAGTCATACCTTTGGATTATTAGTTTATCGGAACCTTATTGGGAAATAGTTTTATGACTCAACAACCTCTGAGTTTCACAATTCTATGGTCAAGACTCCTCAATAAACCAGGACAGAACAAGTCTACATACGCAAACTCTAATGACTATGCATCTTTCCTTGTACTGTGTAAGTGATATGTAGCTCCCCACCTCAGAAATGACAAAGAAACAACCTCCCTTAACAAGGTAACTCTGATTCCCCAGTCTATCAGTCTTTCCTCGAGGAGCGGTGTATTCCCTTCTAAGTTCAAGTTCAACTAGCTCAAGAAGAGGGGAAAGAAGAGAATGGACCGTGGCCAGTGCAGCCATGTATCCCTTGGAGAAAAGCCAGTGTAGCTAAGTCTCCAGCTGCAAGCTTCCATGAGATGAGAAGGTGGAATACATAAGCTTTGCTGATTTACTATATACACTCCGGCGGCATTTTATTTTCAATCAGGCATGTCCCCTTTTCGGAGTTTTTCATATTTTTGCACTTTTTTTTCGATGTGCATATATACAACATATTTACATTGAGCAGCATGTACATAAGGAGTTGTTCTTCTTGATCTAGTAGACTATCCCTCTTTTGAAGCATTATTGCAACCCGTATGCTACCCCAAGCCAAAGAATTCTGCCTCCTCACCACCTCATCCGTGTTGTTACTTGTAAGGTACGTGTCCAAGTCAAGCCATTGTCTCTGAGAGTCATGCATGCGTTGTTAAGTGTTCTACTTAAGCTCATCAAGATGACATGTGAACATAGCCTAGTAGCCTCAAAGAATTAAGTCACTATGGACCTGAAAAGTCTTAACCCCAAATCCTATAAGGTTCCTCTGAAGTTATGTGGATTAAGGTCTTAACCAAGCTCCATTTTAAAATTTAATTCCAGACCAGTTTGAATGTTAACTATGATTCAGAAGAATATACGAGTAAATATGTATAAAAATCTTTTTTATGCAATTTTTCAAAATATGCAAATTTTTATGAAAATTTTTTAATACAAGGAAAAAATAAAAGTTTTGCAACATCTTTACAAACATTTACAAACAAAACTTGTAAACTTTTATTTTCCAAACATTTTTCAAAAAACGTGTACTATATACATAATTTTTATTCAAAAATATTTACAAACATCTTACAGTCAAAATATTTTTACAAACATTTGTCCCAAAATAGTTTTTACAAAAGCTAATTACAAACATGTATGTACAAGAAAAATTCTAAGTTTTTTGTAATTTAGTTTTATGTTTTTTTAGCCATTTTATTATATTAACACACTCACACAAAGTACGAGTTATGGCTAATGTATGTATACAATATATACGACACCCCACTATACTTAGCTCGAACGAAATCCTCAGAGTGATCGAAGAGAGATGAAAGGAGGACATAGCCCGTGCTGAGTATTGGAAAGTGAAAAGAAGGCTATAGTACAACGACGAATACAGAATGTAATGAATAGAGATCGGAGATCCCCTATACTTAGGATTAAGTAATCCTAAGTATAGAAGTTTGTACACAAGGGGAAGACCGAAGGTTAGGATATACATGGTTTACTTCCCCTATACTTAGGGTAAAATATCCCTAAGTATAGGCAGCACAACAGAGGTAAAAAGAATCAAATGAATAATTAAAAGTATGATATCCCCTACAGTTTGGGTAAAGCACACCCTAAGTATAGCGTAATCATAAGATGGGGTATTAGATAAAAAGAATGAATGATATGGACAACTGGATCTATACAGCTGCGGAAGAGAAGTGATAATTAGGCATGAGATGCAAATGATGTGAGTCAGAGACCACATCCCATGCAAAATGAATAGGTGCAACATCAACGATCAACTCGAAAGGTGGATTCAGATGACAACTCAGATATATCAATGCTTCCGGTGTCGTGCACCTTTCGGACCAAGTATGGTCACTTCCATTTGCTTTGTAATTTTCTTGGAAATAATCTCAACCTAGCATCAAATATCCAAACTCTCTGATTCAGCTCAAAATGTTTATGGATGATATGAGAATCATGCCATATCTTCACTCTCTCCTTATACTGTAAGCTACTCAAAAAGGTTGTATCTCTCAACTCCTCTAGGGATGCCAACTCTGCTTTCCTCTGATCTCCTATACTATTGGGATCTAATAATAACTTAGTGACTTCCCATAGTGACTTGTGCTTGATCTCCACAGGTAAATGGCATGGCTTCCCATAAACGAGACGAAAGGAAGATGTACCCAAAGGTGTCTTGAAGGAAGACCTATATGCCCACAAGACCGAGTCCAAAAGCAGCGACCAATCCTTTCGGTCTAGGCGGAAAACCTTCTTCAATATAGTTTTAATCTTCCTATTTGATACTTCGACAAGACCATTGGTCTGAGGGTGATATGGAGTGGTAACACGATGGTCAATGCTGAACTCGTTAGCAAGGGCCTTTACCTTGTCGTTGATAAAGTGAGTCCCCCTATCAGATATCAAAACTCTAGGTACCCCAAATCGTGAAATGATATTTTTCCTCAAAAATATGCAAACAGTCTTACTATTTGTGGTTCGGGAGGGGATGACCTCAACCCAACGACTCACATAATCCACAACAAGAAGAATCTACTTGAATCCGTGACTCTTAGGGAATGGACCCATGAAATCGATGCCTCATGCGTCAAAAACCTCATATAAGTGAATGGGTTGTATCGAAAACATATCACAATGTCCACAAGTGCCCATCCTTTGACAATCAGTACACCTCTTCACGAATTCATCAGAATCCTTGAATAGGGTAGGCCGCCATAGGCCGGATTGAAGCACATTCTGTGTTATCCTCCTCCCAGAATGATGTCCTCCTACCTCAAGCTTGTGGAAGTATGTGAGGACTATGTGGTGCTCCTCATGAGGAATGCACTGACGCCAGACACTATCCCCTCCTTCGTGATAAAGGATGGGATCCTCTCAATGGTACGACTTGGACTTCGCAAGGAAAGTCTCGAGTCACTGTCTGGGCCAACCTTGTGGAACTTACTTGGCGACAAGATAGTTCACAATGTCAGCGTACCATGGAAGAGAGGCAATAGCGAGGATCGCCTCGTTTGGGAAGGTCTATGTAATATGTGCAATATGACCGGAATACTCAAGGTTCTCTAATCAGGAGAGGTGATCCGCCACCACATTCTTGACTCCATGTTTATCCTTAATCTCAATATCAAACTCATGGAGTAGAAGGATCCATCTGGTCAATCTAGCTTTGGCATCCTTCTTTTCCATGAGGTATCGGATGGCGGTGTGATCTATAAATATCGTCACTTGGGATCCAAGAATATAAGTTCTGAACTTGTCCAAAGCTAAGACTACGGCTAGCATCTCTTTCTCAGTCACAATGTAGTTCTGTTGGATGGCATCCAAAGTCTGGCTAGCGTAGTGAATGGTATAAGGAAATCCATCCCTCCTTTGTCCTAGCACAACCCCTACAACAAAATCAAAAGCATCCATCATGATCTCGAATGGGAGAGACCAATCGGGTGACTGAAGGACAGGAGCCTCAACAACTAATCCCTTGAGAGTCTCAAATGATGCTAGATACTTATCATCCATAATGAACTCAGTGTATTTCTTCAACAAATCAGTAAGCGGTCGGGAAATACAACTGAAATCCTGAATGAATCGTCGGTAGAAACCGACATGCCTTAAAAAAGACCGCAGCTGTCACAAATTAGACGGTGGATTGAGTATGTTGATGATATCCACCTTGGTTGGATCGACCTCCATGCCCTGTTGAAGATGATATGGCCAAGCATCGTCCCTTGAGTCAGCATGAATTGACTTTTCTCCCAAGATAATACTAGGTGGACCTCTAGACAACTCTAAAGTACGCGGTCTAGGCAGTCAAGACAAGCATAAAATCCATTGCTGTAGACAAAAAAATATACATAAAGACCTCCAAACAGTCACCCACCATGTCTGAGAAGAAGGAAAGCATGCACCTTTGGAATGTAGCCGGAACATTGCATAAATCAAAGGGCATCCGTCTAAAAGCATACCTCCCAAACAGACAGGTGAATGTCGTTTTCTCCTAGTCTTCGGGCGCTATGACCACCTGATTGTATCTGTAATACCCGTCAAAGAAACAATAATGACTCTTCCCAGCTAGCCTTTCAATAATTTGATTAATAATGACAGCGGGAAATGATCCTTCTTGGTGTCTTAATTCAATTGTCTGTAGTCCACACAGACCCTCCAAGAAGTGGGTACCCGGTTGTCTATCTCCTATCCAGACTCGCTCAAAACTATAGTGATACCTATCTTCTTGGGTACCACATGTAATGGACTAACCCACTTGGAGTTGGAGATGGGGTAGATAAAATCGACACTTCACTACTTTGATATTTCCTTCATGACCACATCTTGAAGATTCCGGTTCAACCTTTGCTGGAACTCACGCGATAGCTTAGCGTCTTCTTTGAGATAGATATGGTGGGAGAACAGGGCCAGACTTATTCCTTAGAGATCAGCTACGCTCCACCCCATCACCTTGTGGTTTCTTTCAAGAACCTCCATCAAACGAGATTCTTGATCTCCAGTCAAATCCATTGAGATAATGACTGGGAACATCTCGGGCTCACTCGCAAGGAATCTATACTTCATCGACTGCAGCAAGGTCTTTAGTTCTGGACAACTGGGAGCTAACAAATCTGGCTTCTGAAATGTCCGAGTGAAGGCTACCAGATCTGCATGGGAGAACTCTCACTGCATGTGAAAATCTGTCAAAGACGACTCTGCTGGTGTATCTGTCATATGTACTGGATCACTTTCTACCTTAGTTGTCGGCTCTGTGGGAATGAGACATGGTAAATAATCATCAAAGTCATCCCAATCAATGCCTGAATCCGAGGGTTCTGAATCAGAAGAACATGAAATATACTCTGCTTCGTTATTCTGACCATGATCATCAACCTCAAGTGTGTCCGGCGCTAAGAGTGTGCTTTCTGACCTCTCATTTGCTGAAATCTGTAAATTTGTAGTGTTTGAAGGTGAGATAAGAGATCATGATACGGGGTCTGACCAAACTTTCTCATCATCGGTGATCACAAAGTCGCACTCCTGGTGGACGTTTCGCTCTACATCTATCATCTTCTCAGAATCACTCGACTACTCAGAGCAGGCTGAATCTCTTGCTTTGGTCTCCTCGATCATCTCTATTTGTACACTTTTTCCCTCGACGTGAAAGTATACCTTCCCGCTATCATGATCGGACACTGCCTTGGCTGTGGCCAAGAATGGGCGTCCTAGTATGATGGGGGTATCTATCACATACTCAGGAATCTCCATGTCCAATACGACCAAGCCCACGGGAAATTTCAGGCCCTGAATTGTGACAACCACGTCCTTCAATAACCCCTTTGGCCTCTTGACAGATCTATCAACAAACTGAAGGACTGTCATGCTCTGTCGAAGAGGGTCAAACTCGAATCGGTCGAGTAAGGCTGCCAGAAGGAGGTTAATAGAAGAGCCGCTGTCTAATAGGGTACGATCGAACCACTGCTCATGGATATGACATCTGACATATAGAACTCCTACATCAGGTCTCTTGGCAGAAAATCGATTCTGAGTGGCGAAGAAAGTGGCACGAGTAAGCACATGAACCTCTGCATTGTGGTTCCTTCTCTTCATGTGGATGGTAGTCTTCTCTCTCAAGTTTTTCTGGAAGAGGGGGATGTGCTCTAGTGCCTCCTATAGAGTCAGTTGTATCTGAAATTGATCGATCATCTGCTGGCTGAACTCTAGCTCGTGTTTCTTTTTTGGATTTTCTGGTTTATTCCCCTTCGTTAAGCGGAGTACTTGAGGGAAGGGGATGGTTGGACCCTCTCCAGAAAGATGAGGGTCAAGAATAGGCTCTTGTGCATGTAGAGGAATATAATCGATACCAATATCATCGTGCAACACATATAGACTTGTAGGGGATACAGAAACATTTCCTTTATTCATATTTTTGTTCTTTTCCATTTTTCCATTTTTTGTATTTTTCTGTCCTGAGATACATAAGAAGGTAACACAACTGAAGGAAAATTGGCGGAATCAGTACCACCCACAACATCTGATCTAGCGGTATCAGCACCGCTCTCTGGACGATCATCTCTCAACAAGGTGGCATCATCACCACCGTCTGCCTCTAGAATCACGATGGTCCTTGGTGCCTTAGCACCACTGTCATCATCATCATGAGTGGCATCAACACTGATATCATCCTCGTCTGGTGCTCCAGAATCTCCAAGTGGTCATCGCTCAGATGAGGCACCGTCGGCTGGCATCCTACCGCTCCTAAGTGTCAAAAAATCAACATCAAATACATAGAAAGAAATGTCACCCAAAGTATCATTAGGAGTGGTAGTATCTGTAAACTGTACATGCTCAGATTTTCTCTTTGGATTTTCGGGTTGGGTTTGATCTAAGCTGGTATGGCGGCCTTGCCCTTGATAATCTCCCTCATCTTCTGCCAGAACTCATCCATATCTCACTGGAAGAATGCTTGGTGATCAAAAAGTAGGCGGGCAAGGTCGTCAAGGGTTGGGTTCTCATCGACGGGTCCATAAGAATCGGATGGGTTGCCTCACTGGAAATGAGGCTGAGCCTGCTGCTGGTAGTCAGGGGGAGGCTGGGGATACTGCTAAGGTTGTTGTGGCTGCCTCCACAACTGGCCCTGATGGTAGGGACAAGGACCCTGTTGTTGTTGCTGCTGGTAGTGCTGGGAGTGATGGGGCTGCTGTTGCTGGCTTCTCTGTCATGCCTAAGCTGGAGGATGCTGCTGGGACGAGGTGCCTCCGGTAGACCATCGGAAACTTAGGTGATCACGACGGATCCTGTGCTGTTGTCGGTACCGGTCGTACCAAATCCCGTTGACTTCCATCAACGGCTCCTGCTGCTCGAAGTGTGGAGGGGGGAGAACTGCTAGAGGATGATCTGACTAATAGACCACCATCTGATTGTCCTGAGATGGTGGTGGCTGGGAGTTGTGATGCAGCTGCTGGACCGGCTCTGCGTGAATGTGGTGGACCTGTCGGTACGTGGCAGATGGTTGGGTGGAGCTGCTGCTGCTAGGATCAACTTGTGACCTGAGACAAGGCTGGGAAGCCGTCTGTGCCTCTTGGAGACACATGATATGGGTTTTCAGGTCACTCAGTGTCTGTACCAACTGATCAGTCTAGTTGAGGACCTGATACTGCTTCTTCTCAATGATCTCGATGCGGTCCAGCTTCTTGTTGATGATCCCCATGTCAGCGGCTGAGGACTCGGCCTGTGCTGCTGCTGACGAAGTAGAAGGACCAACATCGACTCGTGCAATACTCTGATAAGAGATTGCCTATGGGAGGGGCTTCCCCTGAGTGTAAACCCTAGTCTAGGACATCACTGTGTAGTTTTCTGCAATCTCCTCGTAGATGGACCAGACTTGGTCCTCATCCTTGACAAAATAGGACCCTCCACATGAGGCATTTGCTAGTCCATGCAGCTTCGGTGTCAGCCCACAAAAGAAGCTCTGAACAAGGTTGGGCTTGGATATCTCGTGATATGGACACCGGTCGATGAGCTCTCGGAATAGATCCCAAGCCTCGTGAAACTGCTCGTTTGGGATCATGGTGAAGTTGTTGATCATGGCCCATGCTGCATTGGTCCGGCCGAGTGGATAGTACTTGTTCAAGTACTCGATCTGGAGCTGCTCCCAGGTGGTGACATACCTTCCCAAATGCTTCGGCCAGTAGGCTGGTCTGTCAACTAAGGAGAATGGGAAGGCGATCATCTTGATCGTGTCCTCATCCACAAATCTGTCGTGGACCGTATTGCAAATCATCTCAAACTCCTGCAGATGGAGGTGGGCTCCTCGGTGGCTAGCCCGTGGAACTTGGGCAGTAACTGAATAGTCTGGGGGCAAAGCTCGAAGTCACCCAGGATTTCCAGAAGCTGAATCCAACGATGAATGAGGGTTGCACCAGGGTTGTGCAACTGCCTCATCGTCCGTACTGGCCTAACTAGCTCTGGTTGTTGATCTGGGCGTCCATCTCCTCCTCCAGCTGCTGGTATCTCTCTACCAGCTGGTCTTTGTGGCTTTGCTCTGTCGGCTCGCATCTGCGTCAGCTCTCGGTGCACCTCTACCATAAATATTCCTTGGTCTCTGATCTGGCATTACATGGTCTCCAAGGAGGCTAAGATTGTGTTATTAATGGTGGACTGGTCAAGTACATACGTTGATCCCTGCGGCTGCTCATCGGTGCATCCCTCACTGCTGGACATCTCTTGGGTCTCTGCAAAGGCAAAAGACCCCAACTCAGGTGCCGTCAAGTGAACATATAACTGTGTTGGCCTCTGCTATGGCACCTCAAGACTAGAAAATGGTGTTCAAGGGGCAACAAGGTGGTAGCAAGCTCAGTATCAGAGAGTGGATCTAGGCTCTCTAAAGCCACCCTAGATGAATGGAGAGGAGTGCTCGAAATCGATGCTGTCAAAGGCATCCTAAGGGACCTCCTTCCCATCATCGTGATGTGGGGATCTATGACGATTGGATCTAGAATGCAAACAATATGTGAAGTCAAACCCCTTTTTCGCCTACTCAACACTCGAGCTGATGACCATGAAAGATCGGTCATTAATCTTGTCAATTTTTATTAAGGTGACAAATCAATCTATCAGAGCGAATAAGCGAGCTGTTAGGAGTCCAATACTCATAGAAGATTGGCCTAATCTCACAGCTAGTTTTTTCCAGCCATTATGGGTGCAGACCGTTTACTGACTACCTCATCTGCCCAATCTGCTAAGGAAGTCCCGGACCGATTACCGGCTACCTGGTGAAATCCTCACTAGAGAACAACCAACTACAAGACCAGTAGTCTGAAGAAAGATCATACGTGGCTCTACCTAGTGTCTGGGTCTCTCTCTCTGTTGATAAATCAATCAATGAGGAGGCGTCTCCCCCCCAAAATAAGAAATTTTAAGTGAAGTCAGTTTTAGGGTCAAGTTTGCATTAGCAGTCCCAATTTGATTTGATTATCTCTTTTTAGGTATTTTTCTGAAATAATACAACACCTAACAAATTTTCTGATTTCCTTGGTTATTTTGAGTCCAAAAAAATAGGGGAAGGAAGATCGAAAAAGCCGATGCACGATCAAACACAATGATGCATATAGAGATAGAAATGTGTACGTTAATCCGGCACTCTACGTGTACGTGCATAAGAAAAAAGACAGAAAATAAACTACCTATATGATGCAACGAGGAAATTGGCATTAAACGAGCAACTTCTATTAATCTTGAAGCACAAATAGCTAACTGTCGGGAAGAGAGACCGGACTCCGGTCTTCGATGCTGATTGATGGCCACCACAATGGGTCCTGCCAACGCTGTATATGGCCTCTCTTGGCACATGGTCTCTAACCCCAATAAGTCAACTTTTTAATTTTTATTTTAGCTAAGTCCAATTACGATCTATAGGAACATATAGTCCAATTACGTCACAATAAAAATGTTCCTAAGTTTAAGGGATAAATCCTCGAGAATCAAAAAGAAATAAAAGTGATAAAACAAAACCACGAAAAAGCCGCAGTGAGGTCCCCCGAGTACACCGGTACTCAGTCAAACAAATCCTGAAGTGTTTAAGTGTCCAAGTCCACAATTGTTATAAGAATCAAATGTTTTGCAAAAATAAATATCTATATATTATAACTAAATCCTCATGCTCTTCTGTTCCTCCTCGGGTGCGGTTCCTCCACAGAAAGTCGAGGCATCCCTCGAGAGGTTCCTTGCACAAAAAGCAAAACAGAAAAGTTGTTAGAAATAGTTATAACAAATAGATAAGAAAAATAAGCAAAGTGAAATAAGACTACTCAGTTGTGCTCCCCGGTAACGGCGTCATTCTGATGACACGCTTGGCCACTCGGGTTAAGTAAGCAAATAGACAAGGGTCGTTGTGACCTGAATCACCCAGCATAATCAACAAGAAAAATTAAACCACTCAGAAAAATCAAACAATCAAGAAGTATAAGCGGTTTGCTATTTTATTTACCTGGTATAGCCACCAGGGTCGAACATAAGGAGCACAAAAGAAATATGAAGTAGTTACATTTCCAAATAAAAAGAAATATTTTTGGTGGTTCTAAATTTTTAGTTTTTTAATTTTTAATAAGAAAACAAAATAACCAAAATAAAGGAAAGCAACACAACAATCTTTTTAGATTTTTCTAAATAAATAAAAATACTCAGAAAATTAAAGTAAAAATATTTTTGGGTTTTCTGATTTTTAAAGTGTTTTGGTAATTTTCCTGTTTTTTCAGATTTTTTATAATTTCAAAAAAAATCAAAAAGTGCTAAAAATATGAAAACAGAACACAATCCGGACTAAATTGCAAATTTAAAATATCTAAAGTACCTTAAAGTCCTAATTAGCAATTTTATAAGAAAATAGAAGTTAAAAGCTACAAACAGAAACTGAAATTAGAATTTTTGGATTTTTCTTTGATTTTGTATACTTTTTAGTTGTTTTGTAATTTTTACGGTTTTTCTGAGGGTTTTTCAAACAAAATTAACACTGAAAGTAAAACACACAAAAATGCACCCACAGAATTTTTTTATAGAATTTTCAAACATTTTTTTTCAAATTTTTACAATTTTTCTAACTTAGATAGGACATTTTTAGGGGTTTTTGAATTTTTAAAAATAGAAAATGCAACTAAATTATTCCAAAAAAAAATTGCAGAAAATACTACATACTAACAAGAGCCAACCATTTTTTACGTAATTTTTTGAATTAATGTAATATTTATTAAGTCCAAAACACAACACGTAATTAAGCACAGCTCACAGGGACCTCTTTGTAAATATTTTTAGTTTCCGGACCACACAGAGAATACGGTTTGAAAACTTAGGGTTGATTCTGCGAAAATCCCAATTAATTCACACACATGCTCGAAACTAAATGCACAGGGGTATGTATGCAATTACTAAAAGCGTGTCATTCATTTAGTAGCAGTAGAAAAGTGCAGGGCAGAAAGTACAAATATTCGAAGACTCACGTGAACATGTACGTGTTACAGACTGAGAGGGACTAAATTGCAAATATCTAAAAACTTAAGGTCCAAACTGTAAAAGCATTTAACTACAACATTTATTTACTGGACTAAAGCAAAATAAAATAAACACAGGTTGACTGTGAAATATACCCTTGCAGGCGCGTGCGGAGCATGTGGGACGCATGGCAGGCTTTCGTGAAGGCTGGTGCTGACGGTTCTGATATGCTCTACTAAGGATCTGATAGCTCGTGAGTGGAGCAGGCGAATGGGTCTGATCACTTCTGATGAGATCATACGGCACAGAGAATGTTGGCTCTGATGGCCGTTAAAAGTGGATCTGATGCCTCTAAAAAAGGGATTGGATGAACAGTGGAGATACAATCATGAAGATGGGGTCTCGATCAGACGACGGCTGAAAAAGTTGGATGAACTCATCTCGGGCGACCTTGAATCGATCGTGGAGGATGATCCACTGGCCCAATGATGTCTCTGAGAGGTCCAGCACAGTCGTAAAGCTCCTCCGCGTCTAGTGGTGTGCTCTAATGGAGAGGCGGACGGTTGGATGTGTGTGGCGGAATCGCACCACCTGGAGCTACTCCGCCTGGACAACTGGTGAATCAATTGGGTTCCTTCGCACGAATCAACACCTATAGAAGGTAGAGGGACTCGGGGCGTTGCTCCGGTCCAAGTTATTGCGTAAGGAGAGAAGCGAAACGGTGGAGGTGATACCTGACTTCCGGTGGAGACGGGGGAAGGAAGTCTTGGTCCTAATCTCGCTCTAGTGAG
This sequence comes from Ottelia alismoides, assembly GCA_037367405.1. Classification (NCBI taxonomy): domain Eukaryota; kingdom Viridiplantae; phylum Streptophyta; class Magnoliopsida; order Alismatales; family Hydrocharitaceae; genus Ottelia; species Ottelia alismoides. Next base: position 290,200 of record JAZKJV010010627.1, on the reverse strand, counting down.
TGAGATGTAGGGTCATAAGACTACGTGGGAAGGAGCGAGGCAAGCGGGGGGTTCGATCGGAGTGGATCTATGGTCGAGATGGAACTCCAACCAGTTGGACTGAGAAGAGTAACTGGCAGCGATGTGAAATGCGAATGTGGAATCAAATGGGGGAAATGCGAAGGATAAAAGCGTTACCTGAAGCTACCAATAAGCTAAGAAGCTCCAGGTATAGATGATCTGATGGGTCTTGTCCTCGATCTGCTGCGACGGGCGAGAGAGGCTTCATACAGCGGAGCTCCGGCCGTGTTGCGAGCTACAAGCCCCCATGCGTCTCCTAAAGATCCTAAGATGCTCCTTGAGTGGTTTTCACTCCATGGAAGGTGGCTAGGGATGAATGGGAGCGCGGGGGAAGAGCTGCTGGACTGGAGGAGCTGATAAGAGGTTTTATAGGATGCCCGAGGGTCTGGAAAGATCGAGATATGGAGCGCAACCCTAAAAGGATCCGGGTGATTAAAAAGTGTATAAAATAAAAAAAATGTTTATTATTTTTCAAAGTATTTTTCTGTGATTTTTATTTATTTTTATAATTTAATATATTATATTATATACAATGTATTGTATTTTATACATGTATAATGTACCTATGTATTATGTGCAAGTATTTATATTTTATTATTTTTACATAAATACCTTTATTTTATATTTTATTTATTTACAACCTAATTTTATGAGTATAAAATAAATTTTATTTTATGTTTATAGATTGTTTAAGGGTATAAAACAAATAGTGGATGTGATATGTACATGTGTCTTTTATACAAAGGTTTGATGATTTTATTTTTATTTTTCTTTTATTTTTCTGATTTTCAATTTATTTTTATAATATTAATAAACTATATAAAAGAATAAAATTATTTTAATTTTATAAATAAATAGACAATATATACAAGTATAGGTGATATACACAATACATAGTAGACTCTATCTCTCTCTATTTATATTATTTTGCGATCAAGTCAAGTCTTGACCTTCTCTTGGGATTTGGGTCACTCTGTATTTATTCTAAATACATTATTTTTTTCTTTTTTATTTATTCTTTTATTTTTGCAAAAATACATGATAAATATACAACGTTAACAATGTCATGCAGAAAGATAAGTTATTATATTTACGAGTATTTATAGGGTGTTTTGCCAAAAAGAAGAGTTAAAATAAAAGAATAAAGAGTGAGAATTATAGATTCATCACTATACTTCGGATTATTTGATCCTAACTATAAGGTGGATCACTGATTTCCATTCTTTTATCCGTTATTCTTTTAGTCATTGTTGTATATATTCTTTTCACTTCTTCATACTTAGCACGTGTTATATCTTCCTTTGTCGCTTCTTTATCACTATGAGGACATGGTTAGAGCTAAGTATGTGGGGGGTATTGTATATATTGTATATATACTTTAGCCATAACTCATACTTTTGTGTGTAATAATATTTCTAAATAAAATAGGAACAAAAATTTTTGCAAAAAAAGTAAAACGTTTTTGAAAAATTCTTTTGTAAATAGTTTTGTAAAATCTTTGTACAAAAGCTTTGTAAATTATTTGTAAAAATTACTTATAAAATTGTTGTAAAAACCTTTGTAAAATTATTTGTGTACAAATTATTGTAAAATGATTTTGTTTGTAAAATCTTTTAAAACATTTTGTATCAAAACTATTTATATTGAATAAAGATTTTTAAAATGTTTGTAAATAAAATCTTTGTAAAATAATTTCTAAAATTTAGTGAACTAGTTTTGAAAACCCTTTGTAAAAATGGGTATAAAATTGTTTTTAAAATTTTGTAAAGTATTTTTTTGTAAAATATTTTGTAAATATTTGTAAAACTTTTGTAAAATTATTTGTAAATTATTTTGTCACCTTATATATAAATAACTTGTTTTGTATATATTTCTTGGATATACATGTGCATTTTTCAGAATGAAAATGATGCTTAAACTAATATGGAATAAAATCGAAAAATGGAGCTTGGTTAAAACCTCAATTCACTTAATTTCAGAGGAACCTTAGAGGAACTAGAGTTGAGACTTTTTAGGTCTATCGACTATATTCTTTGAGTCCACAAGACTATGTTCACATGTCATCTTGATTGGTCTAAGTAGAATATTTCATACACACACATGGTTCTTTTAGACAGTAACCTATCTTGGACAAGCACTCTACACATAGCTCTTCACTGATGAGATGGTGAGGGTTAGAATCCTCTTGCAAGAGACACATTCAAATGGAAACATACACGATCACCTTGAGTGGCCAGTGCGCCCTAACCTAGTCTAGTGGCATTGATGTCTAACGATGAGAGTTGTGGGTTACAATAAAGCTTCAAAAGAGGGATGGTCTGCTGGCACAATTTTTCTAAAGACCCCAAAACACCTGTGCGGACAAAAAATTTCTATATCGTAGGGGCACAATAAAGATCTATGCAGTGCAACAATTCTTTCCATGATGCAGAAGCAATTATGTATTAAAAAAAATTACTCATGTATATATTTGACCACATTGATCTAGCTTCAGAGAGATTAGATCTTTGTGGAGACTTGGCTACATTGGCCGACTTCACAATGAGATGGGGTGATGAATCCACGATTCATTGCCTTTATTCTTTTATTTTAGCCTCTTTTCCTTAGTCAAATACCTGTAAATACCTACTAATTCCATGAAATTACATTTTGCATACAATTGTTAAATATGCATTTTTAACACTTTTTGTACATAAATAAAAGAATAAAGAAGAAAAGAAAAAGAAAAGGATGAATTTATACAATAAATACAGACTGGCCCAAACCCCGAGAGAAGGTCAAGACTTGACCTGATCGATCTTTGGCAGAGAGGAGCCCGATTTCCGAGAGGTTTCTTGTTGAAAAGGGTCCTAGCCTCCGATCCGGTCGGTGACAGCGATTTAAGTTTCGTCGAGGCCATCATGGCGTGTCCAAACCCCAAGGTGAGATCCACTTTTATTTCTTGTCGTTTCTCCTAGGCAAATCGTAGGCTTAGATTTTAGAGTAGGTGTAATGATTAGTTTTACAGATTAAAAATCACACAAATTCCATCAGACATAATCCACGAACGACGCCGATTTTCATCCCATCTTCTCAATCATTCCATTTCACGTTCTGCCTCACGCGATCTTCCACCTCCGGTCACGCACTGTGACCGGAGCCACGGATCTATTCCATCGTATCACCGAGATCCGCTCTCTCACCGTTCCTATTTTTGTATATAAATAAAATAATAATAATAAAATATTTTTTCATGTTATCTCACAGTTGTTTTTTGCAGGAAGAAGTAAAAAAGGGAATAAATTTTTTTTGTTATCTCTAACATTTGTTTTGCAGGACAAAGAAAATATAAAAAAACATATAAAAAATAAAAAATCTTTTCCTCTCAATTTACATCTGCTGTTTAAAAAAATTGAAAATATATATATTTTCTTTTCTTCATTATCATTTCTGTGCATACAAATAACAAAAAGAAAATAAAAAACATAAAAAATTTGCAGCAGCAGCATGGCGTCACCCCTGTCGCCCCGCCCCGCAGGTCCACGGCGGCTGCACCGCCGCTCGCCCCCACCAGTCACCCGCGTCGGTGTCAGTCCCCACCAGCGTGGCGGAGCGCCGCGCACCCGGCCGCCCCGCATCCAGCCGCGCCGCCCCTGCGTGGCCCTTTCCCCGCTGGGCACGCACTCCTCTGCCCCGCGCCCAATTCGCCACCTCCTGCTCCTCCGCCCTCGAGCGGGCGGCGCCGCCCACGCGAGCCCCCTCCGCAACCTCCAGCGCGGCACACAGCCGCCTCCCAACTGCGCCACCGAGCCCGCACATCCGCCGCCCATCACGCCCTTGCAGCCCGGTCGCCCGTGCTCCCACGCGGAGGCGCGGGCTCCGCCTTCTTCCGCCCTCTGCGGTGGCCAGCACACCGTCCCGCACCCTCGCGTTCTCCGTGCAGACGCGCGCGGCGGCCGCGTCGCCAGTGGTCGTCCCCTCCGCCGATCTTGCTCCACCAGCCGCTCTGAAGACCACGTCGAAGCCGCCCCCGCTGCTGCAGATCTAAGGTGGGCGGCGGCTGTGGCTGCCCCCTCTCCCTTGTGCAAAAAGAAATGAAGATTAGAGGAAGAAGCCCTAGGTTTTCTTTTTTTGGAATATTATAATTGGAAATTTTACATGAGAGCTCCTGGACATTGTTATAAGCGCAAAGAAGCCCCTACTACTAATATGAAGTCACGTGTCCATCACACCATGTTTGGGTAATTTACAACATCTCCCCTGCTGTTTTGTTTTTATTCTATTTTCTGTAAACTTTTGAAATAATTACATTTATATCCCTGTTTTCCAGAACTTAACTTGCTTGATCTTTGTGATGAAATAAATGCTTGCATTGCTCTATAAATTATGGAAAAATCATATGATGCTCCTGTTATGTTCTTGAACACTATATAAAATTTCCATCACTTTTTATTGCCATTTGCTATATTTAAAAAATCAAAAATTATATATTTTTCTTTGCCCGAAATTACAAAATCCATAAAAAAATCGTAAAATTGTAAAAAAATTCCAAAAAATTTAGTGTAGGTGTATTTTAATCTCTTTTATTTTCTGACCATTTTTTGTGCATTTTCCACTTATAAAACTTTTAAAAAATAAAAAAAATTCAAAAACCACTAAAAAATTTAACTTTGAAATTTGACTGCCGAGTTTTTCAAACGTGCTCCTTGTGTTCGACCCTGATCGCTATACCAGGTAAAAAGAATAGTGAAAAGCCGCTTACATTATTTTCTTCATTTATCTTCTCTTAAGTGGTTTTAAATATTTTCCTCGTTGACCGAATCATGCGGTTGAGAACAACGACCTTATTTTGATATTATTTATCCTCTCTCGACCGCGTCGGATTTCGGCTCATCAGAATGGCGCCGTTGCCGGGGAGCTCAGCTTTGTAGTCATTTTTCTATTTTTGTCTCTCTATATTATAATTGTTTTCTGACCTTCTCTCTCTAATTTTTGTGCGAGGTATTGCGTGGACGACTTGGAGTTTATATTTTGAGGTCCCGCATAGGAGGAAGAGCAGAGAGGAGAGATTTTTATTTTTTTTTGAGAGAGAGAACAACTTATTCTTGTAATAATTTAGGACTCTTAACCTGTGAACTTGGACTATTTTCTTAGGGTCTGTTTCGCCAAGTGCCGGTGCACTTGGGGGACCTCACCGCTATTTTTCACCGGTTTTGTTTTCTCGTTTTTTTATTCACGCGATTTTCGAGCCCCTAGCCTCAGGATTTTCTTCTTGACTGTGACGTAATAAATAGGATCCAAATACCATAATAAATCTGCTTGTACCTATAGAGCGGTAATTGGACCGACAATAAAAAGATTAATAAAATAGTCGATCCACTACCTTCGAGCCTACGTGCCACAGCCCACCCTGCCAAGCGCTGCTCCTGAACTCGATTTGTCGAGAGGAGGAGGGGTGGACCAAGACCGGACTCTTGGATTGGAGGCTGGTGGTCGACTAGACGTTCTCTCGAGTAGAATTGCTGCTTAGGGATCGGAATTCCGCTTGCATCATTTAGGTAGTTTTATTTCAGTCTTTAAAATTCTGCGCGGATCATATTGCATGTAGAGTGCTGGAGTAAGGTACGCATTTTTCTATCTCTGCATGCATCATCGTTTTTGACCGTGCATTGGCTTTTTCGACTTCCTCCCCCTGTTTTCGACTCAAATTAATTAAAGAGGAAATCAAAAAGTCCGTTAGGCGTTATCATTGAAAATATCCAAAAAAATCAAAAAAAAATTAAAAATTAGGACTGCTAATTGAACTTGACTCTAAAATCAAACGTAATTGATTCATATCATTGTATTGGGAGAGCAATCCCCTCATTGTCTGCGTTTTTATTTGCTCACGTACACACTAAGGAGTAGTGCCCAAATCATATTTAAGCCTCCTAAGTGTTTGTACAACTTTGTCTTCTCACTAAACTCTAAAATTGAAAAGATAAAAGGCCAAATCTCACGGTCTTCACATTTGTGTTGAGTTGGTGAAATGGGGGTTTGCTTTGTGTATTGTATGTCTTTGGCATGAGTTGGTTACGGTCATTCTCCGAAATCATTAGCAGTCACCTTCTGTTTCTATCCCACCCTCCCTCCCTTCTATCTCTCTCTATCTTTTTCACTCTACCCCACCCTCCCTCCCTTCATCAATCATTCTTTTCTCTTCATGATGGGTCGCTTTCCATTCCGGCCGAATTTTACGGCTTCTTCATTTCACACCCATCACTCCCGTCCACTCTCTTGGGAGGTCGGAACTCCGTCTGATTTCCCATCCTCTTCCTACCCACCTTCTTTTTCGGGACATGCTGTGAGTGACACCTGCAAAGACCAGATTAACCAAACACGAGACACGGGTGTTCACCTTGTTGAGATGAGAGTGCATCCCATAGACAGTCATATGGTGCAGTTACGAGCTTTAGATGACTTGTTCCCTAGGATATTGGATGAGTACCAAGATCAAGAAGCATAGTCCGCTTCTTCTTTGAAACCCTTCGTCCTTGATTTAGAGTTAATTGATCTACTGCCCAAGTTTTTAAGGGATGTGCATGAGGAACCATATTTGCATAATTTGAGGATATTTGTAGATCACGATCATTTTCTGATATAACTTCTGAGGAAATGATGCTGATTACCTTCCCATTTACACTTCAGAGTAGAGCCAAGAGTTGGCACAGATGGTTGGGAAGGAAGATTACTACGTGGGGAGATTTACGATCGTTGTTTTTGCAGAAATTTTACCCCCAGCATAGAGCAGAGATGATGCGGTCGTGTATTCGTGATTTTTCAGTTAACCCCCAGAAGCCATTGATAGATTCATGGTTGAGGTTACGAGAACTTGTGAGGCGATTTCCGGATCATGGATTTTCGATGACTGACCTTATCCATATCGCCATGAGGGGGAGGACCGCAGAGCAGATTACATATGTCATTACCTCGTGTAGTGATTCACACCACAGTCCTAACATGGATTTAGTTGAGACCATCTTGGATACACTTTCTGATCTTACATATTCACACGATGATGTATTTGGGACAGCACATGAAGGAGAGATGACAACAGTTGAGTGTGTGACACACCATGCCGATCTTGATAGCACACACATATTAGAGGATATGGATGCTACTACTTCTCATTTGATGGATGTGTTGCCTATTATTGTGAGTTCTCAGAGCCGGACATTGGTTGAGGACCAAATGGATTTACAGTCAGATTTTGAGCCAGTCCCGCTTTTTCACGTAGAAGATTCTTCGATTCTAGATCTGCTAGGATCCCAAGAGATAGAGGAGGAGCCCACATCTCAACCGTCCTTTGAATCTTTCCAGTGTCCATACACAATTGATTCAGTGTCTATTCTTCAGAAGATCTTCTCAGAATGAGAGATACATTCTGATCCATTTCAGCGTAGAGAGCTTGATGAGGGACCGATTTTGGATTTTACAGACCTTGATAGTCCCGTATTTGAGCCTTGTGTCCTCCCATTTGATGAGGTCGATATATTTTTGGAGGATCTGATTTTCGACTGCATTGATCCCAAGTTCCCTGATGATTCGGCACTACTTCCCGAGGGTTATCTGCGGGAGGATGCCATGGACCATATAAACTCGGTTTCACTTTCTAGGAGTGTATCCGATCTGACGGATCACGAGACCGAGTCTTCTGATATTTGTACTAATGATTTTGATGTTTCTCTCCTCGACGACCCTCGCGAGGATGACCCGATCTTTGAGGTATTCGATGATTTCACTGATTTGTCTACATTCCATACATCGGATATCAACCTTTATAGTGAGTCTCCTGATCCTGATCTTCCATATCTATTCGAGACGGTGATTGACGTGGAGGATTCCCTGATAGATCCTTCATTCTCCACATTCGACTTCTTCGGCTCTGCCCTTTCACTCCATACAGATCTTGAGCCGACGATTTCTTTTGTGTTACCGGAGCCCGACTTCATCTGCCCATATCTTGATTCGGTAGCAAACACCCGTCTGACTGTTTATCTGGGTGTTATCATTTACTCTGTTGACCTCGTTGTTGTTCTCCCACCAAGACGACAACGACAGTACGGTATTCGCATTACAGATGTCGTCCTAAACCTTGACACGGCGTTGTCCTAACATTTGCGCCCAGCTAGGGGCGTAAACTCTAGCGCTTGTTGAGAGACACCTCAACATTGATCGACTCACATCTGTATAGACCATATGTCCATATCATATATTCTTTTCTGTCTTACACCCATCTCCATCGCATGATCATTCCATACTTAGGGTGTACTTTACCCTAAGTATAGGGGGGTGTCAGACTTGTGATTATTCTTTTGATTCTTTTTACCTCTGTTTTGCTGCCTATACTTAGGGATATTTTACCCTAAGTATAGGGGAGGTAGACTCTGTATATTCAACTCCTCGGTTTTCCCTTTGTGTACAGTCTGCTATACTTAGGATTACTTGATCCTAAGTATAGGGGGATCACCGACTTCTATTGTTTATTTTTCTTTTATTCGTCGTTGTAGTATATCATTCTTTTCACTTTTCTATACAAAGCACGAGTTATGTCTTTCTTTCCAGCTCTTTGATCACTATGAGGACATAGTTCGAGCTAAGTATAGGGGGTGTCGTATATATTGTATATATACTTTAGCCATAACTCATATTTTCATTATTTTAGTATGGCTAAAAGACCGTGTAAATACTTAAAAAAACTAAAAAAACTAACTAACTAATAAAAAGATGCAAATATTTCCTCAAAATTCTTTTTGTATATACTGATTAATAAATCAGGTTAAATATTTTAAAATATTTTGAAAGTAGTTTGAAAATCTATTTGAAAAATCTTTTGAAAACTCTTTGAAAAAATGTTTGAAAAATATTTTCAACCTTTGTAAAAATATTGTGGTCTGTAAAATTTTTTTCTCTTTGTGTGAAATAAAAATATTTTGTAAAAACTATTTGCAAATGTTTGGAAAAATGGTTGAAAAATTATCTTGAAAATCTATATATACTGTTTGAAAAATGTTTGCAAAATAGTTTTCAATTGTGTGTAAATGTTTGTAAAAATTATGTGAAAAATTATTTTGCACTATAGTTTTCAAAATTATTTGTAAAATTATTTTCAAATTAATTTGAGGAATATATGCATCACAAAAAAAATAATAAAAAAAATCAACCAACGATGTATATACTTGTATAAATCACTCAAGTTGTAAATTCTTGCATCTCATTCTTGTGAAAAAAAATCAACTCACTCTTGTGTATATATGTATCTTTTCCCTTATAAAAAAATTTCTTGTATATATTTGTATATATTACTAACTTTTTGCATTAAAAAAACTTTTCGCATATGCATCATCATTTTTCAAAAATCCATAAAAATTTTAAATTTTTGAAAATTGTTTCACAAAAAGATTTTTGTTTTCTTTTCCTTGCATGTACATATTTTCTTGCATTTGCATGAGCATTTTTCAGGATGATTTTGACATTTAGACTAAGTCTGGAATAAATTTGAAGAATGGAGCTTAGTTGGACTTTAATGCACTTAATTTCAGAGGAACCTTATAAGATTTGGAGTTAAGACTTTTCAGGTCCTAGTGACTTAATTCTTTGAGTCCATAAGACTATGTTCACATGTCATCTTGATGAGTCTAAGTAGAATATTTAACAACACACACATAATTCTTTCAGACCGTGGCTTACCTTGGACACTGCACTTTACACGTAGCTCTTCATGGATGAGGCATTGAGGGAGCAGAATCTTTTGGCTTGGGGTAGCATACGAGGGTAGTACATCTAGGAGGAACCTCTCGTCCTCCTCTAGGGAGGGAAGTGCGTCTCAACCTAGTCTGGTGATGTTGAGGTCTAAAGACAGGAGCTGTGGGGTTGCAATCATACTTCAAAAGAGGGATAATCTACTGGCTCAAGAGGAAAAACTCCTTATGTACATGCTGCACCTTGTATATATTTTCAAAAAAAGAAAAAAAAAGAAAAAAAATGCAAAATCTTCAAAAATGGACAGGCCTGATAGAAAAATAAAATGCCTGTGAAAAAAAATAAAAAAAGAGCTTCAGAGTCATATATTTGTGAGCTTGCAGCGGGTGACATGGCTACAGTGGTCATGCATCCAAGGATAGGTAACTACACTGGTTACCGTCCATTCTCTTCTCCATCCCCTCTTCTTGAGCTGGTTGTACTTGAACTTAGAAGGGAATATCCCCGCTCCTCGAGGAAAGAGTTGCCAGACCGGGTTATTTGAGTTACCTTGTTGAGAGAGGTTGTCTCTTTGTTACTTCTGAGATGAGGAGCTATATTTCACTTACACCGTACAAGTAAGAATTCATAGTCATAAGAATTTGTGTCTGTAGACTTGTTATGATCTGACTATTGAGGAGACTTGAATAGGAGTCTTATAGAACTTAGAGGCTGTTAGGTTTTAATTCCATTTCCCATTAAGGTTCCGACACATTAATAATCCAAAGGTACGACAGAGCTCCAAACTACATTTTTATGAAGATAAGTTTGAAAGTCAACATTGTTCTAACTTCTTTTCTTTTTCTTTTCTTTATTTTTCATTTTCACTTATTTTCCAAATAAGTGTTTGCTAAGGGACTAGCAAAGGTAAAGTATAGGGGAATGATGAATCCACGATTCATCGCCTTTATTCTTTTATTTTAGCCTCTTTTCCTTAGTCAAATACCTGTAAATACCTACTAATTCCATGAAATTACCATTTTACATACATTTGTTAAATATGCATTTTTAACACTTTTTGTACATAAATAAAAGAATAAAGAAGAAAAGAAAAAGAAAAGGATGAATTTATGCAATAAATACAGACTAACCCAAACCCCGAGAGAAGGTCAAGACTTGACGTGATCGATCTTTGGCGGAGAGGAGCCCGATTTCCAAGAGGTTTCTTGTTGAAGAGGGTCCTAGCCTCCGATCCGGTCGGTGACAACGATTTGAGTTTCGTCGATGCCATCATGGCGTGTCCGAACCCCAAGGTGAGATCCACTTTTATTTCTTATCGTTTCTCCTAGGTAAATCGTAGGCTTAGATTTTAGAGTAGGTGTAGTGATTAGTTTTTTAGATTAAAAATCACACAAATTCCATCACACATAATCCACGACCGACGCCGATTTTCATCCCATCTTCTCAATCCCTCCATTTCACGTTCTACCTCACGCGATCTTCCACCTCCGGTCACGCACTGTGACCGGAGCCACAGATCTATTCCATCGTATCACCGAGATCCGCTCATTCACCGTTCCTATTTTTGTATATAAATAAAAAAATAATAATAAAATATTTTTTCTTGTTATCTCACAGTTGTTTTTTGCAGGAAGAAGTAAAAAAAAAAGGGAATAAATTTTTTTTGTTATATCTAACATTTGTTTTGCAGGACAAAGAAAATATAAAAAAATATATAAAAAATAAAAAATCTTTTCCTCTCAATTTACCTCTGCTGTTTAAAAAAATTGAAAAAAAATATATATTCTTCTCTTCATCATCATTTCTGTGCATACAAATAACAAAAAGAAAATAAAAAAAACATAAAAAAACATAAAAAATTTGCAGCAGCAGCAGGACGTCACCCCTGTCGCCCCGCCCCGCAGGTCCACGGCGGCTGCACCGCCGCTCGCCCCCGCCAGTCACCCGCGTCGGCTTCAGCCCCCACCAGCGCGGCGGAGCGCCGCGCACCCGGCCGCCCCGCATCCAGCCGCGCCGCCCCTGCATGGCCCTTTCCCCGCCAGGCACGCACTCCTCTGCCCCGCGCCCACGCGCCCAATTCGCCACCTCCTACTCCTCCGCCCTCGAGCGGGCGGCGCCGCCCACGCGAGCCCCCTCCGCAACCTCCAGCGCGGCGCACAGCCGCCACCCAACTGCGCCACCGAGCCCGCACATCCGCCGCCTAGCACGCCCTTGTAGCCCGGTCGCCCGTGCTCCCACGCGGAGGCGCGGGCTCCGCCTTCTTCCGCCCTCTGCGGTGGCCAGCACACCGTCCCGCACCCTCGCGTTCTCCGCGCAGACGCGCACGGTGGCCGCGTCGCCAGTGGCCGTCCCCTCCGCCGATCTTGCTCCACTAGCCGCTCTGAAGACCACGTCGAAGCCGCCCCCGCTGCTGCAGATCTAAGGTGGGCAGCGGCTGTGGCTGCCCCCTCTCCCTTGTGCAAAAGGAAACGAAGATTAGAGGAAGAAGCCCTAGGTTTTCTTTTTTTAGAATATTATAATTGGAAATTTTACATGAGAGCTCCTGGACATTGTTATAAGCGCAAAGAAGCCCCTGCTACTAATATGAAGTCACGTGTCCAGCACACCATGTTTGGGTAATTTACAAAATCTCCCCTGATGTTTGTTTTTATTCTATTTTCTGTAAACTTTTGAAATAATTACATTTATATCCCTGTTTTCCAGAACTTAACTTGCTTGATCTTTGTGATGAAATAAATGCTTGCATTGCTCTATAAATTATGGAAAAATCATATGATGCTCCTGTTATGGTCTTGAACACTATATAAAATTTCCATCACTTTTTATTACCATTTGCTATATTTAAAAAATAAAAAATTATATATATTTCTCTGCCCGAAATTACAAAATCCATAAAAAAATTGTAAAATTGTTAAAAAATTCCAAAAAATTTAGTGTAGGTGTATTTTAATCTCTTTTATTTTCTGACCATTTTTTGTGCATTTTCCACTTATAAAACTTTAAAAAAAATAAAAAATTCAAAAACCACTAAAAAATTTAACTTTGAAATTTGACTGCCGAGTTTTTCAAACGTACTCCTTGTGTTCGACCCTGGTCGCTATACTAGGTAAAAAGAATAGCGAAAAGCCGCTTACATTATTTTCTTCATTTATCTTCTCTTAAGTGGTTTTAAATATTTTTCTCGTTGACCGAATCACGCGGTTGAGAACAATGACCTTATTTTGATTTTATTTATCCTCTCTCGACCGCGTCGGATTTCGGCTCATCATGGGGCCACACTGGCCACACTCCAGTTCTCTTCTTATTCTTCTACTTCTCCCCCTTCGATTGTGGACACAACACATACCTGAACTTAGAAGGGAATACCTCGCTACTCGAGGAAAAAACTTGTTAGAGTGGGGAATTTGGGTTACCTTGTTAAGAGAAGACTGATCTTTATCATTTCTGATGTGGAGAGCTATATTTCACATACACAGTGCACGTATATTCATAGTCATCAGAATTTACGTATGAGGACTTGTTCTGGCCTAGCTGTTGAGGTGACCTGAATAGGAGTCTTGTGTAACTTAGAGTATGTTGGGTTTTAACTCCATTTCTCGATAAGGTTCCACCAAATTAATAATCCAAAGGTCTGACTGAGCTCCGTACTTTGATTTTATGAAGAATAGTTTAAAAATCAAAATTGTTCTAAGTTCTTTATTTTTCCTTTCTTCTTTTTCTTTTTAGTTAATAATTCTTCTAATAAGAGTTTTCTAAGGGACCAACAAAGGTAAAGCATAGGGAGATGATGAATCTGCATTCTTATCATCTTTATTCATTTATTGTAGCTTAAAAACCCTTCTTAAACACCTACAAATAATAATAAATTCTTGTTTTTATTCTTTCTTATTCTTTTGTAAATATTATATAAAAATCATTGTTTTTAACCTAAAATAAATAAATAAATATAGGAAAATAAAGAAAATAAATATTGTATATATGCAATAAATACAAACTGACCTAATCGATAAAGAATAAAGTAGGGGGAGATAATATCTAGTGTAGAAAAATAAAGAAAATCAAATTACATTCAGTCTCATTGTACAAATTGCACATATTTCATCTATTTTGTATATAAAACCTTAATCTAGTTTATTTATCACTTTATTCATTCCAAATAAAAATATTTTCTTCTTGGAACTTGTATATAAAAATAAGTTGTAAATACTAATAGCAAGAAGAATCATCATTCATTGTGTAAATAATCACACTTTGAAAAGCTGCAAATCCAAACTTTCGAGACCCATATCCGCTTCATAAAAACTAAAAAATAAGCAAACTCACTTTCATCATACTCTAAATAAAATAATCTATAAAATGACAGTGGTTTCATTAAAATTGGAGTTAAGATGTAAAATGTGGCTTTTTTTTGGAGTGTATTGTACAATGTGTCAATATTATGTATTGTGTGAATATTGTATTTTGATTATTTTTTTACATATTTGTGGATACTGTATTTTCAAAATACTTTTAAATATTGTATTTTATTCAACTAAGTTGAAAATTAAAATTACAAAAATCAAAATCACAAAAAAATAAAATAATGTATATATTATACAAATAGCATTATGTATATCGTAAATACATCTATTTTATTAACTTAATAATTATTTTATAAAAACAAAATAAAAATATATTAAATACCTTATAAAATATTATAAATAAATAAAATAATAAATTAAATAATTATTTGTTTAAATAATTTATTAAAAATCAAGCTTTTGTATATATATATATTTACATATGAACAAAGGCGATTATTTATTTTAACCTAATTAATTAACTTATTTAATTTATTAAAAATCACATAAATTATCTTTATTTAATTCTTAACAATTTTTATTTACATTCTTTATTTATTTAAATCATTTATTAATTTATTATTAATTTATTTACATTTTCTTACTTTTTTGTCTTTTTCTGAATTTTGTCCTATTTTAGAAAGATCCCCATTTGGCAGACCTGAGCATGTTGACCCGAGTCAATCCCCTCTTCCTTCCAATCGCCCGAATAATCCCCTTATCAGAGCCACTTCTCATATTTTTTCCTCTCGATCCGACCGGCTTTCTTACTTGCTTCCTTCTGGGATTTGATCTCCCATTTATCAATAAACCTCGCCTGAATAAAATCCCTCAGACTCGCCTCGATCTACATGCTTCTATTCTTCCATTTTCGCCAGACCCTCACTCCATATATATCCTTCTCCCAGCTCTGCTTCTCATTTTGATCGGTTTCCTCTTGAATGTTTCGCCCGTGATCGAGTGAGGGAGAGAGCTTAGGTCATAAAGTAGCTCTTCCACGATCGGGAGAGCGAAGAGTTGATCAGAGGCGTGATCCAGAGCTACTCGCCGGAGCTCTGCCACGAGTTGAGTTTCTCCGACTTTCACATCAGACCGAGGTGATAATCATCTCCCTTCTATCCTTAGGTAACATTAGATCGTTTCCTATTGTTTGTGTCTTTAATTTCATATTTATTTTCATTGTTTTAACTTATCAGATCCAGATCACCGAAGCTCCAATCTGCTCGGTCGGAGCCCCCCATTCATATTCTCTCACAACCGATCTTGCCCACATGTTCACTGCACTTCTTCAGTCTTCTTCCAAATCCGTTCATCCATAGGTCACTTCGGATCTGAGCGATCGGCCTCCATTCCGCCCGTGCCCGCCAGAGGTCTTCATCCACCAGCCATTTGTCATCATTTCCATCTAATAACCTTGGTCAGAGCAACCTCTGAGAAATAAGAACATATTTGCATATCTAGGGGCGCATCTGGGTCTAAGGAGCAACATTTGGAGGTGAACTTTGAGCTGCAGATACACAGACCTCCAGATCGGAGATCGGACGATGTCAAGCCTTCAGATCGTATCCATTTGATGCGGAGAGGTGGAAGGAAGCTTTAGCAACCATCATGAGTCGATTGGTTAAAGATCGAGCGAGATCTCTTCGATCAAAATTCATCGCACCCATCCTTCATCCCAGTTCTTCCATCTCCTCTCGGATCCGTTGGATGAAGAACAAGAGTTTCGGATTTCATCTCCTCTGTCCATGAATCCCCAATTGCTAACAGTAGATCGAAGCACAAGATCTGATCCAGTCCCTCCACGCTTGTTTTATTATTTTTATTATTTTCAAATTTTGAAAAATTCTAAAATAATTTATGTATGTATTTTTTTGTTTGTATTTCTGTATAAATTTCATTTTTTAGTTCTCTATAAAAACCAAAAAATGCAAAATACTAAGAACACTTAAAAAATAATATAAAATCACAAAAAAACCTAAAAATCTATAAAATACCTTTTCGAAATCATAAAAATTTATCTCTATTTTTGTGTATATTTCAGATATTTTTGACTTTATTTTATATTTTAAAATCATAAAAACATCTATTTCATTTTCTATTTGTTAATTTCACTGTTTTTAATCATTTCAAAAATCGTAAAAATTAAAAAAATCTCCAAAAATCACAAAAATAATATAAATATTAAAAACCCCAAAAAGATTTATTTTAATTTTTTTTATAATTTTTTTAATTATTTTAAAAATACAAAAAGTTGCCTTTACTTTCTTCTCTTTTTATTTTTTACTTGTTTTATTTCCTTTTATTTTTAAAAACTTAAAAACATTTACAAAGTTAAAATATTCATAAAAACTGGCATAATTAGAAAATAATAAATATATATATATAAATAAATTAAAAATCTATAAAAAAATTCAAAAAGTAAAAGTAAAAATCCAAGTTTAGTTTGCATTAAGATTCCGTTTATTTCTTTGATATTTCATTGAATTAAATAACCTCATGAATTTTCATTGTTTCCTCCCTAAGTTGGATCATGTAGGCTATACAGGTAAATAGATGGAAAATCATTTTATCTTACTTACATTTATTCCATTTTTTGTTTTCTTGAGTTGTGAATAAAATTCAAATAAGTTTTGTTTGTGGGAAATTTGGGTTACATCAACACTTCACATTAATTCAAATTATTAAATCCCTGATTTTTTGAGTTTAACACCCCAAAACATGTGTGGAAAGAAAGATTTTATATCCATAAGGACACAATAAGATCAGCGCAGTGCAACAATTCTTTCCACCAAATAGAAGCACATGTATTGAAAAAAGAGAATAAAGTTATGTATCTTGACCACAATGGTCCAGCTTTAGAGAGACTGCCGATCTTTGTGGAGACTTGGCTACAATGGCCAGCTTCACAAGGAGATGTGGCTACACCGACCACACTCCACTTCTCTTCTTATTCTGCTATCATCTCCCCCTTCAATTGTGGACATAACATGTACCTGAACTTAGAAGGAAATACCCCTCTCCTCGAGGAAAGAGTAGCTAGACTGGGGAATTAAGGTCACCTTGCTAAGAGAAGGTTGTTCTTTGTCATTTCTGATGTGGAGAGCTATATGTTACTTACATAGTGCAAATAAGATTCATAATCATCAGAATTTGCATATGAGGACTTGTTCTGACCTGACTGTTGAGGCGACCTGAATGGAGACTTGTGGAACTTAAAGGTTGTTAGGTCTTAAATCCTATTTCCAATAAGGTCTGGTCAAATTATTAATCCAAAGGTCAAGTCGAGCTTCATTTTCACCTTTTATTCATGACCTTGGTATGGAACCCAAAATCATTTCACTCTTGCATTTCAATTTGTTGATTGGGGACGAGCACTGTTTAAGTATAGGGGGTTGATGAATATGTGATTCATAACTCTAAAAGTTGAGAATAAAGCTTCGTTCCTGAGTAATTAGTTGCAATTCTCCATTTATTCTACATTATTACCAATCATGCACTTAGAGATAATATCTGCATTTTAGCATGCATATTTGCATTAAATAAGAAGCCTGAATTCCCTTGTAAATATCACATGTAGAATACCATTTCCGCCTGTTTTTATCAATTTTTCACTAATTCAGAATTGAATAAAATCAACCCTGTAATGTACATATTACATACACTAATAAATGGAAAATATCAAAAAAATATTAACTTGTAAAATTACCCAATAAAACCCAAACCCTAATTCGAGACTAAAAACTTAAAAATATCAATATCTCTCTCATACAATTTCCTATGGACCCTACTCACTTTTGAATTAATGTACGTTTAATTACCTTCAAAGCAAGATCAGATTCAAAAGAATCGAAGTTCATATGTGAAACTTGGGCTATGGGCCTCTATTGTATATTGTACAACTTTAGAGAGACTGCCGATCTTTGTGGAGACTTGGCTACAATGGCCAGCTTCACAAGGAGATGTGGCTACACCGACCACACTCCACTTCTCTTCTTATTCTGCTATCATCTCCCCCTTCAATTGTGGACATAACATGTACCTGAACTTAGAAGGAAATACCCCTCTCCTCGAGGAAAGAGTAGCTAGACTGGGGAATTAAGGTCACCTTGCTAAGAGAAGGTTGTTCTTTGTCATTTCTGATGTGGAGAGCTATATGTTACTTACATAGTGCAAATAAGATTCATAATCATCAGAATTTGCATATGAGGACTTTGTTCTGACCTGACTGTTAAGGCGACCTGAATAAAGACTTGTGGAACTTAAAGGTTGTTAGGTCTTAAATCCTATTTCCAATAAGGTCTGGTCAAATTATTAATCCAAAGGTCAAGTCGAGCTTCGTTTTCACCTTTTATTCATGACCTTGGTATGGAACCCAAAATCATTTCACTCTTGCATTTCAATTTGTTGATTGGGGACGAGCACTATTTAAGTATAGGGGGTTGATGAATATGTGATTCATAACTTTAAAAGTTGAGAATAAAGCTCCGTTCCTGAGTAATTAGTTGCAATTCTCCATTATTACCAATCATGCACTTAGAGATAATATCTGCATTTTAGCATGCATATTTGCATTAAATAAGAAGCCTGAATTCCCTTGTAAATATCACATGTAGAATACCATTTCTGTCTGTTTTTATCGATTTTTCACTAATCCAGAATTGAATAAAATCAACCCTGTAATGTACATATTACATACACTAATAAATGGAAAATATCAAAAAAATATTAACTTGTAAAATTACCCAATAAAACCCAAACCCTAATTCGAGACTAAAAACTTAAAAATATGAATATCTCTCTCATACAATTTCCTATGGACCCTACTCACTTTTGAATTAATGTACGTTTAATTACCTTCAAAGCAAGATCAGATTCAAAAGAATCGAAGTTCATATGTGAAACTTGGGCTATGGACCTCTATTGTATATTGTACATATTGACTAAATTGACCTTATTATTTTATGTATAAAAATAAATCTTTTTGATTTATTTCTTTTACGTATTTTTTATTTGATTATTATTTTAATAAATTGTGTAAAAATCCAAATAAAATTGAAGAGAAAATTAAAGAAAATAAATCACCCCGAGTCTGTATATATAGTATGTAGATATGTCCCCTTTATTTTATTATTTTATTATTTTATTCAAAATAAAAAAGATTAAGTTGTAAATATTTATTTTATATTTCTTTGATTTCATTTTGATTTTTATCTTATTTAAAAATGCCAAAAAACTTCATAACATATAAAAATGCAGTATTACATATACATACATATATATATATAAGATACCACCAAAACATGTTTTATATAGATTATTTATTTTGATTTGGGTCCTTCAGAAATTTATTTATCTCATCGAGACGAGCAACTTTCATGTTGGTCACTTTTAGATATGACCTCTTTTTTATTTATTTTTTGTTTTTCTTATCTATGAAGATATGAGTAGATAGGCTTGTTTCTCTAATCCACTCTACATGACCATCCGTACCTTTATAAAAAGAGGGACATAGCCTCTTTTCTCTTTATCGAATTGATGTTCAACACGTGATATCTAGTGCAAAGGACCGAAAGGAGAAAATGGAAAGGAAAGTTTCTCTCCTTTCTCTCACCTTGGTCGTCCTTATACCCACCACCACATACCCCTTGACCGTCCACCATCTACCCTCTCTCTCTCACTCCCCCTTGGCTCAACCAATTGTGAAAGGATCTGTCGCCTTCTCCATACTCCATGTGCATGGACAAGGACTTGATTTTGTAAAATGAAATGAAGAGGAAACTTTAGGAGTAGACAACGGTGGAGATCAATTCTCAAATATGCAGGAGAATTCATGAGTCATTATCATGCTTATGAGTGCAATCGTCCATCGAATCAGACTTGATTCAAGAGGTCTCTTATTTTAGAGACTTGTGAATCAAAGTTATAATTCCTATATTCTTGTACAGTGTAAAATTATTCTTAAAAAAATTTGCATTTCCTTAATGCAATCAAAATTTTTGTTATACAATTGTTATGTTGCTCATACAATGAGCATTCATTATTTCGAATTTGATTCTTATTTTCTATGTTCTCTTATGTGTAAGGTCAAACCTCTTTTCAACTGGTATCAAAGTCTCATTCGAAGGATTCATATTGCACCCAAGTTTGAAGAAGAAATTACAATATTTTCCCTTCTTGTGAGTAAATTATTTTTATGTTATCTTTCACACTTAGATGGTTCGAGACATATGACATGGCTGTTATTCATCCTATTTTAAAATATATTTTTGGTATGTTAATGATGTCTAGAAGGTCTAGACACATCCCTGAAAGACCTACCAAAAGTTGACGACATCCGGATGAAGATCCAAATGTAGAAAGTACCCCTTGAATCTGATTTTAATCAAAATCATTACATATTTGTATGGAATTTTTTGATATCGATTTTCAGTCATATAATACTTTAAACATTAATAAATCATTAATCAAGTCTTCAATTAGTGTAAACATGTGATTCTAGTGGCGGACCTTAGATTTAAAGGTAGGGAAGGTACTTATAAATAAGATAAAGAAATTTAGAAGGGGGTAAGGACGATAACTAATAAGGATTTATTCATGTAGTATGAATTTTAACATTCATATGTATACGTATCTGTTTTATAATGGGACTATGATAAAATGAGTTTATATTAATGCTTTGTTTTTAAAATTCGTCACTGTTTACATTATTAAGTATATAATGATGGTATTATTTATTGTGAAATTATTTTACAATTGAAGTTAACGATAAATGTCATGTCCATTGTTATATCATTAGCAAGAATCAGTTTGTCACTAATTTTTTAAAAGTAGGTAATATGAACTGTCGCTAATGATATAGCATGGACATGACATTCTTCGCCAATTTTTGGTGTAAATTAGTATTCTGCTTTGGATAATATCATCAAATGTTTGACAACATGTTATATAATTATGAATTTTAAGAAAGTTTATAGCAAATAAAGTTCAAAATTATAATTTATGCTTTCTATGAGAAATACTTTCTCCTAGTAATAAATATACAAATCATTCGAATATTGTCGAAGCCTTCGAATGATAAGTATTCATCTTCACATGGTAATTTGTTTGATTAAAAATTGATTAAACCTTACATTATAAAAAAGAGAGATTTATAGATAGTAGGTGAACTAGACCATGGGCAAGAAAAAAATCTCAAGATCTTCTAAAGATATGAAATGAAAATATCAAAAATAATGGAGAGAGAGAAACTAAAAGAGAAAAAATTATAGAGAAGTGGGAGGGAAAGAGTAAGCATGCATTACAAGGCAATACTCTGAGAATAAAGGAGAGAGATATGAAACAAATACAGATGAGAAGAACTGCAGAACAAAAACACATGTTAGTTAATATGATAATTAATAAGGAACAACTTTTACTATTTTTAGATTGTTCATTGATGGCAAAAAAGGCTCTCATTGTTAGTTGATGAAGGGAAGTCACAAGAATTTGGATTGAAGAAGAAATATACAATTTATTGGGGAGTAAGCTTCGGAACTATAAGTTGAGGGAGAGCATGTGCCCCCATTATCATCTATGTAAGTCTGTCTCTGCGTGATTTTGATTGTGTGACCTCGATAAATTGTATTTCTCCATAATTGAAGTTGGAAGAGGACTCAATAAAATCTAACGACATATGCGTCCTATTTCCATACTTAAAATGGACGTGAATATATTTTATATATTAAGATCAAATATTAGACTTGATATTTCAAAATTATTTGGGGTCCCAACAAAATTTAAGCTCAAGTTATATGGTGCCTTTCAATGATGGTTGCAACTTGTAAATCTGTAATCTGAAATCATTTTATTTCTTATTTAAATATATGCAATATAAAGAAAATTTTATTTCATGTTTCTTGATTTGAATGTATTTGTATGCACGATTATGAATCAGTAACACTCAAATTGATTTAGGATTAAATAACCAGTAAGGGACTAGTTTGCTCACATAGTTTTAAACTAGGACTTGAAATAGCACTGTATCCCCTAGTATATGATATAATGGGTGATTGAGAATGAATGTCAGCAATCAATTCAAATATATCTTGTAGACCATTACTAGTGGACTCATGCTTATTGTGAGGACCTCCTATGTTAGAAGGTTGCTCTACAACCACCGAATCTTATAAGAAATAATATGCTATCTGGAAATCTAAAAAAAAACTAAACAAAGGCTTGAATTTCAAAATCTTATAACCTCGACTACATGAAAATCAAGATTCCAAATTCTCTTGCTTTAATTTTGATCAAGATCGATACATAAATCAATCATAATCCGATACATAAATCAATCATAATCCAACTTGCCGATACAAAAACTTCTAAACTAAATATAAGAATCAAATATTAAAAAATATTATGTCTGATACCACACATGTCGCGGCCCATCTTGCTTGTCAAGACGAGTCATGCAAGTCATATTTTGACATCATCTCCTACTAGTACTTAAAAATCGGGAGTAACTCCTCTATAATTTGGATTACTACAAAAATATAGACATGTACTTAAAATGAGTTTCTTCATACATTCCATAACAACGTCAATAAAAATCCCACCGTTCAACCACTATTAAGATCTAATTCTAAAATACACACATAAAATGTCCAAAACATTTCATATTAAATTATTACGTATATACTTCCATATATTAGATGATTCATCTTTCTATTAAAAAAATCCAAGTCTCCTATCATGCATAACATTTACTTGGAAGAATAAAATATTTTACCCACAGAATCAAAATGACAAGATGGCAACAACCTTAAGCTAGGTTTGTGACGTTCTTGAACCTTCTAAGTTTCTTTTTTTTGGTGCTTCTATAAATATATCAGGCAATAAAATGGTGAATTTAAACTCGAATAAAGGTTTTAAACCTAGCGAGTAGTCCAGACTTTAAAATGAAACTTTTACATCCACATATCAAAATAGGTTAAAATATAGGGAAAACCCACTAATTTAGCATATAAATTTGTTACCAGAATTCATTGAATAATAAATTAACACAGAGGCAGCATGCTTGAAAAGGAAAAGATAAGCAAAAGGTTTTCAAGAGAAAAAGTAGTTTTGTTAAGTGTGGACTTAGTTATGCACCACTATCGTCATAGAGTTTTATTTAGCCCACAACATAATGCTACACAAATGTCACTCATCCTCTATCCTTACATATTGCTTATGAAAGCAAACTCAATCTACGACCTTACTTAACTGTCATATGCGTAGACGGCCCACAAAGATTAAGAACATTTTCTATATGGTCCAAAGCCTATGTGTATGCAGAATCCGGTTGAATGCCCTCTTACTGATCGTATTTCATGATTATGCTTCTAGGTGGATCCAGTATACACATCTTCTAAAACCTATATGATACCCTCTCATATCTGCCATTTGTAGATGATAAATTTCGTATTCTTACACATACACATAATATCTTATAAAGCAAATAAGTACATGATTAGCCACGCTAATAAAATCATCATAATTTTTTTTTTGAAATAGGACATGACGTAACGAATAATTGAAATTAAAAGATGTAAATAAAAGTATGTAACCACTCATTGAACTTCTCGAGATTACCAAAAGTATCCTTATTTCAACTTTCATGCATCCTGACTTTATCTCAAAAACCAAGACTTTCATTTTTCCTCGCAAATACCTATTGTAAAAAGAATACTTTTTGAAATTATTAATTTACCATTCTATATTATATTCGATTAGCTTATAACTTCAAAACCAGGAACTTCTTGTCAGATACATACATATCTATTTATCTAGATTGATCTATCGGATAGGAGACTCATCTTAAAATTCTCACGTCATCGAGGAGCATGGAACGCACACACATATTAAATTTATATACTTCTCCCACCGATCAGAGATGGGAAAAAATATGAATAAAACACATTGAATGATACTATCTTAACATACACATCGTAAAAAAGCTCATGTTATGATCTAATATCTCTTTATCGCGAATATTACAAAGTACTAGATTGAGATCCTTTCGTTTCCATGGATTTTATGAGATGTAAACTTAATGATTTAGTGGTAGAACCAGTGAGCCTTCTACTTTAAAGACCAAGGTTCAACCCCATCCTCACTCTTAATTATTAAAAAAAGCTTAATCCATTCCACGGATATACTGGACATTGAAAAATAATAATGGAAAGACTTTCTATGATGTAGATATGTAACTATATCCTAACTCAATGATTCACATTATCATGACATTCTCATCAATCGCCATTTTCCTTCAACTTTACGAGAAGAAATGTAGAGTGCTTAAATATCTCACCAATTTGTAAGGATTAAATGAGTATGCTCCCTGGGAGCATATAAAAGTATGCTCATACCTTTATTTCCGTAATTTTTTTATTTTTTTTAAATGAAATAATGAGATATTTACTTAGAATAATAAATAAAATATGCATTTCAAATTTCATGTAAAACAAACGTTCCTAACACTTTCATCTGAAGGGGATCCATTTTAGCAATTTTGAGACCGTTAAAATTTGACGGTCTTGATGGAGAGGATATAAGTCTCGAATTAAGTTGAATTTTGAATGACACCATAATGATATATTATGATCTAAATTTTACTAGATTTTCTTTCAGAAAAATTAAAAAAATATAGGGAAAAATGACGGGCACATGTACATGCTCCCACGGAACTGGATCCTCTAGGTAAATTACTTTTACTTAGAGTAGGTAAAGTGCTTTAGATGGAAGCCACATCATATCCATTCCACATAGCTAAAATCTAACCATACATCAAGGATAATAAATGTCAACTAATATTGTACAATTAATTCTCAACAACTAATTCCATGCCAAACAAACTTAGAGCATTAATTATTAGAAATTAATTCTTTGCAATACAAAATTATGTGCATGCCATGCAAAATTAATTTCATGCAAAATAGAATAATTAATAACTATATACACTTACATAACAACCTCCACACAAAATATTTCATTTTTGAACAAGGCGGGTTAATTAAATCAAACATATGGCATCGTTACAAGAATTTAACATAAAAATAATATATGTATCAATTAAATCACACATAAATATAAAAAAGGTCCTGAAAGAAATCAAGATTGATGACTGATCTTCCCTCCAAAATATTCCCCTACAAATGTATGCCTTCCTTCCCAATCCATTTGAAGAAGCTTTCATCAAATCCAAATTTACTTGTACCACCTATAATAATAAATTTATTAATATATAACAATAATATATAAAGTAATAACAAGGTTGGAGGTAATCATATAAAACTCACCGTAAAAATGATAATATCTCCACCACGTACACTTTCCTGCAAGTGACTTTAAAGTTGCAATGCTGTGTTGACATTACTAGGTTGTACATTATCTCCATGAATCTATTGACAAATATTTAATAAAAGAATAACTTCAAAAAAAGGTAAGTATATCATTTATAACTTAATACCTCAAAATTTGAAGAACGTCGATGTTTCCTCCCTTTCTATATGAAACTTTTCTTCCTCTTTCGTTGTTTGCTCTTTTGGATCTTTCTAGTTTTGACTCCTCGTACATTTGCATACTTTTCAGGGATTGTCTGATTGTCATGTACTTCTTCTTGTGAGGCAGTATGGCGACATTTTAAATATTTGATACAGTTTGTCATTGCATTTATAGCATATTCGGTTGACTCTTCACTTTCAGCAGCTAAGGAAGACACTTTCACTGATAATGATGTTAAAATTGTATGGCGATCATAAGTATTTAAGCCAGGATCATTGCGAGTGTTACTCGTGTTTGTGCTATGCAAACTTGTATCC
Source organism: Ottelia alismoides (assembly GCA_037367405.1). NCBI lineage: Eukaryota > Viridiplantae > Streptophyta > Magnoliopsida > Alismatales > Hydrocharitaceae > Ottelia > Ottelia alismoides. Next base: position 264,240 of record JAZKJV010010627.1, on the reverse strand, counting down.
CGAACATCTTTTCTCCAACGTTGTAGTATATAAAGTTGGGATAAAAATTTTACACCCATATGTTCTAATATTTTGATAGCATGGCAACACAAGATACCAACTATTTCAAACAATCTGCAACTGCAATTTATAATGGAAGAATCTGGCTTCACAAATACTTCGAAAGTTTTTTCTGACTCATATGCACTGACTTTCCATTGAATAAAATCATCTGACTGTAAGCATCCATTTATAATTACCGCTAAATGCAAGTCATACTCTTTTTGAAAGACGACAAATATTGTTGATGTATACACTTTGCTCATTTGCATGATCATTTTTTTTAGGCTCCATTTGCATGATCATTGGGACAGACATCTTAATATTAGGCAATTTTTGACGTGCTTCATATTCAACGAGTAATTCATTATGCCTCTTATCTGCAACAACACGTTCAAAATATTGAAGAAATTACAATAAATTATAATCCACCCGTAGATAATCCTTGAGGTCTGAATTAAGACTTTCTGATAGTTGTGTACTCCGGATATTAAGTGTGAATGCATTTTTCATAAAAGCTTTTTCCTACTTATGCTTCAAAGCATACATTGATTGTAACCATGTGTTGTCCATCAAAGAATACTGTAAGAGCATATCTTGCCATTTGTTGTAGAACTCATCCTCCCATTCTATCTCATGCATAAATTCTCCAAAGAGCTTCAATATTTTTTTACCATTCACAGCTAATCCTGCTAAATGTTTTGTTGCATTAATCATTATGTGCCAAGTGCAAAGACCATGATATGTATTTGGCAGTACATTTTGGATGGAATTTGACATTGCTACATCTTGATCTGTGAAAATTGTCTTAGGAATGCTTGCTACGAAGAGACTCGAAAAATGTCTCGATCAACCATTTAAAGGATTCTATTGTTTCATCATATAATAAAGCGGCTCCGAACACGATCATTTGCCTATCATCTTGTATAAATATAAAGATAGAATATTTCTTTAATAAGTCTTAACATAATCATGAAAAACAGTAATACAAACATAATATTGAAACATGGTTTGGACAATTTACAATTGACTAAAAAATTTACAATAATAAAATACATAGCAAATAAAAAAAACTAAAATATTACAACTCACAATTTTGAAGGGAAGAGCCAATATCCTTAACTTGTTTTCCAAGAATGGAAAGAGGATTTACCACAAATGGCTATAAATAGATTTTAAACACTTACCAAACTATTCCAGCCGTTACTTAAAATCCTTATCAACTCTTGAAATTCCAGCCGTTACTTACCAACTCTTAAAACACTTACCAACTTTCTAAACTTTCTAGCCGTTGCTTAAAATTCCAGCTGTTGCATTTATTTTTTTTAAACTAATTAGTATTTAGTTCATGGGTATATGTTGATTTATGGAAAGTTAATGGTGAGTTAATGCTGTGTTACTCACTCTGGGTAGAAGTCAAATTACCCATAGGATCCGAACCCTGCTTCCACGGAGCTTACCTCTTTTTCCCCCAAATTGTAATGCCTTTATTATTGTTAAAAACGAGACAATGGAGAGTAACTCTCCCTTCGTATTACCGCCTTTCCATATTCTATATATAATACCACACATACCCACATGTTATCCTTGTAAAGCCCTATAGATCACTTCATTTTGGTCCATGATATTTATAACAATATGAATTATAAAGTACCTCTACAGTATAATTAATGGGAGATGTTTGGATAATAATTTTACTATCCAATGTGGTCTATAAAATTAAGTGATGTTCAAAGATAAATATTATGATATAGGGTGCAAGATTAATTCAATGAATTTATGCGACGATACAAGGAGGACAATGGAAAAATGTCAAACATATAGATGTGTCACCATCTACTTACACGTGATGCCAAGGGAAATTTTCTGGAGAAAAATAAGAATGCATGAAAAATAAGAAGGTGGAAAACAAGGGTTCATATAATAAAAATTTACCTTATGAAAATAAATAATTTAATATCATTGATATATCTTTCATTGTTAATTTATAACAATGAATATTGTCCTTCGCAAATTTATCTTTAGTTCTTTGAATCACAACAAATATCATATTTTTGTTATTCATATATTGCTATCAACATACCATATAACAATAATTATTCATTAACTTCGTCTTGCTAGATTATGAAACACTGTTACAACTTTTTGACGTAAGAAGATATTGTAACTAATATTTACCATTGTCATAGTCCAATTTCATTGTTACTGAATAATGATTCTTTTGGTATTGTTTTATTGAAATTTCTAATAAGGTCGTTATGGCACTAAATGGGGCGAATATCATGTATGCTTATCGCTCTAAGTAATAGAGGTACTAATCACAAAAGCAAACATTTTATATATTTTATTTAGGAATGATGGCTTATTGTTGCGATATATTGCATAAAGTCAAAGGTATCCGATCACGTGCATTCATGTTTTGAATATTTTTGTGGGACTTGGGCAACTTTTTGTCCTCTCAAATAAGACCAACAATATTTATATAGGATTATAATATGCACATCTCTATGCACGATGTTTTCAAGATTCATCCTCTTGTTATTTTACATTATCGTACCTTCTTCACACCCCGTCCCCTCTCCAGGAGCAACTTAACATTGGATAAATATATTATGACATTAGTGCTAGTCCCGTGCAATGAACCGACAAATGTCGAAGATAAAAAAATACAATTAAATTAATGTACTCAGTAACTAATATATATATATATATATATATATATATATATATATCAAATCTCATTTTAACCAATATTGTTCTCATAGTTAACAGTCAAATGAGAAAATCTTTTCAGAAGGAACCTAATAGGTATTACCAGGTGATCTTCATCAACCTGTCGTACAGTGAACTACATTGATAAGTCCCAAATGTTCAAGAGAGCATCAAATTCCGGTAACTCCCACAACTCAAACAACCATTGTAGCCCACTAATCGGCTACTTTCAAGGAAGCTGCTAAAGCCACCCCCCACTATAGGACCGCCTCTCAGCGATGCCCACGAACCGATCCTCAGCTGTCAGAAGGAATCCACGATGTTTTCTACAAGGGACCCACATCGGATGTAGGGAGTGACAGATCATAGGGTGGTTCGAAGACAAATGCGGTGATGCCGAAGGTGTGGAGATCGTTGGCGAGATGAGAGTGGATGTAGGGGAGGATGAAGTTTGGAGGGACTTTGGTAAGAATGCTTCCAGGGATTGTTGAAGATGATGATTATGATGATATCGTGCTAGAGAGCCGTCGTAAGAGTCCATGATAGCTCATGAGATATTTTGGTTACTTTCGAACGTGATGATGCAGAGCTGCTCTGGTATGTGGGCGAAGAAGCACCCACACCTGTGACAGTTGATTCGATCTTATACGACTGAGTACGACATCTATGAAGATGAATTGGAGATCAATACCAGTTCTGGGCATAGTCAACAAATAATAACTTTGATTACTTAAATACTTTGATTATTTCTCTATTAACGTTCAAATCATTGGATCTAGTATACACAAAAATAAGAAAAAAATATAACGTGCTTAACTTGAGATGATAGAGAATTAGAATGTGCGAGCCAATAAATCATAAATGCCATTTTTTTAAGAAAGTTCTTTGAAAATAGTTTACCCGTAATTTCAAGGATCGAGAGGTGGAAGTATTTGCCTGGTGGGGTGGAGCCACCATTGGAAGACATGTGGGTGAGATTGCAGGTGTCACCCTTCTTACAAGAGCCCTTGTAGAAGTAGGTGCAGGAGACATTCGAGTATAGGTACTTCCTTGGGTCCCTACCCTACAATAGGCCTTTGATAAATCTGTGATTCATCACTTTAAAAGATGAAAATAGAGCTCTATTCCAAAGTAATTAATTGTATCTAGGAATTAAATTTGCATTATTATCATTCATGCATGTGTAAATAATATCTATATATTATCATTTATATTTTGCATTAATAAGAATCAAATAATTATATGTATATAATCACATGTGTATCAATTAACTTTTCACATTTTAATTATTTTATACTAACTCATTTACTAACATTAATAAACGAAAAATACCAGAAAAATAGTAAGTTGTATATATGTCAAATAAAACCAAATCCTAGTTTTGAGACAAAAAGCCTTAAAAGCAAATATATGTCACATGCAGTTTCCTATGAACCCATAATTACTTTTGAATTAACGTACATTCATCTATCTACAAATCAATACCACATTCAAAAGCATCAGAGTTCATATGTGAAACATGGGTTTTGGGTCCACATTGTATATTGTATATATTTGCTAATTTTGAATCATTATATTATGTGCATAATTACCGCTTTTGTTTTCTTTTTTTTTTCATTTTCTCTTTGACTTGCGTTTTAATAATGTGTGTAAAATCCAAACAAAAAATAATTCATAAATCAAAGAAAATGAATCATTATGAGTCTGTATATATAGTATGTGCATAAATCTCTCTTATTCTATTTCTTTATTTTCTCAATTATTAAAATTACCAAAAAAATAGAATATTGTGTAAATATTTATATTCTATTTTGTTTTATTTTACTTCTACTTTTTATTTATTTAGAAAAATATTAAAATATAGTATTTCATATACATAAAGTATCTCCAAAAATACCAATTTGTATAGATGATATTTTTTTATTCTGGTTCCTTCATAAAAATTGTAGTCTCATCGAGACGAACAACTTTCACGAAGATCACTTTTAAATTTGAGGTCATTTGTTATTTTATTCTGATTTTTCTGGGAGCGACCGCTCCTGGAGCCGCCACGCGTCGCTCCCTTTATCTCCTCCAACAGCCTCGAAACTCGATCTTTGGATGAGGCCCCTATCATCCAACGGACGAGCCCCCCTCCCCCCCATTTTATTTATTCTATTTTCTTATTTTGCCCTTTACTCTCCATATTCCATGTGTCGAGTCCTCAACCGTTTGATCTCTGACCGATCTAATGGCAAGGAACTTTTTTTCCTCCATTCAATCTTTCCGCCCTTCCTCCCTCGGTCGAGCCTCTCGACAATCTTCTCCACGAGCCCTCAACGTAGCCAACACCTCCCACACACGCTAATAGCATCTCCACAGAACCCCACTCGCCTCCTCCGTCAAGAGGCATCCGCAATAGGGAGATTAAGGATCAGCGATGACGAGCCCCTCCTTTGTAGCAGCGACGACGAGCCCCTTCGACTCAAGGTGAGATAGAGGGAGTTCATCTCCCTGCTGTAGAGCTCCATCGAACTTCTGTGGAGCTTCGAAGCCACTTCTTCACCGGCTTCTTGAGGCGAAGTCCGTGATCAAGAGGCGAAGCCTTCGAGCCACAACCTACGATCACCTTTGTGTTGCTAGAATAGCAAGCGAGCTTCTCATCGTGCAATCCATTTTCGAGAACAACTCTCCTGAGCACCAAAGAAGCAAATCGTCAAGCGCTCCGAGCATATCCACCCCACCTAATCTTATGTGCAGCAGAACCATCTAAGACGAAGGTGTACAGGACCATCTATAGCTCTTCTCTTTAGCGTCAGAGGACCACATGCCCTGTAACACCCTAACCCCAAACATAGTACCACATGGAAAACTCACAAAGTGTGGGTGTGGTTTATAAGTGGTGGGGATTACTACATGACAACTTGGGCTTAAGCATTTTGGATGGTTGCCAACGGGTCTATTTGGGCCCTTATCCAACAAGTTGCCAGGGTCAGTTTTCCTCGATAACGGATCGGGGACCTAAGCCCGGGACGTTACAAATGGTATCAGAGCCAAATTCTCTCTGATAGTGGAAAGAGCTACCCGAGAGGTGGAGCCGCCCCTACAAGAGGTTGGAGGAAATTGCTACCCGGAGCATGCAGCCGCCACTATCACTGGGAATAAATGATGGGCCATGTCGCAACGAGGACGTTGCGAATATAAGTGGGGGAGGTTGTAACACCCTAACCCCAAACATAGTACCACATGGAAAACTCACAAAGTGTGGGTGTGATATATAAGTGGTGAGGATTACTACTTGACAACTTGGGCTTAAGCATTTTGGGTGGTTGTCAACGGGTTCATCTGGGCTCGAACTCAACAAGTTGTCAGGGCTAGTTTTCCTCGATAATGGACCGGGGACCTAAGTCCGAGACGTTACATGCCCAGCTTCGTAATATCTCCATACACCAAGAAAAAGAGGAGCTTCGTATATGGGTCCTTGACCGTGGGCTCCATCAATGAATAACCCAACCTACCGCTCCTTCACTGAGCTTCATATCCTTTAAAGGACATCTCCACCAGCATAATTACTCTGCTCGTGAGCTACACCCCACGGCAATTATCCATCCGCGGCCAAGTCACTTATGCTCCTTCATCGCCAAGTCCTAATAAGAACTTCTTGCCTTCATCTTCGAGCAGCAGAACACAGCGTTCACGTGCTCTTCCAACAGCCAAACTCCATCTTTATTGAACTTAGCCCAAGCTGCAGAGAAACAGTATATGGAGCAGCAACGACCTAGCAACTCAAGCTCCCGAAGGCGTTCATCCCTCCTCCATCCACTACGGGCAGAGATTCATTGATCTATTGCTTCCGGTGGACCTTTCCAGACTAAGCAAAAAGCTGTCGTTGATTCAGCCCAAATTGATCGAAGCCATTGAATACCCAACGATTAGGATCAGAGCATCTCGTTTGGACTGCACATCGAAGGCTTAAAATCATCCCATGCATTGTGTGCTATGTGCTCATCTGTAGGATCAAGACTGGTCTCACCATTCTATTTGAGCCTCACGTGATCAGCACATGCCTGACTAAATTACAAATCGTCCCCAGCATTAGATGGTAATTAAAGAAGCATCGTTTGCGCTATTTTCTATTTCCTTTATGTTTTTGTTTTATTTGCGTTGATACTCCTGACTGACTTTGAGCATCCATTTGAATATAATTTTATCATCATATTTCAAATTTGAAAATTGTACATTGTAGCTTATTTTATTATCTTCATTGTAGATATTTTTTGTATTTTTATGATCAGAGCTAAGTTTATTAGAATTATTTTGGTTTAAACATCAATACTTTGCTCATTTGTGCTTGACTAGTTAATAATAAATCAACCACTAATCTAAAAATTCCGATAAAATCACATTAGAAACATTTAATTAAGTCCTTCAGTATGTCCAAAAATCATCTCATGTATACATTGCTTTGAATAAATTAATTGAAAATTTAAGTAATTAAATTTTAGTTACCCGTAAAGTTAGTATTTTTATGATTTGAAATTCTTCCTGGATTTCTATTAATTAGCATATCTAGGAAAGTTTTGGTTCTAGAAATATTTATTATTTATGATTTGATAAAATAAAATTACACATAATCACCAATTATGCATCATTTAATTCGCGTAAAATTTACTATGCCATCAAAAGAATGCCAAAAATTCATAGTAAGGTAAGTTTGCTTAGTTTTGCATTAATCCATATTATGGCCAAGTATCATAATTTTTGAACTTCATTGATTGAAAATTTATGAAATCACCAATGTACTTAGCCTGAATTTGCATGAGTATCATTTGATTGCATTAAACGACGACAACAACAAAAACTTTTCCCACATTAAGTAGGGTCCTTAAAAACTTAATTGCTAAATTATCTAAAAAATAATCCTAAAAATAAATTGGACTCCCTGACTTCGACCTTAGGCTTGCTCAAGTAAAAAATAAATCGACCGCTTTTGCATTAATTTGAACATTAATTAAATTAAGTGGTCTTTTTATTGATCCTTAATTGCCTGAATATGACAACAAAATGACAAATAAAATAAGGATGTTTCATGATTTTTCAAATGACTTCGTTTTCAGGGAGTTAAAGCTTAGGATAATTTTTAGAGAATTTAGAAATTAGGGTTTTCACCTCCCAGATAGTCTGACTCGGGCCTTCTTGTAATTATTTTCTCTAGTTATCACTTGTCAGCATTGTATTTTTATTTCATTTATTTGTTTTATTTTAGTATATCTCTCTCTAACATAATCTTATTTTTTTTTGCGAGGGTCTGGTGGACTGGAGCAGCTGCTTAGGTAGTCGAGCAACTTAGGTACATTGGAGGCCGGCTCTTCTGGAAGTGAGCCGACTACAAGAACGCATAATAGTTAAGATTGACTCAAGTCATGAGAGAGTGTAGAGTCCTAAGGTTTTAATTTCCGTATTTCAATTATTTAGTTTTTGTAAATAACTGTAGTAATTATTCGATTTACAGTGGTTCCCATTTGGTATCTTGCGTATGTAAATGGACTTTGGATATTGTTATTTATTTATGTGTGTCGAGACCTATTTCACCCTTGTGTTAAGGGTGTGGCTCGACTTGAGTGGTTCATAGGATCACATTTTATGCTTGTGCTCGTAAGGTACTAGAAACACACTTTTCACTAATTGAGATGCACTTGTAGAAAGTTATACTTAGTCAAATGTTAAAATCACTTCTTCCTTACTAATAGAATTATATGCTAGGGTGGTTTCTTTTTCTTCTAATGTGCATTCATTTAGCACAAAATTTCAATTTTGTATTGCAACCTGCATGTAGAGAGATAGAAGCATTGTAAGTCTTCTTACTTGGCATTCATCATTGTTTTAAGACTTTGCATCCGCTTTTTTGATCTCCTTCCTTTGTTTTACAACTTAGGATTAAAAAGGAACTGGGATTGTCGATATGCGCTCTTTGATAAGGATTAATTTATAAGTGATAACCAACTTAAAACTGGGACTCCTGATACACTTTTGATAATTTTTTTACTAAAAACTGAAATTATTTCAGGAAAGTAACCCTCTCCTCGTACACATGTACTTACCTCTAAACAAAGTGGTTGAGGTTGCAACCACTAAGGTTAGAGCCCAAATCCCTAGACTTGCCCCCTAAGTCTCCACTTCCGACAGATTTGGGAGCTGCAAGGGCTTGCCTTCGACCATAGAAATACATTTTGGTTTTCTAAGCATGGAAATCTACTTATGGGTGTGATACTAAAATCCGACATCCTGGGAAGATCACCTCTTTGATTGGGAGTTGTCAGGAGCACCGTTGGGCATAAGGCGACTCACACTATGTATACTGGGCATATAATATTGTCTTATCACCAAAGTAAAAGTGAAAAGATAATTGCTCGGATCCTTATGGGATCCACTTGAAGGTTATGGGAAAAAGTCATAAGCGCATCTTGGAAGCGTGAAGATCACATCATATGTGATCGGGAACAAGTAGTCGTACTAGTTGCCCCGGGCAACATAATTTAAAAATTTCAAGCGAATGAAACCACATGATCCAAGAACACTTCTTGAATCGTTTCATCAAGATCACAAACAAGTATTAGGTTTACCTCTTGAAGCGTGCTTGTGATCGTGTCTCTAAATAATGAGACATCATGTCTTAAGTCTGATCCAATGTATATCGTACTTGCGGGCACGATGATGAATCGTGTGCTTTCCACAATCAACGTTGATGATCTGAGCAATGTATATCTTGATTTCATCTCGTTAAATTTGATGTCTCCTTCACGAGCGAGGGGAACCGAAGAAGACGAAGATCCACGAGCACTCAAGGCAATGGCACAATGGCGTAGTGACGACGACAACTTTTCTCCAACACAATGTGGATGATCAGAAGTGAGAGAGAAATAGAGAGAGGATGTGTTATGAGAATGAGAGAGAGAGAGACTTCCAAAGTGTTGTTCTAAAAATAAGAGCTAGGGTTGCCTATTCTTTTATAGTATTTTGGTAGTCCATGGATCACAATCTATGTGAAACACAGAAGCAATGGTTGAGATTGATTTGTGTTTCTATTCAATGGCCTTGATTTTGTTGTATAAAAAAATACAAAAATAATTTAATTGAGATTAAATAATATATATATATATATAATTATCATCAACATAATTTAATTTAGTTAGATAAATTTGGATAAGAGGATGAAGAATGAGTCTACATTCTAAATATAGGGGGGATGACCACTCTTGACCAAGTCAAGGGTGGTTGTCCACCCTCTATATATGGAAGGTGAGTCATTCTTTTAATTTATGTGGGATTTTATATCTCATATAATTCTCTATATATGGAAGGTGAGTCATTCTTTTAATTTATATGAGATTTTATATCTCATATAATTCTCTATATATTTGCAAAAACTTTTATTGCAAATATATTCACTAAATTAATTTTAAATTAATTTGTGAATATTCCAATCATGCCATTGAAAAAATATGAACCACATTCATATATCCAAGTAACATGTAAATTGTATTTTCAACTAATTATCTAATGTGAATATAATTCTCATCAATAATTCATTCGTAAATGCTATTTATAATTAGCTCTCTCTAATTATAAATCACATTTATAATATATATAAATAATATGGATAATGATATCCACATTATTCACATCCTTGATAATTAAATCATATTAATTATATTTGATCCATCATTCTCATGCATCTAAATAATATGAATTATATTCATATTAGTCATGATAATTAAATCACATTTAATTATCATTTTCTCAATGATCAGATACATAATTGATCAATGGAATTATTCTTGAACTCTTTCAAGAATAATGCGCCTTCTCTGCGGATACTTAGAGATAAGAACAGAGGGATTGTATGTTCCACGTATAGTGACTTGAATATTGAGATCATATCTCAAATCTAGATCAAGGGGACCTTCCAAAGATGTTTGATTAAATCAAAGTTGTAAATCTAATCTTCTCGTTGCATCTAAATCGCATTCAGATCAATGTTCAACATTTAGACTAAGATCACATTACTTCTATATTGAGAGGAGTCACTTCCAAATCTGCTTCATCACTCCATCGGAATGGAAGCGTCATGGTTATACAATTGTTTATGATCACTACCCTCAGGCATTCCTAATACATGTACATCTTGCATACTGAAAGATCTAGGATAGACCCAAAGTTTTAGATCTTATTTAGACTGTCTCCTTCAGGGTTTAATAATCAAGTTTCTCATTTGATCAATGGGAGTTGGTATCGATCATATACTTTCTAAAAGCATATATCATACCTAGATATTGATCATATACTTTTCAAAAGCATATATCAAACCTACAACAGTCAAGCTTCCAAAGCAAGACGACCATGCACATAATTTGATCCCAATCTCATGAGTGAGCTCATGTCTTCCAGCTCAGTAATGAACCTGTATGATCCTTTTGAGAGATCATCTTTTACTCATATGCCCTCGTATGCACACCAGTTCGTCAATGTATATACCTTGATTAGATCATCAACTTATCGGTCTGCCAAATGTACATACTCAGATGTATAGTAACACATATGTCCCCAGTTAGAGGATGTGTGCATATATCGTGATAGTATATGACATAGGTCTTGGTTATCTCGATCTCGTTAAGTCGACTCTTTGACCTAACTTATCTAACACCTCCGAATCTCTATCCCTATGTGGAGGACCTGCATCAAGAGGTCAGTTAGATATCAACTTTTAGAGAAAAGATTGCCATCTCATTCTCAAGATAGAGATCCTCTCTTAATAATCATTTAATGGTGCTTGATGAGTCCTAAATCTAACTCATTAGATATCATCCAAGTACCAACCTCTATGATTCAATGTTTGAATCAACAGTTATATGATCATTAAGATGGACATGGTATATAATCCGAATTGTACTAAGAGGTCTATTATGCAAATTAATTATTCTTCATTTCATATCAAGGAATGATATCTATTACAACATTTATTGCACAATGGCTCGTTGTGGGCTCGCATGTCCAACAATCTCCCACTAGCCCAAAGAGACACTTATGGGCTGATCTGTAAACTCACACTAATGTGCTAATCATAAGATATTTAGAAAAACAGCTTGGTAAGCTTACCAATCACTCTGTTCCTGGAGATTGTGCCAATTCCTTTCATGGTACTTGCATATCCCCTAGTAACCGTGCTCGCATATAATGTGAATGTTGCATCTTATGCAACCAATACTCAATCTTGTTAAAGCAGTTCTAGTGTTTTGACACTACAACTGAATAGTAGTTATAACCAATATGCAATTTCTATTATCCTTAACAGAATACCCTTATTCTCAGAGATCTTTATCTCCTATGTCTAAGATCCAGTCTTAAGTCTTATAAGGCATCTACAATTAAGACCTTTTAGATCATTATCTATAAAGTCTTAAGTTCTTGAAGATAAGACTTTAATATCACTATCTCAAAAGTCTTGTCATATTTGAAGATATTGTTATTACTATAATCAAATGTTTTATCTCCATGGTAGGATTAGTAACAATTTACTACTCCCACTGCATGGCAGACATCTGAGTTTTGTACACATCTAGCATACACCAGGCTTCTCATAACTGATACACAAGGGCACAAAATTTATAGCATTCACTTTCTCAACTCTTTGAGGTGCTATCCCGTCAGATAGGTCAGTACCATATCTTAAGGGAAGGAAGTGTTCCTTGGGGTTTTCCTAAAAAAAGAATATTTCAAAGGTGTACCACTAATGTGACGGTTCCAATGCCATCTTCTCTTTGTTTCTGAATAACTTCAGAACTAAGATCTATGAGGTATCCTTGAGATCATATCTCAAGGTATGGACCAACTAGACTATAAAACACTTATTCTCATCCTTATATCATTCCAAATGATTAGGACTTTATATACATTTAGAAGAACGAAATAATGACACTCTCACTGAGCTTCACATGGTTCATCAAGATTTTGTATGAAATCATAACCTTTATAATTTTATTAAATCTGATTTTCCAACTACAACAAGCTTATTTGAGTCCATATATAGAGTTCTTCAACTTTCACACCTTGCTTTCCTCGACTATGAAGCCCTGGGGCTACTTCATATGAATATCCTCAGTTAGATATTCATAGAGGAACGCAATCTTGACTTCTATCATTTAGATGTCACAGTCAAGCTGTGTAGCTATAGTTAGCAATATTCTGATGGGTTTAATCATGCTCATTGAAGAGCAAGTCTCATCGAAATCGATGTCTTCTCTTCTTGTGTATCTTTTGGATACGAGTTGTGCTTTGAAGGTCTCTACCTTCTCATGAGGTTTCCTCTTTCTCTTGAAGATCCATTTACACCTAACGAGTCTTACCCTTATAGGTGAATCCTCAAGGGTCCATATACAGAACTTGTATATGAAGTCTACTTTAGACTTTATTGCTAACATCCATCTCTCCATGTCATGATCCTTAGAAACTTCATCATATGAAGTCATATCATTGTCATACTTAACTGACACATGGAATCCATACCTTTTAGGTGGGTTTACCACCCTCAAACGAATTTTAAGACGTATGAGTGTTTAATCTTCAAATATCCCTTTAGTTTCTGATTTTAGAAGCATCATTATCTTCTCAAGATCCAATGAGTTCTTTTTACTTCATTTTCATCTTTATTCTCAAGAAAGTCATGACCTAAGAATCATATCCTTAGAGATGAAATATTTTAAGAATCACAAGGTTATAAAGTAAGTATCTGATACCATCCTTTATATTCCTAATGAAGTAGCACTCTCTGGTGCTAGATTTCAGTTTACTTGCATCCATGACATGTTCATGGACCAAGCTACACTAAATTCTCAAGTGTCCAACACTAGGCTAGATTCCAACCCATAGTTTATGAGGGTTTTCGTATTTAGATTTGTATGGAATATTATTAAGGATATATATTGTAGTCTCTACTACATATATACCTGGAAACTAAGAGGTAATTATGCTAAGAGTCATCATTGATTAAATCATATCACACATGATCCAATTGTATCTCCCTACAACTCTATTGAGTTTAGGTGTATTAGAAGGAGTGAGATAGGAATGATATTCTTTTCTCCATAAGGTATTCCTTGAATTTATCCAATAGGTACTTTCTACCTTGGTAAGATCAAATTCATTTCATCTTCCTTCAAACTTTGGTTCTAAACCAATATTAGGAAATCTCTGAACATTTCAAAGGTTTCTAAGGTGAATGGAAGAAATATCATATCACAAAAATCATTATTGTATAGATGATTCACATACATCAATATGTATGAGAACTTGAATTCCTTGGCATCTTATACCATTCCCGGAGAAGGGTGCATTGGACATTTTTTACTTTGAATAGAATATCTACAAGTATGTAATATTTGAATTTCAATCAGTCTAAAGTTTCATATCTTACTAGTCTATTGATCTCATCAACAGACATATGTCCAAGGCTTGATGAACGATCATTGTCAAATGATATTCATCCTCCTATTGATCTTTTAAGCTTTAATTTTCAGTATTTAGAAATGTTAGTGAATCATTCATTAATTTTCTAATTTAGTAGAGTCCTCTAGAAGTTAGATTATTATCTGAAATATATCCACCAAAACTCTTTATGATAGGTCTATTCCAGAGCGCATGTTCATTTCCAACATTCAGAAATAAACAAATGAGTGTATTCTAATATCTAGGTCATAGAGATATTATCTAAGACTAAGGGCTCTTCCACTAAAAATATGTAGTCTATCTATCCAATGGAGATTGTTGCAACAATTGTATCAACATCTATGTGGATGACTATTAAACCTTAAGATCAAAATTTCTAGTCCTCTAAAACATGCAACCAATTGCAAATGTTATTAGAAGAATGAGACCCAATTATTAGACTTTGATCTTATCTAATAAGTACGTCGATTTTAGTGATGATATGTACATATATAATATTCTGATGCACTATCCGAGTCCCTCTCTAAGGATATTAGATAGTCTAGATAGTCATACTATCAATACATCGACTTGTTGCAGTATTTGCATTCATCCAACTCTTTGGATGTCATGTGTGGGAAATTATAAAAGTACAATCAACTCTTTGACTTTCCTTCTTACTTGGGTCAGGCCCATGCTTCCACTTCGCTTCCTTCATCTATAAATAACCATTGCTTAAAACAAAAGATCTCTTATGTTAAATTCAAAAGATTTCAATATGAGAGTATTTCAACATTTATACATGCTTCATTTAATTCATACAATGTGAATATTATGAAGCTTTATGAATGACTTGAGTATAGACAATAGAATGATGACACTCATCGTATCTACATCTATCTAAACTTTTAAAGATCTTTGATTCATGCAGGTACTCAAACATTTTTGAGTACATCATCTCTTATCGAGTCACCATTCTGCATAATGTCTTGAACCATATCATTCATAATTAAATGTCGAGAGCACGTATGTATGCCAAAACATCTTCTTAGGTTTTTATAAGGATATTCGATAATTACGATTGACATCGACATGATGCTTCCAAAGCACACTTGATGAGAGATCAAGACTATAGAGACATACAAACCCAAGGTTGTTGTCCTATTATCTATTTAATTGTTATTTCTCATTATTATGAGGAAACTTGCATATTGCAACCACATACATTATGTGTCCAACTGCAAGTACAATATCTTGATCATGGATCCAATCCATGATATTTCAACTCTGAAAGTTCATTCCCTTATTTACTTTCAAAGTAAAAGACATACTTACCATTATATCTCAAGCAAGATCTGGGATCTTCTTTCTTACCATTTGTTACATCCCAATATTATGAGAAACTGTAACTCGGATAAAAAGAAGCAGGAACACATTCCGCCTTGCACGTCCAACTTGCATTTCCCAATTCGATCTTTAACATCCGAGCCCACCACCTCCAAGTAAATGTTGACCCATAGTTAATTGAACCAACCGTCAACATGATTAGAACTCGCTATGCGCAATCTAATATCCCTCCAACAATATGAGAAACCAATATTGTGATCACTACGCATACAGACTTACTCTTTCGAGAAGCAAAGAGCTCGATCCATGTACGCTTGTATGCAGGAGCTATCACTTCAGATAGGTGTCTCCTACATACAATCCATGGTGACGGAACCCTTCACCTCAATGGGAGACCATGGATGTCACTTATGTGATCCTCCATGTCATGTTCAAATTTTAATTAATTATTACGAATCATATTCACATAAATAATTCTTCCAAGGAAATTACAACTCTATTCATGATAGAGTGTTTATTTTAATTGGATCTAATTATTTAATCTTATTAAATCAATTATCGATCCAATCAATCAACCAATAAAGAATCTTGATTATTACTTGAAGGATGGTATAATCTAAAAAAATGTTTTATTTAAATTTTAATAATTAGAAAAATATATCATGATCATTTCAAGCATTATCATTTCCTTACTCGTTGTCATAGTCAGTATGCACATGAAGTGGGATAGACCACTCACAGAGCAACCTGCTACCCCAACGATCCCTGATTGGACACCATATCCGCCTCAGGTCAGGATAATGTGATCTGGTCATTTTGAATTTGAGATGATATTCGACCTTACAACTGAAGTTATACCATATAATATTTACCAAAATTATTTGAATTAATATTATAAAGAGATTTGTGAAACAAATCCCCAATCCTATTCAAGAAATAATGGTTTGCATGTAAAGATTGTCCTACAATTATTGTAGGATAAACTATGATTTTCATGAAATATACATTCAATGGCCTATGATGATTAATCAATTATTTCCATATTTATTAGACATCATGATTAATCAAGTTAAATTCATATTTTCCATGATTTTCATTGAATTATAAAAATATTAAGTAAAGAGATTTGATGATCTAATCATCTTCCGACGCATCTCCACTAAATATGGAATATCTAGGGCAAACGGAGTAGGAATTGCACGAACTAAATTCGAGTGATTTGCTAGTTTGATTCTCTACTTAATACAAGTGTTTATTTCATGTTTCATGAGGAAAAATACTAAGAAAAAATAATTTTTTACATATCCATGAATACAAGCAAAACAATTTTCATAGCGGGAACTCTTTGAATCATTTTCATGCACTTTCGGTACAATATTAGGCTACTATTTTTGGGATATATTTAGACATTCTAAATAAATTTTAATAACCACGAAACACTCCCAAATAGTGCACAAACCATAGGTTTTTAATTTAGCGAAAACTAATTCAAATCTTGCAACCAATACAAAAACAATGATTCTCGCACATTCGAAACATGAACCTTGATCACCTAGGGTTTTGGATCATATCCAAGTCCTCAACTTGGCTCTGGTAACACTTGAAGTTTATGGGATAAAACCTTAAGTGCATCACAGAAGTGTGAAGATCGCATCGTATGTGATCAGGAGCGACTAATCGTACTAGTCGCTCGGGGCTGCATAGTTTAAAAAATCTAAGAGGATGAAACTACATGATCCAAGAACACTTCTTGAATCCTTTCATTAAGATCACAAATAAGTATTAGGGTTACCTCTTGAAGTGTGCTGTGATCATATCTCTAAACAAAGATACCTCCTATCTCTAGTCTGATCCGACGTAGTTTGCACTTGCGGGCGCGGTGATGAATCGTGTTCTTCTCGCAATCCACGTTGTTGATCCGAGCAATATATCTCCTGATTTCATATCACGAAATCCGACATCTCCTTCATGAGAGAGGGGCACTGAAGAAGACGGAGATCCATGAGCGATCAAGGCGATGGCACAATGGCATAGCGAGGACAATGACTTTTTCTCTAACACAATGTGGACGGACACAAGTGAGAGAGAAATAGAGAGAGAGGACATGTAATGAGAATGAGAATGAGAGTGAGAGAGACTTACAAAGTGTTGTGGTAAAAAGAAGAGCTATGGTTTCCTCTTCTTTTATAGTATTTTGGTAGTCCATGGATCACAATCCATGTGAAACACAAAATCAATGGTTGAGATTGATTTGTATTTCTATTCAATGACCATGATTTTGATGTATAAAAATACGATAATAATTAATTCAAATTAAATTAAATATATATTGAATTATCATCAACATAATTTAATTAAATTTAATCAATTTGGATAGGAGGATGAAGAATGAGTCTACATTCTAGATATTGGGGGGACGACCACTCTTAATCAAGTCAAGGGTGGTCGTCCACCCTCTGTATATGGAAGGTGAGTCATCCTTCTAATTTGTGTGGAATTTTATATCTCGCATAATCCTCTATATATTTTCAACAAATTTTATTGTAAATATATTCACAAATTAATTCCAAATTAATTTGTGAATATTCTAATGACACCACTGAAAAAATATGATACATATTCATATATCCAAAATAACATGTAAATTGTATTTTCAATTAATTCTAGAATGTGAATCCAATTCATATCAATAATTAATTCATAAATACTATTTACAATTAGCTCTCTCTAATTATAAATCACATTTATAATATATATAATAGATAGTGTTATCCACATTATTCATATACTTGATCATATTTAATTATCTTGGATCATCATTCTAATGCATCTAAATAATATGAATCATATTCATATTATTCTTGATAATTTAATCACATTTAATTATCAATTTCTCATTGCTCAGATACATAATTATTCAATGGAATTATTCTTGAACTCTTTCAAGAATAATGCGCTTTCTCCGCGGATACTTGGAGATAAGAACATGGCGATTGTACGTTCCACGTATAATGACTTGGATATTTAGATCATATCTCAAATCTTGATCAAGGGGACCTCCCAAAGATTTTTTATTAAATCAAAATCATAAATCTAATCTTCTCATTGCATCTGAATCGCATTCAAATTCAATGTCCAACATTTGGACTAAGATCGGATTACTTCTCTATTGAGAGGAGTCACTAAAATCCAAACATGTTTCATCACTCCATTGGAATGGAAGCGCATGGTTATACAATCATTTATGATCACATTACCCTCAGGCATTCCTAATACATGTACATCTTAATACTGAAAGACCTAGAATAAACCCAAAGTTTTAGATCTTATTTAGAATGTCTCTTTCAGGGTTTTATCATTAAGTTTCTCATTTGATTTTTGGGAGTTGGTATCTATCATATACTTTCCAAAAACATATATCATATCTAGGTATTGATCATATGCTTTCCAAAAGCATATATCAAACCTATAAATTCATTAAAGCTTCCAAAACAAGATGACCATGCATGGAATTTGATCCCAATATCTCATGAGTGAGGTCATGTATTCCAGTTCGGTAATGATCCTATATGATCCCTTTGGGAGATCGTATTACTCATATGCCCTTGTATGCACACCAGTTCGTCAGTGTATAGACCTTGATTAGATCATCAACCTATCGGTCTGTCGAATGTACATACTCAGACATACAGTAACACATATGTCCCTGGTCAGAGGATTGATGAATCTCATATTCATTACTCTAAATCTCATTAATTAAGATCAAATCCCTCAAAATCATTGGCATTTCTTCATTTATTCTGCATAATTATCATTCATGCATGTTTTAATAAGAATTGCATTTTATAACTTATTTTTGCACAAAATAAGAAGCAAAAAATCCCAGCTAAAATTAAACCTGTAAATAGCCTAAGTTCCCTAATTTTCAACTAATTCATGCTAACTCCGAATGACCCAAAATCACCTCCACTGTGTACATATCACTAACAAGAATAAATGAAAAATATAAAAAAATCACTAACCCAAATAAGTAAACAAAAAGTCCAAACCCTAGTTCTAGGATTCCCGAACTCTCATATCTTTCCCATCTAGTATCTGTTTTGATCCTACTCACTTTTGAACTAATGTACATTCAATTACCTTCAAAACAAGACCAAGTTCAAGTGAATCGGAGCTCATATGTGAAAGTTGGATTTTTGGCCTCTCATTTTGTATTTTAGCAGTTTTTGACGTATTATTTTATGTATATAATTAACCTATTTTAGTTTATTTTCTTTTCATTTATCTTCCTTTATAAAAGTTTTTATTAAAATGTGCAAAAATCGAAATCCAAATGGAGCTTGAAATCAAAGAAACAAATTGAGTCCGAGTCTTCACTAACTGTCTGTACAAAATTTGTCTTTTCGTGTTTTTATTTTATTTCTTTTTTTATCACTCAATAAAAATAAAAAAAATAGATTAATGTGTAAATATTTATCTTTTATTTTTTTCATATTTTTTCGGATTTTTATCTGGTTTAAAAATGATAAAAAAAATTATAAAACCCAAAAATATAGGTATTATATGTACATGGGATACCCCAAAAATATCACTTTGTGAAATTGATCGATTTTGATTTTGGTGTCTTCATGAAAGTTGTACATCTAATCAAGACGAGCAAATTTCGTGAAGAAACGTTTTCGATCCGAGGTCGTTTGATATTTAGTTTGGATTTTACAAAGTTTTTATTCTCCGATTTTTGTGGTGCTGACACGTGGCGGCTCCTGGAGCCGCCACGTGTCACCCATTTTTGTATTTATTTTTTGTTCATTTTTATTAAAAATAAAAAAATAAGAAAAAATATTAAAGTCGCGCATGCGAAGCACGTGCCTTCTAGGCACGTGCCACGCACGTGCTTCCTCATTCAGCCTCGCCGACCGCCACGTGTCTCCATCGTGGCCGTCCGATCTCGGCCGATCAGACGGGCACTGCTCATCTTCTCTGCGCCTCTCGCCGCCCTGATTTCTCCGTTGGTATCTCACCGGTCGCTGCCTTCTCTAACCTCGCACGTATCTCACCGCATCTCTCCGATCTAATCTCATCTCCTGAGATTTCGCCGTCACCCCCGATCTCCGAGAATCGCATCCCCGATCATCACAGATCTCCACCGCCCTCTCATCAAATCCCTCGACCAATCGTCAATCACATCTTCATCTCTCCCCGCGAATCCCTCACCGACTTACTTCCTACCCCGACGAGCCCCATCCCCCTATAAAAACCATTGTTGTCTCCATGCTTCTCCATCCGCCGCTACCCTAAAATTCAAAGACCTCACCGGTGGTGACAGCCAGGTGAGCCCATCAAGATGGCGAGATCCGAGGCATTCACCCACTTCGCTGCAACCACATGCGACTCCAGGCATTCTGCTCCGCTCCGGCCTTCATCGCCGTCGAGCCCAACGACCATGACTTCAACAACGATCCAACACTAACTCCATCTCCGACTACGTCTTCCATCATCATCTCCTGGAGAATCGCCGCTTCTTCGCCAACAATGATTTCCTTCATCGCTGACTTCTTCAACTTCCGATGCCTCGACTTCCACCGTCCAGGCCTCGCTGGTCTTCATCGCCATCCTGCTCTGAAAGCTCCGCCGGCCAACGTCTTCAACCTCCAACTGCCTCCCCTCCGTTGGCCAAACGTCAACGACCTCCGATAACCCACACCTTCAAACTTGCCCAGAGACCCTCCGCTAGCCCCGTCGCACTCGAAGGCCCTCCTCCGCGATCTCGCCTCGCCGACCGAGCGTGAGGCCCGAGGTCCTCCCACGTGAGGAGCACGTGTAGGAGGGAGCACCGACGTCAGCAAGCCAGCCCAGGGGTCACGTGCATCGTGCGTGACCCGTTGGGTAAATTACAAAGCGCCCCCTAGGAGTTAGCCTAATTGTGCATTAGTCCCCCCCTACTCCAAGGGCACGTGCGAAGCACGTGACCCTTTGGGAATTTTGTGAAAACCTTTCCCTAACTTGCGGTAATTGCTAATCTATTCTTCGGCATTTTATTTTATTTATAATTATTTA
The DNA here is from genome assembly GCA_037367405.1 of Ottelia alismoides. Classification (NCBI taxonomy): domain Eukaryota; kingdom Viridiplantae; phylum Streptophyta; class Magnoliopsida; order Alismatales; family Hydrocharitaceae; genus Ottelia; species Ottelia alismoides. The sequence continues at coordinate 242,625 of JAZKJV010010627.1, read as the reverse complement.
AATATTGCAGAAAGACCCCTGTATTCCCCCTCAGTTTAGAGCCTCTACATTGCACTATTTTTATTATCCAAAAATATCATTTTGTTGCTCACTTAATTCTCTACATTTCGGCATATGTCTAACATTTTTGTGATCAATGGTTAATTAATAATTAATTATTTTGTGGAAAATTGCATATTTTACCCATCTTATGCTCTAAAATTTGTCATTGATTAACCGCTGCTCTAAAAATTCCCGAAAAATCATAGATTGTAGAATTAATTGTGATTAACATTATGGCAAAAAAGATTTGCATTTGCTTCCATAGTTTAATTTGTAAAAATCATTTTGCATATTTTAATGTTTAATTTTTAATAGCTATTAAATTTTATATTTTAGAGGTTTAGGATTTTTCTGAGGTACATCACTTAGTGATAGAACTTCGATAATTTTTTCCCTTGAAAATAATTAGTTTTAGTATTTATTATAATTAAATATTGAAATTTAGTTTGTTTGTATTCAAAAATTCATAAAAAATTCATCTTGCATCAAAAAATTCCAAAAACATTATAGTGCATTTATTTCATCATAATTTACATCTTGGCCAAGTTTCGTATTTTTCAAACATCGTTTGATATATATTTACATTTTAGTCCCTAAAATAGGCTAAGGTTGCATTTTGCACCCCTTATTGCATTAAAAATTACAAAAAAAGTCCGCCTCGAAAACTGCACATGAACTTTGATAGACATAATTCTAAATTGTTCCTTTGCCTCCTTGTGTTCGACCTTGGGACTTGACCAAGTAAAATAAACATAAAACTACATTAATTAACATTGATAAATATTTTATGTGGTTATTTCTTGACCGCTTCCGATTGCCGCCTACACTGTTTAAATTACACAATTTATATAGTGCAATCTCGGACACGACAGATGGTGTCATTGCTGGGGAGGAAAATGGCTTAGTTTTTTGTCTTAAAATTTTTGTTTGGTTTTCCACATTCAGGTAGTCTGACCCCCAAATTGTTTATTGTAAATTCCATTTTTTTTCTTTTTTTAATTTATTTTATTTTCATTCTTATCTTATTTTTGAGTCACTCTCTTACATTCTCTCTCTTATTTTTCTTGCGAGGTACCCAGCGTACGTAGAGCAGTTTTTCAAGAGCCGACATATCTTCACTGATTTCCGAAAAAAACGTAATTAATTTAAGATCGAGTCGAATCGTAAGAGAGCGTAGAGTCTAGGATTTTATTTTCTACAATTTTACTTTCTGTAATTAATTGCTCATTTATAGCGGTGTCCGTTTGGACTCTTACGTGTGTAAAAAAGACCTTGAACTTTTTCTGTGGTGTGTCGTGGCTTGTTTCATTCTCTGGTGAGGGTGGGGCTCGACTTGAGTGGTGATTAGGATAGACCTGCACTCACGGCTTTTAAAGCATTTTAAATTTTTGATTGTGCTTGTAGGATCTAAGGCCACCTTGCATTTTAATTGAGACGCACATTAGATCGTTCAATTTAGCCAAATTCAACTCAATTCTTTCCCGCTAATAGAACTTTCTGCTAGGTGCGGTTTTTCATCGGCTTGCTTTCATTTAGAATAATCTTTCAATTTTGTATTGCATCCCACATGGAGATTACGAGGATTCACTATAAGTCTTCTAACTGAGCATTTCTCGCGTGCATCGGCTTTCCCGAATTTCTCCCTCATGTTTTATCACATAATTTTAATGGAAATTGGGACTGGACGGTAGACATGTATTTGTGCTCATTTTATTCTTCAGTGATCGCCTAATTAAAATTGGAACTGCTAAAAATATCTCTGACTTTTAATAACTCATAAAATCAAGAATTTTTGCGGGAGAGCAACACCGACCTTGGATTCTTTTATTTTCTGAGTGAGCGAGAGATGACACTTAAGGCTAGAGCCCAAACCCAGATTTTCATATTGACTACTGATTTTACCAAAACGATTAGCTACTTCTCGGTGAGGATCTAATGGGTAGCCAGTAAACAGTCCGGATTTCCTTAGCAGAGTGGGTGGTTTAGAGGACACTGCGTAAGACTCCGTCCTCAAGTAACGGGTAGTCGTTCTACGGTCCGTGCTTACTCCCATACTGGCTAAAAGTAGGTGCAACTAGTCCTAAGAATTCGGGCCAGTCATTAGGAAAATTTCTGGCTCCTAACAACTCGCTAAATTCTTTCAAAGATTGTCTTATCACCAATTAAAATTGAAAAGATAATAGCCGAACTATTGCGGCTTCATTGTGTGAGTTGGTGAACTTAGGGTTTGATTTGTGTTTGCATTGGTGTGTGTGAACCGATTTCGAAGATCAAAAGCCGCACATTTGATAAAATTTCTTTTAGTTATCCCGCGCACTCACACCAAGATCAACCATGACAATTCATCTGTTGGACATGCGAGCCCACAGCGAGCCGTTATGCAATAAATGTTATTGTGATTATCATTCCCTGATCTGAAATGAAGAATAAATAATTTGCATAATAGGTCCCTTAGTACAATTAGGGTTATGTACCATGGCCATCTTAATGATCATACAGTTGTTGATTCAATTATTGAATCACAGAGGCTGGTGCTTGGATGAATATATAAAGAGTTAGATTGAGGACTCATCAAGCACCGTCAAATGATTGTTGAGAGATGATCTCTAGCCTGAGTAGGAGATGGCAATCCTTTCTCATTTAGGCTGATATCTGACCAACCTCTTGATGCAGGTCCTCTGCATAGGAATAGAGATTCGGAGGTGTCAGATTAGTTAGGTCAAAGAGTTGACTTAACGAGATCGTGATAACCAAAGTCCTATAACGTAAGCTGTCACGATATAGGCACGCATCCTCTGACCGGAGACAGATTTGTTACTATATGTCTGAGTATGTACATTTGGCATACCAATAGGTTGATGACCTAATTAAGGTCTATGCACCGGCGCGCTGGTGTGCATATAAGGGCATATGAGTAATACAATCTCTAAAGGGATCATACAGGTTCATTACTGAACTGGAAGACATGAGCTCACTCATGAGATATTGGGGAGAACCAAATTCCGTGCACGGTCGTCTCGCTTTGGAAGCTTGACTGAATTTGTAGGTGTGATATATGTTTTTGGAAAGTTTATGATCAATACCTGGGTATGATATATGCTTTTGGAAAGCATATGATTGATACCGACTCCCAATGATCGAATGAGAAACTTAATGATGAAAACTTTGAAGTAGACAGTGTAAAATTGATCTTATACTTCAAGTTTATTCTGGATCTTCCAGTATGCAGGATGTACAGGTGTTAGGAATACCTGAGGATGACGTGATCATAAATGGTTGTATAACCATGATGCTTCCATTCCTAGGGAGTGATGAAATGGGTCTGGATTTTAGTGACTCCTCTCAGTAGAGAAGTAATCTGATCGTAGTCCAAATGTTGGACACTGATCTGAATGTGATTCAGATGCAATGAGAAGATTAGATTTACGGTCTTGATTTAATCAAGCATCTATGGGAGGCCTGAGATCTGGATTTGAGATGTGATCTCAATATCCAAGTCACTATATGTGGAATAATACAATCGCCCTGTCCTTATCTCCAAGTATCTGCGGAGAAATCGCATTATTCTTGAAAGTGTTCAAGAATAATTCCATAGTTGAATTATATCTAAGCATTGAGAAATTGATAATTAAATGTGATTTAATTATCTTGATGTATGTGGAAATTATCCAATATAATTAAATGTGATTTAATTATTGTAGATAATGATAATGTGGATAGCAATATCCAATTATTCATAATATATTATAAATATGATTTATAATGTATTAGAGAGAGCTAATTATAATTTATATTTGTTAATTAATTATTGATGTGTATTAGATACACATTGTGTAATTAATTGAAAATGTAAATTATATTTTGTTTTGGGTTGTGAATGTGATTCACAAGTTTCCAATGGCAAGATTGCAATATTCTCAAAATTAATTATGAATTATTTTTGAAGAATAAATCACAACAAAAGTTGTTGGAATAAATAATGGAGATTTTCACGGAGATATGCAATCTCATGAGATTTCATGAGATTTCCTCCACTTGGAAACAAGTGGACAGCTACCAAGTCCTATATGAAATTGGTGGCCGTCCACCATGTTCCATGGGAAGATGAAATCTCCATGATGATTGTCTCCTTATTTGTTTGATTTAATTTAGGATTTCGATTTATCAAAAATATTTGATCTAAATTAAATTATTAGTTGTTGGCTTTTTACCAACAACAATCTTGACCATTGGATTAAACATAAATCATTCTCATCCATTGATCTTATGTATCTCATGGATTGTGATCCATGGATCCCAAAACCTTATAAATAGAGAGGCATACAATGCTCTCTAGGGTTATGCTATTTTTGAGATACATCTCTCTCTCTCATTCCACACGCCACATCTTCTCTTCTTCTCTTGGTGGTCGTCCACCAAAACCCTAGAGGAGAGTTTCGTCGTCGCTTCGCCACCGCGCCGCCGCTTCAATGTTCTTCAGTTCTCCGTCTTCTTTGGAGTGCTACGCTTGCGAAGAGGTGTTCGATCTTGAATGACGAGATCAGGAGTTCACCGTGCTTGGATCAACTCGTTGGATTACGAGGATCACACGACTCATCCCCGCGCTCGCAAGCGTCTTCTCCGACGATCGGACTTGAGACAAGAGGTCTCTTTTCACAGAGAATTGATCTACCATGCTTCAAGAGGTATTCTTTTATTCTTATTGTGATTCTAGATGAAACGATCCGAGAATCGATCTTGGATCATGTAGTTTCATCGCACGAAAAATTTTAAGTTCTGCTGCATAGAACAACTAGTTCGACTAGTCGTTCTTCGTCGTATTCGATACGATGCTCACGCTTCCGTGATGCGCTTGAGGATTATCCCATATCCTACAGTGGTATCAGAGCCAGGTTGAAGGTTTCAGATACGATCCACAAACCTAGGACGACTTCGGTTCGTTAAGGTCGCGAATTTTTTGTCGCATTTGATTTTCACACATCTGTTTAGTGAATAAATTCGGCCCTGTTTAAAATGTTTAAACATGAATTATCACTTAGATTTTGTTCCCCATTAAATAAGAAAACCATAGGATCTGTGATTACGTAATTTGGATTCTGTCTGCTCAAGATATGGTCGATTTAGTGAACATGTATTCACTGTTGCGGGAATTGCGAATCTTAACATGATTAATGAGTTAATTACCATTTTGATCCGCCTAGAAATATTTGAAATATCACTTAGATTTCGTCGTAAATCAAATTAGCAATCTTTAAAAATTGATTTTGTCTAATTTGGATTTGAATTGATTGAGATATGTCAATTTTAGTAAGTAGGGTCACTGTTGAAATTACATTCCTAATCTAGAACTATGTGATTGTCAATTAGTGAAATTAATTGTTAATTTCATGAAAATAATATGAAAAATATTTGAGAAATATTTAATGATGATTATTTTCTTATTTGACTTGGCCTTAACCAATAAATTGATTAGATTTGATCTAGATCATAATTGGAAACTCAATCAACAAACAACTTGCTTGAGTAGGAATGGGAATTTATCTAACAAATTTCCTTATAATAAAAAAATGTTTTGATTATTACTATATGGTATAATTTTGGTTGAAGAACCGATGATCATCTCAAGTACATATTGATCTATTTGGCATTATCCTTTCCTGAGGTGGATATGGTGTCTAGTCGGGAAGCATTGGGGTCGCGGGTCGCACCGGTTGCGGTCCGTCCCACTTTCATCGTTACTGGCCATGACAGCGGGTAGGGACTCGATAATGTCGGAGAAATCAAGATGTATTTTTTTCTAATTATTAAAATTCGAATTAATACATACTTTGATAATACCATATATGTATTCAAGTAAAAACAATCAAGTTTGTTGATTGAATTGGATTGAAAATTAATTTAATGTGATTAAGTTAATTATATCCAATTAAAAACACTCTATTATAAATAGATGTGTATTTCCCTTGAAAGAATTAATTATATGAATATGATTCATAATAATTAATTAAAATTTGAATAAGAGATGGACGATCACATAAGTGACATCCATTGTCTCCAGTCAAGGCGAAGGGTTTCCGTCGCCAGGGATTGCATATAGGGGACGCATGTATGAAGTGACAGCTCCTATATGCAAGCGCATCTGGATCGGGCTCTTTGCTTCTCGAAAGAGTAAGGTTGTATGTGTAGTGACCCCAATATCGGATCCTCATATTATTGGGGCGATAATGGATTGCGCATAGCGAGTACTAATCCTATTGATGGTTGGTTCAATTAACGACGGGTCAACATCACCTTAGGGATGGTGGGCTCAGGTGTTAAAGATCGAATTGGGAATGCAAGTTGGACTTGCAAGGCGGAATATGTTCCCGCTTCTTTTTATCTGAGTTGCAGATTCTCATATTATTGGGATGTAACAAAGATAAGGAAGGAGATCACAGATCTTGCTTGAGATATAATGGTAAGTATATCTCTTACATTGAAAGTGAATAAGAGATGGTGTTGACAAGGCAAGACAACTTTGATATAAAAATTTCTAAATTAAAGTAAAATGTGTGTATATATTTATATATATTTATGCAAATTTCTTATTTCAGATAAATTTTCACTAAACCCACTCAATACTATACTCAATAATAACCAGTAAAATATCATGGATTGGATCCATGATTAAGATATTGTACTTGCAGTTGGACACATATTGTATGTGGTTGCACTGTGCGAGTTTCCTCATAATAATGAGGAGTGACAATTAAATAGACAATAGGACTACAACCCTAGGGTTTGTATGTCTCTATAATCTTGATCCCTCATTTAATGTACTTCAGAAGTGACATGTTAATGATGATCGTAATTGTCAAATAATCCTTATAAAATCTAAGAAGATGTTATGGCATACGTATGTGCTCTTGATATTTAATCATGAATGACATGGTTCTCTGCATCATGCAGAATGGTGGCTCTATAAGAGATGATGTATTCAAATCGTTTGGGTACCCGCCTGAACCTAAGTCTTTAAGAGTTAATATGTTTGATGAGTGTCATCATTCTACTGTCTATACTCTGGTCATTCATGAAACTTCATAATATTCATATTGTATGAATTGAATGAAGCATGTATAAATGTTGAAATGCTCTTATATTGAAATCTTTTGAATTCAGCATAAGAGATCCTTCATCTTAAGCAATGGTTGTTTATAGATAAAGGGAGTGCAGTGGAAGCATGGGTTGGACCCAAGTAAGAAGAAAAGTCAAAGAGCTGACTGTACTTCTGTGACTTCCATATGACATCCAAAGAGTTGGATGAATGCCAATACTGCAATGAGTTGATGTGTTGATAAGATGACTATCAAATCTATCTAGAATCCTTAGAGAAGGAATCAGATAGTACATCCGAATAATCTTCATATAATTATTGAAATTGGATTACTCATTTGATAAGATAAAGTCTAATAATTGTATCTCAATCTTCTAATGACACTTGCTAGTTGCATATGTATTAAAAGATTAGAAACTTGATCTTATAGGTTTAATAGTCATCCACATGGATATTGATGCAATTGTTGCAACAATCTCTATTGGATTGATAGACTTCATAATTTCAGTGGGAGAGCCCTTAGTCTTAGAGAATATCTCCATGACCTAGATATGAGAATACACTTATTGTTTATTTCTAAATGTTGGAAATAAACGTGAATTCTGTAATACACCTATCATAAGGAGTTATGATGGAGATATTTCAGATAGTAATCTAAAATCTTGTGGATTCTACTAAATTAGAAAAATTAATGAATGGTTCATTAACATTTCTAATACTGAAATTAAACCTTAAAAGATCATTAGGAGAATGAAGATCATTTGATGATGATCTGGCATCAAGCCTTGGACATTTGTCTGTTGATGTGATCAATAGATTAGTGAGAGATGAAACTTTAGATTGTGTAAAAGGTTTAAATCTTACATACTTGTGAATATTGTATTCAAAAGTAAAAATGTCCAATACACCCTTCCTTAGAATGGTGTAAGATGTCAAGGTATTCAAGATCTCATGCATATTGATGTATGTGAATCATCTATATCAGAATAAACATTATGGATATGTGATATCTATTAATGATTATTTATGATATGAGGTTTCTTCTCTTCACTTAGAAAACTTTGAAATGTTCAAAGATTTCACAATTTTGGTTTAGAACCAAAGTTTGAAGGAAGATTAAATGAATTTTTGATCTAATCTAGGTGGTCAGTACCTATTAGATAAATTTATAGAATACGTTATAGAGATATGAATGTCATTTCTATCTCAATCCTCCTAATGTACCTAAACTCAAGAGAGTTGTGGGAGATACAATTGGTTCATGTATGACGTGATTTGATCAATGATGAATTTTTAGCATAGTTACCTATTAGTTTCCAGGTATATATGTAGTAGAGACTACAACATATCCCTAATAAGATTCCATGCAAGTAAGCTGGAACTTAGCACTTGAGAGTGCTACTTCATTAGGAAAATAAAGGATGGTATTGGATACATATTTTATGACCTTGAGATTCTTAAAAGATTTCATATCTGAGAATGTGATTCTTAGATGATGAGACTCGTGAGAATCAAGATGAAAATGAAGTAAAGGAACTCATTTAGTCTTGAGAAGATAATGAGGCTCCTAAAATTGGAAACTAAAAGGACAATTAAAGATGAAACACTAATAGCTATTCAAATAAGTCTGAAGATGAATTCCATGTGTCAGTTGAATCTGACAATGATCTGACTTCATGTGATGAAGCTTCTGAAGATCATAGCATGGAAAGATGGATGTTAGCAATAAAGTCTAAAGTAGACTTCATATACAAGTGTTGTATATGGACCCTCGAGGATCCACCTATATGGTTAAGACCCATTAAGGTGTAAATGGATCTTCAAGAGAAAGAGGAAACCTGATGAAAAGGTAGAGACCTTCAAAGCTCGGTTCGTGGCCATGAGCTGCACACCGAAGAGAAGAAATCGCTTGCGATGAGACTTACTCTCCAACGACCTTGCTTTAACCCATCAGAATATTGCTAACCATAGCTACACAACTTGACTATGACATCTTCATAATGTGAGTCAAGATTTCATTCCTTTATGAATACCTCTCTGAGGATATTCACATGAAGTAGCCCCAGGGCTTCATGGTTGAGGAAAGAAAGGTGTGCAAGCTAGAGAACTCCATCTATGGACTCAAATATGCTTCTTGTAGTTGGAATATTGGATTTGATGAAATCATAAATGTTATGATTTCAGATAGAATCTTGATAAACCATATGAAGCTTAGTGGGAGTGCCATTGTGTTCATCGTGCTAAATGTAGATATCCTAGTCATTTGGAATGATCTAAGGATGATAATAATAAGTGTTTTATAATCTGGTTGTTCCATACCTCGAGATATGATCTCAAGGATACCTCTTAGATCTTAGTTCTGAAGTTGTTCAGAAGCAAAGAAAAGAGGGTATTGGGACCGTCACATTAATGGTATACCTTGGACATTTCTATGGAAAATTCCAAGAAAGGATTCTTTCCCTCAAGATATGGTACCGACCTATCTAAAGGAATATCACCTCAAAGAGTTGAGGATGTGAATACTGCTTGCCCTTGTGCATCAGTTTCAAGAATCTGGGTGTATGCTAGATGTGTACAAAAGCTAGATGTCTGCCATGCAGTGGGAGTAGTGTGGTTACTGATCCTACTATGATGATTAAACACTTGATTGTAGTAATAACAATATCTTCAAAGATGATGAAAGTTAGAGATAGTGATCTCAAAGTCTTATCTTCAAAAGTTTAAGACCTTGTAGATAGTGATCTATAAGGGTCTTAAATGTAGATACCTTAGGAGATAGAGATCTCTAGGAATAAAGTTATTCTGATAAGGATTGTGGGCATATTGGTTATAATAATTATCGAGCTATAGTGTCAAGGACATTATAACAAAATTGAGTATTGGTTGCATAAGATGCAACATTCGCATTAGATGCGAGCATTGTTACTAGGGGATATGCAAGTGCCGTAAAAGGACTTGGCGTAGTCTCTTGGGAATAGAGTGACTGATCAGCTTACCTAGCTATTTTCTAAATAGCCTATGATTGTCACATGAGTATGGGTTTAAATGATTAAGCCCACTAATGGCTCTTTGGGCTAGTGGGAGATTGTTGGACATGCGAGCCCACGGCGAGCCATTATGTAATAAGTGTTATTGTGAATATCATTCCCTGATCAGAAATGAAGAATAAATAATTTGCATAATAGGTCCCTTAGTACAATTAGGGTTATGTACCATGGCCATCTTAGTGATCAGACAGCTGTTGATTCAATTATTGAATCATAGAGGTTGGTGCTTGGATGAATATCTAAAGAGTTAGATTGAGGACTCATCAAGCACCGTCAAATGATTGTTGAGAGATGATCTCCAACCTGAGTAGGAGATGGCAATCCTTTCTCATTTAGGCTGATATTTGACCGACCTCTTGATGCAGGTCCTCTGCATAGGAATAGAGATTCAGAGGTGTCAGATTAGTTAGGTCAAAGAGTTGACTTAACGGGATCGAGATAACCAAAGTCCTATAATGTAAGCTGTCATGATATAGGCATGCATCCTCTGACCGGAGACAGATGTGTTACTATATGTCTGAGTATGTACATTTGGTAGACCAATAGGTTGACGACCTAATCAAGGTCTATACACCGACGCGCTGGTGTGCATATAAGGGCAAATGAGTAATACGATCTCTCAAAGGGATCAAACAGGTTCATTACTGAATCGGAAGACATGAGCTCACTCATGAGATATTGGGGAGAACCAAATTCCGTGCACGGTCGTCTCACTTTGGAAGCTTGACTGAATTTGTAGGTTTGATATATGTTTTTGGAAAGTATATAATCAACACCTGGGTATGATATATGCTTTTGGAAAGCATATGATCGATACCGACTCCCAATGATCGAATGAGAAACTTAATGATGAAAAATCTGAAGTAGACGATGTAAAATTGATCTTATACTTCAAGTTTATTCTGGGTCTTCCAGTATGCATGATGTACAGGTGTTAGGAATACCTGAGGGTGATGTGATCATAAACGGTTGTATAACCATGATGCTTCCATTCCTAGGGAGTGATGAAACGTGTCTGGATTTTAGTACTCCTCTCAGTAGAGAAGTAACCTGATCTTAGTCCAAATGTTGGACATTGATCTGAATGTGATTCAGATGCAATGAGAAGATTAGATTTGCGATCTTGATTTAATCAAGCATCTATGGGAGGCCCAAGATCTAGATTTGAGATGTGATCTCAATATCCAAGTCACTATACGTGGAACAATACAATCGCCCTGTCCTTATCTCCAAGTATCTACGGAGAAATCACATTATTCTTGAAAGTGTTCAAGAATAATTCCATAGTTGAATTATATCTAAGCATTGAGAAATTGATAATTAAATGTGATTTGATTATCTTGATGTATGTGGAAATTATCCAATATAATTAAATGTGATTTAATTATTGTGGATATGAATAATGTAGATATCAATATCCAATTATTCATAATATATTATAAATATGATTTATAATGTATTAGAGAGAGCTAATTATAATTTATATTTGTTAATTAATTATTGATGTGTATTGGATACACATTGTGTAATTAATTGAAAATGTAAATTATATTTTGTTTTGGGTTGTGAATGTGATTCACAAGCTTCCAATGGCAAGATTGCAATATTCTCAAAATTAATTATGAATTATTTTTGAAGAATAAATCACAACAAAAGTTGTTGGAATTAATAATGGAGATTTTCATGGAGATATGCAATCTCATGAGATTTCATGAGATTTCCTCCACTTGAAAACAAGTAGACGGCTACCAAGTCCTATATGGAATTGGTGGCCGTCCACCATGTTCCATGGAGAGATGAAATCTCCATGATGATTGTCTCTTTATTTGTTTGATTTAATTTAGGATTGAATTGTATTTGATTTATCAAATATATTTGATCTAAATTAAATTATTAGTTGTTGGCTTTTTACCAACAACAATCTTGACCATTGGATTAAACATAAATCAATCGCATCCATTAATTTTATGTATCCCATGGATTGTGATCCATGGATCCCAAAACCCTATAAATAAAAAGGCATACCATGTTCTCTAGGGTTATGCTATTTTTGAGATACATCTCTCTCTCTCTCTCATTCCAAATGCCACATCTTCTCTCCTTCTCATGGTGGTCGTCCACCAAAACCCTAAAGGAGAGTTTTGTCATCGCTTCACCACCGCACCGCTGCTTCGACGTTCTTCGGTTCTCCGTCTTCTTTGGAGTGCTACGCTCGCGAAGAAGGCGTTCGATCTCGAACGACAGGATCAGGAGTTCACCATGCTTGGATCAACTCGTTGGATTGCGAGAATCACGCGACTCATCCCCGCGCTCGCAAGCGTATTCTCCGACGATCAGACTTGAGACAGGAGGTCTCTTTTCGTAGAGACTCGATCAACCATGCTTCAAAAGGTATTCCTTTATACTTGTTGTGGTTCTAGATGAAACGATCCGAGAATCGTTCTTGGATCATGTCGTTTCATCGCATGAAAAATTTTAAATTCCGCTACATAGAACAACTAGTTCGACTAGTCGTTCTTCATCGTATTCGATACGATGCTCATGCTTCCGTGATGCGCTTGAGGATTATCCCATATCCTACATCATAATCAACCTCCTTTGACAAACACAGGATAATGGTCTGAATACCCATCTAACCTATATTATGAAAATGAATTTGTCTCGGTTAGGCCCAAATCGACTGAACCCTCTCCTTTCAATAATCCTCCAACATTTGCGGGGGACTTTCACCCGCAGATGAATTCAGTCCCCTTATTGAATTCCTACTCAAATCATTCAACCACACATGACCAATTTCCATCATGGACTGAATCGTCTTATTCTCGGTTTCTCACTAAAACTAATGAACCATTTCAAGATCAAATCACTTTTGAATCTCGCGACTGACCGAGAGACCAAAACCGATTAAACAATAAGGAGAGACCCGTACTTAATGATTATCAGAGTTGGATTGACCGCAACGATCAAATCTCTATTGACCAACCCAAGTACCACTCCTTTGATCAACCTATACACACAGAGGACCAAATTGATGATATTGACACGTGTACCATGTATGGCTCCATTATTTGAGGATAAGATCAATCATGACCATGAAAGTAGACTCTACTCCAACCAGCATTGCATGCCTGAGTCATAGCATGTTGAGTATGAGACCTACACAATCCTGCAAAATCCTTCCACTAAGCAACCTCCTTCCATAATTTTTGAGGAGAAATTTTCAGAAAACAATGATCATGTATCGGATATTCCAAGAAACTCTCCTCTCAGCACATACAGGAAAATAGAAGATGAAATTATTAAATCTCAAATGCAAAAACACACACCGACTGCTCCCATGATTGAACATGAGCAGAATTTTGAGGATGATATTTCGAGGATAAATTAATGGAGGATAGATTTCAAAAATTTGCCGACCGACTAATTTCACTCTCTGGGAGCTCAGATATAAAAATGAAGGAGGAAAAGATTGGATCTCAAGTTGAAATTTTTGAGGATATTCTGAAACCTAGGGTCGATTCTGATAGTGGCACTTCTGCATATTACTCCCCTAGGAATGGCTATGCCTCTGACTCTTACTCGGAACATCAAAGCCCCTTCTCATCTGTGGAAGACACCACATCACCACACCACACAGAAAATACCAAAAAATGGAATATTCAAAAATACCCAAAAAATCGAAAATCCAAAAAATTACATAAAAATTGAAACTGAAGAAGACCTGAAGAATTTGGATCCTGCTGTATGGGAAGCACTGGAGAAAAGATTGATTTTCGAACTTCCCTTTATACAGGCCATTGAACACTTCTCCGACCTTAAAGTATTTGTAATGGACAAATTAATGATGAAAAAGTCGGACAGGATAAGAACAAAGACTGAAAGACATATCTTGTCAATGGCCTCCTCCTTGGTGTTGAGGAGAAAAACCAAGAGTCGCATAGTGAAGCGGTTACCCAGATTTGACTGTATAACAAGGACACAACTTTTACCCATGCTCAAGTTGATGACGATTCACAAATCAATATACTCCCGACCTCTGTATTGCACGAACTCAAACTCGGGCCTATCAAGAAGATACGAGAGATCATTCAATTGGCTGACCGATCGATAAAGTGGCCGAGAGGAATCATTTCTGTTGCTCCGCTCAAAGTAGACTTCACGATCATTGATATTGAGCATCAAGGAGAATTCACCCAATCTCCAATTATTCTCGGAAAGCCATTCTTAGCATTGGCTAAGGTAATTATTGAATGTGAGACTCGAGAAATCAATTTTAAAGCATTGGAAGCACTTCGATCTCACCCGGTCTTTGAGGAACCACGATTTTCTGAGGCGACCCACGAAGTCCTTGACAACCGTAACCATGAAGCGGTAGAAGATTCCTACCCCATTGCTACATCTGAGACATCAGTTGTTGATGAGACTATTGGTTTAGAGACTCTTCCCCCTACTCCATTCCCAGTTGCTCTCACCATGGAGAATCAAGTATATGAATCATATGATCCGGAGACTTATGCATGGTTGCACACTGGGTCAACCTATTCTGACTAACTTGATCACATCAACTCGACACAGGAATGCTCCAACATCAAGTTAATTGAGAACGAACATGCATAGACTCTCCCCACGATTTCAATTCCTGCAGATCTCAAAATAGAAGAATGTTTCTTATATGATCCTGAGACATATGCATGGTCGCACCTTGGATCCACCTACTCTGAATACCTTGATCAAAACTTCCCAAATCAAGAGTGCACCAGCATTAAGAAGAGTAAGAACAAACACGCAGGACGATTACCGACCAAGGAGAAGAACTCTAATGGTTATTCATCTGGAGACTCAAGTGGACCAACACCTTCACGGGACAAAATGACTACTCCTTCATCAAAAAATAAAGTCACCTTTGACCTTCCGGAAGAGGAATCATCTGATGATCCCTCATTAGGCCCGGAAAAGGTAATCTACATGAGTGAGGTCTGCTCGGCAGTTCTAAAACCATATCTTCGCAAGGATCCAAAATTCGACTCCCGTTGGATGACTCCCATTCCTAACTATTATTCATCAAAAGCTGATGCTCTTTCTCTCATCAAATACACTGGAATTATTTCTTATGAGCTTACTGAGACTGGTGCGTCAGAATATTCATCCGAGGACAAATCACATGATCTCAAGAAGGAACGAATTCTGAGAAAACAACTGAAGAAACAAAAAGACAAGAATATCTGGAGTGTGTCCACTTTCAAATACTATTCCTCTGAGGATAACTCTGATGATGGTTACCTTTCATCTGAATCATACGCTTCATCTACTATCCATCATGATTTTTCTGAGGATAACATTGATAATAGTTGGGAATCGTATGCTTCACCTCCTTTTCATCATTAAGATCTCCCACCACAGGCTCACTAAAAGATTGGCCAAAAATCGCCTTAATCATCATCTACCCACCCTCCCTCCCGACCACATCGGTCTCCTTGTCAATCTTCTTCCTCTACTTAAGCCAAGGCCTAAGTATAGGGGGGACCGATGCCATATGTATATACCATTTCCCTCATCAAGCTCCTTGTCACAATCGCTCCATTTCCACCCTTTTTTTGTACTTAGGCTGACCAGAGCCTAAGTATAGGGGGAACCGATGCCCATTTGTATATACTCTCTTCATCCACATATCCCCACCACATCATTTTTTTCGCTCTTCTTCTATACTTAGATTGTTCACAGCCTAAGTATAGGGGACGGTTTGATCCATCCTTTTCTTTTTCTTTTTCACTCTCTTACGCTTAGCCCGAGCTATGTCTTCTTTACGCTTCTTGTGCTTTGAGGACACAACACTCGCTAAGTGTAGGGGGTTCTGTATATATACGGTGTATATATTTTACCCATATCTCGTACTTTCGTGTAAGTCTATATGTATTTACGGGGTGGGTTACTAACTTGAAAAAAAAACAAAAAAACCAACAAAAACAAAAACAAAAAGAGTTTTGCTACTAACACTGACTGTGTCTAACCTAAAATTTTTGAAAAAAAAAGAAATTGGCTTCTTATTCATTTTTGCATTAAATAAAAAATAATATATATATACCTTGCAAAAAAAACTTGTGTCTGTATTTCACACATCTGCACTTCATCCAGCATTTCATTCATTTGCATCTATGAAAAGTCTTTGGGTTCTGAACCAAGTTATGAGCAGAAACTGAGAGTGATCTGGACTTGACCTTAATCCACCTAATTTTCAGAGAACTTCACCGAGAAATAGGATTTTAGAAGCTTCAGGTCGTTAACTTAATTCTTTGAGTTCCACATGACAATGTGCAGCATTTGACTCTTAGTGTCTAACCTGGTCTCTTCATTCTGGGTACAACTCTGGAATAGGGAATTAATTTGTACTCTCGCACTATGCACTTAGCTCAACTCAGACGGGATGTTGGAAGACTGTGTGAGCTTCTTTTCTGGTAGCGTGGAAATCTAAAGACCGGAGTACGGTTTGAAATAAAGCTTTGGAAAAGGGATGGATGGCTGGGCACAATTTTTTCTAGGACCCCAAAACATGTACGGAAAAAAAGATTCTATATCTGTAGGGGCACAACAAGATCCAAGCAGAATCACTAAAAATTCCAAATACAAAGAAGCCACTACCAAATAAATATCTGACCAAAAAGGTCTAAGCTTCAAGAAAACCTGCAGATCTTGGTGGAGACTTGGCTACACTGGCCAGCTTCACAAGGAAAGGTGACTACACTGTCCACGCTCTAGTTCTCTTTTCCTTCTTCTAACTTCTCCCCCATTCGATTGTGAATATAGCGCGATAGACCTTAGAAGGAAATACCTGACTCCCCGAGGACGAGTTATTGTAGAGGAGGCTTGGATGGTAGTCCGGCATTCTGGATGGGAAGAGCTAAAACCTTTCACACACATGAGTCGATTGTTCAATGTTCATAGGGTATGCTTTGGGAAGAGGATTGATCTAAGATGACTTCTGAGCCGAAACTGTGACAATGATGTGTAGAACTTGAAGGCTGTTGATTTTAAAATTCTAAGTCTCATAGAAGTTTCGCCAAACTAATAATCCAAAGGTCGAGTCTAGTTTCATTTTCACCTTCAGCTCATGGTCTTGGTATGGAACCCAATTTCATTTCACCTCATGGTATTTCTTTTTGATGCTCAGGGACGAGCATGGTTTAAGTATAGGGGGATGATGAATCTTAGATTCATCACTCTAAATCTCATTAATTAAGCTCAAATCCCTCAAAATCATTGGCATTTCTTCATTTATTCTTCATAATTATCATTCATGCATGTTTTAATAAGAATTGCATTTTATCACTTATTTTTACACAAAATAAGAAGCCAAAAATCCCAGCCAAAATTAACCTGTAAATAGCCTAACTTCGCTGATTTTTAGCTAATTCATGCTAACTCCGAATGACCCAAACCACCTCCACTGTGTACATATCACTAACAATAATAAATGAAAAATACAAAAAAATCACTAACCCAAATAAGTAAACCAAAAAGCCAAACCCTAGTTCTAGGATTCCCAGACTAAAACCCTCATATCTTCCCCATCCAGTGTCTGTTTTGATCCTACTCACATTTGAACTAATGTACATTCAATTACCTTCAAAACAAGACATAGTTCAAGTGAATCGGAGCTCATATGTGAAAGTTGGATTTTTGGCCTCTTTTGTACATTTTGTATTTTAACGGTTTTTGACCTATTATTTTATGTATATAATTAACCTATTTTAGTTTATTTCTATTTCATTTATCTTCCTTGATAAAAGTGTTATTAAAATGCCTAAAAATCGAAATTCAAACTGAGCTTGAAATCAAAGAAACAAATTGAGTTTGAGTCTTCACTTACTGTCTGTACAAAATTGGTCTTTTTCGTGTTTTTATTTTATTTCTTCATTTTCTAAAACAATAAAAATCCAAAAAATATATTAATGTGTAAATATTTATCTTTGATTTTTTTCATATTTTTTTGGATTTTTATCTGGTTTAAAAATGACAAAAAATTATAAAACCCCAAAATATAGGTATTCTATGTACATGGGATATCCCAAAAATATCACTTTGTGCAATTGATCGATTTTGGTTTTTAGTGTCTTCATGAAAGTTGTAGATCTCATCGAGACGAGCAATTTTTATGAAGAAACGTTTTTGATCCGATGTCGTTTGCTATTTACTTTTGATTTTACAAAGTTTTTTTCTTCGATTTTTGTGGCGCTGACACGTGGCAGCTCCTAGAGCCGCCACATGTCACCCATTTTTTATTTATTTGTATTCATTTTCATTGAAAAAAATTAAAAATTAAAAAAAATATTAAAGTCGCACGTGCGAAGCACGTGCCTCCCAGGCACGTGCCACACACGTGCTTCCTCATTCAGCCCCACCGATCGCCACGTGTATCCATCGTGGTCGTCCGATCAGCCGCCTCTCGCTGCCCCGATTTCTCCGCCGCATATCTCACCGGCCGCCGCCTTCTCTAACCTCGCCGTGTATGTCGTCGCATCTCTCCGATCTAATTTCATCTCCTGAGATTTCGCCGTCACCCCCGATCTCCGAGAATCACATTCTCGATCATCACAAATCTCTGTTGCCCTCTCATCAAATCCCTCGACTGATCGTCAATCACATCTTCGTCTCTCCCCACGAATCCCTCACCGACCTACTTCCTTCCCCGACAAGCCCCATCCCCCTATAAAAACCATCACCACCTCCATGCTTCGCCATCCGCCGCTACCCTAAAATTCAAAGACCTCATCGGTGGTGACAGCCAAACGAGCCCATCAAGACGACGAGATCCGAGGAGGCCTTCGTCGCCGTCGAGTCCAACGACCATGACTTCAACAATGATCTAACACCGACCCCATCTCTGACTACGTCCTCCATCATCGTCTCCTGGAGAATCGCCACTTCTTCGCCAACAATGGTTTCGCTTCATCGCTGACTTCTTCAACCTCTGATGCCTTGACTCTACCGTCCAGGCCTCGCCGGTCTTCATCGCCACTCCTTCTTTGAAAGCTCCGCCGGCCAACGTCTTCAACCTCCAGGCGCCACCCCCTCCACCGTGCCAAATGTCAACGACCTCCGACAACCCACATCTTCAAACTCGCCCGGAGACCCTCCGCCAGCCCCGCTGCACTTGAAGGCCCTCCTCCGCAATCTCGCCTCGCTGACCGGGCATGAGGCCCAAGGCCCTCCCACATGAGGAGCACGTGCGGGAGGGAGCGCCGACATCAGGAAGCTAGCCCAGGGGTCACGTGCATCGCACGTGATCTGCTGGGTAAATTACAAAGTGCCCCCAGAAGCTAGCCTAATTATGCATTAGTTCCCCCACTCCAAGGGCACGTGCGCAGCACGTGCCCCTTTGGGAATTTTGCAAAAAAACCTCCCCCCTGACTTGCGGTAATTGCTCATTTATCCTTCTGCATTTTATTTTATTTATAATTATTTAAATATTGCAGAAAAACCCATGTATTCCCCCTCAGTTTAGAACCTCTACATTGCACTATTTTTATTATCCAAAAATATCATTTTATTACCCACTTAATTCTCTACATTTCGGCATATGTATAACATTTATGTGATCAATGGTTAATTAATAATTAATTATTTTGTTGAAAATTGCATATTTTTTCCATCTTATGCTCTGAAATTTGTCATTGATTAACCATTGCTCTGAAAATTCCCAAAAAATCATAGATTGTAGAATTAATTGTGGTTAACGTTGTGCCTAAAAAGAATTGCGTCATGCATAGTTTGCCTTGTAAAAATCATTTTACATATTTCAATGTTTGATTTTTAATAGGTATTGAATCTTATATTTTCGAGGTTTAGGATTTTTCTGAGATCCATCACCTAGTGATAGGACTTAGATAATTTTGTCCCTTGAAAAATAATTAGGTTTAATATTTATTATAATTAAATATTGAAATTCAGTTTGTTTGCATTTAAAGATTCATAAAAAAAATCATCTTACATCCAAAAATTCCAAAAAAATGGTGCATTTATTTCATCATAATTTACATCTTGGCCAAGTTTCATATTTTTCGGACATCGTTTGATTGATATTTATATTTTAGTCCCTAAAATAGGCCAAGATTGCATTTTGCACCCCTTATTGCATTAAAAATTACAAAAAAAAAGACCACCTCGAAAACCACACACGAACTTTGATAGACATAATTCTAAGTTGTTCCTTTGCCTCCTTGTGTTCGACCTTGGGACTTGCTCAAGTAAAATAAACATAAAACCACATTAATTAACATTGATAAATATTTTATGTGGTTATTTCTTGATCGATTCCGATTGCCGCCTACAACGAAACGACACATATTTTTAAGCGAACGATAATACACGACATACACATTTTAAACAGTGCAATCTTGGACGTGTCAAGGATGCATGCCTATATCGTGACAGTATATCAAAGGTCTTGGTTATCTCGATCTTTTTTAGTCAACTCTTTGACCTAACTTATCTAACACCTTCGAATCTCTATCCCTATGTGGATGACCTACATCAAGAGATCGGTTAGATGCCAACCTTTAGAGAAAAGATTGTCATCTCCTTCTCAGGCTGGAGATCCTCTCTTAATAATCATTTAATGATGCTTGATGAGTCCTCAATCTAACTCTTTAGATATCATCGAAGCACCAGCCTCTATGATTCAATGTTTGAATCAACAACTGTATGATCATTAAGATGACCATGGTATATAACCCTAATTGTACTAAGGGGCCTATTATGCAAATTAATTATTCTTCATTTCATATCAGGAAATGATATCTGCAATAGCATTTATTGTGCAATGGCTTGTTGTGGGATCGCATGTCTAATACCACTATGTGAAGTTGGTGAATCTGGGGTTTACTTTATGTTGGTATTCATGGGTGTATCTTTAAAGACCATGCTCTTAGCTCCTTTCTATGCACTCCTTATTTGACATCGTGGTCATTCATCGCATCTTTTGACATCGAGAATGGAGGATTGGGGTGATTTTTGCTCAGACTTCGCGAGCCTTTCACTTACCGCCCCAAACCGACCGTCATCATAGTCTAGGGATGACTCTCTTTGCGATCAACCTTGGTTTCTTGGCGATTCTTCCCATGGTTACAAGGAAAATAAGTCACTTTTATTTCTCGAAGGTGATCAAACCCAAACCATCCCTCTTTTCTCTCACTACATCAAGAAAGGCCCTCACCTCGATGCTCCTAGATCTAATTCTTTTGACTCTATTAAATCGAATCCTTTCTATTATGGGGGTGAAGAAGAGGAACCAATGAGCGATATGCCTCCCAAGAAGAACCATGATGAAAAGGGAGACAATGATGCATTGAAGAACATTCTAGCTAGATTGGCACAAGCTGAGCAGAGGAATAAATGATTCAGATAAGAGCTTAGTCAGTTGAGGAAGGGGGATGAAGGGGATCTGAGGGTAGATCCATGAGAGATGCTTACATCCCTAGCGCTGAATAGAATGAGAATTGGATAAGGCTAATAGTACCACCCAATGCAGGGGAGTTGAAGCATCATTTCTTGACACTCCATCCAAAGTTCTATGGAAATCAATTCGAGGAACCATATATGTTCCTGTAGGAGTTTGAGCTGGTTTGTGACAACATAGGATGACCTGGTCTTTCTCAGGACTACATCCGTCTTAAGGCCTTCCCCTTTGCTGTAGAAGACAAAGCTGCATATTGGTTTAAGAGTTTGGGGAGGGTAGTTACTACGTGGACCGAGTTAAAGGTCCTGTTTCTCAAGAAGGTCTATCCCATGAGTAGGACGAATCAAATGAGGTCGCAGATATCAAGCTTTACATTGATGTCCCATGAACCTTTCCACGAGGCATGTGAGAGATTTAAAGACTTGATCCAGAAGTGTTCATGCCATGGTATCAACAAGCCAATCTTGGTTCAGATCCTATGCATTGGTTTGAATCTAGAGGTCCAAGTCTTAAAGGGCTGCATGTGGAGGCAGTTACTTGAATAGAGGAGCGGATGCGGTATGGACAATTTTTGAGAAGATTACAGAGACGAGATGCACTAGACTTAGGTTTTATGATAAGACACCTCCTCCTCACATACCTCAGAAGGTGTGGAAATCATCTATTATGACAGATATGGCAAATGACCTACTCCCCAACATGGGGATAATCAGTGATAATTAACGGAGGTCGACCAAATTGAGAAGAAAGTGAGTGAGCTACACAAGCTCACCGAGTGGGAGAGCCTCACCAAGATACCATGATAAATGGCGGAGTTAGCTAAGAAGGTGTCCAAGATAAGGATACCTACCTAGTTTGTATCCCCTCCTCCCATTTATGGAGTGCACCATATTCAGGAGCAATCCGTGTAGGGGCCACACAACATGTGGGTTAAAGGTTAGCTTGATCCCCACAAGAGCCATTTTACGGAGTGGACAGTCGAGACAGTTACCTAGGAACCTCCAAAAATGTGGAAGGCGAATGGGATCTGGCACAACCACGATCCCAACTCCACCCAGTGACAGCCACAATAGCACCCTCAGTACCCACAACAGAGCCAGTACCCCCTCAGCCCTAGTACTGCAAGTTTCCCCAAACTCAACAGCAACAACCAAATCATCATGATCCCCTTTAGTACCAACAATATCCCCCTCAGCAGAGCCAATACCATCAACACGTCCATCAAAGACCTAATTGATTTCATCAGGTTCAACAGAAGCCTCCCTAGATACGGGATCTTGGGGCACCATCTTCTGGCCCATCTGACCTTTAGAGGGTATTAGATAAGCTCAAACTTATATGCAATGAGCAACATGACAAGAGATCTGATACCAATCGACTATCTTGTTGGTGAGATGAGTTTACCACCCCCAGGACCTCCATTCTGGCACAGGTTCAAGTTAATCCCAACAACTTGAACCACAGACAAAATTACCAGAAGGATCCGGTATACTATTTTTATTTTCTTGAATCAGATCATGAGATTCTACCCCCATGGTATTCATCATATTACTCTCACGAGTCCGTAGAACTGTGCAGAACCCTGATCTAGCATGATAGAGAGGAGTGGAGTATACTGATGACACCTCCCTCAAGGAGAGCTCAGAGGAGGAGCATAATAGTAGCACAACCTTCAGGATCACTGAAAAGATGATTTTACGTGATTAATTTTGATGACTGATGTAGCGAACTGCTGAGAAAAATCCTATTTCCAAACAATAAGACACTAAAATCGAGAGAGAGAGAGAGAGAGAGAGGAAAGAGAGAAAATGAACAAAAGTGACTTCTCTCCTAATTTTGATGTTTCGCTAAATATTTAGACAGTCAAGTGCTCCTAGGTTGAACTCAAGGAGGAAGAAAGACGTGTTCGCATTTTTAAGTACAAATTATTTTTGTGATTTTTATTTCTTTCTTTTCTTCTATGAGAAACTCTTTTTGGTTGTTTTTATTTGATTTTTAATTTTCAATTTGTATTTATTATTCAAAGTGATATTTTTCAAACAATTATTCTATAATATAGTATGCAGAGATGATAGAAAAATAGGGTGATACTATATAGTAGATGAATCGCTCGAGCAACGGGCTCGAAAAAGAACTCAAAAGAAATCAAAATGATTCGAACATTGAAGAATGAAATCCCAACAAAAGTGATAAAAAACTCCTCAAAATTCGATTCAAAATAAAATGTAGAAAAAAACTACACTCAGAATGGTGTCCAAAATAGTCCACAAATATCCAAGGGTTTATGTATACAGTATACAAGAAGAAATAAAGGAGTCTTGCAATTAGGTCCCTGGTCAGGGACCTAATTATAGGAGAAATCTGGAATCCTTACACTTAGGTCACCAAGCGGGGACCTAAATGTAATACTTGAAAAGTCTGGAAGCGAGGAGCAGTTTCTAGAGCTGGCGAGGGTTACTTAGCAAATTTCCCATCATTCGAGGATCTGCAGCTAGGATTAGTCATGTTGATGTGATCTAGACTGTCAAAAGCATACGCGTGGTGACTGGTTGTAGCTCGTTTTCTTGAGTGCATTCCTCCCCCAAAATTGCAGCGATGACGGTGATAATAGCTCCTCCTCCTCAATCTCTGACTATGGCATGGCTACAGAAATCTCCAACGACTCCTATAGGGCCAAAAGGGGGGGCTCCTCCCCCTTCGAGCTCTCCTACAATGAGGGATGGCAGAGGAAGAAGTTGGTGAAGGACTAGAAGCTCAGCTGCTAGGCTTTAGTCATCAAATGGGTCTTGAATCATATGCAGTTCTTAAGATCAACAGTCACAGCAGCTTTGAGATGGTGAAGGAGATGCACTCCAGATAGATTAACTGCCTGCAATTAAGAATTTATTGCTCGATTCGCAATGGAATCGATCAAAAGATAAGAACTTGTAGGTTCAAATATGGTTCCGGGAAAAGGTTGTTTCAGAACAAAAAAATTAGATCGATTTGAGATGAAGTTGAGATCTGATCTTGATTGAGGATTGAAGAATGATCATTAGTGTGGTTGATGATGTAATTAAGAGACTAATAGAGGCATGAAAGTCAAGGAATTAGAACTAGGCGGAATGGGGTATTTGGGAGTTTGAAGGTGTCAGACCTTCAAGGTCATTGCTCGGCTCGGTTCACCGGAGCTTCACGTGCATAAGGCGATGATGCAAGGTCAAGGGTGGCCTTGGAATGTCTCCTCTGTTGTCCTCCTTCCACATGGAGCGACGACCGGGCCTTGTCACGGCCGGAGAAGGGCGACGCACTGTGGAGAAGTTGGGTTGACAACCAGTTGGTTTCTGGTTAGGGAGAGTTGGGTGTGAATGGAGCAGTGTGGATGGTTATATAGGTCGATCGAAGAAGGTTAGAATCAAATTTGATGGCTGGCATGTATGATGTTAGTTATGTGAAAAATATTGACAGATAAGATCAACGAAGGGAAGTGAAAGGAAGTAGGGGAAAATCTGTGAAGATCAGGCTATTCAAACAAACAACATAATGGAAGTACTAGGGAAGAAGGCATGTGGTGCTAACACGTGTCAACTCCATAGTGGCCAGAAAATTAAATACATTCATAAATAGATAACAAATAATAGATAACCTTATTTTTAAAATGTATAAAAATATAAAATGTAAATAATTAATTTTGCCAAATTATGGTGTAATTTATTTTGATATATAATATATATTTTATGAAATATAAATATAATGTTAATAATATATAATATATTGAATAAATAGGTTTGTATTTTTAATTAAATAATTTAATATATAATATATTATTTTTATATTTTACTAATTAATATAATAATAAATAATTATAGCGTGATTTCTTTTCTAGATTTTAATAATTCAGTTTTCATGTATAAATAAATAAAGATATAGCCTACACATGTCAAAATCATCTATAATTTAGGGTCTTTGAATTATTTTATTTATTAAATAAGGGTTTAAAATTCCGATAGAATTTATAAATAAAATACAAGATCATGAAATTATAAAAATTATAAAATCAATGATATTATAAACAGTATGTTTAGAATAAAATAAATAGCCCAAGAAACCTAGTTGTCATTAGGTCCCAAAACTAACTTTTTGCAAATGAACTCCAATTTTAGTAAACTTCATTAATTAGATAATATTATTGTATGAACTTTAAAGGTGAGTAGAGTGAAGCTGGAGTTCGTATGAAGAAGTTATGAGCTCGAAAGTTGAGAAATTCACAATTTGAATGTTGAATTTCTTGGCATATATATAGGTTGGGATTTTCTATGATTTTATATTTTTATATACATTTTTAGAAATACATAGGAGAAGAGTTTGGTGAAAATGTGTAAAAATGAATTATTTGAAAATCAATGAAGTTTTGATAAATAAGGAATAATGTTCTATGTATATAATTAATTCTTCTGGAGCTTTTCTTCCTTATCTCCCCCTACTTTATTGTCTATCGACTGATCCATGTTGACTTGGTCTCGAGGGTTAGTGATGAATCTCTATTTTATTACCTTTATTCTTTCATTTTGGCCTTAAATACCTAGCTAAATGCATGTATATATAATTAATTTATCGAAATAAACACTGTGAGTTATACAAAATATTATATAAAATATCGCATATTTATTGCATTTAATTCCAAAATAAAATAATGAAGGAAGAAAAGAAAAATAAATGAGATACCATAGGTGTTGAGTGACCCTAGACCCCGAAACTCAGTCATCATGATGACTTGGTCGGTAAGGAATAAACTAGGGGGAGATAAGGCATATGAATTGTATAGAAAAGACATAAAAACCCTAATTTTTAATTCATCAATCATTTATTTTTGGCTGCCATTTTATTTTATTATTTTTACATGTCAAATAATAAAACCCTTAACTTGGTTTTTATAGATGAAATACAAAGAAAATATAAAATAACAAAAAATAATGCACAGTGTGCTCGAGACACACAAAATAAAAACTTTACAGACATGTATCTTCAATAAGTTATTTAATGAAAGTGGTTCCATTCAATTTGGAGTTAAGATGCCAAATTTAAGTTTTGGGCCCCTATTATGCAATATACATGTATATGTTATTCTAAATGTTTATTCTTTATATTTTTAAATTCTTTTATTTTTTAAATTTGTAAATATTATTTAAAACATATTCACATAATTAAAATAAAAGAAAATCATCAAAAAGATAATAAAATAAATAAGTCTATTTTCATAACATGGTATATATATGTATGTATATAACTACATAATAAACATTCCTATTTATTTAAGTGCACATATTAACTCAGAAAATATAATAAAAATATTTAAATTTGCATAAAAATAAATCAAAAATATATAAAAATACTCGTATAAAATAGTAAAATGTAAAATACAAAATAAAACTAAAGTAGCCCATTACAAGTATATATACCTATATTCTTACATGTAATTATTAAACTATAATAAACCATCTTGAAAAATAAATAAAAATATGTATAAAATTTTATATTATATTATAAACATTTTTGTGTTTTTAATAAAAATTAAACTAATTCATTTATTAATTATTGTCGTATTTACAAGCAAATTTT
Source organism: Ottelia alismoides (assembly GCA_037367405.1). Lineage (NCBI taxonomy): Eukaryota > Viridiplantae > Streptophyta > Magnoliopsida > Alismatales > Hydrocharitaceae > Ottelia > Ottelia alismoides. Next base: position 215,393 of record JAZKJV010010627.1, on the reverse strand, counting down.
TATTATCTTTTTTCTTGGTTGGTCCACGTGGAACAACCAGGGCTCTTCAAGTGTTGACACTGATCAACTGTTCTCCCTCGGTTATGACTTCTGTAAGAACTCATAGGGCGTCCCTTTTATCCCCTTTTTCCTGCTTCACCCACGTCTCTTCTCTCTCGAGTCCTTCCACCATTTTGACCTCTACACTTCCCTCTTCCACACTGACTCCATACCTCCCATCTTCCCTTCCTCCATTGCACGCTACCTCGCCTCAAATTCCACCCATAACCCTTACATAAACTTCCACAATTCATGGCCAATTTGCCTTTTGTTCCTTTTCTTCCTTTGGTCTTATCCCCTCGGATCATCTTCGTGGTGTTGTTGCTCGTAAAAGCAGTAGTGTGCCATGGTTCGCAGTGAGGAGGGTCAACAGTTGAAGGTGGTTCCACCATCACTGGAGCTCTGCTCCTTGCAGTTCTGCCTCTCTTGTCCTAAACCAAATCAATGTTCTTTTCTTCACTTTGTAGGTAATTTTACTTCTTGCGTTTCCTTTTAGTTTTTTTATTTCGTGTTTCCTAGCCATTACATGTAGATTTAACCTCGTCGTAGATGCCAGAGCTTTAGAAGCTCCAGCCATCATGTACCACCATGCAACACTGTTTCAACCACCACCATCCATTCCATTACCTCCCCCATCATATTCTCCATTTGTTGCACCATCCAATCCACATGGATCCCTTCGGATCTGGTCCACCGAGGTCCCCTTCCACTCCTTCGTCGGACCTCTTTGCTCCACCACCATTTCACCGTCGACATTCCACCAATAATAGACAGGTCCACTCCCCATAGCATCGCCGTTCTTTATAGTTTATTTGCAAGTCCTGAAGGGGCCATTCTGAGGTCAGGCATTATGTACTTCGACTTCTAGGGGCCCTGATCTCCGTCAAGCAACCAGGACCCCACCAATGGCTATCAATCATTTTTGTGGCCTTCAGTAGCTGTGGACGACATCTAGGGACCTCTCGAGCATCTGAGCAACAAAGGAGTCAGTTGGAGTTGTGAGGGAGGAGCGATCGAAGGAGCTTCACTACATTATTCCTCCTTGTTATTCAAGAGGAGTAGTAACTTTCAGATTGCTCCTCCATGCCAGTTTGTATGTCAGTCATCCGATCAAGCCTCTACAGCACCATCAGATCTCCCACAAGATCTAATCATAGCCGTCGATCAACGAACTGGCATCACGTTGCCAGGAGGTGATACGCGTCCAAGTGAAATCATCAGTGTTGTTGGATCACGCGCCTTTTTGGGGGTAAGTTGCACATTTACCCTCTACACCTTTTATATTTAAATATTAGTACTATAATATTTCAATTATGTTTAAATCTTCGAGTACACATTGCATGTAAGCCCCAAGATCTTTTTAATATTGCACTTTAATCCAATGCCAGATCATCTATCGTGGACCCCATGTGAGGGGACATTTTGCAAGCATACCCCTCTAGTTCTCGTATTTATTGTTCCTAAAAAATCAAGTTACAATGTTAATCTTGTAGTAATTTTGCATGTGAGTAATTGGAAAATATTTTATTTGCAAACATGTCCCTGCCAGCATGAATAAATTTTGTTTTTGTATTCCTTTTTATAAAAAATATCTCATGGGATCTAAAAAATTTGCACAAATACGTGTAAAGTGCAAGATTGGTTGCTAATTCACGCTATATATATTTTATTTGTCATTTGGTTTCCATTTACTATTTATTAAAAATCAAATAGAGTTTTTTATTTACTGTTTGATTTAGAAAATACAAAAAATTACCCTTTTGAGAAATTCCCCAAAAAAGTTACTATTATTTATTAATCTATTTTCTCACTCCAGACTAAAAATCTCAAAAGAAACCTCAAAAATTAGAAAACCCTTGCTAACCCTAAAAAATTATAAAATATTTGAAAAAAATCCCAAAAATATGTTTTTTTGTCCCATATTTTATATTTACATATTTCTAAATGTTAAAATTGGTTCTGAAAAATTTTGAACCTTTTTGTTATTTTTAATTCATAAACCAATTCGTCTTATTTAAAAGTTCTTATTTTGGCTAATTCTTGATTTTAATTTAAAAAAATTACAAAACTCCTCAAAATTCATAAAAATAGAAAATATTTAAAAAATGAAAAAAATATTTTATTTGGAACTTTTTGACTATTTTTATTTGTATTTATAATTATCATACCTTATATAGCCTATATTTACCTATATATTATTGTATATAGTTTATATCATTATTATTATAAATATTGTAAATATAATTTAAAAACTCAAAATAAAAGGACTTTACTTTTGGATATTTTTAAATTTTTTGTACATTTATTATATATATACTATATATTGCCCATATTATATATATTACCATATATACCTTTATATATACTCTTATATACATATTTATATATTATTATTAGTAAATTAAAAAGAAATAGAAAAAATCAAAAAATATCAATAAAAAATAAAAAAGAGATATTTTAATTATTAAAAAATATAAAAAATATAAAAGTATATTTGATTAAAACCCACGACACATTGATTGATATTATGCATACATATCTATACATACTTGTTTTATTTATTTATAGATAATATACTTTACTATGTCCATTGTTCCATGTGTTCAACACCCTACATGCTTATCCACTATACACATACATTGTAGGGTTATAATAGATTTTGATCCATACTTGAGTTTATTGATTTATTGTGGGTTAATTGTTGAATTTAACTAAGATTTTTACGAGAGGTCATAACAACGACTTGTAGCTCGCCCTATGCGCACACATGACCTCCTCCCTTGGGTCCTTCGTTATTTCAAATGGAGTCGTTGACAGAGAGAAACAGATGGCGTAGCATTTTATATATAGCTTGCGAATTATTTTTCTTCTTATTTTTTGTTATTTATTTTTAATAATTGTTTATCTACTTTGGTTCACTTGTCTTTTTTTGACTTTCTTGCGAGGGACCATGTGGAGATAGTCGCTTCCTAGGAGGTGGATGTACCCTAGTCATGAGGAGGCTGACTCTTCTACTTGTGAGTCAACCAGGAGAGAGCAAGAGAGAGCCCAAGAGAGAAGGAGAGGAGCAAATAATAGCATATATATTTATTATTATTTTTTGAGGAGTGTTTTATTTTATTTTTTGTAAAATAATGTGTGATAATTTAGACTTGGACACTTCACAAGTTCCTGTGCCCGAGTGTCTGTTCACCTGGGGGCCTCGTCGAATTTTTCTTTGTTTTCTTGCTTTTCTTTTCTTTATTTCATGTATTTTGAGTTTTTCGACTTTATTTTCATCTGTTTTGTGTGATTGAGCCCTAGCCTAGGAATAGCTTGATCGATAGAATAAGTCCAAAGCCCTAATGAACAGCATGTACCTATAGTTTCATGCTTGGACTTAGATCAAATTAATTGTTGACTATTTAGATTCAAAATCGTGTGTCACAAGAGACTCCACACATCGCTTGCAGGACCCATTGTGGCGAGCACCGAGGATTGTCCAAGACAGGACTCGAGGTTTCTTTTCGATATATTTAGCTCTTGGTTCTTCATGTTAATAGCAACTCCTATTTTTGGATGCTTTCATATAGTGTAGGTCTTAATTTTCGGGGCTTGAATATGCATATAGTGTAGGTCTTAATTTTTGTCTAGCATTCTGCACGAAGAGAGCTGGAGGGAAGGTGAGCATCATCCATCTGAGCACGCATCATTGATTTATGCTTGCATTGCTTTTCTACTCTTCCCCTCTGATTTTGATCACATAGGGTACTAAAGGAATTGGAACCGCTTTAGGATTTGTGCATTCAAAAAACATCCAAAAAAACTAATAATCAATAAAATTGGGACTACTAACTTTGCTCGATCATAAAATAAACGTAAAAGACATGTCATTGTTTTAGGGAGAGTAACCCCCTCCTTATACACATGTTGCATTTAGACCGAGAGAGGTACATACACCTAAGGATTAGAGCCCCCAATCCTGGACTTGTGCCTTAAGCGCTTGGGTCGGCTCTTGAGCCTTGTTATTGCTGGAAGCACTTGCCTTTGACTATAGATAAAGTGGTCCTGATGTTCTAGTGGGTGTGCACTGCCAACTAGCACACAACCACTCTAGGTGACTGCACTTGTGAGCTTGTAAATATTTGTTTTCTCACCTAACTATAAAATTTGACAAGATAAAAGACCGAACTTTCACGGTCATCACTGTGTTGAGTTAGTGATGTGAGGGCTTTGTTTGTTTTTATTTGTGTTTGTTTGTGTGCATACTCGATCTTCACTGTGCATTTGCGCCTTTTCCTTGCATTCTTGACTTGACCATCATGATCTCCAATCCCTGTCTTTTGTTTCAGAGATGGCTGATTGGAGTTAATTTTATCCAGACTTCATGGATCCTTCTTACTCTCCAATCGATCAACCTCCATTTTATCAGGAGGATTTTTCTCCTGAATTTTCTTTTTGTACCTATCTACCTCATCCACGGTTTCAAGCATCAAAGTTTTACCCACAATCACCATCACATTTCCCACCATCTCACCCACCCGAGACTGTGTTGTTGGAGTCACCTCTTATAGTCACCACTCTTGAGTACGTGACATGGGCAGTGAAGCAGCTACGATAGGGGATAGATGAACTCACTAGCATAAATAAGAGCCACAACGTCGCTTCACCTTCATATGTCATGGATTCACGAGAGGACGCCCATAAGAGCATGAAATCACCCAAAATACAAAAAATGAGAAAAATATATAATATAAAAAGGTATTAATGAGAGAAACCTAGTCGAGTTGGTTTTTGAGGAGAGGGCACCCTTGCCATATCCGATGCCCACACACACACATTCACCATAGTTCCCACGTTCTTTACCCCCAAGGATGACACTGTACAGACTGCTCTTCATCACCCTTGTGTACATGATGATCTCGATCCCTTCCCATGTATGGAAGGGGTAGAACATCTTAAAAAATGTTAACTGATGAATCTGTGATTCATCACTCTAAAAGTTGAAAATAGAGCCGTGTTCCCGAGTAATTAGATGCATTTTATCACCTATATTGCATAATTAGCATTCATGCATGCATAGATAATACCAGCATTTTAGCATTCACATATGCACTAAATAAGAAGCCAAATTCACTTGTAAAAATCACCTATTTGTATGTATTTTATACTAACTCCAAACTCCATAAATTCAACTCTATAGTATATATATTACTGACACTAATACAAGAAAAATACCAAAGAAATGTTAACTTTGTAAAATTGACCAATAAAACCCGAGTCCAAGTTTGAGACCATGAACCTTAAAATGCACATATCTCTCTCATACAGCTTCCGATTTAGGTTTGCTCACTTTTAAAATAATGTACATTCAAAGATCTTCAAAACAAGACCAATTTCATTAAAATCGGAGCTCGTATGCAAAACTTGGGTTTTTGGTTCCCATTGTATATTGTATGTATTTGTATTTGTACCCTTGTATTTTATCACTTCATTTGACCTCATTTCCGTTTTTGATCAACATGAAATTTGTATATCTCATCGATATCTACAACTTTCATGTTTTGAGTTTTTCCAAATTTGATCATTTTCTCCCTCATTTCTCCATTTGTTTTTCGCAATAATCTAATTGGGCCACGTGGCGCTTCTGGTTGCGCCACGCAGCCCATCTATCCACTCGCCACGCGCCCCCTTTTCTTGGTCGTCCGATCATCTCCATGCACTTCAGATCGCAGCCATTCGTTGCTGCTTCAATCGCAGCTCTTGGATCAGATCTCAGATTGCATCTGAGCCGCCCGCTAGCGCCCTCACCTCCTTCCTCCACGTGGCTCCATCATCGCCCTCCATCTCTTCTCCAGATACCTCCATCTCGGTCGTTCCTTCCCGCATCTGACATTGACCCTCCGATCCTGTCCCAGATGTAATCTCCACCGTTCACCAGTGTTGCACCCACATCCCGCCATGTAGCGTGTCCATCATCCTTCGATCGCACCGCCCTAATCTAATCCTAGACGCTTATTCGCGCCCCTATCGTGGTCGTTGGATCGCGAGATCCAACGACCAAGACACCGTCTCCTACCTTCCACTTCCCCCTCGCCTACGTCGCCCACCTCGCCAACTACCTCTGCCCCTTTCCATTTCCCTCACTTCTCCAACCACTATCTCCACTTCCCAACGAGCCCACGTCCAAGATCCGCCTTCCACCGCCCTTGCAGGAGTCCACTATCTCCATGATTCTATCTATGTCGCTCCACAATTCCCACGCAAACCACCTCCACCATCATCGTACCACCACCTTCCCTCTTTAAATACTCCACCTCCGGCCATCGTCATCCCCATCTGCCCTTGCATGAGAGTCCCTCGAGCTCTTCTCCTCCTATCTGTGACAGAGATTTGGAGTAAAATCAAGAGACAACAGAGATCCTCTCCGACGAGATCCATGGCGTCCCTTCACCATGCAGCAGCTCCACCATCGAGCTGCTCGAGCTCGGGTACCTGCCGGCCCTAGAGCGAAGACTGATGACTCCATTTCAAGCGCCAATTCCCAGGTAGAATCCTTCATCTTCTTCTCCGATCTTCCTCTTCTTCCCCTTCGATCATCTCCTAATTTATTAGGTTTCCTCGCTCGTCATCACCTCCCACTGACCATCGCCTAAGCTCCGCCTTGGAGCTACAATCTTCGTTCAACACTCCGTTTAGCTCCACGACCATCTCCGACCGTTGCTCCGCTGATCACGGTGGAGGAACACCACCACCCATTCACCCTCTCCATGCCTCAAGGACTCGAGCACTCACTGCACCCACGCGATTATGTTGCACGCCTCGGCTACGTTTCTAATTGCAGGAGCCTCCTTCGTCACTGGTCGGAACTCTCGCCGGAGCTTCTTCGAGCTCCTTGGCCTCCGGCCTCCAGGCATCCTTCTATCATTCAAGATGCTCCTGCCGCTCCGGTGCACCTCCACGAATCCATCCAGCCACTCAGAAGTCTCTGGCAGTCTTCACCAAGAAAGGAACAAGGCAGTGGAGGTAGCTGCGGATGAGCGCAAAATCCACCTCTTTAATAATCGTAAATTGTAGTATAGGAGGCGAATTTCAGTCGATCAAAACACCACAATCTTTGAATGCTGTGGAGTATTTTTACTTGGCAAGTCTACCAAGGTCGAAACAGGGAACAGAGATTTTTAGTTGTGCGGTCTTGAATCAATTTAAATAATCAATCAATGTTCGATTAATTTTTGTGTGGATAAAATATACAATGCAATGATGGAGATACGATGCAAAGAAAATTAAACATATTCAATTATGCTCAGGATTTGTGAAGTATAATATTCAAACCTCAATGAAATTTATCAAGTAATCCTCGAAAGATAATCACAGATCAAAAGAGATTATTTCTAATGAGATATTTCCAATTCATTCCAAAATGCAAGCCAGAAGATCATGAGATCGGATCATATTCCTACACAAATTGATTCCTCGAAAATATGTCCAATAATTCTCTTTCCTCAATTGAGCTCCATGCTCTGATTAAATCTTTCAAATAATATAAGCAATAATCCTTGGGGAAGTATTCAATTTAAATCACTAGTTGAATCCCTGCAAAAGATAATGTTAATTTTCCAAACATGAATGTGTGGCCTGCAAAAAGTTGACAGATGATCCTCAATGAATAATTATCAATAATCAGTCTCGAATCAGTCCACAAATTATACTATGTTGTAGAGCATGAAAATAGATTCAAAATGACATATTATATGCTAAAATCGGAGTTCGTATGAAAAAGATATGCTCAATTGAAATTGCAGGGACTAAAATGTAAATAGAACAAAGTTTTCCTTGCAAAGAGGTCCCTAGGAGGGACTTATCTGTAATTTCACAAAGTCGGCGGGGGCACTTTGTAATTTATCTCTAGCGGGGGTATTTCTGCAAATTCTGGAACATCGGAGGGCCTTGATGTAATTTTTCTAGTGGCGTACGTGCAACGCACGTGCGCCTGGAGGCTCGTGTGCGGATCGGGAGGCTCGGGGTCCCGAGCCTGTAGTTCGGGTAACGAACCTGAGGCTCGGGGGCGGGCGAAGCGGAAGGAGGCTCGGGTGCCCCGAGGCTAAGGCTCGATCAGCCCGAGCCTCAAGGCTTTGGGGGGCGTGTTTCTGAAGCACGGCCGTTGGATCAAGGGTTGGAGTGCCCGATCCAACGACGCCTGTGCATCGTGGTGGGGCGGAGGCGCTCGGAGATGGCGAGCGGGGCCCTCTTCGTGGCAGAGGGAGGCGAAGCCGATGGCGTTCGAGGCGGTCGGAGGGGCGAAGGTCGGTTGCTCGGCTACTCCTCGGCCGATACACGGCGCGAGGGGCGGCGTGGGGAGGTGAAGGCAGAGTCGGTGCGGTGGGCGCGGGCGGAGGGGTTGAGGCCGCGAGGCGGAGGCGGTGGGCCTGAGGAAGAGTCGGTCGCTGAGACCGGCCAAGGCGGTGGCCGAGGAGCTCGGCAGTGGTCAGCGGTCGGAGCTGTAGAGGAGATGGCGGAGGCGCAAAGCTGGGGTGATGGTCGGAGTTGGCCGAATCGACGTTGGCGGAGGGCGAGAAACCTGGGAACCTACAAGAACAAGGTGAAAGGGGTTTGTGTGGCCTGAATTTGAGGAGGAGCAGGGCTCTCTTCTCCGGTGATTGCCTCAGAGGGTGGGGAAGCTCCTCGAAGCTGTGCTGCTCACGGAGGAGCGGCTGCACAGAGACCAGCCCCGTGGATCACGCCGACGCTGCCGCTGTCACCGGCTCTTCAGGGATATGGCGGATACAGTGGAAGGTGGATGTCGGCGGAGCTTTATAGGGCTCTGGGTGTAACGACTGAGCGTTACATAGGCGAGTCGTAAGGGGCGGAGCTCGGGAGGCGCGGATGGCTGAGGAAGGAGAGGGGGTCGGTACTGTGCGTTATAGGAGGGGATGAAGTGAGAACGGCTGGAGGTGGAAGATGATGGGGTCACGTGCTAGGCACGAAACCCAGGGGTGGGTCAGGAGAGAGATGGATGTGGTGCCACGTGGCATGCCCAGGGGCTGCCACGTGGCGCCCCAAAAAATTTTCAAAAATTAAAGATAAAGGAAATTAGAAAAGAAATAGCAAGAGGCCTCGGATCAAAAACTTTCCTTCACGAAAGTTGTTCGTCTTGTCGAGATCTACAACTTTTATGAAGGACCCGGGAGCAAAAGAGGTCACCTCTGCGAAGTGATATTTTTGGTGGCTCTCCATGTGTATAGAAAATCGATTTTTTGGGGTTTTGTATTTTTTTGGTGGTTTTAGAGGGGACAAAAATTATAGAAAAAATATGATAAAATACAAGAAAAATATTTACACACTAATCTAATTTTTTTGGATTTTAAGTGGATAAGATATTAGGAAAATAAAATAGAAGTAAGAAACACACAAATTTTGTACAGACTTGCAACAGACGCTTGGACTTGGTCAGTTTCTTTGATCTGAGTTTTGATCTGAATTTGGATTTTTGCTTCGCTTAATAAAACTTTCATCAAAGAACAAAATAAAGAACAAATAAAATTAAACGGGTTAATTATGTAAATAAAAACTCAAGTCAAAAATAGCAAAAAGTTAAAATGCGCAAAAGAGGCCCAAAACCCAACTTTCACATATGAGCTCCGAATTTTATGAAATTGGTCTTGTTTTGAAGGTATTTGAAAATGGAGTACTTTAAAAGTGAGTATACCAAAATCGGACACTGTATGTGGGAGATATGCTCATTTTAGTCTGTCAGATGTGAAATTTGACTTTGGGATTATTTGACACTTATTGGGATTAGTAATTTTTTGTATTTTTTATTTAATAAGGTTAGTAATATCTACACAATGGAGTTAGTTTTGGGTCAATCGGAGTTAAGATGAATTAATTAAAAATGTGGGAAGTTAGCTGCTTTTTGGGCTAATTTACACTGGGGATTTTAAATGCAATTATGCATGATGAAATGCAGATATTATTCACACATGTATGAATGTTAATAATGCTCTATTAATGATTAATTACAGGTGAATGGTGGGGAACATAGCCTAAATGATCAATTTTAGCATGATGAATACGAGATTCATCATACCCCTATACTTAGACCATGCTCATCCCCGAGCATGAATGAATGACTTGGTTGAATACATCCCTGAGTGCGCATGTGAATTTTCAAGGCTTAATTCATAGAAGACCCTTAATTTGAGTGATCATAAAATTCTAGGCTCAACCAAGCTTTAATCAAAAGGAATCCAACTTCTCTAATTTTCAGACTCTTTGTTTGTAGATATAACATAAGGATATGATCTTTAGTGTACTGCATTCATGAGAGTCAAGTCGAGACATCACCCAAAGTTCCAATCCAAGAGACTCTCCTCTATACCTAATCCTCAACACTAGGGAATAAGTCTATTCTTGCTTCAGTCAACCGTCTCATTAGTTTGTCAGACTTGAAAGTGTTGATGGACGGCCAGATGATGGAGGGCATAGGATTGTGTCTAATTTTCTCTCCCTCACATTGGAACAAGGTGCCTCTCGAGTGCCTTATTACTCAACACAAGTATATTTTTATTTTGTTGATCAATGTGTCTGTCGAGAGAATTTGGAGTCATCTGCACTTGTTTTTCTGGGAGTACACAGGGGTGTGTCTCTTTTGAGTATCTAAGATACCTTCGACACCTAGACTTGTATCGCTTACGATGCAGAGCCCTTTTATGGTGTCAGCCCGACTCCTTGGTCCTAATTAGCGCTTGGTCCAAGTGGACACTTTGAAAATGTTTGGGAGCGCTCGCCATTGGTGGAAGCTTATTTAGAATTTGACTTTGGATGATAGAGCTTTTCTTGACATTTCTATTTCTTCTTCTCTTTTTTTTGGCTAGCTCCACTGCTTTTACCAAAAGTTGGCGCACACTGATCAATAATTTTTCATTAAGTTTCAACACACCCTGGCACTTAGGTCAATATCAAAAAAGATAACATATGACTTGTTCACATACTGGCTAGGTTTTTGCTGACACTCAGGTTTTCTGAAGCCTTCATTAACTTTATCCCATCCTCGAATATCATTAGATTGGGTCTAAACTCAAATCTCTAGTCCTAGTTCCTCAAGTGATATCTCAACTCATCTCATCAATCATGCAGTTGTGAAAGTGATTGTGCTTATCATATTCTTTTTGAAGGTAGAGATGAAGAGTGCAATATAGCGCTCAAATCTTTCAAACTAGGGAAGTGTGGATTATTAAGTTCAAAACCCTAATGACTAAGGCAGGCTAACTCAGAATCTCAAGATCTCGGAAATCAAGTGTCCTCAAAAATCCTCAAGCCTTGAGTGATGGTGAATGTGTCAGGAATATATCGACCAAGGAATGCATGAAATGCTTGATGAAATGCAAGACCATGAGTGATGATTTTTTTTAATTCAAAAAGTTTTTTTGGTGTTTTTTTATTTTTGTTTTTATTTTTGTTTTTTTTTGTTTTTGTTGTTTTTTTTTGGAAAATATGTATTATACACACTACTTGTACCCATCCCCGATGTTAGATAAAAACGATTAAAGTACGAGCTATGGATAAAGTAGATAAAATATATACAAACACCCCCCCATACTTAGCTTGTGATATGTCCTCATGGCACAAAGTGAAATGTAGACATAGCTCGTACGAAGTATAGAAGGAAAAAAATAATAAAAATAAAAGAAGAGAAGTGATGTATAAACAATGATTGCGGTCCCCCTATACTTAGGCTCAGATCAGCCTAAGTATAATCGGATAATTACAGATGGGGAACCGGGTAGATTTGCGGATGTACAAGATCAAGGAGGTTTGCGACGGACCTTCTTGCGGGAATGTGGAGGGAGATAGTATGGAGATGTGGAGGGCGATGAAGAGGGGGTCGATGAAGAAGACCAGCCATCATCGGAGTCGTCCTCAGGAGAATAGTAGTCGTCTGCAGAGGATCTCCAACTTTTGTCGATCAGAGGTAAGTGCCCTTGGATCAGAGATGTACCTATTACACTTATCTGATGAACCACCTCAGGACCGGACGAGGACTTTTCAGAAATCACCTGATGTATAAGGTCAAAGGTGACTTTCTTGATCGGTTTGTTTCCTTGGAAAGTATTGGGAGGAAGTTGGATAGTCTTCATCTCTTTGTCTTGAGTAACCGATGTGGCATTTATGAGTTCCTCATCAGATGAATCTCCATAAAAGTCGACCAATTCTTGAAGGGTCATGCACTGCTTCGGTCGAGGGAGATTGTGTTGATGTCACTTCCTGATGGTCGTGAATTATGGTGACATCGGACGTTTCTGGAGTCGGTTCCTTAAATGGTTAGAGTATGTCATGAATTACTACCGACTCAAAGATTGGACCACTCAAATAATCGTGTTGATCTTCAATAATATGGTCCAATTCCTCACAAGCTCCAAAATCATGATTTTTCCTAGGAGCGGTGATAGGGTGGTGAGAATCTGAAATTTTTCCAACAGTCAGTCTTTTAGGTGACTCTCCTAGGGTTTGTATCAGTGTGTCATGCGGAGATGTCTGATAATGTAAAATCTTTATTTTCTGATCATAACTATTGGTTTCAAGTTGGTTTTCCTCAGAGCAGGACGTGCCATTAGGGATTTGTTCATTGTGGTCCGAGTTCGGGAACTTGATTTCATGAGTTTTGCAATCGACGATCGTCTTAGCGGAGGCTAAGAACGGCTTTCCTAAAATGATAGGAGACTCAGACATCCTTGGTGCTCAATGTCAAGGACCGTAAAGTCCTCCTTATGTTCTTTACCTCAGAAATTTACGACGACAGAAACGATCCCCCACCGTCTTTTGGTAGATCGATCAGGTAATTGAACGATCACCCTAGTCTTTTTGAGTTGTCCGAATTTAAGTTGATTAAAAACAGACTTCGGGAGGATGTTTAATGTAGAGTCGTCGTGTAACCGAACATGAGTGAATGTAGAATCCTCAATCTCACATGTGATCAGAGTCAATCTCTTGACTTTACGGCTTTTAATTTTATGATTCATCACCAGAGAACTAGCCATAGATATGACATGATATTCAGTCCTTGACCGTTTCTTGCCCGTCTTTTTGGGGTTCAGTCGACTCTTCACAAATCTCTTAAGATCGGGCACATATTCTATGGCTTTGATTAATGGAAGCTCTAAAATCAGACTCTTGCAAAATGCTTCCATTCAGAATTGTCCAATTTTTTTGAATTTTCGATTTTTTCATTTTTTGGTATTTTCTGTAATATGGTTAGTCGGGGGGTCAGAGGTCAGTGGCCGTGTCTGATTGTGATGATCCAGTGGTTCGCATGGTGGTGGCCTTACTTCTTCTGAATTTTGCATGGATTGGATGAGATCATATATTCTCTCAGTTAAAGCGTCTGCTCGATGATTAATCCGAGCAATCTCATCCTCAAACATCTCATGACTAGTGATTGAATAATCATTCTCCATGTGTCGTGACTTTGGCATGTACCCTCGAGTAGAGTATTGATTGTTCATAAATATTGAGGTCTGATCATGAGTTGTAATTCCTCGATTTTGGTTTTCTCGTGGATTGTCGAAGGAAAATTGATTATACTCAAGAGGATAGTCATCCTGAGTAGAGGATGGTTCAAGAGGCTGTGAGATCCTAGTGACCAGAAATTGTGTTCTACTATCAATATCGGTCACTCTATTGTTCATCCTCGATTCTGTTCTCTCTCTTATGTCCATAAGATTGTCCGAATGTGAGAGATGGCTATTCCAAGAAGAAGTGTGGTCATAGGGTGGGATGTATGGGTGGGCAGAGAATGATGGCTGAGGGGAACTTAACTTGAATGGTAGGTTCCCCTGAGGAGTGTGAGAAGAAGAATATCGGGACATGGTCGTGGAGATCGGGAAAGAAGACCATTGTGCCGACATCTTGTCAAGATGGATGGACTGATCAACGAACCACAATTTGCTTGCAATTGCAAGGTCTTTGACGCACACAAATCAAACACAAAACAAACACGTTGATTCACCCATTCAACACTGGTGAAGGCACGTTAGGGTTCGGCCGCTTATTTTTTCAATTTTAATTTAATGACAAAACAGTCTTAAAAATTAAGCGGAGCTGTTAGGTGCCGAAATATTTCACAAAGACTGTCCCGAGTTCATACAACTAGTTGCACCTACTCTCAGCCAGTATAGGTGTAAGTACGGACCGTTTAAATGGCTACCCGTGTTACTTGAGGATGGAGCCTTCCGCGATGTCCTCTAAACCACCTACTCTGCTAAGGGAAGTCGGACCGTAAATGGCTACCCGAGACCCTCACTGAAAAGTAGCTAATTGTTTAAACTTAGTAGTCTGAACGAAGTATTTCGGTTTTTGGTTCTACCCTAAGGTGTGCGATCTTGTCCTTACAAACAATGAGTGGGTTTCTCTCCATCAAACACAGGTTAATTTTAGGTCAATTTTATTTACAGTCACCTTGATTAGCAGTCCCGATTTTAAGTTAAGGTTATCACTGTAGTTTATGTGAGCACAAAAATTCACGCCTAACGAGCAGTCCCAATTCCGTTCAAATCCTAAGTTGTAAAACTTTGAGGAAAGAGGATCGGAAAAGCCGATGCAACGTAAATCAATGATGCATGCTTAAGAGAAGGACTTACAGTGAATCCTCGCGTTCTTCATGCGGGATGCAAGACAAGGAATTTAAATTATACTAAATGGTATGCACAGATGGAAAATGCCCTAAACATATAGTTCTATTAGCGGGAAGAATTGATTTAAAAATTTGGCTAATGTTGAACGATCTATACTGCATATAGTTAGTGAATGTGTGGCCTAAGAATTACGAGCACAATCAAATAATTCTAGTCTAGCGTATGTGCTCCTAAATTCTACGTCAAGCCACAGAGAGTCCAGTCCTGAATATTACAATTTGACAGGGTATAAGGAGAGAGGGACCATGTGAATAACGCAGAAATTTAAACTCATGCTAACTCTCTCTCACAAAATTAAAATACAAATTAGTCTTCTTCGCAGGCCCTTGATTTAATATCAAAATCCAGCTCCCAGAAGTCTGCAAAGAGAGAATTTGCGGTTAGTAGCAGAATTAAGAGAGAAATGCAAAATAGAACGCAGAAAGAGAAAAAATGGCACAAAAATTAATTTTCACAAAAATCAATAACAAAAATGATTTAAAACCCTAAAAATTCGTCGTTCCCCGGCAACGGTGCCATTTGATGAGCGCGAAATCCACCTCTTTAATAATCGTAAATTGTAGTATATGAGGCGAATTTCGGTCGATCAAAACACCACAATCTTTGAATGTTGTGGAGTATTTTTACTTGGCAAGTATACCAAGGTCGAACACAGGGAACGGAGATTTTTAGTTGCGCGGTCTTGAATCAATTTAAATAATCAATCAATGTTCGATTAATTTTTGTGTGGATAAAATATACAATGCAATGATGGAGATGCGATGCAAAGAAAATTAAACATAGACAATTATGCTCAGGATCTGTGAAGTATAATATTCAAACCTCAATGAAATTTATCAAGTAATCCTCAAAAGGTAATCACAGATCAAAAGAGATTATTTCTAATGAGATATTTCCAATTAATTCCAAAATGCAAGCCAGAAGATCATGAGATCAGATCATATTCCTACACAAATTGATTCCTCGAAAATATGTCCAATAATTCTCTTTCCTTAATTGAGCTCCCTGCTCTGATTAAATCTTTCAAATAATATAAGCAATAATACTTCGGGAAGTATTCAATTTAAATCACTAGTTGAATCCCTGCAAAAGATAATGTTAATTTTCCAAACATGAATATGTGGCCTGCAAAAAGTTGACAGATGATCATCAATGAATATAATCAGCCTCGAATCAGTCCATAAATTATAATATGTTGTAGAGCATGAAAATAGCTTCAAAATGACATATTATATGCTAGAATCGGAGTTCGTATGAAAAAGATATGCTCAATTGAAATTGTAGGGACTAAAATGTAAATAGAACAAAGTTTTCCTTGCAAAGAGGTCCCTAGGAGGGACTTATCTGTAATTTCACAAAGTCGGCGGGGGCACTTTGTAATTTACCCTTGGATGGGGTATTTCTGCAAATTCTGGAACATCGGAGGGCCTCGGTGCAATTTTTCTAGTGGCGCACGTGCAACGCACGTGCGCCTGGAGGCTCGTGTGCGGACCGAGAGGCTCGGGGTCCCGAGCCTGTAGTTCGGGTAACGAACCTGAGGCTCGGGGGCGGGCGAAGCGGAAGGAGGCTCGGGTGCCCCGAGGATAAGGCTCGATCAGCCCGAGCCTCAAGGCTTTGGGGGGGCGCGTGTCTGAAGCACGACCGTTGGATCAAGGGCAGGAGTACCCGATCCAACGGCGCCTGTGCGTTGTGGTGGGGCGGAGGCGCTCGGTGATGGCGAGCGGGGCCCTCGCCGTGGAGGAGGGCGGCGAAGCCGATGGCGTTCGAGGCGGCCGGAGGGGCGAAGGTCGTTTGCTCGGCTGCTCCTCGGCCGGCACACGGCGCGAGGGGCAGTGCGGGGAGGTGAAGGAGGAGTCGGTGTGGTAGGCGCGGGCGGAGGGGGCGAGGCCGCGAGGCAGAGGCGGCGGGCTCGAGGCAGAGTCGGTGGCCGAGACCGTCCAAGGCGGTGGCCGAGGAGCTCGGCAGTGGTCGGCGGTCGGAGCTGTAGAGGAGATGGCGGAGGCGCGAAGCTGGGGTGATGGCCGGAGTTGGCCGAATTGACGTTGGCGGAGGGCGAGAAACCTAGGAACCTGCAAGAACAAGATGAAAGGGGTTTTTGTCGCCTGAATTTGAGGAGGAGCAGGGCTCTATTCTCCGGTGATTGCCTCAGAGAACGGCGAAGCTCCTCGAAGTTGTACTGCTCACGAAGGAGCGGCTGCACAGAGACCAGCCCCGTGGATCACGCCGACGCTGCCGCTGTCACCGGCTCTTCAGGGATATGGCAGATACGGTGGAAGGTGGATGTCGGTGGAGCTTTATAGGGCTCTGGGTGTAACGGTCGAGCGTTACATAGGCGAGTCGTAACGGGCAGAGCTCGGGAGGCGCGGATGGCTGAGGAAGGAGAGGGGGTCGGTACTGTGCGTTACAGGAGGGGATGAAGGGAGAACGACTGGAGGTGGAAGATGATGGGGTCACGTGCTAGGCACGTGACCCGGGGGTGGGTCAGGAGAGAGATGGATGGGGTGCCACGTGGCACGCCCAGGGGCTGCCACGTGGCGCCCCAAAAAAAATTCAAAAATTAAAGATAAAGAAAATTAGAAAAGAAATAGCAGGACGCCTCGGATCGAAAAATTTCCTTCAAGAAAGTTGTTCGTCTTATCGAGATCTACAACTTTCATGAAGGACCCAGGAGCAAAAGAGGTCACCTGTGCGAAATGGTATTTTTGGTGGCTCTCCATGTGTATAGAAAACCGATTTTTGGGGGTTTTTTATTTTTTTGGTGATTTTAGAGGGGATAAAAATTATAGAAAAAATACAAGAAAATACAAGAAAAATATTTACACACTAATCTAATTTTTTTGGATTTTTAGTGGATAAGAAATTAGGAAAATAAAATAGAAGTAAGAAACACACAAATTTTGTACAGACTTGCAACAAACGCTTGGACTTGGTCAGTTTCTTTGATCTCAGTTTTGATCTGAATTTGGATTTTTACGTCGCTTAATAAAACTTTCATCAAAGAACACAAATAAAGAAGAAATAAAATTAAACGGGTTAATTATGTAAATAAAAACTCAAGTCAAAAATAGCAAAAAGTTAAAATGCGCAAAAGAGGCCCAAAACCCAACTTTCACATATGAGCTCCGAATTTTATGAAATTGGTCTTGTTTTGAAGGTATTTGAAAATGGAGTACTTTAAAATGAGTAGACCAAAATCGGACACTGTATGTGGCAGATATTCTCATTTTAGTATGTCAGATGTGAAATTTGACTTTGGGATTATTTGACACTTATTGGGGTTAGTAATTTTTTTGTATTTTTTATTTAATAAGGTTAGTAATATCTACACAATGGAGTTCGTTTTGGGTCAATCGGAGTTAGGATGAATTAATTAAAAATATGAGAAGTTAGCTGCTTTTTGGGCTAATTTACACTGGGGATTTTAAATGCAATTATGCATGATGAAATGCAGATATTATTCACACATGTATGCTAATAATGCTCTATTAATGATTAATTACAAGTGAATGGTGGGGAACAGAGCCTAAATGATCAATTTTAGCATGATGAATACGAGATTCATCACCTTCGTCGGAGCCAAGCCAAGACCGTCGCAGGAGGCGGTAGCGAGGAGGAGCATGATGCGCAGTTGATGTCTGATCGTCTTGATTGGACGGTCCCCAGAGCTCCGCATCACTCTCTCCAATAATCGCAGATACCGTTGGATCGCTTGAGGATCTAACGGTCCAAGGGGTGCCACGTCTCTCGCTCCAGCTACTGTTTGATCTTTGCGATCGAACGGTCCATATCGCGCCACGTTGCTCCCTCCGAGCCTCTTCCCTGTCCCTTAAGCTCCGAGCATCCGAGCTTCATCCGAAGCTACGCTGAAGCACGTCCGAGCCTGCAGAAGACCCAAAGCAGCATCCGAGCCTCTGACCTTCCCGAGCCTAGATCTCACGTGGTATTCATGTGTGGTATGGGTAATTTACACCGAGGCCCCTGTAAGTTTTAAAAATTGCACTTCAGTTCCTACCATGCACGTCACGTGCGGCACACGTGTTCCGTGGAGAAATTGCATGCATATCCTCTATATTATAGGTAATTGCATTTTAGTCCATGTAAGCATGTTTCTGATTTAATCAATTTTATTCTTATTTGCATTTATACACTTGTGTTTGCACATTTATTTAGGCACTCGTTTAGCATCATTTTATAATTTCAAAAATTGCATTTGTAGAAAAACTAGTGCTCTATCATTCTGAAGACTTATTGCATTTTTGTGAGCTTCGAGGAATTTAATATATTTATTTTTGTAAAAATTTATATAGTTTGCCACTGTGTGCCTTTAATTGCATATTAAATTATTTGTTACTCCAAAAATCACCAAAAAATCATAATAAATCTAATTTAAGTACTTCTACTTTGTGCACAAAAATCATATCATTTGCACGCATAATGAGGCCTTAATAAATTAATTGGTGTTTTACTTAATTGATTTTTAATAGGTCTAAAATTCATCATTTTTTGGGTCTATAAATTTTCATGGATTCATCTCACATAGAATTACCTAGGTTAGTTTTTGTATCTGAAAATGATCTAATTTGGTATTTATTAAAATTAATTTTGCAAAATTCACCCTGCATTCATTCTTAATTCATATTTAATTCATTTAAAGTCGGAAATTTCCAAAAAATAATGCAGTAGCTTAATTTCATTGCATTTCATATTATGGCCAATTTCATTATTTTTGGACTTAATTTGACCATACTTTGTGTTTTAACCCTCAAATTTGGCTTGAATTGCATTGCATTTTCTTAGTTGCATAAAAAATACAAAAAAATATTCTCCTGAAAATCTAACATCGAAATTGACTTCAAATTAATCTAAGAAAAAAACTACCTCCCTGAGTTCGACCTTAGGCTTGCCCAAATAAAATAAAAAAATGTGTTGCTTGTGTTTAATTTGACATTAATTTAAGTGGTTTTGATCAGTCTTGATTTACTCGACTACAACTGACTCACGTTAAATTTAATCGATAATTCAGTTGAATTAGATAGGGTAACCTCGAGGCTCTTCAAATGGTATTGTTGCCGGGGAGGCACGGCTTAGGTTAATTTTTAGAAAAATAGATTTTAGGTTTTCCATCCCCGGATAGTCTGATTCCTGATTTTTCTTGTGAATATTTTTCTGTCTAATTTCTAGCATTTGTTTATTTCATGTCGTCCTTTATCTGACCATCATTTATTTTTGTGTGAGGAATACGAGGAGTCGAAGGTGCTTCGCCAAGCGAGTTGAGGAACCTGTATCGAAATAAATTGAGTGGTTTTTAGAGGACTTGTAAAAAAATTGCATTTTCATTTCTAGCGGTTCCTGTTTGGGTTCTCGCATGTGTAAGTCATAATAAAATGAGTTCCCGCATGTTGTGTGGTTTCTTAACGTAGGATAGGACCTGCACTTGCAGCTCTTAGAGCTATCTTAGCACTGTTTTTACTCGTAATATCTAGGATCACACTTCACCATTAAAAGACACACTTAGACCACAGGACTTTAGCCAAATTTAACTTGTTCTTCACTCGCTAATAGAACTGCTTACCTAGGAGTGGCTTTTTCTCTTGCATCCATATAGTGTAGAATTTCAATTCTATTTTGCATCTCGCACGTAGAGCATGGGGATCACTGTAAGTCTTTTGAACTTGGCATACATCATTGTTTTATCATGCATCAGCTTTTCTTGACTCCTTCTCCCTTGATTTTCTAACTTAGGAATAAAGGAAACTGGGACTGGATGATAGGTGTGCCTTGTGTGTGGACTAATCAAGTGGTCACCTAACTTAAAATCGAGATTGCTAAACAAATTGACCAAAAAATTCAAATAAAATCAGAAATTCTGTTTGTAGGAGAATAACCTCGACCTTGATTTCAGGCTGAGTGAGGGTACAGAGTGTGTGTGTACAACCTAAGGCAGAGCCAAAAATCCCTACCTTCCATATCACGTACCCTGATCCGAGAAAATATCACATGCTGAATTATGGGTTCAACTGACTAGTGCCAAGTAGCCTCCGCTTGCTCCGATAGGTAGATAGGGGTGAAATTGCGGTGCACCGGGACAAGTTGCTAGTAGCCTCTGCCTGCTCCGACAGGTAGATAGGGGCGAAGTTAAAGCCTTGTCAGCCTTCGCTTACTTCAGTAGGTAGATAGGGGCAGGTCCTTGAACTCTCAGCTAGGGATAGGAGCGAAGAATGGAAGGGCGTTGGTATCTTAGATGATTGGTTAAACAGGGGAGATGCATCCGGCTTTGAGCCGACTCCCCTATAGGTCGCGTAATCCTTACTATTTGCCTGAAAAATCACACTTAAAAACCAGAATAATCGGACTCGCTTTGGGTCCTTCACCGTGTTGAGTGTGAACTCAGGTTTTGCTCTTGCATTTGTCTTTGTGTCTCACTGTGTGTTATCATGTGTAATTGCACATTTTCTACCTCGATCTGCTTACATTCATCCTTTCTTCCTCAAGATGTCGGGATATTGGTCCTCATACCCTGAGACCTCTGGTTATTCCTCCTCGATCTTATAATGTTCATCTTTACCTTCTCCTTCTTCCATGTATCCTCCACCATCCACGGGAGACCCTTACCCATGGTCGGTTCCACCTCAACCCGATTATGAAGTCAGAACTTCGACAGACTTCTCCACTTCTTCGCATTTCTCACCTACTCCATATTCTAACACTCCAGATCCACTTCCATCTTGGGCTAACTTTCCTTATTCTTGAGAGCTTGCTGGAATCAAAGAACAAAATGAAGAACAAGCAACTACTGAGATAGATGATTGGTAGAATTATGTGCCCCCACATACTTCATTCTCACCTCAAGTAGGGACCAGACAACAATTTGCATATACACATCCCGACTTGACCTTAGGGCATAACATGGTCGATCGAACATACCGAATGGAGAGGCATGCATCTAATGATCTTCCTGACTTGATTGACCCTAATAATCAAGACTACATTGACCAGCCATTCGGAGAGCCTACGGGGGATTGGACTCATGAATTCAATCTATGAGCCCCCTCTTTATTGACTCCATCATATGAGGCTCCGGTCAATATTTTCCATTCGGATGGTCCATACTCGACCCAGCATTACATGCTAGAGCCTAGTATGTTGAGTATGAAACCCCAATATCTCAGCAGTATCCTCCAATTGAGCAGAACTCTCCCATGATTCGTCATGAGTATTTTATGGAGGATGACATGTTTAGACTTATTAAGAAAAATGAATCATTTGGTAACAAGTTGAGAGATGTCATGGAAATATTGCACACAATTTCTGCCAGCTTGGGGATGAAAGTGGAAAAGGAAGTAAGTAGATTTGTACAGCTGGAGTCAATTCTACCTCCCCCTTCTACTAACCACTTGCCCTCCAATCCAGAGTCTGACCATTCACCCATCAAAAACACCAAAAAATTGAAAAGACCAAAAACATTGAAAAATCAAAAAAATCATAAAAATTGAAAATGAAAAAGACTTAAAAAAATGGATCATGCCCTAAGGGAAGCACTCGATGAGGAATTGATTTTTAAACTTCTCTTAATAAAGGCCATAGATCACTTCCCTGACCTTAAGCGATTTGTGAGAGGTAAATTGATGCCCAAGAGGTCGGGTAATAAGAGAACAATGAGTGAAAGACACATAGTGTTTATGTCCACCACCTTGGTGATGGGGAGAAAGACCGAGAGCCGCAGAGTGAAGCGATTGCCTAGGGTTGAATGTGAAATCAAAGAAACTACCTTTACCCATGCAAGAATCGATGATGACTCACCAATAAATATCCTCCTGACCTTTGTGTTTGACAAGCTCAAACTCAGGCCAATCAGAAAGTCGAGAGAGATCGTTCAGCTGGTTGATCGATCTATAAAACGGGCGAGAGGAAACATTTCAGTAATCATTATTTTCTAAGGTGCTCTACTCCAGGTAGACTTCACGGTCATTGACATTGAGCACCGAGGAGAGTTTACCCAGTCTCCGATTATTCTCGGGAAGCCGTCCTTAGCCTTGGCTAAGGCGACTATAGATTGCGAGACTCGGGAAATCGATTTTACATCATTGGGAGCGCTCCGACCTCATCCATTCTTTGATACACTTTACTCTAAGGTGACCTGCATATCTGTAGACAATCGTTACCATCGAGAGATAGATGAATCCCTATTCTCTACTACACTTGAGATACCGATTGTCTGGACGACCGTTGATTCAGAGACTCCCCACACATCCACTTCACCAACTACTTGCACCACCACCATGACAACTTCTAAGGAGGATTCACAACCTGAAGCAGTCATTAAGTCGGACACGGTTTTTGCTGATTGTCTTGACTATTTTGATGATCCGACACAAGATCCCAATAATGCCAAGCCAACTGATATCATTAACACCTCCCTGAGACCTGTGTTGACCCTTTAGGAATATTACAATATATATAGTGACTCGTCTGATGAGGAACCCATGGTCAGCACCGCACCACATCCCAGACCTTCCAAGTAGACAACCAGAACTGAATTAAACCCACCCAAAAACACGGTTGCTCCTTCCTCTAGTCGGTTATCTAGTGAGAGGAAGTCGAGAATTGATTCCTCGAGGAGTTCCCCCGAACCTCTCAAGGTGTGTCGCTCTCATCTCCCTCTCAATAATTCAGGTTCTAGAAAACTGACTAAGAAAGTTTCCTTCAACATACCAGAGAAGGAATTTTCTGAGGAGTCCTCATCGGGTCCGAATGAGGTGATTTATATGAGTGAGCTCAGTACGGATGTTCTTAAGCCGTATCTAAGCAAGCAACCGTGTGTCGACCCTCGTTGGACGATCCCTTCACCTCACTATTATTTATCTGAGGACGAATCCGACAACGACACACTCGTATATTCCTCACCTCCTCATTCACGCAAGAAGGTTCGTCACAAACCTTCTTAATCCTTGTATATTCTCATTCCTTTTTGTATATATGTTTCCCACCCTCCCCAGTGATTCGAATCACTCGCCCTGGCTCCATATCATTTCATTTTATGGCTATACTTAGGATGACCAGATCCTAAGTATAGGGGGGAGAGTGACCCGAGTCTCTTCATTATTCTATGTACAGTCTCCAGATCTCATCAGTTCTTACACTCACTCCTGTCCTATACTTAGGTTGACCAGAGCCTAAGTATAGGGGGGACCGATGCCCGCCATGTATATACTCATCGATTTCCCCTCTTGACCTCGTCCGCCCTGTTTTTGTTCTTCTTCTACACTTAGGCTGCCACTATAGGGGGGAACGACTTCTATAATTTTTTTCTTATTTTAGCTCTCCTACGCTTAGCACGAACTATGTCTTTTCCTCGCTTTTTGTGCTCCGAGGACATAGCACACGCTAAGTATAGGGAGCGTGTATATATTACATATATACTTTACCCATAGCTCGTTCTTTCGCGTATTTTTATATATACTATACAATAATTACGAGGTGGGTAAAAATTGAAATTTTTTTTGTATAATACAGTATATTTGTAATACTCTTGTATAATTTTGTGGAAAAAATTCAAAATCAAAGGCTTCTTATTTACTCTTTCATATCATCCCTACATTTAAAGAAAGAAAAAAGAGTCTTACATTCATCTACATAGCATGACATCTGCACCTCATCTGCATATCTAGCATATGCAAAGTGAAAAGTTAGTGGGTTTTGAACCAAGTTATGAATAGATGTTGAGGATGGATTTGATTTGACCTTAATATACCTAATTTCGGAGGAACCTTATAGGAACTGGAGTTAAGATTTCTCAGGTTAAGTGACTTAATTCTTTGAGTCTGCAAGTCTTTGTTCACATGTCATCTTGATTGGTCTAAATAGAATATCTCGTGCACACGCATGATTCTTATAGACAGTGACCTAACTTGGACAAGCACCATGCACGTAGCTCTTCATTGATGAGGTGGTGAGGAGGTAGAATCCTTTGGCTTGGAGTAGCACACAGGTTGAAACATCCGCCCTCCTTTAGGGAGGGAAGTGCATCTCAACCTAGTCTGGTGGTGTTGACATCTAAGGACGGGATGCTTGGGTTGCAATAATGCTTTAAAAGAGGGATAGTCTACTGGCTCAAGAGGAAAAACTCCTGATGTACATGATGCACCTTGTATATAGTTCAAAAAAATGCAAGATCTCCAAAACAAATGGACAGGCTTGAATGAAAATAAAATGCCTGTCAGAGTATGAATATTAGCAAGAAGCTTGCAGCTGGATGACTTGGCTACACTGGTCAGGCATCCTGGAATAGGTAGCTATACTGGCTACCATCCATTCTTCTCTCCACCCCCTCTTATTGAGCTGGTCGCACTTGAACTTAGAAGGGAATACCCTGCTCCTCGAGGAAAGAGTTACTAGATAGGGGAATTAGAGTTACCTTGTTAAGAGGAGGTTGGTTCTTTGCCATTTCTGATGTGGAGAGCTATATTTCACTTACACAGTACAAGTAAGAGTCATGGTCATCAGAAATTTGTGTATGAGGATTTTTTCTGACCTGACTGTTGAGGCGTCTTGAATAGAAGACTTGTGGAACTTAAGGTCTGTTAGGTCTTAAGTTCAGATCCCAATAAGGTTCCGCCACGCAATTAATCCAAAGGTCGAGTCAAGCTCCATTTTCAACTTTTGTTCATGACCTTGGTATGGAACCCAAAATCATTTCACCTTTGCATTTCATTTTAGTTGCTCGGGGACGAGAAAGGTTTAAGTATAGGGGTTGATGAATCTGTGATTCATCACTCTAAAAGTTGAAAATAGAGCCTTGTTCCCTAGTAATTAAATGCATTTCATCACCTATATTGCATAATTAGCATTCATGCATGCATAGATAATACCCGCATTTTAGCATTCACATCTGCACTAAATAAGAAGCCAAATTCACTTGTAAAAATCACCTATTTGTATGTATTTTATACTAACTCGAAACTCCATAAATTCAACTCCATAGTGTATATATTACAGACATTAATACAAGAAAAATACCAAAGAAATGCTAACTTGTAAAATTGACCAATAAAACCCGAGTCCAATTTTGAGACCATGAACCTTAAAATGCACATATCTCTCTCATACAGCTTCTGATTTAGGTCTACTTAATTTTAAAATAATATACATTCATAGACCTTCAAAACAAGACTAATTTCATTAAAATCGGAGCTCGTATGAAAAACTTGGGTTTTGGGTTCCCATTGTATATTGTATGTATTTGTATTTGTACCTTGTATTTTATCACTTCATTTGACTTTGTTTCCATTTTTGGTCAACATGAAACTTATAGATCTCATCGAGATCTACAACTTTCATGTTTTGAGTTTTTCCAAATTCGGTTATTTTCTCCCTCATTTCTCCATTTCTTTTTCACAATAATCTGATTAGGCCACATGGCGCCTTCTGGTTGCACCACGCGACCCATCTTTTCGCTCGCCACGCGCCCCCTTTTCCTGGTCGTTCGATCATCTCCATGTGCTTCAGATCGCAACCATTCGTTTCTGCTTCAATCGCAGCCCTTGGATCAGATCTCAGATTGCATCTGAGCTGCCTGCTAGCGCCCTCACCTCCTTCCTCCACGTGGCTCCATCATCGCCCTCCATCTCTTCTCCAGATACCTCCATCTCGGTCGTTCCTTCCCGCATCTGACATCGACCCTCCGATCCTGTCCCAGATGTAATCTCCACCGTTTGCCAGCATCGCACCCACATACCGCCATGTGGTGCGTCCATCACCCTTCGATCGTACCGCCCTGATCTAATCCTAGCCGCTTCTTCGCTCCTTATCGTGGCCGTTGGATTGTGAGATCCAACGGCCAAGACACCGTCTCCTACCTTCCGCTTCCCCCTCGCCCATGTCGCCCACCTCGTCAACTATCTCCGCCCCTTTCCATTTTCCTCGCTTTTCCAGCTACTATCTCCACTTCCCGACGAGCCCATGTCCAAGACCCGACTTCCACCACCTGCACGGGAGTCCACTATCTCCATGATTCCCTCTGTGTCGCTCCACAATTCCCATGCAAACCACCACCGCCATCATCGGACCACCACCTTCCCTCTTTAAATACTCCACCTCCGGCCATCGTCATCCCCATCCACCCTTGCACGAGAGTCCCTCGAGCTCTTCTCCTCCTATCTGTGACAGAGATTTGGCGTGAAATTGAGAAACAACAGAGATCCTCTCTGGCAAGATCCATGTCGTCCCTTCGTCATGTAGAAGCTTTACCATCGAGCTGCTAGAGCTCGGGCAGCTATCGGCCCTAGAGCGAAGATCGATGACTCCACTTCGAGCGCCAATTCCCAGGTAGAATCCTTCATCTTCTTCTCCGATCTTCCTCTTCTTCCCCTTCAATCATCTCCTAATTTATTGGATTTCCTCGCTCGACATCACCTCCTACTGACCATCGCCTAAGCTCTGCCTTGGAGCTACCATCTTCGTGCAACACTTCATTTAGCTCCACGACCTATCGGACCATCTCTTACCGCTGCTCTGCCGATCATGGCAGAGGAACACCACCACCCATTCACCCTCTCCACGCCTCAAGGCCTCAGGCACTCACTGCACCCACGTGATCACGTTGCACGCCTCGGCTATGTTTCTAACATTGCAAGAGCTTCCTTCGTCACTAGCCGGAACTCTCGTCGGAGCTTCTTCAAGCTCCTTGGCCTCCGGCCTCCAGGCATCCTTCTATCATTCCAGACACTCTTGCCGCTCCGGTGCACCTCCATGAATCCATCCATCCACTCATTAGCCTCCGGCAGTCTTCACCAAGCAAGGAACAAGGCAGCGGAGGTAGCTACCCTTCACCGGAGCCCAGCCAAGACCGTCGTAAGAGGCGGCGGCGAGGAGGAGCACGACGCACAGTTGCGTCCGATCGTCTTGATCAAACGGTCCCCAGAGCTCCATGTCACTCTCTCCAGGAATCGCAGATACCGTTGGATCGCTTGAGGATCTGACGGTCCAAGGCACGTCACGTCTCCCGCTCCATCCACCATTTGATCTTTGCGATCGAACGGTCCATATCGCGCCACGTCACTCCCTCCGAGCCTCTTCCCCGCCCCTTAGGCTCGAAGCATCCGAGCCTCATACGAAGCTATGCTGAAGCACGTCCGAGCCTGCAGAAGACCCGAAGCAGCATCCGAGCCTCTGACGTTTCCCGAGCCAAGATCTCACGTGCGGTCTGGGTAATTTACATCGAGGCCCCTACAAGTTTTTGAAATTGCACTTAACGATGAATCTCCATTTCATCACCTTTATTCTATCATTTTGGCCTTAATAACCCCAGCAAATGCATGTAAATAGCATTTATTTGTACATTATAGCATTCATTGTTTATTGTATTTATTATACATAAAATAAGGTTTTTAATGCCAAAATTATAGAATAAAGAGAAGAAAAGAAAAAGGAATAAAATATTGAAGATATTTTATGACCCAAACCTCGAGACCAAGGCCAGCATGGAATTGGTCGACAAGGAATAAAGTAGGGGGAGATAAGGGCCAATTATACAATAAATACCTCATTTATTCATGCATTTATTTATGCATTTTGACACCTATTTTGTACATAATTATTTATCCATCAAATAAAGAAACTTTGTACATAAAAGTTGTAGATAATAATGTAAATAAAAATACAAATATGAGTTTGTGTAAAAATAATACTCAGTGTACATTTTATACACAGAATAAAAAGCCAATATATCAACTTCACAGACCTATATCTTGCAAATAAAAACTCCAAATCACCCAAACTCACCTTTAATTGTATATAGCATTCCAAGAACTATTTAATAATATTGGTTTCATAATTTTTGGAGTTCATCTGTAGAAGTTAGGTTTTTGACCCTCCTTGTATATAGGGCTGATTAAAATATTCATTTTATTCAATATGCATTATTTGTACAAAATTATATTTTTAGAATCTTACGAATAATGTATAGAATACATGTACATATTAAAATTAAAAGAAAACTAAAAAATTTTTGTAAAATAAAATAAGCCTATGTAATACATAGGCAAAATACCTATGTTAAGAATGTATATAAATAAAAAGGGGTTTTAATTCTTTTATTCTTTATTCATCTATATTTTTATAATAATATATATAACTTATTAAAAATACAAATCCAAAATAAAAACAAATAAAATTCATTAAATAAATAAAATGTATATAATATATGGGTAAAATACCTATAAGTATACCTACATATACATATACACATTTATTTAAATATGTAAATAAACTCATAAAAATCAAATAAAAATATATTTAGACTCAAAAAAATAAGTTATAAATTTATAAAATAAGAATATAAAATAATAAAATAAAATAAACAAAATAAAAATAATTATGTATAAATACACTTATAAATACATTATTTTAATAAAACTGTAATAAAATACTTCAAAAAAATAAATAAAAAGCATAAATAAATACTACATTAATTTATAAACATTTTTTATTTTATACAAAAAATCTAATTAATTCATTTATTAGGTTAAATAAATCGGCTGATGTGGACTAATCAAGGGCCTGGGAAAGTTGACCTCCGGTCAACTCCCCCTGCGCCTCTGACTTCCGTCAGACGTGTCTTTTCCCCTGCTTTCCTCCCTTTTTCCTGGGCGTCCCTTTCATCCATCGCCCTCGAGTCCTTCACGAAAGATATTCTCTGATCATCCTAGATTCCCGCCGTGATCCTGGATCCCTTGTACATAGCATGGATTTGTCGATTTTAGCCAGTCAATAAAGGTCTCCAGGGATGTCTATAAATAAATCCTTCCTCTTCCTTGGCCGAATTTGGCCAATTTCATTCCCCCCATTAAGCTTGAATCAGTTCCTGGAGGAGCCCTCGTGACAGGAGGCGCTTCCCAGCACCTCGGTTCGGCCCATGGAGGAGGAAAATTTTGTCGCAGCGGCGCTCCGGCGGCCGCCCTGCTCCCTGAAGGCCCCCAGGTCTAAGAGCTGTGCTTTTACTTATTTTAGTTAGGATTTTGTTTTAGCATTTCATTCATGTCTTTTATTTTGCATTTAGGACATTAGGTTAGCCTAATTTAGTTAATTCGAAGTTCGCCGGAGCTCAGCTCCGGCGACTTCACCATCGCTCTCCGACTGTTTTCCGACCACCCCCTCGCCTCCATTTCCATACCCCTTCATTTCCCTACGCCCCAGGCACCTCCGTTCAATCAGATCTTCACCAGATTTGGAGATCAGATCTCCTCCTCCGCCCCTCGCCGGAGATCGTCGCCCCGTACCCCCTTTCGCTCATTTTGACCCAAATAAGGCCCACAACCCCTTATCTTTGTGCCCTGAGCTTTCTTGCAGGTGCTGGAGGCCAAAGGACCCCCGTTGGGGTCGATTTGATTCTTCTGCAGGTACCTGGGGGCCTCATCCTTCATCGACCTCGCTGGACCACTCTAGTGAGCCTCCGGCTTCCTTGAGCGCTTCAGTCGACAGATCAGGGCCCCAGGTTGCTTCGTGGAACATCAGATGCCCGAGAGAGCGCCGGACGAGCGAGCAGCATCGGATCGAAGGTCGGGGAAGGGGGAGTTCTTCCCTGTTCTTCGTGCCTTCGTCTTCACCGTCCAATCGTGGTCCCAGCCCAGATCAGAAGGCAACCGTTGCATGGAGCTCTGCATCGACCGTCAGATCAGCTCGGCTGATCTAATCTCAGCCCTCCATCGGCGAAGCGTCATCGGGCGAGGAGGTGGCGACGCGTGTCAAGTGAAGAAAGCACAACTGTTGGATAGCGCGCCTTTGGGGTAATTTGCATATTTAGCCCCAGCATTTTTTGTATTTAATTTTTAATATTATAAATTATATCGCACGTTGTAAATAAAATGTAAATTTTGCAGAAAGGACCTTGAAGTTTGTAGAATTACATTTAGGTCCTTCCGCGCCTCACGTGCAGTCCCACGTGAGGCGCGTGAAAATTGCACTTTAACCCTAGCAGTTTTTGTATATTGTAAATTAGTCCCAAAAATATAAATAAATGTTTATTCTTGTAGAATTTTTGCACTGATGCCCCTGGAAAAAATTTTATTTGCAAAAATACCCCTGCCAGGCTGTTTGATTTTTGTGTCTTTTATCTATTTATTAAAAATACCTAGGATGCTTCTAAAATTTCAGAAAAATTAGGTTAAATGCTTCATGCCCTGTATTTTCACGCCCATATTTTATTTTGCATTTTTCGCATTTTTCCAAATTATTAAAAATGAAAAAGAAGCCCATTTTGTACTGTCTAAATTGTAAAATACAAAAAAAAATATAAAATGTTTTTGAAAAATTCAAAAAATCAAATATGGTATATTTATATATATATATATATATATTGATTCCAGAAATTGAAAAACCCTAAAAATATGAAAATAAAAAAAATCTGAAAACTCCAAAATCCAACAAAAAATAGAAAAATCCTTTAAAATCTCAAAAATATATTTTTCTCCTTTATAATTATCTATATATTATTATTAATATATTAAAATTAATTTGGGTAATTTTGGAGTTTATTTTGTATTTTTAAAACCCAAATTATATTCGGGTATGTAATTAGTCCTATATTATGGACATTTTGAAATTAAAAATATATAAAAATTAGAAAAATTCCAGAGAAACAACAAAAAATTAGAAAAATATTAAAAAGCAAAAAAAAAAGAATTATATCTATATATTTTAATCATTTATATCTCTATATTTATATATACTATATTATCCCTCTCTCTCTCTCTTCTTATATATATATATATCTTTACATATATATATCTTATATATATTACTAAAAAATATAAAAAGAAAAAATATATAATAAAAAAATTATAAAAACAAAAATAAATAGATATATATATATAACCCAAAACCCACAAAAACAATAATTGGACATGAACAATGGATTGAATACATGATACATCACATACAACCATTCGCCTCCCAGTGTTCGACCTCTACCTGTACTTACACCTATACACATTTGCATGTAGAGTTATAATAAATTTTAACTCCACATTTTTGAATATTTATTGCATACATTGATTGTGGGTTAATTGTTGATTGATCTGGGGATCTTTAAGTGGTCAATTCAGCGATTAGATGTCTCGCCTTGTGAGATATCTAGACCCTTGATCTTCCCCAGTTATCAGATGGCGCCGTTGCCGGGGAGGCAACGGATTTTGTATGATTTTGTGAGCTTATTTGTTCATTTATTCAACTATTTGCTCATGTCCCTGATTTATTTATTTGTTTGGTTTTTATTTCTATTTGATATTATTTGATTGACTGCTCTGGCCATTTCCTTTCTTTGTCTTTGATGCGAGGGACCGCCAAGCGAAGGAGGACCTCTTAGGAGGACCTATACACCCAAGCGAGGTGGAGTTGGCTCCTCTATGCCAGCCAACAGGAGAGAGCATCCATGACAGAAGAAGGAGAATTTTTGAAGACAGACACTATTTTTATGCATCTTATTTTATTTCATTTTATTATGTATATTCATGTGAGAGAGTGACACTTGAATTTTGTAATAATACAGGACTCTCACAGTTACGCTTCGACTCCCGAGGTCCATTGCCCGAGGGATTGTTCCCTTGGGGGCCTCGATGATTTTGACTCTTTTTCTTTTCTTTATTTTATTTTTATTATTTTGTGTGAATGAGCCTTAGCTTAGGAGTTGCTTGCTCGTAGAGTTAGGTCCAAACACCGTAATATATATTTGCATGTACCTATAGTTCGCTTTGGACCTAGATCAAACTCTAAACAACCGCTCATTTATCTCTTAGCCTTTGTGCCACAGCGAGCCCCGCAAAGCGCTTTCTCCTAAACTCAAGTGTGTTGAGCAGAGGAGGGGTGAGCCAAGACCGGACTTTTTGAGGCTAAAGATGAATGAGCGACTTGTGGTGCTTCACGATAATAGCAATTTCTGAACCTAGGGAGATTTCTTCGGTTTGCATTTGCATATAGCATAGGTTTCAAATTCTGTTATGCATCCTGCATGGAGAGAGCTGGGAGGCACTGTAAGTCTTATTACTTAGCATGCATCATCGCTTTCCAACTTGCATGGCTTTTCCGATCTTCTCCCTCTGTTTTTGCTAACCTAGGATGCTAATGGAAATTGGAATCTCGATAGGCACATGCATTGAAAATACCAAAAAAAGTGATAACTCAAATAAAATCGGGACTGCTAACTCTATTGGACCTAAAAATAAAAATGGATTCCTTGTCTTGGGGAGAGCAACCCCCTCATTGGATGCGTTTTAAGTACTCGCGTACACACTAAGGAGTAGAGCCCAAATCCTATCATGCCTCCTAAGTGATTGTACAATTTTTGTGATCTCACCTAACTCTAAAATTGAAAAGATAAATGAACGTCACCTGATGGTCTTCACTGTGTTGAGTAGGTGAATTGGGGGTTTGCCTTGCGTCTTGATTGTGACTTGAAGTCCATTGTGTTTTTCTTTCATTCCTAGAGTAGCCGGTCCCACCGTATGAGTCATGCATTTTTATCTTTGAGTCTCTCTACCTCTCTTATACATATATCTCCTCATCTGCATCGAGTCGTGATATTGGCGCTTGAGCTCAATCATTCTTCGCCAAGTCCTTTGTTTCCCGCTTCTTTACAATCTTCTTCGTATCCATCGTACCATCTTCTCTGGTTCGGGGAGAGACCGCTCTTCGGACCGCAATTTTGATGGTGTTCCCGCCTTGTGTGGAACACCCAATTTTGTCTATGTACCGATCTTCTAGCCCGCCCTCCTCGTTCCCTCTACATCACCTTTCTACCACCCATGATATTGGCACGCCCGCTCAATCAGCTTCTCCACTTCATTGTGTTACCCTTCTTATCCATCTTCCTCGTATCCCCCGTATCATCTCTCCCTTTACCCAGGAATGCTGTGCATGTTGATGAGGCCCGCATCGAGGATTATTTATACAGATTATCTGTGTAAGTCGGGCCAATGATGTTGAGGTTGCTGAGATTGATGTGATGGATTTGTCTTTGATACATGCATATGGGCTTCTTGAAGATTTTTGCTGATGCATAGAGCATAGGTGTGATGCATTATTGAAGATTTAGATCACGCGCACCGGATTGAGGATGCGATATGATGCAATGATTTGGGGATGATTTCATGTGTATTGATTGATCTATCTGTCTTGAGGATCCAGCCATCTTGATTTCGAGGGTTGACTGCTCATTCTGATATGGACTGACTGATAAAGGTGTGCGGATCCTGCATGATCTCTCATCTTCCTATTTGACCCATCCTTGATCTCCTGACTCTCTAATCCACCCTGGCACTTAGAGGATTACTGACTATTTTTCGTGCCATCTCAGCTGACTGGATTGACCCAAGGGATGTTTGGTGAATGACATGATTATTTGCTCCTTTGCATGATCTTATGCCCTCCAAATGATTGAGTGATTTATTGCTTTTGAGGACCTGAGATGACCTACCAGCATTCCCACGATCTACATTGATATAGCTCGCATTCCTCCCCGAGGACTATCTGCGGGAGAATGCGATAGTTTCTAGGACTGCGGTTTCATTCACTGCTTGGGCCGCCATTGTGATGGGACCCGAAACCGAGTCAGATGATATGCTTGATTGGCCTTCCCCTGTGATTGTGTGCCTGACCTGTCGGTACACGAGGCCAATGTACTAGACTCATCTGAATCTGCTCGCCTTGATGGTCCTCGCAAGGCAGAGCTCCACTTTTCTGATTATTCCATGACTAGCTCGTAGCTCCCCGAGGGTTATCTGCGGGAGACTATGACATATTTCTGATCTGATTGGTCTCTTCTGTTGGTAGCCGCCTTGTCGACTACTGAGACCACTATGTGGGTCCGTCTGATGGATCCGGCTCCTTTGCGCCATTCTCTATCCTTGACGGCCCTCGCAAGGTAGAGATACATTCTGACTATTCCTTGCCTAGATCGCAGTACTCTCCGAGGACTATCTGCGAGAGACTGCGACACTCTCTTTACGCTCGGTTCCCACTGCTGACTGTGTCTCCGATCTGTAGAGCATGGAATCGAGTCGTCTGATATACATGATTTTTGGGCCCATCTTGAGTTGCGTATCCGATCTGCGGATCATGGGACCCATCTGATTAGACTCCTTTGAGTCCGCTCGCCTTGACGGCCCTCACAAGGTTGAGCTTCTGATATCTGCTATTTTCATGACTAGTTCGCAGCACGTTCCCCGAGGGTTATCTGCGGGACGCTGCCACACTTTCCTGATTTGACGGTCTCTTCTGCTGGTAGCCGATTTGTCGCCTACCGAGACCGTTCCTTTGATCCGTCTGATGGATCAGGCTCCTTTGAGCCCGCTCTCCTTGACGACCCTCTCAAGGGTGAGCTTCTGTTCTGATTATTCATTGACTAGCATGTATTACTCCCCGAGGGTTATCTGCGGGAGAATACATCATTTTCTATGTACTCGGTTTCACTTCTGGTGCCTCCTATCTGTTGGAGCACGAAACCGAGTCTTCTAAGCTTTTTACTCGGTCTCCTCCCTGGTTGTGTCTCCTTTCTGTTGGAGCACGGAGCCGAGTCTTCTTATTATTCTTTGATTCCGCTCACCTTGAGGACCCTCGCAGGAGTGAGCCACATATTGTGTTGTCCGGTGTATTCTTTTGACTTTCAGACTATATCACCACCGTGCATCACACAGTCTCATATGCTTTATTTCCGATCCATTTGAGACTCTGATTGACCGGAGGAGTTGTACTGCTCTTTCTTCCTCCCGGTCTTACGGTATCGGCTATATTCCCTCATGTTGACCATATGAGCCGATTGACTGCTTCACGCTACCGGTCCCTGCTTTACTTTCCGATCTGATTATCCCCGGTAGCTGACACCCACTTGACTGCATATCAGGGTGTCTTTTCACCTTCTGATTGCGTCCTCGTTCTCACAGGGAGACGATGATGAGAGCACGGTAGTCGCTTACCAGATACCGTCCTGTACTTCACTAGTTTATTCACCGCTTGTATATATGTGTGCCTTTTTCCTTCTTTCTCCCGCATGTTTGTGTGCCCAAAGATCTATCGCCATATCTTTGTGTCTACACTTAGGACGTACCTTGTCCTAAGTATAGGGGGGCACACACCGAGTTGTTCTTTCCTTGCACATTTTCGTCACTCCTGTTCTTGCCTATACTTAGGGATATGTCACCCTAAGTATAAGGGGAGTGATGCGTATATTCTCCACAATCTTTTCATCAATCTGTATATATCTCTCTTTTCTTCTTTTCTTCTTTTATTCTTTTCCTTTCCTATCTTCTGTATCTAAATAAAAGGTGTCGACCCTTTTTGTCAGTATCCTGTACTTAGGACGTACTTTGTCCTAAGTATAGGGGGGTGTACCCCTGATTTGTTCATCTGTCTATTCCCACCCTTGACCCTCCCTGATTTGTGTACAATCTGCTATACTTAGGATTACTTGATCCTAAGTATAGGGGGGAGCGGTCAACTTCTATTTCCTTCATCTCTTATTCGTATATTCTGTAGACTTGTCTATACTTAGTACGAGTTATGTCTTCTCTTTTCTTTCCGATCTATGAGGACATAGCTCAAGCTAAGTATAGGGGGGTCGTATATACTCTGTATATACTTTAGCCATAACTCGTACTTTCGTATTCTCTTCATAATATGGCTAATAATTCATTAAAAATCTTAATAAAAAGATGTGATTATTCCTCAAATTCTTTTTGTATATACTGATTAATAAATCAGGTGAAAATATTTTTTGCAAAATGTTTGAAAAATAGTTTGAAAATCTTTGTGAACATTTATTGAAAACTATTTTGAAAACGTTTTGTTACATGTTTTCAACCTGTGTAAAAATGTGTGGTTTGTAAAAAATTATTTTCTTTGAGTAAAATAAAATGTTTGAAAAATGATTTGCAAATGGTTTGAAAAATAGTTGCAAAAATATTTTGAAAATCTATATATACTGTTTTGAAAAACCTTTGCAAAATGATTTTCAAATGTGTGTACATGTTTGTAAAAATTATTTTGGACTATAGTTTTCAAAAATTGTTTGAAAAATTTGTGTCAAATAAGTTTGAGGAATAGTCACATATAATAAAAACTAAAATATATATTATAATTGTTATAAAAAAAATAAATAAATAAACAAAATTCTTTAATAAGTGTACATATATACTTATAAATAAAAACTAAATTGTAAATTCTTAATTCTTGTAAAATAAAACGACACGCCCGTGTAAATAGTTGTACATATTTTCTACTTTGAGTGCCCAAATTATTTTATGTGCAAAAATTCTTTGTGTAAAAATTCTTCTCTTTGTTTTCAAATTCTTTGAAAAATTGCATTATTCTTTACATATTTGTAAAAGCATTTGCATAGCATTTATATTCTTTGATTGAGCTTGATGTTTGAACTAGTCCAATAAAGTCGAAGATTGGAGCTTGGTTGGACCTTACTGCACCTAATTG
This sequence comes from Ottelia alismoides, assembly GCA_037367405.1. Lineage (NCBI taxonomy): Eukaryota > Viridiplantae > Streptophyta > Magnoliopsida > Alismatales > Hydrocharitaceae > Ottelia > Ottelia alismoides. The sequence continues at coordinate 178,209 of JAZKJV010010627.1, read as the reverse complement.
CACTGGAACCTTATGGGAACTAGGTTTAAGGTACTTCAGGTCTATGCAAACTTAATTCTTTGAGAAATCAGGGCTGGGTTCAAGTCACCTCAACTGACTAACTAGAACTTTTCGAGACACTCGCATGACTCTTGCCGACCGTGACCTAACTTGAACACTTGCACCTTTCACTTGGCTCAACTCAGTTGGAGTGGTGAGGGGGTTGGATTTGCCAGTCTGAGACACACACGGGTGGAAACATTCGTCCTCATCTAGGGAGGGAAGTGCACCCCAACCTGGTCTAATAGCCATGAGGTCTAAAGACAAGAGATTGTGGGTTGCGATAAAGCTTCAAAAGAGGGATAGTCTTCTGGCTCAAGAGGAAAAACTCCTTATGTAAATGCTGCTGTGAATAGTATGTTGAAAAAAAATGGTCAGGCCTGTAAAAAAATAAAATGCCTGCAAAGTATGTATATATGTTGTATAGAAAATAAGCAAGCTTGAGCATCAAAGTTATACCATGTGAGCCTGCAGCTGGATGACTTGACTACACTGGTCTTGCATCCCAGGATAGGTAGCTACACTGGCTACCGTCCATTCTTTTCTCTACCTCCTCCTCTTGAGTTGGATGTCACTTGAACTTAGAAGGGAATACACTGCTCCTCGAGGAAAGAGCTGTTGGATTAGGGAATCATTGGGTTATCATTCTGGAGAAGTCAGTCTCTTTGTCATTTTAGTTGAGGAGAGCCACCATCACTTACACTATACAAGTCAGCTTCATAGTCATAAGGGTTTGCGTATGATGTAGGCTAGTTCTGACCTGGCTATTGAGGTGACTTGAACCTAGTTCGGTGACTCTCATAGGCTGTTGTGTTTTAAATTTGGTTCCCGACTAGGTTCCACACACATTCTCACACCAAGGTCTAACCTGAGCTCCAAACTTTGATTTTGTACGGATGAGTTTAATAATCATGATCAATTCAATTTATTCTTTAAATTATTTATTTTTGCTTTTTCTTTTATTCTTATTCTTTGTACTTATTGCATAAGTGTTTGCTAGGGACTAGCAAAGGCAAGTATAGGGGGGTGATGAATCTCCATTTCATCACCTTTATTCTATCATTTTGGCCTTAAAAACCCCAGCAAATGCATGTAAATAGCATTTATTTGTACATTATAACATTCATTGTTTATTGTATTTATTATACATAAAATAAGGTTTTTAATGCCAAAATTATAGAATAAAGAGAAGAAAAGAAAAAGGAATAAAATATTGAAGATATTTTATGATCCAAACCCCGAGACCAAGGCCAACATGGAATTGGTCGACAAGGAATAAAGTAGGGGGAGATAAGGGCCAATTATACAATAAATACCTCATTTATTCATGCATTTATTTATGCATTTTTGACACCTATTTTGTACATAATTATTTATCCATCAAATAAAGAAACTTTGTACATAAAAGTTGTAGATAATAATGTAAATAAAAATACAAAATTGAGTTTGTGTAAAAATAATACTCAGTGTACATTTTATACACAGAATAAAAAGCCAAAATATCAACTTCACAGACCCATATCTTGCAAATAAAAACTCCAAATCACCCAAACCTTTAATTGTATATAGCATTCCAAGAACTATTTAATAAAATTGGTTTCATAATTTTTGGAGTTCATTTGTAGAAGTTAGGTTTTTGACCCTCCTTGTATATAGGGTTGATTAAAATATTCATTTTATTCAATATGCATTATTTGTACAAAATTATATTTTTAGAATCTTACAAATAATGTATAGAATACATGTACATATTAAAATTAAAAGAAAACTAAAAAGAATTTGTAAAATAAAATAAGCCTACGTAATACATAGGCAAAATACCTATGTTAACAATGTATATAAATAAAAAGGGGTTTTAATTCTTTTATTCTTTATTCATCTATATTTTTATAATAATATATATAACTTATTAAAAATACAAATCCAAAATAAAAACAAATAAAATTCATTAAATAAATAAAATGTATATAATATATAGGTAAAATACCTATAAGTATACCTACATATACATATACACATTTATTTAAATATGTAAATAAACTCATAAAAATCAAATAAAAATATATTTATACTCACAAAAATAAGTTATAAATTTATAAAATAAGAATATAAAATAATAAAATAAAAGAAACAAAATAAAAATATATATATACACTTATAAATACATTATTTTAATAAAACCGTAATAAAATACTTCAAAAAATAAATAAAAATCATAAATAAATACTACATTAATTTATAAACATTTTTTATTTTATACAAAAAATCTAATTAATTCATTTATTAGGTTAAATAAATGGGTCAAGATTTGGCTGATGTGGACCAATCAGGGGCCTGGGAAAGTTGACCTCCGGTCAACTCCCCCTGCGCCTCTGACTTCCGTCAGACGTGTCTTTTCCCCGCTTTCCTCCCTTTTTCCTGGGCGTCCCTTTCATCCATCGCCCTCGAGTCCTTCACGAAAGATATTCTCTGATCATCCTAGATTCCCGTCGTGATCCTGGATCCCTTGTACATAGCATGGATTTGTCGATTTTAGCCAGTCAATAAAGGTCTCCAGGGATGTCTATAAATAAGTCCTTCCTCTTCCTTGGCCGAATTTGGCCAATTTCATTCCCCCCATTAAGCTTGAATCAGTTCCTGGAGGAGCCCTCGTGACAAGAGGCGCTTCCCAGCACCTCGGTTCGGCCCATGGAGGAGGAAAATTTTGTCGCGGCGGCGCTCCGGCGGCCGCCCTGCTCCCTGGAGGCCCCCAGGTCTAAGAGTTGCGCTTTTACTTATTTTAGTTAGGATTTTGTTTTAGCATTTCATTCCTGTCTTTTATTTTCATTTAGGACATTAGGTTAGCCTAATTTAGTTAATTCGAAGTTCGCCGGAGCTCAGCTCCGGCGACTTCACCACCGTTCTCCAGCTGTTTTCCGACCACCCCCTCGCCTCCATTTCCATACCCCTTCATTTCTCTACGCCCCAGGCACCTCCGTTTAATCAGATCTTCACCGGATCTGGAGATCAGATCTCCTCCTCCGCCCCTCACCGGAGATCGTCGCCCCGTACCCCCTTTCGCTCATTTTGACCCAAATAAGGCCCACAGTCCCTTGTCTTTGTGCCCTGAGCTTTCTTGCAGGTGCTGGAGGCCAAAGGACCCCCGTTGGGGTCGATTTGATTCTTCTGCAGGTACCTGGGGGCCTCATCCTTCATCGACCTCACTGGACCACTCTAGTGAGCCTCCGGCTTCCCTGAGCGCTTCAGTCGACAGAGCAGGGCCCCAGGTTGCTTCGTGGAACATCAGATGCCCGAGGGAGCACCGGACGAGCGAGCAGCACCGGATCGAAGGTCGGGGAAGGGGGAGTTCTTCCCTGTTCTTCGTGCCTTCGTCTTCACCGTCCGATCGTGGTCCCAGCCCAGATCAGAAGGCAGCCGTTGGATGGAGCTCTGCATCGACCGTCAGATCAGCTCGGCTGATCTAATCTCAGCCCTCCATCGGCGAAGCGTCATCGGGCGAGGAGGTGGCGACGCGTGTCAAGTGAAGAATGCACAACCGTTGGATAGCGCGCCTTTGGGGGTAATTTGCATATTTAGCCCCAGCATTTTTTGTATTTAATTTTTAATATTGTAAATTATATCGCACATTGTAAATAAAATGTAAATTTTGCAGAAAGGACCCTGAAGTTTGTAGAATTACATTTAGGTCCTTTCGTGCCTCACGTGCAGTCCCACGTGAGGCGCGTGAAAATTGCACTTTAACCCTGGCGGTTTTTGTATATTGTAAATTAGTCCCAAAAATATAAATAAATGTTTATTCCTGTAGAATTTTTACACTGATGCCCCTGGAAAGAATTTTATTTGCAAAAATACCCCTGCCAGGCTGTTTGATTTTTGTGTCTTTTATCTATTTATTAAAAATACCTAGGATGCTTCTAAAATTTCAGAAAAATTAGGTTAAATGCTTCATGCCCTGTATTTTCACGCCCATATTTTATTTTGCATTTTTTCGCATTTTTCCTAATTATTAAAAATGAAAAAGAAGCCCATTTTGTACTGTCTAAATTGTAAAATACAAAAAAATTATAAAATGTTTTTGAAAAATTTAAAAAATCATATATGGTATATTTATATTTATATTGATTCCAGAAATTGAAAAACCCTAAAAATATGAAAATAAAAAAATCAGAAAACTCCAAAATCCAACAAAAAAATAGAAAAATCCTTAAAAAATCCCAAAAATATAATTTTCTCCTTTATAATTATCTATATATTATTATTATATTAAAATTAATTTGGGTAATTTTGGAGTTTATTTTATATTTTTAAAACCCAAATTATATTTGGGTATGTAATTAGCCTATATTGTGGACATTTTTGAAATTAAAAATACATAAAAATTAGAAAATTTCCAGAAAAACAACAAAAAAATTAGAAAAATCTTAAAAAGCAAAAAAAAAGAATTATATCTATATATATTTTAATCATTTATATCTCTATATCTATATAGACTATATTATCCCTCTCTCTCTCTTCTTATATATATATATATATCTTTACATATATATATCTTATATATATTTATTTATATTTATATTACTAAAAAAATAAAAAAATAAAAAAATAAAAAATAAAAAAATAAAAATTATAAAAACAAAAATAAAATATATATATATAACCCAAAACCCACAAAAACAATAATTGGACATGAACAATGGATTGAATACATGATACATCACATACAACCATTCGCCTCCCAGTGTTCGACCTCTACCTGTACTTACACCTATACACATTTGCATGTAGAATTATAATAAATTTTAACTCCACATTTTTGAATATTTATTGCATACATTGATTGTGGGTTAATTGTTGATTGATCTGGGGATCTTTAAGTGGTCAATTCAGCGACTGGATGTCTCGCCTTTTGAGATATCTAGACCCTTGATCTTCCCCAGTCATCAGGCCCCTACAAGTTTTTGAAATTGCACTTAAGTCCCTACCAGGCATGTCACGTGAGGCGCACGTGTTCCGTGGAGAAATTGCACGCATATCCTCTACATTATGGGTAATTGCATTTTAGTCCATGTAGGCACGTTTCTGATTTAATCAATTTTATTTATGTTTGCATTTATACCCTTGTGTTTGCACGTTTATTTAGGCACTCATTTAGCATCATTTTATAATTCCAAAAATTGCATGTTGTAGAGAAACCGATGCGATATCATTGTGAATACTTGTTGCATTTTTGTGAGCATTAAGGAATTTAATATATTTCTTTTTATGTACATTTACATAGTTTGCCATTGTATGCCTTTAATTACATAGTTTACATTGAGGAATACTTGTTGCTCCAAAAATCACCAAAAAATCACAACAGATCTAGTTTAAGTAGTTCTATTTGTACGTATTACGAGGCCTTGATAAATTAATTGGTGTTTTACTTAATTAATTTTTAATAGGTCAAAATTCATCATTTTTGAGGTCTATAAATTTTCCTGGATTCATCTCACATAGAAGTACCTAGGTTAATTTTTGTATCTGAAAATGATCTAATTTGGTATTTATTAAAATTAATTTTGCAAAATTCACCCTGTATTCATTCTTAATTCATATTTAATTCATTTAAAGTCGAAAAATTCCAAAAAAATTTACAATAGCTTAATTTCATTGCATTTCATATTCTGGCCAAGTTTCATCATTTTTGGACTTAATTTGACCATACTTGTGTTTTAACCCTCAAATTTGGCTTGTTATGCATCGCATTTTCTTAATTGCATAAAAAATACAAAAAAATATTCTCCTAAAAATCTAACATCGAAATCGACTTCAAATTAATCTAAGGAAAAAGTTACCTCCCTAAGTTCGACCTCGGGCTTGCCCAAGTAAAATAAAAAAATACCGCTTATGTTTAATTTGACATTAATCTAAGTGGTTTTGATCAGCCTTGATTTACCCAACTACAACGAACTCACATTAAATTTAACCGATAATTCGGTTGAATTAGGTAGGGTAACGTCGAGGCTCTTCATTAACCAAGCCTGAAGTGGTGGTGGCTATTTAGGACATTATTAAAGCCCCACTTCAAAAGGCCATGAACTAATTGACTACATCTACACCCAAAAAGAGAAAGCGACGCCGCAGAACCAAGCGACACCTTCTCACTATGGCCACTGCCCACACCATCACCCACTGTTCACTCTGTAAAAAAGGGGATACTAGTGCACCCCTCCTGAGATGTGCCATTTGTAACCACATGTGTGATCATAATCTCTTTGACAATGGTGCATCGATTAACATAATACCATTCTCTATTGATCATTCTCTTAAGTTTGAGCATCTCATAAAAACCAGGATGATTTGTCAATCGGTTGACAGATCAATAAAGATGCCAAGGGGTATTCTTGAAAACATCATCATTCATATCTAGGGCATGAGCTTCACTATTGATTTGTTGTATTGCCCATGGAGACCTTCATCCCAGTGGAGCGTTCTCTAATCATCCAGGGACAACCCTTTCTCGCCACTACGAGTGTCGTTATTGATTATGGATCTAGAGATATATGCTTTCATTCTAACAAAGAAAGCGTCTTGATTACTGCACCACCCATAGACCAGAGATGCACATCTAAGAGAGTGTATCCATGTCAGCCGACCCCGAGGACTATGACCTAGATGCTGATATTAGAGGGGTTTGCTTTGTAATGAATAATACTGAGAACCGAGAATTCCTCTTCAGGGAGGAAGACTCGAATAACATAGACCTTGTAGTTCTCTCTTCCTGTACGTGACGATGTGTTGATGACATCCATGGAATTTACATCATATACACCTTAGTGCAGAGGGTAGGCTTAAGATAGACTTCCCAGGTCGAACCTGACCATACTACTTCTACCGATGAGTTTATGCCTTTTCATTTTGAGATCCCCATAAATTCCCAAGTTGAACCTGACCACACTACTTCCACTTATGAGTTCATGCCTTTTCACTTTAAGACTGTTGAAGATCTATACCAAGTCGATCCTAATTGGTTTGTGTCAGAGGATGACCCCGATATCAACTTGCATCTTGTTATATCCATTCCTGAGCGGCCATGTAAGAAGGTACACTTTCTACCTTCTTGATCTCTGTATAGCCATCACTTTGTATATCAACTTTCATTTACGTTCTTCCATATATCGTTTCTCTCATCCACCTTATTATGTGTGTCTGCCTTGCTTAGGACATACTTTGTCCGAAGTATAGGGGATGTGGACGAGTATTGTCCGAAGTATAGGGGATGTGGACGAGTCGAGTGTTCTTTCTTCATTCTGTTTTATCACTTCTGTTGTTGCCTATAATTAGGGATATTTTACCCTAAGTATAGAGGGAGTGATGCGTACATTCCCCCAATGTTTTTTTTCTTTTTATCGGTTTATTGGTCCCCTAACCTATCTCCTCTCCTATTGATATTCTTGTCTGTACTTAGGGATCTCTTACCCTAAGTATAGGGGGAGACAGATTGAGTTGTGATTTGTTTATTCCTACCCTCAACCCTCCTTGCATGTAGAATACAGTATGTATACTTAGGATTAATTGATCCTAAGTATAAGACTTCACATTCTTCATTATTTCATTACTCTTTACTCGTTGTAGTATAGGATATTTTATACTCAGTACGAGTTATGTCTTCTCTTTTTTCTCTCTGATCTATAAGGGCATAGCTCAAGCGAAGTATAGGAGGGTCCTATAAATGGTGTATATACTTTAGCCATAACTCGTACTTTCGTATTTTTAATAATATGGATAATTAATAAAAATTAAAACATACATCAAAATTCTTTGTATATACTGATTAATAAATCAACTTAAAAATATTTTGCAAAATAGTTGGGAAATTTATTTGAAAAATCTTTTGAAAATTGTTTGGAAAATATTTTATATAATGTTTTCAAACCTTTATAAAATGGTTTGTTTGTAAAAATTCTTTCTTTGGTTTGACTAAAATGTTTGAAAATCTATTTGCAAATGGTTTGGAAAATGGTTGCAAAAATACTTTGAAAAATCTGTACACAATGTTTGAAAAAATCCTGTAAATGTTTTTCAAAGTTTGTAAATATTTGCACAAATTATTTGTAAAATTATTTTCAAAATAATGATTTCAAAATGTTTGAGAAATTATTTTCAAATCATTTTGAGAACTATGTACATAATTCAAGTAATAGAATCTTTTTTACAAATTATGTATATAAACTTATAAAAACCTAGTGTAGATTCTTTCACATAACTCTTGTAAATAACAGAAGCACTCTCGTGTAAATAACTGCACATATTTATTTTGCTGAAATCTTTTGTTTTTGAGAAATCACTAAAAATGCAAAACCAAAAACCCAAAAAAAGTGCAAAATGTTTTCAAAAATTGCATAAAAATTTGTAAAACTTTTTCAAAAATCCCATAAAAAAATTAAAAACGGAAAATAGTTTCACAAAAAAATTTTCTTACATTGCATAGCATTCACATTTTTTGGATTGATAATGACAATTGAACATGTCTCAATAAAATCCAGAGATTGGAGCTTGGTTGGACGTTAATCCACTTAATCACCTGAACCTTAAGGGAACCAGAATTGAGTCGCTTCATGTCCACTAGACTTCATTCTTTGAGACCACAAGACTTAGTTCAGTATCATCTTGACTGCCTATGTAGAATATTACGGAACTCACACATGACTCTTGTCAACAATGACCTAACTTGTACACCTACACTTTACACATTGCCCAACTCAGTTGAAGTGGTAGAGGGATGGAATTGCTGGCATGTGACACAAGCGAATGGAAACATACGAAGTCATGATACCACGACCATTGTGCCCCTACTCGATCCAGTAGCCATGAGGTCTAATGATAGAATATTGTGGGTTGCAATAATATTCAAAAGAGAGATAGTCTACTGTCTCTAGAGGAAAAAGTCCTTATGTAAATGTTGTTGTACATAGTTATAAAAAATGCAAAAGTCAAAAACTCCAAAAAAATAGATGGGTAAAAATCAAGAAAAAAATCAATTCCCGTCAAAGAATGTATGTATTAAATAAGCAAGCTTGAGCTTCAAAGTCAAAAATATGTGAGCATGTAGTCGGATGACGTGACTACACTGGTCAAGCATCCTAGGATAGGCAGCTACACTAGCTACTATCCATTCTCTTCTCTACCTCCTTTCTTGAGCCGGTTGTACTTGAACTTAGAAGGGAATACCTCGCTTCTCGAGGAAAGAGTAATTGGATTGGTGATTTAAGATCACCATGTTGGAGAAGCCTGACTTTTACCGCTTCAGCCAAGAGGAGCTATATACCGCATGCACTATACAAGATAGACTCGTAGTTATAAGGGATTCTGTATGATGTCGACTTGTTTTGTCATGGCTTTCAAGGAGACTTTGGCAGAGTTTTGTGGTTATTGGAGGCTGTTATGTTTCAAGTACAGTACCCAACAAGATTCTGGCCAAACTAAAAATCCAAAGGTCTGACTGAGCTCCAAACTTTGATATTATGAAGACAAGTTTAAAAGTTAAAATCAATCCAAGATCTTTCTTTTTCTTTTCTTTATTTTCTTTTCCGCACTTATAGGAATAAGTCTTTGATAGGGACTAGAAAAGTCAAGTATAGGGGGTGATGAATATCCATTTCATCACCTTTATTTTCATTTCAGCCTTAAATCCCTAGCTAAATGCATGTATATATCATAAATTTATCAAATAAAGACTCTGTAAGTGGTACAAAATACTCTATAAATAATGCATATTTATTGTATTTAATTTCAAAATAAAATAATAAATGAAGAAAAGAAAAAGAAATGAGACACCATAGGTGTTGAGTGACCATAGACCCCCAAGACCCAGTCATCATGATGACTTGGTCAACAAGGAATAAAGTAGGAGTGATAGGGCGGATGAATTATACATAAAAGACATAAAAACCCTATTTTTTAATTCACCAATAATTAATTTTTAACACCTATTTTATTTTATTACTTTCACACATCAAACAATAAAATGCTCAAAATGGTTTTTGTAGATAAAAATACAAAGAAAAATAAAAAGTGATTTCACATAAAAATAATGCATAGTGTGCTCGGGACACACAAAATAAAAACCCAAAATAAAAACTACACCGACCTATATTTGCTCTATAATATCAAAATGAACCAAAATCACCTTTAATTGTATATACCTTTAAATAAGCTATTTAATGAAGGTGGTTCCATTCAATTTGGAGTTAAGATGCAAAATTTAGGTTTTGGGCCTCTATTGTGCAATTTACATGTATATTTTATTCTAAATATTTATTTTTTGTAATTTTCAAATTCTTTTATTTTTTTAAAATTTGTAAATAGTATCTAAAACATATGTACATAATTAAAATAAAATAAAATCATCAAAAAGACAATAAAATAAATAAGTCTATTTTCATACACATATGAAATACATATGCATATACATATATAATAAACACTCCTATTTATTTAGGTCCACATATAAACACTGAAAAATACAATAAAAATATATAAATGTGTATGAAATAAATCTAAAATATATAAAATACTTGTATAAAATAATAAAATATAAAATAAAAAATAAAAAAAACCCAATTACAGGTATACCTATATTCTTACATGTAAATATTAACCTATAATAAATTGTCTCGAAAAAATAAATAAAAATATATATGAATTACACACTAAATTATAAACAATTTTTATGTTTTAATAAAAAAATAAACTAATTCATTTTATTATTATTACAAAATTTGCAAGAATTTTTTTAATCATTTTCCTGGTTGGTCCACGTGGACCAATCAGGGCTCTTCAAGTGTTGACGTCGGTCAATTATCCTCTCTAGGTTTCAACTTTTGTCAGAACTCACGGGAGGTCCCTTTTCTCCCCTTTTTCCTGCTTCATTGACGTCTCTTCTCTCTCAGCCCTTCCACCATTCTGACCTTTGCACTTCCCTCTTCCACGCCAACTCTATACCTCCCATCTTCCCTTCCTCCATCGCATGCTACCTTGCCTTGAATTCCACCTGTCACCCTTCTATAAACTTCCACCTTTCATCGCCATTTTGCCTTTTGTTCCTTTTCTTCCTTTGGTCTTAGCCCCTCAAATCACCTTCATGGTGTTGTTGCTCGTGATAGGAGCAACGTGTAGTGGTTCATAGCAAGGATGGCCAATGGTTGACGGTGGTTCCACCATCGCTGGACCTCCACTCCTGGTGGTTCTTCCTCTCTATGTCCTAGATTGAATCTAGGTTCTTTTCTTTGCTTCGTAGATAGTTTTACTTCCCGCATTTCCTTTTAGCTTTTTTATTTTATGTTTCCTAGCCCTTTCGTATTGATTTAACCTCGTCGTAGCACGCCGGAGCTTTAGAAGCTCTGGCCATCATGTACCACCGTGCAACACTGTTTCGACCACCACCATCCATTCCAGTACCTCCACCATCAATTTCTCTATCGGCTACATCATCCAACCAACCTCGATCCCTTTGGATCTGGTCCACCAAGGTCCCCTTCCACCCCTTTATCGGACCTCTTCGCTCCACCACCATTTCACCCTTGATCTTCCACCAATAATAGACATGGCCACTCTTCATAGCATTGTCGTTCTTTTGAGTTTACAAAAGACCTGAGGCTTATAGAATGCGTCATTATAGGTGGTGTTAATAGTTTGGGGGCTTTTCCCAGGTGAAAGAGTCAGGAGTTTTCTTTTGCCACGGGATAAATAGAGGAAGCGCGCTCAGTCCCCAGGATCGTCGAGAGGAAGCCCATATATATTCTCGTGGGGGGTCTGGGGGTCCTGTCAGGTTCGTCAGTCAGCCTTGTCTCCCTTGTGCGGTATGAGCAAGCAAAGCCTTTGACCAGGAGCAGGTCCTAAATGGGGCCATCTGAGGCCCAGGCATTGTATACTTCGACTCCTAGGAGCCCCGACCTTCGTCGAGCAACCAGGACCCCTCTGACGGGTCCAGGTCATTTTTGTAGCCTTCAGTAGTTGCGGACAACATCCAGGGACCTCTCGAGCACCAGAGCAATGAAGGAGTCATCCAGAGTTGCGAGGGAGGAGCGACCGAAGGAACTTCGCTACACTGTTCATCCATGTTCTTCCAAATGAGCAGTAACCGTTGGATTTCTCCTCCACACCAATTTGGATTTCAGACATATGATCGAGCTTCTGCAGCATTGTCAGATCTCCCACGAGATCTAATCCTACATGTCGATCGATGAATTGGCATCGCGCATCCAAGAGGTGACACACGTCCAAGTGAAATCATCCACACTGTTGGAACACATGCCTTTTGGGGGTAATTTGCACATTTACTCTTTGTATTTTTTGTATCTAAATATTAGTAATATTTTAACTTTGTTTGCAAATTGCATATAAGCCCCAATACCTTTTAAATATTGCACTTTAATCTAGTGTTAGGTCACCTCATGTGGACCCCCACGTGAGGGGGCATTTTGCAAACATGTCGCTCCAGGTCTTGTATTTATTGTTTAGTCCTAGAAAATCAAGTTGTAGTGTTAATTTTGTGGTTATTTTGCATGTGAGTTCTTGGAAAATTTTTTTTTGCAAATATGGACCTGTCAACTTGATTGAAAATTATTTTTGCATTTATTTTTATTAAAATTGTTCATGTGCTCTAACAAATTGCAAAAATAGGTGCAAGTGCATAATTGGTTGTGATACACGCTATATACTTTATTTTCTATTTTTTACATTTATATTTTTTAAAAATCAAATAGAGATATTTTATGCTCTGTTTGACTCAAAAAATACAAAAAAATTATAAAACCATTCTGAAAAGTTCCCAAAAATAGATATTGTTTATAATCTAGTCTCTCACTCCAGACCAAAAATCACAAAAAAATCTCAAAAGAAACTTCAAAATTTAGCAAACCCTTGCAAACCGTGAAAAGATATAAAATATTTGCAAGATTCTAAAAAATATTAGTTTATGTCTCATATTTTTATATTTACATATTTCTATCTATGAGAATTAGTTTTGAGAAATTTGGAACCTTTATGCTATTTTTAATTCTCAAACCAATTCAGCTTGTTTAAAAAGTTCCTATTTTGCTCTATTCTTTATTTTAAAAATACAAAATAATTTTCAAAAAATCAACGAAAATTTACAAAAATATAAAAAGATTTTATTTATATTTTTTGACATTTTGTATCTATATTTATAATTATAATACCTCATATAATCTATATTTACCTATATATTATTATATATAGTTTATATGATTATTAATTATTATTACATATTTTAGAAATAAATTTTAAAACCTTAAAAAATAAAAAGGACCATTATTTTATATATTTTCTATTTTTTATACATTTATTATATATACTATATATTACCCATATTATATATATATATTACCTTATATACCTTTATATATACTCTTATATACATATTTATATATTATTATTAAATTAAAAGAAATAAAAAATTAAAAAAGAGATATTTTAATTAATTAAACAATATAAAAATGTAATATATATTTTATTAAAACCCACAACACATTGATTGATATTGTGCATATGTTTATACATGCATACTTGTATTATTTATAGATAATATACATTATTATGCCCCTAGTTCCCTATGTTCGACACCCTACCTGCTTGTCCACTATACACATGCATTGTAGGATTATAATAAAATTTGATCCACACTTGAGTTTATTGATTTATTTATTTATTGAGGGTTAGTCGTTGAATTTAGCTGAGATCTTTGCGAGAGGTCATCACAACGACTATGTAGCTCACCTTGTGAGCGCACACGACCTCCTCCCTTGGGTCTTTCGCTATTTCACTTAGGTTATATAAATATATCTTTTACTTATATTTATATTTAATTAGTCATACTGTACATACATATTGCCCTTTTTATTTTCTTTATTTTTATCCTTTTACTTATTTACATGTTGATGCATAAAAATGCATTTTTATTCATGAATGCTATTTTGATAAGAAATGATATTTAATGCATATTTACATGTATTTGTTAAGGGTTTTAAGATAAAATGCACAAGAAAGTTAATGAACCATGGATTCACCAATCACTAGGGGGATTCAAATCCTCAAAAATAAAAAAAAATCCAGAAAATAAAAAAGAAGAATAAAGCGACATTGAGCGTGATCGCCAGCAGTGAGTCTTCAGGAGATGAGAAGACTACCTTGGATGCAGCACAACACCAATTTTTCCTGCAGTTTCAGATCCCTTTTCTACATGTCAGTCGAGTCATGTACAGAATTAGAGTCATAGTCCAAGTCTTGTATTGTTGCATTCTGATTTCTAGTTGAATAAAAACTCAGATGATGATGTTTCTGGTTTACATTCTGATCCTCCAATAATCCCTTTCCCTCTGGCCTTGTCGAAGGGAAAGAAGAAAATTTCTGAAAAGCATGATAAAGATGCCTTGGAAATGGAAAGTATATGTCGTGAGAATGTTGAAGTTGAGATCTCTTTCCTTAAAATAGTGGATATGATTCATGCATTTAAGAAGTCCCTAAAAGTGGAAGAAGAACATGAGAACTATGAATCATGTGTTATTTATAGCCACTACCTATGTGATCAGAAATGAGTCTCCAAGGAAAAAGAGAGACTTGATCACCTACTTCATCACTAGTCAGATCTCTGGTGGATCTTTTGCCCGTACTCTACTCAATAACGGATACTCCATTAACCTATTGCCTTATTCCCTCATGGATCATCTAGGTTTTGGTCCTCTTAAGAGATTGTGAGCTCTTCTACAATTTCCAGACTGATCTATTAAGAGACTTAGGGAATGTTGAGGGATATTATCCTGGACATCGAGGGGAAGCAATACAAGGTGGACATCATGGTCCTAGATATGGAGTGTCCCTAAAGATGGCAAGATTCCCCTATTATCCTTACTCGTCCTTTTTGTTGGGATTGTAAACCCTTGGCGACCCATTAATACAATAAAAGTTATTATTTTACCATGTCCATTTGAAATGAAATGGATGAATGAATGTGAATGCACTTTACTGTTATGGTCCCTTTGTATGATTAGGATTATGTACCATGGCAATATTGAATATCATATAGCTGGGAGGATACAACTGACATAAAACATATGATGTTTAATAAAGATCTCTAGTTTGAGAAAGAGATGATAATCTTTCTCCAAAGATTGATTTTCAACCGACTTCTTGATGCAGGTCCTCTGCATAGGAATAGAGATTCAGAAGTGTTGGAATAATCAAGTCAAGAGTTGACTTGATGAGGTTGAGATAAATTAAGACCTGAATCGTAACTATTACGATCAGGCGCACATCCTTTGACTTGAGACAGATATGCATCTAGTTTCCTTGGTATGTACATTTGATAGACTAATAGATTGGTTACCTTACCAAGGACCATATAGCGACGTGTTGTGTTATCCATGAGAGCCAAGGGCAAACCATTTCTATAATAAATGTTATTGTAATTTTTGATATATTACTGAATTTATTGATTTATTTTCACTCCTTATCTAAGATTAAATGAATGAATGCACTTATAAAGTCCCTTGGTACAATTAGGGTTATGTATTATGGCCATCTTAATAATCATACAATTGTTGATTCAATGGTTAAATCATAGGGGCCGATGCTTGAATGATATCTAGAGGACTCATCAAGCACCATCAAATGACTGTTAAGATATAATCTCTAGCTTCAGAAGGAGATGACAATCCTTCTCTAAAGGCCAATATCTGATCGATCTCTTGATGCAGGTCCTCTGTATAGGAATAGAGATTCAGAGGTGTCACATAAGTTAGGTCAAATAGTTGACTTAGCAAGATTGAGATAACCAAGACCTATGTCATATACTGTCACGATATAGGCACACATCCTCTAACTGGAGATAGATGCATTGTTATATGTCTAAGTATGTGCATTAGGAAGACCTTTAGGTTGATGACCTAATCAAGGTTTATACATCAACGAGCTGGTATGCATACAAGGGCATATGAGTAATACGATCTCTCAAAGGGATCATACATTTTCACTATTGAATCGAAAGACATGTGCTTACTCATGAGGTATTGGGACCGATCAAATTCCATGCATGGTCATCTTGCTATGGAAGCATGAATAGAATTTGTAGGTATGATATATGCTTTTGGATAGCATGTGATTGATACCAACTCCCAATGACCGAATGAGAAACTTAATGATAAAATCCCGAAGAAGACAGTCTAAATATGATATAATACTTCAGTCTTTATTTTAGGTTTCAAGTATGCAGGAAGTACGAGTGATGAGCACTCTTCCCATTGCGGCTAAAATGAATGATGGTGATGATGTCATCGGTTGTAGTATATGCGAAAGAGAAGAGCGACTCTATAAAATAAAATGTAATAAAACAGAAGAGAGAGAAGAGAAATGATGAAAAAAGGAAATATGCTTCTCTCTTCTATTTTATTTTTCACTAATTATTAAGTAGATAAGTGTCCTTGGGTCGAACATAAGGAGGTAGAAAGAATACTTATATTTTTGAGATCAAATATTTTTTGTGATTAATTTTTCTTCCTTAAAAAGAGTGTTTTTGTGTTTTTTATTTTTGTAGTTTTTATGTGGTTTTTATTTTATTTTTATTTTTTAGTTTTTATTTGATTTTCAAAAATGATTAATTTGTGAAGAAATAGTGATACTATATAATAGGTGGAATATATGGTAATGTATTACTCTAATATAGTGGAAAAGGAAAGAAAAAGAAATAATTTTATGATTTTCTTTAAAGTGAAGAAAATATATTATGCCAACAATATACTATAGATTAGATATAATAGATGATAATATATAGTAAAGCATACACGAAAGGAGAAGAAACAAAATTGAGTCCCGTGCTAGAAAAACACACACACAAGAAACTTAAAATGGAGATGAATTTCAACAAATCAAAACACAATGATAAATAGATGAAAATATATGAAAAAATACAACAAAATCTCACTAGGGTAGTTGGGTAACTACCCTAGAAAAATCATCACAAAATATTGTTCGAGTAATGTCCAAATGATGTCCACAGTATATGGGCATATGTGCAAAGAAAAATATAAAAATTCTACACTTTGGTCCCTGATTAGGGATTAAAATGTAAGAAAAACAAGTTTATTTGTAATTAGGTTCTTATGAGGGGACCTATTTGCAATTTCTGAAAGTATTGGGGGCATGTGAAGGTTTCTAAAACGTGATTGGGCTTCTTACATAAATTTTCCACCAATTGGTGATGAGCAGCTAAGATCAATATGCATTGTGTGATCCTAGCGTCGGATATGGACATGTGTTTCCCAATCGCTCTTCTGGATTCTTGAGGATGTTCTTCCCCAAATCAGAACAAGCGATGGTGTGATTTTCCTACGAGCTCCTCTAGTGTGAAGTGCGGCGATCGGCGACATCTACTGAAGCGGAGACATGGCTGAAATGGAGTCTCATTCTCCCTTCAAGCTCCCATGTTGTGGGATGATGGTGAAGAAGTTGAACTCAAAGAAGCACTAGGGTTCCAAGTCAGAAGTTCTTCCTCAAATGAAGATTTGAGTCACCTCCAGTTGTTATGCAATCAAAGATGCCTTTGCTTCTGATGTAGTTGTTCGATAGCTCAATCTATGATCATCCCGCAATGAAAATTGGTGGCTCGATTCCAAAGGAAATTGACCCGCAACAACAAATGGTTCTTGCAAAATGATATTCCAGAACAAGTTCAGAAATGGGATGAAATCACATAAATTGAATCGAAATTGGATGGAACTGAATACGGATGTTGGTCGTGAATGAAAGATAATTAATTACCCTAACTAAAAGAGGGATTAACTATGCTAATTTGGTGAAGAAAACGAGGAAAAGGAAGTCCAGAATGAGTCACATGTGGCTGAAGGTGTATAACCTCTAATCCTCACTTGAGAATCGGTGGAGCTCGAGCTTTTATGTTGGTTTATGGACGGCGATGCAAGGCGATGTAATGCCTTGGAACTCCTCCCCAGTGTACCTCATCCACGCAGAGGCGTCACCACCCTCAGTTGTCACCCGACTTGGTCGGAGCGAGGTGAAGAAGATGGAGGTTTCGGCCAATTGATCTGGAGCTGGAGGAAGTTAGGTTGAAATGGTGAAGTTGAGGGAGTTAAATAGGGAAGAAGGCAACATGTTGAAGTAGATCTAATGGTGCGTGTGAATCAAAGTTTTTATGACTTTAAAGTGGACGGTTTAGATTAGGGTTAGGTGAAGAAATGGAGGTAGAATAAATGGTTGAAGATCGAAGGTTGGGACAAACAACAACAACCTCTTCTTGAGGAGGAAGAAAGCGGTGCTGACATGTGTCATCACCAGATAAAAAAGATAAAAATACCTTGTTAAATATATAATAAATAATAAACAGCATTGTTTTAAATATGTATAAAATGAAAAATGTTAATAATTTAATTATCTAAATTATAGTGTATTTTACTTATATACATAATTTATATTTTCTGATATATAAATAAAATAATAAATATATGTATAGTATACCTTATAAATAGCATATATAATTTTAGTTATATATTTTAATAAATAAGGTATCTTTTTATATTTTATTAACTAATATATAATTTATGTGAATTTATAGATTTTAATAAATTAATGTACATATACTACTAAATACAAGTATATACTCTGTAGTTCAATTTTGAGTATTTTTAGGTTTTTTTTATTTATTTGAAATATTAAAAAAAGATTTTTTGTATTTTATTTTTTAAATAAATTAAAACATCAAGAAAATAATTAAAATTTACTAAATTATTGTACTATAAATATTATGTATAGAATAAAATAAATAACCTAGCGACCCGGTTGTCACTAGGTCCATAAACATTTTTTTTGCAAATGGGCTTTGTTTTTGATAAAATCACCTTCATTAATTAGAGAAATTTATTTTATGAACTTTAAAGGTGATTAGAGTGAAATTGAAGTTTGCATGGAGAATTTTGATGTTCGGAAGTTGGAAAATTGATAATTTATAATCCAGATTTCTTGGCATATATACAGGTTGGAATTTTTATGATTTTTATATTTTTATATACATTTTTTTATAAACACAACAAATAAGAGTTTAGTGAAAATATGTACAGATGAATTAATTAAAATTAAGTGAAGATTGTACATGTAAAATAACTAAATGAAATTAATGTGTGATATACATGGTTAGTTATTTTTGTATTTTCTTCCTTATCTCTCCCTACTTTATTATTTGTCGATCAGACCATGTTGACTTGGTCTCAGAGGTTACACTACGGTGTTAGGGGACAGTCTATCAGTGACCGTCCCTGAAAATACAAATAGGGATGGTTGCACAACGCCCGTCCCCCTTGATGACCATGGGGAACATTCGAAATCAATTGTCCATATTCACCCATTTTAGAGGAAACGATCAAGTAATTGATTGTCCCTACCGATAGTATAGGGAGTGGTTATGTGATCGTACCCTCCGAGTCGTACATGGGGCGTTTAAGATCGTCGCCTCCCGCTCTATGTTAATGTCTCCATCAGTTCAACCGAAGTGGACGGTCGCGACTGTCCCCTACTATGGCATACTTTTTTACTGGTGCGAATTTGTGTAGTTTCGGAGCTCAAAATGGACGGTCTTAAGTAGACCATCCCCGGTCATTTCTACAGGGGATGGTTGGACGACCGTCCTCTATGGGCTTATAGTATCGAACAACCGCCTTTCCTCCTCATTCTTCCCATTCCTCCCACCCAAACCACAGTCCCCGCCACTCAAACAATCATCTTCGCTCGTCCAGCCCTCCTCCCTCTCGAGATGTCACCTCCATCATTGAGCTCTCAACCTCCATCTTCTGCTTCAGTCGCGCTCCATATTTTTTCTGGAATCTATCCATTTCCTTCGAGATGAATCTGGTAACTTACGACATCTAGATCATTTTTTTTCTAAACGTTAATCTTATATGGTGTTAGATACAAGAATGGAGACTTCCTTTTATTGTGTAATATGCAAGAATGGTGATTTTCTTTTTCATATATGATTGTGTTAGATGAAAATATGATTTACTTATGTTAGATTCACTATATGGTTGTTTTATATGCAAGAATGATTGGTGTGTGTGTGTGTGCATATATATGTGTGCATTGGTCCCTTACACTACTCCTAGCTCCATTATAGTTCTTTGTTGCCCATCCTTTAGAGGAGATCATGAGTGAATTTCAAGGATGGATCTTTCCATTGGATGTCCAAATGAGGATGGATCTTCGGAATCCATCAAATGATGATGTTGCAGACCTGTTTTTTGGAAATTTAGGTGAGAGAACACATCGCTGCGAAGATCAATTTAAGAGGATCATTTCTCCTTTCGTGGAGGTTGTTGAGAGCTATCTTCAAGGATCTTTTGATATTTTTGTGTATATCAATGTTCTTTCCCCTGTGAGGAATTCATTCAAGCGCCTGATGAAGAGGAGGCTACAAAAATTTAATGTGCTTTTAAGAGTCCTGCAACATCTATCTCATAGAACATCTTTCTTGTTGATGTTGATTTCTGGACTGTTATCCCAATATACTGGAAAGTCGATACTGGATTTTGATGGTTACATCCAGTCCTATTAGAGTTATTATCAGAGAGAATGCAGGTGGTAAGAGGTGGATCTAGCTACAAGGAAGCTCTTAGAATGCTTGTTGCATTACCAGCTTTTGTGGTCTCATTTTTTAGCAATCTCTAAAAGGCATAGATTTTTATATCCCACATTGAACCACGCATCGGATTTCTTATTGATTATGCAAGTTGCTATGCTCAGGCCCATGCTCTTCAGCCTATCAAAATTCTATTGGGTTATCATGTCTTATCCGGATCGTAGCAAGGAAGGGTAGCTGAGGGTATATGAAAATCTAAACTTCCATTTCATGGGAGGATGTAATATCCCCTGTATTAATAATTACTTGCAAGGGTTTGGACTCATTGATCTGACCCTCCAAACTATGGATGCACAAATTTTAATTTTGGAGGATTTATCATTGGTTGTCGCTTCTGCGGATGTGGACTTCTTGGGATCTAGGGGCATTGTGATACAAAGAGTATTCAACTTGTGGTGGTTGATTGAGGTTCCACGGTTCATTTGGGCTCCCAAACTTATGTGGTTATTGGTGAAGCATCTTCTGGGTCGTGAACTTGGGAAAAAATCCATTCAATGCATCATCATCCTCTGCTACGAAAAAAATGAAAGGAAGACCAGAATTAGTATATATTAGTAATAGATGTTTGTAAATTGTAAGACTTATTGTTAACTATGTATGTAATTAGTTTTAATAATTTTAGTTGTATGCACTTAGATGTTGAGTTTTTTATCAATCGTCCATGTGTTTGATTCAAGAATGATGATTTTGTGACTTGCATTATTAAAAATATTATTTTAATTTGATCAAGGTGTTACATTATTAAAAAATATTATTTTAATTTGATCATCACCTTGATCATCATAACCTTTAAAGAGCGCTTAAGATATATCTATTAATTTGTATGGTACATGAAAATGGATAAGAGTTGGATGACTAAAAGATTGATGATTTGATGACTTATATGAAAGGTGTCAATTATTTCTTAGACTGGGCATTTCACTGTGAATTTCTATACAATATTGTTGGAGGTGAAGGAGATAAGATTCAATGTCCATGCGTAAGATGTAAAAATACTTTGATTGATAATTGTAGAGGAGTTTATGAGCATCTTATATTGAATGGGATTTGGCTACATTACACAAATTGGACTTACCATGGAGAAGGTCTTCAACATGCTGCGGAAACAAATATTAATGCAACTAATGACGACGATCCAATGCAAACAGATGTGGGTATCCTATACGATATATACAAATATACAATATTCCTTTCTTTCTAATCTTTTTCTTTTTATTTTTCTTATTTTTAAGTCTTTTTAATGCATAAAAATGTATTTTTAGTCATGAATGACATTCTTATAAAAGATGGGAATTAATACATAATTAGATGTATTTTTTAAGGTTTGAGACAAAATGCGACGGAAATGTTAATGAGTCATGGATTCATCAATGGTTATTAGGATACTAGAGGGTAATGTGATCGTAAAATATTGCATAACCGTGGCACTTCCATTTCGAGGGAGTGAGGAAATGGGTTTGGATTTTAGTTACACCTCTCAATAGATTAGTGATCCGATCTTAGTCTAAATGTCGGACATTGATATGAATGTGATTCGAATGCAATGTGAAGGTTATATATGTAGTTTAATTTAATCAAACATCTTTAAGAGTCCTCGGGATTCAGATTTTAGATATGATCTCACTATCCAAGTTACTATACATGGAACGTACAGTGCCATGTCCTTGTCTCCAAGTATCCGAGAATAAACACATTGTTCTTGAAAGAGTTCAAGAATAATTCCATTGATAATATATCTGAACATTGGGAAATTGATAACTAAATATGATTTAATTATCATGAATGCTATGAATATGATTCATATTTTTTGAACACATGAGATTAGTCATCTTGGACAATTAAATATGATTTAGTTATCAAAGATATGATTAATGTGGTATCCATAATAATAATAAATATTATAAATATGATTTATTATATGTTGAAGAGGTTTAATTGTAAATAGGAGTTACAAATTAAATGTTGATGTGAAGTGGATTTACGTTGGATAATTGATTGTAAATGCAATTTACGTTGTATATTGGGTGATTGAATTTGATTTGTAATTGGCAATAGCTTGTTTACAATTGTCACAAAATAATTTGCAAAAATTATTTTGACAATTAATTCAATGAGTATAGATTTAATTTAATAAGATTACATTAGATGGTGATTGGAGAGAGAAAACTCTCTCTATCACAAGCTTAGGCGTTGCCTTGAGTAGAAGGGGAAGGAGGCTATTTCCTTCCCTCTTACATGGAAGGAGGCTCTCTGGTCCTATTTCATTCATGATAATTAATGGATTTAATTGAAATTAAAATATATTATGGTTATTTGCAACACATTTATCTCTTTTGAATTAATTATTTATTGTTACAAATTGTTGCAATAAAATCGCAACCATTGATTTGAATTAGGAGTGCATCTCCACCATTCAATTTAGTATAAAAGGAAGGGCAGCTTGATGAATCTCCATTTCATTACCTTTATTCTATCATTTTGGCCTTAAAAATCGTAGTAAATGCATGTAAGTACCTATAATTTGTGTAAATTTACTTTCATTCCTTGTTGTATAAATAATGTATAAAATGTTGTTTTTAATGTCAAAATTATAGAATAAAGAAAAGAAAAGAAAAGGAATAAAATATCAACGATATTTTATAGCCCTAAACCCCGAGACCTAGGCATCTTGATGACTAGGCAGACAAGGAATAAAGTAGGAGAGATAAGGGCTAGAAATCCAATAAAAAATCTCAATTAATAATTCATTATTTATTCATTTTTGGGACCTATTTTATTTTCCACTTTTTATACCTCAAATAAAGAAATTTTGAACATGAAATTGTAGATAATAATACACAAAAAAATATAAAATTGATTCCATACGAAAAAATATACAGTATGCAAGATATACCCAAAATAAGATTCCAAAATCCCAAATTCCCAGACCCATACCTCTCAAATAAAAACTCAAAATATATAGAAATCACCTTTAATTGTATATAACTTTTAATAAGCTATTTAATGATGGTGGTTTCATATTTTTTGGAGTTAACGTGTGAATGTTAGGTTTTGGACCCCTATTGTATAATATACCTGATTAAAATAACTATTTTATTTATTCTTTATTATTTTTATTATTTTATATTTTTATAACTTTTTTAATATTATTTATAACATATGTGCATATTAAAACTAAAATAAAACCTCAAATAAACATTAAAATAAAATAAGTATATATACTACATAGATGAAATACATATATCTATACATATATATTTAAGATACCTATTTATTTAAGTGTAAATAATATATCAGAAAAATATAATAAAAATATATTTAAATATCTAAAAATAAGTTATAATTTTATAAAATAATAACTTAAAATAATAAAATTAAAAATACAAAATAAAAATAAAATACTTTAAAACATAGATAAATATACCTAGATATATACCCTAAAAAGTAAGTTGTAATTAAATACCTCTAATAAATAAATAATTATCATAATAAAATACTTTATGAAATAATAAACATTTTCTTATTTTATAAGTTTAATTTAATTAAATCGTTTACTATTTATTAATGATTTTATAATCTTTTCTGGGCTGGATTTTCCTGGTTAGTCTACGTGGACCAACCGGGTGGCTTCAAGCGTTGACCTAGGTCAATTGCCTGACCTATCTCCTAGCCCTTATCATAATGTCCTTTTTCCCTCTTTTCTCGAATTCCCCCCCCCCCTCAATGCGTTGCTCGAGGAGATGTAGACCCTTCATAAGATCTTCTCTCTACATATTCAGGATCCACGTCGGTACCCTCTTCACCAACATACTGTCTTCCCTCGCCCGTGATTCCACCTCAAATGTCGCTTCTCCACCAACTTGTACATAGACCTTCAATTTCCCCCTTTTCTTTTGGTTGGTTTTTCCCCTTGCTTGGACCCCTCAGAGAGCGCCTACAGTGAGCCCCTTGTGACAGGAGGAGCTCCCTGCTCTTCGCATCGAGGAAGGAGCAAGGAGAAGCCTTTCCAACCACCTTCGTCGGTCGTCAGTGTTGAGGTTCCATCTCCTAGCCCAGCGTCAGTCGAGGTCCCTTTCCTTCATTTTTTCGTTTGTTCTTATTGTAGTTATTTAGGATTTAGTTTCGCATGTTGTTCTGCATTTTAATCATCAACCTTAGCATAGGTTTAGATCAAACACCTCACTGGATCTTTTGAGCTCTGGCCACAATCGTCTACTCCATGACCTGTCGCCCACCCGCTAATAAAAGCCAGTCTCTTCCCCGCCTCTCTGCCATTATGTTTTTGCATGAGCTAAACGGGGCTTCTGTGCCCCAATTTTGCCAAGGGACAGCTTCCCAGGTCGGCTAAAGGAGCATGAGCTCTAGGGTTAGTTTGGTTGTTGGGTTGGGCTGGGCTGGGTTGGGTTGGGTTGGGGTAACCCTGTGAATAGTAAACTGTGAGGAGATTGGGAGGGTTGGAAGGAGGGGTACACCGGTGTACCCCAACCCAACCCTGCCCAACCCTGCAACCAAACGAAGCCCTAGGGTCTGAATCACCAACCTCAAAGCACATTTGAATAGCCTGCCCGATGTAGAAGGGTTGCAGGAGAAATCAAAGAAGGTCGGAGGAGTCCCAAGTGCATGGAGACCCGCGCTTTGGGCCGATTCAAATCGCCAAGCTCAAGTTCTTTGAGCGTTCATCTAGCTCCATCCAGTGATATCGGATCGTTCTCTGTTCTTGGCGTGTAGCAGGCACCATCGGATCCCCTTGCTCTACATCTGTCAGATCCCTCCAGGGAACTAATCTGATCTGTCGATGGCCGAAGCGGCATCACGCACTATAAGCGCGATACATGTCAAGTGAACGTCTCTCTGTTATTTGATCAAGTCGCGAAGTAGGGATAAACTGCAATCGTACCCTTGTGTTTTTATAGTTTTTATTTAACTTCTATAGAGTAATTAAGTAGTTTAAAAATTTTGGAAAATTGTGAGAAGGGCCCTAAACTTTATTATAATTGCACTTAGGTCCTCCGCCACGTCACCTCACGTACCTGTGTACGTAAGGTGCGGGCATTTTGTAGAGGACCATGTGCAGGTTGTGATATTTGTTTTTACTCCCGAAAATTGAATTCCATGTTGTATCTTTTTGTGAAATTTACAGGGAAGCCCTTGGACTTTATTTTCTTCACAAAAATGCCCATGTTAGTATTGTGGTTCCTTTTTTTGCTTTATGTATTTAAAATATCAATACCAAAAAATAGAGTTAGATTCCTGGATTCTTGTACTTTCATGCCCGATATTTATTTTATCATTTTAGAATCTTTTATTATTTTATAAAATAAAAAGAGCCTAAATATCCCTGCCTGCAGTTTAAAATACCCAAAATAGGAAAAATTTTATTTGCTTATTTATTTATTTTAGCCTTCAGACCAAAATTCACTAAAAATAGAAAAACAAAACACTTAAAATTTCAAAAACCCCAAATCCATTATAAAAATCTAAAATTCCTAATAATTCTAAAAATAGTAATTTTCTATTTTATAATTTTCTTTATAATATTATTTAATTTATTAAATTTATTTGGAAAATGTTGGGCTTGATTTACTATTTTGAATTTCCATTTCAACTTCAGCTATTTAATTAAACCCTGATTTAGGGTATTTTTTCATTGAAAATATATAAAAATTAGCAAAAATTCTTAAAAAACATAAAAATAGTAAAAAAATATTGAAACTAAAAAAATATTTAATTCTACAATTTCCCTTTATTTTTAGTTATATTTATATCTATATTATTTAGTATTGTATATATACTCTATATATAGCTATGTTGTATAATTAAAAGAGAGAAAAAAGAAAATACAAAAATCTAAAAGGATTAAAAAAATATAAAAATATAAAATCAAAATTTAAAATAATATAAAATAAAAAATAAAATAATATATAATAATTAAAAACGCACAAAAAGAGAAATAGACAAAGAATCACAATCACATTTTTGCACCTCATTTGCACATTCTAGCCCTTCTGCTCCTATGTTCGACCTCTGCATACTTGCACACTATACAATTATTGTATGAGTTATAATAAATTTTAACTTCACATTTGTATTTTCCTCTCTTGATTATCATTGTAGGTTATTTGTGTTTGAATCAAGGTTTCGTCTGAGGTCGCTTCGACAACTGTTGATCCGTCTTGTGGATCGATAAGACCTTGGCAAAACCCTGTTCAACATAGCCTAGACTTTTCGCTACACTTACAAGAGAAACAAATCTCTCTCTCTCTTCTCATCCCCACATCAGTCCAAGCCTCTCTCCTTAATATAGTGGTCCCCACCATATTGTGTTGAGAATCCCGTCGTCGTCGCAACATCGTTGTGCTGCTGGATTGTCTACCCGTGGATCCCGCCTTCTTCGGTGCTTCTTTCTTGTGAATAAGGTTTCTTATTTTGTGATATGAAATCATGAGACTCCAATCTTTATATCATTAATTTGGATTGTGGGAGCTTTGCATCTAATCAACGCGCCCACAAGTGCATCCTTCGTCAGATCTTCTTGAGACAGGAGGTATCTTTATTTAGAGACAAGCGATCACAAACACACTCTAAGAGGTAATTATATACTCATTTTTTATCTAGATGAATTTATATATGAGAAGTTTTCTCATATCATGTCGTTTCATCTAATTAAATTTTTTGAATTATGTAGGCCCCCGGCAATTAGTGCAACTAGTCACTCTTAATCACATGTAATGTGATCTTCATGCTTCCATGATGCTCTAAGGACCAATACCTAGCCTTCAAGGGTATCCAGAGCCTTAGTAAAAGGTTTTGGATCTGATCCAAACCTTAAGGAACGAGGTTTTGTATATAGGATGCGCGGGGACTCGTAGTTTATGCTTGAGATGCATGCTTCGAATTGTTTTCGTTAAATAAAAAGTCACTATTTATGAATTTTGGAAAACATTTTGAATAATAAAATGTATTTAGAATTTCTAAATATGTTTGATAACTCTCTAAATGCATATGATAAATCGTGCTCGTTGTAGCACGGGCGCTTAACGAATCATGCAGAACTGAGAAGAATCTCAGTGACAAGGCTCACGATTTTAAATTATTAATTTGGGAAGTCCAGAGTCAAAAATAGGGACACGAGCAATTCAGTTGAATAAATCTAAATGTTAAATTTTTAATAGAGCGATTTTGTAGGATGATCATCATGAGCGGATGCACAAAACACAAATGAAAAAAATTTCAATACATTTTTATGCACTTTATTTTTAATGAAAACAACCAATGCACAAACAACGATATGCACAATAACACTTAACAAAGACACAATAGAAAAACTTGGATTAATCACAGAAACTCTTGAATTGATTTAATGATTAGTAAAGCATGAATCAGGTAAATGATGATCTATGTCTCAAAAGCATTCAATAATAAATATTCTTGTTGATGTCAAGTTTATGCTTAATTAATTATTCAACAACTAAATCAATTAATGACTTAATGATATTGATAAAAATAACTACAATAAAGTCTCTAAGATTCAGTGTGAATATTGTTAAAATTCTCAATACTTGTTCTTTTTCCATTTCATTCATAATACAATTTAAGCAAATATGAAAAGGAACTAATTACACATGATTTTTAAAATCAAATTTTGTAATAAATCATGCCAAGAGATAGAGCATCAAGATAGCTTTCCAACGAGAACAAAAGCACTTCATTTGGGTTTTAAAAATAAAAAGTTATTCGAGGTTTAATCCAGTGGCATTTTTGTAATAAAAATGACAAGTTTTATTATAAACAAGGACAAATTTGGACCAAAATGCAATTAAATAAGCTGCAGGGACTAATATGTAATTTATTCAAAAAGTCGAAAGGCTTGTCTACAAATAAGGGGAACTAGAGGATGTCCGCTGCAATTTTCCATATCGCGTGCACGATGCACGTGACTCAGCTAGCTTGAAAGAGGAGACCTTGGTCCACGTGGCGAGAGATAGCGCTTTGGAAGTAGGCTCGAGGACCCGAACCTTATGATCGAAACGTCGCTTCGGACCTGTGACGTGGCATGATGATGCCCATCGGAATCTCGCCCAAAATGGAGATATTGATGGTAGTTTCTCCTCCATGGTTCCTCTCCTCCTCCGCAAGCGACGGAGCAAAGGCTGGTCTTCAATGATGGCTAATATGTTTCTCCTCGCTCCTCAAGGAATTCTGAAGGTCATGTTATCTTCCTGATGTTGGTGCGAAGTTGTGGCTAAGTCGAGGAAGAACAAAGATGCCTCATGGTGATCAGACGCTGATGTGCTTATTTAGAGGAAAACGGAGATCGGAGCTCTGCTTTGATCTCCGATCATGACACTCTTCTAACTGTAGCTTTAGTCCAACGAAAATATGAAACACATGCTAATGAATTGAATAGGTTGTGAAGCGGAATGGAGGGCTTATGAAGGTGAAGAATTGGGCCCCAAATGATCCTTCTTCGTGAAGAAGGAGAATATGGATCGAAGTGATACAATGAATGCATAAATGGAAGAGATCTAATAGGGTTGTACGTGTGAAGCGTGTATTAGAGGCGATGATGGATATGGTTTCATATTGATGAATCGATGAAAGATTGAATACAGAATAATAGATAAATAGGTGAAAGAAGAAAATATAATGAACTTATCCGAGAATCTTCATAAGTAAGGAAGAAATTCGAGTTGAATGTTGGCCAATAAGAAGCTAATCAGCTTCTTGGATCTACGCTTAACAAGTTGGGTGAAGCTTGAAGCTCTAGCAAACCTCGATAGAGGTTGAAGCATGTCAGATGCACATGGATCTCTTCGGTGATCGTTCTCCACCGTCGCTCTTGTTCTCAGTTGAGCTTTGTCACTGATAAATCCCATATGTTGTCATCATTAATCTCCATTATTATCTCTTCTTGCTCAAGTTAATCAACAAGATTCATTGACTAATTAACACTAATAACTAACTACTTGTGTTGTAAATAATTAACACTTGTCGTTATTTATTAATACAATCCTATTATGTGTAATATTTTATGATTTATTTCTTATTGAAAATCAAATAAAATTTAAAATAATTTTTTGTATAAATAAAATTAATAAAAAAATACAAAAAATAAGCAAAAGAAAAATTAAAGAAAATGGTTTTATATGGTTTTCAATAGTATTTAATTTTTATCTATATATGATGACCTCTAATCTCTTTGATTTCTCCATGAATGTTGTAGATCTCATTGAGATCTACAACTTTCATGTTTGCCATTTTTTACAATTCGCCCTTCTTATTAATTCTTTTAGAATTAACTTTGATTTTCTAATTAACTTAATTCCTATTGGACCACTGGCACTTCCAAACCCGCGTCATGTGACCCGCTCCTGTATTCCCACCCCGCACCCTTGCTTTCCGTCGTCTGATCTTCTATGTTACATCTCAATCGTCTCTTAGCGACCAGATCTGGGTCGTCTGATCGTTTCGATCAGAACTAATCCAGGTCATCTGTACCCACCCAAATCTTGACCGTCTGATCTGATGGTCGAACGGTTGTAGTCTTTCGTCAACCTCCAGCAGTTCTTCCTCCTTGTCCAACCCGCTTACTTCTCTTCATTTCTCCAACTCCTCCAGCCAACCTCTTAGCAAACTACCCTCGCTAACTCCTTCATCTTTCATCCTCTGTCCACACTAACATCCCCAACTCCCTCTGACCTAACTGCTATCAGCAAGGGCGACAGTTAGAACTTCCATGAAACATTTTCCAACCTCTGTCCCCTCTTCTTCAAATACGTCATCGTTGCCTTGTGCGGCAGTCGTCTACCCTTGTATATGCCAAGGCCCAACTCTCTCCTCCTCTCCATGACAGGGCGAGGCAGGATCGATGGATGCCATGACGACCTCTGGTTTGGTGTGAACCATGGCCGTCCGGCCATGCTACAACGCCTAAAAGCGGTTGTTTGAGCTTCACGCATGGTTGAGCATGTCAAGAGAAGACTGGAAGGTCACTACGACCTTCATCCCAGCCATTCATTCACTCGGCGAATCTTCTTCAAACCAAGTAATGTTAGGTTTTGAAATATTTTATCATTTTTTATTGATTCCTATGCAGAGGTACATAGCCTCATCTCTCGAATTCAAGGTGTTACCGACCTCTTCCATGGACCATTGATCCACGTGAGAGGAGATGATCCCCATCTACTTATCCCTGCACACCTACCATCTCCACGAATTTCCTTGGTCTATAAGGCTGAGCGACCCACCTCGGGCTCCATCTTCTTCCCTCGGCATAGCCCTTCATTACATTCCATCTCGCTCACATTTGCATGCACCCACTCCTATATGCTTAGGCTATGTTGTTTTAACACCTGCAGGTTCACAAGACCTTCATGGCTGGAAGTGTTGGAGGTGCTCCGATCTGGAGGTCCACCTTCATGGTCTGTCCATCTTCATCGACATCCGAAGAGGGTCATGCCTTCACCGACCTCGCATCACCTTTGCAAGCCATACAAAGATGATCGCCAACCATCAGATATCCTCATGGATCTCAACGAAGGAAGGAGGGCTCGTCGAGACCGTTCAAGGCAGAGGAAAGTACACTGGCGTACAGTTGTCGTTGGATCGTGTCAAATTGGGTGTGATCTAATGGCAGATAGGAGCCCACGTAGATTCATCCAAGCCTGCAGCTTTGGAACAATCGAGCCATCTGTTGAATCACTTCGTGTCGCCACGTGGCATGACCACGACCCTCGTCCAAGCTTAGGAACGCACGTGCATCGTGCTTGTGGGCCTGGGCAAATTGCAAGTCCATCATGTCAGGTTTACTTATTTGCACCCCCCCCCCCGCAGGGGGTATTCCCATATTTTTATGAGCTGATTTTTAATGATTGCAATACGGTCCCTCCAGGGACCTATGTGTAAGGAATTATTTATGTTTTGTTTGCATTTATGCCTCTGGATTCAATGATGAATAACTTGGGCATTGTTTGTCCGATTAAGATGATTTCGGTGGCATTTTGATCCACGTTTAATATCTTAATATAATATATATTAAATGAAGGATTAATTTGTGAGAGTCTATATTATGCATCAGTGCTTATCAAATGGAATATAACTCTATATCGCATCGATCAATTGGACTTAGAATTAAGATATATATTTGCTTAAGTTTGATAATCCATTCTAAGGCATATTTGTATGTTTAATTGCATTTGTCAATCTGTTCACTATGTTCATTTTGTCTAACATGCATTATAAATTAAATCACAGTGCATTTCATCTATGCCTACATTTGTGATGTGCATTATTCTGCATTATTTGCCAGCATTGTTTGTTTGTTTTGACCTAGATGATTTATCAATCACTTAACCTATGTATGTAAATACCTAAATAATCATATTATGGCTCGTGTCCTTGTGTTAGACCCTGGAGTTCCAAAGTTATAAATTAAAGCCGAGAATCTCGTCACTGAGAGTTCTCTCAGTTCTGTATGAGAAGCTAAGTGTGTGTGCTATAACGGATCTTTATAATACACGTATTAGCGATTCATCAGATGGCATCGTTGCCGGGACACAGGTTCATTAATATAATTATTTCGGTTTTATATTGTGATTAGGTTGATTTTTATTTATCTAGGTCAATTCTGTGATGTGCATTATTCTGCATGTCTTCCTGTATTGTTTGTTTGTTTTGATCTACATGATTCGTCAATCACTTAACCTAGATATTTAAATACCTAAATTAATCGTATTGTGGCTCATGTCCTTGTGTTCGACCATGGACTTCCCAGGTTATAAATTAAAGCTGAGAACCTCGTCACTGAGAGTCCTTTTGGGTTCAGTATGAGAAGTTGAGTGCTCGTGCTACAGCAGATCTATTTTAATACAAGCATTTAGCGATTCATCAAAATGGCGTCGTTGATGGAGATGTAAATATCCATGATGTGATGTATGTAAACTCTGTGATGTGTAAATTCCGTGATGTGTTGTTTTATGCATTAATATATATCTTGATAATCTTTGAAATATATTAATATTTTCTCTTCTGTCGTAGGGGCCAATCATCAAGGACGTTCATGAAGAATGGAGATTGGATGCACTCAATCCAGAATTCATGCTGAGACGAATCACAAAAGATGCCTTCAAAACAAATCGAAGATTATTTTGTTCATAGTTGATGTATAATTTTGGATTTTGGACTATATTATTTGTGTGTGTTGAGTATGTTTTCATCTTGCGGATGGGACTCAACTTGAGTGCTCTATTTAGGATCTAGGCACACGGCTCAAAGAGCTACTTTTGATGTATTATCTTAAGTGCTTGATTCGTAAGTTAAGGTACACTAACTTCATCTTATGATATTCACTCATCTCTAAGATTCATTATACGCAAGTAATCTGCATTCAACTTAGCCCAAATGAATTGAACAACTTCTCGCTAATAGACGCATGATTAGGTGTGGATTGCCATTGACTTACATGCATTTAGATAATTTTTATATTCAGTCTAGTATTTGCATGAAGAGAGCTGGAGCCACTGTAAGTATTTCTCTTGAGCATAACATCATGATTTTACATTTGCATGATTTTCCCCTTTCACGATTTGTCACTTAGGATAATATGGAACCTAATCTCTAAAAATTGGACTGTTAATGCAAGTCAATGAAAATAAAATGAAGCTAAAATTCACCTTGTTTTTGGGCGAGAAAACCCCCACTTTACTTGCAGCTATATGCATTCGGTTGAGAGGTGAGGAGAATCCTTAAGGATAGAGCCCAAACCCTAATTCAACCTGCTCGTAGTGAACGCAAATTTTGTATTATCAACAATAAAAGAGACAAGATAATTGGACCTTACTTATGGTCTTCACTGTGTGTGTTGGTGAAATGATTGGGTTTGTTTGATCTTGTTTGACTCTTCGGCGTCCCAAAACCCTTAGGCTCCTTTGTCATCTCCTGAGATTCATCGTCTTGAGATTCATCTAACATTGATCCCTTCATCACTAAGCTTCATATTCTTTATACTTAGGCCTATTTTTCAGCCAAAGTATGGGGGATCCAATTTCGTTTTGATTGTTCCCTCGGGTCACCTAGTTTTAATTCATATCTTTAGACTTAAGCTATTTCCCAGCTTAGTATAGGGGACCCAAGTCCATATTTTTCATCTAACTGATTCTTTTACTCATGATGCATCTGTGATTCTGGATTCAGTTCGTGTATATTCTTTTATACTTAGCATGAGTT
Source organism: Ottelia alismoides (assembly GCA_037367405.1). NCBI lineage: Eukaryota > Viridiplantae > Streptophyta > Magnoliopsida > Alismatales > Hydrocharitaceae > Ottelia > Ottelia alismoides. The sequence goes on along the minus strand of JAZKJV010010627.1, from coordinate 144,248 downwards.
ATGGATTCACTTCACTTTATGCTATGATGACATAGCAAAAGCTAAGTATAGGGGGTCAACTGTATATATTGTATATATACTTTAGCCATAACTCATATTTTTAAAAATTTTCTACTATTGGTGGTTATGGGTATTGTATTACATTTTTTGAAGCTGATTTGTGTAAAATGTTTTGAAAATAACTTTTGAAAATTATATACATAATTGACATGGTTTTCAAGTTGTTTTACATGGTTTGTAAAAATATGATGCGACATGTTTGGAAAATAATTTGTAAAACATTTTGAAAACCTACATATTTATGTGATATTGTTTTGAAAAATGGGATTTTACTTGTTTTGAAAAATCTTTGTGAAATGTTTGGAAAAGTTCTATACATATGTGATAATGTTTGCAAAAAGTTTTCAAAAATCTTTTTCAAAGCTAAGGGTGTAAATGAGTCTAATCAATTAACTCTCTAACTTAAAGATTACTGACTTATTAATTAGTGATTCTTCCTTAACACTTTCACTATGTACTCAAGGCTAGAGACGATCTGTAATACTTGGTTTTAAGGAGTCCCTAGACTTAGAGTTATCATGTATTAATCATTAGGGTCTTAAACTTAAAAATTCATACTCTTTTAGTTGGAATATACGCATGCTATATTCCACACTTAATCTCCCTTAAAAGAATTTTACTTTCACTCACATGCACGATTGCATTCATGATTGAGATGAGTCAAGGTATCACTAAGGAAACTGGGATTGGAATTTTGAGTTTGGGAATTGATTTTGATGATGCTTGAGGATAGGATAAAATTAATGATGGCTTCATAAAACCTGAGTGTCAACATCTTAGTCAGTATGGGACAAGTTCTCATGCTATCTTTTGATCTTTACCTAAAGTGCCAGGGGGTGATGACATTAATTAATAAGTTGATCAGTGTGCGCCAATCTTAAAAGTAGTGGAGATAGCCAAAAACAAAGAAAAGAAAGAATGAAAGAAAGAAAAGCTCTCATCCTACGAAGTCAAATATCAAAGAGCTTCCATCAAAGGCAAGCACTCCAACCATTTTTCAAAGTGTCCACTTGGGCCACCGATATTAGGACCAGGAGTCGGGCTAGCATAAAAAGGCTCTGCATCGTAAATGCTACAAGCCTGGGTGTAGAAGGTATATTAGATACTCAAAAAAGGCACACCCCGGTGTACTCCCAAGAAAACAAGTACATATGACTCCAACTTCTCTTGACGGACACACTGATTAGCAGAAATCAAAAATGAAATTGTCTTGCGTATTGGCACTTGAGAGAACCTTGTTCCAATGAGAGGAAGAGAAAATAAGTACACAATCCTACAACCTCCATTATTTGGCCTTCCATTTATTCTTTTAAAGTCTAACAAATTAAAGAGAAGGTGGATTGAGGCAAGACTAGATTTATTCCCTAGAGTTGAGGGTTGGTTCCTTAGGAAAGCGTCTAAGATTGGAATTTTGGTGATGTGTTGATTCTACTCTCATGTTGCTTTCTACACTAAGTCATACTTCTTATATTTATATATCCATTGAGAGTTTGACAATTAGAGGAGTTGAATTCCTTGCGATTAATACTTGGTTGAACTTAGAGTTTTAAGATTCCTAAAACCTCGTGTTTTAGGTCCAATCAAGCCTTGTAATCTCACAAGCACAAGTCATGGAATTCACTAATTAGTCTAACCAATTCTTTATTCATTAGCTCGAGGACGAGTTTAGCTTAACTATAAGGGGGTGATAAATCCCAGATTTATCATCATTAATCTCCATTATTAACTCTTTAAGATAATCAATAAGATTCATTGACTAATTAACACTAACTACTAACTATTATGTTGTAAATAATTAACACTAATTATTATACATTAATATAATCCTATTATGTGTAATATTTTATGTATTTATTTCTTATTGATAATCAAATAAAAATTAAAATAAAATTATGTATAAATAAATTAACATAAAATAAAATAAAAATACAAAAAATTAGAAAAAGAAAAATTAAAGAAAATGGTTTTATATGATTTTCAATAGTATTTAATTTTTATCTATGTATAGATGACCTCTGATCTCTCTGAATTCTACATGAAAGTTGCAGATCTCGATGAGATCTCCAACTTTCATGTTTACATTTTTTTCCAATTCGCCTTCTAATTAATTCTTTTAGAATTAACTTTGATTTTCTTATTTAACTTAATTCCTATTGGGCCACGTGGCACCTTCAGAACGCGCAACGTGGCCCGCTCCTGTGTCGCCACCCGTACCTTGCTTTCTACCGTCTGATCTTCTATGTTACATCTCAATCATCTGTTAGCGACCAGATCTGGGTCATCTAATTGTTTTGATTAGAGCTAATCCAGGCCATCTGTACCCGCCAAATCTTGACCGTCTGATCTGATGATCGGACGACTGTAGTCTTTCGTCAACATCCAGCAATTCTTCCTCCTTGTCCAACTCTCCTACTTCTCCTCCTTTCTCTAACTCCTCCAGCCAACCTCTTCGCAAACTACCCTCGCTAACTCCTTCATCTTTCATCCCCGGTCCATGCTAACTTCCCTAACTCCCTCTAACCTAACTGCTATCAGCAAGGGCGGCAATTAGAACTTCCATGAAGCCTTTTGCAACCTCTACCCCCTCTTCTTCAAATACGTCACCGCCACCCTGTGTGGCGGTCGTCCACCCTTGTATAGGCCAAGGCCCAGCTCTCTCCTCCTCTCCGTGATAGGGCGAGGCAGGATTGATGGATTCCATGACGACCTATGGTCTGGTGCGAACCATGGTCGTCCGGCCATGCTATAGCGCCTAACGGCGGCTGTTCGAGCTTCGCGCACGGCTGAGCGTGTAAAGCGAAGATCGGAAGGTTACTGTGACCTTCAACCCAAGCCATTCATTAACCCGGCGAACCTTCTTCAAACCAGGTAATATTAGGTTTGGACTATTTTATCATTTTTATTGATTTCTATCCATAGGTACATAACCTCATCTCTCGAATCAAGGTGTTACCGACCTCTTCAATGGATCATTGATCCACAGGAGAGGAGATGATCTCTGTCTACTTGTCCCTTCACACCTACCATCTCCACACATTTCCTTGGTCTATAAGGCTGAGCGACCCACCTCGTGCTCCATCTTCTTCCCCCGACATAGCCCTTCATTACATCCCATCTCGCTCACATTTGCATGCACCCACTCCTATATGCTTCGGCTATGTTGTTTTAACACCTGCAAGTTCACAAGACCTTCAATGGTCGAAAGTGTTGGAGGTGCTCCGATCTGGAGGTCCGCCTTCATGGTCAGTCCATCTTCATCGACATCCGGAGAGGGTCTCTCCTTCACTGACCTCGCATCACCTTTGTGAGCCATCCAGAGATGATCGCCAACCATAAGATATCCTCTTGAAGCTCGGTGGGGGGAGGAGAGGCTCGCCGGAGCCCCGCCTTTTTGCATCCGCGCAAGGAAGAGGAGAAGAACACTAGCGTACAGTTGTCGTTTGTTCGCGCCAAATTGGGCGCGATCTAACAACGGATACGAGCCCACTTAGATTCATCCAAGCCTGCAGCTTTGGAGCAGCCGAGCCATCTGCTAAAGCACTGCTTGTCACCACGTGGCCCGAGCCACGACCCTCTGTCTGAGCTTAGGAACGCATGTGCATCGTGCGTGCGAGCATGGGAAAATTACAAGTCCATCCTGGTGGTTTTCTTATTTGCAAAAATACCCTCGTGTAGGGGATATTCCATAATTTTTTGATCCAATTTTTAATAATTGCAATCTAGTCCCTCTAGGAACCTATGTGTAAGGAATTATTTATGTTTTGTTTGCATTTATGCCCCTAGATTCAATGATGAATAACTTGAGCATTCTTTATCCGATTAAGGTGATTTCAGTGGCATTTTGGTCCTCTTTTAATTATCTTTGATCTAATATATTTTATTTTATGATTAGGTATTAAATGAAGGATTAATTTATGAAAATCGTATTGTGCATCCATGCTTATCAAATGAAATATAGCTCTACATCTCAACGATCAATTGGACTTAGAATTAATATGTATATTTGCTTAAGTTTGATAATACATTCTGAGGCATATTTGTGAGTATAATTGCATTTGTCGATCTGTTCATTATGCTCATTTTGTCTAACATGCATTATTAAATTAAATCACAGTTCATTTCATCCATGTCTACATTTGTGATGTGCATTATTATGCATTGTTTGTTTGTTTTGACCTAGATGATTTATCAAATACTTAACCTAGATATGTAAATACCTAAATAATCGTATTATGACTCGTGTCCTTGCGTTCGACCCTGGACTTCCCAGGTTATAAATTAAAGCCGAGAACCTCGTCACTGAGAGTCCTCTCGGTTCTGTATGAGAAGCTAAGTGCTCGTGCTACAACAGATCTATTTCAATACATTCATTTAGTGATTTATCAGTCACAGATGGATGTCAGGAGGCTAGGAGGAAGCACCCAAGTGGCGGATGAGGTTGATGATGGTTGGAGGCAGGGTTTTGAGAGGGAGGGATTTGGTAGTGTGCGGTTCCAAGTGGTGGTTTCAACCACCGCCAACCGACGAGAGAGAGAGAATGAGGGGAAGTTAGGAAGATGGCATGGATAAGGGTAGAACGACGATTAGTTTGGTGGTTGATTCAAAATGCAATGTTGTGTGAGGTAGTCAGAAGAAATCGGAGATTAAAGGTGGTTGGCGACTCGCGTTGCTTTGAGGAAGTGGATACAAGAGATTGAAGGAGATCGGGTAGCTGTCTGATCTTGATCTGACGCTCAAGAATTGGGCGTGGGTTGATGGTCTGGATCGACTTGATCAGGATGATCAAGCATTCCATATCAAGGCGTAAACGGAAGGACGAGATGAAGAGGCAAGGCGGTCTGATGGACAGGATCAGATGCAGGTGGCAACAAATGAAGCGGGCCATGTGGATGGCCCAGAAGGCACCATGTGACCCAATCAAAATTATGATAAATGTAGAAATCAAAGAAAATTAGAAAAGAAACAATATTAGGAGTCTAATCAAGAAAAGTGTTAACCATGAAAGTTGTTGATCTCGATCAAGAAAAGTGTTAACCTTGATGTATTATCAAGAAAAGTGGATACATGTTCACTAAAATGATCATAACTTGAGCAAACAGAATCCAAATCATGCAAACTCAAATCCCACGGTTTCCTTATTTAATGAGAAACATAATACAATTGATAATTTCGTGTTTAAAAAATTAAATAGAGCCTAAAAATATCACAAAACAAGGCTACAAGAATGAAATGCGATAAAACTTTCGCAAACCCTAATGAATCCAAATCTTCCTAGGTTTATGGATCATATCCAAAACCTCCGATCTAATGCTATGATACCACTTGAAGGATATGGTAAGATCCTTAAGCATATCACGGAAGCGTGAAGATCGCATCATATGCGATCAGGAGCGACTAGTCGCGCTAGTTGCTCGATGCAGCGGAATTTAAAATTTTTTACATGCGATGAAACCACATGATCCAAGAACACTTCTTAGATTGTTTCATCTAAACCACAAATAGTATTAGGATTACCTCTTGAAGCGTGGTTGCGATCGAGTCTCTAAACGAAGAGACCTCCTATCTCAAGTCCGATCCGACGGAGGAGACACTTGCAAGCGTGCTGATGAAACATGTGCTCCTCGCAATCCATGTTGATGATCCAAGCAGTGAATCTCCTGGTCTTGACACACGAGATCCGACGTCTTCTTCACGAGTGAGGCGCACCGAATGAGATGGAGATCCACGAGCAAATGATCCGACAGCATTACAATGATGCTGCGGCGGTGGAGACTCTCTCTAGGGCTCCGTGGTGGACGGCCACAATGAGAGAGAGAGAGAGATGGTGTGTAGAGAATGAGAGAGAGAGAGAGAGCTTATGTTGTTCTCTTGTTGTGTTGTTGTAACTTTGAAGAGCAAGGGGTGTCTCTTCTTTAACAGTATTTTGGGAGTCCATGGATCCCAATCCATGGGCTACACAAAATCAATGGATGAGATTGATTTGTGTTTCTTTCAATGGCCAAGATTTTGTTGTAAAAAGACAACAATAATTAACTTAATTTAGATTAAATATATATTGAACAATCAGTACAAATTACTCCCAAATTAAATCAATCGAGCATGGAGATTATGGATTGAAGATTGCCTCCTTCCATAATATGGGAGTTGGTGGCAATCTCATGTAATCTCATGAGATCTCATGAGATTGCATTATTCCATGGAAATCTCCATGATTTACAATAGCACTTGTTGTAGATTATTCTACAAAAATAATTCATAATTATTTTGTCAACATTGTAATATCTTTTGGAAATTTGTGACTCAAATTCACAACCCAAAATAAAATGTGATTTACATTTTCAATTAATTGTCCAATGTGAATCCAATTCACATCAATATTTAATTAACAAATGTAAGTTACAAATAGCTCTCTCTTATATATTATAAATCACATTTATAATATATATGATTAATATAGATAGTGTTATCCACATTATTCATATCCATGATAATTAAATCACATTTAATCATCTTGGATCTTTATTCTCATGTGCCCAAATAATATGAATCACATTCACGTTATTTACATCTTTGATAATTAAATCATATTTACTTATTTTAGATAACTCACCATATAATATGAATCAAATTCATATTATTCATGATAATTAAATCACATTTGATTATCTATTTTCTCAATGCTTGGATACATATATCAACAATGAAATTATCCTGAACTCTTTCAAGGATAATATGCTTTCTCCACGAATACTTGGAGATAAGGACAGGGTGATTGTATTGTTCCACGTATAGTGACTTCACATCTCAAATCCAGATCTTGCGGACCTCCCATAGATGCTTGATCAAATCAAGGCCATAGATCCAATCTTTTCATTGCATCTGAATTGAATTCAGATCACTGTCCAGCACTTGGACCAAGATTAGATTACTTCTCTGTTGAGAGGAGTCACTAAAATACAGACTCTTTTCATTACTCCCTAGGAATGGAAGCGTCATGGTTATACAATCGTTTAAGACTACATCACCCTCGGGTATTCCTAATACATGTACATCCTGCATACTGGAAGACCCAGAATAAACCTGAAGTATAAGATCAATTTTACACTATCTACTTTAGAGTTTTATCATCAAGTTTCTCATTCGATCATTGGGAGCTGGTATCGATCATATGCTTTCCAAAAGCATATATCATACCCAGGTGTTGATCATATACTTTTCCAAAAACATGTATCAATCCTACAAATTCAGTCAAGCTTCCAAAGTGAGACGATTGTGAATGGAATTTGACCTTCCCAATATCTCATGAGTGAGATCATGTCTTCCAGTTCAGTATTGAACCTGTATGATCCCTTTGAGAGATCGTATTACTCATATGCCCTTGTATGCACACCAGCGTGCCGGTGTATAGACCTTGATTAGGTCATCAACCTATTGGTCTGCCAAATGTACATACTTAGATATATAATAACACATATGTCTCCAGTCAGAGGATGCATGCCTATATCGTGATAACATACGACATAGGACTTTAGTTATCTCAATCTCGTTAAGTCAACTCTTTGACCTACACCTTAGAATCTCTATTCCTATGCAGAGGACATGCATCAAGAGGTCAGCTAAATATCAGCCTTTAGAGAAAGGATTTTCCATCTCCTTCTCATGCTGGAAATCCTCTCTTAATAATCATTTGACAGTGCTTGATGAGTCCTCAATCTAACGCTTTTGATATTCATCCAAGCACCATCCTCTATGATTCGATAATTGAATCAACAGATGTATGATCATTAAGATGGCCATGGTACATATCCCTAATTGTACCAAGGGACCTATTATGCAAATTAGTTATTCTTCATTTCAGATCAGGGAATGATATCTGCAATAACATTTATTGCATAATGGCTCGTCATGGGCTCTCATGTCCAACATATGTATATGTTAAGCATGCTTCAGACATCGCATATGACTGAGATGGAGTGGGTTAACCATCATTTAGATGAGTTAGCCATGCCCAGGACCACTCTCCCAGCATAGACTAAGATGAACTCGAACAACAAGAGGCGACATTCAGATCAGGTAAACACCACTACAGGTATGGTCACTTTTCTTGAATTTTTATCTAACTTCATTCGTCTCAGGAGTGGTAGACATCCACGAGTACATGATCTAGAGGAGGAGATTGCACATAATGAGGAGCAAGAGCTAATCCATGAAGATGTTGAGTTACATTATGATGTTGAGGAGGAGGACCACCACAATAAGGTGCACCATGATGTCCATGATGATGCTATTCAGGGGGAGTGATGCAGAGACTAGTGATATGGACACATGCGACTCAGATGATGATACCACGTTATGCCATGCAGAAACTCCTGATGATTCGGTTTCCTTTCTTGTATTTGAGAGTTTCATACATACTTCTGAGAATCTCATTGTATATGTTGATTCCACTTTTGATGATTTTAATAAAAATGAAGAAAAATTTGGTGTTCCTGAGTTTGTTCCTTTTCTCGATGCTTTGTATGGAAAAGGAAAGAAAAAGACCAAAGAATGATGCTACTCCTGAGATAGAGAGATTACTTAAAGATTACATCTTTCTGAAGATCCCGCTTCATGATGCCTTGGACCACTTTCCTATGCTCAAGCAACAGTTTAAGAATAGATGTACTACGCGCAGGAAGAGGAGATCACGTACATAGAAGCATATATTGACAAAAGCCGCATTCTATGCCATATAGAACAAATTACCTAAGAAGAAGAGAGATTCAGGAGCGCACTATGTCAGATGCGAGATTTCACCAGTATTTTTCAATCGCACTCTCTTAGATAATGGCTCCTTGATCAATCTATTACCATCTTGTTTGCTCGACAAGCTTGAGTTAGATCCTCTTTACAAATCCTACATGATCCTTCAGTTTACTGATAGATCTGTAAAGAGACCTAGGGCATTTTGAGGAACGTTATCATGACCGTGTAGGACTTGCAGTTCCCAATGGACTTTACTATCCTAGACATGGATTGCCCTACACAGTTATACCTTATCCTGATCATTCTTGGGAGGCCCTTCTTGGAGACCGTGAAGGCTCTCTTCGATTATGATACAGGGAAGTTATCTTTTCTCACCAAGGGAAAAAAGGTACAAATAGAGATGGCGAGAGAATCACACACTTCTAGTGTTGCATCGACGGTCAATTCAAACATCTTGAGTTCCTTACCCACCTATGATTACATGGATGAGGTTTGTCTTGACGACCTTGAAAGATATCAGGTAAAGACCCATGATATCCTGGTAGAGGATGGGTCCGAGACTACAGTTGGCACTTCTTCTGATAGTACTCTATATTTAGCATGGATGATGAGAAGATGGATTAGACACTTGATGATTTTATTGCAGATATTTCAGATTCTGAGTTTTACATAATCATCCACTTCAGATGAGCTAGAGACTGATTTTCATTTAGCTAAGTTATTTTCTCCTAGTCATTCCAAGGATGAGCTCAGTAGAGAGTCGGATGATGTTATTTCAGATTTTATAGACGCCTTCTGTAGTCTGACTTTGGAGCATATTGAGATGGTGGACAACCATATTGCAGACACATCTACCACCAGCACAGTCCCCAGCACACAAATAGATGAGGATATAGCAAAGCCAGATTCCCCTTGGCAGAATTGAAGATCTTGCCACTGGATATGAAGTATGCTTTCCTTGTGAGTCCACATCGACAGCTTTCAATAATTATCATCTCATCTTTGACCGAAGAGCAAGAATCTCGTTTGATGGAGATTCTTGAAAAAAAACCACAAGGACATTGGGTGGACGATATTCGATCCCTGGGATAAATCCTTTTTTGTGCTCTCACCATATCTATCTCGATCATTACAACAGACCTTCTAGAGAGTTTCAATGCAGGCTAAATTTGATTTTACGAGATGTTGTTAAGAAAGAGATTACAAAATGGTGCGCAAGTTTATTTATCTCATCTCCAACTCTGAATGGGTTAGCCCATTACATGTTGTCCCAAAGAAGTCAGGAATTCATATGGTCAAGAATGAGAGTGGAGAGGAGATTCCAAAAAGAGTAACTACGTCGTGATGGGGGGTGCGTTGATTACAGGTGAACACCACGACAAAGAAGAACCACTTCCCTTTGCCTTTTATAGAATAGGTCATAGAGAGGTTGGCAGGGAAGGAGTACTCCTAATTCCTTGATGGTTACTCTAAATACAACCAGGATACTATTGCTCCTAAGGACCAGGAGAAGACTACCTTTACATGTCCTTTGGCATGTGTATGCCTTTAGACAGACGCCCTTTGGTTTGTGCAATGTCCCTGCTACATTCCAGAGGTGCATGCTTTCTATTTTTGTAGACATGATAGGTGTTTTTTTCGAGGTCTTTATGGATGATTTTTTGATCTATGGTGAGTCCTTTGATGATTGTTTAGCGCACCTAGACCAGGTTCTTCAGAAATGTTGTGAGGTGAAATGTGTTTTGTCGTGGGAAAAGAGCCATTTTATGGTTACAAATAGGATTGTGTTGGGGCATGTCATCTCCAAGCGAGGAATGGAGGTTGACCCTGCCAAGTTGGATGTCATCAAGCATCTCGAGTCACTAACCAACATCAAGTAGTTACGGGTTTTTCAATGGCATATCAGTTTCTACCGACGGTTCATTAAGGATTTCCCTAAGATCACCCGATCTTTAAAATTATTAGGCAAAGACATCAAGTTCTTGGTAGATGACAAATGTCTTAGTTCCTTCCTCACATTAAAGGAGATTATTATCAATGCTTTTATCCTACAATGACTTAATTGGTTTCTTCACTTCGAGATCATGATGGATGCTTCAGATTTCACAGTTAGGGATGTATTAGGACAGAGGAGGAATGGACTTCCTATTGCCATCCATTATGCCAGTTGAACTTTAGATGATGCTCATCCAATTATATAGTGACAGAGAAAGAGATGATGAAAGTGGTATTTTCTTCTTGGTTCAAAAATTAAAGTGTATACAAATCATTCAACTATTAGATACTTGATGATGAAGAAGGATGCCAAGGTGTACCTTCTTAAATGTGTTCTTTTACTTCAGTAATTTGATTTGGATAACAAGGACAAACCTGGGTTAAAGAACGTGGTAGATGATCACCCATCTCGATTACAGATAGAGCAGCCTTCATATGAGTATACGCCAGAGATTGCAGAGAGATTTCCAGATGAGAGTATCTTTGCAATTACAGAGATTCCATGGAATGCAAACATAATGAACTTTCTGGTTATGTAGAAAAGTCTACATGGTTGGCCGAAGGACCGAGTTGACAGGCTAGTTTATGAGGCATGATACTACCATTGGGAGGATCCGATTCTTTTTCGTGAGGGACCGGATTGTGTCTACATGTGAAGTATTCCTCAGAAGGAATACAATAGTGTCCCCACCTTGTGTTGCTCCTTACAGGTAGGGGGACATCATTCAGGGAAGAAGACAACACATAAGGTACTTCAGAGATGAAAAACTAAGGAGTGGGTCTGCCTCAACTAAAGGGTTGGGAGGCAAGAGAGTCTGGGTCTGACTCACCTCGTGAGTAAGTGGGACCGACTCAGAAAGAGGGTTATCCCGAGTCTGTGAAGACATACGTAAGACTGTGGAAGATCGAAAGCTCTTAGAGTCTGAGCGTAAAATCCGTCTAGACATTAACTTCGATGTCAAAAGAATACATGAGAGAATACGAAATCAAATCAAAAACACGAGTATGAAGGCTTATAAGATGCTGAAAATGCGCACCCTGCAAACAAAAATAATACAAACCTCCAGTTCACCAACTTCACACAGCGGAGATTGTAAGAGTTCGGTCTTTTATCTTTTCAATTTTATTTTTGGTGATCAAGCAGTTGTATTAGCAGACTCATAGGTGGTATCGCCTTGTCGCCCAATGTACATCCTCACAATCCCCCAAACAGTGGTACCATTTCCCTCGACTATCGGGTTATATCAGGCAAAGGGAACTGTGAGTTGGAGCACACCAAAATGACTTTCTATGGTCGGAGGCAAGTGCTTACAGTTGCAACCATGCACCGAAAAATAGCACACAAGTACTTAGGGTACAAGTCCATGGATTTTTGGCTCTAATCCTTATGGCTATATCTTTACCCACTCTATCTGGAGTTATGTACCTGCAACAATGAGGTGTTTTCTCTCCCAATATAATTTAAGTCCGGAATTTTTTAATTTTTGGTTAAAGTTTCAAAAGAAGAAATATTTTTTATTTTTTGAGGTTTTCACTTTTTTTGATATTTTCAGAAAATCTAATAGTGATCCAATTTCCTTTAATCTTTCAAAATCTTTTCTCACAGAGGGGGAATCACAGAATGCGATGGAAAACAATGATAAATGCAAAGATAGAAGACGTACCTATCTCCAGCTGTCTACATGAGGATGATCCGCGCAAAAATGGAAAAACCTAGGATAATACATGAAAAAGCAGTAAAAACCATACCCTAAATCAACATCTCTAGCGTAAGAACGTATTATTTTTCAAAATCGGTTAACTACGCCTAAGTGTGGATTAGGGTAGTGTGATTTACTTTACTCATCTAATCAATAAAGCATGCAACCCTAGGTCTTCACGAAATCGTGTGAAAAAAATAAAAAATGTCAGTAAATCAAAAACCGCAGTGATGTCCCCCAAGTGCACCGGTACTTGGTGAAATAGACCTCGAGAAGAATAGGTCAAATCTGGTCTACATTCAGCATGTCCTTAGTGGACACCTTTCTACAAAAATAAAAATGGGTAAGTGCCCCTTCCTCTCTTACCAAAACAGGAAAATGAGGAAAGGCCCTAATTCTCAGAAAAAACAAAAAATTAGTCTCTAAAAAAATACAACAAAATCGGTCTACATTGGATCGCACTACTCCTCTGCAACTGGCTCGTAGGAGACTGGGTCGGTCTCTACACTCTCAGTTAGGCTAGCTTCCTAAGAAGTCGGCTAATCATGTAGGCCCTACAACATGGGTTAGCACAGATAGAAATAAATATAAAAATCAAAGAAAAATCAGAAACAAAAATCAACTTAAAAATCGAGAAGAAATCAATAGATGAAAAATAATAAAAACCGAGAAAATTGAAACCCCTAAGAAAACAAAGAAAAAATGAAAGGAAATAAAACATACGAAAATCAAGAATAAAATCATAGAAAAAAAGGAAAAGAAAACAAAAAAAATCAAGAGAAAAAATAAATACTCAGAAATCGAGGAAAATGAGAAAAGAGAAAAATGAGAATAAGAGAAGAAATAAAAAATCACAAAGGATAAGACACAAAAAATCAAGCACGGCTACGCCTCCCCAGTAACGGTGCCATTTAGAAAGAGCAAAATGTGTGGCTGTCAAGAGAGACTCGGAAAAGAAGTGAAGAAATGGCAGTTATCAGAAACAAGTCAGAAAATCTAAGTGCAACGGTGCCATTTTGATACATAGATCTGTTGAGCGATCACAAAGTGTCGGTTGTAGCAACCGTTGAAATAGATCTAACGATCAAACAAAATCCCAGTTCGAGAGAGAGAGAATGAATTGTTCTCTCCTAAATTGGTTTTCACTTTTTTATTTATTAAGGCTAGTGTTCCTGGGTCGAACTCAAGGAGGCAGAAAATCGCGCTCGAATGTTCGAGTGGAGAAGATATTTTTGTGACTTTTTATCTTCTTTTCTTATACGCAAAAAGTCTTTTTGGTTGATATAGTTTGAATTTTTATATTTATTTTACCATTTTTATTTAATTTTTAAAGTTATATTTTGTAAACTATTTATCTATAATATAGTATGTAAAATTAACCGAGAATAAGATGATGCTATATAGTAGATGAATCGCTCGAGCAGTAGGCTCGAGAAAGAAATAAAAAAGAAACCAATATGACTCAAAAAATGAAGAATAAAATCACAATAGAATTGCGATGAAAATCTTCGAAATTCGATGCCAAATAAAATGAAGGAAAAATACTACGATGCTAGAATAGTGTCCATGTGTGTCCACAATAGTCCAAAGTTCAATGTAGAAGTATGTAAAAAAATGCAAATAAAAGAAATGTTCTTCTTTCAATTAGGTCCCTGGTTAGGGATCTAATTACGAGAAAAGACTCTGAACTTCTTTACACTTAGGTCCCTGATCAGGGACCTAAATGTAAATAAAATAAGTCCTGGAGGTGCATTTATTCTCTAGAATAACGGTGGTGTTTTATAAATTTCTCCACCGATTCAATATGTGCGATTAAGATTAGATATTGGTGAGTAATGAACTATGATTCTCACTCTTTGTTCTTTTATTTTAGCTCTTTTTTTAGCAAAACCACCTATAAATGCCTGTAAATACAATAACTTAGCATTTTGCATACCTTTGTTAAGAATGCATACTAGTACATAATTCTCAAAAATAAAAGAATAAAGAGAAAAGAAAAATAATGATGCATTTAGAATAAATACAGAGTGACCCAAACCCCAAGAGAAGGCCAAGTCTTTACCTGATTGCAAAAGAAATAAGTAGGGAGACATAGGGGTACACAATGCATTATATATCTCACATGCACTTGTACAAATTATTTATTTATTTATTTGACAAAATAAAAATATTTCATTCTTTAACATACTTGTATATAGCTTTAACAATATAATAAAATAAAAATCATAAAAACAAAATGAAAATGAAAATAAAATCATCAACTCCGTGTACAAAATACACATGTATATAATACATTAATTATCTATTTTACACCCTTAACTAATTAATAAAAATAAAATAAAATCATTTTAATCCTTACATTATTTTGTAAATAAAGAAAATATAAAATAAAAAGAATTTTTGTAAAAATAATAAAAGAAAAATACTTGTCCATAATAAATAGGTATATTATACTTGTATATAATACTATATATTGTATATACCTTATTTTATTTTTCATAAAAATGATTAAAAATCATATAAAATAGTTTATAAATTAATAAAAAAAATATTTTATACACTTTTAAATTTAAAATCATTTACTATTTTTTATTGAATTTCTTGTATTTTTGTAAATTCTATGTTCCTATTAGTCCACGTCCGCATGTTGACCTCGGTCAACGGTCTCTTCCAGCCGGGTCAGGTCTGGACCCCTCTTGCTGGAGCCTTTTCTCTGATTTATTGTGCCCGAACCCGACCACCTTTGGCCTTGTTTCTTACACCCGACTAAAGCCCTAACATCCACGATCTTCATGGATCCCTAGGTGAAGCCGGGTCTGTCTACGGTTGCATTCCCCTTGTCGATTCTTCTATACCCCTTGGCACCCTATATAATATCTTCTTCCGCCTCCAGGGCTCTTTAGCACGTCCCTCGCGCCACCACAGACCCCTATCTCCCTTCCTTGGAGTGACAGCCATCGGAGGAGTAGCTTAGAATCCCTCGGAGACGCCTGGAGGCTCGTAGTTCGTTTCATGGCTGGAGATCCACCGCGAGTAGCCTCCCAGCCAGCCGCAGCTCGGTTGAGGCCAAGACCCATCCATCCACCTTTGCTTGGAGTTCGTGCTTCCACTGGTAGCTTCAGGTAGCTTCCTTACCCCCTGCATTTTCTTATTTGATCTGTAGTTCCAATTCGTCGTCGTCGCCTTTTGTTAGCTCCGACCACCGGGTCTGAAGCCTCGTCGTATCCACTTCTCTGCAGAGATTTGCACCTCGACTCACCCCGCACCTTCCTTCGCAACCTGATTACCCTTAAGCTCGACCATCAGGTCGAGATTAGGACTGGCTTCCTCCTTCGTCAGAAGCCCAAGACTCCGCCCCCCATCACTTCTCCTATTTCCTCATGCAATAAACCCGACTGGAGCTACGTCCCCGAGTTGTCATACCCTTTGTAGGTACTAACAAACGCGAGGAGCCCCCTTTGGACCCCTATCGGCCCAGGCGGAGCAGCTCCAGGAGGAGCTTCACCTCCACAACCTCCGACCATTGTCTCCTCCATCGGAGCGCTCCACTAGAGGCTGAGCACTTTCACGATACTGTTGGACCTCTCTGAACCTTCATCTGAGCGACAAACCTCATCCTTCGCTCAGTTGAAGTTTGTCTGGGACGTGTTCTTGCAGACCCTCTCTCAACTGTCGGATGAGCACGCCTCTGCCAGATCTAATCAGAGTGCCCGACCGTCGCAGCCTTTGAGTCGTTAGATCAGAGCCCTGACGCATCTGACACGCACGTCCCCAACATTCTCTTCAGGACGTCAGATCCACCTGGGCTTCGATCAGAGCCGAACGTCAACACCCCTCTCCCGCATGCTCCACGTGCCCCTGCATGGGTATATTTCACATTTTTCTTTAGTCTAGAAAATAAAATGTGTAGTAAAAATATTACGGTTTGGACCTCGTACTTTTTATATTTGCAGTTTAGTCCTTCTGAGTTGGAGTCACGTGTGTCCCCACGTGCTTATTTGGATCATTTGCATTTTATATCTTGAATGTTTTTTGTTGTTATGAAATGAATGAAATGTTTTAGAATTTGCATTTATACCCTTGTGAGCCTGGATCACGTGTTGTGCGTGTTTTGATTGAACAAATTGCATGATTGTCCCTTGAGCTTTTACAACGTTTTATTGTTTCATCCTGAAACTTAAATTAATTACGTTTGGTTCCCTATGAGTTGTGTTTAATTGCACACCTTTTATTGGACTTAATAAATAGTAAATTAATTCTAAAAATTACCTAAAAATTACATCTAGCTTTTGTTAGCATGTATTATTTATGGTAATTTTGGTGCCTTGATTTACGCGTCTTTTCTATTTTCAAACTATGAAAACCCCCTAAAAAGTGTCCTATCTAAGTTAGAAAAAATTTAAAAAAAATCGAAAATATGTTTAAAATTCCACAAAAATTCATGTATTCATCTTTTATTGTGCTTTACCTTCAGTATTAATTTTGTTTGAAAATTTGTTAAAAACCCTAAAAATAAAATAACTACCAAAAACTTATAAAAATCATATAAAATCGAAGAAAAATTTAAAAGTTGTGTTTTTAGTTCCTATTTGTAGGTTTTTATTTCTATATTATCATAAAATTGTCATCTAGGACCTTGGGCATTTCAAATATTTTTAATTTGCAATTTGGTCCTGGCTGTGCATTATTTTTTATTTTAAGCACTGTTTGATTTTTATAAAATCATAAAAACATCTGAAAATCTAAAAAAATACCAAAAACACCTCAAAACCCATAAAACTCAAAAAAATATTTTTACTTTATTTTTCTGAGTAATTTTGCTATTTTGAAAAATCCAAAAAAAGTGTTGTTGTTGTCTTTTATTGTGTGCTTGCTTTGTTTTATTGAAAATTAAAAATCAAAAATTCATAAAATTAAAAACCACTAAAAAAATTTTTATTTTTGAAATTTGACTAGTTAGTTTTTAAATCGTGCTCCTTGTGTTCGACCCTGGTGGCTATACCAGGTAAATAAAAATAGCAGACCGCTTATAATTGATTGCTTTATTTCTTGAGTGGCTATTTTTTTCGTTGATCGTGTCCAGTGATTTGGGTCACAATGACCATTGTTTATTTTGATACTTAACCCTAGTCGCATGGCTGCTTATCAGCGCACGATCTGGAGCGTTGATTGAAGACACAAGTCAATCGCTTGTGCATCTTGTGTTTGTAGCATGTTCTTCCCCAAATCACAGATGACGGAGACTAAGGTTTCCTCTTCGACGATCTGTAGATGTTGAGGATGGTGGTGCTCCTCCAACAGGGCCAGGAGGGGGTCGCCTACCCTTTCCAAGCTCGTCAGCGATAGGGCGAGATCGAAGAAGAGTGGTAGCGACTGATTAATCCCTGATCATCACTCTTTATTCTTTTATTTTAGCTATTTATCTTGGCAAAGCATCATGTAATAAAATGTAAAATACAATAAGTTAGCAATGTGCATAAATGTGTTAATATTACATAATTAGCATGTAATTGTGCAAAAATAAAAGAATAAAGGAAAAGAAAAGGGGAGGAGGTATTTAAAATAAATATAGAGTGACCCAAACCCCAAGAGAGAGCCAAGCATTGGTCTGATCGCCAAATAAAACAAGAAAAGAGAGATAGGGCTTACTCTGGATTGTACATATCATGTGTATAAATAAATAATTATTTTTATAAAAAAAATAAAAATATGCCTTTACCTCCTTGTATATATTGCTAAAAATAAAACAAAAATTAGAAAAATAAAAATAAAATAAAATTCTCTCTCCCTTGTGCATAATACATGTATATATGATTCCTTCTCAATTTATTATATACCTATAAATAAATAATAAAAATAAAACAAAATTGTTTTTTACTCCAAAAATTAGATTGTAAATAAATAAAATATAAAATTAAGGTATTTATGTAAAAATGACAAATTAAAAATAATTGTAAAAAATACATAGGTATATTATACATGTATATAATACATTATAATTTATATAGACTAATTTATTTTTCAAAAAAATAAATAAAAATCACAAAAATAGTTTGAAAAATAACAAATATTTTTCATTTTATACACTTTTTTATTTAAAATCATTTACTATTTTTTATTTAATTTGTAAGTATTTTTGTAAATCATATTTCCTAATTGGTCCACGTCAGGTCGTTGACCCCAGTCAACCCCCTCTTCTCGGGCTTGACCCGACCCAACCTCTTCACCGGACCGTTTTCTTCGATTTTTCCTGGGCGGATCACGCAACCCCTCGCCCCGATTCTCCTCCTGTGGACTGTTCGAGGATCCAGGACCCTCGTGGATCCCTAGGAAGGCATGGATCCCCTTCGGTTCACGTACCCTTTCCCGATTTCTCCAGCCTCCTAAGAACGCTATAAAGCTTCTCATCCGCCTCCCAAGAGAGGCAGCTCGTGCCTCACTCCCTTCTAGAACCCTAGCCACCTCCAGCTGAGTGACAACTGCTCGGAGCTTCGCTCGACGCTCGATTTGGTGCAGTAGAGCCGACGCTCAACCGTCATGGCCGGACCTCTGCCGCGAGTAGCCTCCCCCGACATCCGCATCGAGGTCGAGGCCATTACCCCGACGTTCATCCTTGCCTGGAGCTCAGGAGCACATCCCGACCTTCAGGTATCCCTTTTATCCTTCTTATTTTTCCATTCGATCGGATCTTCCCATTTAGCATCGTCGTGGGTAACAGGGCTCCGACCAGCCGGTCGGAGCCCTGTTACCCACTTCCAGCCGCTTCGATCGACCCGCACGCTCATCCCCCATCTTGCTCTGCAACCTGATCACCCTTAGCTTCGACCATTAAGTCGAGAATAAGATCTAGATCTCCCCTACCACCTTCGCCGGAGATCGATTCATGCCTCCCTTCGCTTCTTTTGTTTTGATCTCTAATAACCCGGACCGGAGCACTACCCCGAGTCCCAGCTTCCCCTTGCAGACATTTGCACACGCTGAGGACCCCCGATTTTGTTCATCAGATGTTCGCCGGAACAACCCCAGCCCCCCTTCGTCGCCACGCCCATTCGGCCAGTGGCTTCTCCATCGGACCCGCTCGGTCGATGCGGACCCATCCCACGAACACACTAGTGTCGTCCGATCGACTATCGGGGCTGAGGATCATCTCCTTGGCTCTGATGAAGTTCGCCTGACGTTGTTCTTACAGATGTGCTCCGCACCATTGGATCGGCCGGCCCTCTCCAGATTGAATCCACACCGCTAACATCGCAGGCTTTTCAGACCGTTGGATGCCAGATATGTGCCCCACATCCCCAACCATATCTGAAGCGTTAGATCTGACACCTGCAGCGATCAGAGCCGCACGTCCGCCCCTCCACCAGCTGCCTCCACGTGTCTCCACGCGTGCCTCACGTGCTGCAAGGGTATATTGCTCTTTTTACCCTCCATTTGTTTATGCTTTATGTTTTAGTTTGTAAATAAAAGTTGTAGTTGAAACTATTTGCACTTTAGTCCCTAGAGTTTCTGGTATTTGCTTTTTATTCCTCCCTGTCCGGAGATATGTGCTCTGTCACGTTAACAGTGGTGTTTTTGCATGTTTGGCCCTGGATATTTGTTATGTTAATGTTTGAATGAGAAGTTTCTGAATATGCATTTATGCCCCTGTGAACGTTGAATATGCATGTGTTGAAATTTATTAGAAATTTTACAGAGATGCCCCTGGACTTTTGCGGCTGTTATTGTTTAATCCAAAAACTTAAACTATTTGCATTTAGATCCCTACAACATGTGTGTGTTGTTTTTTATTAAATAAATATCAAATCTACTCCAAAAATTTCCCAAACATTGTTAGTACCTCCTGCTACTATGTAATATTTTTGATAATTTTTTGTGATGCAATTTGATTTTTATTTACTATTTTCTAACATTTAAAAACCCTAGAAAATGTGTCTGTCTAATTTAGAAAATAGATAAAAAAATATAAAAATCACTTTGAAAGTTCTAAAAAAAATTCCTAACTGTGTGTTTTGGTTTGTTTTAATTTCTGTAGCATTTTTATTTCATTCTCTTTTATAAAACCCATAAAAATCTCAAAAGACAAAAAAATCTTATAAAAATCATTAAAAATTCTATAAAAATCAAAAAAATTGTGTTTTCAATTTATGTAGTTAGCTCTTTTTATCTATTTTCACATAAAGTTAGAACCATGAAATTTAAGCTACTTTAGATATTTTAAAGTTACCTTTTTATCCAGGTTGTGCATTGCTTTGTTGTTTTGTCTTTATTTCATTTTTAGAAAATTATATAAAAATATAAAAATTCCGCAAAATACCCCAAAACACTTGCATATTTTAAAAATATAAAAAATTATTTTGAATTTTTAAGCATTTTTGACCTTAATAAAAATTGTTGTAGTGTGATTCCTTTGATTTTCCTTATTCATTTTTTTATTAGTATATATATATATAATTTGCAAATTAAAAACCACCAAAAATACTTCTTTTCTTCTTTGATTTCTCGACTACTTCATAGGCTTAGTCCGTGCTCCTTGTGTTCGACCCTGGTGGCTATACCAGGTTAAATAAAAAGCGAGACCGCTTATCTTGATTTTCATACTTGATTGCTTTCATTGGTGGTCTTATTTTTCTTGATTGACCGTACCTTGTGATTCGGGTCGCAACGACCATAGATATTACTTAACCCGAGTTGCTTGAGGTCGTCACCAGAATGGCACCGTTGCCGAGGAGTACGGCTTAGTAGTCGGTTTTCAGCCTTATTTGTTTCATTTTTCTTTTTCTTTTTTTCCTTCTTCTTCTTTCTTTGCTTGCTTTTTATTTTTTATTTTATTTTTTCTTTCTTGATTTACTTCATTTTATTAGCTTCTAGCTCTATTTGATATAACTGTGTTTCTGACCCGCTTTGTATTACTTTTTGTGCGAGGAACCGCCCGAGGTCGCTTTGGAGGAGACCCGTACTTGGAAGGAAGCAGGAGTTCAACAGGAGAGCAGTTATAGATGATAGAGCAGCTTATATTAGTTTTAGAACAGTTCATTTGATTATTATTGTAGTAATACAACACCTTGGACACTTGGCTTATCGGGGTCTGTTTCGTCGAGCACTTGTGTGCTCGGGGGACAACACCGTGGTTTTCGCCAGTTTTGTTTTCTCGACTTTTCTTTTATTTTTGATTCTCGAAGAATTTGACCCTTAGTTTTAGACTTGGGATTCTCTCTGATTGTGACGTAATTAATTAAGGCCCAATCCCCAATTATCTGCCTGCACCTATAGATCGTAATTGGACTTAATTAATTAAATCACAAGAAAAGGCTAACTTGGTCACTTGAGAGATCGCGTGCCGCTAGAGGCCGTATACGGCGCGTGCAGGATCCGTTGTGGTGGACACCAATCGGCATCAGAGATCGAACTCTGACCTCTCTCTTTGACCTGTTAGCCACTGTTCTTCGCGTGTAGAAATTGCTCGTCTAAGGCTGTTTTCTTTCTGCATCATATAGGTAGCTTAGTTTCTATATTTTATTTATGTGTGGATCACCATGCATGTAGAGTGATGGTGACAGGTACACATCTCTGACTTTGCATACATCATCATGTTTGATCGCGCGTCAGCTTTTTCAACTTCTCCCCCTGTTTTTGGACTTAAAATAACCAGGAGATCGAAAAATTCATTAGGTGTTTGTTTGTTATTGAAAATACATAAAAAAAGTGAAAACCATAAAATTGGGACTGCTAAACACACTTGATCCTAAAAGACACTCAACTTAAAAATCTGTCTTGGGAGAGAAATCCCCTCATTATTTGGTTTGCATGCACAAGAGAGTGAACCGCACACTAGGCTAAAGCCATACCTGAACTTTCATCAGACTACTGGTCTTGGGGTTAGTCGTTCTCTAGTGAGGATCGCTCCGGTCTCCAGTAAAGCGGGATGTGATATCCTTAACAGAGCGAGTTGATCGGGTAGCCGGTAAACGGTCCGCAACTTGTACTGGCTAGGAAAGATCTAGCTTTGGGATTGGACCAGTCTCCTGAGAGCATCGGGTTCCCACGAGCTCGCTTAATCACTCTGCTAGACTGAATTATCCCTTAAATAATATCGGCAAGATAAAATACCGAACCTTTACGGTCATCAGCTCTCAATGTTGAGTAGGTGAATTGGGGGTTTGTTTTCTGATCTTGTTTGTTTCCAGATCCCATCCGCCTTTATCTCCAGATCACGATGATGGGTCGGAGGTCCCTTAGACAGCCCTTGATTGCACTACTTTTGAGCACTCCGCCCCATTCATCTAGGTTGGTTCGTGAGAGCCCTGACCCGCTCTCCGAACCCGAGTTTGACTCTGCCATGTTCCCCCTCGACCACCCTTCTTCCAGTCCTGAGGTGCTCGAGCAAAGACCGGAGCGGATATATATTCATTTGACGGCGCCTGAGTTCAGGTCTTTTGCCTTTGTAGAGACCCAAGAAATGGCCAGTAGCGAGGAGTGTACCGATGGACCATCCCAGACCACCACGTATGTTCTAGATCAAGGCGCTATCAACAACACTCTGTTAGCTTCCTTAGAGGCTATGCAATGACAGATCAAAGAACAGGGAACTTTCATGGCTGATATGCGCAGAGAGATGGCTCAGATGCGAGCTGACAGAGGAGAGAACCGAGCCGGTGGTGGAGAGATACCAGAGCTCGGAGGAGGAGATGGACCACAGCCAGAGGAGCCATAGGAGCCAGTCCAACCAGCCCGCCCGATGAGAGAGTTGCACAGCCCTGTGCAACTCTTACACATGGTTGGATTCAGCTACCGGTGATTCTGGGAGATTTCAATCTCCCTCCTCAAACGATTCAGTTGTTGCCCAGATTTCACGGGATAGCCACCGAGGAGCCGCATCTGCATCTCCAGGAGTTTGAGATGATCTGCAGCATGGTCCACGTTAGACACGTGGACGAGGACACCATCAAGATGATGGCCTTCCCATTATCCCTTATCGATAGAGCAGCCTACTGGCTGAAGTATTTGGGGAGATACGTCACTTCGTGGGAACAGCTTCTGAACGAGTACTTGAACAAGTACTATCCACTCGGCCGGATGAATGCAGCTCGAGCCCTCATCGACAACTTCTCCATGCTTCCCAACGAGCAATTTCATGAAGCATGGGGTCGTTTCATAGAGCTCATCGACCGGTGTCCACACCATGATATATCCAAGCCCAACCTTGTGCAGAGTTTCTTTTGTGGGCTGGCACCGGAGCTGCAGGGGCTTGTGAACGCTTCCTGTGGGGGATCCTACTTTGCCAAGGATGAGGATCATGTCTGGGCCATATATGAGGAGATGGTCAAGAACTACACCGTCATGTCCCAGACCCGTCTCTACACTCAGAGGAAGCCCTCACCCCGTGTCGTGTCCTATCAGAGGATAGCATGGGTCGATGCAGGTTCTTCCACATCGTCAGCAGCCGCATCACAGGCAGAGTCATCGGCCGCTGATATGGGCATCATCAGCGCGAAGTTGGACCGCATCGAGATCATTGAGAAGAAGCAATGCTAGGGCATGTCTCAGATTGATCAGATGGCACAGACATGGAGTGACCTGAAGACCCAGATCATGTGTTTCTAGGAGGCACAGACGGCTCCTCAGCCCCGTCTCGGTTCACTGGCTGACCCCAGCAGCACCAGCTCGACCCAGCCCTCCCGCCCATTACAGACAGGTCCACCATATTCAGGCGAAGCCATTCCAGCAGCCGCAGCACCAGTACGTCCAGCCACCACCATCTCAGGACACTCAGATGGTGGTGTACCAGTAGGATCAGCCCTTGGCAGTTCTTCCTCCACCCCCTTTCGAGCAGGAGTCGTTTGATGGAAGTCAATGGGATTTGGTACGACTGACAGCAGCCTAGGAATCGCCGAGACCATCCCAGATTATGGTGTTCGACCGGAGGTGCCTCATCCCAACAGCAGCCTCCAGTTCATGGTGGCCAGTATAGCTAGTCCCAACAGCAGCCCCAGTTCCCACACCAGCCACAGTAGTAGTAGCATTACCAGCAGGTTCCTCGTCCCTACCAACAGGGACAACCGTGGAGGCAGCATCAGCAGCAGCCTCAACAGTACTCTCAGTATCCCCCTCATCCTTCCCAGCAGCATCCTCACTTCCAGAGAGGCAACCCATCCGGTTCTCATGGGCCAGCCTATGAGAACCCAGCACTTGATTACCTAGCCCGCCTTCTTTACGATTAGCATGCTACATTCCGATGGGAGATGGATGAGTTCCGCCAGGAGATGAGGGAGATTATCAAGGGCAAGGCCGCCATACCCGCTCAGATTGAGCTGAACCCAAACAATATGAAGAGAAAGTTTGAGCAGGTACAGTTCACAGAGGTTACCACTCCTAGTGACTCATTGGGTGATATTGCTTCATATACATTTGATGCTGACTTTGTTACACTTAGGAGCGGTAGGATGCCAGCCGACAGCGCCTCGTTTGAGCGACGACACCACGAGGATGCAGGAGCGCCAGATGAGGAGGATAGCGGTGCTAATGCCACTTATGATGATGATGACGGTGGTGCTAATGCCACCAAGGATGTTGATCCAGGCGATGGTACTGAGGTCATCGCGACCCCAGTTGCAGAGGGTGGTACTGATGCCACCAGATGTTCAGATGCGGAGCCAAAGTGTGGTGTTGATGTCGTAGTTTATGATGTCGTGGGTGGTACTGAGGCCACCCCTTCTATTCCATTTGTATTTCCTTCAGTTTCTGTACCCCGGGACTCTAGAGAAAATACCAAAAAATTAATAAAACAAAGGGTTCTTCATCTTCGAGTCCATATGTGATGCATGGTGATATTTGTATGGATTCAACTTCTTCGCAGCAGCAAGGACCCATTCCTAGCCCTCTATATAGGGAGGGCCCAACCATCCCCTTTCCTCAAGCACTCTACTTGGCTAAGGGGAATAAAAAAGAAAATCAAAAAAAGAACCAGCCGTTAGAGTTCAGCCATCAAATGATCGATCGATTTCAGATTCAGCTGACTCTACATGAGGCACTTGAGCACATCCCTCTCTTCCAGAGGAACTTGAGAGCGAAGACCACCATTCGCAGGAAGAAGAGGAACCATCATGCAGAGATCCATGTGCTCACTTGTGCCACCTGCTTTGCCATTCAGAACCGTCTGTCAGCCAAGAGGTCAGATGTAGGAGCTCCCTATGTCAGATGTCATATTCATGAGCAGAGATTCGATCGGACTCTATTAGACAGTGGCTCTTCCATCAACCGCCTTCCGACAGCCTTACTCGACCGATTCGAGTTTGGCCCTCTCCGACAGAGCAGGACAGTCCTTCAGTTTGCTGATAGATCTGTCAAGAGGCCGAAGGGGTTGTTAAAGGACATTATCGTCACAATTCAGGGCCTGAAATTCTCCGCGGACTTTGTTGTGTTGGACATAGAGATTCCTGAGTCTGTGAATGATACCTCCATCATTCAAGGACGTCCATTCTTGACCACAGCCAAGGCGGTGTCCGATCATGATAGCAGGAAGGTATATTTCACGCCGAGGGAGAGAGTATACAAATAGAGACGATCAACAAGACCAGAGCACGAGATTCAGCCTACTCAGAGCAACTCAGCAATTCAGAGTAGATGATAGAGGCAGAGCGAGACGTCCACCAGGAGTGCGACTTTATGATTACTGATGATGAAGTCGCTTGGTCTGATACCGTTTCACGAGCCATCCTCTCACATTCAGATATTGCAGATTCGCAGATTCCAACAGAGGAGAGCTTGGAGAGCACACTCATGGCAGAGGACACATTCGAGGTCATATACCGTGTTCAGGAGAGCGAGGCAGTATACATTTCGTGTGATTCAGATTCAGATCCCTTGGATTCATACATAGATTGGGACGAACTTGATGAGTTGATACTATGTCTGATTCCTACAGAGTCAGCAGCTAGGGTGGAGACTGAGCCGACGCAGATTACAGACACACCAGCAGGGCAATCTACACCAGCTTTTCATGATCAACGAGAGTTCTCCCACGCAGATTTGGTTGCATTCACTCAAACATTTCAGAAGCCAGATTTGCCAGCTCCCAGTTGTCCAGAACTGAAGCCTTTGCCGCAGTCGTTGAAGTATAGGTTCCTTGCGGGCGAGCATGAGATGTACCCAGTCATTATCTCAACATATTTGACTGGAGAACAAGAATCTCATTTGATGGAGGTTCTTGAGAAGAACCGCAAGGTGATAGGATGGAGCGTAGCTGATCTTCAGGGGATAAGTCTGGCCCTGTGCTCCCACCATATCTATCTCGAAGAGGACATAAGCCATCGCGTGAGTTCCAGCGACGGCTGAACCCGAACCTTCGAGAGGTTGTCATGAAGGAGATTTTGAAAGGGTAGAGTGTCGATTTTATCTAACCCATCTCCGACTCCAAATGGGTTAGTCCATTACATGTGGTGCCCAAGAAGACGGGCATCACTACAGTTGTGAACAAGTTTGGAGAGGAGATAGCTACATGGGTACCCACTTCTTGGAGGGTCTGTGTGGACCACAAACGATTGAACCAGGCCACCAAGAAGGATCGTTTCCCGATGCCTTTTATTGATCAGATTATTGAGAGTCTAGCTGGGAAGAGTCATTACTGCTTTCTTAATGGGTACTCCGGATACAATCAGGTGGCCATTGCGCCCGAAGACCAGGACAAGACTACATTCACATGTCCCTTTGGGACCTATGCTTTCAGACGGATGTCCTTTGGTCTATGTAACGCCCCTGCGACATTCCAAAGGCATGTTGTCTATCTTCTCGGACATGGTGGGTGACTGCTTAGAGGTCTTCATGGATGACTTTTTGGTCTATGGCAATGGGTTTGATGCTTGTCTTGACTGCCTAGACCGCATCCTTTAACGCTACATTGAAGTTCAACTTGTTTTATCATGGGAAAAGAGTCACTTCATGGTGACTCAAGGGACGGTGCTTGGTCATATCATCTCCAACAGGGGCATGGAGGTTGATCCGATCAAGGTGGATATCATCAGGAAACTCAATCCACCGTCCAACCTGCGACAATTACAGTCTTTTCTGGGGCATGTCGATTTCTACCGACGATTCATTCATGATTTCAACAGGATTGCCCAACTGTTGACTAATTTGCTGACAAAAGACATCGAGTTCATTGTAGATGATAAGTGTCTTGCGTCCATTGAGACTCTCAAGAGTCTAGTTGTTGAGGCTCCTGTCCTGCAGCCGCTTGATTGGTCTCTCCCATTCGAGATCATGACGGACGCCTCTGATTTTACCGTAGGGGTCGTGCTAGGACAGAGGAGGGATGGAGTGCCTTTTGCCATTAACTACGCTAGCCGTACATTGGATGTCGTGCAGCGGAACTACACCGTCACTGAGAAGGAGATGCTAGCCGTAGTTTTTGCCTTGGACAAATTCAGATCGTATATCATTGGATCCAAAGTGATTGTCTTTACTGATCATACCGCCATCAGGTACCTCATGGCTAAGAAGGATGCCAAAGCGAGATTGACTAGATGGATCCTTCTACTCCAGGAGTTTGATATTAAGATTAAGGATAAACCTGGAGTCAAGAATGTGGTGGTGGATCATCTCTCCCGATTAGAGAATCTTGAGGAATATGAGCAGACTGATCCCATTTCTTCGGTGCATTCCTCAGGAGGAGCACCATAGCGTCCTCACATACTGCCACAAGCTTGAGGCAGGAGGACATCACTCTGGGAGGAGAACAGCACAGAAAGTTCTCTAATCCGACCTATGGTGGCCTACCCTCTTCAAGGATTCTGACGAATTCGTGAAGAGTGTACTGACTGCCATAGGATGGGCACTTGTGGATAGCATGATATGATGTTGATGCAGTCCATTCACTTCTGTGAGGTTTTTGACGCAAGGGAGATCGATTTCATGGGTTCATTCCCTAAGAGTTAGGGATTCGAGTACATTCTATTGGTTGTGGATTATGTGAGTCGTTGGGTTGAGCCCATTCCCGCGCGAGCTGCTGATGCTAGGACTGTTTGCAAATTTTTTAGGAAGAATATCATTTCACGGTTCGGGGTGCCTAGAGTCTTGATATCAAAGGGAGGTCTCATTTCGTCAATGACAAGGTAAAGGCCCTTGCTAGCGAGTTCAACATAGACCATCGAGTTGCTACTCCATATCACCCCCAGACCAATGGTCTTGCTGAAGTATCGAGAAGGAAGATCAAGACGATATTGCAGAAGATAGTCCGCCCAAACCGAAAGGATTGGTCACAGCTTTTGGACTCGTTCTTGTGGGCATATTAGACTTCCTTCAAGACTCCTCTAGATACATCTCCCTTTCATCTCATTTATGTCAAGCCCTGTCATTTACCTGTTGAGATTAGGCACAAGTCACTTTGGGCTGTCACAGATATATTATTAGATCCAGTGTGTATAGGTAATCAAAGGAAGGCAGAATTGGCAGCCCTGGAGGAGCTTAGAGACACAGCTTTTTCGAGCAGCCTACAGTACAAGGAGTGAGTGAAGATATGGTATGATTCTCACATCAGCCATAAGCAGATTGAGTCAGATCAGAGAGTATGGTTGTTCGATGCCAGGCTTAGATTATTTCCAGGGAAATTGCAGAGCAAGTGGAAGGGACCATACCTGATCCGAAAGGTACATGACAATGGGAGTATCAACATATCTGAGATGTCATCTGAGTCTACCTTTCGTGTTAATGGTCAGCATCTCAAATCATATCTAGATTATGAGTTGCTGGTCGTTGACATCGCCCCAATTCACTTTGCATGAGATGTGGTCTTTGACTCACATCAGTTGCATCTCATGCCTGATTATCACTGTCTTCCGCCTTGTATAGATCCAGATGTCCATATCATCTCATTCTTTAGTCCAACACCCCATCTGCATATGGTGATTATGCTATACTTAGGGTGTACTTTACCCTAAATATAGGGGGTGTAAGACTCTTGATTATTCTTTTGATTCTTTTTACCTCTATTTTGCTGCCTATACTTCGGGATATTTTACCCTAAGTATAAAGGAGGTAGACCCTGTAAATTCTATCACTCGGTTTTCTCTTTATATACAGTATGCTATACTTAGGATTATTTGATCCTAAGTATAGGGGGAAACACCGAGCCCTCTTCATTCTATTCTTTGATTCGTCATTGTAGTATAGCATTCCTTTTCACGTCCCTATACTAAGCACGAGTTATGTCTTCTTCATCACTCTTGATCCACTCTGAGGACATCGTTCGAGCTAATTATAGGGGGTGTCATATATACTACATATATACTTTAGCCATAACTCGTACTTTGTGTGAGTGTGTTAATAAATAAAATGGCTAAAATCCTTCACCTAAAAATCGTAAAAATTTTAAAATTTTTCTTGTACATATAATTCTTTATTGCACAAACATAGCTATGTATAAAAATTACTTTTGTAAAAATATTTGTAAAAATGTTTTGCTTTTAAAATTTTTGTAAATATTTTTGTATCAAAATTAGGTATATAGTACAATTTTTTTGTAAAATTATTTGAAAAACAAAAGTTTGCAAAAATCCTTGTGTAAATGTGTGTAATTAGTTTTCAAAACTTCTGCATCCATGCATACACTCAAACATTTTTCAAAAATTTTGCACATTTTCAAAAACCTTGCATAAAAAGCTTTTTGTATATACTTGTACAATTTTCTGAATCATAGTTGACATTTAAACTAGCCTGGAATTGAATTGGAAAAAGGAGCTTGGTTAAGACCTTAATCCACCTAATTATAAGAGGAACCTTGTAGGACTTAGGGTTAAGACTCTTCAGGTCCATTGGTGACTTAATTATTTGAGTCCACTAGGCTATGATCACATGTCATATTGATGAGCCTAAGTAGAACATTTAACAATGCACACATGACTCTCACATACAATGTATTTACTTGCACCAGCACCTTACACATAGCTCTCTACGGATGAGGTGGTGAGGACGCAGTTTCCCTTGGCTTGTGGTAGCATATGAGGGTAGTACTTCTAGGCGGAACCTCTCGACTTCTTTTAGTGGAGGAAGTGCGCCTCAACTTGGTCTGGCGGTGTTGAGGTCTAAAGACAGGAGTTGTGGGTTGCAATAATGCTTCAAAAGAGGGATAGTCTACTGGCTCAAGAGGAAAAAGTCCTTATGTATATATGATGCACCACGTAGATATGTTGTACATATGCACATCAAAAAAATGTGCAAAAGAAAGAAAAACTCCAAAAAAGTGGCGGGTCTGATAGAAAATGAAATACCCACCGGAGTGTATATAGCCAAATAAAGCAAAGTTATGTTGCCCATTCTCATCTCATGAAGCTTGCAGCAGGGAGACTTAGCTACACTGGTTGGGCTCCCAAGGATACATGGCTACACTGGTCATGATCCATTCTCTCCTTTCCCCTCTTCTTGAGCCAGTTGAACTTGAACTTAGAAGGGAATACCCCGCTCCTCGAGGAAAGAGCTTCCAACTAGGGTATTAGAGTTACCTTGTTGAGGAGGGTTGTTACTTTGCCATTTCTGAGGTGGGGAGCTACATATCACTTACACAGTACAAGAAAAGATTCATGGTCATTAGAGTTTGTGTATGCAGACTTGTTCTGATTTGGATTATTGAGGAGTCTTGACCATAGATTGGTGAAACTTAGAGGTTGTTGAGTCTTAATCCTAGGTCAAAATAAGGTTCCACCAAACTAATAATCCAAAGGTCTGACAGAGCTCCATACTCCAATTTAATGAAGACAAGTTTAATAATCAACCTTGATTCTCCTTCTTTTTCTTTTCTTTCTCTTTTCACTTCTTTTTCAAATAAGTGTTTGCTAAGGGACTAGCAAAGGTAAAGTATAGCGGGTGATGAATCCATGATCATCACTCTTTATTCTTTTATTTTAGCTATTTATCTTGGCAAAGCATTATGTAAATAAATGTAAAATACAATAAGTTAGCAATATGCATGCATGTGTTAATATTACATAATTAGCATGTATTTGTGCAAAAATAAAAGAAAAAAGGAAAAGAAAAAGGAAGGAGGTATTTAGAATAAATACAAAGTGACCCAAACCCTAAGAGAGGGCCAAGCATTGGCCCGATCGCCAAATAAAACAAGTAGAGAGATAGGGCTTACTCTAGATTGTACATATCAGGTGTGTAAATAAATAATTATTTTTGTAAAAATAAAAATAAAAATATGCTTTTACCTCCTTGTATATATTTCTAAAAATAAAACAAAAATTAGAAAAATAAAAATAAATTTAAAATTCTCTCTCCCTTGTACATAATACATGTATATATGATCCCTTCTCTATTTATTATATACCTGTAAATAAATAATAAAAATAAAACAAAAAATATTTTGTACTTCAAAAATTATGTTGTAAATAAATAAAATATAAAATTGAGGTCTTTGTGTAAAAATAACAAATTAAAAATAATTATACAAAATACATAGTTATATTATACTTGTATATAATACACTATATTGTATAAAGACTAATTTATTTTTCAAAAAAATAAACAAAAATCACAAAAAATAGTTTGGAAAATAATAAATATTTTTCATTTTATACACTTTTTGATTTAAAGTCATTTACTATTTTTTATTTAATTTGTAAGTATTTTGGTAAATCCTATTTCATGATTGGTCCACGTTAGGTCGTTGACCCCGGTCAACCCCCTCTTCCCGGGCTTGACCTGACCCGACCGTTTTCTTTAATTTTTCCTGGAAGGATCACGTAGCCCCTCACCCCAATTCTCCTCCCGTGGACTCTCCGAGCATCCAGGATCCTCACGGATCCCTAGGAAGGCGTGGATCCCCTTCGGTTCACGTTCCCTTGCCCGATTTCTCCAACCTCTTGGGAACGTTATAAAGCTTCTCATCCGCCTTCCAGGAGAGGCATGTCGTACCATACTCCCTTATCAAACCCTAGCCACCTCCAGTTGAGTGATAGCTGCTCGGAGCTTCGCTCGGTGCTCGATTTGTTGCAGTAGAGCTGACGCTCAACCTTCGTGGCCGGACCTCCGCCGCGAGTAGCCTCCCCCGACTTCCGCATCGAGGTCGAGGCCATCACCCTGACGTTCATCCTTGCCTGGAGCTCAGAAGCACATCCCGACCTTCAGGTATGCCTTTTATCCTTCCTATTTTTCCATTCAATTGGATCTTCCCATTTAGCATGGTTGTGTGTTCACCTGCTCCGACCAGTCGGTCGGAGCCCTGTTACCCACTTCCAGCCACTTCGATCGACCCGCACGCTCGTCCCCCATCTTGCTCCGCAACCTAATCACCCTTAGCCTCGAGCATCAGGTCAAGATTAGGATCTAGATCTCCCCTACCACCTTCATCGGAGATCGATTCCCGCCTCCCTTCGCTTCTTTGGTTTTGAGCTCCAATAACCCGGACCGGAGCACTGCCCCTAGTCCCGGCTTCACCTTGCAGGCATTTGCACGCACTGAGGACCCCTGATTTCGTTCATCAGAGGTTTGCCGGAACAGCCCCATGTCCCCTTCGTCGCCACGCCCATCCGGTCGGTAGATTCTCCATCGGACCAGCTCGATCGACGCGGACCCGTCCCACGACCACGCCAGTGCCGTCCGATCGACCATCGGGGCTGAGGATCATCTTCATGGCTCTGGTGAAGTTCGCCTGACGCTGTTCTTACAGACGTGCTCTGCACCGTTGGATAGGTCGGCCCTCTCCAGATTGAATCCACGTCACTGACATTGCAGGGTTTTCAGACCATTGGATGCCAGATCTGTGTCGCACATCCCCGACCATATCTGAAGCGTCAGATCTGACACCTACAGCGATCAGAGCCGCACGTCCGCGCCTCCACCAGCAGCCTCCACGTGTCCCCATGCGTGCCTCACGTGCTGCAAGGGTATATTGCTCTTTTTACCCAGCATGTGTTTATGCTTTATGTTTTAGTTTGTAAATAAAAGTTGTAGTTGAAACTATTTGCACTTTAGTCCCTAGAGTTTTTGGTATTTGCTTTTTAGTCCTCACTATCTGGAGAGACGTGCTAGATCACATGAACAGTGGTGTTTCTTCATGTTTGGCCCTGGAAATTTTTATGGTCATATTTGAATGAGAAGTTTTTCGAATTTGCATTTATGCCCCTGTGAACGTTGAATTACGCATTTGCTGAAATTTATTAGAAATTTTTACAGAGATGCTCATGGACTTTTTGCGTCTGTTATTGTTTAATCCAAAAACTTAAATTATTTGCATTTTGGTCCCTACAACCTGTGTGTGTTATTTTTTATTAAATAAATATCAAATCTACTCCAAAAACTTCCCAAAAATTACCATTAGCTCCTACTATTGTGTAATATTTTTGGTAATTTTTATGATGTAATTTGATTTTATTTACTATTTTCTAAAATTCAAAAACCCTAAAAAGTGTGTCTATCTAATTTAGAAAATAATTAAAAAATATAAAAATCTCTTTAAAAATTCTAAAAAAATACTAAGTGTGTGTTTTGGTTTGTTTTAATTTCTGTAGCATTTTTATATCATTCTCTTTTATAAAACCCATAAAAATCTCAAAAGACATAAATTCTTATAAAAATTATTAAAAATTCTATAAAAATAATCAAAAAAATATGTTTTCAATTACTTTAGTTAGCTCTTTTATCTATTTTCACATAAAATTACAATCAGGAAATGTAAGGTATTTTAGATATTTTAAAGTTACCTTTTTATCCAAGTTGCACACTACTTTGTTGTTTTGTCTTTATTTCATTTTTAGAAAATTATATAAAAAACTGAAAAATTCTGCAAAATAACCAAAACACTTGCATGTTTTAAAAATGTAAAAATATTTTTATTTTGAATTTTTGAGCATTTTTTACCTTAATAAAAATTGTTGTAGTGTGATTCCTTTGATTTTCCTTATTCATTTTCTTATTAGTATATATATAAAAAAATTGTAAATTAAAAACCACCAAAAATACTTCTTTTGTTCTTGGATTTCTCGACTACTTCGTAGGCTTAGCCCGTGCTCCTTGTGTTCGACCCTGGTGACTATACGAGGTTAAATAAATAGCGAGACCGCTTATCTTGATTTTCATGCTTGATTGCTTTCATTTGTGGTCTTATTTTTCTTGATTGACCGTGCCTTGCGATTCGGGTCGCAACGACCATAGATATTACTTAACCCGAGTTGCTTGGGGCCATCACCAGCAATACATATAGGGTTTGGACAGCTTCACGACGAAGTCCTGCTCTGATCGATGGATTGGCAAAGAAGTAACGAAGCTCCAGATGTTGAGAATGAAGGCGGCTCTCCAGTTGATAGGATTGACCTGCAAATGAATCTCTAGTGTTCGATTTCACAATGAAATTGGCCAAACAGTAATGGGTTTTACGTGTATAAATAAGGATCCAGGAGAGATGAATACATATAAAAATTGGATCGATTTTCAATCAACTTGGATACGAATTTTGAATGAGAATCGAAAGAAGATGATTAAAATGGCTAATGATGTATTTAATTCGACCAATTGATGCACAAGAATTGAGGAATCGAATGATGGAATGGAGGTTACCTAGGGTTTTTAGGGTTTAATACCCCACAAATCTTTGCTCAATAGGTGGCAAACTGGAGCTCTACATCCTGCGGTGGCGATGATTTAAGGCCAGTGAAGACCTTGGAACCGCCCTCTGATGATAGACCTTCCACGATGAGTCGTCCTCGGGCCCTGTCACGGCTGGGATGAGGTGGAGATAGGTGTATAAGTTAGGTCGACGGCCAGTCTATTCTGGAGTAGGTTGAGTTAGTTAGAATGATGGAGTTTAGGTCCATTAAATAGATGAAACGATGTAGTATTGGATCCAATCCTAGGGTAGGAAAGATTGTAGGTTGTTAGGAC
Source organism: Ottelia alismoides (assembly GCA_037367405.1). Classification (NCBI taxonomy): domain Eukaryota; kingdom Viridiplantae; phylum Streptophyta; class Magnoliopsida; order Alismatales; family Hydrocharitaceae; genus Ottelia; species Ottelia alismoides. The sequence goes on along the minus strand of JAZKJV010010627.1, from coordinate 108,879 downwards.
TATTGGATCAATGGGTTAGATTAGGTATTGGCGGTGAAAGGTGATCGGTAAAAATGGTGGAAGAACGACCGGTAGAAACATCGAGGAACAAATTCTAGATTAAGGAGAAGGCCTCAAGTGTTGACATGTGTCAGCACATGGTAGGCCAGAATATTATTATCTCATAAATTAACTAATAAATAATAAATAGCCTCATTTAAATTAAGTATAAAAATATAAATACAAATAATTAATTTAGATAAATTACGGTTTAATTTATTTCAATAAATAATATATATTTTATGAATTATAAATATAATATTACTAAATAGGTATATAGTATACTTACTAAATAGATCTTGATTTTTAGTTCAATAGTTTAATAAATAATATACTATTTTTATATTTTATTAATTAATATAATAATAAATTGGAGTTATATGAATTTTTCTGGATTTTAATAAATTAATTTAGATACATAATTAAATATAGATAGATATACCACAGTTCAGTTTCATCTATAAATTAGGAGTTTTGATTTATTTCAAATATTAAATAAAGATTAAATTTTTTGAAATAATTTAAAGATAAACTACAATATAAATAAATTAATTAAAAATTATAAAATCAATGATACTATAAATAGTATGTTTAGAATAAAATAAATAGCCCAGAAACCCAATTGTCATTAGGTCCCAAAACCGACTTTTTGCAAACAGACTCTGATTTTAGTGAAATCACCGTCATTAATTAGAAAGTATTATTTTATGAATTTTAAACGTGAGTAGAGTGGAATTGGAGTTTGTATGAAGAAGTTATGGGGTTAGGAATCTGAGAAATTGACAATTTGAAAGTTGGATTTCTTGACATATAAAAAGGTTGAGATTTTTTTAGGATTTTTATAATTTTATATACATTTTTAGGAAAACATAGGAGAAGAGTTTGGTGAAAAATATATAGAATTAATTAAAAATATTTGAAGTTTTGATAAATAATGAATAAATGAGGAATAATGAGTGGAGTGCATAATTAAGTCTTTTTGTTATTTTCTTCCTGATCTCCCCGTACTTTATTGATTGGTGACAATCCATGCCGACTTGGTCTCGAGGGTTAGGTTATATAAATATATCCTTCAACTATATTTATATTTTATTTAGTCATATTGTGCATATATACATATTTGCAGTATGCCCCTTTTTATTTTATTTTATTTTTATTCTTTTATGTATTTACATGATTTTGATGCATAAAAGTGCATTTCTACGAATGAATGATATTTTTCTAAGGAATGATATTTAATGTGTATTTGCATGTATTTATTAAGGGTTTTAAGACAAAATGCACAAGAAAAGTTAACAAATCATGGATTCGTCATTTGTATTACTCTCCGAATCAAGTCCTTAGCATTTCAATTGATGCATCTCTAACTCTACACTCTCATCGTATGCATGATAGCATATCTTTCTTAGGTAGTCAAATACAACTCCAATCGTCCTCAGAAAAGGATAACCAAGGATGATCTGGGAATTTTTCCATCTTCAGGGACACTCTAAATCTAGGACTGTGAAGTCCACCTTGTATTTCTTCCCCTCGATGTCAAGGATAACGTCCCTCAACATTCCCTTAGGTTTATTAATAGATCGGTCTGCAAATTGTAGAAATGCTCTCAATCTCCTAAGAGAGCATAAATCTGATGATCCAAGAGGGAATAAGGCAATATATTGATAGAGGATCCTTTATTGAGTAGAATACAGGAAAAAGAACTATCAGTTATCTGATTAGTGACGAAGTGGATGCCTAGGTCTTTCTTCTTCCTTGGAATCTCATTTATGTGATCCCTTTCCTTCAATTAGTCATATTGCTGCTAGTGATGCCCCTCCTCTGAGATCTCCTCGAGGCAGGCTCATCGGTATCCTCTGCTCCTTTCCATTATGCCATATTAGGGGTCTTCATGGTCCTACCGCTCCTAAGAGTAATATAGTCAATACCATGCGGTAGAATATCATGATCTAATTCAAGAAATTGGAATAGTATACATGATCCTTCTGGCAGCTTTGTCCTTTTTTCTGGTTGTTGGGGTTAATCTGAACCTACATTGGGATGGAGGTCTTGGGGGAAGTAAACTCATCTCGCCAACATGATAGCTGATTAATATCGACTCTCTGGTCGTGCTTCTCATTGCAAATGAGTTTGAGCTCATCTAAGACCCTCTGAAGGTCATATGGGCCAGAAGATGATACACCATGATCCTACCTTTGGGGTCGATGTTGTTGAACATGATGAGATCGATTTGCTCCCTAATGGACCTGCTTACTGTACTGGCTCTGTTGAGGGGGGTGATGCCAGTACTAAAGGGGTACCTAATGGCACGAGTGGGTGTTGATGTTGAGGGGGGTACTAGCTCTGCTGTGGATACTAAGGACGTTGTTTTGGTTGTCATTGGGTGGTGTTGGGATAATTGGTATTCCAAATCCCATTCACCTCCCACACCTGTGGAGGTTCCTCGATCACTATTTTCGACGGTCAGCTTCGTGAACTGACTCTCGTAGAGCTCAGGATGACCCTGAGCCCACATGATGTGTGGCCTCGGCATGGACTACTCCTGAATCTGGTGCACTCGATAGATGGGAGCAGGAGATGCAGACGGGGCATGTACCTTGATCTTGGACACCTTATCAGTTAATTCCATCATCTGTAGACATAGTTTGGCGAGGTTTCCTACTCGACAAGCTTGTTTATCTCGCTCACCTTCTTCTTAATCTAGTCGACCTTGGTTAACTTATCATTGATTATCCCCATGTTAGGGAGTAGGTCATTCACCATATCGACAACAACGGATCTTCCCACCTCTTGATGTACGCTAGAAGTAGGTGGCTTATCATAAGCCCTGGTGGTGGCTCTGTTATGGTTGGTCTCTACCATATGCTCTAAAATCGTCCAAACCACATATGCTCCTCTGTTCTAGTAACTGCCTCCACAATAAGCACTCATTGATCCTTGGACCTCTTGAGTCAAGACACTATACACGTTATGGACTAAGATCAGCTTATTGATATCGTGGCATGGACACTTTTGGATCATATCCTTAAACCTTTCCCATGCCTCGTGGAAAGGCTCATGGGACATATATGTGAAGCTAGATATCTGCGACCTCATCTGATTAGTCCTACTCAAGAGGTAGAACTTCATGAGAAACAGGTCCTTCAATGCATTCCACATGGTGACTACCTTCCCTAAATTCTTAACCCAATATGCGGCTTTGTCTACTACGAGGAATGGGAAGGCCCAAAGATGGATGTAGTCTTGAGAAACACCAAGCCATCCTAGGTTGTCACAAACCAACCCAAACTTCTGTAGGAACATGTATGTTTCCTCTATTGTGTTACCATAAAATTTCAGCATGAGTGTCAAGAAATGATGCTTCATCTCCCCAGTGTTGGGTGGTACAACTAGCCTTAGCCAATTATCATTCTGTCGGCGTTAGGTTTGTAGGCATCTCTCATGGATACCCCCTCTTGTACATTTCCTCCCCCATTCCTCAACTGATCAATCTCTTCTCTGAATAATTCATTCATCTGCTCAACTTGTGCCAATCTAGCTAGGATGCCCTTTAGTGTCTAATTATCTCCCTCATCCTCATAACTCTTCTTGGGAGGCATCTCGTTCACTAGTTTGTCTTCTTCACCTTCATAATAGAGAGGATTCGAGTTAATAGAGTCGAAAGAATGTAATCTAGAATCATCAAGGTGAGGGTCTTCCTCATTGTGGTGAGAGAAGAGAGGGTTGGTATGGGTTTGACTGCCCTTGAGAATGAAGAGTTGCTTATTGACCTTGGTCCCATGGGAAGAGATGCCATGAAACCAAGGGGGTTCGGGGAGAGAGTAATCTCGAGCCTATGAGGACGGTCGATTTGGAGTGGTCAGTGAGAGGCTCATGAAGCCTGAGCAAATATCACTCTAATTCGCCATTCTCAATGTCAAAAGATGCGATCTATGAGCATGATGGCAAACAATGAGCGGTAGGAAAGGAGCTTAAGAGCGTGGTCTTTGAACACACACTGACGAACCACATTTTCACCATATTAATAATCATATTTTATCGTCGTACAAGTGGTGAAAATGATGCATGCATACACTGTTGAATATGTGGAGAATTTAACTTGGAAAGTTTACCAAGGTCGAACACAGGTACACGAGCCTCCTCGTCGATTTATTGGAAATTATTTGTTAAAGTTGAGTGGTTATAATCATAGATCTAGGTTTTCATATGCAGTCATAATGCACGTCACAAAATGCACAGATACATAATGTAATAACGTAAATAAAATGACATCGAATGAGGCTCAAAACATGATGCATGTATTTTTATTTAGTTTTTATGAAATTAAAAATAAGATGAAATGTGTCATGACATGTAACATAAAGCTATGTAATGTAGACAGATATCCATGCGTTAAACAATATACAAATGTGGTCCAAATTAATCAAATATATGAGCAATTAAATAAAGATCAATTTCGGAGATAATTGTTGCATTAAAATAAATCAATATTGAGCTAATTGTATTTTTTAAATAATGGAGTGTGAGACACTGTGTGCGTTAAAATTTAGCCATATAATTTAAGTCTCAAATTAGGAAATAAATTATGCCACTAGATAGATAATAAAATAAGAAGAACAATGAAGCTGAAATCAACTTAATTGGAGTTAGGATGCTCAAGATATAATCAATGAAGTTCAGGGGCATGATTGAAATAAAAAACATGCAAACTAAAAAGATAAATATTGCATTTAGGTCATTGCAAGGACATAAATGCAATTTAGGAAACCTGATGGGGCCTTCTTGCAAATTGCTAGGCATACGAGCAGTGGAACGTAATTAGCCCAGTTGCACATGCATGGCACGTGCACAGCTAGGCTCGGTTAGTGGCTCGGAAGGGTAGGATGGAGGTTCGGTAGTTGTAGTAGGAGCCTCGGGCCACGTGACAGTCCGAGGCGACTTGGGGCAGGGCTCAATCCCACCGAGCCTCCTTGCTCTGGAGTTGCTGATGCAGTTGCCTCTTGACCATTGGATGGACGCCGGAGGGGTGCCATCCAACGACAATCGTACGCTCAGGGCCTCTTCCTCCGATGGGTGTTGGCGGCGCGAACAGAGCTCCAGCGAGATGCCTAAATCTCCTCTGTGTTGCTCCGCAGTCGGTGAAGATCCCAGGAGTATCCTGGAAGGCTGGTGTTGAAGCTTGGAGGGTGGAGGAAGCATGGGGATGGCTGGAAGCAGCTGATGATGAATCTATGCTGGAGGTAGAGCTCTAGAACGGAGCTCTGCTCGAAGTCCAGTTATAGAAGAGTTCCTTCAAAAGGGGTTAGTGGGGGTATATAGCCGAAGTGTGATGGTCGTGGATGGCGGATTTAGGGTGGAGAAAGCGAAGCCCAGAGTGGGTCCTTCTCTGTCTCTGGCAGAGAAAGAAGCCTGGAGTGAGCGGGGTTCTGATGGAGGGAGGAGGCGATCTGGAGGTGGCGCGTGAATCGTCGATTTGTGGTGAATCTCGGAGGAGATTAAAGGGGAGGATGTGTGTGTATGTCGGGATAACTAAAAGAAAATGAAGAAAAATGAGAGGAGGGATTTACCATACCGGAGAATAAGGATGGCGGAGAATTGGCCTGGGCGGAGCACCGGAGATGCTCAAGGTCGTCGCTCAACCTACTCGGCCAGAACAGGGAGCTCAACGGTAGCCTATGGCTGCCATAACTTGGCTGATGGGCCAAGGGTCGACGTCAGCATGGGGAGTCCATGATCTTTGATCAACTCCATCCTCCTCTGTCACAGGAGGAGGATGGCTAGCGATGATGGAGGAGATGTATTTAAGGAGGTGCTTCATCGTTACATGATGGTGGAGAGGGTGATTTGTAATCGTCGTCTGTTCATCTTAGGAATAGGATTGAGGGGAGTAATGGTCCAGTGAGATTCAGGGATGTTAGGGTTAGGCGAGGGTGGTGTTATCGAGCAAAGAGAGTTGTTGAATTGGTGGTCAAAATAGGAAGGGGGCGCAGGTTCAGCGAGGCGTAACACTTGGCACAGAGAAGGAGGGAGGTAGATGACGGGTGGCAGTTATTGGATCTCGTGATCCAATGGTTGCAATGAAGGCACAGGGATCAGGAGTGCGCATATGATGGTGGAGAGGAGTGCAGTTGTGGACGGTCATGATGGGATAAGGGGTTGATCTTATGGCTAGGAGTGAGGGCGACGTGGAGGGTGCTCGACCAGTGGATGGTGTTGCCATCCAACGGTAGAGATTAGGGTGAAAGGATGCAGCGTGGATGAAGTAGGGGGAAAAGATCTACCAGCTAAGGGAGCGGAGATTAACAGTGGAAAAGTGAAGCGCATAGCAGGAGAAGAGGTGGGCCTTGTAGCGGCTCCAGGGAGTGCCACGTGGCTTAATGAAAATAAACAAAAAGGAGAAAATAAGAAGAAAATCGAAAAGAAATAAAAGGAAGAGAATCAGGAAAAAGTCAAAACATGAAAGATGTATATCTTGAGGAGATCTACAAGTTTCATATTTAAAAAAACAAAAGCGATTAAATAAACACGGTGAAATTTCTGAAAGCATTTTTAGTGAAGAAAAAAACTATCTTTTAATTATTTTGTTTTTTTTGTCTTTTTATTTCTTTTTTAGCACCAAAGCAAATATCTACAATAACTAATCTAATTTTTAGGGAGATTTTAATAGGGAAAATAAATAAAATAAAAGGGTTAATTTATAAACAAAAATTAGATTAATTACGGGAGAAGGATTTATTATTAATGGTGCGGAATTAATGAAAATCTGGATGAAGGTGATTATGCTCCGAGGATAATAAGGGAGTATAGTAATGATAAATCAGAGATTCATCATCCCCCTATACTTAAACTATGCTCGTCCTCAAGCATCTAAAGAATGAAGGAGTCGGATTAATTCCTGACAGTGCATGTGAATTTTCAAGGCTTAATTCATCAAGGACCCTTAATTCAAGTGATCTTAAAATTCTGTGCTCAACCATGCTCTAGTCAAAAGGAATCCAACTTCTCTAAAAATCAGACTCTCTGTATCATGCATATAATATAAGGATATGACATTTAGTGTGTTACAATCATGAGAGTCGAGTCGAGATGTCACCCAAGGTTCTAGTCTAGGAGACTCTCGTCTAGGCCTAATCTTCAACCCAAGGGAATAAGTCTTTTTTTCATTTAGTCCACCATCTCATTAGTTTGTCAGACTTAAAAGTGTAGATGAAAACCCAGATTATGGAGGGCATAGGATTGTCTATATTCTTCTATCCCTCACTTGGAACAAGAATCCTCCCGAGAGCCTTATTATTCAGCACATGTATTTTTGGTTGTTGATCAATGTGTCCGTCAAAAGTTGTTGAGCAGTATGTACTTGTTTTCCTAGGAGTACACCGGGGTGTGTCTTCTTTAAGTATCTAATATACTTACACCCAGACTAGTATCGCTTATGATGCAGAGCCTTTTTTGAGGTACTGGCCCGACTCATTGGTCCTAATTAGCTTTGGTCCAAGTGGACACTTTGAAATGGTTGGGAGCGCTCCCCTTTGATGTAAGCTCTTTGATATTTGACTTTGAATTGTGAGAATTTTTTCCCAATATTTCTTTCTTTTCTTTTCTTTCTGGCTAGCTCCACTTCTTTTACCAAGAGTTGGCGCACATTGATCAACAAATTATTTTATCACAATCTAGCACATAGGTAGATATCAAACGATAACATGCGAACCTGTTCACATACTAGCTTGGGTTTTGCTGACACTCAGGTTTCTTAAAACCTTCATCGACTTTATCCCATCTTCGAGCATCATTAAATCAGGTCTAAACTCAAATCTCTAGTCCCAGTTCCGCAAGTGATAACTAAACTCATCTCATCAATCATGCAGTTGTGAAAGTGACGTGATGATCATATTCTTAGAAGGTAGATATGAAGAGTGCAATATAACGCTAAGATCTTCCAAACTAGGGGAGGGTGGATTATTAAGTTTCAAACCCTAGTGACTAAGGCTGGTTAACTCAGACTCTTAAGATCTCAAAAATCAAGTGTCCTCGAATCCTTACGCCTTGAGTGATAGTGAATGTGTTAGAAATACACCAATTCCAAAGTTAGTGAAATTTTTGTGATTTTTGAAATTTTTATGGGATTTTTTCTTTTTTAATCTTAAGAGAAATAACGACTGGCCCAAGCTCATATGAATAGTTGCATCCACTTCCAACTAGTATGGGAGTAAGTACGGACCGTTAGACGGCTACCTGTATTACTTCAAGATGGTACCATTCCCATTGTCTTTTAACCACCCACTCTGCTAAGGGAGACCGTAGTTCCCTCACTGAGAAATGGCTACTCATTTTAAGCTCGGTAGTCAGAATCTCTTCTCAAGAAAATGTTTTGATTTTTCATATTTTTATGGGATTTTTGAATAAGGTTAATTGTATTTACAAAAACAAGTCAGTTAGTCCCTCAATTTTGAAAAGATTTTGAAAACATTTTTCAAACCATGTCACATAATATATATAGGTTTTCAAAACATTTTCAAGTGGTTTTTCAAATGAGTCAAATCCCCATTTTTCAAACCATTGTCAAACATTTTTCAAAACCGTATCATACCATTAGGAAAAATTTTCAAAGCATTTTACAAACATTTTTACGAAAATCGATTTAAAAATACTTATACCCTAGATTTGACTCGTTTAAAATTCTTCAAATTATGAGCTATGGCTAAAGTATATATAAAAATATATATACAGTATTGAAGAATATACATTTCATCATCTTTATCATTTATTTTAGCTTAAAATCTCTTATAAAATACATGTAAATATTAGTATATTTATCACTATTTTAACCTAAAAAATAAATAAATAAATAACAGAAAAAAATGAAGACTATATATATGTAAAAGATACAGGCTGACTCTGACCCTACGAGAAGTCCAAGATTTGACCTGATCGACAAGGGATAAAGTAGGGAAGATAAGGCCTAGACACTAAAAATTCCAGAAATTCATTTGCCGCTTGTATATATTTATCATATGTACAATATTGTCTATAATACACATTCTTTTTATTTAATTTATTCATTACCAATTTCTTTTTAAATAAAAATAATTTCTTCTTGCAAAATGTAAATAAAATTATTTTGTAATTAATAAAAATAATTACAATAAAAAATATGTAGTGTATAAATAACAACACTCTCAAAAGCCACAAAGTTCAAACTTACAAGATCAATATCTTCTCCACCAAAACTCGTCAAACTCGTATCATTATACTCCAAACTAAATAACCTTTAAAATTGATGTGATTTCATAAAAATCAGAGTTAAGGTGTGAAATGTGGCTAATTTCGGTACTATTGTATACTATACCTATGTACATTTTGTATATTATTAACTATTTATTTTCTTTTACATATTTGTGAATATTGAATTTTTCATTAATTGCAAATATTATATTTGATTTATATAAAATACAAATAAAAATCACAAAATCAAAAATCAACAAAATGGAAATCATGTATATATTGTATAGGTATCACTATGTATATAATGTACATATATTTATTTATTAACCTACTAAATTAAGTCCTAAAAATCTAACAAAAATGCCATTAAAACCCTTGTAAAATATTGTAAATAAAATATTAAACTATGTATAAATTTATATAAATAATTAATTAAAAATAAAAACCTTGTATATATAGGTATACATACCTATAAATAAACCTTTATATTTATTTGAACCCTTGTATGTACATTATTTAATTAATTAAATATCATAAAATTAACTTTATTTTATTCTTAACATTTTTATTACATGATTTAATTTTTTAAATTCATTTTCGATTTTTAATCTATTTATTTAATTATTTATTAAAATTTTGTCATTATCCCTAATTTGTCCTATTCTGCGGGCACCTTGATTGGTCGACCCTGGTTAACTGCTCATGCCACCCACTAACCCTGCTCATCTCGCCTACTGTCACCCCTTCTCCCATTTTCCCACACGCGTCGTCCATTACATACTCATGCATCCTTCTCTGATCTTTTCGCCCATTCACTCTTCTCCATCGCCAACCCATTCATCCTATCGATCTTGCCTCAATTCGCTCTGAATTTGGAATTCAAAAGTCACCGGAGTCTGCTCTATAAATAACTCCCCTCCTCCTCTACCACAAGTTTGATCCATTTTGGCCTCTTTTTATCCCAATGATCGACTTTTGGAAGAGCTTTGAGGTGACATATCAAGCTCTCCATGATTAGGAACGTGAGATGAGGGTTGAAGACGCAACTCCACACACTCGCCAGCCTTCCTCCAATGTAGTTCTGACTCTCAGCACCCCACCGTTGATTGAGGCGATTTCACCTCCATTCTTCACTGTAGGTATTCCTTAGATCGCTATTTTCAATTTTGTAATTTTAATTTCATATTGCCTTTCTTTATCTCCTCCCTTCTCTGATCACCCTCAGATCACTACAAATCTGAGATCTGGTTCTTATTCTGACCACCATCGTTAGAACCTCCATTCCCTTCGCCATTTCTTATTTTTTCGCTTTAATAAAACTATTGTAGCATTGCCTCCGAGCACTAGTTTCGTTGCAGGGAAAAGGAGCGAGCTTGGGGGCGAGAATCACGAACTGGAGGTTTGCCTGAAGCTCTGCTCCTATTGACCTCCAGATATTGTTTGGATCGTCATCGAACTTCTTTGAACCATCAGATCGAGAGCAAAGGATGGTAGGAAGCCAAAGCATCACTCAGAGAAAGACATGGGCGGAGGACGACCGAGATCCTCTCGATTGAAGCTTACCTGAAGCCGCCATATTCCCAGTTCTTCCAGCAGCCTCTAGCACCGCACGATCAAGAACAACCACCCTAGTTTCAATTTTGGTCGTGGATCTTGTCCCAAAGATGGGTCGTGCATTGAAGTCCCTAGATCGAATCTCATCCATCCACGCGAACTTCATCGTCAATTGTTGGATCATAAGAACAATGTATCAAGGTCGTCTAAAGGTCCACGCCATTAAAAGGTATGTTTGCATCCAACCCCATGTAGTTATTTCATTTTATAAATAAGTCCCAGCAGGACACGTGTCTACTTGTCATGTATTGAACAATTGCACTTTCACCCCTCATTTTTATTTAGTTGCACTTCCGTCCAATTTGAACTGCAAATGTGCCTATCACGTGATTGTTTGAGTTATTTGCAATACAAAATTTGCACTTTTGTGTTATTAATTGGACCTTGAAATTAATTTATTTGCTAATAGGTCCAATCCAGCGCATATCACGTGCTTGTGCATGCTCCTTTTTGGATAATTTACAATATTCACCCTGCATTTTTATATGTGTTATTGTTTAGTCTACAAATATTAAATATTTACATATACACCCTTGTACGTTTGCTTTTGTTTTGCATGTTAAAAATAAAATAAAAACTAGCAAAATAGCAATAAAAATTCCACAAAAAAATCTACTAGGTTTCTATTAAGTATATCTTACATCCATAATTTTTATGCATTTTTCATTTTTTATTATTTATAAAAATTCATAAGTGATGTAAAAATTCCCTATTTGCATCCAAAAATCAATAAAAATATAAAATCTTTGCTAAAAATTTTGGAAAATCTCATTTGCTTCTTTTGATTTATTTAAATTTCTTTATAATTTTGGAAATTTTATTCCTCATAAAAACCATAAAACATAAAACACTCAAAAACATAAAAAAATTCTTAAAAATTCATAAAAAAATCCAAAAAAAATATAAAATACATGTCTGGAAAATATAAAAATGCCTCTTTCATTCTGTATATATATCTTCCATTTTTAATTTTATTTGATATTTCAAAATCCAAAAACTTTCTTTGTGCATTTTGTCTATTATATTTTCTATTTTTGATTTATCAAAAGGCAGATAGAAAATTCTAAAAAATATATAAACATTAAAAAAATGCCAAAAACTAAAAAATAATTTTATTTGAATTTTTATATTTTCTATACTTTTTAAAAATCCAAAAGTTGACTATTTTTATTCTCTTTATTAATTTTTTATTCATTCTTATTTTAACTTATTTTCAATTATTTTTCCAAATTTATAATAAAAATATAATAATAAGAAAATTAAATAAAAAACAAAATAAAACTCATAAAAAATCAAAAATACAAAAACCAAGCATAGTGTTCATAGAATCTCCTTCTTTATTTCGTTGATTCTTTCATTGATTTATAACCCTCGGGATTTTTGTAGCCTCCCTGAGTTCGACCATGTATGCTATAGAGGTAAATTAAATAGCAATATTCTCTTGCTATATTTTTTATTTTGGCTTGACAATCGAATAAATTTGTGTTTGACACTTCTTTAGGTCACGACATCTACAATTCATTTGAGAATAATTCATTTAAATAAAAACCAAATAAATAAAGTTCGACAAGTATACCCCCCTATACTTAACTTTTGTTATGTCCTCATAGCACAAAGTGATATAAAGCCATAGCTCAGGTTAAATACACAGCGATATAGCAGTGCTGACTCAGATGTCCCCCCTATACTTAGGTTAAAATAACCTAAGTATAAGACGAACAAGAAGAGGGGAGGATGGTTTTGACTCAGGTTCCCCTGTACTTAGATTGGGAATAGCCTAAGTATTGGATATGCAATAAGGATGGTGGGACCTGTGGTAAATAATCAGTAGTTGTACATGGTTCCCCCTATACTTAGGCTGAAGAATAACCTAAGTATTTGGATGTGGAATCAAGGATGGGGAACCATGGGTTAGTTGGGGTTAGAGGGGGAGAGGATTTACAGGGATGATCGGGTATGTGGAGATGGGGGTGCATCTAGGGTTACAAGAGGGCTAAGGAGAATAGACATACAAGGCTCAATCATTCAAGAACTACCATTGAGTCACCAACTCAAACGTGAAGACCGACAAGTGTTGGTCATTTATCTTGTCCATTCTATTAGTGATCATTCAGAGTTGAAGTCCATAATGCAGGTTTAAAGATAAGTTTTGGGCACTATCCTAAGGATATGTCCTCACCTCTCAACAATCAATCAAGAGATGCGTACAATGGGGGGTTGCTCTCTCGTAATCCAAGGTTTATTTTATTCAATTTATTTTTGATTACTTGCATTACAATCCTAATTTTAGCTTAAGGTTATCACTGTATTAATGTGAATACAAATAAAGCAAGCATCGTCTAGCGACTAGTCCTGATTTTATTAAGATATTATGTTGTAAATCAAGAGAGAGAGATCGAGCAAAGCTGATGCATATGATAAAGCCATGATGCATGCTTGAGAGAAGAACTTATAATGCCTCCAGCATTCTCCATACATATGCAAAACTGAATTTGAATTTATCACTAAATACATGCAAGTCGATAACAACCGCATCCTAAACATGCTTCTATTAGCGGGAAAGAATTCAATTAATTTGGCTAAGTGAAGCAATGTACGTGCCTCTCGTGAATTAGTGTGTCCTACTTACGATCAAGCACAAGTGATATGGCATGAGATAAGGGAAACTCGGAGAGTCGTGTGCCTAACCCTAGGTACAAACACTCAAGTGAAGCCTCACCCGAGGTAGGGGAGAAATGCCTTCACACACCACATGCAATGTTCAAGTTCATGCTACACATGCAAGCCCCCAAACTAGAACCGCTAGAAATGCAGTGTTACTTTTTTTACACAACAAATGCATGAACAAAAAGTCCAATTAATCTCCTCGATTTCTCATGAGTTACTTCTTTTGCTCTTTGCAATGGGAGCTCCCATCTCTATGCCTCCATGTTGATAGAGCGTCCTCCATCTCCACGAGCCCTGCCACAAAAAGTTGTCAGAAAAAATATCAATGAAATTAATCAACAAAATGATGCAAAGAAACACATAAGAAGACCTATATTTTTGAAAATAATCAAATCGAAATAATGCAATAAAATCCAGTAAATAAATAAGGATGAGTCGTGTCTCAGCAACGGTGCCATCTAATGGACGTATTTTCACCACATTAATAATCGTGTTTTATCGTAGTACAAGTGGTGAAAATAATCCATGCAGAACCACACTTTTGAATATGTGGAGAATTTAACTTGGCAAGTCTACCAAGGTCGAATATAGAGACACTAGCCTCCTCATTGATTTAGCAGAAATTATTGGTTAAAGTTGAGTAATTATAATCATAGATCTCAGTTTTCATATGCAGTCACAATGCGCATAAAATGCACAGATGCACAATGTAATAATGTAAACAAAATGGTATAGATTAATGCTCATATGATGAATGTATTTTTATTTGGTCTTTATGCAATTAAAAATGAGATGAATGTGTCATGACATGCAACATAATGCTATGTGATGTAGACAGATAACCATGTGTGAAATAATATACAAATATGCCCTAAATTAATCAAATATATGAGCAATCAAATATAGATCAATTTCAGAGATAATTGTTGCATTAAAATAAATCAATATTGAGCAAATGGTCTTTTTAAATAAAGGAGCAAGAGATACTATGTGCTTTAGAATTTAGCCATATAATTTAAGTATCAAATCAGGAAATAAACTATGCCATTATATAGATAATAAAATAAGAAGAACAACGAAATTGAAATCAACTTAATTGGAGTTAGGATGCTCAAGACATAATCAATGAAGTCTGGGGGCATGACTGAAATAAAAAACATGCAAAATAAAAAGATAAATATTGCATTCACATTTACATGGGTATAAATGCAATTTAGGAAACCTGGCATGGCCTTCTTACAAATTTTTCAGGCACGGCACGTGAGACATGCACGCTTGGGCAAAAATTTTTTGCAAATCTGGAAAACTGTAAGGGGTGGGATGCAATTAACCCAGCCGCACGTGCATGGCACACATGCGGCTATGCTCGGATAGTGGCTCGAAGGGTAGGAGGGAGGTATGGTAGTCGTAGCAGGAGCCTCGGGCCATGTGGCGGTCCGAGGTGACTTAGAGCAGGGCTCGGTCCCACTGAGCCTCCTTGCTCTGGAGTAGTTGATGTGGCTGCCTCTTGACTGTTGGATGGACGCTAGAGGAGTGCCATCCAACGGAAATTGTACGCTCTGGGGCCTCCTCCTTCGTCGGGTGTGGGCAGCGTGAATGGAGCTCCGATGAGATGCCTAGAGCTCCTCAGTATTGCCCCAAGGTCGTCGAAGATCCCAAGAGTATCCTGGAATAGGGTTGATTATCGGGTCGGGCGGGCCGGGCTGGGTCTCTACCCAAAATCGAGCCCATTTATTTTTTCAGGTTTCAAACCGAGCCATAGACCGAAAAAGTCTTGATAGGCCAGCCCGAACCCAAACCCGGCTCGAAGTTAAACGGGTTTGGTTCGGGTCGAGCCAGCCCAATAACTTTTTTAGGGTTGGGTTGGGGGTGACGGGTCATGACTCTTGAGGGATGAGGGTTAGTTCAAGTTATATCATATATATATATTATAATATACATGTGCATTTGTAGAAATTCAGAAAGGCGCCATCATAAAACTCTAAGAAAATAAGATAATAATAGTATATATAATAATTTTCTGACCTCGTATTTTTTTCAACCTTTAATAAAATAGTTGACATTGGAAAAAATAAACAATTTCGAATAGAAAAAGGGATAAATATTTATTATGTGATAGATGACATGGAAATTTAATGCATTCAACCATTTCAATTAATATATATCCCTTCATTTAATTTGTTTATATAGATTTAGATCAGGTTTTCGGGCTAGGTGTCGGGTCGGGTTTTCAGATCAGGCTTCAGGTTGGGCTCTACTCATCCTGAACCTGGCCCGTTTTAGAAATGGATTATTTTTGGGGACCGAGCTCAGCCCGCTTTTAAACAGGTTCAGGTTCAGGCTGGGCTTAGCGGGTCAGGTTGCGGGTCGGCTCGGGCTAGCCCGACTAATGCTCAATCCTATCCTGGAAGGTTGTCGTTGAAGCTCGGAGGGTGGAGGAGGCGCGGGATGGCTAGAAGCGGCTGACGACAAAGCTACGCCTGAGATGGATCTCTAGAACGGAGCTCCGTCCGAAGTTCGATTATTGAAGAGTTCCAGCAAAACGGGTTATTGGGGGTATATAACCAAAGCATGATGGTCATGGATGGCAGGCTAAGGGTGGAGAAGATGAAGGTCAGAGTGGATCCTCCTCCGCCTCCGGCAGAGGAAGTAGCCTGGGTGAGCAGGGTTCTAACGGAGAGAGGAGGCGATCTGGAGGTGGCGTGTGGATCATCGATGTGTGGTGGATCTTAGAGGAGATTCAATTGAAGGGGAGGATGTGTATGTGCATCGGGAAAAATAAAAGAAAATGAAGAAAATAATGAGAGGAGAGATTGACCTGACTGGAGAATAAGGATGGCAGAGGAATTAGCCTGGGCAGAGCACCGGAGGTGCTCAAGGTCATCTCTCAACTAGCTAGGCTAGAGCAAGGAGCTCAACGGCTGCCTATGGCTGCCATAACTTGGTTGATGGGACAAGGGTCGACATCGACTTGGGGAGGCCATGATCGTCGATCAACTCCATCCTCCTCTGTCACAGGAGGAGGAGGATGGCTAAGGGTCAAGCTATGAATGGTGGGCGATCGATATCATTGGCGAAGGAGAGGTATTTAAGGAGGGGCTCCGCCATTACATGATGGTGGAGAGGGTAATTTGTTATCACCGCCCATTTGCCATAGGAATAGGATCGAGGGGAGTAATGGCTGGGTAGGGTTCAGGGATGTTACGGTTAGGCGTGGGTGGCATTATCGAGGAGAGAGAGTGGCTGAATTGGTTGCCAAAATAGGAAGGGGGTGCAGGTTCAACGAGGTGTAATGCTCGATGTGGAGAAGGCAAGAGGTAGACTACGGGGTGGCGATCATTGGATCTCATGATCCAATGGTTGCGATGAAGGCGCAGGTAAGCGGGTGAGATTAGATCAGGGGTGCGCATCCGACAGGGGGAGGAACGCAGGTGTGGACAGTCATGATGGGATGAGGGTTTAATCCTATGGCTAGAAGGAGTAAGGATGACGTGGAGGATGCTCTACCATTGGATGGTGTTGCCATCCAACGGTAGAGGTGTGGATGAAGTGGGGGGAAAGATCTAACGGCTAAGGGAGAGACAGAGATCAATGGTGGAAAAGTGAGGCACGTGGCAGGAGAAGAGGTGGATCACGTGGTGACTCCATGGAGCACTACGTGGCCTAATGAAATTAAACAAAAAGGATAAAATCAAAAGGAAATAAAAGGAAGAGGAATTAGGAAAAGTTAAAAATGAAAGATGTAGATCTTGAGGAGATATACAAGTTTCATGTTGGACAAAAACAAAAGATATTAAACAAACACAGTGAAATTTTTGAAAGCATTTTTAGTGAAGAAAAACACTATCTTTTAATTGTTTTGTTATTTTTTGCCTTTTTTATTTCTTTTTTAACACCAAAACAAATAGCTACAATAACTACTATAATTTTTAGGGAGTTTTTAACAGGGAAAAATTAATAAAATAAAATAGTTAATTTATAGATAAAATTAAGGTTAATTACAGGAGAAGGATTTATTGTTAATGATGCAGAGTTAATGAATATTTTGGTGAAGGTGATTATGCTCCGAAGATAATAAGAGAGTATAGTAATGATAAATCAGAGATTCATCACACACCCCTAAATGCAAAGACAAATCGACCCCCAGATTCACCAACTGTACATGATGAAGGCTGCAAAGGTCCAGCCAATTATTTTTTTCAGTTCTAGTTAGTGGATAAGACAATATCGTACGTTCGTCACACATAGTGGAGTTGCCTTATGCTCATTGGTGCTTTCGATAACTCCCAATCAAAGGGATGATCTTCCCGGGTTGCCGGGTTTCAGTATCTCACCCTTGATGTGCGCTCTTCTGTTTGCAGTAAATAAATGATGAAGATGTCAACTATAGTATCTGCAAAAGAGAAGAACATCTCTATCAAACAAAATTCAGAGAATAGAGAGAGAATATGATAGACGGATAAAAGGATAAAAGTCTCTCCCTATTTATGTTCACTAATTATTAACCAGGTAAGTGTCCCTGGGTCGAGTACAAGGAGGCAGAAAGGTAAACTCACGATTTCAAGATCAAATAATTTTTTGATTTATTTCTTTTCTTTGAAAGGGTTGTTTTTGTTGGTTTTGGTTTTTACTCTTTTTTTTTGTTCTTATTTTGCACATTATTATTTTATTTTAAATTTTGTATTTTTTGTTTTAATTTTGTATTTTTTGTTTGATTTTTAAAAATGATTAATTTTGGCAAAGAGGTGAAACTATATAATAAATGGTATATATGATAACGTACTATTCTAATATATTGGAAAAAGAAAGAAAATACTATTATTGTTTATTTTTAAAGTGAAGAAAATATATTTTGCAAACAATATACTATATAGTAAATATAGGTGACATATAGTATATGTGATATTATATAGTAGAGCTTGGACGAAAAGAACACCGAGCAATGAGCTCGAATACACACAAAAAGAAACTCAGATCAAGACAAAGATCGAAAAATAAAATTAAATCAGAATAATGCGATGAAAAACTACGAAAAATACAACAAAATCTTGCTAGGGTAGTTGAGTAACTACCCTAGAGAAATCACTAAAAAATAATGTCTTTAAGAAGTCCAAATGTCAGAATGTATATAGGGGTATAAGCGTAAGAAATGAAATATAAAAGTTCTGCAAATCAATACCTGTCAGGGAGTAGGCTATAAAGAAAATGTAGCTCTTTTGTAAATAGGTCCCTATATAGGGACTAATTTGCAAATTCTGTAAACTCTGGCAACACTTTGGAATTCTTTCAGCATGTTGGGTTAAGAATGTAGAATATCCATCGTTTTGATCTGGAGGACTATGATTAGAATCTGGCGTGCGGTCTCGTTCGCTTGTTCGCGCCATGTGTCGCCAATCTGTGCGATCTGGTGCTTGGGTTGTTCTTCCCCAAAATTGGGAAGAACGGCGGTGGTATTTCATCTTCGACAACAATTGGAGCGATGTTTGTTGATCATGAGTGATCAGAGAAGTCAGAGGCAAGGCCAAAAGGGGGCTCCTCCCCCTTCGAGCTCCCTTGATGCGTGAAGGTGGCAAAGGAGTTGAAGAATAGTGGCTCTAGGTTTTCGATATGGAAGAAAGCTCCAGGTACTGCTCAAGTCGATTGTCCTTCAAATTGATATAAATTGGCGATGCTCCAAGCTTCCAGATGCTCTAGGATGATATGTCGGATGACGAACTACATGTAAGTTAATGGAATATGGATTGATTCCTCAAGAATCAACCTGAAAGTTGAGTATGTTCTTGCGCCAAAACAGGATGCTCAGAACTTGGGTTTTCAGATCATAATCGGATCAAAGATTAAAATTAGATGATTGGAATTTAAAATCTAACCTAAGGTTGGGTGATTAATCGTCCTAGTCATGCGATGAAATCAAGAAGAAAAAGAGTAAAGGAAGTTATCTGGGGGATTGGAGGTGTACAACCTCTTATTGTATCTCAAGAATCGGTGAAGTTTGAGTTCGAACGTCCGTCAGTGGGTGGTGATGCAAAGCGATGTAATGCCTTGGAACCCTCCCCCTGAAGGTCCTTCTTCCACGTTGGTATGCCACCTAGGCGTTGTCACCACCAAGGATGGATGGGTGGGGTTGGGAAGTTGAGGTCTCATGCAATTTGATCTAGGAGATGGAGGAGTTAGTTTGAACTGACCAAGTTCATGGCCTTAAGCAAAGACGAAGTAGTAGATTGGATCTAATGGTCAGCGTGGAAGGGGATTGTTAGGACTAGAAGAATGAGTGGTTAAATTAGGTTTTGGTAAAGATACAATGGTAGAATAAATTAGTAAAGTGTAGGCGTCCAGAAAACGCCATGAGCTTCTTGAAGGAGAAGGGTTATAGTGCTGACATGTGTCAGCACCACAAAAAATCCATGGTATAAATGAAATATAACTTATCTAATAAATATTAAATATGGTTATTTTGAATAGATATAAAAATGAAAAATACAAAGGTAAAGGTATAGGTACCATTCTGATGAGCTCCCCGGCAACGGCGCCATTCTGATGAGCTGATCCGAGCGACTAAGGTAAAGGTACAAAAATGGTCGTTGCGACCTCAATCACTCATATGTGCTCGATCAAGAAAATTGAACCACTAATAATAGACAAAATCAATCAAAAACGCGATAGCGGTCCCGCTATTGGATTAACCTGGTATAGCGACCAGGGTCGAACTCAAGAGCACGGGTTGGCCTCTCGGCCTACGAAGTAGTCAAAAAGAGATAAAAGAAAATAAAATAAATGTTTTTGGTGGTTTCTGAATTTTTTATATTTTTTTTGGATTTTTAGCTAATTAAGAAAATAAGAAAAATAAAGAAACACACACTTCAACAATTTATTTAAAGCACTAAAAATCAACCAAAAATTCAAACAAAAATATTTTTATGTGTTTTATATTTTTTAGTGTTTTTAGTGAATTTTTGAGAATTTTCTGATGTTTATTTAATTTTCTAAAAATCAAACAGTAGCTGAAATCAAAGGTATTGTCCAGTCGAGCAAGAAAGGCCTAGATAAAATATCTAAAGCCCCTAATTTAGCTAAGAGGTAATTTTCCTGTAAAGAAGATAAAACAAGGAAAATTTAGGCACCAATTTTATTATTTTTGGATTTTTGGTTTAATTATTAGAATTTTTATAAGTTTTTAGGTGTTTTTCAATTTTTAGTGGTTTTCAGTAATGAAAAATAGCCAAAATTGGCTAGAAAATCAAACACAACAAAATAGACAGTAGACAATTTTTTTGTAATTTTTAGACACTATTTAATATTTTTTGTGATTTTTAAAGTTAGACAGTAGCAAAATTAAGTGTTTTCGAATTTTTAAAAATATCAAATGAAATCAAAAATGTCCTCAAAAATCCTCGGAAATTTTACACCATGGCAGGAGCCATGTGTCCAATTTTCGTTGGATTTGGAGGTAATTTGCTATTTTATTCAAAAATAAAGAAGGGGCACTGTGCATAGGGACCAAAGTGCAAATACCCAAGAGTCTAGGGGGTCTGGTGCAATTAACCCAGCAAAACACGTGCCACGCGCGTGCCTGGGGCACTCAGGGACCCAAATGCAATGAAAATAAGTCCCGAGGACTTATTGGTAACAGGTACCAAAAGTCCAGGGCCCTATTCGCAAAATACCCAAAATATCACGCACATGTTGAAATATATCACGCACAGGGGTATAAATGCAAATAAACTAAAAGTTTCATTCAACTGTTAACATCCAGAACTACAGGGGTATGATATGCAAATAAGCCAAAGAAACACGTGACGACGCACGTGTCATACAACGCACAGGGGCATAAATGCAAGGAAACTAAAGTGCAGGGTCCACAGTGTAAATTTCACAAAAAGTAAACAACTATGCTACGTATTTACAGGACTAAAGACTAATTGCATAAAAAAGAGGGGCCTAAGTGTAAATACCCCTTATTAAACGTCGAAGGCCGGATGTGCGCCACGTAGCAGATCCAACGGGTGAGAACGGGGGCGCTGCAACCCTGAGAACGTTCGGCCTGATCGAACGGGCGAGGGCGCTCCACGTGGAGATCGGACGGTTCTGGTGCTCTGGAGCTTATACCCTCGAGTATCCAACGGTTGTGATCGATCCTCCAAGAATCTGATGGTGGCTGCAGCTCCACGAACAGACGGTCGCGATGTAATCTGGAGCAGGAGGGCCGATCGAACGGTGTCTGGAGGTCGTGGAAGAACTGATGGCCGGTGACCTTCGCCGGCCTGCTGTGCGCGCACCTGGCCTCCGCGCGGGCCTCTGAAGATCGGAGAAGAAGCTCTGTGGGCTCCCGCGTCGACTAGTGGCCTCCGATGGCTCGACGGAGCTCCGAGGAGCCCAGGCGAGGTCGGCGGAGACCAAGCTGCTGGTCCAGACGGTCCAAGCCCTCAGATGGACTCGGATGACCCTGCAAAACACTCCAGCAGACTCGCGGGTCGAGGGCAAAGTGCCTCGACCCAGTTAGGCGGGGTGACGGTGAGCTGTGGGTCGAAATGGCGAGCTCCGGCGAAGGGGGTAGACGGAGGAGCTCGGCTCCCAGCTCCTGTGCGAGCTGGGTTGGATGGAGGGGTGAAGAAGGTGCGTCGGAAGGAGGCGAAGGTGTCTGTGGGGTCTGATGATCGAATCTATCTACTGGATGGTCGGAATCGATGGAATGCGGCGGAGCGGCGATTTGGGCGTAATCGAAAATTAAAGGAAAAGGCGGAGCGGCGATTTGGGCGTAATCGAAAATTAAAGGAAAAGGCGGAGCGGCGATTTGGGCGTAATCGAAAATTAAAGGAAATGGATACCTGGGTGGATGAAGAGACTGGGGAGGAGCTGGGGAAGCTCCTGGTCGTTGCCTCGAGGAGCGTCTCCCTCTGAGGCTCGGTACTCCTGCTGGTGGCGGAGCAGCGGCGGCGTAGCTCGCCGGATCGATGGTCTCTCCTCCTCTCCTCGCTTCGACAGCACCGGACGCGAGCTGTCACTCTCGCGCACTCTCTGGAGCTCACAAGTGAAGGATTCGAATGGACAAAGATGGGGAAATGAGGAGGCGGAGCAACAGCTATATACTCCTAGGGGTCCGGCTATCGGGAGGTCGGGCGAGCAGCTCGGTGCGCGGATCCCCAAAATCCACCCCGGGCGTGGATCAGGGATGATCAAGCTCGGATTAGAGCCCGGGGTTAACGGATTCAGGAGTCGGATCAAGTATGCGAAATGGCGAGAAATCGGGTTGCGGGCACAGATCCGAGACGGGGTGGTCCTGGGGGGGAGTTGACCGGGCGGTCAACACTCCCAGGACCCAATAGGAACAGGCCACGTGGATATTATTTGGAAGTGAAATAACAGGTGGCAGATGGCTGAATTAGCAAAAACTTAAAACATGAAATATTTTTATTTTATTTTTTTCTATTTTTTAGTGATTTTTAATATTTTTTTCGAAATAAAAATAAGGTATATACATAATATGTAATACATAGGTATATGTACACTATATAGGGTTTTTAATTTTTGATTTTTTAATTATTATTTTTATGCAATTTTCTTCTATTTTATATTTTATATATTTTCATTATAAAATAAGGAATAAAAAGGTATTTTTATTTGATTTTTATTATTTATATACATAGGTAAAATAAATACATATATACATTTATATACATGGTATATTTACAATATATTTTTGTGTTTTTAATTTTGTTATTTTTATTTTGTTGTTGTTTTAATTGTTTTTATTTTATTTATTTACATTATATAACATAGAATATTTACAAAAATTTTGGAAATTAATTTTATTTATTTACAAGGTTAAATAAATATATAAGAGTGGTTCATGTTCATGATGAAAGGGGTGTTTTTGTTCTTTTTGATTTTTATCTTTTTCTTTTATTTTTATACTTATAAATATGTACAAGTATTTACAAGCATATTTTAGGCTATTTTTATGAGGAAAATATTTTTATTTATTTACATAAATATTTACACACATGAGCCCCTATCTCCCTCTACTTTGGCTTTTATGCGGTCAGGCCCATGCTGAGCCCTCCCTTGGGTTAAGTTGCTCAATATTTATTCTAAATATTTCCCTCTTTTTCTTTTGAATCTTTATTCTTTTATTTTTGCACAAAAACATGCTAACTATAGGTTTTTACACAATGCATGCTTTTGGTAATTATTTGTATTTACACATATCTACATGCATTTGCAAAGGTTTTTGTAGCTAAAATATAAGAATAAAGAGTGATGAATGAGTATTCATCACCCCCCTATACTTAACTTTGTTAGTCCCTTAGCAAACACTTATTTGAAAAAGAAGCGAAAAAGAAATAAAGAAAAAGAAAAAGAGAAAGTACATGGATCAAGGCTGATTATCAAACTTGCCTTCATTAAATTGGGGTATGGAGCTCGATCAGATCTTTGGATTATTAATGTGTCGGAACCTTATTTGGACTTAAGTCTAAAACTCAACAGCCTATAAGTTCCACTATTCTATAACCAAGACTCCTCAATGCTCCAGATCAGAACAAGTCATCAATCACAAACCCTGAAGACCATGAATCTTTTCTTGTCCTGTGAATGTGAAGTCTAAGCTCTCCACCTCAGAAATGGCAACTTGACAACCCTCCCCAACAAGGTAACTCTATGACCTCAATCTGGCCACTCTTTCCTCGAGGAGCGGGGTATTCCCTTCTAAGTTCAAGTTCAACCGGCTCAAGAAGAGGAGGAAGAAGAAAATGGGTCAAGGCCAGTGTAGCCAAGTACCCTTGGGAGCTTGACCAGTGTAGCCAAGTCTCCCTGCTGCAAGCTACATCAGGTGGATCACGAAACCAAGCTTTGCTTATTGCACTCTATATACATACTCCGGTGGGATTATCATTTTCTATCAGACCCACCACTTTTTTGGAGTTATTTTCTTTTTGCACATTTTTTTTCGAGTGCATCTATACAACATATACATGTGCAGCATATATACAAGGAGTTTTTCCTCTTGAGCCAGTAGACTATCCCTCTTTTGAAGCTTTATTGCAACCCACAACTCCCGTCGTTAGACCTCATGGCAACCAGACCAAGTTGAGACGCACTTCCTTCACTTAAAGAAGAAGAGAGGTTCCGCCTAGAAGTACTACCCTCATATGCTACCCCAAGTCAAGGAAGACTGCCTCCTCACCACCTCATCCGTAGAGAGCTCGGTGCATAGTGCTGGTGTCCAAGTAAAGCCATTGTCTATATGAGTCATGTGTTGTTGTTAAGTGCTCTACTTAGGCTCATTGAGATGACATGTGATCATAGCCTAGTGGACTCAAAGAATTAAGTTACCATGGACCTGAAAAGCCTTAAACCTAAGCCCTATAAGGTTCCTCTTAGAAGTTAGGTGGATTAAGATCTTAATCAAGCTCCATTTCTCAATTTGATTCCAGGCTAGTTTAAATGTCAACTATCATCCAGAAAAACTATATACATATGTACAAAAGATGCTTATTTACATAAATTTTACAAACATGCAAAATTTTTGAAAAATGTTTTGAAATCATGAATGGATGATGCATGAAGTGCAAGTTTTGCAAAAAGATATTTACACAAATTTACACAAGATTTTTGCAAACTTTTGATTTTCAAAACATTTTGGAAAAATTTTGTACTATATATATAATTTTGATACAAAAATATTTACACAAGCTTTACACAAAAGATTTTTGACATCATTTTTACAAAAATAATTTGTACACTAGCTATTTATGTGCAAATAAAAGAAGTTTATGTACATGAAAATTTTTAATTTTTGTGATTTTTAGCCATTTTATTTATTAACACACTCACACAAAGTACGAGTTATGGCTAAAGTATATATGAAATATATACACATCCCCCTATACTTAGCTCGAACGATGTCCTCAGAGTCAAGAGCGATGAAGAAGACATAACTCGTGCTAGGTATAGGGAAGTGAAAAGAAAGGCTATATACAAAGAAGAATGAATGGAATAGAAAAGTCAAGAGTGTCTCGGGTCTTCCCCCTATACTTAGGATCAAGTAATCCTAAGTATAGCAGGCTGTATACTAAGGGAAGATCGAGTGGGGAATGTACAGGGTCTACCCCCCCATACTTAGGGTGAAATGTCCCTAAGTATAGGCAACAAAAACAGGGGTAAAAAGAAACAAAAGAAATACCCAAAAGGTCTCACATCCCCCCTATACTAGGGTAAAGTGCACCCTAATATAGCATAATCACAAGATGAAGAAAGGGATGTGGGACTAAAGAATGTAGTGATATGAACATCTGGATCTATACAAGGCGGAAGATCAGTGAAACTCAGGCGTGAGATGCATTAGATGTGAGTCAAAGACCACATCTCACGCAAAATGAATCGGGGCAAGATCAGCGACCTGCGGCTCATGATCTAGAAATGGCTTGAGCCGCTGGCCGTTTACTCGAAAGGTACTCTCAGAAGACAACTCAGATATATCAATGCTACCGTTGTCGTGTACCTTTCTGACCAAGTAAGGTCCCTTCCATTTGCTCTGTAGCTTCCCTGGAAATAGACGTAGCCTCGCATCAAACAACCATACTCTCTGTCCAATCTCAAAATGCTTGTGGCTGATATGAGAATCATGCCACTCCTTCACTTTCTCCTTATAATGTAGGCTGTTTGAGAATGATGTATCTCTAAGCTCCTCCAGGGCTGCTAACTCTGCCCTCCTCTGGTCTCCCATACCATCTGGATCCATAAGAATATCTGTAACAACCCAAAGTGACTTGTGCCTCAGCTCAACAGGTAAATGGCATGGCTTGCCATAAACGAGGCGAAAGGGAGATGTGCCCAATGGTGTCTTGAAAGACGTCCTATATGCCCACAAGACCGAGTCCAAAAGCTGTGATCAATCCTTTCGGTCAGGGCGGACGACTTTCTGCAATATAGTCTTGATCTCCCTATTCGACACCTCGGCTAGACCATCCGTCTGTGGATGGTAAGGTGTAGCAACACGATGGTCTATACCGAACTCGCTAGCAAGGGCCGTCACCTGGTCGTTGACGAAATGAGACCCCCCATCAGAAATCAGAACTCGTGGAACCCCGAATCGCGTGATGATGTGCTTCCTGAAAAATCGGCAAACTGTTCTTGCATCAGCGGCTCGGGTGGGGATAGCCTCAACCCAACGACTAACATAATCCACAGCCAACAGAATGTACTCAAATCCCTGACTCTTAGGGAATGGACCCATGAAATCGATGCCCCATGCGTCAAAAACCTCACAGAAGTGAATGGGCTGCATCGGCATCATATCACGCTGTCCACAAGTGCCCATCCTCTGACAGTCAGTACACCTCTTCACGAACTCATCTGAGTCCTTGAAGAGGGTAGGCCACCACAAGCCGGATTGGAGCACTTTTTGTGCCGTTCTCCTCCCAGAATGATGTCCTCCTGCCTCAAGCTTGTGGCAGTAAGTGAGGACGCTATGGTGTTCCTCCTGAGGAATACACCGACGCCAGACGATATCCCCTCCTTCGTGGTAAAGGATGGGATCCTCCCAGTAGTAGGACTTGGCCTTCGCAAGGAAGGTCTCAAGCCTCTGCCTGGGCCAATCTTGTGGGACTTTCCCAGCAACGAGAAAGTTCACAATATCGGCATACCACGGGAGTGAGGCGATAGCAAGGATCGCCTCATCTGAAAAGGTATCTCGAATGGGGTCAATCTGCTCAAACTCCTCAGGCTGCTCTAAACGGGATAGATGATCCGCCACCACATTCTTGACTCCATGCTTATCCTTGATCTCAATGTCGAACTCCTGGAGTAGAAGGATCCATCTAGTGAGTCTGGCCTTGGCATCCTTCTTTGCCATGAGGTACCTGATGGCGGTGTGATCTGTGTACAAAGTCACTCTAGATCCAATGATATAAGATCGAAACTTATCTAGGGCGAACACTACGGCTAGCATCTCTTTCTCTGTGACCGTGTAATTCCGCTGGGCGGAATCCAATGTGCGGCTAGCGTAGTGGATAGCAAATGGAACTCCATCCCTCCTCTGTCCCAGCACTGCCCCTACGGCAAAATCGGAGGCATCCGTCATGATCTCGAATGGGAGAGACCAATGAGGCGGCTGGAGGACAGGAGCCTCAATAACACACTGCTGGAGAGTCGCAAAGGACGAAAGACACTTGTCATCGACAAGGAACTCGGTGTCTTTCGTCAAGAGGTCAGTCAATGGCCGGGCAATCCTGCTAAAATCTTGAATAAATCTCCTATAAAATCCAACGTGCCACAGGAATGACCGCAGCTGCCTCAAATTGGACGGTGGTGCAAGCTTTCTAATGACATCTACCTTGGTCGGATCAACCTCCATGCCCCTTGTTGGAGATGATGTGGCCAAGCACCGTCCCTTGAGTCACCATGAAGTGACTCTTCTCCCAAGATAGAACCAAATGGTACTCAATACATCGCTGGAGTACTCGGTCTAGGCAGTCAAGACAGGAGCCAAATCCGTCGTCGTAGACCGAGAAATCGTCCATGAAGACCTCCAAACACTCCCCTACCATGTCCGAAAAGATCGACAGCATGCACCTCTGAAAAGTCGCAGGAGCGTTGCATAGCCCAAATGGCATGCGTCGAAAGGCATATGTACCAAAGGGACAGGTAAAGGTGGTCTTCTCCTAATCCTCAGGAGCGATGGCCACCTGGTTGTAGCCCGAGTACCCATCTAGAAAGCAATAATGGCTCTTCCTTGCCAGTCTCTCAATGATCTGGTCAATAAAAGGCAGGGGGAAATGGTCCTTCTTGGTGGCATGGTTGAGTCTCCTGTAGTCAACACAGACCCTCCAAGAGGTAGGTACTCGTGTAGCAATCTCCTCTCCCGACTCACTGATCACAGTCGTGATGCCCGTCTTCTTGGGCACCACATGCAAGGGGCTGACCCACTTGGAGTCAGAAATGGGATAAATGAAATCTGCACTCCACCATTTTGATATTTCCTTCATCACGACCTCTCTCAGGTTGGGGTTCAGTCGCCGCTGGAACTCACGCGACGGCTTCGCCCCTTCCTCAAGATAAATATGGTGGGAGCACACTGATGGACTAATCCCATGGAGATCTGCTACGCTCCATCCGATTGCCTTGCGGTTCTTTTCAAGAACCCCCATCAAACGGGATTCCTGCTCTCCAGTCAGATCGGCGGAGATGATGACTGGGTACATCTCAGGTTCGCCCGCAAGGAACCGATACTTCAGCGAAGTAGGGAGCGGCTTCAGCTCTGGACAGCTGGGTGCTGGCAAATCTGGCTTCGGAAGAAGGTGTGTGAATGCTGCTAAGTCTGCCAAATCTGCCTGGGAGAAAGAATACGAGCTCTCGCAAACTGGATCTGGAGAAGGCTGCTCAACTGTGCTGTCTCTGATCTGCTCTGCCTCTACCTCCTCCTCCTCTGTAGGCTCAGGTGGACTCAGGTCTGGCATCTGATCATCACAATCAGCCCAATCAGACTCTGAATCCGAGGGATCTGCATCAAACAAGGTGGCATCAGTATCACCATAACACAGGGTGGCCTCAGCACCACCATCACTAAAAACCGTGTCGCGATCGAGAACCGGCTCTGCTGCCTCTGTAGTATCCTGGACTAGGGCTGTGCTCTCCAAGCTATCCTCTGCTGTCATCTCTGCATCAGTGGTGTCTGGAAATGAGAGGATGGCCTGTGCTGAAGGGTCTGCCCATGCTGCCTCATCATCTGTGATCACAAAATCACAGTCCTGGTGGATGTCTAACCCGGCATCTGTCAGCTGCTCTGTGTCTGTGCTGGTCTCTGAGCATGCTCTCTCTCTGACTCTGTAGTCCTCGACCGTCTCAATTTGTACACTCTCGCCCTCGACGCGAAAGTATACCTTCCCGCTATCATGATCAGTCACCACCTTGGTTGTGGCCAAGAACGGACGACCGAGGATGATGGGGGTATCGGCCACTGAATCAGGGATCTCCATGTCCAACACTACGAAGTCCACGGGGAATTTCAGGCCCTGAATCGTGACGATAATGTCTCGCAACAACCCCTTCGGCCTCTTAACAGATCGATCAGCAAACTGAAGGACTGTCCTGCTCTGTCTAAGAGTGCCCAACTCGAAGCGGTCGAGAAGGGCTGCCGGAAGGAGGTTGATCGACGATCCGCTATCCAATAGAGTCCGGTCGAACCTCTGCTCACTAATCTGACATCTGACATACGGGGCTCCTGAAACTGGCCTCTTGGCCGGCAGACGGTTCTGGATCACGAAGCACGTGGCTTTCGTCAGCACATGAATCTCTGAAGTGTGGTTCCTCCTCCTTCTCCTGACTGTGGTCCTATCTCTCAAAGATCGCTGAAGAAGGGGGATGTGCTGCAAAGCCTCCTGAAGGGTCAGCTGTATGTGAAATCTGTCGATCATGCTCTGGCTGAACTCCTCCTGCTCTCTCTTTTTTGGGTCTTTTTCTTTTTTCTTCCCCTTCCCCATCTGAAGGGCTTTAGGAAAGGGGATCACAGGGTCCTTCTCAGATGAAGGACTAGGAAAAGGCCTAGACGGCTCGACGGCCGGTTCCGCACATACATCAATCACCACAGTGGGACCAGAAGAAACTAAACTTTTTCTTTTATTCCCAATAGTGTTCTGAGATACATCAACATAAGGAAAAACAACATCTCTATCAAAACGAACATCGGTGGCCTCAGTACCACCTCGGGCTGGCTCTGCTACTAGACGTCTCGCGGCCTCAGTACCGCGGGCTGGCTCGGCTACTCTGGTGGCATCAGCACCACCTCCTCAAACTGGTGAAGCGGCGGCCTTAGTACTGCCGGTGGAATCAGCATCCTTGGTGGCATCAGCACCACCATCATCATCATGTGCGGCCTCAGTACCGCTCTCCTCCTCCTCTTCTGGCACCCTGGGTGGATCCTCGAGTCGTCGCTCAGATGAGGCGCCGCCTGCTGGTGCTCTACCGCTCCTAAGTGTAACAAAATCAACATCAAATAGATCCGAAGACATATCATCAAATGGATCACTAGGAGTGGCATGCTCAGTGGAAACTACCTGCTCAGATTTCCGCTTGAGGCTGTTGGGATTCGGCTCTATCTGTGCAGGGATGGCGGCCTTCCCTCTCATCAGGTCCCGCATCTCCTGGCGGAACTCGTCCATCTCCCGTCTGAAGGTAGCCTGCTGATCCGTGAGGAGGCGGGCTATGTCATCCAAGGTGGGGCTCTCATGGGAGCCCGACGGGTAGCCTCGCTGCTGCTGAGACTGCTGGAACTGGTGCTGCTGCTGCTGAGAGGGGTAAGAGGATGGATGCTGCTGTGGGTGCTGCTGGTGAGCCTGCTGCTCACGTCTCCAAGGCTGTCCCTGCTGCTGATAGGGACGAGGAACGAAGGACGACTGCTGGTGTAGCTGGTAGGCTGGGGGCTGCTGCTGCTGGTGATCCCTCTGCTGGCCATACTGCCCTCCCTGACCGGATGACTGCTGTTGGGGCTAGGTACCTCCACTCCCCCACCTGAATCCGGGATGGTCTCGTCGGATCCCAGGCGGAGGGCGGTCATACCAAATCCCGTTGACATCCATCAACGGCTCTGCATCGAACTGGGCTGGCGAGAGTACTGCCAGAGGCTGATCCGGCTGGTATACCACCATCTGCAAGTCTGGAGATGGTGGGGACTGGTAAGAGGGCTGTTGCTGCTGGTACGGCTCTGCTTGTACAAGGTGAACCTATCTAGGCTGCTGAAAGGAGCTGGAGCGCTGGGGCGAGCTGCTGCTGCCGCCGGTATCGCCTCGCGACTGAAGACGGGGCTGGGAAGCCGTCTGTGCCTCCTGGAGACACATGAGCTGGGTCTTCATGTCGCTCAGAGTCTGTGCCATCTGCTCCATCTGCATGATGCCCTGGCACTGCTTCTTCTCGATCAGCTCCATGCGGTCCAACTTCTCGCTTATGATACCCATATCCGCAGCGGACGACTCTGCCTGTGCTGCTGCAACTGCGGAAGAACTGGATGGACCGGCATCGACTCGTGCTATCCTCTGGTACTGCACGGGTCCTGGCTGTTGCTGGGGTCTCCCCTGAGTATACAACCGGGTCTGGGACATCACCATATAGTTCTCGGCCATCTCCTCAAAGATGGCCCAGACCTGGTCGTGATCCTTGGCGAAATAGGACCCGCCACAAGAAGCATTCACCAGGCCCTGGAGCTCTGGTGTCAGCCCGCTGAAGAAGCTCTGCACAAGGTTTGGCTTCGAGATGTCATGGTGTGGGCATCGGTCTGTGAGCTCTCGGAACCTCTCCCATGCCTCATGAAATTGCTCGTTGGGGAGCATGGAGAAGTTGCTGATCAGGGTCCTCGCTGCGTTCGTCCGCCCGAGTGGGTAGTACTTGTTCAAGTACTCGGTGCGGAGCTGCTCCCAAGTGTAGACGAACTTCCCCAAATGCTTCAGCCAGGTGGCTGCTCTGTCTGCTAGGGAAAAGGGGAAGGCAATCATCCGAATCGTATCCTGGTCCACATGGCGGTCGTGGACAGTACTGCAGATCATCAAAAACTCCTGGAGGTGGAGATGGGGCTCCTCGGTGGCAAGTTCATCAAAACGGGGAAGCATCTGCAGGGTGATCGGGGGAACTTGAAGTCCCCCACGATAGCAGGTACCACCACCCAATGATGCATCAATGTAGATACGGGGTTGTGCAACTCCCGCATCGGTCTCCGTGGTCCTCCTGCCGCGGCGGCTGCCGCTGCGGCAGCGGCTGCTGCTGCTGCGGCTGCTGCCGCTCGTGCCTCTGCATCTGGGTCATCCTCAGGCTCGCTCTGATCTCTCTCTGCTCTGAGTCACTCCAACTCTCTCCTCATCTCAATCATAAACGCTCCCTGATCCCTCAGCTGCTGATGCACTGTCTCTAACGAGGCGATCAGGGTGGAGTTGATCGCTCCCTGGTCCATCACAATGTGCTCGGTCCTGGAGCGGTCCTCTGAACTACCGGCCATGACGTCTGCAAAATCAAATGAGCCATACTCAGGTGCTGTCAAATCTGCTATTCTCTCCTTTGGCTCATATCTCTCAGAATCGAAAGAAAGGGGGTCGAGGGGGAACAGGGCGGAATCGTACTCGGGCTCGGAGAACTGATCTTGGCTCTCGCGGGCCAACCTAGATGATTGGGTAGACGTGCCCAAAAGCGGTGCAGCCAGAGGCTGCCTAAGAGAGCCTCAACCCATCATCTTGATCTGGCGAGTAGTGCGGATGAGATCTGGAGAAACTATGATCACAAAGCAAACCCCCGGTTCACCAACGCAACGCGAGCTGAAGACCGTGAAAGTTCGATCAAATTATCTTGTCGA
Organism: Ottelia alismoides; assembly: GCA_037367405.1. Classification (NCBI taxonomy): domain Eukaryota; kingdom Viridiplantae; phylum Streptophyta; class Magnoliopsida; order Alismatales; family Hydrocharitaceae; genus Ottelia; species Ottelia alismoides. The sequence continues at coordinate 76,007 of JAZKJV010010627.1, read as the reverse complement.
TTTTTATTAGGTGAACACACAAGATATCAGAGCGCTTACGTGACCTGTTAGGATACCCGATGCTACCCCAACCGACTGGCCCGCACGGAAGAGTCGGTAATCAGTCGGGAATAACACCGGAGGGCTCTACCTAGGGTGCGGGTCACTCTCTCGCGCATCCAAACCAAACAATGAGGGGGTTGCTCTCCCCAAGACAAATTTTTAAGGTGAATGTCTTTTAGGGTCAATAGTTTTAGTCAGTCCCAATTTTATGATTTTTCTTTTTAATATTTTTCAAATGAAAAACAAAGGCCTAACGAATTTTTCGGTTCTCCTGGTTATTTAATCCAAAACAGGGGGGAGAAGACGAAAAAGCCGATGCGCGATGAAATCAATGATGCATGCTAAGATAGAAATGCGTACCTTGCCTCCAGCACTCTACATGCAAGTGATCCGCGCAGAATTTAAAGACTGAAAAATAAACTACCTAAATGATGCAGCGGGAAAAACCGAGTCCTAGGTCAGCAATTTTCTACTCGTAGAACCGTCTAATCGGTCACCGACCTCCAAGCCAAAGGGTCCGGTCTTGGCCCACCCCTCCTCTGCCCGACAAATCGGGGGTAGGAGAAAGCGCTTTATAGGGTGAGCTGCGGCACGTAGGCTACGAAGGAGATGAGTCGATTATTTTTATTAATTGATTATTAGTAGGTCCAATTAGTGCACTATAGGAACATGCAAATAATTAAGTGTGGGGACCCTACTAATTACGGTACAAGAAAGTATAAAATCCTAAATCTAGGGGCTCGATCAAAAACCACGTAAACACCGGAAAAGGCAGTAAAAAAGAAAAGAAAACAAAACCGCGTAAAAAGCCGCGAAAAGCTCCTAAGGGTCCCCCGAGCACACCGGTGCTCAGCGAAACAGACCCGCTAAGTCAAGAGTCCAAGTGTCCAGTCTCTGAGTACCTGTATTATTACAATAATAATCAAATAAAAAGAAAAATAAAACCTAATCTACTCCTCTCCTACTCAGCTCTCTCTCGCTCTCTCCTGCGGCTCCGTAAAGAAAGGAGCCGCCTCCGAGTCTCGCGGTTGCGCCGGCTTCTCGAGATCAGCCGCCTCGGTCCTCAGGCCCTCGCAAGAAAGAAAACAAGTGGTCAGACCAAAATAATCAAATAATAATAAGGAAAAATAAATGGAAATAAAAATGAGGGTATGTATGCAAAAATACAAAATAAAATAAACACTCAAAATAAAACAAAAATAAAAGTAAAAGAAAAAGAAAATAAAACAAAATAAAACCAAAATAAAATATAAACAAAAGCCGCGAAAAAGCCGCGAGCTCTGAAAGAACCGCGAAAAGCCGCGAAAACAAAAACGAAAATAAAATCAAAACTACTAAGTCGTGCTCCCCGGCAACGGCGCCATTCTGATGAGCTGATCCGAGCGACTAAGGTAAAGGTACAAAAATGGTCGTTGCGACCTCAATCACTCAGATGTGCTCTATCAAGAAAATTGAACCACTAATAATAGACAAAATCAATCAAAAACGCGATAGCGGTCCCGCTATTGGATTAACCTGGTATAGCGACCAGGGTCGAACTCAAGAGCACGGGTTGGCCTCTTGGCCTACGAAGTAGTCAAAAAGAGATAAAAGAAAATAAAATAAATGTTTTTGGTGGTTTCTGAATTTTTTATATTTTTTTTGGATTTTTAGCTAATTAAGAAAATAAGAAAAACAAAGAAACACACACTTCAACAATTTATTTAAAGCACTAAAAATCAACCAAAAATTTAAACAAAAATATTTTTATGTGTTTTATATTTTTTAGTGTTTTTGGTGAATTTTTGAGAATTTTCTGATGTTTATTTAATTTTCTAAAAATCAAACAGTAGCTGAAATCAAAGGTACTGTCCAGCCGAGCTAGAAAGGCCTAGATAAAATATCTAAAGCCCCTAATTTAGCTGGGAGGTAATTTTCCTGTAAAGAAGATAAAACAAGGAAAATTTAGGCACCAATTTTATTATTTTTGGATTTTTGGTTTAATTATTAGAATTTTTATAAGTTTTTAGGTGTTTTCAATTTTTAGTGGTTTTCAGTAATGAAAAATAGCCAAAATTGGCTAGAAAATCAAACACAACAAAATAGACAGTAGACAATTTTTTTGTAATTTTTAGACACTATTTAATATTTTTTTGTGATTTTTAAAGTTAAACAGTAGCAAAATTAAGTGTTTTCGAATTTTTAAAAATATCAAATGAAATCAAAAATGTCCTCAAAAATCCTCGAAAATTTTACACCATGGCAGAAGCCATGTATCCAATTTTCGTTGGATTTGGAGGTAATTTGTTATTTTATTCAAAAATAAAGAAGGGGCACTGTGCATAGGGACCAAAGTGCAAATACCCAAGAGTCTGGGGGGTCTGGTGCAATTAACCCAGCAAAACACACGCCACGCGCGTGCCTGGGGCACTCAGGGACCCAAATGCAATGAAAATAAGTCCCGAGGACTTATTGGTAACAGGTACCAAAAGTCCAGGGCCCTATTCGCAAAATACCCAAAATATCACGCACGTGTTGAAATATATCACGCACAGGGGTATAAATGCAAATAAACTAAAAGTTTCATTCAACTGTTAACATCCAGAACTACAAGGGTATGATATGCAAATAAGCCAGAGAAACACGTGACGACGCACGTGTCATACAACGCACAGGGGCATAAATGCAAGGAAACTAAAGTGCAGGGTCCACAGTGTAAATTTCACAAAAAGTAAACAACTATGCTACGTATTTACAGGACTAAAGACTAATTGTATAAAGGAGAGGGGCCTAAGTGTAAATACCCCTTATTAAACGTCGAAGGCCGGATGTGCGCCACGTAGCGGATCCAACGGGTGAGGTGGGGGCGCTGCAACCCTGAGAACGCTCGGCCTGATCGAACGGGCGAGGGCGCTCCACGTGGAGATCGGACGGTTCTGGTGCTCTGGAGCTTATACCATCGAGTATCCAACGGTTGTGATCGATCCTCCAAGAATCTGACGGTGGCTGCAGCCCACGAACAGACGGTCGCGATGTAATCTGGAGCAGGAGGGCTGATCGAACGGTGTCTGGAGGTCGTGGAAGAACTGATGGCCGGCGACCTTCGCTAGCCTGCTGTGCGCGCTCCTGGCCTCTGCGCGGGCCTCTGAAGATCGGAGAAGAAGCTCTGTGGGCTCCCGCGTCGACTAGTGGCCTCCGATGGCTCGACGGAGCTCCGAGGAGCCCAGGCGAGGTCGGCGGAGACCAAGCTGCTGGTCTAGACGGTCCAAGCCCTCAGATGGACTCGGATGACCCTGCAAAACACTCCAGCAGACTCGCGGGTCGAGGGCAAAGTGCCTCGACCCAGTTAGGCGGGGTGACAGTGAGCTGTGGGTCGAAATGGCGAGCTCCGGCGAAGGGGGTAGACGGAGGAGCTCGGCTCCCAGCTCCTGTGCGAGCTGGGTTGGATGGAGGGGTGAAGAAGGTGCGTCGGAAGGAGGCGAAGGTGTATGTGGGGTCCGATGATCGAATCTATCTACTGGATGGTCGGAATCGATGGAATGCGGCGGAGCGGTGATTTGGGCGTAATCGAAAATTAAAGGAAAAGGCGGAGCGAAATGAATACCTGGGTGGACGAAGAGACTGGGGAGGAGCTGGGGAAGCTCCTGGTCGTTGCCTCGAGGAGCATCTCCCTCCGAGGCTCGGTACTCCTGCTGGTGGCGGAGCAGCGGCGGCGTAGCTCGCCGGATCGATGGTCTCTCCTCCTCTCCTTGCTTCGACAGCACCGGACGCGAGATGTCACTCTCGCTCACTCTCTGGAGCTCACATGTGAAGGATTCGAATGATCAAAGATGGGGAAATGAGGAGGCGGAGCAACAGCTATATACTCCTAGGGGTCCGACTATCGGGAGGTCGGGCGAGCAGCTCGGTGCGCGGATCCCCAAAATCCACCCCGGGCGTGGATCAGGGATGATCAAGCTCGGATTAGAGCCCGGGGTTAACGGATTCAGGAGTCGGATCAAGTGTGCGAAATGGCGAGAAATCGGGTTGCGGGCACAGATCCGAGACGGGGTGGTCCTGGGGGGGGGGAGTTGACCGGGCGGTCAACACTCCCAGGACCCAATAGGAACAGGCCACGTGGATATTATTTGGAAGTGAAATAACAGGTGGCAGATGGCCGAATTAGCAAAAACTTAAAACATGAAATATTTTTATTTTATTTTTTTCTATTTTTTAGTGATTTTTAATAATTTTTTCGAAATAAAAATAAGGTATATACATAATATGTAATACATAGGTATATGTACACTATATAGGGTTTTTAATTTTTGATTTTTTAATTATTATTTTTATGCAATTTTCTTCCCATTTTATATTTTATTTATTTTCATTATAAAATAAGGAATAAAAAGGTATTTTTATTTGATTTTTATTATTTATATACATAGGTAAAATAAATACATATATACATGTATATACATGGTATATTTACAATATATTTTTGTGTTTTTAATTTTGTTATTTTTATTTTGTTGTTGTTTTAATTGTTTTTATTTTATTTATTTACATTATATAACATAGAATATTTACAAAAATTTTTGAAATTAATTTTATTTATTTACAAGGTTAAATAAATATATAAGAGTGGTTCATGTTCATGATGAAAGGGGTGTTTTTGTTCTTTTGATTTTTATCTTTTTCTTTTGTTTTTATACTTATAAATATGTACAAGTATTTACAAGCATATTTTAGGCTATTTTTGTGAGGAAAATATTTTTATTTATTTACATAAATATTTACACACATGAGCCCCTATCTCCCTCTACTTTGGCTTTTATGCGGTCAGGCCCATGCTGAGCCCTCCCTTGGGTTAGGTTGCTCAATATTTATTCTAAATATTTCCCTCTTTTTCTTTTTAATCTTTATTCTTTTATTTTAGCACAAAAACATGCTAATTATAGGTTTTTACACAATGCATGCTTTTGGTAATTATTTGTATTTACACATATCTACATGCATTTGCAAAGGTTTTTGTAGCTAAAATATAAGAATAAAGAGTGATGAATGAGTATTCATCAATACGCTATAGCATAATTTTACCTATTTTTAGGGGTTTCGATTTATTAATAATAGTAAATAATGATTTTAATTTTGGATTTTATTTTATACATAATCTACAAGATCATGAAAATAGTTAAAAATTGTGAAATCACTTGTATTGTAAATAATATATACAAAATAAAATAAATAGCCCGGAAACGTATTTGTCATTTGATCCAAAAATTGACTTTTTTGTAAACGGACTCCGATTTTAATGAAATCACCTTCATTAATTAGATATTTTTATTTTATGAACTTTAAAGTGAGTAGAATTAAATTGGATTTCGTACTAAGAAGTTACAAGGTTCGGAAATTGGGAAATTGACAATTTGTAATCCAGATTTCTTAGCATATCTACAAGTTTGATTTTTTATAATTTTTATATTTTTACATTTTTATAAACACAATAACGAAGAGTTTAGTGAAAATTTTGTACATATGAATTAATTAAAATTATGTGAAGATTGTATATATATAATAAATAAATGGGAATTTGTGTATGATGTACAAGGTTAGTTATTTTTGTATTTTCTTCCTTATATCTCCCTACTATATTGTTTGTCGACCAATCCATGTTAACTTGGTCTCAAGGGTTAGGTTATATAAATATATCTTACATCTATATTTATATTTTATTAGTCATTATGTACAATATATACATATTTACAATCTATCTTTCTTTTCTTTTCTTATTTTTCTTATTATTTTTAATGTCCTTTCAATGCATGAAACTGCATTTTTATTCATGAATGAGATTTTTATAAAAATAATGAGAATTAATGCATATTTACATGTACTTGTTAAGGTTTTAACATAAAAAAGTGACAGAAATGTTAATGAATCATGGATTCATCAACCCCTAAGGAGACTACTAGGCTTACACAATTGGAACGTGTTTCTAAGGTCAAAGCAAAGCCCTTGTAGCTCTTACATCCACGAGAGTCGAAAATGGAGACTTAGGGGGAAAGTCTAGGGATTTGGTCTCTAACCTTAGTGGATGTGTTCTAACCCACTATGTCTGGGGGTAAGTATATGTGTCTAAGGACAGGGTTGCTTTCCCGAAAATAATTTTGATTTTTATGATTTTTTAAGGTTGAAGTTGTATTAGCAGTCCCGGTTTTAAGTTGGTTATCACTGATAATTAAGTCCACCATAAGGCACATCTATCAACAGTCTAATTCCTTTTTAATCCTAAGTTGTAAAACAGAGGAAGGAGATCGAAAAACCGATGCAAAGTCAGAAAATGATGATGAACGCCAAGTTAGGAGACTTACAATGCTTCCTAGATCTCTATATGCGGGATGCAATACAAAATTGAAAATTTTACGCTATAAGTAATGCAAGCGAGAAAACCACACCTAGCAGAAATTTCTATTAGTAGGAAAGAATTAAGTTGGATATTTGATTAAATCAAAATATTCGGTAGGTGTGTCTTATTAAGTGAAGAAGTGTGGTCCTAGATTATACGAGCACCTGCAAATATTTGGCTTATGTAAAGCTCTAACAGCCACGAGTGCAGGTCTAACATATGAACCACTCAAGCCAAGCCCCACCCTTAACACAAGGGTGAAATTGGTCTCGATACACACAACTGACGAAAAAGTTCAAAGTCCATGTACATACATGAGAATCCAAATGGAAACCATTGTAAATCGAACAATTATTGCAAATAACTACAAAAATAAATGAAATATAGAAATTAAAACCCTAGGACTCTAAACTTTCTCACGACTCAACTCGATCCTAATTAATCATGCATCTCTTCAGCAGATTGGTCCTCAGAATCTCCTGTCCCCGATCACCTCGAGGTGCATCGGATTCCGAAAAAAACTGCTTCATATACGTCGGGTCCCTTGCACAAAAAATAAGATGAATATCAGAGAGAGTTGACACAAATAAAATAAATAAAGAGATAATAAAATAGAAAAATGCTAAAAAATAAATAGAGAAATAAATTACAAGAAGCTCGGGGGTCAAACTACTGAGGGGTACAGAAACCCTAATTTTTAGAATTTCTACGAATTATCATAAGTCGTGCTTCCCTAGCAACGACGCCATCTGAAGAACCCAAAATCACCCTAAGTTAATTATGTTGATTAATGTGTTACAGTCAGGCAATTAAGGATTGATAAAAAAAGGCATCTTAATTAATTATTAATAAATGCAAGGCGGTCGAATTTATTTTTTTTACTTGGGCAAGCCCAAGTTGATCACAGGGAGGCCAATTTATCCTTATATCAATTTTCAGATCACATATACATTAAGTTTTTAGAGAGGCATTTTTTGTATTTTCTGTGTAACTTAAAATGAGATGTAATTTCAAGCTATGTTTGGGGCTATTCAGCAAATTTTCGATGAGATTATGTCCAAAATCCTCAAACCTGGATAGAATATTAAAGCATGCATAATTAAACTACTGTGAATTTTTGACATTTTTTCTGATGAGATGTAATTACAGTGAATTAAATAATGCATAATTAATGATTTAAAGTAAATCAATTTTTATAATTAGCAAAACTTAATATTTTACAGAAGAGAAATTATCCTAAATGTATCTAATTACTAGGTATCTAAGAAAATTATCAGATCTTAAAAATATTAATTCTATTTGCAATTATAATTAACTTACTAGAATGACTAATGAATTTATTTAAGGCACATGATGCATGCAAATGATGAGATTTTTATGCACATTACAGAGAATAAATAACGTTAGATAGTGTAACTTTTCATAGAATTTGAGAGCTCAGAATAATTTAGTATGAATTAAAGACCTCAAACTGGGTAAAATGTGTGACTTTACATCAAAGAAACTTTAGTGAATTAACACAACTAACAAAATTGCAAATAAGTAATCACAAGTTACTATTAGGTGTACTATCACATGTAATTTTAAGAATAACTAAAATATGAGAACTGGTGCTATGAAATAATGTCCAAACATGGCGTTCTAAATGCAGACAAGTGAATAAAAATGAAGAAATAAATAACATAAAGGGTCTAAAATGGAATTACCGAAACCCGGGTGGGGTTCTTTATTATTTTCGAGGAGGCAAGGCAAAAATGCTATCCTCAAGGAGTTTGCAGATGCGGGTTGCAATTTCTCCACTCCACGTATGTGTTGTGCACGCACTGTGGTTTGGAAGGAGGCTTGGAACCAATGCCTCCATGTGCCACGCTTATGTTGTTATGATCGCCCAAAGCTTGAGGCTCGAGGGAGGCTTGGATCGAGGCTCGAATAGGGGTGCATGGGGTGGCGTGTAAGACGTTAGAGCCGCCAAATGGCGATCGGGAAGTAGTTGTAGGCCAACCATAGATGAGATGTTTCTTCCCCTGCTGAAGAGTCCTCCTCTGATGGAAAGGTGTGGCTGTCGAGATCGAAGAAGGTCTGCTGGAGACCTGGAAGTTACCTCTATTGTGGTCCTCAACGATGAGCTGACGATCATGATGAAATAAGCCACTCCATCAGATGTGAGTTGTGTTTCTCAAGAAGGAGCTTGAGATCCAAACAAGGGTCTGATGAAGATGCTGCACAGAGGTGTTCTTGATTTCTTCTGTTCTTTTTCGACATTCTACAACGGAGTAAGCAAGGGATACGTTAGTCCGGTGGCTTATGAGGGAACAATTGGACTATGGGTCCTTCATGATCTCTGTATACTTGCAAGTGAGGATGGTTTTCTCGAGACCTCAAGGACTTTACTATGGTGTTGAAGCACAATGACGGGAGGGGTGAGATGGTGATTGCTCCTATATCGATGCGATAGAGAGGAGCGAGTCGGTGGTAGGTTGTGTTGAGGTAGAAGGTATGGCGTGGGGGTCTCATGATGATCTTGATGTCGATTGTTGTATGATTTCAGATCAAGCAGATAGTTGGGGGAAAATAAATAGCAGAAGGGGAACAAGAGAAACTTATACGAAGATAAGATCGAAGAAGAAGAAGAATTAGGAGAGGAGCAGAGAAAGAGGTAAGGCATAAGGGGGTATTACCTGATGATGGGGGTTAGTACCTGGGTTGTGGAGATGTCAAAGAGCCTCCGATGATATCCTCCAACGTGCGACGGATAACGCGAGGCTTCAGCAGGTTCCTGGAGATATGAGATGCAACTCGAGGAAGCTAATATCCGCAAGGATATCTCCTAGAATCAAACTTCCCCTCGTCTTCGCCGTCAAATCTCAACTCCCAGAGCAATCACCACTAGAAGAAGTTGAAGCTAGAAGGTGGATCTTCTTTTTTATTTGGCGGATAGAGGTTATCGGAGGTGGAGAGATGTTGAGTGGTTATGGTTAGCGGAAGGGGTGGAAGCGAGGCGATGTAGAGGAGTGAGAGGGATTCATGGAGGAGAGGTGGCGCAACATGGAGGAGAGGGGAAGTATGAGTGCTCGGTTGCATGCAGAGAGGCACGAGGAGGGAGGGGTCGACAGTCGGGAAAGTCGGAGGTTGAAGATGATATATGGGCCATTGGATTGGCCCAGATCGGAAGGTGGAGAAGGCACCACGTAACGAAAGAAAAGAAATAATAAAAAGATAAAAAAGGGAGATTATATTGATCGTTGGATGAAAGGGTACTTCATCCAATGACCAAAAATGAGGACAACAAAAGGGCTTAAGTGAGGGATGCGTGACGGCTCCCGGAGCGGCCGCATGTTGCCCCCCACAAAAATCAAAGACAAAAATAAAAGAAAATTCAAAATAAAATAAAAAATGATGTCGAATAAAAAAGTATTCTTCATGAAAATTGTTCATCTCGTTGAGATCTATAATCATCGTAAAGGGACCAAAATCATGAGATGTCATATTTACAAAGTGTATTTTTAGGAGTATTTCGTATACATAAAATATTATTTTTTACATTTTAGATTTTTTATGATTTTTATATAAGGAAAATTCAAAATAAAATCAAATAAAATATAAAATAAATATTTACATATTAACCTATTTTGTAATATTTTAATAATTATGAAATAAAGAAATAAATGGGACTTATGTACAAACCATATTAACATACTCACAGTGATTCATTTTTTAAATTTTCTTAATGTTTTGAAATTATTTTTTTACATACTGTATTAAAACACAAATCAAAGAAAATAAACGAAAAAGAAAAAAAATTAAAAAGAGTTAATTATGAACATAAAAATAATGCGCTCAATTTAGTCAAAATATACAATATACAACGTGGACCCAAAAACTAAGTTTCACATATGAACTCTGATTCCTTTGAATTTGATTTTGATTTATATATAATTAAATATACATTAATTGAAAAGTGAGTACTGGTTCGTAGGAGATTGTATGTGAGGGATATTTGAATTTTCGACTTTTTGTCTTAGAACTAGGGTTGTGTTTAATTTGTCATATATATATATATATATTTACAAGCTAGTATTTTTCTAGTATTTTTCATTTATTTCTACTAGTAATATGTACACCACGGAGTTGATTTTATTTGATTTTGAGTTAATATATAAGGGAAAATAAGAGAAATTATGATAATATACATGTGATTATTTACACGCAATTTCTAGCTTCTTATTGATGTCATTATGACTTATACGATATAGATCTTATTTACAAATGCATAAATGCTAATAACGCATTATTAATTCCTAAATGCAATTAATCGCTTGGGAATAGAACTCTATTTTTAGCTTTTAAAGTGACGAATCACATATTCATCACCTAGTAGAACCCATTCCAATATACAAAAACTTTGGCACTCATACAAAAATTCCCTTTTCAGCTATGGACAATATTGCATGTAATTTTGACGGTGTTATGCGTGCATTTCCTGTTCTATTTTATACGTATGATTTCATTGCAAACATATCGTATGTTCCCCCGACCATACAAAAGAAGGCTTTTGCATACAAAACTTCGTTGATATATGTGAGTATAGATAGTTCCATACAAAAAACTTATTTATTGCACAAAAACATGCACTGTAATGTGACGTGCACCTCTTCTACCGGCATATATGATGTAAGATAAAATCTTACCATGAAGGAGAAATCATAGGATCCTCTATTTTTGTAAAATGATGGAGGATACCTTAATCTAACAATCATGTGGAGTATACATCGTCATCCAAGAAATTATTCTTTAATATAACAATGTACCCTTACATATAAAAACTTTATCCTTTCATGACCATAAAAAAGATGATATAATCATACAAACATCTCTGAGATCCGCAACAATAGACATTTACATACCAAAGACTCCTTTACCATACAAAAATGTACACTTGCATACAAAATTTTACAATACACAATTGCAAATTAACTTGGTCTAATGTGTAGTGTTCGATATAAGATAAATCATGTGCATCCTCCTCTTGTCCTCTTTTCTGCATTTTTGCAACATTGTGTGATCAGTTGTATCTGTTTGCAGTAATTCAAATCCTGCAGATCTTCTACGCCCCGTAGAGTGAGCCATGCAAGGCAAGCATAGCTGATAGCGAGGAGGATGCAGTTGACAATCAGCTATGCTAGAGGTAGAGTCTTATGCATCGATTATGCGAGACACACCCACTATTTTGCATTGCCTTGTAGAATCCATAGTACATGTTGTTTCTACTGAGAATCCACTCAGTAACTCATGTCCAAGTAGTTAACAAACTTAATTACAGTATCACATTATCCTATACATGACAATACTTTTATATTAAATCGAAGATAACAATGCATGATATGTTTGGATATTAAAATTATAAATGTGCAATATTAGTCTTTGAGTAGTCTGAAGTACTTAAAGGACACACTATTTTCACGCGGTAAATATACGAGAGAACAACACGTGCACATCTTAATCCATATATTAACTTGTCACTTTCTTGGGGTCATCTGCCAAAGCTCACTTGATCCAATAAACAAAGGTCCAGAACATGACATCATGAAATTCATACATGGTATAGACAAGGAGGAATGTTGGATACATATTAGCATTTTCATCATTATCAACAATATCCAAGCATATATAGGGTAAATGTGTATGCCCCGCCTTATTTTTCCTATTTTTTTAAAATACTTCCATGGATTTTCGTAAATATATCCATATATTATGTCATTCAAATTTCGTGCAAAATAGAGACTCTTATGACCCCCATTCAGATAGAGTCGATTTCAGTTATTCTACGACCGTTAAAAAATGATTGTCCGGATGGAGGCCGTATGAGTCTCTGTTTCGCATGAAACTTGAATGACATAATATAGGAACATAGTGATGAGTTCCCATGGAAGTATTTTTCAAAAAAAATAGGGGCGGGGAGCTAAGTTAGCTCCCCGAGGGGGCAGCTCCATTTAACCCATATATATATGGGTAAAATGTGTATGCCCCCTGGTTAGTTCCCCTCGTCCAATTTTTCACATATTTTTTATTTTTGTTGAAAAATAAAATCGTAAAAATTCATTATTAATTCCCTATAATATGTCGTTAAAACTTCATGCGAAACAGAGACTCCTACGACCTCGATTCAGACGGAGTCGTTTTAAAAAATTCTGCGACCGTTAAAAAATGATTGTCTAGATGGAGGTTGTAGGAGTCTCTGTCTCTCACGAAACTTGAATGACATAATATATAGATATCATGATGAATTTCCACGATTTTATTTTTCAAAAAAATGTGAAAAATGGGGTGGGGGGCTAAGTTAGGTAGATATATATATGGGTTAAATGGAGCTGCCATCTTGGGGGAGCTAACTTAGTTTCCCCCGCCCCATTTTCCCCATTTTTATTTTGAAAATTTCTTCTGTAAATATTCATCATTATATTCCTATATCATTCCATTCAAATTTCGTGTAAAACAGAGACCTCTACGGCCTCCATCTAGACATGGTCGATTTCAATAATTCAGCGACTGCTAAAAAATGATTGTCTAGATGGAGGCCGTAAGAGTCTATATTTCGCACGAAATTTGAATGACATAATATAGGGATATAGTGATGAATATTCACGGGATAAATTTTCAAAAAAAATAAAAAAAATAGGAAAAGTGGAGCGAGGGAGCAACCCCATTTTCACCTATACACACACACTCTGTCAACTCATCAAGTATGTCGATATAAAGTACATTGAAATATGTAAAACAGTCTGTTCGAGACGCCGAAATTGACCTCGCCATCTTAAAGATATAGAAGCTCTTCCATAAACAAACACATGCAATATATAGAAATTATTGCACACACCATGTCTCTTATCCAGAAATATGCATAAACAAACATATGCAATTGTGTGGTTGTTGTTGTTAACAAGATCATCAGTGCATATTTTAAATAGTAATTACACGGATTCAAATGAATTGAAAAAAACATTACAGATTAACACCATTTTAATCATGCATTTCCCAACCATTATCCGATTACGTAATGCAAACAAAACCTGAATAAACAAATGTAAACAAGAATTAGGACGTGATCCAAAGAAAGTAAAGTAATAAACAAATTACATCAAACAAAGTAAAAGAAGAATAATGTTAGAGATCACCGAAGCGTCCATGAAATGGACTGTCTTTAGAGAGGATATCGCCCCCACAATACCGGTGCGTAGGGTACTGGCGATCCGCTCCTATGATACAACGGTACACAGTCTTCGTCCCCGCACAACGATGAGACCGTCCTTGAAAGTACCTCCGGGAACTTGCAACCGAGGAGAACAGGTCGCAGATGTGGTGGTAGAATAGAGAACGATGAAGTGAGAGTTTTTCTTCTTGCGAGTGAAGAAAAACGATATCGGAGTAGGGGTATAAAAAGAAGCTCGCGTGTCCTAGCGCACGGTACCCCTCAACGAGCATGTCTCTTTAGACTCCAAAATCGCGGCTAAAACGAGCCGTTTGGATCGAGTCAGATTCCCATTTCGATCGAGTCTAAATTAATGCATCTGATTAATTTAATCGACCAGCCAAATGAAACCTGCAGCAAAAGTATCGAGATTCGAATGGACTCTCCCGAGGCGAGCCTGAGACGGAGCAGAGCGGAGCGCGTGTGCGCGTATGTGGTCCTCCATTCCTCCTCTCTACTATTGTTACAAGAGCTTGGGATGTAAACTCATATATAAGCCCACCAAAAGTTTAGAGATACTAGGTACGGTACTAAACTTCCACCAAGCTTTTCCATGTTTCAAATTTGAGAATTCCCAACTTTCCCTCCAAGCCATTCGGTTTTCCAATTAGAATCAAATTAACTCCAATTGTAATTATATAGACTTTCAATTAAAAATTTAATTACAATTCTAAATACAACAATCTCCTACGAATTCACCAATTTGAAAAAAAGATTCAAAATGAGTTAAAAGGACATCTTTCGGCTGCCACACTTTGCTTTCAGTAAAGGTACCTTCCGGTTTGAACCTCTACTTGAGTTTACTACTTTCACTTTAACAGGAACGAAGTGAACTACGTCTTGAACTTCAGACCTTTGTGTTAAAGTATACGGTAGAAATAACAAAATATTATTCTTGGTACAATCTTCAGGTTTGGTGCTCTTAAAGGCCATGCATCCTTATCCTGTTTTATGAGTGTGTTCAGGCAAGACCCTCTTCCTTTAACTGTGGCCCACAATAACACTCACATAGGTGGCGTTCTCCAAAGATACCCTGCTAACATCTTGACCAAAGGCTTGAACCCATTCAGAGCCTATGTTCTTCCTAAATTTGCAACTTAAATGGCACTCAGGCTTTCAGAGATAAAACACTCATGCATAAGCATTAAACTAAGAGTGCTAACATTAAACTAAGAGTGCTAACCAGTTCTCCAAACAACTTATTATTACCACATTGAACCTAATTTGTGGGATATCCACTCAGATAGGTTGGGTTGCTATTGTAGAGGAACTCCCAATGGGTCTCAGTCCCATCCCAAGCCTCAACTTTAGGACTAAAGATCTATCAAGTCCCTTAGTTAACGGATCTGCCGTGTTGTCTTTGAATCCAACAAAATCCACAGCCAACACTTCTCGAGATATCAAATCCCTTAACGTCTTAAATCTGATTTGTGTGTATTTTCTTATTTTCTGATTAAACTTTGAACTCTTGATCTTGGCAATTGTGGTCATGTTATCACAATGTACCGAGATCACAGGAACTGACTGACCTACCATGGGAATTTCAGAAAAAAGTTCCCTTAGCCATTCAACCTCAATTCCAGTGGTGTCCAAAGCACACAGTTCGGCCTCAAAGGTGGATCGAGCTAGAATGGTCTGCTTCACAAACCTCCAGGAGACTGTACCGCCTTTAAGGATAAAGACATACCCTGTAACACCATTACTCCCATACTCCTCTATTTTCCCTATCTAGCTTGCATCACTATATCCTTCAATTACAAATGGATATCTACCATAATGCAAAATAAGGGAAATGGTTCCCTTCAAGTACTTCAGTACTCGATCCAGAGCCTCCCAGTGAGTACGGTCTGGACAACTAGTGTATCTACTCAGCTTTGCAACCGAGAATGAAATATCAGGCCTCGTGCAATTTGCAAGATACATGAAACTTCCTATCACTTGTGAATACCTTAGCTAAGCTACATGTACTCCACTTTTGTTCTTAAACAACATTTTGAATGAATTAAAAGGAGTGCTTACAGCTTTGCAGTCGTAATATCCAAATTTCTCAAGTACCTTTTCAACATAATGAGATTGAGAAACTACAATCCCATCAACTGATCTTGTCAGTTTGAGACCCAAAATCACATCATCAACATCCATGTCCTTCATCTCAAACTTGCTACTTAAGAATGCTTTAGTCTCATTAATAATCCTCATATGTGATCCAAACAACAAGATGTCATCAACATACAAGCACAAGACAATACACTCATCACCTTTTACCTTAGAATATACACATTTATCGGATTCATGAACCTTAAAGCCACATGACAAAATAGTTTTGTCAAAATTTTCATGCCACTGCTTCGGTACTTGTTTCAATCCGTAAAGGGTTTTAACAAGTTTGCAAACTTTTCCCTCATTCCCAGGAGTCACAAGTCCATTAGGTTGATCCATATAGATCTCTTCCTCAAGATCGCCATGCAAGAAGACGGTCTTCACATCCATCTGGTGGATAGAGAGATCATATACATATGCCAAATGCTATGAGCATCTGGATTGTGGTCATCTTGATCATAGGGGAATAAGTATCAAAATAATCGATACCTTCCTTTTGCCTAAAGCCTTTGGCAGCTAATCTGGCTTTATACTTTTCAATTGATCCGTCAGTCCTAAGCTTTCTCTTAAACACCCACTTGCACCCAATGGTAGAGCACCCTTTGGGTAATTCAACCAACTCCTAAGTTCCATTAGCCATAATAGAGTCCATCTCAGATTTGATGGCATCCTTCCATTTGCTTCAGATGAAGCCATGGCTTCCTTGTAACTTGGTGGATCACCCTCGATCTAGTGGACAACAAAGTTGCTACCCAGATCCTTGGCTATCCGAGGTCTTTTACTCCTCCTTGGTTCAATCTCTTCTGAAAGATCATTGGGTTCGGGTTGAATCTCGACCCCCACGTTCGTTTTCCTTTCTACTTGATCTGGAATAGATCCTGATGTGGATGCACTCTCAATGGTCAGATTCTGAGGAATCCCAGTCTTCATAGGGAAGACATCCTCAAAGAGACATCTATGCTTGGTATCTCAGATCGAATTATCAAGAACCTAATGCATAGCTATTTTCCAGGTAACCTAAGAAGACTGCATCAACAGTTTTAGGACCAAACTTCTTTCTCTTGTGTTTTGGGACTAAAACCTTAGTGAGTCAGGCTCACACTTTGAGATATTTTAAGCTCGATTTCCTATTTTTCCAACATTCAAAAGGACACTTTTCCATATGTCTTGGAGGAACCCTATTCAGAATATGGCAAGCGTATTTAAGGCTTCTCCCCTTATATAGGTTGGAAGTCCAGAACTCTATAGGAGAGTATTGATCATGTCAGTTAAGGTTCTATTTTTCCGTTCTGTTATCCCATTTGATTGCGGTGAATATGGGGTCGTAACTTTATAATCATGTCAAATGATTTGCATTGTTCATCAAATAAGTTAGAGATATATTCACCTCCTCTATCTGACTTCAGACGTTTAAGCACTTTTCCTATTTATGTCTCAACCTCATTCTTAAATATAAGAAATTTATGTAAGACTTCACTTGGTTTTCATAAGATACACATAGCAGTATTTACTGTCATCATCTATAAAGGTGATAAAATATTTCTTATTATCTTGGGTCAACATACCATTAAACTCACAGATATCCGTGTGCACTAGATCCAAGATCTCACTATATCTAGAGACGGATTGAAAAGACTTCCTAGGTGTCTTATCTTGCACACAGATTTTATTTTTTTGAGTTTTATCAATAGTGTGTTTAGGGATCAACTCTAAATTCATCATTCTTTTAATTAAATTTAAGTTTACATATCCCAATCTAACATGCCACATATCACAAGATTTTAGATTATTAACTAAATGAGATACAGAGTTAGAATATTCCGAATCTAAAACATTCATTGTATCTATGTTTATCGAATCACATCTAATTTTAAACAACAAATCGAAATATGTCAAATAGCCTTTTTCATAAAATATGACATGTCTCAAAATGACAACTTTATTACATTTAAAGTTTAATTCAAAACCATTTCTAACTAAGATAGAGTCAGATACAACATTCTTCTTAATGTCTAGAACAAGCAGCACTATGTGCAACGTCCATACACGTCCAGAGGAAAACCTCAAGTTGACTTATCCCAATCCTAGCACCCTGACTGTAGAATTGTTCCATATCTTCACAGTTCCACCACTACAGGTCTGATAAGAGGAAATCAAAGTTCTGTCAGAATAAATATTTACATTGGCTCATGTATTCACGAGCCACTCATTTGGATCATGAATATGGTATAGTTCATGTTTTACAGAAATATACCCCTCGCTAGCCCCAAGTCCCATAGTGATCATATTCACTTGTGTACTCCCGTCTGCAACCTTATGTTGAGTCTTTAAGGACGGACAGTCCTTCTTCCAATGGCCAACCTAATTACAGTGCCAGCAGGATTTATTCTTTATCTTTTTCTGGATCTTGCCATTTGGTTTCATTTTATTGTTGTTGTTACCCTTTCCCTTCTTCTCCTTACCTTTCGAGGTCATGAAATTGACCTTAGACTGAATATCGACAGGAAGCATATGTTTTTGTTTCCTGTGTTTCTCCTTTATGGTAATTGCCACCATCTAGTCATCCATAAAAAATTTCCCCTTCTTGTGTTTCAGGGTCATACCGAAGTCTTCCCGAGCCTTATGGAATTTTTCTATTATGCACATGACCTGAACTGAAACTTTTCTGAAAGTTTCATTTCGATATCGTCTAAACCATGGGACAGGAGTAAAAACTCATGTGCCTGTTCAGAAACGGACTTCCCTTCGCCCATGGAAAACTTTAAAAACATGGATACGGAGTATTTCTCAATACCGAGATCTTTGGTATTATACTTCCGACCCAAATCTTCCCATAAACCTTTCGTAGTCTGCATGGACGAACAATATACGTCAAACAACGTGTTGGACAGAACCAATAGGATGCAACCATGACATATACGGTCGCGTTCCTTCCACACAGATTGCGTCTTCTGGCTATCGGGTGATGAGTTTTCCTTTTCCACCATAGGACAATCAGTTTCAAGCATAGAGATTAGTCATGTCGTGGTTAACCAGATCTTCATGCGTTGTTGCCAACGCTTAAAGTTCTGACCACCGAATTTCTCAGGTATACCTGTCATATCCACCCTCGATTTAAACATTGTTTCCAACATGGTTTTAAATACGGTTTCGATATCCTCTCTAAGATTGTTGTTAACAGGATCATTAGTATATACTTTAAACACTAATTACACAGATTCAAATGAATTGAAAGAAAAGCATTACAGACTAACACCATTTTAATCATGCATTTCTCAACCATTATCTGATTACGTAATGCAAATAGAAACCAAATAAATAAATAGAAACAAGAATTAGGGCATGATCTAGATAAAGTAAAGCAATAAACAAATTACGACAAATAAAGTAAAAGAAAAATAAGGTTAGAGATCATCGAAGCGTCCATGAAATGGACTGCCCTTAGAGAGGATATCACCCCACAATATCGATGCGTAGGGTACTGGCGATCCGCTTCTAGGACACGATGGTACGATCTTCGTCCACGCACACCGACGAGACCGTCCTCAAAAGTACCTCCGAGAACTTGCAGCCGAGAAGAACAGGTCACATATGTGAGGGTAGAATAGAGAACGACGGTGTGAACTTTTTTTTTCTTGCGAGTGAAGAAAAACAACGTCGGAGAAGGGGTATAAAAAGAAGATCGCATGCCCCAGCGCGCTGTACCTTTTGATTTCCGAAAACGCCCCTCAACGGGCATGTCTCCTCGGATTCCAAAACTGCAACTAAATCAAGCCGTTTGTATTGAGTCAGATTCCCATTCCGATCGAGTCGAAATTAATCCGTCCGATTAATTTAATCGACCAGCCAAATGAAACCCGCAGCAAAAGTATCAAGATCTGAATTGACTCTCCCGAGCCGGAGATGGAGCGGAGCGAAGCGCACACGCGCGTGGTCCTCCATTCCTCCTCTCTACTATTGCTATAAGAGCTTAGGGTGTGAACTCATATATAAGCCCACCAAAAGTTTAGAAATACTGGATATGGTACTAAACTTCCAACCAAGCTTTTCCATGTTTTAAATTTAGGAATTCCCAACTTTCCCTCCAATCATTTGATTTTCCAATTAAAATTAAATTAACTCCAATTGTAATTACATAGACTTTCCAATTAAAAAATTTAATTACAATTCTAAATGCAACAGTTGTTTTATTTTCGTGCTGTAGGGGATTTCCAAATAAGAATGCATCTTCCTGAAGATTACACTCTGAATTCAATTGCTTTTAAAATTTTGGATTTGTTAATTGTTCCTTGTTCTATATGTCATGCACTGAACTTCTATCATTGCCACTTGAAAGAAAAAAGGAGCTAATAAGTATATAAAAAGTATGATTTGAACAACACGGAATCAGATTATTCAGAACAGGAGACTTCAAAATGGATTTTTAATGAGCCAAATCAAATAAAATCTATATACAAAAGAAACGAACAATGGTTAACTTCTAATACGATGAACATATCTTGGTTCCTTGAGATTGACGAGATCAGCTCCTCGCCTTGCATCCTTACAACAGATCTGATATACGATGCCAACTCTCCAAACTATGACACGGATGATGCTAACCATTTGAATGCCCAACTTCCCCCTACTCCTCCTGAAGCCGCAATCCGACAAATACCCCATAGAGAAAGATCCCAATATATGAGCTATGCCTCTGAACACACTGTTCAGATATGTCCTCCTTGGATTGAACATGAGCCCACTGATGTTCTTTATCTCGTATGAGGAGCGGGAACCACTCGCTACAGCTGCAAGGCATATCAGAATGCTCCTCCTGCTGAAGTTGAGCTTAATAAATTCACATGATCCAAGGGAGGGGGAGGTGTGACGAAGTGGATGCACGACGGATGGAGGAGGCATGGTTAGGAGGATGCACGATGGAGCGAGGAGGCGCGACGAGGAGGATGCACAAAGGATGGGGGAGGCGTGACAAGGTGGATGCATGGCAGAGGCCAGAGGGGGGAGGGGGGTGCGGTGAGGAGGATGCACAGCGAAGGGGGTACATGTCAAGGGATTGTGGGCATGGAGGATTTCGAAGACGAGGGTGTCGGGTGAGGAGGGTTTGGATGAGGGTATTTTCCAAGCCATTGGATCGTTGTTACTACAACACGAGCATATGCAAGTTTACACATAATCTACTGTAATTAATTTACAATAGATGATCCGAACCCAATCGTGGAATGATTCCAAGATGCCAAAGTTAGATGGAATTTTCCATGCAAAAATTAATAGCGACAAGCGGCACGTGACTTGATGCCCTCTGAAAAATAGTAGATTTTGCAATTAATTCTATTTTATTTTTGTTTGTTTTTCCTTTGGTGAAATGTGTAGACGCGTGTAACGGTGCAAGCCTGCAAGGACCAGATCGGTGGTCACCCTTCTTGGGCCTCCTCGTCCCACCTTTCACCCCAAGTTACTTCGACCGCAGAGGGGAGGTCGCTTAGGGCTTCGGAGAGCGGAGAATAGGTGCATCCGGCGACGTGAGTTGACTCCTCCACCTCTCCTCTTCTCACTACCAATCTCTCCCTCACCGTATTCTAGGGTTTTGGGAACTCTGTTCATGTTAGTTTACGTTCTTGAAGTAATTAACATCGCTGCCGCTTTCTGACTTAATTGGATTGTTGTTTCAATTTCCTTATCTTCTCCTCGTCCTCCTCCTTGTATTATTTCTTCTTGATTCGATGATATCTTCGTTCTATATTTGGCTCGACATCTGGCTCCTGTCGCTGCAGTGTAAGAAAATACTTCTTTTTCTTAATTTGGTTCGCCGTCAGTATATTTTTACTTATGCACCTGTAATTTACGTGTTTATCTTGGTTGTAAGTACATCATATGCTGCCCAACATTAATCTTGGCATCATGTCAACTAAAATCGGTACTCGGTAATATAATCAATCATTTGATTTTTAATAATTTGAAAAAGCGCTCGCTCCGCATTTTTTTGCAAAATTGCCTGCTCCACATATAAGTTCGAGTGATTGCCTGCATACATACAGACATTTGAACATGGGCCATAATATGATTCCGTTTTCTTTTTTCTTTATGTTAGGATATCTACTTGTAGACGTCTTTAGATTGAAGAAATCATGGATGAGGATGAAGAGGATAAACATCTTTTTAGCAGATTGGGCGTAACATCTGCAAATCCAGAAGACATAGAGCATGACTTGCTGAAGGTCATCCAAATCTCCTGTCTTTCTCTCACCGAATTAAAGTGCCTGCACTATTTATTTAATATATTTACTTTTGTTGATTATTATCTTAAATTATATGTTTTTCTAATGCTATCGCCTATGGTTACCATTTTAAATGTTTAGTTCTTTTTGATTGTTTGGAGAAAGTATAAAATATTGTGAGTATCATGCTGTGAGGAAATGCGAACGAACCTTATAGAAACTGCACCACAGTTTGATTATCAACTTCCTAATAGACCAACATTTACTTGATAATCACCATGCAGTTATTTCTATTTACTCCTTGATAAGTAGTAAGGTGTGCATGGAACTATGGTGTTTGGGTAAGGCATTGGAGATTGCAAAAAGTTTTCAGAAGTGGTTTTTCTTTGGGCAAAAGCTTTAAAGTCTTGAGGTCAAAGACGAGAACGGAAAAATATGTGGTTGATTGATTTGTATAGCAATAAAGGATTGTTTTTTATGTCCGTCTCTTCGTTGTAGGGATGGCATTTCTTTTTGCATCAACTTTTCTTTTTGATGTCGATAGTGAATTAGGATTTGTTGTTTGGAAAATGCATTTCTCGTTCATTGTAAGTTTAAGTTATTTTTGACTGCATCAAGGACATGTTTTTAGATGTCTTGAATTAATGTATATATTATGTTGAACACTTGTTATTACTTATTAATTGGGAGAAGTCATTTATCTAAGCAGAAAGGCACTTATGGGTAGCTAGAATGGTCAATTTTGATCTATCATCAGATCTTCTACGGTTTTGAGAAATGATGGGGGCTAGAGTTTTGAAAATACTGTTTTGTTGGCTTTATTTTGACCTCTTTAGACGGGAATATCATATTGCAATTGTGGGGACATTTTGGTGATTTGAGGAGGACAAGATTTTTTTGGGGGGGGGGGACGCACAAATCGGAGATCATATGGGATTGGACGCTAGGTGTTGGGTTGCATGTGGTGGGCGCATTTGGATATGTGATATCAATATAACTATTGATAATGGTATGTTAGAGATTTGAAAACCATCTAGATCACATGAATTGAGTGAGAGAGTTGTTTGGAAGTCCATTTCACATTGGAAGGCTAAGTACTTCTTTTGTCTTGTGTATCAAATACATGATTTTAATAAATGAATTGGGTTTTTTTTGTTAGATGCCCGCTCATCATTGGAAGGTTAAGTACCTTTCGACTTTTATGTCAAAGGTGCAATTTAATGGAAAGAAGAGATCTAGATGATTCAGGGGTGATGGATTTATGTGTATATATTGCTGAACTTTTGTTGTCGTTCCTTAGTCAAGGAGAAGTCATATACCTAAGCAAACAAGTTCTTTGTGTAGCTAGAAGGGGCAATTTTGATCTCTCGTTGGGTCTATCTTTAACTATGAGTTTGACAACTGATGGGGGATAGAATTATGAATCATTGTCATGGTTGAGAGAGAGACACACACACACACAGAGACTTCTTTAGACTGGAACATCATTTTCAAGCTTGTCAACATTTTGGTGATTTGATGTGGACAAGATGGAGGGAGGAAACATGCATAATTTGAGATCATGTGGGATTTGAAACAAGTGTTTTTTTTGAAGGAGTTGCTGTTTTTTTTAAACTCATAAGCTCAATGTTGTAAAAGTCACCCGACTAGTAGGTCCGACTAGTCTAGTCAGTGGGGTGGCAGATCGAGTACCGACTAATTCCGACTAGGTCCACTAGTCAACCAATTTTTGCTAGGAGATACCATATTTTTTTACTTTTTTAAAAGCAAACTTATTCTAATACGCTTATTGTTTTATTTAAATTCAATTACTTCTTTTGATTCATTATGATGGTAAAAAATATATATATCTATGTGAATATATAATAATATATGTATAAAAATGATTTATATATTTAAAAAATCAAAGCCGATTAAAGCCCGACTAAATCCGATTAATCGCCCGACTGCCGATTAATCCATAGCCAGTGACCTGACCGACCGACTACCGACTACCATCTTTTGCAACCTTGCATAAGCTTGATGTTAGGAATCCTGGTAATTTATTTATATCGTCAAAGTTGCCAAATTATGGTTGATGCCTTCAAGGGCTATAAATGAAATATGAAAGGGGAAATGTGAAAGGAAAAATGTTTCTAAAAACAAACGAGTGTGAACTATAATTGTGTCCTCATGTAGCACACAAGATTTGTCTATGTTTAACAAGCAGATATCCAACAACAATAGAGCTTCTCCCTCATCCCAAGTTGCAACAGGTTGAATGCAATTCTTCATGGTGGTAATTCACAAGTCAGTATTATGCTGTAGCAGATTTGTCATTTGGGTTCCAAACATTGAATAATGGACACCAACATGTCAAGTATCAATGCCGTATGAGTTAAACTCCAGTAATTATCCAAGATATATTGTTATCACCAAGCTTGACATTTTCACACATCAAAACAGCTTCTCCAATCTTTGAAAAATAACAAAGCCTTTTTGATCCTAAGCCTTCAGCAGTGTCAAGTTGAATTAGAATTGTATGCATCTATCAAATATACTGAGCCTCTTCTGTCCAGCAACTTTCAGTTTTTATGCACCATTCTCAAATTTCAAGAAGATAGTTGGATTAGATAAAGGAATTAACAACATATATATCTGCTCCAAAGAGAATGTGATAGCTGCTTAACTGTATATATTAACCAGAGTGTATTTTTGCCAAGAAAAGATTAATAATTTATATGAAAGAGGTTGGAAAATTAAATTCTGTGTCCCATAGATGATGTGTGCACTTACTAGAATACTCACCAAGGCTACACCTGATTTCTCAATCTCCAATGCTTATTCAGCTCAAATGGAGACATCATCCTTGAAAACTTTTTTCTTGAAGAATCATGATTCTGGAAGTGAAATCTTCAACTGCTGTACTTCTAGTTCTTTAAAACAACAATTACTTCTAATAAATTTATGTTCTCTTTGAGCTTGAAACATGCCATCATCAAATCTACACTATCAAGCTTCTCCAATGTTTTGTCCCGTCGAGAGCAAGTTGATTATCTACAGTGCCTGATTACATGAATCTACTTTCATTGTAACAAAATTAATCTTTATCCAACCAAAAGATTCGATGGATATAGATTAGGTACTCAGCTGGTTGTGTACACGTCAATCACTTCCCAAATTTAAAGCCAAAAATTCATCCAAGTTCTTTTGCTTGTCTTATTGACATCCCTTTCAGATTACATCTTCTTTAAATGTCAGTATAGCAACTCGTAAGACAGCACACCATAATCATAGCAAGAAAATATATGAAATTAAGAATCATGCAACTTATCTTTTAAAAATATATGAAATTAAGAATCATGGAACTTATCTTTTGTGTACTTATCACTGCGATGTGTGTACTTCAAAGGAATCCAAATGGTGTCCAGACATCGTTGCCTTATCTTAAAGAAAATGACAGCTTTGTCCAAATTTATCCCATAGCAGACAATAATACCCTTCAGTCAGTAGATTTCTAGATCTCTGAAGATTTCTGGATCTCTAAAGAGCTTCACCGTATGATGAAAGAGAACTTGAGTAAAGGAAAAAGATTGGGATGTCATGAAGATGCCCACCCAAAAAACTTCTATACATTCACAATTTAAAGTATATAGTTACAAAGATCAAGATCCTAGTAGGTACTTGGCATGTTCCACCACGTTCTCTCCATACACTCTCTCGCTGGAAGATAACCCCATTTCTTGCCAACCACAGGGCAAACAAAATAGCCGCAATCCAAACCAAGTTAGGTCTGGACTCGGATCCCATCTGATTAATAGAATCTCGGAAGGTCTCCACACACATAGTTCACCGCTATCGACAGTCCAGCCAAATACAAGATCCCCGGAAATCTCGAATTCAAAGAACAAGTGATTTACATCCTCCACAACCGTTGTGAAATGCTGGCACTTCCCATCAAACACAAGGAAGAAGCGTTCCTTCCTTTCATGAGTTAGTAGATGATCCCTCCTCTTCAACCAAGCGAAAATCTGGACTCGAAGCGCTACTCTCCATCTCCAAATCTGCCTGTTATATGCCAATGTAATCGATGGGTTGAAGACATAGCATCACAAAAGATCTTGTATGCCTTTATAACCGTGAAATGTCTAGCCTGCCGTAGTCACGAATGTTGCCGCTGTCTATGACTTTGGGAGTCCCGAACCTTAGCAATGGGGCCTGCTGCATCTGTGTTCCACAAGGTGGAAAAAGTATCTTTCGGGGAAATTGCAATGCACCCTCTCACTTAAAAACCTTTCATTTGAAGGTTAAAAATGGGAGGTACTTAAGGAGAAGAATACTTCTACTTGAAGTAGAAAATTTGTAGCTGCACCCATAAGTGGAAAATAATTACAAACATAATGCTATGCTGAATTGAAGACGAATTGGCTCGGAATTGGAAGATTGATCCGATGAATCTAAAAAAATTCTTCCATGTCGCACACAAAAACAAAGTCACTTGTATAAAGATGACTTTTTCGAAGCGGCAGAGAGCTCTTGCAGCATGGAATGTAGAATTAGGGTAAAATTAGGAGGTTTGTCCGTTCAATTTTATCCAATTAGATTTTTTTGTCTAATTAATTATAATGTAATTAAGTTAGGGTCATGTTAATTTTATTTACGGTTAATTGTGTCCTTTGAAAATTTTATTTGTTACCACTCTTCATATCATCTCACCTCTAGCCTCATTATTTGTACTTTATGCGCTCTTTGTTCTGTTCAGCATCTTTCTGGGGATTAACTTTGTTCTTCAAATGATAGCAATTATACCTATAATACCGAATTAATTCACTATGATCATAGTTATGCGGAAGATTTTCATAAATCACCTTTCTCTTAATTCCTTGGAGTCGCATCTAATAATGATGTGACCTATTGAAGACATAGACACACACTGCTTTTTTCACTTTGATATACCTAGGTCTGGTCAGATTGATCACATCCTTCTTGATATATATAGGAATCTGTCAATAGATCTAACCACTGGTTTATGGGTCCCATCATTTAAAAATTGGAGCTTCAAAGTTAAACGCACTTGAACAGGAAATCCCATGGCAGTATTTTTAGGTTTGAAGTATGGAGACCATCTCAGTGGAACCATCGGCTGACATTCACTTCTTCATGTGTTCCACACATTTTTTTTAAAAAGGAAACAATCATTACAGCTTTCTATTGAAGAACATCTGGAATTAAAAGCTCCCAATTGAACATGATGTTCAAATTTCACAGCACCTTTAACATCTACATCAAGCTCCATCAGTTTTGGTCTATTTCTGGAAAATTTCCAATCAAGCTGAATACAGATGGCTTGCTGATCTCCATTTCTTCTTTAGTAAAATCAATCACTTCTTTTCCTTCATATAAATGCACTCACTTCGTAGGCATTCCTATTTTGTAGGAAAACTTGTTCCCTTCATAGAAGCAGCATAATCAGAATAATATTTGGAATACAAGGTTTAACATCATTAGGTCCTTTTCCATTAAGTAGATCTCCCTTTTCTTTAATTTTTGGCAGTGTTAGTTTGCCAATGGTATGCCAAATATTTGAAAACTATAAAGAACACATACATTGATGAGGGGAGCTCAAAATTGGACAAGTCTTGCAGGAGTATTTTCAAGGGGCAGCGATTTAATTGGGAAAATGTAATCGCACATTGTAACGCTCTCCACAATTTCTGGATCTCTAACTGATGTATCTTATTGCTTCTTAATGAATTTTGGTGTGGTGACTCCTGCCTTGGGAGGGCTCCCCCTTCTTTTCTAGTAAAAAAAAGTCTTGCAGGAGTTTTTGAGCTTGCTAGATTCCCCGAAACGTAATGAGGGCCCTAGTAGCGGATGTGGCCACTGGATTTGGAAAGATAACATGTTTTTAGTGAACAAGGCTTGCAATAAAGGACAATCTTATCCATGATTGGAACTTTATTTGGAGATTGAAGCTTTCTAGTAGAGTCAACATTTTCATGTGACTTTTTAGAAGAAAGCGTGTCAACATTTTCATGTGACTTTTTAGAAGAAAGCGCATCCTGACACTTGACTAGGGATCACTGTGCGAGACTTTTTGCAGGGGTATCTAACGTGTGCCCCCTTTGTGGTGTGGAGATAGTCATTGGGCTTCTTTTTTTCCACTGTGCAGTTGGCATATCCGTGGTGTTGGTTGGGTGAACCTTGCTAGTTTTGACTCTTTTTTGGGCCTCTCTACATGATGCAAAGCACATGCTGAGGGAGGAGCTACTTCTGCATGTGGTGGTTATCTGGGCTACAATAGAGGGTAGCCTTATTCATGATTGCACCTTTATTTGGGGATGGGAGCTTCTTAGCAGAATCAACATTTTCATGTGACTTTTTAGAAGAAATTATGTCATGACTAGGGATCGCTGTGCTAGGCATTTTGCAGGGGTATCTAACCTTTACCCCCTTTGTGGTGTGGAGATAGTCATTGGATTGGAGCTTCTTTTTTCCCACCGTGATAGGTCTTCCCCAAGCTGGCATGTCCGTGATGTTGGTAGGGTAACCTTTCTAGTTTTGACTCCTTTTGGGCCCCTCTACATGATGCAAAGTACATGCTAAGGGAGGAGCTACTTCTACATGTGACAGTTATCTGGGTGTTATGGATACCTAGAAATGGTCTACTTTTTTTTTCTCAGCGCTTTTATGTTGATAATGTAATTTCTCATGCCAAGACTCTCCTTGAATCTCGGCACCTGTAAGTATTTTTCTTCCTCTTATTTCAATATATTCCGGTCGGGCACCATAGCATGTTTCCCCCTTTTTGAACAAAAAAAAGTTTGGACTTTACATGTCAACATTAGTGGATTCTGTTTCAACATGCTTATCATATAATTAGAGCCTACAAATAGTATTAACATATATTGTATTATCTATAGTAGTACCAACCACATCCTCTTTTGCACACACACATTTTGCATTACCATTGCTGCTAGAAAGCTCAAAGTTTGATATTGTGTGAATTTTCTATGGTAAAAAAACTTTGCATTCATTGGTTATTGACTTTTGACTAAAAGTCGGGCTCATGTAAGTGGTTTGTATGTTCCAAGACTGCATGGAGGTCCTCCTAAAAGAACGCATATGATAACTAATTTCCAATGACATCTTCTACTTTGACGGGGACTCATAGTCGGGACTATATTTAACTTATACTACTTATTTTCTATAAAAAGACAGTACCTCCAAGCCTGATTAATGTAGTTCCCTCCACATGAACCATCAACTCTACGAAATTAATGTGACGGAGAAGAGGGCCACTGCTCGAGAGACTAGTGGGCGATGCACTAGGGTTACATTGAGCGTCGTCAGAGGAGTGAAGGAGTTAGAGAGAGGCTGGGAGATGGTGCTCGAGGTCGTGGGGCTTCTCCTGCATGACGCTGCGCCTCTATTGTATGGTCTAGGGCTCCGTTGGGTAGGGATGTGTTGGACCTTTGCAGGGGAAGGCCGCGCCTGGACCCCCAGGGCCTCAACCTGGAGGTGTTTCCGAATCTTGGGTTTAACACATGCACGCTGCAACTCTGCCTTCGCCCTTTAGCGCTCTGCATGGGCCTTTGGGACTTGCTGGAGATTCGCTCGATTTTGCCGGGGCTATTAGAGCCTTCTGAGGCTCAACGCGGACCTTATGTTATGGTTGGGCTGTCTCATGCTGCTTCTGAGAGCTTTCCGCCTTCTAAGGATTTTGGGAATGTGGTTCCTGCACACCTTGATGGCTCTTCGGGGCATGCCGTTGCTTCTACGCCAGATGATGAGAGGTTAGGAGGTTGTTTTGCTATTGATGAAGATGGATGGAAGGTGGTGTGTCGTCGTAGCTCTCGACGAGGATTCCCGGCACTTTTGGTTACCAACTTTTGTTGCTTCAGATGTGTTGTTTGGGGATACTGGTGTCATCATTGCAAGCTTTCTGGGGTGTTGCGACCTCAAGTGATCCTCGCTTTAAGGACTGAGGGGACTATGATCCAACATCCAATTTCTTTGGATGGCACTCCGAAGACTCCTCGAAATTCGTGCTTTGCAGAAGATTTCCATCAATAGTCGTAAGAGACTGTTGATGTGTCGGTGTGTTAGCATTCCATGTATTTGATCGGTTCAGTAGCTTGTGGTCACTTGATGGAGAAGATTGGAAGGTACCTTGGGTCCTTTCTCTTGGACTATTTTAGGTGATTGTTATCTCCATGGAGCCTTTGTCGACTTGTGTGCGTGGTCTCTCCGACTTGCAGGTGAGGATTTTGTTGCCAACTGATGCTGAGATTTCTGGAGTTTGTAGAGAAGTCCTCGTTTCATGGATGGGCCATTACCTCTCTAGCCAACATGACTTCCGTTTTTCTGATATGCCATTCACTTCGCGATGACTTGACTGTTTTCAAAGTGCTTTGGCTGGTTAAACTAAGGTGATTGAGATTGTTTCGACTGGGCTCCGACCAGGAGAGGGCATCAATGCCGTGATTGTGGTAGAGGTGTGCACTGCGGGTCGTGTTTGAAGCTATGCATGTGGTGGGTCATAC
This sequence comes from Ottelia alismoides, assembly GCA_037367405.1. NCBI lineage: Eukaryota > Viridiplantae > Streptophyta > Magnoliopsida > Alismatales > Hydrocharitaceae > Ottelia > Ottelia alismoides. The sequence goes on along the minus strand of JAZKJV010010627.1, from coordinate 45,512 downwards.
ATCCTTTCGTTTGCTATTGGACAAATGCTTACCACTGCCATCTGCTGGTGGTCTGCATCTCTTTTCTGAGCTCCCTATGCAAGGACACGTGAAGGAGAGCTCCTTTGAGTCGATGCACGTGTCGTCAGATTTCGTTTTTGGCCCTTTGTTTGGTGCATATAGCCTCGGGCGCTCGACACCTGTGGACCTTGTTTTTTTATGTGGAACTGGCGAGAGATGCAACTCGGAATGGACCTAGTAACTAGCTTGCCACGTGAGGTGTATCGAGATGGTTGATGGAGATTATGGGTTTTCCTGTTGGGGCTCCTGGAAAAATGAATGCTTGTTTCAAGGTGTGAAAGAAGCGAGCCTTTTAACATTGAGGTCCGATGCAACTTGCCCTTGCCATTTGTAAGATAGACTGCTGTAAGGTGTTTGTTCGCCGTCGCAAGTGAAAATCATTGGCCAATTGACCACGTTTGGGTGCACCACTGGTGGAGATTGCTGATAACTACGTTGAGGATTGCAACCCAGTGATGTCTATTGTTTTTGTAGGGAAGCTTAAGAAGTGGGGAAAGATAGTATGGTGTGGAGGTGTTATTGGTGGGGGGCGTCCCCCACTGTTGCTAAATGAAAATTATCTCTTGGAATGTCTGGGGCCTTTGCCAAGCAGACAACATGAGAACGATGGGTGTACTTCTAGAGGGTTGGAAGGTAGATGTTGCCTGTTTGCAGGAGACGAAGATGGAGACATGTACTCGTTGTAGCTGGTGTGATTTGGCTAGATCCCACTTTACAAATTACAGAATGGTGCCATCTAATGGTGCTTCGAGGGGTTTTCTTATTGCATGGGATAAGGAGTTCCATGAGCTAGTGGATTCGGTGTGTGATACCCTGGTCATGTATGTGCTAATGCAAAGGATCTAAGATGGTTTTCTGATCTTTCTATCGATGGTTTATGGCCCCATTGGGCATCTTGTTATCGGTTACCTGGGACGGGCTTCGGCTGGTGTGTGCGTGATTTCCGAATCTTGTGTAGCTTGTTGGTGGCGATTTCAATATCACTCTACTTGCTGTCGATCGGCCACGTGAGGGGGGTGGTTTGGAACCTGTATCTCTTTCGTTTGTTGAGTTTGTGGGTGAGATGGAGATGAAGGTATTGGATGCGATGAACCTGAAGTATATTAGGAGGAACTCCTCTTTTTGATCATGCTTCGGTTGTATTCTAGTTTTTGTAGGCATGTTAGAGTGCTTTTCGTTGGGGCATGTTCTAGTCCTTCCAAGGTCACATTCAGACCATACACATTTGCTGGAACTCAAGAGATGGTCAATGCTCGGGTGACATTTTTCATTTTGTGTATGTCTTATAGGAGGAGGGTTTCGAGAGAAGGTTGCCAGATGCTGACGGGAATTTGAGATTGTAAGTGTTGCATCGAGGATATTAGTTGAGAAGCTCTGGGCGAGGAGAGGCGCTGCACAAGTTGATGTGGTGTGATCTGACTGAGGATTCCAACGAGCTGCAGGAGGAGGTGGTTACGAGGCGTAGAGGAGGGGGATGCAAATACTAGATTTTTTCCTTGCAGTGTCGAACATCCGTAGAAGGTAGAACCAGATCCACTCGGTTGAGGTGGATGGAGTGGAGCTTGTTGGGGATCGGACCATTGGTGATACCGTGAGAAGACACTATCTTCAGATCATTAGGCGTGTGCTAAGCAGTGGTATTAGCTGTCTGGGTAGAGATCTCCTGCATTTGTCTGACTCGCAGTCCGAGGAATTGGTGAGATTGTTCTTGCTGTCAGAGTTTAAGGGGGCGGTTGTTGATGGATCCTCGTTACCGGATGGATTCTCGGTAGTCTTCTTGATGCAGATGAGAAATTTGCAACAGTGAAAAAATAATTTTAGGATGGAAATATTTGGTGTAAAAGAAGTTGGAGGGAGGAAGAAGAGTGGAGATTTGGGGAAGAAATGTGGAGTTCGCATCAAGACAGAAGGGAAAGAAGAGAGATGGGATTAATCTCAAAATAATTAACTCTGGACTTGAATTAAACAAAGGACCACTATCCCCTTTATATATGAGGGGCGAGATTACAAAAATAAAAACAAAAATCAAATTCAAACCTAACTTATCCTAATTGACTCTAACCGTCTGACTACCTAATATAACAAACTAATTAATTAAATCGAGATCACATGTGATCTATTTATTTAAAATAAAATTGCATAGGACTAAACATAATTACTTGACCCAAATTTAATTTAACGGAAAAAATAAAACCCCATTTTTTATTTCACGCTGCATCAATTCTCCTCCGCTTGAAAATTTTGTCTCCCGACGAATTGCTTGATCTTCCGGCTTGAAGCTTGACGATTTTAATTCAGCGTTCTCGATCACATTTTGGAAGAACTGATGTAGAGAAACGACGAAATCCATGTGTACTTGGTGTGGTGGTTGGAGTCGTTAATTTCATGCTGGAAGAACATATGTGGTGCAAATACCGGCTCCCACGCGTATTTCGCCCCCTCAATGTGGTGCTTGAAAAATTAATGGGACATCTTCATATCGAGCATCACGGCCTTTGGAGAACCGTAACAAATGAATGACACAAATTTATGAGGGGAGGAGATGTGGGTAATGAGCTAGACCATAGGGCCTTTAAATAGGTGAACCCCACATTCCTAATCCTAACTGGAGAAGGTATCAACCCCAATTTCTCTTTCTTAGCACTCTTTAAATATTCTTGCTCGGAGGGGTGGAGGTGCAAAGTTTCTACCCCTTCAACTAAAGAAATTCCTCTTAAGTTCTCATTATCTTTAACCTTTAGGTTTTAGGTGGAGGGATGTCTCTGTAATTTTTCCGAAACCCCTCCAAATACCTAATTTTAAGGGCCTGTTTGGTTGCTGGGTTGGACTAGGTTGGGTTGGGGTACAACGGTGTACCCCTCATTCCAACCCTCTCAATCCTCCTCACAGTTTACTATTCACAGGGGTACAATTTACTATTCACAGGGGTACCCCAACCCAACCCAACCCAGTCCAACCCAGCAACCAAACATGCCCTAAGGGATCAACTCTTCGCGGGAGATAAATCAGGAGCCCGTGGGGCTCCTCCCTTCCATCATTTTCGGCGGCGTCGAACTCTAATGCTAGGGTTCTAGAAGCAATGGTAGAGGCAATTGATTGAGAGGAGACGGTGGCGACCTCGAGGGATCGGACGTGGGTGGTGGCGATGACTCATTGTGAGTGGGGTGGCGGCGGGGTTGGAGAAGAGTGGCAGCAGTGCATGTGAGGGGAGGCATTGGTGGGAGACTATGGTGGCACTAGGCGGAGCAACAGAGGTTGGGAAAGGAGGGGAAAGAGATGTGGGGGTGGGGGGTAAGGGAGTAGATGGCGACGGTGTCAGTGCATGGGAAGGTGTCGATGTTGCAAGGGAGAGGTGGAGGGGGCGCCGTTGAATAGAGTGGGGGAAGTGTAGAGGGGGGGGGGGCGGACGACGGCGATGGGGCTGGGTTGGGTGTTGGGGCGACAGAGAGGGTCTGTAGGGGAGCAGATGGGGTGGTTTTGGTGGCGGAAGGGGGTTGCGTGGAGGTTGGCGGTGGTGCTGGTGTGGAGATGGAGGGTAGAGGAGGTTGCGAGGAAGGCATGTGGAGTACCTGGCAGGGGCAGAGGAATCCTTTCTTTCTCGTCCACTGACGGGGGTGCGGACACACCTGCGCGGATTACAGGTGACGGTTACAAGAATGGCGGGGAATTGTGGTTTTTTATATGAGGAGGCAATGGTGGACTGACACTAGGGCCCGCCGAAGGGAAATGGCTCTCCTGTTATGTCATTTCTCACTTTTTTTCATGGGTGGTGCGGGGGCGACCAAGGTGGTGAAATAGCTGATTCTGAAGGCGGTGGCTGATAAAAAATGGCATGGATAACAAATTCACTCGGGCCTTTTTCTTCTTTTTCTTTTCCTATATGACCTTCAAACTCGCCTTGGACGAGGGCATTATTGACGACATTAACTGGAGATGGCGATGGGGGTTCGGAAACCTCCTGACAACTACTTCTTCTTTTTCTTCCTTGTAATCTTGCTGCGTTTCTGTTTTTTGTTATGCAATTTCTTCTAGAGTGAGTAATATTCCATCGATGCATGTCTTTTCTTGTGCAATAAGGGTTTCTTCTACTTCTACCATAAAATTATCGATATTGAACCATGAATCCAACCACTGTTGTACCTTGATGATTGACTGGAGACGATGTTGGTACCTTTTGTATCGTAAACGTGTGCGCAGATCGTCAGATCATGGGATCTGTAGGCCATGCTCTACCAATTGATGTATATGAGAAATTTGCAACAGTGAAAAAAATAATTTCAGGGTGGAAATATTTGGTGTAGAAGAAGTTGGAGAGAGGAAGAAGAGAGAACACGTAGGTTGCACGAGATTTGGGGAAGAAGCGCGGAGATCGCGTCAAGGGAGAAGGGAAAAGGAGAGCGATGGGATAAATCTCAAAGTAATAAACTCTAGACTTGAATTAAACAAAGGACCACTATCTCCTTTATATAAGAGGGGCGCGATTACAAAAATAGAAAAAAATCAAATTCAAACCTAACTTATCCTAATTGACTCTAACCGATTGACTATCTAATATAACCAACTAATTAATTAAATCGAGATCACATGCGATCTCTTTATTTAAAATAAAACTGCATCGGACTAAACATAATTACTTGACCCCAATTTAATTTAACGAAAAAACAAAGCCTTTTTTTTTATTTCACGTTGAATCACTTCTTTTGGGAGTTCTAAGAGCTGGTTGGATGGGAGATGTTGGGGTGGTGGAGGAGCTGCACCAGACGAATGGTGGCTTTGAGAGGCTCAACCGTTCTTTTCTTTTCCTTATATCGAAGAAGGATGCAGTGAGATGCGTAGAGGGCTTGTGCCCTACATCATTGTTTAATGCTGTATATTTGATCATGGCGAAGGTTCTGGGCAACAGACTTCACGAGGTGCTTGGCTCTATTGTTGATCCGGCTCAGATGTCTTTCATCTCGGGTTGGCACATGATGAATGGGGTTGTGACGACATCTGGATTGTAGAAAGGTCGGCGGAACAAGACCAAGGGGCTCTTTTGGAAGGTGGACTTTTCGAAGGCGTGTGACTATGTTGATTAGCGCTTCTATTGGATGAAGAGATGTGTGATGACGGCTTCTTATGTTGTGTTGGTGAATGACAAGCATGAGGGCGGCTTCTTTCAGCCATATTGTGCAGAGTTAGGCAGGAATGCCCGTTGGTGCTGTTATTATTCGTAGTGGTTGCAGATGCTTTGACTAGGATGCCGTCGAAGGTCGGAAAGGGTAGTTTCTTGGCAGGATTCTGCATGTGTGAGATTTTCGTTTCCATTCTTCATTACGTAGACGATACAATTTTCTTTATGGTGGGAGAGGTTGAGGACGCGGAGGGGATTGCCATCGTTCTTGAGTTGTTTGGGTTAGTCTCGGGCCTGAAGATTAACCATGCCAAGTCCGCTTCTATCCTTTTGGGATGGTCAAGGAGGAGATGATGTCATGTGAGATTGTCCTTAAGACACAACGCGTGGCTCTCCTTTTTGTACTGAGTTGTCGGATCAACGTTTCTTGAAGTTTTTGTTGTTGTTTGAAGCGCTGCCAGATAATGGGGGGATGAGCAACTCTGTGGATCATTGGTCTTGGTCTGTTGGACGGTTCACTGTGCGGAAGGCATATATGTCCTTCAATCGATTGGAGGTTTTGGATCCAGTGGTTGTTTCGAGTCAGTTCACCGATGTATGGAGCTGGAAGGTATTGTTGCGGGCATGACTTTTTATCTAGCTACTAAGGAGGGACCATCTTATGCCTGGTGAGAGAAGATCAATGTTCTTTCCCAAGTTTGGTGACACCTGTGACTATAAGCGCTACACGTAAGAGGAGAGCGTTGAGTATTTATTCTTTGGATGCCCTATTGCTAAGGAGGTGTGGACTACGAGGCATGTGGAGAGTGTTTTGACAGTGGACTGGATCGAATTCTGGGAGCAGAGATTGAGATATCACGATATATCACCGATATATCAATATCGACATTGTGGCATTATTGTCGGTGAAATGGCGATATCCTTGGTCATGCTTTCACAAATATGCGCCAAAATGGGTGATATTTCGGTGATATAAATGTGCTAAGCCTTCTCCCACTATAAGTAGGGTTGGCTACATGGATTCTTGCTCAAATCCATGTTGAAAGATTCGACTATTTTTTACGTTGGCCGTCGACTACCTAATGCAACCCCTGCAAGAGTGTGAAAGATATTTCGGTGATATATCGTCGAAATATCGTATCGACACTATGCCGATATGCTGTCGATATCGATATCTAAAGCTTGTCTGGGAGACCCTGGACGCTCTTGTTCACGGGAGTTGCCCTACCAAAGTTTGGGTGGTTGCTATCATATGGTCCGTTTGGATTGCTCTGAATGGTTGTATCTTCAAGGTGTGAAAGAATGTATATGGAAAATGTAATTAAACATGCCAAAATCTTAAAAGGCTTTTTGGTCTGTGTAATTTTTTATATACTGTGAATTTGTTAGAATTTATTGGGTAGTCATCTTCTTTATGGCATACTCTCTTTTTTCTTAAAAAAGTTTACTTGCCTTGTTTGAATTTTGAATTGACTGAGATTTTTATGACCTTTCACCTTTAACGTAAGCTTACAGTTGGGATGTAGCTCGAGAACATATTTGGGCCTTGCACATGGACACAATTCAAAGCTGTTTAATATCTGTTTCTTTCCTTAGGTGGATAATGATGGAGCGGAGAATTCTCAGAAACCGGAGGCTGTTGAAGAAAATAACAAAGATGCCTCATCTTCCATTGAGATACTTTTGCGCAAAAAACTGCGAGCAATAAATGTGGAAATAAATGCTGTCGCATCAACCATTGGGCACGGGAAAACTGCTAATGCAAGTGAAGGCAATACTTCAGATACTGATTTCACTGGGGGTGATATGGAAAGTGGGGATGATTTTGTTCAAAGATCATCTAAAGGATATTCTGTTCAAAAATCTGTGGCCACTGAACGCCTGATTAGCCTGGAGAAAACAAAGGGGCAACTTCAATTTGAAATAGACAAGTTAAATAATGATGCTGCCCTTAGAAATCATGGGAATAGTAAGCTAGTTACTAATTTAGTCAAGGAATTACCAAAAAAGAAACAAAAAGCCAAAGAATCCAACCCTTCTGTTGGGGCTTCAGAACAGAGACGTATCACATTTGCTGAGGATGATGATTTTGATGCAGTTATGGATGCTGCTGCCACTGGATTCGCGGAAACTGTGAGTTCCAATGAATATGTTTTCTACTTTTCCATCTTCTGCCAGTTGTTAGCATGTTTATATTTGTCTATGTCTAATTATTGTTAGACTTTGATGTAGTATTCTTGATGTTGCATCTTGACGATTTCAGCTCTACTTACATGCAATTTTGAACATTTCAGGAGAGGGATGAGTTGATAAGGAAGGGATTTTTGACTCCATTTCACAAACTTAAGGGATTTGAACGGCGCGTTCAACTGCCCGAGCCAGCTGTTAAACCTCACATGAGTACAGAAGATGACAATGAAAATATTGCTTCTTCGAGCATTGCTAGAGTTGCTCAATCAATGTCTGATATAGCAAAAGCACGCCCCACAACCATACTCCTTGATTCAAAATCTCTCCCTACACTAGATGGACCTACACATTCTTTTCAGAGACTGAAAACACCTTTGAAACGTCCAGCATCTCCCGAGTCTGTTTCAGAGAAGAAAAATCGAAAGGAAAAAAAGTTGAAGAGGCCGTTGCCTGATAGGAAATGGATAAAGAGGGTGACACAAGAGGGCAAACTGTCAAAAGGGACTGGTAGATACTTTCAAATGCACTCTTTTTAATTGACAAAAACTCCTCTTTTGGTATTCAAAAATGGATATTTTCATACGGGTAACAGTTTCCAGTTGGACAGATGGGTATTCATTGAAATGTTGTATGTACTCCATCTTAAAGTTCACAACTTGTTGGATTCAATCATCTTCTTAGCTGTATTATTCACTGATTTCCTCTTCTTAGGCTTTCCCTAAACAGTCTGTGCATTCTTTGTACTCTCAGTGTCAAGGACACTTTATAGTAGTTGTGCCATTATAAGAACTGTATATGGTTTAACAGTTTTCTTTTTGTTCAGGTGGATATGAAGGAGAAAGATCTGTTCCCTCAGATTCTGATGCAGAATATCCTGAGGAGGAGGATTCTGACAGTGGCAGATCTTGTGTTGTTCTGGAAGGAGGCTTGAAGATCCCAGAAGGAATATTTTCAAATCTTTTTGACTATCAGAGGATTGGAGTACAGTGGCTGTGGGAGCTGCATTGTCAAAGAGCTGGTGGAATTATAGGAGATGAAATGGGCCTTGGTAAAACAGTTCAGGTCATATCATTTCTTGCTTCGTTGCATTTTAGTGGCATGTATAAGCCTAGCATTGTCATATGCCCTGTAACTCTTCTTCGACAGTGGCAGAGGGAAGCACGAAAATGGTACCCTAAGTTTGACGTTGAGATATTACATGATTCTGCTCGTTCTTCTATTGCACAGCAACCTTCAAAATCCAGTGAAAGTGACTATGATAGTGAAGATGCCTCACTAGATGATGAAAACGGAAGAGTAGTTTCTGGGAAGTCAAACAAAAGGTGGGATTGTTTAATAGATCGTGTCTTGAAATCAGAGTCAGGAGTGCTTCTCACCACTTATGAACAACTACGTTTACTTGCAGACAAATTGCTGGATATAGAATGGGGTTACGCTGTGCTAGATGAGGGCCATCGAATTAGAAACCCAAATGCTGAAATTACTTTGGTATGCAAACAGCTTCAGACTGTGCACCGCATAATCATGACTGGTGCTCCCATACAGAACAAGCTTTCAGAGCTTTGGTCTCTTTTTGATTTCATTTTTCCAGGAAAATTAGGTGTTCTGCCTGTATTCGAGACCGAATTTGCTGTGCCCATCACTGTTGGTGGGTATGCAAATGCTACACCATTGCAAGTTTCAACAGCATACAGATGTGCGGTTGTTTTACGAGACCTGGTTATGCCATATCTTCTCCGCCGCATGAAAACAGATGTTAATGCTCGGCTACCAAAAAAAACTGAACAAGTACTTTTCTGTAGCCTAACATCCGACCAGAGATCCATTTACCGTGCATTTCTCGCTAGTTCTGATGTAGAACAGATTTTTGATGGCAGTCGAAATTCTCTTTATGGCATTGACATTATGCGGAAGATTTGTAATCACCCTGATCTTCTGGAAAGGGAGCACTGTGGACATCATTCAGATTATGGAAATCCTGAACGGAGTGGAAAGATGAAAGTGGTAGCTCAGATACTTGGGGTCTGGAAAGAACAAGGTCACCGGGTTCTCATTTTTACACAGACTCAACAGATGTTGGATATTTTCGCAAAATTTTTGACAGCCAGTGGGTATATATATCGGAGAATGGATGGACTTACTCCTGTAAGACAGAGAATGGCCTTAATAGATGAATACAACAACACTTCTGATATATTTGTCTTCATCTTGACAACAAAAGTTGGTGGCCTAGGAACCAATCTGACTGGTGCGAATCGAGTAATAATATATGATCCTGACTGGAATCCTTCAACAGACATGCAGGTAAATTGTTTTTTCTTATAGTGCGTGATTTTGTATCTGTTCCCTTTCTCTAGAATTTTACGTTTGAAAATTTTTTTGGAAGGGAATTTGTTTGAACACCAGATGTAAGGGGAAATTATCCTTATGACGATTCCCTTATGTGGAGAAAGATGAAAGAATACATGAGATAATTTAATCCAAGAGGTCTAGGAGTTCTTATATAGATCGGAACCTTAGAGCAGTCATCAACACTCATCAACAAGAAATTACATAAAAGTACCAAGAGGGGTTACAACTAGATCGAATAAAACAAAGCCGTCTCTAACACTCCCCCTGAAGATGGAGCATATCTGTTGACCATGCCCAACTTAGAGATTATCCACGAGAGACATTTGCAAGCTGAAAATCGACGGAGACGTGCGGAGTAGTGATCTTCCCTCTTCGTACAACATCATGAACAAAGTGACAGTCAATCTCAGTATACTTGGTCCGCTCATTAAAATCAGGTTTGTAGCAATGTATGTATTAACCTTATTGTCACAATACTGAGGAACATGAGTAGTGGCAACAATACCAAGTTCCTGTTGGAAAGAGAGTAATCATGTAATCTCATAGGTAGCTTGAGTCATCACCCTATATTCTGCCTCTGCACTCGATCTGGAGACTACAATCTACTTCTTGCTTCGCCAAGTGACGAGATTTCCGCCAACCATCATAGCATATCCTGTAGACTAGTGGAGCGACAATCCTCATGTGAAGTAGCATAATTTGCATCAACATAAGCAGATACATTAGTGTGATCATTGCCCCATAGAGGAGGCATCACCCTGGTGATTCCTTCAAATAGCATAAGATCAGAAGAACATCCTACCAGTGACTGTAAAGCAGTTTGGCAACTAGGCTTTTGTATCGTGCAATGTCTTCAAATGCAGGATCAACTAAAGTAGAGTGCTTTCTCGGGCTACAAGATACTAGAAGGCTTGCATCCAAGTAGTTCGGCCTCAGTTAAGATGTCTAAGCAATACTTCCTCTGTGAGAGGTAAAGTCCCTCTGTAGCATGTATTACTTTATTCCAAGGAAGTAGCGGAGTTGGCCAAGGTCCTTCGTAACGAAGGCCTTCTGAAGGAAAGCCTTGGTCTCTAATATGCCTTCATCATCATTACCCGTGACAACCATATCATGAACATAAATTATAAGTATGACAGTACCGGTGGGCGGTTGTCTAACAAAAACCGAGTAATCATATGTTCTCTGGAAGCCAAGAGTGCTGATTTCAATATTGAGTCTATCAAACCATGTTTGAGGACTCTGCTTTAGGCTATACATGGACTTGCGAATTCGATACACACTCCCCCTTAACTTCATAACCTGGAGGCTGCATCATGTAAACGTCTTCCTCAAGATCTCCATAGAGGGAAGCATTCTTCACATCAAACTGAAAAATAGGCGGTTTGAGCAGCTGGATTGTGCAACCTTTTGGAGATGCATTAGAGCTGTTTGAGATTTTTGGGCATGAAGACAATGCGTACCCGTTTGCATTAGTATGGTAGATTTGGTGCGTCAAGAACATGGCCATCTTTGGAGTGTAAACTTTCTATACCGAGAATGTAATTGAGCATTGTAAGGCACTTTATGTATCGCAACATATGTAAATTGATGTAATACCTATCTTTTAATATATGTACATTTACATAGAGGTGGGTCCTATCTTGGGAGGCCACTCTTCTTTTTAAAAAAAAGGCTGAAAAATAGGCTATCCCTTATTGGTAGCCACTGAAAGGATATTGCGAATAGAGCCCATCCTTGCTACCGGGAAGAAAGTCTCGAAGTAGTCAACCACATAAGTCTACAAATCCTTTTGCAACCAATCGTATTTTTAATCTGTCAATGGATCCATCATGTGACTTTTTGGCCGTGAAGACCCATCTGCAGGCCACTGGTCGAATTTCCATTGGACATGGTATCAGGTCCCACGCCCCTAGATGTGAGAGCATCCATTTGTTCATTCATTATTTGTCATAAGCCATAATCATGTAAAGCACAGTGATGATCTCTAGGAATAGAAATAGTCATGAGAGCTTCTGCATATCTCCTGCCAAAGCATGATAAGCTTGCAGTAAAAGTGAAATGAGACATAGAATGGAAAGTACATTGCCTCTTGGTCTGCAGAGAGCTATGGGAAGCTCCTGAGGAGCATCCGAGGCAACAATAGTGGGAGTACTTGAAGATGGTATGTCAATCTGCAAAAAGGAACATACAAGGCCACACGAGCAGACGTAGATGTATGTTTGCACTTATAAAGAAGGTAACATCTGTAGAAATATATTTATCGATGCCTAGCAGGGTCATAGTTCATGTGACCCTCTTGGGTGTGGGAATAGCTAAATATACTAAGCCTTTTCCCACTATAAGTAGGATCGACTACATGGATTCTTGCTCAAATCCATGTTGAAAGATTCGACTATTTTTACGCTGGCCGTCGACTACCTAACGCAATCCCTGCAAGAGTGGGATTTGAACCCTGGTCTTTTGTGTGGTAGACACACTGTACTACCACTAGACCATTAAGTGGGTACGGGTGTGGAAATAGCTAAGAGAAACAATTGTATCACCATAGGGACAACTTAACATGGAAATTGAGCATAAAAAAAAAACTTAACATGGAAATTGTGGATAAACACTATACTGTAAAAAATTCTCAGAGGTAGCGGGAAGGGCGACTCATTGGGATACAATAACACAAAAGGAGTGGACCCCTTTAGAATCGAAGGTGGGACCCTTTTGATACGATGAACAACAGTAAGAACATCATCACGTTATTAGGTCTTCGGGACATTCATCTGAGTGAGAAGGAATCGAGCAATGTCAAGAAGATGTCTATGTTTCTGTTCAGCTACCCATTTTGCTGAAATGTACACAAACATGATGTTTGGTGGATAGTTCTCTGTGAAGCTAAGAAAGTCGTCAACTCCTATTGTGTGAATTCCAAAGTATTATCGATGATTCGATATGGAAAGTTTGAACACAAGTAGGAGAATGCTGTTTTGATGTACTGAAAGAAATTCTTGACAATTTTATTGATCTCCAAACATTCCTTTAACATATAGATCCAAGAAGATCGACTATAATGATCTATAAAAATAACAAAATATTTGTGTCTACTTAAAGTACGGATGGACAAGAGAAAAGGAACTTTACGACAGGGCTCAATGCATGCAAGAAAGGATACTCGATAATGTTTCTTGAACTGGCACGCCTCCTCACTCAAAGGGCTTTAGTGTAGAAAGTTCAGGGAACATCGTGGAGATCGCCTTGGCAGAGGGATGACCAAGGCGAAGATTCCAGAGTAATGCATCGTTGGATATAGATGCAACACCAACTAATCTGAAATCCAAAGTAATGTCAAAATAATAGAGGCCGTTCTTCTCATGTCCCACACCAAGAATCTGCTTCGTCCGGATGTCTTGAAAATAATAGAATTCATCTCAGTACATAGCTTCTGAACAGATAATAAACTAAGAGGAAATGCATGGGCACAATGGGCCCCGGTAGTCAGAGCTTGGAGAGAACACGACCGTACCGGCAACAATGACATGTGAATGAACCCCGTAGCAACTCGAGCCATCTTCACAGAAGTAGAGGGTTGAGAGAAGGTAAAGTACACTACCTTCTCCCATCAAATGCGTGGATGTCTCTGAGTTAATAGTCCATGCAAGGCTCGGAGCAGAAATAGAGTTGGCTACTATACTTGAAGTTGTGGCCAAACTAGCAGCGGGAGCATGTGTAGTCACCGATGGAGATGCTGGAATTATGTAGACGCTGCCTCAGGCGGGAGTATTCTGAAGTGGTAAAATGTGCTTGAGTTCTACAAGAATGCTGATCAGGCGTGCCCACTGTTGTAAAAGTCGGCTGATTGGTCGAGTCCGAGGGGGTGGGGGGACCGATTAGGCCTAGTTGGCCATTAGTTAGTCAACCCGACTAATCGGCCAACTTTTACATAGAGATTTTTTATTTTTATTTTTTTTGCTTTTTCAAAAGCCAACTTATTCTAATATGCTTAATGTTATATTTAAAGTCAATTGCTTCTTTTGTTTCATTTCGATAGTATATAAAATGTATAAATATATGCAAATATACAAGAATATATGTATTAAAAATGATTTATATATTTAAATAATTAAAAAAATTCAAAACCAACTAATGACCGACTAAATCAGATTAGTTGCCCGACTATCGATTAATCCTTAGTCAGTGACCCTGCCGACCTTGTATCAACTATCGATTTCTGCAAACCTTGGACGTGTCCTCTACAGTATCATAAGATGTCTCATAAAAAGTTCTCATAGGCACTGTTGGCATTGGACTGTATGCCAAGCTTTGCTCAGCAACGATCAGACAGGTGGTTTCAACATCCACAGTGGATGCTTGTTGGATACTAAGAAGAAATAAAATCACGGTCACAGTCATGACCAAAGTCACGTCCACGTCCTGAGTCATATCTACGACCACGACCCAATCACAACCTCGACCTCCTTGGAAGCTCTATCGCCCTCTGTTCCTCTATGATTCATAGTGAGCATAATTCTATACAGATGGTATGGTAGTAGGACGTTCAATAGATGTCTCGAGTTCCTGTAGACGATCAAAGAGTCTCAATCGATGGCATGGTATCAACCGTCAGAAACTGGTCCTTCACAACTTTGTATCATGGATGCAATCCAAAGAGGAATAGGTAGACTTGTAATTTAGATCGCTCTCTCACCTGTTTATCACAACAGACTGACTGAAAAATTGAAGCTCCTTTAAAAGGTTAGTTAGAAACGTGCAGTACTCAGCAAGACTAGATTCTCCCTGAGAAGCGGAACCAGAATGCACTTATAAATGTTGTGAACGAGACTTGGTTGCTTTCTGGGAGGAAGTTCATTCCAAATTCTCACATCGCCTTTGCAGAATCTTTGTAGAGAAGATTCACCGCATTATTTGGATCGATGCTATTGGTCATTCGAGTGATAACCGGTCAATTGTCTGCATACCATGTGTCATAATCCTTGTCTGTCTCCGCGAGCGGATCCTTAGCAGGATATGATTCTTGCGCTGACCACTGATGGACACCTTGAATGATCGAGATCATAGCACATAGTTTTTCATGCCGTTCAATTTGATAGAGGTGCCCTGCACCATCACAGAAGAAATCGAGTACATGGGCTTGGACTCAAAGGATATCATTTTGGTCGCGGAGGTAAAGAAAAAGTGACCTAGAAGAAAATGTTGTTTCAACTAAGCATATAGGTGATCTAAATCACCATTTCAGCCCTCTTTCGAGCTTCTGTAACAACAAACTATGGCTGTGATGTCACAAATCAGACTTGGCGGAGACCTGTTGCAGACCAACGGCGTTGGTGGGGGATAAGGAGTAGCCCAGGAGGGTACAAAAACACTACAAGATAAATGCATGAATTTTTATGGTTTTTTCATTGCAAGTATAAGTTATGCTACAAAATGGAACTAAATGCACAACAATACAAGGCACATGAACAAGCACACAGTCACAAATAATGGTCCCGAGTTACTGTTTAATAATGTAATTCATGACGTATCAAATTCTCCACATTCATCCTTAATCGTTAGCTCCAATACACCTCCTTAATTCAATTCATCAACTAATTTGAGCAATAGATTCAAGGCAAATCAAGATGTCAACAATGTATAAAAAGATAATCACATGGAGCTAATTAATTGAGGTTTAAAGGGCTATGTATTTCTCTGAATTTTAATTTATTTTAAACATAGCATATCAGATAAATAACTATGTTACATGAAAGAGTATGAAATGATCTTTAAAAAAGATAATTTTCATTAATTTAAATTAAGGAACTCAAGATATTAACACATTAAATCAGGGACTTAATTGTAAGAAACAATTAACAAAACATTACTAAAAAGGTCCAAAACGAGGGGACTCCTTTGTCAAGATGTTGGGCCAACTGGAGAGGGTTGACTTTGGTGAAGTGGAATGAGGTGTATTGGATAGTCGAGGGTGAACTTAGGGTGAAGAATCTGGATGTGTAGGGCAAACAAGAACTTCAAAATGAGGGTGAAGAATCATGTTCTCATACTACGGTTGGAGGATGGATCTGGTGTAAAATGTTAGATGCTGCCTTCATCGTCTCTGTTCATGAAGGGAATATGAATGTAATTCCATAAATTGGTCATTTTTCCTTTTCTGGTTGGATGATCAGAAGCTGGCAAGCTGAGGGATATCTTATCTAGGCTTACAACTCTTGAAGTGTCAGCTTGCTTTCGAATCATATGATGTTCCTGTTTGATGGACTGAAGCTGCAAGAAAAGGTTTTCACGGTTGTTGGGTATGGGACGAGGAGAATTTTTCAGCGTCGACACAATTTATAGAAATCTTACCACATGGTTTTGTTACACTCGAAGCATCGCTACAAAATGTAGATGCATTTGGAATATTAGAGCTTCATTTGATGTCAAGATGTTTACTTGATTCATCAGAAAGAAGCGTCATGGGTGGTATAGGCAGCAGTGGACCCTAGATGCCAGTACACAGTATCCTTTTTGTATCACTTCGATATGAGCATATGGGAGGAAGGTTTGGGGGAATCTTGACATTCCTTGGTCAGATCCGGATGTGTTACACTCCTTCTAGGTGTGCCTTCAGGGACTAGGTACGGAAGGTGGTAATGTAGCAATTCATGTGCGAAGAATGGAGCATTTTTAGGCCGTTTATGGTGATGGAATTACATAGGAAAGGCGGTAATGGAGCAGTTCATATGTGAATAGTGGAGCATTTAGGCTGGTTGTGGTGATTTAGATGTTTTGGTTGTGTGGAGAAGAGAATGAGTTATTGTGTTTATTCCATGGGTTTAGGGTCTCTTATATAGAGAGAAGCCCTAGAGAACAAAAAAAGAGGAAAATACATATATGACTCCGAAGGGTTACATGACTCAAATAAAATAGAAAACACAATAACCCTAACACTCTTCCCAAGTTGGAGCATATCTATTGATTATGCCCAACTTGGAAATCAAATATGAGAGGGCGCTTCTTCGGTAGTGCCTTCGTGAAGTTGTCTGCAAAGCTGAAGTTCAGTCGAGATGTGTGGAGTAGTGATCTTTCATTCCCATATTGCATCACGAATGAAGTGACAATCAACCTAATGTATTTGGTCCGCTCACGGAAAACATGATTGTGACGATGTATTTAGCAGATTTGTTGTCACGGTATAAAGGTACGGGAGTAGCAACTGAAAATCCAAGTGTCTAGAAAAGAGACAAGCCATGTGATCTCGCAGGTGGCTTGGGCCATTGCCATGTATTCTACCCTACACTTGATCTGGATACCAATGTCTGCTTCTTGCTACGTCAAGTAATCAGGTTGCCCTCAACGAGCTTGACAGCCTGTAGTGGATCGCCGATCCTCAGACGAACTGGCATAGTCAAGATTTCTATACGCGGAGATATCAATGCAATCATTGACCACATAGAAAAGTCCATGTTGGGGGAGATTCCTTCAAGTATCGAAGGATCAGAAGAACATCATGCCGATGACTGTAAATGGATCTCTTCATGTGCTGGCTGGCTTTGTTCACAACATATGATATATCTGGTCTAGTAAGAGTGAGATAAAGAAGTTTAACCACTAGACTTCTATACCATTCAGTATCTTCAAAACACATGATCGGTAGATGTGGAATGTTTTCTCACTTCTGCAGGGATGCCAGGCGGCTTTCATCCAAGCACTGTTGCAAAAGTCGGCCGACTAGTCGGCCCGACTATGCGACTCGGGGGGGTGGCCGATTCGAATAGAGGTAATCGGGCTATAGTCGGGCCTACCCGCTTAGTTGGGCGCTTAGTCGGATTAATCGGCCACTTAGGCGGGCGATTTCTACATAGACAATTCTGAGCTGGGTCCGGGTTTTGAAATATAGGGTTATTGTTAGACAGTAACCCTTTACGCAAGTCATAACATTTCGACCCCCACCCCCCGCGGCTCCTGTGCGAGATACCCAGCCTTCCCAGCCTCGCCGCCTCGCCGGTGCGCCCCCCTCGCCCGTGCCGCCCCCAGTGCCTCGCCGCTCCCAGCCTCGCCGCCTCGCCGCCTCCTGTGCCGCCCCCTCGTTCTCGGCTCTAGAGGTAAAGCCTAAAGGTTAGGGTTTTTTTTTGGCTTTTATTTCCTCTTGTTTTTAAGTTGATATGTTAATATGTTATTGTTAGCAAACAACAATGTTAGGTTATGTATGTTATTGCTTAGATTTTCTTAGGTTGATGTTGTACTTAGATGTTTTTATGTCAATGTTATTGTTAGCAAATAAGATCAATGTTATTGTTGTACTTAGATGTTTTTATGTCAAGGTTTTCTTCAATTTTTTTTTGTTTTTGCTTAGGTTGATCTTAGATGTTAATATGTTATTGCTTAGATTTCTTAGGTTGATGTTGTACTTAGATGTTTTTATGTCAATGTTATTGCTAGCAAATAAGATCAATGTTATTATTGTACCTAGATGTTTTTATGTCAAGGTTTTCTTCAAAATTTTTTGTTTTTTCTTATGTTGATCTTAGATGTTAATAACATGTTATTGCTTAGATTTGCTTAAGATGATCTTAGATTTTATTGTTAGGATATATTTTCTCTTCTAAGTTTGGTTAGCTTTGTGTTTGATGTAGCTTTGTGAATTTGAATGTTTGATCTTAACTTCCTTCATTTTTCCTTCTCTTGCTATAATTCCTTAAGCTCTTGAAAATATTAAATTTGCTAAAATTATGAAGATAAATGATAGTATATATATTAAAATTTGATTTATATATTAAAAATAATTAAAAAAAAATCAAAACCGACTAATGCCCGACTAAATCCGATTACTCTCCCGACTGCCGATTAATCCTTAGTCAGTGACCCTACTGACCGAGTATCGACTGCCGACTTCTGCAACCTTGCATCCAAGTAGTCCAACCTTAGTTAGAATGTCAAGGCAATACTTCCTCTGTGGAATATGGAACCCCTTTGTAGTTTGTATTACCTCGAAGCTAAGAAAGTAACGGAGTTGGCCAAGATCCTTCACGAGAAAGGCCTTTTGGAGAAAGATTTTGTTATCTGAAATGCCGGTTTCATCGTCTCCAATGTCGCCCATATCATCAACATAGACAACAAGAATGATGGTGCTAGTAGACCGTTGTCTGATGAAGACAAAGTAGTCAGATGTCATCCTCTGAAACCCAAGAGTGATGATCTCAGTAATAAGTCTGTCAAACAATGCCATATGGCTCTGCTTCAGGCCATAAATGGCCTTACGTAGTTGGCATACACACTCCCTCTCGACTGCGTAACTCGATAACTGCATCATATAAACCTCATCTTCGAGTTTACCATAGAGAAAGGTGTTCACATCATGTTAAAAATTGGCCAAGCCTTATTAGCAACAATAGAAAGAATGACGCGTATGGACCCCATTATAGTAACTGAGAGGTCTCAAAGTAATCAACCCACAGGTTTGTGTGAAGCCTTTTGCAACTATTCTGCTTTCAATCTGTCAATGGGACCCCATCATGCGACTGTTTGGTCATGGAGACCCATCTGCAAGCAACATATCAAACTCTCGGGAGGTAAGGGCTTCCATCTCATCATCCATGGCTTGTTGCCAACCTTGATCTTGCATTGCACTGTGATGATATCTGGGTACATATGTCATTCATGGCATATGCAAACCTCTTATCACAACTAGATAAACCATCAGTAAGACTAAAATGTGACATAGGGTGAAAAGTACATTGTCATTTTGCTTGTGGAGAGCTATCAGAAGCTCCTCATGTACATTCCGTGCAACAGTGGTGGGAGCACTTGAAGATGGCATGTCATCCTGCAAAAAAGGAACATGCAAAAGAACACCAGCATTTGTAATGTGTGCTTGCGTGTATATACGATTGGTGGAGGTGGAAGATCCAAATGGACGTTCCCCCCCAGTTTGTGTAAAGAAACTAGTCTGCTCAAAGAAGTGACTTCCATAGAAATATAGTACCGATGTCCAATAGGATCATATACTTATAGCCTTTTTGAGTACGAGAGTACCCAAGAAAGACACTTGATGACCTTAAGTGATAATTTATCAGCTGTATGAAAATTGTGAACAAATGCAATGCACCAAAAAAATTCTCAGAGGCAAATGAAAATGAGACTCAATTGGATATAGTAAAGAGAAAGGAGTGCCCCCTTTTAAGACGGAAGATGGAACCCTATTGACAACAGTAAGGATTGCATCCACCCAATAATACTTGGGAACATTCATCTGAGTGAGGAGAGACTTAGCAATATTAAGCAAATGTCGGAGTTTCCTTTCCGCTACCTCATTCTGTTGAGAGGTGTATTGTCATGATGTTTGATGAATAATCACCTGAGAGGCAAAGAAAGATGTCAAGTCCTGTTGAATGAACTCAAGTGCATTGTCAGTTCGAATAATTTGAACACATGTAGAGAGAAGTTTTGACATGTTTATTAATCTTTGAACATTGCTTTATTAGATAAACCCAAGAGGATCTATTATAATAATCCATGAACACAATAAAATAGCAATAATCACTCAAAGTTCGGATCAAACAAGGTACCCAAACATCACAATGAACAAGGCCAAAAAGAGGTACGACGGGACTCAGCACGATCTGGAAAAGAAGCTCGATGATATTTTCCGAACTCATGTCTCGCATTGAAAGGACTGCAGAGTAGAGAGCTCATCAAATATCATGGTGAGAGCCTTAGCAGAAGGATGCCTAATGCACATATGCCATAGGAGAGGGTCTTTGAGATGGATGCATCACCATCAAACATAGAATCTGAGGGTATGTAAAGATAATAGAGGTCATTTTTCTCATGCCCCCACCAATAATATGCTTCGTCAGGATGCCCTAAAAATAGCAAAACAATTCATGAAATATTACACGATAATTAAGCTCAACACAAAGTTTATGAATAGATAATAAGCTAAGCGAGAAATCAGGAGTGCAATGAACCCCAAAAAGTCCGAGCTTGGAGAACTCTGTTAGAAAGTAAGAACGCGGAAGCGAATATCAGAGACAAAGATTAAACATCATGGAACACGTGATTTTAACATGAAACCCTACTCCCTAAGGAGCGTGATGAAACCACGGGAGAACGCCTCAAAGGACTGATAGTCTATTGCTTTTCTCACTGGATACAATGGGTGTGGGGGTCTATATATAGCTCCTCCCACTGAGTCTCCACATCCCACAGACGGTAAATATGGGACTAAACTCTAAATGAGGTAAATGGATCCTGGAGAGATCCGTTTACCCATCTCTCACATAAGTGACGCATAACAAGTACTCCAACACTCCCCCTCAAGCTGGAGCATGCAATGCTCAGTTTGGACAAACAAAAAGAAATCTCAACTCACAATACAAGATACTACAGACAATATCCACTCAACGCTCACAACTGTCGGCTGCTGTCGAAGACGTTGCTTCTCATGTCATGCAGGTGAGGAGGACGAACGAGCTGGAGTATGAGTCAACTGAATCTCCTCGACGGAGAGCATGTGCTCTGTATTGCGCCTATCAGAGTTATTGCAACTTAATTGAGTCTTTATACGGAGAACTCTGGCTCACCATAACAATGTGGACAACTGCTCCATCTCTGAAAGGGTCGAAAAGAGCATCGCTAATTATCCATACGTAGATCTCTGAAGATGGGTCTCTCTCATAGGGGCCTCGAAATGGGTTCTCTCTCATAGAAATCTCAGAACGATCTCGTACTGGAGTTCACGATTGCTTGAGAATGGAGTCTGAAGAAGTCTCCTCGTCGGAGAACTGTGTCGCTCCCATCTGGCACAGAGAATGATACTCTACTCTGGAGTCCCTATGAAATCACATGAAAATCCTAGCCCATATGACATATGGAATGAGATCTCTACGTAGGAGTCCCTATGGAACACATGAAAACCCTGGCCGAAACATAAAAGATGGGGACCACACAAAAGATGGCAAACATGTGCACATCTGAAAAGAAGACCGCATACATGTGCGTGTCTGAAACTAAAGACTCGAAACCAATCTGACGTCGAGTCTGAAAAGCTGTAGAGCCTGAAATCTGACTGGCCTCTGGAATCCGAATATGGAATCTAGATAATTTGACAATCTGACCTGTGACTCTACACAATACTCCTCCTTTCTCCCATACTGGTCAGAAAATCAATATCGACCAAGTTGGGAGAAGACAAGATAATAGAGAAAAATCATCACATAAGCCATTCATCACATCGACGCGTTGCATCGCCCGAATGCAAATGAAAAATTGGCAAGGGCCGCTACATCACAGCCTGGATGTAATTCAAAATTTGCGAGGGTTCTCGCATGAGGAACACATGTGAGTAAATAAGCTAGTTCTGGTGCATCACCGCCCGGATGCAGTCCAAAATTTGCATGGGTTCTCGCATAATGGACGCATGCAAGTAAAGAAGTTAGTCTAAAAGAGATTGCAAATGAAGTTGCAGATTGATAGTTGGAATATTGGCACTTTAACTGGAAAATTGATGGAGAATAGCGGATACAATGGAAAGAAGGAAGATTCATTTACTATGTCTTCAAGAGACTAAATGGGTTGGAGAGAAAGCAAGGGAGATCGAGAAGACATGCTTTAAACTTTGGTATTTAGGTAAAGATAAAGGCAGAACGATGTTGGAGTGATTGTTCGTAAGGATTTGAAGGATTGTGTGGTTGAAGTGCAAGATTCGAGGATCGGATTATTTTGCTAAAATTGGTGCTTGAAGAAGAAATTCTGAATATCATCTCAGTTTATGTACCACAAATTGGTTTAGATGGAAGGACAAACAAGCTTTTGGGAGGATCTGGATAAGATTATACTAGAAATCCCACAGAGAGATGATTTGCATAGGTGGAGATCTTAATGGACAGTGGGAAAAGATGCTAGTCAGGATATGCTAGCATTCATGAGGACATGCTTTTGGGGATAGAATGAAGAGGGAAAGTCATTCTGGATTTTGTAACGGCATATGGTCTTTGCATAGCAAACACTCTCTTCAAGAAGAGGGAGGAGCATTTAATTACTTATAAGAGTGGCCCAACTAGAACACAGATAGATTACTTTGCGTGAGGAGAAGAGATCGGTTGTGTTGTAAAGATTGCAAAGTAATCCCAAGAGAAAGTTTGACAACCCAACATCGCTTGTTAGTCTTGGATGTGCAATAAAAGGGATGGTAAAGAAAAGGAGGATCCTAAGATCACTAGAACTAGATGGTGGAATCTTCCACAGAGCTTCGAGCTTCAGGGACGAGGTTTTAGTAGACTTATCTTGGGATTGTAGCAGAAGTGCAAACGAGATGTGGAAGGCAGTAGCATCTTGTATCTGAAAGGTCAGCCAAAGAGATGCTAGGTGAGTCAAAGGTAGGAGCTCCATGTCAAAAGGAGGCTTGATAGTGGAGTGACTGGGGTGCAAGAGAAGCTAAAAATTAATAGAGCATGCTTTGAAGTTATGTCTAAGGATAGATTAGAGGAAACTGTCACAAACTACAAATAGCGAAGAAGGAAGCAAAGAAGGCTGTAAGCAAAGCTAAGTCAAAAGCATATGAAGTTGTGTATAAAAAAGAGGGCCAGAAGGATATATTCAGGTTGGCCAAAGCAAGAGAAAGAAAGACCAAAGACCTTTCTCAAGTAAGATGCATTAAAGACGAGAAGGTCACATAACTTGTTACTCAGAAGGATAGAGACTAGATGGGAGCAATACTTCCATAAACTTTTCACTGGGGAGGGAAATAAAGAGATCACTTTGGATGATCTAGCTAGTAGTGAAAGTTACTTGAATCGTGCAAGCTATAGACGAATACAAAGAAAGAAAGTAGAGGAGGCTTTGAAGGTTATGAGAACTGGGAAAGGTGTAGGATCGGATGACATCCATGTAGAAGTATGGAGAGTTTTAGGTGAGCGCGGTTTGACTTGGCTTATGAATCTATTCAATGTTATTTGGCGAAGCAAGAAAATGCCTGAAGATTGGAGGATACCTCTTTATAAGAATAAAGGAGACATTCAAAATTTGTTTAAATTACGGAGGTATCAAGCATATGAGTCACACTATGAAAATTTGGGAACGTGTAATTGAAAGAAGGTTGAGGCAAGTTTCCAAAGTAAAAGAAAACCAATTCGGATTCATGCCAGGTCGCTCAACTATTGAAGCCATCCATTTGCTGAGGAGATCAATGGAGATTTGTAGAGCTAAAAAGAAGAACCTCTATATGATTTTTTTGATTTGGAGAAGGCTTATGATTCTATCCCATGAGAGATATTGTGGAGAGTTTTGGAGAAGAGACAAGTACCTGTTCTATACATTAACCTCATAAAAGATATGTATGATAGGGCTTTATCTTGTGTGAGGACTCCGTCTGGGAAGACTGACTATTTAGCATCAACATTGGTTTACATCAAGGCTCGATTTTGAGTTCATTTCTTTTTACTTTGATTATGGACGAGTTGGCAAGTCACATTCAGGATGAGTTACCATGCTGTATGTTATTTGCTGATGATATTGTGTTGATTGAGGAGACTAGAGATGGAGTAAATGAGAAGCTTGAGGTCTGGAGTCATGCATTGGAGACTACATGATTTCATATAAGTATGACTAAGACGGAATATATGGAGTGCACCTTTGATGGAAGCAATGTTGAAGGAATCGAGGTGAAGATTGGTGTCAGTAACATTCGGAAGAGAGTTTCTTTTATATATTTGGGATCTATTTTGCAACATGATGGGGAAATTGATGGATATGTTAGTGGCTAAAGTGGAGAGGAGCCTCTGTTGTGCTCTGTGATAAGAAAATTCCTTTAAAAATTAAAGGAAAGTTTTACAAAGCAGCCATGAGACTTGCTATGCTTTATGGATCTGAATGCTGGCCTGTGAACCATAGACATGTGCAGAGAATGGTTGTAGCAGAAATGAAAATGCTAAGGTGGATGTGTGGACACACACATACACACACACACACACGTAAAGATGTGATTCAGAATGAGGCAATCAGAAAGAAAGTTGGTGTAGCTCCGATCGAGGATAAAATGCGAGAAAACCGCTTAAGATGGTTTGGTCCTTTGCAAAGAAGATCAACTGATGCACCGGTTAGGAGATGCGAGTGTTGGGATATTGAGCCGGCTAAGAGAGGGCGAGGCGACCTAAGAAGTGTTGGAAAGAGACTTTACGAAGGGATCTTAGCTTTTTGAATATAAGCCCGGGATTGACCCAACATAGATTTGAATGGAGGCGAAGAATCCATGTAGCCGTCCCTACTTAATTGTGGGAAAATGCTTTATTGTTGATGTTGTTATTTTTTAATTCATTTTTTAAAATCATTTTTCTTCTTCTCGGCTATGTCATTCCTTTTTTTAATAGCCGTCGCTTCTATTTTTTTTAAATAAGTTGTACACTTATTTTTTCCGACTTTTTTATTTTTTTTGCAATATTTATTTAAACATGCCTCGCCCTTTTTACATTTGGGGCCAATCTTGGGCAAAACCGCGCCAGTTCCCCCTCCCCTTTTTTCTCTAATGCTGCAACCCAAAAATAGGGCTTTCTCACCTTTTTTTAAATATCAGAGGCCTCATTTAGGGTTCCCGATGGGAATCCTTCTTTTGAATAACCCCGCACCCATCGCCCGCAGATGGAGGATTTGACGTCGGAATCTACCGCAAGGGGAATGGGAGATCCAATGGCTGATTGTGATGGTCTCGATGACGCGAAAGGCTGGCGATGGAGCTCCTGCCGTCTCCTCGGCTTGCTGTGGTGCGTCGCCGCGAGGAATCTGAAGGGCGATGTCGCTCGCTGAAGGGAGGACTTGATGCTGGGGAGCCGCTAATCGCCGTTGGGTCTAGGGATCCACCACTTGGAGGGGAGGCTGTTGCCGTCGTTCGTGGCCGCCGACACGTGCTACGAGGAGGGGCGGAGATGCCTGCGAGCGCCGCCCGTGCACGTGGCAAGGGTATCGAGGTCTCCTGCACCATGCAACTGCCTGGGGGAAGAGCGCCTGCGCGCATAGGTCTTCGCCTAGGGTTTTAGGGGTTGCCGCCTGACCGATGAGGAGGGAAGAGAGGTTGCAGAAATGTTGGAGTTTGATGCGAGGATGCGCGAGGAGAGGTTGCTGGCAGAGGATATGCTGTTGGAAGCCGCATCGCCCGAGAGAGAGATGGGGCACCGCTTGCGCGCCTGGAGGCTGGAGGTAGCACCTGAAGAAGATACGGTGCCATGATGATTGGATGTCCCCTGGGATTGCCGAGGACTCTTGAGATACGTGCAGAAATTAGGGTTTCATTCTGAAACCCTAGAATAAAATCTGGAACTTGAACGATCCCGAACATATCTTCAACATAAATCTTCAAGAACAATGAACAATGAATCTGATAGTCAAATCTTGAATAAAAATAATGGACATAAATTGCTCGAGAATCGAATTCGCTATTATACCATGTTAGAAAATTAGATGCAGACGCTCTTCCTCAATTAAGTCGGTTC
Source organism: Ottelia alismoides (assembly GCA_037367405.1). Lineage (NCBI taxonomy): Eukaryota > Viridiplantae > Streptophyta > Magnoliopsida > Alismatales > Hydrocharitaceae > Ottelia > Ottelia alismoides. The sequence continues at coordinate 19,331 of JAZKJV010010627.1, read as the reverse complement.
GAGTCGCCAGTGGGACTCACTCGTTAGTTAATACTGTCGGAACCATGGAGTTTGTTGGAATATTTGGTTATGCGTCACATATGTGGGAGATGGGTAAATGGATCTCTCCAGGATCCATTTACCTCATCCAGAGTTTAGTCCCACATCTACCGTATGTGGGATGTGGAGATTCAGTGGGGGTTATATATATACTCACACACCCATTGTATCCAGTGAGAAAAACAACAAACTATCAACCCTTTGAGGCGTTCTTCCGTGGTTTCATCCCGCTCCTTAGGGAGTAGGGTTCCACATTAAAATCCCATTGAGTAGAGGCTCCAGAGTGCATGATCCAAGCGGGAGCAGTAGAGGTCACAGAGTTGGCTACTGTACCTAATGGGGATAACCAAGGCAGCAATGGTAGTCTCGTTGGAAGAAGAAGCGGGCACGGGAGTCTGGAGATTCTGCATCAAACAGGAATAATATGCATCATTGAGATGTACCATCTTTCCACAAGGGGTTATAATAGGAGACACCTCTTCCACATCATATACGTCCTCATAGGCACTATTGACTTGATAAAGAGGTACGCCAAACTTATGCCAGCATTGTTCGAAGGATGGTTCCAGCGACGACAGTGAGTGCACTGTGGATACTGGAGGAGCAGTAGAATCTTGTCCACGATCACAGTCAAAGTTACGTCCACGTTCAAAATCTCGTCCGCGACCTCCTTAAAAGCTATGTTGTCCTCCTCTCCCAGATGATGCTACATGTGCAGAACTCTCTGTAGGAGGTAAGGTGGGAGGCTGTGCAACATATGTCTCCAGTTCCTCAAGACGTTCAAAGATGTCCTTCATCGTTGGCAGTGTATCGAATATCAGAAATCACTCCTTCATTGCATGATATCTGGGATGCATGCCATCAATGAAGCGATATATCTGCCAGTTCGAACCCTCTTGTACCGATATTGTACGACGTGAGGGTTGAAAGGTCGCAAGCTCCTCGAACATGCTAGTGAGATGGTTGTAGTACTCAACAAGGGTAGAGTCACCATGTGATGCAAACCAGATCCGCTTGTAGATGATAGAAGGCATGAGTTTATCGTGTTCTGTGAGTGTCTACTCAAGGTCATCCCACATCTCCTTGGCTGTCTTTGAAAAGCAAATTTGAGGCGATATATGCCTCAACGTTATCGGTCACCCAGTTGATAACCTGGTAGTTGTCTGCGAGCCAGTTATCATATTCTTTATCTTTCTCATTTAGAGGATCTTTAGTTAGGATATAGACCTTCCGCTGATTTCAATTTGATAGTAGTGCCTTGTGTCGTCATAGAAGATGGAGCGGACAAGGACTTCGTCTTGCTAGAACTAGATGTCATGATGGTCAGATAGAGAGATCAAAGTTCTGCTGTTGATCAAGTATGCCTAGAAGGGTGGAAAAGTGGCATAGAACTCACACGCATATGCACAAGAGATCTAGTTTTTGAAAAGTCAGCACGTCGAATGTGCTGGAGATAGCTGTCAGCGGCACCAACAACACCCGAAGATGCGTTGGAGGCGTTATGGCAGTGCTGGGCGGCACTGGGCAGTGCTGGGCGGCGACTGGATGGCGTTGGGAAACCCACCTAGGCATCGCACGAGACCCTTAGACGAGGAAGAAGGGTCTACACTAGGTTTGAGAAGATGGAGGCTGGTGGCAGTGGTGGGTTTTAGGTATAAGTCACGATCTTGGACCGTTGCTCTAATACCATGTGGAAAAGAGAACGAGTTGTGTTTATTTTATGGGTCTAGGGTCTCTTATATAGAAAAAAACCGTAGAGAGCAAAATAGGGAGAAATACCTATATGGTCTTGAAGGATTACATGACTCAAATAAAATAAAAAACACAATAACTCTAAAAGACTGCAAATGAATGATGCGATGTTTTGATCAATTAGGGCTTTAAGTTACAAATATATTTCCATCTTTGTATTACTATCTCCGTTATATTTATCAAATGACCATTAATCTCCGTAAGTCACCCCTTCTCATCAAAATTTGGATGGTTCAAATGGGGACTTGGTCTCTGATTTATGTAAGAAAGAAAAGGATGGACATCCAAGATGGTGTACACGGTATACAATATTTGTACCATCCAGACAGTTTGAAGCAATTAAGCAGGTATGAAGTATGCGTTCGCATATGCAGATTATGCTGTGTAATATTATAATAAAATATTCAAAATCAGAATAATAAATTCTAACATTTCCAATATTTGCTTCGAGTAAATATAATTTAGACTATATGTAAAGCATAAACATTTAAGTATGATTTGATTTCGACACAAGCATTTGCATAAATTCTCCATTTCTATTAAAAAAAGGATCATAAACAAAAAACCGAAAATGTTCTAAAGTGCAAATGTTCATATTTTTTTTGAAGTCTCAAAAAGGGGGATACACTCAAATTCTCCATTTCTATTAAAAAAAGGATCATAAACAAAAAACCGAAAATGTTCTAAAGTGCAAATGTTCATATTTTTTTTGAAGTCTCAAAAAGGGGGATACACTCTTAGCTGTTCACCCCCTAATTAAATTAAAAGTAAAAACAAAAGGAAGAGTACAAAAAACATGCCCTCTAGGCGAGCCACGAGCGCACCACTCTCGACGCATGAACAAATATTTTCAATGTAAAATCTACGACTAGAAAACAATAGATCATTCCTGGCCAGCCAGATAGACCAGACCAGAGCCAGAGGCCGCAACAGCTCCGCCCTTGGCCGATGCCTGGCCGTGGTCAACACATTGCAGAAATCCTCAACCCCAGCCGTACCGACCCATCCCAGGCCCGGATCAGCCCAAACCGGCACCACGTACGAGCAAGAAAAGAAGAGATGCTCCAGGATCTCAGCCCCACTCTCACAAAGCATGCACCTGTTAGAAACAACCCCGAGAAGTCTAGCACAACGGTCTCGCGTCGTCAGCCTCTTCCTCCGGAACAACCAAAAGAAGAAAGCAATCCTTGCCGGAAGACCCATGCCCCAGAAGAAAGCGTAATCCCTTACCAGCTCCGCCGTCTGGGAGGGAGGAGGCCTGCAGATCGTCGAGTAAGCCCTCCTCACCGAAAAGGAACCGCCACGCCAAGCCCAGTGGTCGCGACCCAATGAGGGCCCCGAGGCCTCCCGAAGCATGTCGAGCAACTGCAGAAACTCCTCAAGACGTCGGTCGGAGAAATTCGAACGGAAAGACGGCATCCAGCTCCCATCCACCCAATAAGAGGCAACCGTTACCTCCTGATCCGCAACAAGAGCAAAGAGACGGTGGAAACGCAAGGACAGCGCACCTCCGTCCGTCTAGTCGTCCTTCCAGAAGGCAAAGTGCAGCCCATCCCCCAGCACAGGCATGAACAACGTTCGGAAGTTGGTAGGGAGAGACATGATTGCCCTCCAGAACGGAGAGGGCCTCCTCCCGCGCGAGCTAACCGCTGTCCCCCCTGCGGGAGGCTCCACCCGACCTCGTAGATCTGACTCAAAAGGCTGCAGGTAAGGTCCTCCCCGCCACCCCATAGCCTGGCCACCCACTTCAATAATAGGGCCTCATTCAGCTCGCGCAACCGAAAAACCCCAAGCCCGCCCTCATACTTCCTCAAAGTAATATCTTCCCAGCTGAACAGGTGCATCCCAGGGCCCTGCCCGTTCCTGCCCCACAGAAACCGCCTCATCAGACCCTCCAACCTTCTCCGAATGCCCGCAGGCATGAGCCTCGTGGACGAGTAGTAAACCGGCATGGCGGATAACACTACCCTCAAGTGCACCAGGCGTCCATTCTTGGACAGGACCGGCACCTTCCAACCCGTCAGCCGACCCTCCATCTTCTCGACCAGTGGAAGCCAGTCCGCCATCTTCGATCTCCCAATGTTCAGCGGCAAGCCCATGTAGTGAATGGGGAAACCATAACATTCGGTATTCAACGCCGACCCGCAGAGACTTGCCAACTCCTCGTCCATGCAGAATGGAACCATCTTGGATTTGCTGCTATTTTGCACCAGCCTGGACATCTCGCCGAAAAGCTCCAACGTGGCCGCCTTTTTGTTGGCCTCCTCAAGGCCCCCTTCAACAAAGAAAATGGTATCATCGGTGTACTGTAAAAGCGGGATCCTCAGGTCACCCTCGAGTAACCACGCGTAAGCCCCACCCACTGCACACCGTCAACCATACGAGCAAGAACGTCCGCCGCGATGATGAAGAGCAAGGGGGCGAGAGGGCACCCCTGTCTCACCTCCCTCTACAGTTGAAAGAAACCCCCCTCAGGCTTCCCATTCCCTAGGACAGACATGGAGGCTGTGGTCACGCAACGCTTCATCCAAGAGATCCAGATGTCAGGAAAGCCCCTTCTATGCAGCACCGTCCAAAGAAAATGCCAACCCATCGTATCAAAGGCTTTAGTGAAGTCCACCTTCCATAGCATGGCCTGTCTGCCGTTTCTCTTCCAATCTGCCACAATTTCAGAAGCCAGGACCAGGCTATCCGCGATTTGCCTCCTTGGAACGAAAGCCGTCTGGGTTGGGGCGATGATGTGCTCCAGGATCCTGTTCAGTCTGGTCGCGAAAACCTTGGCCACAATAAGGTACAGTGCATTGGAGATCGCAATAGGCCGAAAATCCTCGATTCTTCTCGCACCGGTCCTCTTTGGGAGTAGTACAATCAGCGCCTTGTTCAACCGCTCGAATCCAGCATTGCCACGACAGCATTCCACCGCCACGCCAAGCACCTCACTGCCCACCAAGTCCCAGAAATCTTGTAGAAGGAAACATGGAAGCCATCCGGACCAGGCGCGCCATCGCTATTGAGATTCCAGTCCACCGCCTTCAACTCCTCCATCGTGATCGAAAGGGTCAGACTAGCAGCATGCGCGTCAGACAGGCGCACCGCCCCCAAGCCTGACCACCTCCAACGTCTGCCAGCACCCCTTGCGGAGAGCCTGTAGAAGTGATCCGCAATCGCCCTCCCAAGGTCCCTGTTCCCCTCCACCAACTCTCCATCAACAAGCAACGATCTGAGGAAGTTCTCCCTCCGCCGTCGCTGGCCACTTTGTGGAAGAAGACCGTGTTCGCGTCACCCTCCTTGAGCCACTTGTGTCTGGAGCGCTGCTTCCACTCGGTGACCCTCTTCCTGTCCTCCTCAAATATCTGCTTCTGAGCTTCGGACCGCTCCCTCAGCTCGTCCCAGAGCAGGGGACGCTTGCCCTCCAACGCATCCATCAAAGTCACCATGCCCTCCGCCGCAACCCTGGCCGTGCGGGCCTCCCTCGACTCCCTCTTGAAAGTGCAAAGCCTGGAGAGCAAGGAGTCCAGCTTCTGCACAAGCCGCGCCGTGGCCGTGCCCTCCACCGTGATCAGAGCCCAATGTGACGCCACCAGGTCTCTGAACCCCTCCTCGAGTAGCCACGCCTTCTCATAGCGGAAGAAGCCACGAGTCGGCGCAGGATCCCCAGAGTCCCACAAGATAGGCGTGTGATTAGACCAAGAGCGAGGCCTGGCCGAGACGAAAGAAAGCGAGAAGAGCTCCAGCATCTCGGACGACGCCAGGAACCGATCAATGCGCGACCTTGAGTTGGCGTTATGCCAAGTGTACCTGATCCCCGCCGCATCCAAGACCTCCAACTCCAGCGAGTCCACCACCTCCAAGAAGGCCTCTGAGCCGGGGTCCTGACTGCCCCGCAGCCTCGGCCGATCAGAAGAAAGCAAAGTGACATTGAAGCCCCCCCCGGATGCCCGGGAAGGTCTCCATAACGTCCCGCAAGTCCGCCCAAGGGCGAGTTGAGGCTGCGAGGGTGACAACACAATGCGGGCGAATGTGATTTAGTTGCGGTGAGAAGACTTCGACGGGTGGGAGGCTATGAGCAACCTTGCAGGTAATATGAGCGAGGGAGGAAGAATAGGATAGGTTGTAGTCGTGTTTAGGGTTTACATGGGAGAGGTGGAGGCTTATGTGGTTCACAGGTCCAACTCCCTTAAAGGTTGAATCTATGCAACTCCATAAGCGGTCCGAATAAGCTCTTGGATTGTATATTGGTTGGATATGCCATATTTTGTTTGTATGTAATTTCCATCTTTAGTGTTTAGGGTTTCACGCTATGTAAGAAGCCCTACTCCTGGAAATAAGAAGCCCTACTCCTGGAAAAAATCTCTCATTCCGTTTCATTCGTTTTCCTTATTATATCAGAGCAATGGTCGCATATCGGTGTTCGGGGCCTCCCTTACCCGAAACCTTAGCCTTCCACCACCAAACCTCTCTGCATGCTGCCCTCCTCGAGGCAAAGAAGTGACCAGCACCAGTGTCTAGCGGTCTCACCACTGCTACAGCCTAGCCACGTCACCACCACTCTCATCCAGCGACACCATCACCTACCAGCAATCATCGCCAGTACCACCTAGCAGCCTCACCATTTCTACCTCACCCAATGGTGCCGTTTGCCATCTCAGAGGCCTTTTCTGCTGTCGCTGTCAGTTAGCGGTCTTCTTAGCTGCTGCCGCTTTGCAGCCTCACAAACGCTGAACTCAACGGCCCTCTCTGATCTACCTGATGAGTAAGTGCATCAAGCGTTTATTTACTCTCTCCTCATCTGTCTGATCTGCAATGTTCCCGACTCCCCCGAGATGAAACCCCTTATATCCACCTCATATATTGTGGTACATGATACCTCCATTAAACTTAACGGTGAAGAAAATTACGTATTATAGTCTTGGGCCATTAATGTGTTAAATGACGGTCAGAAGATCTATATTCCGAGGACAGAACCGCTCAAGATGGACAAGGACGTAGGAAATGAGCCGAGAGTAAGGCCCATGATATAAGTGCAAGGGCTTGTCACATATACCCCTGAAAGGAGGTTGGGAGGTTATGGAAGCCTTAAGCATCATCACAGCTACGAAAGGCCTGGGGGCTGGGTTTGGTAGGTAGGGAGGGTCATAATGCCTTAAGGGTTGAAGGGAGGATTTAATTTCCCACTATGAGATTTTGACAATAATCCATGTCAGTATAGTTCTCTTGTCTCTGTGCTCTTAAAGTCAGTAATTATGTTACACAAGGAGCACAGATACAGTAATCAATGCAAGAGGACAAGCTTCTCAAAATAAGCAGCCTAGCAAATGTGAAATACTGCCTATACGATGTTTATATGATGTGTTGACTGCCAATGGGGGAAGATATCAAATGACTATTGACTGGATGAGGCAGGTTGGTGTGGACTGATGGACTTCTCCGAAGCTTAGTGGTGGTGGGGTATAGCATTGTGATGAATTGATGTTTAATGACATTGGCAGGAAGTAGTAGGCTGTGGGATCGGCAGCTGCAAGTTAGTTGTGTTTTTTTAGTCAAAATTTTAGTTGGTCCTCTCTATCTTACACCATGTTAGCCCACCCGAGGTTAAAGTGTACCCAAAAATTGAAAGAGTTTTTTTTGCAGAATGCTGAAGTTAGGAGATCGATTTCTCATCTCAGTAAACATATTAGTCACACTTTGGGATGTGATTTTTCTGGTTTTAAGCAGGAGAGGAGCATGTGATGTTTGTGTTGGTGTGAGCCCAAACAATAAGCCTCGCTGGCTTTCTGAATACCGTCGAATGGATTAGCTCAAGGCACAGACTGAAACTGTTCTCCGTGCAGGACCAAGCGAAGATTTTCTATCCAACATGATCTCATAGCTTAACTAAAAATTAGTTGTGATTTAAATAAATTTGGTCGTCTCTTAGCAGAGTTTTGAGTTACAATCCTAATTTTTGTCTATGCAGGGAGGTTCTGTTTTCATGACTGCTCTATTCCATTTCATTCTGTTGTTCCCTTTCATTCTGTTGTGTTCCATAAAAGCGGCTTCTTTTAGGTTCTCAGTGATGTGTACCAATCTTGAATCTGATTGAAGGATTGTCTGTAACAGGCAAGGGAGCGTGCATGGCGTATTGGGCAGACAAAAGATGTAACCATCTATAGATTGATTACACGTGGAACTATTGAAGAAAAGGTGTATCACAGGCAAATATACAAGCATTTTCTCACCAACAAGATATTGAAGAACCCACAACAGAAAAGGTTCTTCAAAGCTCGTGATATGAGGGATCTCTTCACTTTACAGGATGATGAAAGAGATTTTTCCACGGAAACATCTACTATATTTGCACAGCTACCTAATGACGTAAGTGTAGGGGTCAATAGTTCTGACCTGAACATACAGAATCCTGAAGCAGGCAGTGCAGATGCTGAAACTGACAACAACTTGCGTACATCAAACATGAAAATGAAGAGCAAAGGAAAAGATATTGCTGATCAAAATGGATGCACGGACAATGGAGTGGATGTATTAAAATCTCTTTTAGATGCTAACGGGATCCATGTGTGATTTTCATTGAACTTTGTACTAGTTCTTTGCTTGCTTTATGATCTTGTCCTTGCTGATTCTCTTCTCTTGTCATTCCAGAGTGCCCTGAACCATGATGCGATCATGAATGCAAATGATGACGACAGGATAAAGATGGAAGAACAGGCTTCCTTAGTTGCACAAAGAGCAGCAGAGGCATTGCGCCACTCTCGGATGCGTAGAGGCAGAGAAAGCTTTGCTTTACCGACCTGGACTGGAAAGGCTGGTGCTGCGGGTGCACCCTCATCTGTCCGAAGAAAGTTTGGCTCCACATTAAGTACAAATATTGTTGGTTCTCGCAAGCTATCTTTTGAGGGGTCTTCAAGCCATTCTCCTGGTCTTCATGCTGGGGCTTCGACGGGCAAAGCCCTGTCCTCGGCTGAAATATTGGCTAGAACACGTGAGAAACAAGAAATGGCATCTACTCATGGATTTGAAAAGCAGTCGGTTTCACCGTCCACCAGTTCCAGTGCTGGGGCAGGCCAAAGTTCGCGGGACAACCAGAACAAGCGGTTAACAAGGTGAGCATAGTCCAACCCGAGATCTTGATACGGCAGCTATGCACTTTCATCCAGCAGCATGGGGGAAGCGCAGATTCCTCCTCTATAGTACTGCATTTCAAGGAAAGTATACTTCCGAAAGATCTACCTATCTTTAGAAGCCTTCTCAAAGAGATAGCTTTGCTAGAGAAAGGTGCGGATGGCACGAGATGGGTATTGAAACCGGAGTACAGGGATTGATCATCCCGATTTTGGTGGCCACTTTTTAACCCATTTAGATTTTTTCGCTGCAAGAACTGCTTGCTCACCTGGTGACATTTGCATGGAGATGGTGCTGCTGCATGCACCTTACACAAAAATTCCCTTTGGCTGCAGAGTTGGAGGGGCCTTCGGCGAAGTTAGGTTTTGCACAAGGTATATAGATTTTGCGTAAGTTATACGGATGCTAAACCGTGGGTGGAGCGCATTTTTTTGAACATTGTACAGTTGCATCTGTTTGTCCGTGGGAATCTAACCATGAGATATACGGGTGCTTGGTCGTCAGTGCAACACAGCAAATGTAAATTGCCAATTATTTTTGTATAGATTTTCCTGCCTATGTCCCTCTGAGAATTTAAAGTAACATGATAACTCCTATAATTTTTGTACTTGCAACATGAACCTTGTTTCTTTTTATACCATTAACTCGTATGTAGTGATGCCGACAAAGGTTATTGGGTGCCGACTACTAATTGGTTCCATTTACGGATCTGCGATCCGTTCCATTTATTTTTTCTGGTGAGCTTGGGTGTCAAACTTATGCCATGTTGGTTATGGATTTGGGTTGGGGTTTTTCGGTACCCCGAACTCATCCTAAACTTGAACATGTGCGTTGTTGTCTACCGCGTTTGGTACCGGTTCCATTTAATTATATGAATTCCGTCTCATTTATTTTTGACAACTTCAGATTCAAAACTTACTACAATAGTCTGGTGCGAGCACATGTACACACGTATGCACCCACCCACCCATGGGGCTCGTTTGGTTGCAGGGTTAGGCAGGGTTGGCTTGGACCAACCCGGGTTGGCCCTGCAACCAAACAGGGTTCTTCTCCTCACAGTTTACTATTCACAGGGGTACCCCTGCCCAAACCCAACCCCTGTCCAACCCTGCAACCAAACGAACCCATGGGGTCTTGGCCCGAACCAGTTCCGGCTTGGTATTCCCTTGTTGACATGATGCACTCTGGGAAGCTGGACCAGCCTTGGTGTTCTCATGTATCCAGTTCCATTTTTCCAGAGGGAAAAAAACGAGAAGAAAGCGCCCATCCCATTCCTTTTATCGAGTAAAATGTTGCTATTACACAATTCGAGTTAAACAACAGAGGATGACTGCAACGAGAAATAAGCATATTAATATAGTAAAAAGATAAATTTGCAAATACTGTCACATCTATATACAACTATACTGCTTAAATCATAATAGTAGAGAGATAGAGATCATATATTCATTGCAGTATAATAACAGCGAAAAGCTAACCCAAGGAAGGAGGTGGGTGAAGAAGCAACCAAAGAAAAACCTGAACGTGGTGGCCGAAAAACAAAGCCAGCATAAATGCAAGAACAAAAATGGGTGCGGGCTCGAAGCGGGCCAGATCCTGTAGGCCTTGGGTCGGACCCAGGGCTTCAGTTCTCCCAAAAACTCCAAGCATCAATTCGACCCAAAGTTCAAAAAAGAATCGTAGGCCCATGCTAGGCTTTCTCCAATTAAGCCAAGTCGAGCCCAATGCTCTACCCTATCCAGAAGTTCGGTCTGGGCTTGAGCTGAGCCTAAAATTTCAAAATTATGAAGGCCTAGGCCCATTTACACCCATACATCAAGTCCGAGCCTTGGTTTTGACGGATCAGCCCGACCCATTGCAGTCCGACCCGCCCAATGCTCGATCCTACATGCCAATGGTCATGCCCATGCACAATACACATACACATGTAACCATACACATACATGCATACAAATGAGGTGGAGATTTGCTGTACTTGCACCTTCCATGTATTGAAAAAAGCTTGATCCTCGATGGTCGGCTGATGTTTTGGTGGCGCATGGCTTAAAGTATGAGCGAAGATATGTTGCGCTTCTTTGTAGGTGATAGATCGAGGAGCATGGCTTCAGCTGGAGTTAGCTACCAACATCTTGAGATCATCTTCGATTAGTGATTCACCATAGCCACATAAGAACACCAAGGCATCAATGTCGTCCATGTGGCCCACCTCACCAGATCTCCCCATCCACCTGTGAGTCCACTATCTTCGATTCACCCTCACTTGTCGAGCAGCAAGTCCGAGAAGCAACAACTCCTTCATTGGCTGAGAGGAAGCAATCAAGAAACCATGCATCTCCTTCACCTCCATGCCGTCCATAGCGAGGGGAAGGAGAAGAGACCGAAGGGTGCTTTTCACTGGGGGTTTTTTCGTCATATAGCCAGGGCTGGGCCGTCCATTGACGGTGTTGAAGATTAGAACATTAAGTTAAACTTCAGTCCCCTATTTGTTACAACTAAAGGTTAGTCCCTAATTTGGGAATCGATGTAAAGATCAGTTACTCTTTTGTAATTTACCCTATTGCTTATGAACTATATATCATGTCTGGTGCGTTTTTTGATATCTAGATACATTTTACAATTTCTGTCTTCCTATAATTCATGCCCTTAATTAGTTTAGGAGATACTTGATGTTGGATACATGATCGACGGTCTTACGTGACTTCATTTAATTATCTTTTTGTGAAAAGATAGAGTACATTTGGTTAGTTCTGGATCGTTTCTATTTTTGATAAGTTGGCATCTTTTGGCCGATGAATATTCGTCAAGTAAATGGGTACCTACTAGAAAGTAGAAACTACCCTTCTAATAAATGAGCGGATTTGGGAAGTAGTTCTACCAAATGGACATGAACTGGGGAATGTTGATAGTGTCTATAAATTGATTCGCTAACATTCCTACACTCTTATGTCAATGGTTGGAAATTATGTAAATCCAATTACAAGGCTAAAAAGTAAAGGAAATTCAAAAAAACCCCATAGAATCTATTCTTAGTTTCATCCTTCCATCCGCTCTTTTCCTTCTTCCAGTTTTCCATCGTCCTCTTTACTTCGTCCTCATATCATATAACGATGGGCTTGTGGTGACCCTAGAGAAATTGGTTGTATGCTTGTCAATGAATCTGATTCATCTGCTTATTACTGAATTTTTGTCCTGTATTCTTGACCAAATGCATACACAAATAATAAAATAGTGCATAATACTTAACAAATAAAAATTGACTAATTGAACTTCAGTAATATATAAATAAGCCCAAAAGAGAAAAAGAAAAAAAATCTAAAAAAAGATCCACAATTGTACATGTACATTAGATTTATACAGACACTAAATATATAGAGAATCTTCCTATTTTTCTACAGATACATACCAAACTTCAAGAAAACCACAAGGAGAGCATACCAAGAAAAACAAATCCTAATGTCAATTGTGCCAACATTGAAAGATGAATTTCTTGAGCATATTGATGAATCACCAATTCATCATCTTTATCCATTCATTTTGATTTAAAACCTCTTACAAAATATATGTAAATATAATTAATTATTACTTTTTAATATCTTAGAACATCTGTAAATAGTGTATATTTATCATTATTTTAACCCAAAATAAATAAATAAAGAAATAAAGGAAAAAGAAGAAAAATAAGAATCTTGTATATATGTAATAAATACATGCTGATCTAACCCGAGAGTAGGTCAAGACTTGATCTAATCGACAAGGAATAAAGTAGGAAGAGATAGGATCTTTAATCCGTAAAAATCCAGAAAACAATTCTCATTTGTGTCTATTCATCACTGTACATATTGCACATATCTTCTACGATTTTATTTATCACTAAAATGACCTCAAATACAAATATTTTCTTCTTGAAACTTGTACATAAAAATAAGGTATAAATATTCAAAATAATTTTAAGAAGATACCAAGAGAAATAACATTCTGAAAAGTTGCAAAACTAAAATTGTTAGATCAATATCTTCTCTACAAAAACTCGAAATAAACCAAACTTACTTTCATTATGTTCAGAATTAAAGCAAGCTTTAAAAATAAATGGTTTCATAACAATCGGAGTTAAGATGTGAAAGTTGGCTTTTTGGAGTGTTATTGTATTATTTGTCTATTTTTTTACTAGTAGCGAGATTCAAACCTTGGTCCTTTAAAGTGTGAGCCACTGCTTCTACCACCAGACCATTAGAGGGGTTCTTTACTATTTGTCTATGTTGTACATAGTATTTTTATTCTTTTATTTATTTCTTTGTATTTTTGCACATATTGTATTTTTACTATTTTGTACATATTGTATATTATTTATATAAAATACAAATAAAAATACAAAATAAAAAAACAAAATAAAATAAGTATATTTATATTATAGGTATAATATACCTATGTTGTATATCGCCTTATTTAATTAACTTATTAAATCCATTCATCAAAATAAAATAAAAATATATTTAAAATCCTTAAATTAGTCCTGGAAATTAATAAATAATTAAATTATGTATTTATTCGTAAAAATCAATTAATTAAATTAAATATGTTGTATATATATGTATTTTTAATCTTATTTACATTAATAAAAATCACCAAAAATAAGTTTCTTTATTTATTTATTAACATTATTTATTTTGAAAATTTTAAATTAAAAGTGTTTTCTTATTATTTTCTATTTATCTTATTATTTCAAGTTGTTTGTCTTATTCTATTTGGGCTGGATCCTCATTAGCCAGACCCGGGTTTGTTGACCTGAGTCAACTCTCCCCTTCAACCCATTTGCCTGAATAAAAACTCGAATCCCCTTTCTTCTTTGATTTTTCCCAATCGAATCTTTCACCCTTCTTCCATAATTTCTCCACCCGATTATCTATCTTTCATCAAAGCTCCATGCCCAATTAATAATTTCACCAAATCGACCTCGATTTGCACGTCATTCCATTTTGAAGTTCACCTTAGCTCCTCCCCTATAAATATTACCCAGATCCATTTCTCATTTTGATATGTTTTTGAGAGCTTTCTTCACCTGAGATCGGCATCTGGAGAGATCTGGGGTGACATAGGACTCCTCCATGATCAGGTGAGCGAGAATTCCTCTAAGGAGCGAGATTCAACTGCCGCCAAACTTGCTCTGATGTGCATAGCCTCCCCGTTCTTCCACCACCGGATTGAGGCCGTGACCACCACCTATCCATCGTAGGTATATGTAGGTTAGGTTTATCATGTTTAAATTTGTCAATTTTCGTTTGATTTTGATCCTAGAATAATATAGCTTCCGTCCAACCTCTGATCTGCCTGATCGAAGGAGCTCTTTGCGATTATCACCCAACCTGATCATCGCTTCATAGTCTGCGATCATTTCTTCACCTACTTCACGCATCCTGATCACCAGATCCATCATGGATCTGAGCTTCCAATCTCATTCCAACCACTGCTGCCAGAGATCGATCCATCCACGTCATTTCTTAATTGTTTTTTTGCCAAATAAGAATCGTCGAAGTATCACTTCTAAGCAAGGAATAATATGCAGGTGCTAAGGAGACCATTTGGAGCTGAAATCTGTATTTGAGGATCGCGTTTCACCTGCAGAAGACCTCGAGCTCCCAAGTCCCTGACCAACATGACCCGAACCTTCTTTTCCACTTAGATCGAAGCATGAGGACGTCAGCAATCTTCAGAGACCTTCAACCGGCATAGCAGACGAGATCGATGGAGAATGAGATGATCCAAAGTCAACAGTTGAGCCATTCTTATCAGTTCTTCTAGGGGCCTTCTAGAGCATCGAATCAAGAACATATCCTCCAGATCTGATCCTGATCGTCGATCTAGCCCCAATTTCAGTTGCTCGATCAGATCATCATCGCCGAATCAGAATCATATATTTCACACGCGATACAGGAGCTTTGCTAGTGATTTTACACTTTCTGCCATGTTGTTTCTTACATTTATAAACAAATCCAAATTGAACATGCATGTCTTGAATAATTAAATAATTTCAACCACGTCCTTATTTGGTTTTGCATTTTATATGCCAGTCCTTCATTAACAGTTTCACATGTACTAGCACATGTTTTTTTAGTTATTTCATTATAAATTGATTTGTGTTTATTATTATTGTTTGGTCCGTGAAATATAAATAATTGCAATTAGATCCCTCTGATTCTGATTCACATGCTCATTCACGTGTTTTTGGGATTTTGGCACTTTTGACTATATAGTTCTTATATTTGTTATCTATTTAGTCCCTGAAAAATAAAATATTTACATATTGGTCCTTCTATAACAATTTAATTATTATCTCTTTAATTATCCTTAATAAAGATTTATATTAATCCGTAAAATCCATAAAAATTAGGACAACCTCCTGTTAAATTGTTTTAACTCTAGTAAATTTATTTTCAAAATCAATTTGTATTATTATTAAAAATTCAAAAACCCTAAAAATTCTTCATTTACACTATAACAATTCATAAAATTTGAAAAATGAATTTAAAAATCCAATTTTTTTTATGTGTGTGTCTTTTATATAGTTTTATCATCTATATAATTTTTGTTTAAAAAAATCATTCAGAAAACCCTAAAAAATAAAAATACATATAAACTATAAAAATTCATTAAAAACGTAGAAAAAAAATCAAAAGGCTTGAATTAAAGCTTGAAAAACTATATTCAAACTTAATTTCCAATATTTTTAACTTTATTTTATATTTAAAAAAAATCCAAAATAATAGATTAAATTTGTTTTGTGTTCTGTTTCATTTTTAAAACATTTAAAAATCCTTAAAAAAAATTCTAAAAGCTCCACAAAATTACAAAAATAATATAAAAACATTAAAAAATTTTATTATATTTTGGTTGTTTCCATTATTTATGAAAAATCCAAAAGACCTTTCCATTCTTTTTCTTTTATTGTTTTCTTTTAAAAAGTTTAAAAAGATAAAAATTTGCAAAATTTAAAAATCATTAAAAATGAAAATTAGAAAATTATTAAAAAAATTAAAAATTATTTAAGATTCATAAAAATATAAAAAGAATTAAAAAGACATAAAATAATAAAAAAGGAAAAGATAAGAAAAAAAATCCTTTATTAATTTGCATCAATTAAATACCGTCGGGTGATGAACGTCGAATTCGCCTCTATAATTATGTGGAATTATGTTGTAGTACAGGAGACGAATTCGGTTCAGCAAAAACCACGGACTTTGAATGCTGTGGAATATTTATACTTGGCAAGTATACCAAGGTCGAACACAGGGACACAACTGCCTAATTCAGCTATTGAATTTCGATTCATGAAGCTCTATGTGATTTAATTCCAAATTCAGGTCCACATGAAAATTATAAAGCGATGTTATGGTGCATGCATTTTTATGGGTTTTTATGCAATTTAAAGATGATGCATGAGCAAATATGCAAGAGAACATGTATGCTGAAATATAAGAACACAAATTATACCCCTAAAAAATAATGAGCAATATGATAAAAATGAAATTAGAGGCAATTTAATCCATCATTGAAAAGCGGTCATCACATCACAGCAAGGCAAGAAGCACATGTCTCAATAACACATAAAAAATCACTTTAATTAAAAGAGTGTCAAATGAGACAAGTAAGTATGCTAAAATATAGAGGACAAAACAGGGATCAAAACGACACTAAAATCATGCAATTTGGACCTACGATGCTCAAGTTATGCTAAAAACAGTGCAAGGGCATAATTGTAATAAAAATGCAATAAAAATAAAGGATAAATATTACATTTAGGTCCCTGGAGGGACCTAAATGCAAATACCAAAAATCGTCTTGGCCCATTTGCAATTTATCCATTTGCGCGCAGGGTGCATATTTGTAATTTCTAAAAACTCTGAGGGCCTTCCTGTAAATTACCCAGGCACGCACGTGAGGCACGTGCCTGGGGACCATTCTGCAATTTCCATAAACTCCAGGGTCTTTCGCGAAAATTACCCAGGCCTTACGTGCGGTGCACGTGAGGACCAGGCTCGGATCAGCACCTGCAGGTTCGGACACATGTGGCGGCAGCCGAGGGGCTCGGGTTGAGGCTTGGGATGATCCGAGCCTGTAGCTTTGGTTTGAGCTTCGGCATGCCACGCGTCTCCATCGCGACCGTCCTATCCATCTGATCGGACGACAACTGTACGTCATCCTCCTCCGCAGGTCACCAGAGAAGGCGGGGCTCCGGCGACCAGCGGTTTGCACCACCGTCGTCTTCATCAGTTTCTGGAGGTCGGGGAAGATAGCCGGTGGTCTAGCGAAGGAATGGAAAGCGCCGCGAGGCTCCGAGGCGGGTCAGAGGAGAAGAACGATGGAGCCTCGCCGGCGGAGAGGAGCTTGAATCAGCTCCGATCAGAACTCCGGCCATTGAAGGAAAATGGACCTGCAAAGGTTAGTATAGCCGAAGCGTGGTGTATTCTAGTGGTTGTGAGGTGAGTGATCGGTCCGTGGAGGCATCGAGAGTGGTGGCCGGAGGCTCCTTCGCCGCCGGAGCGGAAGAAGAAGGGGATCAGAGTGGGGAGGTTCTGGAGAAGGGAGAGGGTGTGCGCGGGGTGACTGGTGGTAGGCGAAGCTCGGACGGTGGTCAGATGGCGGTGAGGATATCGGAGTAGGTCTAGGGAAATTAGGAGAAAAAGAAGAAAAAAAGAAGGTGGGAGAAGACCTCGTCGGGGAGGGGAACCCAGTGGAGGAGATGGTCTAGGATGAGGGTCATTCGACCTCCGGTCATGGCTCGACCTGGACGACCGGTCCAGGGAGCTTAGCTACCACCGGGGAGGTGGAGCGTACATGGCGGAGATGCCATGGATCTCACCGGGGCTTCGGTCGTTATCGCCTTCTTGCAAGGGCTCCTCCGTGTCACCGGAGGGCCCAAAGGCTGGGCGAAGCCCCAAGATGGTGGATACCGGCTACGGTGGCAGGGTAGGAGGGGGGTTTTGAAGGGGGTTTTAATGGGGATGGAGTGTGGAGCGAGGGTGGTTAATGGTGGTGCGAGGATGGCAGAGGGAAGGGGTACGCAGGGCGACCGCTAGGAGTAGGAGAGGGTGAGTGTGGTGCCTTCCAAAATAGGAAGGGGGCGGTGGGGCGGCGAGGCGTAACGCCTGGAGTCAGAGGTAGACGATGATCGAGGGCTGTTGGATCTACCGATCCAACGGCTACGGTTGGAGTGCTTGCGTAGGGCCACGATTAGATCCTAGGTTTAGATCCATCGGCCGGGCGTTGGGCGATGATGAGCGGCTCAGATGGATCTGGGGGTTAGATCGTACGGTGGAGATTGGGAGGGGTGACATGGCAGGTGGAGAGACATTAGATGGAAGTAGGATCCGAGGGCTGAGATGAGTGGGCAACGTGGAGGGCTGAGGGGCGTTGGATGGGGATGAGATCGGGCGGTTAAGATTTAGGCGCTAAAGGATGGCTCATATCTGATCTGGGAGTCAGATCCAACGGTGGGGTGAAGGAGCGGGGCTCAACAGATGAGATGGAGGCGGGTTAAGAGGATCCAATGCCCCAAGAGGCTACCGGGTGGCGTGAAGAGGAGCGGGCCACGTGGGTGGGCCCAGAGGGCGCCACGTGGCCCAACCAGAAAAATTCAAAAGATATTTACAAAGATAAATACAAAAGAAATTGTTAGAGACCGAATTAGGAAAAGTCAAAAAATGAAAGTTGCTCGTCTCGATGAGATCTACAACTTTCATGTTGGTCAAAAAGCCAAAAGAGGTCATTTGTACAAAACTTATTTTTGGGGGGTATTTTTAAGGGGATAAAAATACCGATTTTGCGGTTTTGATTTGTTTTTGTATTTTTTAGTGGTTTTAAAGGTCAGTGATTTATAGACAACTTATCTACCTAATTTTTAGGGGTTTTTAATAATAAAATAATTACAAGAAGGAATAAAGGGATTAAAACAATAATTAATGGTAATTTATACATACTATAGTACATGATAAAAACAAAGAATTAAAGGTGATTTTATTGGATTATTTAAGACAGGGGTTTTAATATGTAGCTTTTAGCATGATGAATACGAGATTCATCATACCCCTATACTTAAACCATGCTCGTCCTTGAGCATCTAAATAATAAAGGAGTCGGATTAATTCCTGACACAGCGCGTGAAATTTTCAAGGCTTGTTCTTTCGAAGACCTTTGACCTAAGTGATCCTAAAATTCCGGGTTTATCCAAGCCTTAGTCAGAAGGAATCCAACTTCTCTGATTATCAGACTCTCTTTTTGTACATACAATATAAGGATATGACATTTAGTGTACCGCATTTTATGAGAGCCGAGTCGATGCATCACTCAAAGTTCCAGTCCCAAAGACTCTCCTCTAGACCTAATCCTCAATACTAGGGAATAAGTCTATTCTTGCTTCAGTCAACCGTCTA